>CM077571.1:23178567-24489067 GCA_039657325.1 Stephania cephalantha
GTGGTTAAGCTCAAGGAGGCTTGCTTGTATTTGAATTTGGTGTCGCTTTACTTTGTAAAGTGAATTTGATTATTTTCATCTATTCTTTGAAAGTGGCTAATTGTAACACTTAGTGAGATTTAAGTCGAAGGGAAGACCTAGTTGAGGCCAGGCATAAACCCTAGTTGCGGCTAGGTAGGAAGTCCTAATTTGTGATTAGGCATTTTAGGCTTGTACGCTTAAGTTGTAACACTTATTGGCAATATAAGCGGTGGTTTGAAAATCCTAACTGAGGAGGTTAGGTAGTGGATGTAGATCATTGGATCAAACCACTATAAATTGCGTGTCTCTTTCCATCTCTTCTATCCCCTTCATCTTGCATTGCATTCATACTTACTTTTGGGTGAGCATATAGCATTTTTATTATTGAGTTATTTTAAAAAGGCGATAACTTCTCGATACACCCAATTTACCCCCCTTTTGGGTGTGGTTTCAATTGGTATCAGAGCGGGTTATTTCTTAAAGTCTTACTAACGTATCTTTGAGTGTTTTTGTGTAAGGATGTAAACTTTAGATCTGGCTCGCCTTAGTGAAGGCAACTCCTCGAGTAGGCCTCCGTATTTTGATGGAACGAACTATGCTCATTGGAAATAAAGGATGAAGTTCTACATTAGGGCGCAAAGTAGACTTTTGTAGGACTCAATTGAGAATGGACACTCCACCAGACAAGCCCGTGAGAGAATACACCACCGAGGATACTAAGATTGAGCTTTCAAATGATCGAGCCATGAATCATTTGTTTTGCACGCTAAGTGAGAATGAATTCAACCGAGTAAGTGTTTGTCAAATGGCCAAGGAAGTGGGGGAGAAGTTTGGGTACACTATGAAGGTACACTTCAAGTGAAGAAGACTAAGTTGAGAATCCTTGAGGAGCACTATAAGACTTTCTGAGTTGGCTCTGATGAAGACATAGCCACCGCCATCACTCGTTCACTAAGCTCTTGAATGAGATCAAGAATCTTGGAAATAACTATGATTAATAGACTTCGATGTACAAATTCCTTAGAGGCTTGCCTAAGGAATAGGATGCCAGAAAGTATGTTATCCAATCGGCGCAAAACCTTGGAGAGTACACTTTTGATGCCTTGTATGGAGAGCTAACAGTCCATAAATTTGAACTAAAGGATTGAGCTAGATTGGAAGCATTAAGTGGGGGTACTAAGAGTTCAAGAAAAGAGATTGCTTTGAAGGCAAATAGCCCACCGGCTCCATTGGTTGAGATCATTGAAGATGAGAAATCTAGTGATGACAATGCTCTTGAGGAGGAAGTAGTCATGCTCTCAAGAAAGCTCAACAAGGCTATGTACAAGTGAGACAAGTACAAGAAGAAGTTTAAGAGTGGAAGCAGGGGAGGAAAGTCAAGTGAGACCATATGCTTCGGGTGTGGCAAACTGGGCCACATCAAGGCGAAATGCAAGTCCAAGAAGGTGTTAAACAAGAAGAAAGGCAAGAAGAGCTTCAAGGCGACATGGGATGATTCATCTTCATCAAGTTCTGAATCTGAATCTGAAAGTGAGAAAGCAATACCTTGTTTCATGGCACAAAGGGAGGTAAACTCTAACGATTTCAATTTTGATGATGTTGATGATTTGGATGATGTTTCTAATGTTGATGAGCTTAGGAAAGAGTTGGAAAATGATGTCAAAAAGACCAAACAACTTAAAAAGAGCTTTACCATAGCAATTAGTGAGATTGAGTCACAAAATGAGACCATTAATGATCTCCAAAGTGACTTGAATGAAGTCCTAAAGGAGATAGATGTTTTAGTCAAGGAAGTAGAGGACTTGACTAACACGATGCACAAGTTCACCAATGGTAGAGAGATGTTTGACATGATGTTGGGAGCATAATGACGTGCACTCAACAAGAGAGGCATAGGCTATGGAGCGAACTTGTTGAGTTTCAAGAAATTGCTAGATGATGCCCGTAAATGCTCAGAATGCAATAGGTCTCATGCGGTTGGGAAATGTGCTTTATAAAAGGCCAAAATGGGTAGACTAGCATAGGTAGTTAAGAATGTTTATGATACTAACTTTCTTAGACCTAAAGGTGTTTGGTACCAAAATTTAGTATTTTTCCCATTGTGTAGGATGCGAGGAAGAGCACCCCATGGTACTTGGATAGTGGGTGCTCAAGACACGTGACCGGATATGCATATCAATTTATTGAATTAAAGTGGCATGATGGTGGAAATGTCACATTTGAGGACAACAACAAAGGAAAGGTTATAGGCCTTGGAACCATTGGTAACAATTTACTTTCCATTTCTAATGTTTATCTTGTTGGTGGTTTGAAACATAACTTGCTTAGCATTAGTCAATTGTGTGACAAAGGATTTCATGTCATGTTTGAATCATCAAAATGCATTGTTAGGAATGAGAAGCATGAAACTCTATTTGTTGCATATAGAGATAAGAATATTTATGCTATTAACTTTGATGAGATGCATATGCAAAATGTTTCATGTTTGAGTACTCAAAGTGAATGTGATGCATGGTTGTGGCACTATAGACTAGGACATTCTAGCATGGAAAACTTGTCTAAATTGACCAAGCATGATCTTGTCAAAGGTCTACCTAAATGCACTTATAAGAAAGACAAGGAATGTGAACGTTGTATCCTTGGTAAGCAAATGAAATCATCATTTAAGACGAAAGTAACAAGTAATGTGACTAGAGCATTGGAACTTATCTATATGGATTTGTTCGGACCCACCCAAACACTAAGTCTAGGGGGTAAATCATATTACTTTGTCATTGTTGATGATTTTACTAGGTATACATGGGTTTATTTTCTAGCTCATAAGCATGAAGTGTTTGATGTGTTTATGAAATTTTGTGCTTTGGTTGAGAATGAGAAGGGGTATAAAATTACCATCATTAGGAGTGATCGAGGTGGTGAGTTTGTCAATAGGAACTTAGAGGAGTTTTGTGCTAAACAAGGATACATACACCAAATATTTTCTCCTAGGACACCACAAAAAATGGAGTTGTAGAAAGAAAGAATAGGACCCTCCAAGAGATGTGTAGGACCATGCTAAATGAGTACAACATAGCTAAGCATTTTAGGGTCGAAGCCATTAACGTTCTCAATAGGGTAAATGTCTGAAAGCAAGTGAAAAGGACACCTTATGAACTATGGAAAGGTCGAAAGCCCAACATATGTTACTTCAAGGAGTTCGGTTGCACTAGCTATGTTTTGAGTGATAAGGATCATTTGGGCAAATTTGACCCAAAGTCAAATGTGTGCACTTTTCTAGGCTACTCCATGCACAACAAAGGATATAGGGTGTTCAATAGATCAACCAAAATCATAGAGGAGTCTCTTCATGTCAAATTTGATGAAGTAGATCCCAAAGTGAAAATGATGCATACCTTGGAAAAATTGAGGATTAACGATGATGATGATGTCACCCTAGGCCAAACATCCAATAGTTAAGAGGTTGAGGTAAGAGTGGAACCCGAACCTAGTGCACCTAAGCACTCAAGATTTCTTATAGGCCGTCCCTCCCAACAAATTATAAGTGATCCAAACAAATAAATAACTACTAGGTCATCATTACACCGAGATGAGGGACACAAAGCTTTTGTATCACAAACGGAGCCCACCGAGATAGATGATGCCTTAGGTGATGAGTTTTGGATCATAGCTATGCAAGAGGAACTAGGTCATTTTGTTAGGAATAAGGTACGGACACTAGTACCTAGTCCTAAAGACCATATTATCATAGGCACCAAATGGTTATTTAGAAACAAAAAGAATGAGAAGGGTGAGATTGTAAGGAACAAGGCTAGGTTGGTTGCACAAGGCTATAATCAAGATGAAGGAATTGATTATGAGGAAGCCTTTGCACCGGTATCAAGACTAGAAGCAATTCGGATGTTGCTTGCTTATGCTTGCTACATTGGGTTTCTACTTTACCAAATAGACGTTAAAAGTGCATTCTTAAATGGCTTCATCAATGAAGAGGTATATGTAGAACAACCACCGAGTTTTGAAGACCATGATCATTCAAGTTATGTCTATCATCTTCAAAAGGCCTTGTATAGATTGAGACAAGCTCCTAGAGCTTGGTATGACCGACTTAGTGCATTTCTATTTGACAAAGGGTTCAAAAGAGGAAAATTGGATCATACTTTGTTCATTTTGATTAAAAAGCGTGACATGCTACTTGTTCCAATTTACGTTGATGATATTATCTTTGGGTTATCCAATACACGCTTATGGGATGAATTCTCATTATTGATGTCCAATAAATTTGAAATGAGCATGATGGGTGAACTAACATACTTCCTAGGCTTGCAAATTAAGCAATCCAAACATGGCATTTTCTTAAACCAAGCGAAGTATGTAAGGGACGTGCTAAAGAAATTTAAATTTGAAAATTTGAAAGCATGTGACACTACTAGTAGTTCCACCATCAAAATGGACAAAGACCAACTAGGAAAATACATAGATCCTAAACTTTACCGTGGCATGATTGGTAGTCTCCTATACTTAACCGCTAGTAGGCCTGATATTATGTTGAGTGTGTGTTTATGTGCTAGATTTCAATCCAAACCAAAGGAATATCACTTGAAATGTGTCAAGAGTATATTTCGTTATCTTAGTGGGACACGAGATTTGGGATTGTGGTTCAACAAAGCCAAGAGTGTTGAACCCGAAGCTTTGTTGATTCCGGCTATGCGGGGAGTCTAGTGGATAGGAAAAGCACTTCTGGGTTTTGTCATTTGCTAGGAAATTCACTTATATCATGGTTTAGCAAAAAGCAAAATTTCGTTGCTTTGTCTACGGTCGAAGCCAAGTATGTGGCTACCAGAAGTTGTTGTGCTCAAGTCATGTACATGAAACAACAACTTAAGGATTACCAGATCCAAGTTGGTTGTGCTAAAATTTATTGTGATAACACAAGTGCAATCAACATATCGAAAAAATTTGGTGTTACACTCCCGCACCAAGCACATTGAGATTAGGCACCATTTCCTTCGCGATCACGTTCAAAAGGGCGATATTAAACTAATCCACGTGCCCACGGAGGACCAACTAGATGATATCTTCACCAAGGCATTGCCTAGAGACCAATTTTCTAAGATTCGACGTGAATTAGGCATGTTTCGTGAATCGGACCTTCTACACATGTTTTAATTGGTCCAATCCTTTTTATATGTTGTTAGTGAAGCAACCATGAAGTATGAGGTGAATCGAAGTTGTCCGTCAAAAACTCAAAAAAATTAATTTCAAATTCCAGAGAGCAATTAGCACGCTAGGTCTGATAATTAGTACGCTAATTTTCTCTGATTAGCGCGCTAATTCAAGGACCTAGAGCGCTAATTGTCTCTGGCCCAGATCACTTATCGGCATTATTAGCGCGCTAATGTCGTTCGGCAAGGACCAGTATATAACTATTTTTTACCTTAAATTCTTATTTCTCACACACCATTCCTCTCCTCTTGGGTCTTCATCCTCTCCAATGACTCTCCCACGATCCCTAGGTAAATTACATTACTTTCTTTGTCAATAAGGGGGAGCACTAGGCTCATCTATGTTAGTCTTCAGTGTTTTTATGTACATTTGCTATGTTGTAGACTCAGCTGTTTAGGCCACAACTATGTTGATGTTCATTTTCAGCATTTAATATCATGAAAACTTTTATGCATATCTCTGAGTTACTGTTATGCTTTTGTTCGTTGCCTTTATTGGTTGCATGTGAATGACTTTCATTGATATACCTGTTTATGTCTCATAATACGCATGTAGTGAGAGGGAGTCTTCCACCCATTGTGTTGTTGTTATATTCGTAACTCATTTTCGGTTATGCTTGTTGTGAGGGGGAGCTTAGCCCCACTTTTTGATGTTATCAAAAGGGGGAGAAATGTAAGCATTGAACTTGATATTATTTGAGATTGCACTATATATATGAATACACGTGAATTCCATTTTTTTGTCAAGCTCATATTGTTTGTTATCATCAAAAAGGGGGAGATTGTTAAACTAAATGGTTAGTCACTTCTACTCCACTCGGGATTTTGACGGAAACAAATAAAGTGAAAGTATACTAATAATTTTATCAAGTGTGTTTCAGTTAGTCAAAGTTTGTAGAATAACACATCTCAAGTGTTGAAGCCATACAAGTTCAAGATTCGGTCCACACGAGGAAATGAAGACGAAAGATCATATTACATGTTGTAACATTGATGTAAGGTACACAGGTTCATTTACGCAAGCCTAATGCATTAGTTCATGCATATCATGTTTTTCAAATCGCTTTTCAAATTTCAAGTGATCATTTGGAGTTTTAAATGAAAGTCACCACTTGAATTGGTCTTTTAAGCTCAAATTATGTGAAACCATGTTTTATATTCACATCGTACTTTAAAAAACATTGTGAAGTTTTTGAAAATGAAAAACTTGTTTTGAAAGGTTTTTTGAAAAGAAAAATTGTGTATTTGTAGAAAAGCCCCTATATAAGTCATGAAATCGAGATTTTCCATTTCCAGGATTCGCGAAAACATTCGAACCACCTAAACAAGTTCTATGACCCTTAACAAACATGTATAACATGTTAAAAGAGGTTTGGTAGGGTCCTGGATGCGATAAGGGGTCGCTAACTCTAGGGCCAAAAATATTTATTTTGAGGCCCCTGACAGTTAGTGCGCTAATAGTTATATAGCGTGCTAATTGCAGAGTTAGCGAACTAATGTTCAGCATTAGCACGCTACCTTATAGGATTAGCGCGCTAGGTCCCAATATTAGCGCGCTAATTCCTTTTGTGACAACTTTTTTATAAAGCTGAAAATCACACTTTAATTTGAATAGATGATCAAATATGAGTCCTTAGATCTCTAGAACAGTTAAAAAGTGTTAAAAAGGAATGTAGAATATTCTCAAACCACCTAAAACATTTTATTGTCTTGTCAAGCAAGAAAACCAAATTGTGTTCATAGTTTTCAAAAAAGAAGCTTGATTTTTGTGTGTTATCAATTGTAATCTTTCGAGACAACTGAATCACTCTCGAACCAACGTTATTGAGGCGTTCTAAAGCTTACAACATCCACTCTAGAACTGATTTTCAAATCACTCTCTCGGGTTTGTAAGAAAGTCCAATTTCCTAGCTTTTCTTGTGCTTAAATTTCATATTTTTGTGTGCTTGACTTGTAGAAATCAATTGTTGCGTTCTTGAACATATTTGTCTTGGGTTTTACACTTAAACTCTATTTACTAAACCCTAGGAATGGTTTAGACAAGAGTTTTCACTTAAACTTTATTTTTATCAAACTTTTTGTTCTTTGGATTTGGAACCGGATTTGTTTTAATCTATTCGTTTGAAAAGATTTCATATTTGAGATTTGCACAAAATTAGTGATATACTTGCATTTCTCATTTGTTCTCGTACTTGCATGCATTAGAGTGGTTAGGCTCTAGGAGGCTTGCTTGTATTTAAATTTGGTGCCGCTTTACTTTGTAAAGTGAATTTGATTATTTTCATCTATTCTTTGAAAGTGCTTGATTGTAAGACTTAGTGGGATCTAGGTCGAATGGAAGACCTAGTTGAGGCTAGGCATAAACCCTAGTTGCGGCTAGGTAGGAAGTCCTAATTTGTGATTAGACATTCTAGGCTTATATACATAGGTTATAACACTTATTGGCAATATAAGTGATGGTTTTAAAATCTTAATCGGGGAGGTTAGGTAGTGGATGCAGATCATTAGATCAAACAACTATAAATCACGTGTTTTTTTCCATCTCTTCTATCCCCTTCATCTTGCATTGCATTCATACTTGCGTTTGAGTGAGCATATAGCATCTTATTGAATTATTTTAAAAAGGCGATAACTTCTCGATACACCCAATTCACCCCCCTTTGGGTGTGGTTTCAATATCATCCTCAGGGAAAGGTGTATGCACTCACTACTTACTTAGCTACAATGAATCTATTGCTAAGGAAATCTTTTTTTAATGATTTTATAACTAAACTAAACTAATCTATACTATCAAATCAATGCAATTTTCTCTTAACTCTTATATTAAAAATATCTTAGTTCACAAATTCACCTAAGTAATGAAATACTATGTTTTTCAATCATTTTATCATCTTATTATGTTGTATGCAATCTCTAATTATAATAGACATATTTCCTTCAAATCTACTTTAACCCACAATTGTGACGGAAAAGATTCTAATAGGCAAACTAGAACTCTACCTATCGGTGTGAACAACATAAGCTCTGCATTGCTTTAATGTTCCAATTCTTTAAATTCATAACCAATTAATTTTACTATTCGTGCCTTTTTAATTAACAGCTATTGCTCAATGTTGTGTATTTTACGATTATACCGTCCATGTCCGGCTTAGAAGCTTTAATGGCCATGATAACTTCTAAAACCTAAATATTAATAAACATTGATCAAGATTTCTATATGTCACAGCCCGAATTCTTAATCCTATTTCAATTCCTTAATCAGAATTACAGACTTGTGACGTGGGACCTGCATCGAGATACGTGCACTGACCGATGCGATATGGTCGAGGTATATGTTAGATTTGTTGTGATGTATGCCTAGTGTATTGTATATGTGTAGGCTATTAATTCATTCTTACTTGTGTTTAGGTGTTGAAACGTGAGCGGGGATGCGCCTCAAGATGCGTGTTGGCATGGGATCGGGGTTGAGAGTGATGTCGTAAGTTGATTTAAACTTAGTGTAGCTTAAATAGTAGTATTAATGTGGCTATAGTTGATTTTATATTAGATGTAACCTAAGTTAGCAAGTTAAAACATTAGTCATTGATAATTCTCGAGATAGTTGTTGACACATCAATAATTGAGTTTTCAATTTGTGTTAGTTAAAGGAAGTTAGTGGAGAGTTAATGGAAATTGTGTCAATATGTTGGCCATTAGATTAGCCTTGGGATACGTGTGTATATAAAGATCAATGGCTATCAATCAACCTTATCTTAATAATTAAGATTGAATAGATCAACTCATGAAATTCATTTCATTTCATTTCAAAAATTAGGAGTTAAGCAAGGTTGCTAGAGAAGAAGAACTAGAGAAGATCAGTAAGAGTTTTTTTGTGAATTTGATGTAGTAGTAGATCAAGTTATTGGTGTTCATCAACTAGGTAAGTCTACATACACTAGTAAATTAGTTTAATTTGATGAAATTGGTCATATAATTGAGTGTGGCTGTTATTATGTTAATGATGGGTGTTTTGGGTCTCTAGAGGTGTAATAAAGAGAACATAAAGCCTTAGTAATGGCCATGTGTGGAGAAAACTCAGAAATTCATAGTGCAGAATTCTGAGTTTTCCTACACATAATGTGCTAGATGTGCTAACTAACGCGCCACATGCATGTAGCACGCTAATCAGATTGACTTGCGCGCTAATTAGGTAATTAGTGCGTTAGGTGCTCTAATAACACAAAAACAGCAATTTCCTAATTTCACCTTAAACATTCTAAACAACTCTAATACCCTAACTAAAGGTCTAAATACACTCTAAAATATAAAAAATGATACCAAGAGCTTAAGGATGAGTCTCGAGGGTTCAAATACATGTTTTGAGGTGTTGGGAGGCCGGATTAGCTAGGAATTTGTGTGGATTGTAAGTAAACTGGTTGACATATTTATTTACATTTCATTCTTGTTTCGCTAATATATTTTCAGTTATCTGAACTAAGTTGTCATTTTTTACTCTACATGTCATGACTTGTTGTTTCTTCTCACTTTATACTTAACTATCATGACATTGGTTTTTGATTAAATGGTTTCATTGACTCTAAATCATGTGCTATGTCATTCTTGATTGTGGAGATATCTAGTCAAATGAAATAGCATGCTATTAGGTAAGTGTGTGATAATATATTAATATATTTTCTTTTTTGCATTAAATATGTAATTACATTTGTAAGATTCCTTAATCATGTCATTTATTGGGTTATGAAAGTAGTTCTTATCTAGGACCACGATATGATAGAGATATGTGTAGCACACGGGGTCACTAGACTTTTGAGGTTGTCGGGATCTCACCACTAGCTTGTGCAGCAAACGGGGTATGGGACCCGAAGTTGTTGGCAAGTATATATCACATGTGAGGGGCACTTATGAATATATATATATATATAGGAAAGGCATCTATAATGATGTGAATGGTTCTTAAAAGAATTGATTATGCTGTAAATAGTGGAAAAAGGTTGATGTGATGTGACTCACGACCGACTGGCCCTAGATCATTACTACTTAGCTGAGTGTCAGTTTCATTTTACTTAACTGAAGTATCTTATAGCATGATTTCCTTTCAGCATAGTTGATATTATTATACTTTCATATACTTGTTGTATATTTGGAAATGTGAACAAATGTCTCTCAGTGTTACTTTCTACTTTCTTGTACTTACCGTTCTTTTTATGATGGTAGGTGTAGATCCATCGAGTAGCAGACTGGGCAAGGAGTAGATCGGCGACTACCTCTGAGCCAGTGGAGTGCTACTACGTCTAATTTATAGGTTTTTATTTTGTTGTATAACTTTTATATGTCTTTATATACTCTTGGGGATGTATACTATGGGTTGAGAAATAGTTACCTGACTAGACACGTGCTGATATATAGATATCGTCGTTTGTTATATATATGCATGTGACCTTTGTTTCCTAGTTTTCCACATACTAGGATTTTATATGAATGGTTTCCGCTAATTTATCAAGACTTTTGCTGCAAATCTTTAAATTGTGTAAAATTTTAATTTACTCTGAAATACTATTAACTTTAAGAATGGTGTAAGGTTTATTTAAAAAGTAGGTAATGTGGTAAGTGTATTAGAAAGGCTGGCTAATACTCTGCTAAGTCCTACGGGGTGGAGGTTGAGGGTTTAATCATGGGATTAGGTCGGGCGGTGCCTTAATTTGAGAAGGGTTTGTCACACTATAGCATTACGCTCATAATCAATGTAAACTCTAACCATTGCACTTTTTATATTCAATTTCTACTCATGTTCATAGCATAGCATTCATATCATAGAATCCATTGATCTCTAAAATTAATAGACTACTCACATATCATTGAAACAACGTGCAAATAATGGTATTCATTAAAATCAGAGATATATAAGAAATACTTCAAATAAATTAATAACATAATACCCGAGTCACCACACGTGAGTCTTCAATGTCTTCTCTCCACAAATCATTCTAATACTCAAAAATAATGTAAATATATGCTAAAATATGTTAATGGCTGCTAAAAGTTGATATTGTCAAACTCCACCTAATTATGGCATTTGACCAGCCTAGATTATCTTAATCCCTTGATAATCTAGCGGCCTTTACCTCTCCATCAATAAACAATTAATATTAAGATCTTGTAATCATCAATTATAAAACATTATCAACCACTAAGGGTTTTAAATTGAAACTTGAACCTTAAAGTTCCATAAAAATTAATTATATAATCCTCAAAGTTTCGGTTACATTAATTAGATAGTCTTCGAAATTTCATAAGGATTTTTCGACAGCATCTCCTCTATTTTTAAGCATACACCGAAAATCTTGGCTTTTAAAAAACTTCAACAAAACCTACTTAGTTTTGGTGGGAATGCCGAAGGACTCACAATCCACCCATAACAATATATGTTGCATCAACTAAATTATATATTCCTTATAACTTGATTTAAAATATTAAAATTATGGAACTAGCATTACCTTAACTCCAAAAATTATCTCAATTTGTCATAAAACCGTTCCCATCATTCCAAAGGAGATCCTAATCACACTCGAACTCATAATTTATATATTATAATATAGTCAAAAATAGTACATACATAGGGAAAAGAACGAAGCAAGTCACATACAGTCGGAAAGCTTTCCTTTCCCTTATCACCGCTAGAATATGTCATTATCTAATTATAAAAATTCAAAAATGTCGTATAAGAAAATCCCACACTATCATGAACACCTGTAATTATCAAATGCATAATAATCCAAGGAATTTAAATACAACTGTGAATCCATCATGTTTTTGTTATCCGACCACAATCAGATAACATTCTCCGAAAGTGGTAAGTAAACAATAATAATGACTCATGTGTGGGGAAGATAATCAAATGAGTCTCGTTCCTCTGAACTATGGGAGTATGATGTGGTTCAATGTGATCTCATGATAACCACGTGATGCAAAGTATCAGTGAATTTAACCCTCAAGCATAATATATTGTTATATAACCACGGTATAATTTACACTATAAAGAGACCTGAATTGTCTTACCCTTCCAAATCGTGTATGCATGTACAACAAAAATGTAATATCAAGGATCAATGCAATTTATACGAAATTATAATCATATAATGTAAAGGTTACTGTAGGATTTACTTAACCTGACAAATAACCAACTTCGAGCTTAATTTTCAGGGTTCCCATAGCATCGGATCACCTTGAAAATGATTCCAATAACTTCCCTGCATACCCAATTATATTATTGGTCAAGCTTCAAGTGAAATCATATCACGAGACCCAATGAAAACTGTAGTCAAAGTATGTTTGATAACAGTTTCCAAATATATTAATTTATATAATTGTTTCAACTAGCACTCAACTAGCCAACTTGGGGTAACTTTCTAACCTTAAAAACCTCAATATTTGTCATAATGACCTGAAAGGAACTTGAAGTACTCATATCTTACTTTCCATAGACTCCAAGAACACTCAAATCGGATCACCAACGGAAAAGTTATGAATTTTTTCCATATGGCCATTCAACTAGGCAAACTTTATTATTCTAAAAAACTTCTCCAAATCAATATTTTTGCGATTAAATCCTCAAAACTCAACAATAAACTCCACGAAACCACTCAATACCAACACCTAAATATTTCCACAGCCCGTGGAGTCAAATTGGATCGAAATTAATAATTATTTCATCCAGAAACCCAATAACCCAATATAAATCAATATCAACAATTAAAACATCTCCAAAATAGTTATCAACTGAATTGCATTAGTTCGCCTCATTAAAACCCTAACCCGCGTCAGTGAGATTTATTCCAGATTTATGCAAATCAATCCAATATACCAATTAATAATAATTCCTACCTATTTCTATCTAGATCCTGCTAAAGAAATCGAAAAATCATGAGAATTCAAATTGAATTGTGGAAAAATGTCCAGCATTGAAAATTTACAAAATTGCAGGACGAATACCTCATTCCTTTCATGGAAACTTGGCTCGAACTAACCGTCTCGCGATGCTCTACAGTATTACGGTAAGAAATCAGGTGAAAAATCGTGTGTAGGGAGCTCCTCAAGCGAAACTCAGGATTTTGAGGGTTACGGAACGTTCGGTTTGAATGTTTTGTACGAATGAAATCAAATTGATTTTGATTTTGATCTTTTTTATATATATTTATATATAAACCTTCAATTGCTTGTCAGCAGCTTAATTTCTATTTATTTATTAATTCCTAAAATCTCTATTTTGACATGCTTTAATTTCCAGCACTCATTTTCAATCTGATTTTTCACCAAATTGAACTAAACTCTCGACAAAAAAGTTCATCTTCATGAAACGTCCATAACACTAGTTTTGGTCACACCAAAACCCTAAAAATCTTAACTTTGTCCACGACAAACCAATGTCTCCTGGACCCATCCTCTTGCCATACTTAACCAAACTTGCACCAATTTGGACTCAATCTCAACCTTGACCATCGCCAATTGATACGAAACTTGAAGAAAGTTTTGTACCAACTTTGTTCTTACATTACATTACCCCCAATCTTGACTTGCCCGCAAACCGAGGCAAAATCTTAATGTGAGGATCAACACTTGATTAATTAGTTTTCGAGCAACTAATAATTTATTTTTACTCGTGCCCTTCAGACATGCACTTGCAACCCCGATTATGCAAATTGAGTATACACCTCAACACACCCCATCTTCGCGATAAAATAATGTATATTACACCCACTAGGCATGTGACACAAAAAATAATATTTAAACTTATGATCTCTGGTCCGTAATGCGTAGGTCCCACCTTAGACACCAAAATCCCAAATTAAATCTAAAAATACTTAATTAGCCGCCTAATTAAGTTTATAAAATTCTCGGATGTCACAGGTATGTGGTGAGTTTACCACGTCCTAATATCTATTTATACTTCCTAAACACAATTAGAAACTCTACTTTACAATTTAACATGAAATAAAACTATAATTTTCTATTTTCTTCTATTTCGGCATTATCACTTAACCCCTGGTGTCGTGTGTGTTAGGCCATGGTGCTGCCACTTTTATGTGTAATTATTCTCTTCAGTGACCTCGGCATCGTCCCTTAAAGTTCTATGGCGCCACCACTGCATGTCATGACGCCAAGTTTCCTACCTCATTTTCTTCACTTGTCTTATCTCCCACGTCATGCCTAGGTCCTCCATGTTGTGCCTTATGCCCTCACAGCGCCACGCCTTCATGTCATAATGCCAACCACACTTTGGTGGGTTATAGCTCCGTTTCTTCTTATTTTTGCTCGTTTCCTTCTTTTATATCTTATTTACCTAAAAATGCATAAACATCATTAATTAAAGCTTATTTAGGGATATTTATACTAAATATACTACTAAACTTACCTTATATATAAGTCTAAAAAATTACTTATCACTTATCCAATGGTTTCAATTATTCAATTAATTTGATTTTTCACACTATAGGTTATATTAATCCATATAATTCAATTAACCTATATACATGTTACACAAACACCAAATAATATGCAAAGCCATGCACGCGCTAATCGAGGTATGCCAAACTTAACCACAATCATAACTTGGGTTAATTATGATTTAGGTTAACCTTAATCACCTACATAAGGTAATTGGTCATTACATCTAGCATTCAACTAGATTGGGTTCCACATAATGAGACTACTATCGATTGTCCAGCAATAATCATTATGGGTTTCGTTGCATTGCCATCGGTCTCGGACTCTTTAATGTAGACGGTTGGAGGATAGTAAAAGAAAAGATGTTTCATGAGATTACGGAGAACCAAACTCTTTGGAAGGATGAGCTTGGAGAGGATTATATGAAGATTAGGGATGTCGTGGATAGTCAACGTTTCACAAGGGTCACAAGGGTTTCACGAGGGTTTTACAAGGGTTTTACAAGGGTTTTACAAGGGTTTGCTTGATATTTCACAAGGATTTCGTTAATATTTCACAAGGGTTTACTTGATAAGGGTTTGCTTGACATTTCCTCATCTGCATAGTCTCCCACCGCCATCTTTCAATAGTCGGGTTATCATTGGCATGACAAGTGTTAACAAAATGAATTGGATTAGGGTAAGTTTGAAAATGTTTTTTTGAAATATGGCTTATCGATTTTTTTTGAAATGTGTATTAATGATAATGACTTCTTCAATGTTGTATTTTGCACTTGACAAGTCAAGTTCAAAGTTAATCCACCGCTTCCCCTAATATTTTTGTTACGGACCACCTTCGTCGATGATAATGCATGAGGGTGGGGTATGGGATTCAACATCCAAGAACCCATGTCGGTTCTTACTTCTCGGCTAGACACTCCTGATGTGATAGACTTAGTGTTGCCTTAGCTAAGTCGAAATTTTGCAATCCTTTTGTATTCTTATATGTGATCACGATGTAGATGTTTTTATCTTTATGTATGAACTATGTGCGAGAGTTGGAATACGATACTTCTTTTGTGGATGCATTGGTTTGTAGATGTTTTTATCTTTTTGAACCTATACATATAATTAAAAGTCTTTTTGTTTATCATTGACGTATTGGTAAACATTTTTAATCACTTGGAACAGGTTATTTTGTTGTTGTAAGGTTTGTTGGATGTTTGGACACGTTCCTTTGCTCAATGTATGTACTTGTTCATTTAGTTGTGTATTCATTCATCATTTTTCTGTCAAAACCATTGTCTCGATCGTTCATGATTGAAATAAATAGACAATTCACGACTGTACAGAATCGAAACCACTCGATATGTTTTGCACATAATTGACCAAGTCCTATACAGTACATTGTCGAAAGGAATATATCGGCGTGTTGTAACTGAGACATATTGTGTAACAACCTATGTCTTTAAACATGTAATTACCCATAATTTGAATGCTAATTAACCTGAGTTAGGCTTGTAGTTAAGCTCGACGTGTTTCGAATAGTGTGTGGCTACATTTGTGTGACTGTATTGTGTTTGGTTGATTTGATCATGAATTAAATATACTATAGGCTATTATTATAAATGAATATAAGCCTATAGTTGGAAAATAAATAAATAATTAATAACTTGTCAGTATGCCTAGTGTGACGTGGGGGTCGTGGAATGAGTGTGCACGCCTGAGTACTCATTGGCGCACTCGATAAATTTATAGGTGTGAAAATACATAGGTATATGTATATTTATATATAATTAAGATATATAAATCTATAAATAACCTATAGTTTTGATTTGAATTATTGGAACCATTGGATTGCCTTGAGATCCATGTTAGTGGAGAAGGAGTTTTAATATGTGTCACTTTAGTGACTGGTGTTAGTTTAAGGAATTACCATCCGATCTGCCTTGAAATTCATGCGATGCAAATCTCGAGAAAAATTAATATATAAACCAAAACCCCAAACTTATTGTTATTTCACTATTTGATCGAGATGTGAAAGTAGGTGAGGTTTTAGAGAGAATCAAGAGAGGGAGAGGAAAGGATTACTGAAGTGTTTGAAGAGTTAGTGAGGATATCAAATCAACGTGTATAAAGAGTTGGGATTGATTGGGCAAGATTTTACTTTAAGTTGTTGAAGTTCTTAGATGAATTAAAGATGGAAATTGCTGGAATTCATGCTAATTATTGTTGTTGTTGGTTGTTGATGGTGTAAGACCTCATTTGAGGCCCTCCCTAGTGTCATGGGGAGGTTTTGGGATGAATTTTTGATTGAATAGGGGTTGTTGCTATGTTCATGTTTTCACTTGTTCGATGATGGAACGCGTTCCCTATTATATGGAAGCGCACTCCCTCATGAAAATTGATGAACACAGCTAGTGGAGCGGGCTCCGCCAAAGTAAAGAGCACGCTTCACATTTAAAAAAAGTAATGTTGCTCAAATTTATCAGAGTTTTGACGAGGGTTTAGGGACTAATTTAGGATTACTAAACCTATTGTAATGGACCCAAATTGATGATAATTGGTCTAATTTAAGTTCTTGATCGACGAGGAAGGATTTCAGTTGTTCCAAGGTGAAATTAGTTGAAACAACTATAGGGAAACTCAAATTGAGGTAAGTGGGACTCGTTTACTTATCAATTATGCTATGTAAATTGGTATTAATAGTTCACATAGTGTGTAGACTTGGTTTGGGGCACTGTACTGTGACTTGTGGTATTTACAATTTTCAAATTAAATCTCGAAAGTGAAATGGAAATGGTTCAGTAACGTAAATACAACAAGATAGGCGAATAAGTACCTATCTTTATTGAATACAACGAGGAAAATGGATTCGTACCAACCTCTATTGAATATAATGAGGAATGTGGATGAGTGCCAACCTCTAATAAACACAAAGGGGAAGGCAAATAAGTACCGACCTCTAGCGAGTAAAAAGAGGGAGGCGGATAAATACCGGCCTCGAATGAAAGAAATAACTAGAACCTAATTCATTCACTATCCTTTTAGAGTTGGAATCTCAGTTATATTTACATACATTTTATGAGATCTCTCATCTACCAGTGTGTAGACTCAGTAGGTTGTATTTCTGTACAGAGGAAGGAAAGACTAAAGACTCTAGTTTTAAATCAAACTGAAATAAAAGGGTAACAGTACTAGTGCAATGCACCGAATGACTTGCATCTGATTATATATTGTTTAAATAGTTTTTGTTGCACTGAATAGCTATTGTTGGTTCATATTGTTATTCATTTATCTCATTTTCTATTAGTAGATAGTTGATAAGTATATGAGTATTGCATGCTGATAAGTCATCATTTGTGCTATATTTTAGGATGATTTTACCACTGATTTTATGAATTTTATCATTATTTATATTGTTAAATCGTTGTTTTTCTATTTTTAGGTCAAAACGTGCTTTTATACCAAAAGGAGTGATTTCCACATAAATTCAAGAAAAAAGCTAAGAATAGGTCTAGCGCCTTGGCAAAGATATCAGCATAAAGCCAAATCGTCAAGGAATCATTGGACTGAACTATTGGACCAAGTGTTTGTCACTTATACCCCAACTGAAATTTTGATGGCAACAAACAAAGTGAAAGTATTCTAACATTGTGCTTATGTGTTTTAGAACATTAAAGTATGATAGGAATGAGCAACAAACAGTGAAAGTTGAAGCTTTGCTCAAAGTTCAAGTCAAGTAAAGTGAAAGTTGAAGCTTTGCTCAAAGTTCAAGTCAAGCAAGTGAAATGAAGCCGGACAAGCTCAAGACTCAGCTCATGCAAGGACACAAGGACCGGAACGTCAAACTCATTAATTGTAAAACTCAAATAAAGTATATAAGTTCCATTCTTACAAGCCAAATGGATTAGAATCATGCATATCATGAATTTCGGAATTTCAAGCACTTTCGGATTCTCAAGCTCTTAAAGTCATGAAATCTATGATTTACAAATCTGTAAGTCTCAAAATGTTTTAAATCATTCAAACACATTTTACAGCATGTATTTAAGGTGTATAAACCTTTTAGTATGTTTTTAAGTGCACCAAAAGTCGTTTCGATGGTTTTTAAGTGTTCATCAAAAATATTTATATAAAAGCCCCTATATGTTTTATGAAACTGGGAAATTCAATTTTCAGAGTTAGTGAAATAATTCGAGTTGTCCAAACACGTGTAATAAACCTTATTAAACTTGTACGAAGTGTTTTCAAAGGTTAAGAATAGTCGTATGTAGGTTGGGGAGTCGATTGAGCTAAATAGAATTGAAATTATTTTCAAGCCCTTACAACCCATAGCGCCCTACACTCTCTGGATAGCGTGCTAGACAGGCACATAGCGCGCTACACAAAAAGCATATTGCGATGTCTGTCATCTGACAAAAATTCTAGCAGACTGCATCTCCACCTTTAATTTGAGTTTTGGGGGAAATCTCAACCCTTGATGAGGTATAACGGTCTCGAGCCCCTCTAAAACACTAGAGAACCAAATCAAAACAACAAGAACACCAAGAACACAACTACTACTTCTCACACTCTCAAAATCCAAGTTTTTACTCACATTGTGCTTAATTTTTCAATTGCATTCACTTGGATAATCATGAAGTCGTTGTCTCAGCGATTTCGGAAACATTAAAGAAGTGTTCTCAAGCTTATAACTCCCACTCCAAACCCATTTTCGAATTACACTCTTGGGGTTGTAAGATTTCTTGATTTCGTACTCTATTTATGCTTAATCTATAGTTCTATAGTAGAGTATTGGTTGGAAATCATTTAGTGTGTTCTCATACATACGAGCCTAGGGTTTCTTGTGCTCAAACTTGTTTTACAAAACCTAGGACTTATTTGAAAAAAAATTTGTGCTTCATCTTGATTTTTGGACAAAACCACTTGTTCATTTGATTTGAGACCGAGCATGCTTAATCGATATCATTTTGTCGGTTTCTTGACTAAGATTTGAGCATTTATTTAAGTTTTCAAATATATATCTTGGTCGAGTTCACTCTTGCATGCATTTGAGGGTCTCATCTCTAAGAAGGTGTGTAAGAGTTGAACTTATGACCACTTTGCTTTGTAAAGCAAATCTTTATTTGTATTGGTAAACTTTGTTGCAAGACTTAGTGAGATCTAAGTCAAAGGGAAGACTGAGTTGAGGCTAGGCACAAATCCTAGTTGCGGCTAGGTTGAGAAGTCCTAATTTGTAATTCGGCATTCTAAGCATGTATGCTTAGGTTATAACACTTAGTGGAATGAATTCAACTGAGTAAGTGCATGTGAAACGGTGAAGGAAGTATGGGAGAAGCTTGAGGTACACTATGAGGGTACCACTCAAGTGAAGAAAACAAAGTTGCAGATTCTTAAAGAGCATTATGAAACCTTCTGGATTGAATTCGATGAAGGCATAGCTACCACAATCGTGCATTTCACCAAGCTCTTGAATGAAATGAAGAATCTTGGCAAACACTATGATCAAGAGAACTTGGTGTATAAGTTCCTTAGGGGATTGCCTAAGAAATGGGATGCAAATAAGTATGCAATCCAATCGGCACAAAATCTTGGTGATTACACCTATGATGCTCTATGTGGAGAGTTGACGCTGCATGAATTTGAACTAAAGGACTGAGCTAGAATGAAAGCACTTGGAGGAGCATCAAAGAAGGATATAAAGAAACAAATAGCTCTAAAAGCGAATGGCTCACTGGCTAAGTTGAAAGCTCCATGTCCACCGGTTGATATCGATAATGATGGACCATGCAATGATAGTGAGCTTGAAGAAGAAATGGCAATGCTCACCAAAAATCTCAACAAAGCTATGTACATACAAGCGCGACAAGTACAAGAAAAAGTTCAAGAGCGGAAGCAAGGGAGTAAAGTAAAGCGAGACTATTTGCTTCGAATGTGGTAAATCGGGCCATATCAAGGCGGATTGTAAGTCTAAGAAATCTTTGGGACAAGAAAAAGGGGAAGAAAAGCTTCAAGGCCACGTGGGATGATTCATCTTCATCTAGCTCCGACTCCGAGTCGAAAAATGAGAAAGCTATCATTTTTCTTATGTCACAAAGTGAGGTAAATTCCAATATTTTGAATTTTGATGATGTTGATGATTTAGATGATGTCCCTAGTATTAATGAGCTTAGGAAAGAGTTGGAAAAAGAGGTCAAAAAGATCAAACAACTCAAAAAGAGCTTGACCATGGCAATTTGTGAGATTGAGTCACAAAATGAGATCATTAGGGATCTTCAAAGTGACTTTAATGAAGTCCTAAAGGAGAGAAATGCTTTAGTTAAGGAGGTAGAGGACTTGACTAACACGGTGACTAAGTTCACCAATGGAAAGAAAATATTTGACATGATGTTGGGAGCACAACGACGTGCATTTAACAAAAGAGGCAGAGGTTATGGAGAAAATTTATTGAGCTACAAGAAACTACTAAATGATGCTCATAAATGCTCAAAATGTCATAGGTCTCATGAGGTTAGGATATGTGCCCTACAAAAGACCAAAATGGGTAGACTAGCATGGGTAGATAAGAATGTTTTGCATACTAACTCTCTCGGACCCAAAGGAGTTTGGGTACCAAAATTTAGTGTTTTCCATGTAATGTAGGTTGCGAGGAGGAGCACCCCATGGTACTTGGATAGTGGGTGCTCAAGGCACATGACCGGTAATGCAAGTCAATTCATTGAGCTTAAACGACATAATGGTGGGAATGTCACTTTCGGTGACAACAACAAAGGAAAAGTAATTGGTCTTGGCACTATGGGTAGTGATTTCTTATCCATAACTAATGTTTATCTTGTTGAAGGGTTGAAGCATAACTTACTTAGCATTAGTCAACTATACGATAAAGGTTTTCATGTGATGTTTGAATCGTCAAAGTGCATAGTTAGAAATGAGAAGCATGAAATCATGTTTGTAGTATGTAGATATAAAAATGTTTATGTCATAAACTTTGATAAGATGCATGTGCAAAATATTTCATGCTTAAGTGTTCAAAATGAATTTGATGCATGGTTGTGGCACCGTAGACTAGGACATTCCAACATGGAGAACTTGTCAAAATTGTCTAAGCATGACTTAGTTAAAGGGATTACCAAATGCACATTTAGGAAAGATAGAGAATGTAAGCCATGCATTCTCGACAAAAAAGTGAAATCATCCTTTATGACGAAAGTAACTAGTTATGTAACCAAAGCCTTGGAACTAGTCTACATGGACTTGTTCGGCCCTACCCAAACCCAAATTCTAGGTGGCAGATCATATTATTTTTTACTTGTTGATGATTTTACTAGATATACATGGGTTTATTTTTTAGCATATAAGCATGAAGTGTTTGAAGTGTTTGTTAAATTTTGTGCATTGGTAGAAAATGAGAAGGGTTACAAAATTACTATCATTAAGAGCGATAGAGGTGGTGAGTTTGTCAACAAAAATCTCGAAGATTTTTGTACAAGTCAAGGGTACACACACAAATTTTCTTCTCCTAAAACACCGTAACAAAATGGCATGGTTAAGAGAAAGAATCGAACCCTTCAAGAAATGTGTCGAACTATGTTAAATGAGTATAATATAGTTAAACACTTTTGGGCCGAAGCCATTAATACAGCATGTTATGTTCTAAATAGAACAAACGTTTGCAAGAAAGTGAACAAAACTCCTTATGAGCTATGGAAAGGCCGAAAGCCTAACATTAGCTATTTCAAGGTGATTAGGTGCACATGTTATGTCTTGAATGATAAGAATCATTTAGAAAAATCTGATTCAAAGTCAAATGTTTGTACATTCCTAGGATATTCCATGCATAGCAAGGCATATAGAGTCTTCAATAGATCATCTAAGACCATAGAGGAGTCCACTCATGTTAAATTTGATGAGATGGATCATAAAGTGAGATTGGATCTTGCCTTGGAACAAATGAGACTTGATGATGATGATGATAATTAAATCATTCAATCTCAAGATTCAAACGGTAATGGAAAAGAAGTTAGAGTAAAACCCGAATCGAGTGCACCTAAGAACTCTAAACTTCTTATAGGACATCCTTCTCAACAAATCTTAGGTGACTTAAGCAAAGGAGTATCCACTAAGTCTTCACTAAACCATGATGAAGGGCACACAGCCTTCATATCACAAGCCAAGCCTACTAAGATAGATGAAGCTTTAGGAGATGAATATTAGATCATAACCATGCAAGAGGAGTTAGGACACTTTGAACAGAACAAAGTGTGGAACCTAGTCCCTAGACCTAGAAACCATACAATCATAGGAACCAAATGGATTTTTAAGAACAAAAAGAATGAAAAGGGTGATATAGTGAGAAACAAATCTAGGTTGGTTGCACAAGGTTATAATCAAGAAGAAGGAACTGATCATGAAGAAGCCTTTGCACCGGTAGCAAGACTAGTAGCAATTTGAATGTTGCTTTCTTATGCTTGTTATAATGGTTTTCTACTATATCAAATGGATGTTAAAAGTGCATTCTTGAATAGTTTTATCAATGAAGAGGTATATGTAGAACAGCCGCCGGATTTTAAAGACAATGATTCTCCAAATCATGTTTATCGTCTTTAAAAAGCTTTGTATGGGCTTAAACAAGCACCTAGAGCATGGTATGATAGGTTAAGTGCATTCATTCTTAACAAGGAGTTTAAGAAATGAACATTAGATCCTACCTTGTTCATTTTGATCAAAGATGATAATATGCTACTAGTTCAAATCTATGTAGATGACATAATTTTTGGGTCGTCAAACAAGCATCTATGTGAAGACTTTTCATCTTTGATGACATGTGAGTTTGAAATGAGAATGATGGTGAACTAACATACTTTTTAGGTTTGCCAATCAAGCAATCTACGCATGGGATTTTAATAAATCAAGTTAAGTATGTAAGGGACATGCTTAGGAAATTCAAATTTAAAAATTTGAAAGCAATATACACTCCTAGTAGTTTAACCGTAAAAATGGATAAGGATCCTCAACGTAAACCTATAGATCCTAAGCTATATAGAGGAATGATAGGAAGCCTACTCTACTTGACCGCTAGTAGACCGGACATCATGTTTACCATTTGTTTATGTGCTAGGTTTCAATTCGAGCCGAAAGAGTCACACTTAAAATGTGTCAAGCGCATATTTACATATCTAAGTGGCACACAAGACTTAGGCTTTTGGTTCAACAAAGCTTCCAACTTTGATCTTCAAAGCTTTGTTGATTTGGACTATGCGGGAAGCCTAGTAGATAGAAAGAGCACATTGGGTTTCTGTCACTTGCTAGGAAACTCATTGATTTCATGGTTTAGCAAAAAGCAAAATTCCATCATGTTGTCCACCGCTGAAGCCGAATATGTGGCTACCAGAAGTTGTTGTGCTCAAGTTCTATACATGAAGCAACAACTTGAGGATTATCAAATCCATGTTGGTTGTGCCGAAATTTATTGTGATAATACAAGTGCAATTAATATCTCTAAGAATCCGGTGTTACATTCACGCAAGAAACACATTGAAATTAGACATCATTTTCTTCGTTATCATGTGCAAAAAGGGGACGTGAAATTGATACATGTATCCGCCGAAGGCCGATTGCCAGATATTTTCACCAAATCATTACCTAGAGACCAATTTTCCAAAATTAGGCGAGAATTAGGCATGATTAGTGAGTCCGACCTTTAGAGTATGTCTTGGGGAATGCCCAACGTGACCAACACGTATCTCGAGGTACTTGTGAGGTGTATGTCACTCCGGAGGAGTTGTCCTAGGTCATTCTTCCGAGGAAGGGGAGCAAGAACAACGTACGTCACAGCGCTTGACATGTACATTCTCGGAGCACTGATGACAGACGAGAAGATTAGTCTCCCGCATATTATCATTGCACATATGACCACATATGCTGGTACTGATCGACATTTGCCATACGTTCACTTACTGACAATATTCTTTGAGGAGGCAAGAGTTGATCTTACCTCGAGTTGCCGATCTCTCGATATGGGAGAGACGATTAGGGATACCACTCTGCACAAGATGAAGTACCGCTACATTCGTGCGGAGAAGAGGTGGATAAAGGAAATTGACATTCCACAGGGAGTGCAGTATGGGAAATACGAGGATCCATATCCTTTGAATCCGAATGAGCCTTTCAATGCCCATGAGTACCTCAATTATAACTTCGCCTACCAGCACGGTGCTGCGAACAAGGATCATGGAGTCGATCCGGGTAATTAAGAGGTTCATCAAGAGATTCCAGCTCCACCTACACCGCAGTCGATCCCTCCGCCATTCCCACATGCATATATACCTCAGGCTTACTACGGGATAGCCCCTCCACCATACATGCCTCGTATGTTGCATATCTCTCTGGTCAGCTACACGACATGTGTGAGTTAATGATCCAGCACGATATACGCCTTCGTCGCATTGAGGCTCATCTGCGCTCACCTCCGCTACAAAGGGAAGATGGTCCTCCTCGCCCTAGTCTTTACTTTTAGAGGAGTCTAGATTCATGTCTTTAGGGGGAGTACCATATGCATGTATTTAGGGGAAGCCTCATGAGAGTCCATTTTGTTAGATTTTGGAAACTTTCAAATTCACTTCCGTTTGCACCACGTCGTGTCATTACATTATATTTTGTTAACTTATATGTATAACATGTTCTTTTGCTCATCTCTGAGTGATTCTATATGAATATATGGCATTTCTATTGGTATTTCATTGGTTTATTTGCTTGTGGATGTTATACTTTCTCTATTTCATCTATTTATCAAAGTGGAAGTCCTATTGATGATTTATTCTTCATGATTCTTGGTATCTTATAACAAGGGGGAGTTTTATTGATACATATTAATAGGGACAATCATTCTTATTATGTGGAGAAATATTATGGGGGAGAAATATTAATGTCCCGCTTTATGATGTTATCAATAGGGGGAGAGAAATATTAACTTTGAACATGCAAACCTTCACGTTATGCACTTATTATTAATTTTTTGATATTATTGACGATATTAATTAATATTAATAAGATATTAATTAGTATCGAGCATGAATGTGATTTATATGCACTCAATATATATATTGCTTGTTTGTCAAGTTCACGTTGTTTGTTATCATCAAAAAGGGGGAGATTGTTGGACCAAGTGTTTGTCACTTATACCCCAACAGAAATTTTGATGGCAACAAACAAAGTGAAAGTATTCTAATATTGTGCTTAAGTGTTTCAAAACATGAAAGTATGATAGGAATGAGCAACAAACAAAGTGAAAGTTGAAGTTTTGCTCAAAGTTCGAGTCAAGTAAAGTGAAAGTTGAAGATTTGCTCAAAGTTCAAGTCAAGCGAGTGAAATGAAGCTGGACAAGCTCAAGACTCGGCTCATACAATGACACAAGGACCGGAACGTCAAACTCATCAATTGTAAAACTCATGTAAGGTATATAAGTTCCATTCTTACAATCTAAGTGCATTAGAATCATGCATATCATGAATTTTGGATTTTCAAGCACTTTCGAATTCTCAAGCTCTTAAAGTCATGAAATCTATGTTTTAAAAACCCGTAAGTTTCAAAATGTTTTAAATCATGCAAACAGGTTTTACAGCATGTATTTAAGGTGTATAAACCTTTCAGTATGTTTTTAACTGCACCGAAAGTCATTTGGATGGTTTTTAAGTGTTCATCAAAAATATTTATAGAAAAGCCCCTATATGTTTCATGAAATCAGGAACTTCAATTTTCGGAGTTTGTGAAATAATTTGGGTTGTCCAAACACATTTAATAAACCTTATTGAACTTGTAGGAAGTGTTTTCAAAGGTTGAGAAGAGTTGCATGTGGGTTGGGGGAGTCGATTGAACTAAATAGAACTGAAATTATTTTCAAGCCCCTACAACCCATAGAGCGCTACACTCTCTGGATAGCATGCTAGACATGCACATAGCGCGCTACACAAAAAGCATAGCGCGCTATCTATCATTTGGACAAATTGAACAAGTTGTTGTGCTTAATCGATATCATTTTGTCGGTTTCTTGACTAAGATTTGAGCATTCATTCAAGTTTTCAAATATATATATCTTGGTCGAGTTCACTCTTGCATGCATTGGAGTGTTTCATCTCTAAGAAGGCTTGTAAGAGTTGAACTTATTACCATTTTGCTTTGTAAAACAAGTCTTTATTTGTATTGATAAACTTTGTTGGAAGACTTAGTGGGATCTAAGTCAAAGGGGAGACCTAGTTAAGGCTATGCACAAATCCTAGTTGCAGCTAGTATGTGAAGTCCTAATTTGTAATTAGGCATTATAAGAGTGTATGCTTAGGTTGTAACACTTAATCGTAATTTGAGTGGGGATTTAAAAATCCTTACTGGGGAGGTTAGGTAGTGGATGTAGATCGGTTAGATCGAACCATTATAAATTGTGTGTCTCTTTCCATCTCCTCTACCCCTTTCACCTTTGCATTGCATTTATATTTGTGCTTGTATGAGCATATAGCATTGTTACATATTGAAATTTTTAAAAAGGTGATAACTTCTTGATACACCCAATTCACCCCCTATTGGGTGTGGTTTCATGAACATGACTGGATTAAAGGAAACTCACTAGAAACGTTGCATGAAAAGCCTCGTGAAGACCTAGGAGAAATATGAAGCACGTATCTTGAGAAAAACTCAGAGCCTTCATAGCGATTTCACATGTATGTAGGGCACTAGCAGATCGTTGGGCACGATATGAAACAAAATTGGGTAGAAACAGAGCATCGCACCGATGTCGCAGAGATATCTAAAATATTTAGCATTTTGAACGTACGACGCTGGAAAGATCCGAATATTATTGGTTCTAATTTGGTTGTTTCTCAAGATTTCGGTTTAGATATCATTTTATCCTACTCCTACTTTACATATATGAGACCCCATAACTACAAAAAAAATGAGAGACTAAGAGTTCCATATAAAATTCCAAAGAGGAAGCTTTGATGTTAGGTTTTTCTTTTGAAATCTTGTATAGAGACTTTTTGTAAGTTTTTATTTAATATTTATATATTGATTTATAGATTTAATAAATTTTAGATTTGTATTTACGATTATGAGTAGCTAAGTTCCACTATCTAGGACAAAGTGTTTCAGTTCTATGGATTTATATATTTAGGAGGTTTATGCGCTTCGATTCTTAATTTGTTTGTTACCGATTTTTGTATTCTTATTTGAATTGTTATTCTGAGGTTTTTAATTAAGGTTTTAAACCTTAAGTTCCTTCTTTTTTGTTGTGTGAGTGAACATGCATGGCGATTATGATTAGAAACTATCGCCAGCGATCCCACCGCCACTTGGTAAGGGGGATCATATTAGGTGGGTGAGTGAGGCTTAATCTGTTGGCAACCAGTGTGCCCCTGTGCATTTGGGATATGAGATGGGTAATCGTATATTGTAATTTCCACACTTTACAGGTGGAAAATTTGACGCTAGTTACCACTCATGATAGGTGTTCTCATATAGCATTAATGCTGCTAGTTTGTTGAAAGCCAATGGCATATCCAGTGACTTTGCAAGTCTAGTTAGTATGTGGTTGTGTCGCATGTTCCCTCCACTGACATGAGGAGAATAAGGTGATGAGAGTCACTATAAGCCTATCTACGAGAATCAGTAATAGGACAAACATTTGATAAACCGACGATCGAATCAATTCCTATAATGTCAATTCATGCCTTGGTCTAGAGTCTTTTATTTATTGATTTCAGTTTTAAGTGTTTTAATTTGTTTGCATTTTTTTTCTAGTTTAATTAAGTTTTTTGTTTTCAATTTCCTCATTTTTCCCTAAAACTAAAAAAGAACATTCCAATCCCTGTGGGATCGACCTCGTATTGCCTGACTATAAATCAATTGTAGTCGGTGAAAACGAGACTATTTTTGTTGTTGTACGACGCGACATTAAATCTTGTCTTCGTTGCTGAGGATTGGTGTTAATTTTTTTATTTTAGATTTTTCGTTTTTGTTATATGGTTATAGGTCACAGACGTTCACTTTCCGTAGATTCATTGGTTCCCTACGATCTAAAGATTAATCGGACTTACCTGAGAAGGAATAGAACTAATAGAAAAAGAGAACAGTCAAGGGGGACTATGGAGGACAATATGATAAATCAGAATCCTCCAGTTGTGCAGGGCTATTGGGCAAAACAACCAGTAGAATGCAGGGCAAGAACCAAGGCAGGAAATGGAGCTCACTTTCAAGGAAGCGAACTAACACCGAGGACGCTCGTTACCACTATGTATTGAGTATCTGACTGTCATAAGTCATATCAAGCTGAAGTCAGGATTGATACATAAGTTGCCTGAATTTCACGTGAAAGAGAATAAGGATCCTTGGAAGTTCCTCACAGAGTTTGAGATGGTGGTAGTAGACATGAAGCCTGCTACAGTTGATGTTGATATATTGAGACTGAAGGCATTTCCTTTCTGTCTCAAGGATACTGCACAGGACTGATTATTCCACTTACCAGCTGGTTCCATCATAAACTTGAATAAGCTACATCAGAATTTATAGGACGACTATATGCTAGCCAAAAGGATCACTCAACTCAGGAGGGAGATATCCCACATTATCATGAAGGATGATGAGTCGTTGTCATAGTGCTGGGGAAGATTCAAAAGATTGTACAGGGCATGTCCTCACCATGGTCTCGGTGAGAAATCTATGATGGAAAGCTTCTATAAAGAGCTCACATACAATGAAAAGAAGCTTCTCGATACAGTGTACAACAGTAGTCTATCTAATATCACACCGACTGTAGCTAGTGGATACATAGAAAAGGTAGCCAACCAAGCTAAGTAGTATGGACCGACTAGTGAGAGACGAGGGGCTATAGTATCTTCAAGGCAGAGTAGACTTGAGGACGAGTTGTCAAAGCTAAAGTATATAGTAACTTCAACTATGCCGCTAAGAATCAGATTTACTAGAATTTTGTGCTAGGGGATAGTCATTGTCGGTAGCACCACAGAGCCAACCACTTAATCATGTATGGACCCACCCTAGAGGGGATGATGAAGCAGTTGATCGTATCGTAGCAACAGTACAAGGCTAAAATTGTCGCTTCGATCAAGGATTTGCTAGCTATGTTATCTGACATGTTAGGTCAGACAGGCCTAGCAAGTAACCAAGGAAAGTTGCCATCCTAGCCAGTCTCAAACCTTAACGCACATGTGAATGTTATTTCACATGTCAATGCATCATCTTAATTAAAGAAGCTGAAAAGAGTACTAAGATAGGATGATGAATTAATACCATCCAGCACGAGGCACCATTTCCTCAGAGATTATATATGGAGAGGTATCCATTTGTTACCAAGGACCAACCCAAGGAATATGTGGAAGCCAAGATAAAGTTGATGGTAAAGGAGAAAATCCAGCCATAGATCGAAGAATCTTGCGAGCCATTCGACATCGCAGGATTTTTTGGATAGGAAGAGGAGAATATCCTAGCAGGTAATACAGATACACCACCAAAATATGGTAATCTAGATATATGTAGCATTACTTGCACAATAGGAGGTTTGCATGTAAAAAATGTGATTTTGACTTAGGTGCATCCATAAATATCATGTCATCGTCTGTTTTCTTATCCATGCATGATCATGCTTTAAAGCGTTCTGACATAACCATCCATTTAGCGGACAAATCTTCAATCCGACTGATTGGTATGTTGGAAACGTGACTATTCGTGTCAAAGACCTAGACTTTTCTACTGATTTCCATGTCATTGACATGGAAAACACTTTGGTGTCCTCACTTACTTCAGTTGTCTTAAGGAGGCTTTTTATAAAAACAGCCAAAGTTCAAATTGATGTGTTTAGTGATAATATGTTACTTGAACATGATGATAGGGTAGTTAACTTTGATGTTTTTGACTATTCGAACTTAACCTTTAATGTTTCCACTATAGTTTCGTCCCCTACTAATGATGATTCGCATGATAGTTTGGGATTTTTCATAGACCATTTGAAGAATAAGTGCGAACGAGAGCAAGAGAAGAAGAGAAAGAGGCAAGAAAAAAGGAACTGAGTATTCGAAGGTTGGGTGTTGACACAGAATTACCAACCTAAGGAGATTTACAGTACGAGACAAAAGTCAGAGCCACCAACATCTATTCATATCTCATGCATTTTTGGGGACGTGGGTCTGATGGTGCGTTCAGCGATCATTGGCATAGGACATTCGAGAACATCATTTCTATGAAACTCTTGTAGACGGCTGAGTTGGAATCACTGAGCACGCCCTAGACAAGGTTGCTTTTCTAGCAAATGGTGCACCCACCAGGTTCTATGGAGTTGCGAGGAAGGTACCTGTGAGACTTAGAGATCTGGAGTTTCTGGTGGACTTCTTAGTCATTGATGAAGGGCTTCGTGAGATCAACACCATGTTGTCTGGGATGTCGTTCCTCTATACAGCTTAAGCCAACATTGATGTCTACAATGAAAATGTCACATTCAAAATTGGTGACAGAAAGGTGCTTATAGCAATGGCAAATTATGCATGAAGGAGCAGGGAATTATCAAGCATCAGAAAGTGTCTACACCGCTAGCCAAAGAAAAGAAGCCACTGATTTATGTGATTGACTTGGACTCCTATCATTCCAAGAATATGGTAACGTCAAACTATCAACATTAAACATCGGCGCTTCGTGAGAAGCAGCCCACATTCAATCATTTGTTTACTTAGCTATTTTGCATGAACTTGGTTTAATTATTTTGACTTTGAATAAACTTAGGATTTGAATAAGTTGATTTAGGTTACTTCAATTTGAGGAATTAAAGTAGATGGAATTTGTTGCATATATTTAATACATCTAAATTTTGTATGACGATTGATTGGAGATTTATGGAATGTTTTTCACACATAGAAGTTTGATCGAATTTTGGCGATGTAATTCAGGGTAGGTATACTTTAATTTGATTCATCTGCATGACATCATTTGCAAATATAGGGAAGTGCACACATTATAGATTTTTTGAGAATTAATCTATTTTTCAAGGTCAACGATGTCACATCGTTGTGATGATTGTACATAAATCGTTGTGGTGGCACTGGAGAATATTCCAAATTCAAAATATTCCATTTTTAGAGCTAGCGATTTGCCAGTAAAGTGGGTATGAACGTAAGGTGCTAGCAGAGCGCCATTAGCACAGCGCTGTCACATTTGAACGTACAGCACTGAGCTCGGAATCAATTTTTTTTAAATGGGCAAAACCTCATTGTCAAGTTCCTCACTTAAACCCTAGCGATTTACCACCTCCGAGCCTTAAACCCAACTTTCAACCACCAAATCCACCGATTTCAAGCTCCAATCTCACTCATTTTTTATTCTCCGTCAAGTGGAGATTGTTTTGAGCCAAGAAACTACGAGATTGGTGAGTGTCGCGATGAAGGCGCGAGCTAGGGCTTCGATTTTTCGACCTCCTAAGGCATCTACTAGGTCGAGAAAGCTCCCGTGAGCTTTTGTGAACTCAATCTCAAGTAAGTAATGCTTCGATTTTGCCTTGATTTTTCAATTTCTTGTCTGGTGTTCTTAAGCCAATTTAGGCAAAAATGTGTGTTCTAGGAGTCAAATTGGCTACTAGAACCATAGGGCTTTTATTTGTGAGGTGATTTTGAATTATTTGGTCGGATTATTTGTAGTTTTTGATTGATTTTGAAAATTTCAATTTTTCAAAGGAAAGCCCGTGTTTTTTCTTTGAAAATTTTTGATTTCGGATCCAATTTTCGATTTTGAATATTTCAATGGCTTTGAATTGGTCAATATCGCACGGATTAAGTTTGGGGGAAAGTGCATGAATGTTTATCAAATCTGAATTTCCAAAGTTTGATTTTTGTTGAAATTTTTTCGACACCGTCATCACTTAGGGTATATTAATTTTTGGGTTTTAATAGTGCATGTATATGTCAATTGTTAGACTGATTGGAATGCTAGTTGCATTTATCTTTGTGTATTTGAGCATGTGTTATTTCGAGACTTCGAAAATGGTTTTTAACCAAATTTTCTCAAAATTTTATTCGCCTTAAATTTTGAATGCCCGAAGACATTTGAGCAAACTTTTATGTTTTGAACTTTATGTTCTTTGTTTTGCCGAGTGTTATGGACCGATTTGCTTGTAATTTCATGATTGGATTTTTTGCAGGATTGTTTGTTTGTTGTATTGTTCTTTTTTGTGCTATGGAGAGATAGGAGTGCAGTGGATCCGCAGGACCTAAATAAAGGAGAGGTAGTTGATTACCACCTCTTACACCTAGAGCCCATCCACCTAGAGCACCCCCAGCCTTTTGATCAATTCAGGTTTGTGATCGAGGCAGCTGCAAAGAGGAACGAGAGTGACCTCAACATTAAGAATAGGAAACCCTTAACTGAGAGGGGATTTGGGATAGCAACTCCCAAATATGAGAGGAGAGTCACGTCTATTATTAGAGAGGGGTTGGCAGTTCTCTACTAGGTATTACCAGGCATTAACTAGACCACCCAATGACCGACACTTGATATAGGGATGTGAGGAGTTAGTTTGCGAGTTTTACACGAATGGACACACTACCCATCACAGCTTGAGTGTCAGAGTCCGGGAAGTCCAGGTTGACTATAGTGCCTGGCTATTAATGCCTACTACAGCCTACCTTTTTGAGGACTTAGGGATTTATGATATCCCTCAACTACGCTATACCTATGACTCTCGCATCCCTTTCGTGGATGTTAGGGCAACTTTCACTTGTTTCCCTGTCAGGGTCCGTCTCACTAAGTCATAACCTAACCTAATTATCCTAATTAGGTTCCTAACGCATACAATTAACTTCAAACCTCGAAATAACTCGTAATTCAATCCTTAAATAGCTCCAAATATAAATTGATATCCTCATTACAACCCAAATTCATTATTCGTTTAGTTGGAGCAAATTAGGAAATAATACGGACTATTCCGTATTTTTGTAAAAATTTCGGCAACACCTCCCTTAAAAGTGGACTGCCGAGAAAATCACCTAACAAACAGCAGATTGGGGAGAAGCCTAGAAGGACTGACAGCTCCCCGCAATTCATAATATATATGAAAATAGGAGACTCTCAACCTATTTGAGTGTATGTCACGTCCTACGCTCACCTCGGAACCCAAAATAGTAAATATAAAATGATTACAACAAGAAAATTAAACTTTAACAAAGTAAAACATTCACCAAATCTTCGAGTCTTGTTTGCTCTTCATTGTATTCATTGAGTATCTAACATCATCAAAAACAACTTGGAGATGCCAGGTAAGTAAATTCCTACACTGCTTTGTACTCCTGCAAATGTTAGTCCGAATACATGGCGACATGTAATTCCATTTCCAAATTAACAAGAAATTTATATAACAACGTGAAACCCTTTCATTACTATTTAAGGTTCACAAACAGGTTGGCCGACCTAAAAATGAACCTAAAACAGAATGAAAGTCCAATGCATGCTACCCCAGAGTCGACATTACCAGACTCAGACATCTGCAGTACGTCTAGTCTAGAGTGGATCACCTCACACTCTTACGACCCATAACATGGGCAACTCTATCCGGATGCCATGTATGCATGATCAAGAATAATGCAAAATGCAATGCAAACTAAACTCAAATGCAGGTACAAAGATAATTTCATAAATAGTAAAGACCACTGTAGGGTTTACTTACAGCCCAACCAAGTCAAAGTTGGCCACGAAGCCTCACACAACGTTTCTTTGGCCTTCACGTACTTCAACGAGTCCTATTCAATTACAAATTTCACATTATAGAGTTACCACTCTATTCGAATACTTAAATCTATATTTCAAGTCACAATGAAATGAAACCACTTTCAAACTCATTTATATACTTCACTTTTTTGTTCTAAACCACTTTCAATTTCACAATGAAGTTCAAACTACTAAAGCTCTGATACTTCCTTTTAAAGTTCCAAACTATTTTTCTTAATCCTTTTCCTATGTTTGTATATTCCATTAGGTTTCTATAACACTCATTTAGCATGAAAATAACTTACAAGTTTCCTATGCATTCCAAATTGAGATTATAATTCTATTTTAGTACTTCAAAGTCATAATTCAACTTACAATGAGTTTAAAATCCTCTAATAACTTTTATTGACTACTTGACATCTCCGAAAACACAGTTTCACTTCTTTTTCATATGTTTAACCTATAAATAGGTTCTAAACCCTTTGTTTGGTTCCAACTCAAATAACAACTTATAATTTACTCATTTTATTGACTTTTGGAACCTTTTCCTTAGCCAAAACACCTAAACATTGTAATGCAAGGTTTATATGAGTCTCTCATTCATATTTCAAGTTAAAACTACCCATAAAGAAGCCATCAATACTTGGTCAAATTATAGGTAGTGCATATTTTTCATTAGCGAGCCCCTATGTTTGACGCTAAATTTCAACCTCTAAATCAATAAGTCTCACCACAAACCTGATTGACCATTGAAATAGGATATACCAAGAATCAAACAAACCTATTCCCAAGCATTTTGGACGTCTATAAGGTCTTTGAATCATTCGTCAAACATGACTACTCGCATCTGTCCAAATTGTCTACAATTTTAACAGTGGCTCACAGGCTACCTTTGCACCACTTTTTCACTACCAAAACAAATGATTCTAAGTTTGTACCTTTCCATTCTATAAAATATGATATACAAGGGTTAAAATAAGTTCAACCCCACGTAATTTGGATATAGTTTGATACTTCAACTTATCGACCCAACTTGCTTGATCGCAAGCAGTTTTTTATATTTGGCTAAAATTTTGGACTTTTGAGCAGTGTGAAACTAGGTTCTACCCCCTAATTCGAATTTTCAAAACTCCAAGCACATTCACCCCACCTTAAAACCGAAAATCCCAAATAAAAATAGGTTATATGGAGTACCAATCCACCAAAGATCATCACCAAATACCAAGAATTGAAGAAAATAACCATGACCGACTTTTCCTACCTCGACAAAGTTCAAACATTAAATTTCATTGATTTAATTCATCAAAACTCATTCGAATAGATTGTAAACTGATCTTAACACAACTCAAATAGATCAAATCACTTTGAAAAGATACAACATATCAAGATCAATATCCCCAGCACCGATTCCCCTTTTCCCCATCGTCATCTAATGTTTCCTAACCACCCTAAGCCATAATCAACATTTGAATAACAACACTAACAACAATTCAACCACCATAAAATCCAATGAAATAACTATGAATCAAATTCGGATTGCTCAAAACTCACCTTAATAAGTGATTCACTTCTTCTCTTCTTCAAGTCCACAACCGAGAGGTTGTCCAGAGAGGTGAGAGAAAAAGAGAGAGCACAGAATCAAGAGAGAGGGCGAGCAGAGTGGTTGTGGAGAGTGAAAAGAAACAGAGGAGAGAAAGAGACACAATTTGAAGGGAGGAACATGGAGTTGAACGATTTCCATAGAGAGGAATGTTGAAGACGATGCTCTTAACCCACCCTGATTTCGATTTCACAAATTAAAATGGTAGGCAAATGACTATTTTACCCCTCACATGTAATCCTCATGTTTATTAAAAATGCCCTTAATGGTCATTTTGCACTTCATTTTATTTCATGTTTATCTCCTTTATTTTATACCCAAATTAAACACCGAAAAATACCTCAATTTCGTCGAAAATCGACGAAAATACCATCGCACTCAGAAACATACGAACACCGCGTCTAAACCTTATATGAACCATATTTCGCCTCGAATATAATATATTACATTAATTAGTCACGCAACACACAAAAATAATATTTAATTTACGATCTTCGGTCCGTAATGCATGGGTCCCACCTCAGATATCCAAAACTCTCATTAAATTCCACAAATCTCTAATTAGTCATTAATTAAATTTATGAAATGCTCAAATTTCACAATTCTTCCTAACTAATTAAAAATTTTGTCCTTGAAATTTGAACTTAGAGGTTACTAAATCAAAAGAGATATGAGAAAATAATCATTCATAGACAACTCTTTTAATCCAAATCTGTAAACCCTTTCCAAGCTGATCCATTAAGTGGACCCAATCACTTTCGTTGTATTTAACAACTCGGTGGTAGATATCATAACCATTTTAACTTTTCATTTTCCCACATCTTGGTTTAATGAAAAGTTATCTATATAATTTTGTCAATCCTAACAATTTATGAATTTTTGACGAGTTAAACAATCAACTGTGTAGAATATCTAAGAAACCTTATTGTACTTCATATTTCACATATTGAGCCTTATTCAAGAATCAATTCATAGCAAGATCTAGCATATCTTGCTTTTCATAAAACAATTTTCATTCTTAACTAAACAACTATTCCACAAACTGTTGATAATTTTTTCCTATCCACCCAGCTCTGGTATACACATCCCAGTTTACCTTCTGATCACTGATCATCTTTTTATTTGAACTATTGGCCGATCAATTCTTAGGCTAACATTAGTTTAAACATATAAATGATGTAAATAATATTTGAGCTAAACATTAGATACTAAGCAGAGCTGCGTGTCTATCTGATCCATCACCATTTCTAACGTTTCTCAATAGAAACTTGAATTTACATAAGTCATCCCATGACTATAGATCTCTAATTACATTCCGATCAGAAAATGAAACCTGACACCTCTTGCAACTCCCATTCATTCTCTAAATGTCTACTCAAAATATTATTTATGTTGTGGACTAGATAGCAATTACCAATTCCAACTCGTCAGCCAATTCACTTAACTTTCTATTTGATTGGTCAAAACCCCATTTTCTATTTATGAGTTCACCAAGAACCTCATTTCATTCATTTATCCATTATTTATTTTCAAATTATTTTTATAACTACTTCAATTTCCATATTTATCAATGCAATCGCATTTTTTTCTACATTTCTCCAACTACTGAGATTTTCATCATCTCAATCTCAACCCTTACTATTCACCATACTCTTCTCATTACTTGAATAGAGACAATTTCCCTAAACTTGAGTAAATATATGTTTCTAGACAAGGATCAACATATATCTTGATTATACTCACAGTATAAACTTTAACTTGTATCTCATACAAGTTACAAATATGTTGTCTATTTTCACTACTTTTCAATACATGTTTTGGCTCTACCCAATTTTATATTGATAGAATATTCAATTCTTCAAACATATCTACTCAGATACATTGTACTCTATTTAGTATTTCAAACAACTGGGGATCATACTGACTAACTGAGCTGTAATTTGTGTTCTCTTTTCATTTCTCATTTGTATCTTCATTGTCAATCAGGTACCTTACATCAACTCCAATTTAAAAATAACCTAGTGCTTTAAAATCTCATTATTGACTAATCAGGTGATGTAGCACTATATTTGAATCGATATACAACATCTTCACTAATATCAGTTGTATATTACTTTGATTAAAACTTTCAAACAAACATCATACGTATGAGAGAATGTCTCGGCCATTTAATTGCCTATATTTAATCATCTAACTGACTCAAATGAAACATCATAGACTCTTTTATTCCGACTTTCACTAATTCATTTGATTATTCAAAGAAAAGTGGATGCATCACATCAGTCTTCTATGCTACGAATGAATCGTGATTTTGAAACTGAGTTACTCAGACTTTTGGTCATGCACAACTACTCCAGTGCCTTACCTTGACTAAAGGAGTCCGTTAGTACCACTTCCAGCAGTCACAAGTCATCTCAACGTCTCATTTTATTTTTTATTTATACCGAGAGTGTATTCCGTTCAATTTTTGTCAATCTTAGATATTCTCACATTTATTTCATCCTAATCCATGTACAAGTTTACCACGACACTTTCGATCAATACATAAATCACTTATAGCTCCTTAATCTTGACTTAAAAAAGTAATTTATATATATTCTCTTTTTAAAACTTTAGCTAAGGATAATATAACTTCTAATGATCATTTAATCAATTGAAGTTTTCCTTCGCTAAACTTCATTCGAAATAGAGATATTTTGCGACTCAAATAGTTAAACTATTTGTTATTGTATTAATTTGTTTCTATTAGTCTTAGATTTCCCAACTTTTCTTTTTCTCAAAAAGAAATTTGGTACTTTTCAAGAGACCATGTAAGCTTACTTTATTTCTTATCGTTCATCAAATTACTTTTAATGAATTCACCTTTCCTTTTTTTCATTTAAAGAGATAGAAGAATTTGAATTTTCAAGCTAGTAATCATCTTACATTAATAAGCTTTTAAAGGATACAATTTCAATCCCTTAAGTCATAGTAATGGAAATTCTCGATATATGGAATTTCATAATGTCTTCCATATAAATCACTTATTCATTCTCAATAAATACATATATCTCTTCCTTTGTTATATTTTAAGTCGTAGTGATGGGAGTCATAACTAATTGTTGTTACAAGTGATGATTGGGTACTTTGAATATCAAAACACAATCATTTGTGTTGATGTTTCATAGCTAATTCAAGCTATTATTAGAACGTTTTCCCAACACCTTCACTTATAACATATAAATATTTGTTTTATAACAACACATAATTTGGTGTTAACGAAGTTTAATTCTAACTCTCTTTTTTTTTCGAGAAGAAAACAATACTTTGCTCTAAAGTATTTTATTTTCATGGAATCCAACTTAGACAACTTGATTGAACTTATCACAATCTCATTGTGATTTCCAAGTCAAAGTTCAAATTTAGAACCACGTGTCTCATTTTTCGTTATTGAGACTTGTTTCGGAAACCACCTGCATTTGGTTATGAATTCAACTAATACTTATAAAATAGGTCTTCCTGAATTGCTAATTCAAATGGTATTAACATCATTCTTAATTTTAAGATAATCATATCTTATATTTCCTACAAGTCTCAACTTTAGCTTTAATATTTTCCAAATGATTCTCAATCATTTGAAACTCAATTTGAGTCCATTTTGACATTTTCCTGAGTGTTTTAATTGTAATAGTTCAATACTTTTGATTTCTCATGAGTCCATGTTCAACACTTACGTTCCTGACTCTTTTGGACTTTCTTTCTTAACAAATTCGATATTGGTTTTATAACTGATACTTTCATCAATTATATTAGTACTGAACAACTTATAACACCTTTGTGAATCTAGACTTTCCGAGTCTATTTCACTTCTATTTACGCTTAGTTTTCCTTTCGTAAGTCTATTCTCTTTTTCAATTGTCTGCTATTAATCTCGCTCGCCATTTCTCGCGAGTTGAGGATCAAACAAACAAAGAGAATACACTACCTATCGCATATCTAGCGATAATATAATAATACATAACAAACAACTTACAATAATATTATATTCCCCGCTCACAGTCACTTCCCAACAAATCGCGACCTTATTACTAAACCTTGTTCTTTAAAACCATCCTTAGGTTATTCAAACCTAATTTAACCCTAGAGCCTTAACCCAAACTTCCTAACAAACTCAATACCATTTCTCCTAATTTCTCGATTGAGCTTAACCTTAGCCAAATCTTGGACTTTTGAGCAGTGTGAAACTAGGTTCTACCCCCTAATTCAAATTTCCAAAACTCCAAGCACATTCACCCCACCTTAAAACCGAAAATCCCAAATAAAACTAGGTTAAATGGAGTACCAATCTACCAAAGATCATCACCAAATACCAAGAATTGAAGAAAATAACCATGACCGACTTTTCCTACCTCGACACAGTTCAAACATTAAATTCCATTGATTTAATTCATCAAAACTCATTCGAATGGATTGTAAATTGATCTTAACTCAACTCAAATTTATCAAATCACTTTGAAAAGATACAACATATCAAGATCAATATCACCAGCACTGATTCCCTTTTCCCCATCATCATCTACTATTTCCTAACCCCCCTAAACCATAATCAACATTTGAATAACAACACTAACAAAAATCCAACCACCATAAAATCCAATGAAATAACTATGAATCAAATTCGGATTGATCAAAACTCACCTTAATAAGTGATTAACTTATTCTCTTCTTCAAGTCCACAATCGAGAGGTTGTCCAGAGAGGTGAGAGAAAAAAAGAGCACATAATCAAAAAAAGGGCGAGCAGAGTGGCTGTGGAGAGTGAAAAGAAACGTATGAGAGAAAGAGAAACAATTTGAAGGGAGGAACATGGAGTTGAACAATTTCCATAGAGATGAATGTTGAAGACGATGCTCTTAACCCACCCTGATTTCGATTTCACAAATTAAAAGGGTAGGCAAATAATTGTTTTACCCCTCATGTTTATAAAAATGCCCTTAATGGTCATTTTGCACTTCATTTTATTTCATGTTTATCTCCTTTATTTTATACCCAAATTAAACTCCGGAAAATACCTCAATTTCTTCGAAAATCGATGAAAATACCATCGCACTCCAAAACATGCAGACACCGCGTCTAAACCTTATATGGACCCTATTTCACGTCGAATATAATATATTACATCAATTAGTCACTCAACAAACAAAAATATTATTTAATTTATGATCTTCGGTCCGTAATGCATGGGTCCCACCTCGGATATCCGAAACTCTCATTAAATTCCATAAATCCCTAATTAGTCGTTAATTAATTTTATGAAATGCTTGGATTTCACATTCCCACAACATGATTGGACCTACGCCTATTCTCCCTATCAACCTTAGTATTTGGTTAAGGCCTACTTTAGGAAAGCTCTTGAGGCATGGTCCTACTTTGTCGATGCATCTCTCTACCCCACCACACAGCATGGTGACATGACACGGCACCGATATGCGATGTTTTATCATATATGGGCACGTATTAGTTGCATCGATGTGGGGATATTCATGTTCGAGGTTATCAGAGAGGGGATGGAGATGAAGAAGAACGAGAGCTTTGCATTTCCTCTTCTAATTACTGACATGTGACGACGAGCTAGAGTTCCTCTCGACGATCTCCGATTTGACATCTCTCCCTAGCCAACCATTAACGATGAGGATATCTTTGGAAATGACAGTCTTGAGGAGATGGATTCTGAGGACGAGCATGAGCGGGCATGAGAGAGAAGGAGAGAGAGAGAGAGAGAGAGAGAGAGAGAGAGAGAGAGAGAGAACAACATGTCTACAGCAGCAGCAGCAGCAGACCCAAGCTAGGAGAGCCATGGGGAGGAGGAGAGGACCACGAGCCCCAACAGCGAGAGCTTCCTCATCTGCACCACCACCACCTGGAAAAGTACCGGGATAAATGTCCAAAGAGGAGGTCATTATCCATAACCAGAAGGAGATTAGTCGTTTCTTATATTATGATCACATGTGGCATCGACATGTGTATGATCACCTTCTGCAGCCAGCTCCACCGACACAGGATAATCCATTCATTATCATGGTGAACTACCAAATTTATCGCGTGCACATGGAGTATAGAGAACCCTTATCCTCTCATTCTTCACAAAGTATGCAGACACCCTTCCAAACCCCCACAGCGTAATGCGCAGCAGTAGGACAGGTTTAGCGAGTCTAAGAGTTGATTTTTTTGTCTTTATATGTATTCGAGATAGAGAAACTGAGAAACTTTATGTTTTTGTAATATATTCGGAGGACATACAATATGATGATGTTGTATTTTGTACTATCACCACATAACACATCATTTGCATGCATTTTCAGCTTATGCATATACTTATTTCATTCTATTCCATTTCGTATCTCCCATTATTTGATTTCACTTGTCTTTTGAATGTGCATTGGTTGTCCGACTTTCTTGAAACTTGAGGACAAAGTTCAAGATAAGTTTAGGGGTATGCAGGTTTGATGGAATGCATGGATGAACCGTAAGAATTTTTGGTAAATTTTTTGCGATTTTTTAGATTTTTTCAAAACTCTTGAAATACAGGTAATACGATTTCATTTATTTCATGGATTGATGGATTGGTAGGATGAACACATTTTCATAACTTGTGAATTCTTTCCTTTTTGTTTTTTCATTTGTTTTGAGCCTAAATGAATACCAAATTCTAGCTTATAGTTGTTGGGTTTTTGGGGTTCAAACGCAGCATAAAATTCAAAACAAATTTTGAAAAACCCTAATAGGATCGAAAAATAAGTTCCATTAAACTAAATCTACGAAAGTAAATCATATCTTATTCCGTGATTTCCTTTTGATTGTTCGATTTTAAAGACGTTCAAGTGTGCGTCCTCTATCAGAAATCCACACACGAATGGTGACCACAATTTGGAGTGCTAGCCCCAAGAGAGATTGAAAATGATTTTTTTTTCTCTCCCTAAATCCATAGAACTCGAAAATTGTAAAACGAAATCTTCTTTCATTTTTAGGGATCCACCCTTTATTTATGTGTAGATAAGCCCTCACTTAAAATCTTATTCGTAATACAACTATTGTATTTATGCAGTTTAAGCAAATTACACATACGCCCCTATTAATAAGTTATCATATAACAAATCGTAAGGGCTTTTATGTCATGAATTTTATCATATAAAACTCATTACTCTGTATCAATTGAAATTGTACAAAGCCATTATTTGTGTGCGACCCAATAGGTTCATGCGACGTTGGCAGTGAACCAAAAACCATTTTGGTACACAAGTCATAAGTTGTCTCTAGCAAGGCATTATGACTACCCAAGTAGCATGAATATCAACATCGATACAACCTTATTAATAATGTATGTCATATTCTTTTGTCGTGCGATATCCTTTTATTAAACATACGACATGGAAAGTCACCCTTAACGTTCAATCGTACTAGTCTCGATCTTTAGGTAAACTGAAAAACATCCAAGTGACATTGATCATATCAATTCACATGGACTTGGCCATTATTAGTCTATCTTATCGAGGGATCCATTGATATCTCTCTATACGAGAGTGAAAATTCTATCTTGATTACACACCTTCACATATTATTCACACGGTAATCAATCACAATCTTTATAATTGTCCGATTAAAGACAACATTTGATTGTGTCAAATTATCATGCTCCTAATATTGAAGTCTATGATAATCTCAAGTCGAATGACTAAATGATATACCTATCATGAGTAACACCTATGACTTAATCCATGTGGTGTTCTCATAGCGGGTCGGTCCAGTATCTTATTACATAATAAGTACTCATGATCTTGATTTGTATCCTTATACGCATGATCATCAAATGACCATCAATCAAGATTCACACTAGTCTTAATTCATTATAGCTCCCTGTATAATGACCGACTAGGGACATTTATGATATTTCAACAAATACCCATGGATCTTACTATAAGGTAAACATGCAATCATTTATAATAAAATAGCAAATAAAACCTCTATTTTATTAACTAAAACTAAAAGATAAACAATGTTTGTAGATTGACCTAGGGCACATGCCCTAACAACAGTAATGGTCGACAAGTTTTGGATTCATATGTGGAATGAAGTTACCAATGATGGACAAGACCTTAGGTAGAGCATAGGTGACACATAATGTTCTTGTGATTGATCTACTAACTGAATCTACAATAAAGGGTGTAATAAGTGATGTTTAGACTTATATATAGGGTTAGTTTTGTAGTATATTTAGTATAAATATCCCAAAAAGAGCTCTTATTAATGGCGTTTATGTATTTTCAGGTACATAAGACATAAATGAAGGAAATAAGTGAATTTGAGAAGAAATGGAGCTAAAACATACCAAAATAGGTTTGGCGTCGTGGTTAAGCAGTATTGGCTTTGTGGGAGACATAGGCACGAGGTGCGAGAAGAATGCACGGTTTGGGAGAGTAAGGCAAGGAAGTAGATTTGGTCAGGATGCACGACGCAGTGGCAGTGTCATAGAGGTCAAGGGACGACATCGGGGACAGATTGGATAACGCTAGGACCACTAAATGGAAAACTGGCACACAAAGTGAATAGCATAGTGGCAACGCCATGGGATTATGCACACATCGCTGGGACTTAAGTGATAGCGCCGAAAAGAGAAAAAAATAGAAAGTATAGTTCTATTTCGTGTTAAATCCTTAAGTAGGGTTTCTAATTGTTTTCAAATGTGTTTAGGGAGTTTAAATAGATAGGAGAATGTGGTAAACTCACCAATTACCATAGATTAGCAACCATTAGTAATAGTTTAGCATAGATTTACTTTATTCTTGAGTATTAAGATGATTTGTAGAGAGAAGACATTAAAGACTCATATGTGGTGATTCGATTATTATTTTTATGGATTTAATAGAAAGTTATTTCTTTATATATCTGATATCAATGAATACAACTATGTGCATGTTTGTTTCAATGAAGTAAGAGTAGTTTATTAATTTTAGGGATCAATGGATCATATGGTATGAATGATATGCTATAAACATGAGTAGATTAGAAAGATAAAAAGTGCAATGGTTAGAATTTGTATTGATTCTGAGCGTAATGATACAAACATCTTGATCACGTGTTTGTTGATATTAGGTTTTAGAAGTTAATCATGGCCATTGAAGCTTTTAAGCTCGATATGGATGGTACAACCATAAAATATACAATATCGAGCGATAGTTGTTGATTAAGGAGGCACGAATAGTAAACTTAATTGGCTATGAATCTAAAGATTTGGAACATTAAAGCAATATGGAGCTTACGTTATTCACACCGATATGTGGAGTTCTAGTTTGCATATTAGAATCTTTTCCATCACAACAGTGGGTTAAAGTGGATTTGAAGGAAATCTGCATATTCTAATTAGGTCTTACACAAACATAATAAAGATGATAAATTGAGTTGAAAAGCATAATATTTCATTACCTAGGTGAAGTTGTGAACTAAGATAGTTTTAATATAAGAGTTAAAGTAATTTGCATTGGTTTGTTAGTATAGAATAGTTTAGTTATAAAAACCAATTTAAAAAGGATTTCCTTAGCAATGGAGTAATTTTAGCTAGGTATGTATTAAGTGCATACACATTTCCCTAAGGACGATATCCGTAATCAACGTAAGTTCGACACACTATTACTACAATCAAGTCGTTATACTGCGACCATGCATCAAGTTTTTGGCGCAGTTACCAGAGATAGGTTGCCACTTAGACTTAGTTTAAAAAGTTGCTAAGTTTTATTTTAAGTACTTTACTTTCAAGTTGATAAAAAGGAAAAAATAAAAGGCTTAAGTTTCAAGTTTGACTTTCTGCACTTGATATTTTGTGTTTTCTTTTCAGGGATAACTAGTGCATGTGTAGTATAGGAGAGGACTTAGTGCCTTATGACCCTGAGATTGATAGAACCAACAAAGGAAAGAAAAAGAAATGAATCAAGATGGCAGAGGATCAAGCAAGAATCCAATGATAGGGCTGAGGGAATAACCAACCTGAAGGTGATTCGGTAGTGTTGGGTAGATTGCGAGGAAAGATATGCCTTCATGACTACTTCAAGCCAAAAGTTCAACAGACTTACAACGGAGTGATGAGGCTTCTAGCCAACACCACCAAGTTCAAACTAAGAACGTTTCTAATCAACATGATGCAAAATAGCTTGTTCAACGGGCTAGCCAATGAAGATCTAGTTGCACATGTAGAAAATTTCTTGGAGAAGTGCAACACCGTGCACATTACCAGAGTTACAAATGAGTGATTAGGATGAGACTTTTCCCATTCTCATTCGGTGGAAAAGTGAAATCCTAGTTCGAAAGACTAAATATAGGGAGTATGACCTTATGAGCAAAAATTAATGAAAGATTTCTATATAAGTTATTTCCCGTAGTGAAGAGCAGTGAAATGAAGCAAGAAATCAATCAATTTAAGTAGGAAGACGCCGAGTCTTTTATCGAGGCTTGGGAAAGATTCAAGGAGATACTGAGGATATGTCCAAGACATAGTTACGTGAAATGGGCATAACTCCATATTTTCTAATATGGGATTAATCATAGCACGAGAACACTAGTAGATATTGCAATAGGTGGTTCTCTACTACCCAAGGATGAGGATGGAGCATTAGATCTCCTAGATCTTATGTCTCAAAACTCTACAATCGATACTCGATCCACAGTACGAAAACCAGCGGGCATATACGAGATTGATTCGCAAGCTGTGATTATGACATAACTATCCAACCTGAGCAATCAAATGGAGAAACTTCAAATGGGACAACAAAGTCCACAAGTGCATGGGAAACAGCAACCCATTAATCACCAAGCTATGGTGGTTAACTAAATGGACATGCAACAAGTAGTGGAATATGAGGCCATAAACTTCATGAACAACCAAGGCTATGGAAACAACTTCAGGCCGAGAGGAATGGCTCCTCAAAGGTTTTATCAAGGATATAACAACAACAACCCGTACTTCTCATATGAAAATCATGATAATGCACTGAAGTAACCTCCAGGCTATGATCAACAAGTCCAATAGGGGAAGCTAGGGCAGAGCAAAGAGTTGACTTCAATGAAGTCAATTGAGAAACTTTTCCACGCCGTGGACATGAGCAATAGAGAGCGCTATAAGAAGCACGAGTAAGAGATGAAAGGAGTCAAGCAAGCTATGAAGAGAATGGATGATGAGATATTACAATTCATCAAGAACTTGGAAAGATAGATCGGTCAGTTAGCCATTACCTTAAATTCAAGGAAGGAATGATAGTTTTCGAGCAACACGATCACCAAAGTGATATTCACATGATGAGCATTACGTAACGAATGAGCCAAGATAAGAGCAAGTGATATACAAGCCAGAAAAACTCAACACTTTGGCTATGGGGAAGCATGAAGTGATGCATGAGAATGGAACGGAAGTAAGGTAAGATGAACTCAAAGGATTCAGACAACAATGAATCAATACCTTGAAGAACAACAAGAAGGAGAAGAAACAATGGAAATCTAAGCAAAGAAAAATAAAGGACCTTTTGAAGAAGCACCAAAATAAAATAACATCAAGATAGTTCCAAGGAAGCCGAAACTAAAGTTCAAGTTCATACTGAGACTTCAACCAATCAAAAAAAAAAGATCCCAAAGAAATATGCTTACCAATAATCATTGATAGGCACTGATTTAAAAATGTCTTATGTGATATGGGAGCCTCAGTCAATGTCATGCCAATAATAGACATGTCACACGCCGATTTGAAGATCAATGTCCTGATATGACAAATTTGCAACTAGTTGATGGCAAATTGATACCAACTATAGGAAGAGTCTTGAATGTGAATGTGAAAGTGGGAAGATTCACATTCATCTTGGATTTTGAGGTTATGGATCACAATATGGATAATGATGTGTTTATGATATTTGGGAGGTCATTCTTGAACATTGCCAATGTAAACTTGTACACAAGGAAGAAGAATATCATAATGAATATCGACGAGGATGATGATAAAGAGAAGATAGTCTTTCTTGATGGGGTAGAAGTATATCCAAATGGGAACGGTATTATTATCTTCGATTTACAATTGGAGTATCTCGATTTAGACTCAGACTAAACGAGCAAAAAGATGTCAGGCTAGTCACGTCAATATAATTGCTACTGGGAAACAGCCTAAGGGTTTTTAAATTTCATGTTTTTCAATTTTAGTTAGTTAGGTAGTTATTTATTCTCGTTAAGGACAATTCACATGGTTTAGTTTTTAGCTTTCGAAACTTTGTGTTAAATATGCAAGAAAGACCATTTGTCGGGTGACAATTCATCGAAATGAAAATGTCTCGATAAATTTAGTAAATAGCGTAAAAATGCGAACAAGTTTAGGCGGTAACGTGTTTTCATGTTTCAGGCTTATTTTTAAACATTGCGGACATGGTTTGGTTTAAGTTTGGAGGCATCAACACAACACTATGGAAAGTGGTAAGAAAAGAGAAAATAAGGATAAACACTACAGATATGATCATTTAAATCGTATTTTGGAAGTAGTTAAAAAGGAAAGCATGGCAGTGTATTATTTTTTTCATTTACTTATTATTTGAATATGTTTAGGTAATATAGATTAAGTTATATATAGTAATATGTAATGAATAAGTAATTCATTTGCATGTTCATGCCTTTAATTGAGGATGAGTAAAATATAAGTGTCTTGTTGATATCAAACTCAAGAGAGTGTTATAAATTTTTGAAGAAAATATGAAATGTAGCAACAACGGTATGATTTCATGATTAGAAACCTAGATTTATGGAAGACCATGAACTTGAAACAAAAGCAAGGAGATTACTAGAACACTTCTTGTGGAAAACGTTAGATCTCTAAGGAATTCTATAATAAGTGTGAGTCTTACTTGAATATAAAAAGCAAATCAAGACTTAGTGCAAAGAGGGGAAGAAACAAGCAAGTTTAATGAAAAAGTTGGAGTTAACTTGCTTGATAAAGTGAGACTGAGAAGTGTTAACAAGAGTTTTAGAAATAAAAACAATAGAGAGTCCCACAAGTTCTACAAGAAATTGAGCAAAAAACATGATGGTTGGAAAAAGAGAGGAAAAATGGAGTCCGTACGAAAAGGAGTAGGGACCGTGAAATAAAACAATATAAGGAGAAAGGAGAAGAAGAAAAGAAAAGAAGGATGAAAATAAAGAAAAGAAAGCAGAAGTTAAAATAAAATTCTTCAAATAAAAGATTTAGCTCGAGTGCTAGTAGCTTGATTGAGTTAAGTTTTCTTTCCAACTATGTTAAGTCTTATATACTCTTCAAGTGCTAAAGTCTACCAAAGTTAGTTTGATTTATGCTTATTTATGAATTCATGAGCTTAATGAGAAATCATGAGATTGTACGCTTGCTACTTAAGTGTCGAGGAGAAATAAACTTGTGATCTACTTTGGTGTTTCAAAAGTGAGTTGTATGAGTTGTTAAAGCTACATGTCTTGAAATTGTAAGTTTTTGAAAAAAAAAACTCTTAAGTGGATTATTAACTTGAAACTTAGTTGAGTTAAAGAATATTCCATGAAATTTTTAAAATGAATGAGAATTAGAGTAATAGGAGTAGTTAGGAGACTTGCTAAAATACACTTTTGCTTGGGTCGTGCAAATTTTTAAGTTTAGGGGTATTTGATAAGTGATTATTTAGACTTATATATAGGGTTAGTTTAGTAGTATATTTAGTATAAATATCCCAAAATAAGCTCTAATTGATGGTTTTTATTTATTTTCAGGTACATAAGGCATAAAGGAATGAAATGAGTAAATCTGAGAAGAAATGGAGCTAAAACACATCGAAGTAGATTTGGCGCCATGGCTAAGTAGAGTTGGTGCTTGATTATTGATTATTTATACTTATATATATAGATTTAGTGTAGTAGTATATTTAGTATAAATATCCCTAAATGAGCTTTAATTGATGGTGTTTATGCATTTTCAGGTAAACAAGGCATAAAGGAAGGAAACGAGCAAAAATGAGAAGAAACGAAGCTAAAACTCTCCAAAATGTGGTTGGCATTGTGGCATGAAGGTGTGGTGTTGTGAGAGCATAAGGGACAGTATGGAGGACCTAGGCACAGTGTGGGAGAAAAGATAAGTGAAGAGAATAAGGCAGGAAGCTTGGCGCCATGACATGTAGTGGTGGCGCCATGGAGCCTAAGGGACGGCGTCGAAGGCTAACTAGATAGTATCGAGGTCACTCAAGCAAGATAAATACATAAAAGAGGCAGCACAGTAATGGCGTTGTGGCATAGCACATAAGGCGCCAGGGTATAAGTGACAGCGCCAAAACGGAAGAAAATATAAAGTTAGAATTTTATTTCGAGTTAAATTGTAAAGTAGGGTTTCCAATTGTGTTTAGGAAGTATAAATAGATATTAGGACGTGTTAAACTCAACACATATCAACCATTAGCTGCCATTAAAGTATTCTAGCAAATGTTTTACTTATTCTTGAGTATTATAGCAATTTGTGGAGGGAGACATTGAAGACTCACGTGTGGTGATTCGGGTATTATGTTATTGATTTAATTGAAGTATTTTCAATATATCTTTGATTTCGATGAATACCACTATATGCATGTTCGTTTCAATGAAGTGTAAGTAGTCAATTAATCTTAGGGATCAATGAATCGTATGGTATGAATGTTATGCTATGAACATGAGTAGAAATTAAATATAAAAAGTACAATGGTTAGAATTTGTATTGATTCTAAGCTTAATGCTATAGACATCTTGATCACATGTTTATTGATATTAGGTTTTAGTAGTTATTATGGCCATTGAAGTTTTTAAGCCGGACATGGACGTTATAACCATAAAATACACAACATCGAGTGATAGTTGTTGATTAGGGAGGCACGGATAGTAAACTTAATTAGTTATGAATCTAAAGATTTGGAACATTAAAGCAATGTGGAGCTTACATTATTCACATCGATAGGTGGAGTTCTAGTTTGTACATTAGAATTTTTTTCGTCACGACAGTGTGTTAAAGCGGATTTGAAGAAAATCTATCTATTCTAATTAGGCATTGCACACAACATAATAAGATGATAACGTGGTTGAAAAGCATAGTATTTCATTCCTTATGTGAAGTTGTGAACTAAGATAGTTTTAATATAAAAGTTAAGAGTAAAATGAATTAATTTGTTAGTATAGAATAGTTTAGTTTAGTTATAAACCATTTAAAAAAGGTTTCCTTAGCAATAGATCCATCGTAGCTAAGTACGTAGTAAGTGCATATACCTTTACCTGAGGATAATATCCATAGTCAACGTAAGCTGATTACACTATTACTACAATCGAGTCATTACATTTACGATCGAGGTCAAGTTTTTAGCGTCGTTGTCAGGGCCAGGTAGCCACTTAGACTTAGTTGATTTGAAAAGTTGCTAAGTTTTATTTTAAGTACTTTAATTTCAAGTTCATAAAAACAAAAAAATAAATAAAAGGCTTAAGTTTCAAGTTTGACTATCTGTACTTGATCTTTTGCGTTTTTTTTTTCAGGGATAATTAGTGCATGTGTACGAAAGGAGAGAAAGCTTTAGTGCCTTACGACCCTAAGATTGACAGAACCAACAAAAGAAAGAAAAAGAAACGAATCAAGATGGCTAAATATCAAGCAAGAAACCAATAATATGGTTGCGGGAATAACCAACCCGAAGGTGATTTGGTAGTGCAGGATAGAGTGTGAGGACAGAGATGCCTTCATGACTATTTCAAGCCAGAAGTTCAGGAGACTTACAACGGAGTGATGAAGATTCCAGCCAACACCACCAAGTTCAAACTAAGATTGTCTCTGATTAACATGGTGCAAAATAATTTGTTCAACGGGCTAGCCAATGAAAATCTAGTTACACATATATATAATTTTTTGGAGAAGTACGACACCGTGAACATTACCAGAGTTACAAAAGAGGTGATCAGGATTAGACTTTTCTCATTCTCAATGAGTGGAAAAGCCAAGTCCTAGTTCCAAGGACTAAATACAGGGAGTATGACTTCATGGGCAAAAATCAATAAAAGATGTCTTGATAAGTTTTTCCCCCCAATGAAGGTTAGTGAAAAGCAAGAAGACACCGAGTCTCTTAGTGAGGCTTATGAGAATTCAAAGAGATGCTCATGATATGTTCGAGGCACAAACACATGAAATGTGCACAACTCCAGATTTTCTACTATTAGATGAACCACAAAACGAGAACATTAAAAGATGCAACAGTAGGTGGTTCTCTACTAATCAAGGATGAGGACGGAGGATTGGATCTCCATGATCTTATGTCTCAAAACTTTATAGGCGGTAATCGTTCCAAAGTGAGGAAACCAGCGGGCGTATATAAGATTGATTCGCAAGCTGCAATTATGGCACAGCTATTAAATATGAGCAATCAAATGGGAAAACTTCAAATAGGACACCAAAGTCCACAAGTGCAAGCGATACAATAACCAATTAATCGCCAAGTTATGGTGGTTAATCAAATGGACATACAACAAGGAATGGAGTATGAAGACATCAACTTCATGAACAACCAAGGCTACATGAACAATTTTAGGTCGAGAGGAATGACTCCTCAAAGGTTTTATCAAGGATACAACAATAACAACCCGAACTTCTCATATAGAAATCCTAATAATGCACTGAAGTTACCTCAAGGCTTTGATCAACAAGTCGAACATGGGAAGCTAAGACAGAGTGAAAAGATGACTTCATTGAAGTCAATTAAGAATTCTTGCAAGCCATGGATATGAGCAATATGGAACGTCATGAGAAGCATGAGAAAGAGATGGAATGAGTGAAGCAAGCCATGAAGAGGATGGATGATGAGAGATCACAATCCATCAAGAGTTTAGAGAGGCAGATTGGACAGTTAGACATTGCCTTGAACTCAACGAAGGAATGAGAGTCTCCAAGCAACACGATCACAAATCCCAAGGAGAATGTTAGTGTTATTCATATGATGAACACTACGGCAACGAATGAGCCAAGACAACAACAAGTAGTGTACAAGCCAAAAAAAGTCAACATTTTGGGTATGAGAATACATGAGTACGAAACAAAAGTAAGGAAATATGAACTTGAGGGATTCGGGCAACAAAGAATCAATGCCTTGAAGAGTGACGAAGAAGGGAAATAAACAATGAAAGGCCAAGAAAAAAGATGAAGGACCTTCTAAAGAAGAACCGAAAGGCAATGTCATCAAGGTAGTTCCAAGGAAGCTGGAACCGAAGTTCAAGTTCATCCCTAGACTTTAACCAATCAAAAGGAGAGATCCAGGAGAAATATGCATACTAATAAGCATTGATGGGCACCAATTTAGAAATCTTTTATGTGATACGAGATCCTCAATCAATGTCATGCCATTAATGGACATGTTGTATGCCGATTTGAATATCAATTGTCCCGATAAAATGAATTTGCAAGTAGTACATGGCAAGTTGATACCTACTATAGGAAGAGTCTTGAATGTGCATATGAAATTAGGTAGATTCACATTCATCGCAGATTTTGAGGTTATGGATCACATCATGGATGATGATATGTCTATGATACTTGGGCGGTCATTCTTGAACACTGACAATGTAGACATGTACACACAAAAGAAAAGATAACGATGAGAATTGATGATGGCGATGATGTAGAGAAATTAGTCTTTGTCGATGGCGAAGAAGTACATCCAAACGGGAATGACATTATAATCTCCGATCTACAATTGGAGTATCTAGATTTTTGCTCGGACTAAATGAGCGAAAAAGGCATCAAGCTAATGACGTTAAATTAAGCGCTACTGTGAGGCACCCTATGGGTTTTTAAATTTCAAGTTTTTAAAAATTTTAGTTAGTAGTTAGTTAGTCTAATAAGTACAATTCAACACGTTTTAGTTTCTAACTTTCGAAAATTTGTGTCAAATGTGCAGGAAAGACCATTTGTCGAGTGATGATTCATCGCAATGAAAAATGTCTCGCTAATTCATAAAAAAGCGTAAAAGAGCAAAGGAGTTTAAACGGCAAAGGTGAGGTACATGACCAAATCACGTGTAAGTTTTTATGAAATTTTTATATTTACATGGATTTCATGCGATCACAACATCTTGTGTAAGTGATACACAAAGTATGAGAAGCACCAAATAGGAATTAAAGGAAAATATACACGAAACATGTGAGCAAATTGCTCAATGACGTGGCAATGAGCCACGACACCATGGGTATGAGAGATTGCGCCAGCAGGTGCCGAGACAAGCACGACAACACGCCACATCGTCTTCAACACTATGGTGGAACTGTCATTGTGCCTTGCCTATTAAGGCATTGCGCTAGTGTTGATGAAGGGTTTCTAAAACCCCATTTTCATCGCTTTCTTTATACTTGCATCAATACCCCACTACAACCACCAAGAATACAACCATCTAAAGCCAAAGTTTGATCAATTTTAAGTGAGATAAAAGAGTTCCTAGTGATTAAGAGTGAAAGAATCAAGTGCCTTGTGGATTTGCATAAGGTGGAAAGCTAGGGCTTGAATTTGAGATTTTGAGTTCAAAAAGAGCTAGGGTTCTAGTTTGTTAGAAAAGTGAGAGGGCTTGGATAGATAGAGACTTGGAGGAGTATTCTACACCAGAAATTAGTCTAGCATTGAGGTAAAATTTACAATTTCATTAGTTATGCCTTGAGTTTTGAAAGTTTTGATGAAATTGCATGAATAGTGGATTTGAGGTTGTTGAATAAGGATTTGCAAGTTGTGTGAATATTGAGCATTAATGTTACCCATGGAGACTTAGTCTATGTTTTTTATTTGGTATATGAATGATCCGAATAATATGAATTATGAGTTTTTAGGTGATTTCAAGACCTATATTGCTAGTTGCATTTGTTGTATTGTTGTTTGAATTTGAAAAGAATGTCGAGAATAAGGAAGCAAGTTAGCCAAGTTAGAATATTCCTTTGCTTAAGACAGCAAAGTGCTGAGTTTGTGGGTATTTGATAAGTCAATAATTAGACATTATTTTATAATATATTTTAGGGTAATTTTAGATGTAAAAGGCTAGATTACACAGGGTTTTCTCTTATTTTTATTATTTCAAGCAATAATTGGAATATATGAAGAAATTGAGTAAAAATGGAAGAAAATGAAGGAGTTGATCAAGTGGAAAGAGTACAAAAAGAATTATCAATGAATCAAGGATCAATTGGAATTTACTGCTAGCAAATCCTCAGTTATTTGGGATTTACACTAGGAATCAACAAACAAATCGGTGGAGCACAGAGGCAATTTTCCAAGGATTTAACCAGTAATTTGAGTTATAAATGGAATCGGTGACGAGTCGCTAGGTTCGATTTTGATAATATTAGATAACTATGAATAGTTTGAGTTAGTCTGAGATATGTACTACTTATAATACTATGTATATGAACACTAGTCTTCGAAATTAAGTGTCTTTGATTGCTCTTGGAGCCATATTAACTAGTTTTATAAAGTTTTAGTTGAGATTTATTGTTCGTTATTTTTGAAGACTTTTGAAGATTCAAGTATTCAATTAAGATGTATTTTTATTTATCTTTTATTTACTTTATTGTGATGTTCATTAGGATTATGAGTGAGTAGTTTATTAATCTAAACAAAGTCCGAACATGAATTTGATCTGTTTTGCAATGTAGTCATAATGAGATGATTTTGTGCTTAATGCCTTAAACCAATCGTATTCTTTAATTCATTGATTTAATATTTTTTTATTTGCGGATTACAATCATGGATTTAGGTATTGCATGCATAGTGGCCAATACGTATTGTAGTATTTTGATTATATATCTAGTTAAAAGTAGTAATTAGGATTGTTTAAAAGGTATATTACCATTTAGATGTCTTAGGTAGATTGAGATCTAATTTTAATATTGAAATGGATTTTCGAATGTATTAGGCTAAGTAGTTTGAAGTTTTCATGGAGTGTAATACGGTTTTATTGCCTAAAGTTAATTTATTTGAGTTTTCGAATGATTAATTCAATAAAATTAGAACGCGGGTTTTCCACTAGTATAAGGATGACTAATGACTTGCTAAGGCTTTCTACTTACTTAGATTAGAGTTTAATGATCTGGAATACTTTAAAAAGATATTAAAGTATGCTTATGACTATGATTTAAGTTATATATTTGGATGCAAAACAGATTGATGTTTCATTATTTTGGATGTTTGTTTAGATGTTTATTTTATATTGTTTTCTATTGAATTGATTTGAATATTAGTGAATTTGATTTATGTTAATTAAGTTAGTTTAATTATTTTAGTTGATTAATATAGTTAGAGTTAGTAGTTTTGATTCTTGTTTTATTTAAATAAATTAAATAAAAGAGAAAAATAATAAAAATAATAAAACTTTTTTTCTTAAGGAATTTGCAAAATCCCTATGGATACGATCGCACTTACTACTTTTCCAAAATTTAAAAGTATAATAAAGGTAAGAAATTTATTGTACACGTTCGACACGTGATACTAAGCCTAATATTATTTGAAAGTCGTATCAATATTAAACTTACAACTCAATTCACTTAGGACATCTAATGGTAATAGACCTATAAAATAAATGTTATTTAATACTTTAAATTAGATATAAAACATAAATATCACAATACACATTGACCACTATGCATGCAATACAAAGTTTCATGATTGTAATCCGCAAATAACAATCTATTAAAATAGTGAATTGACGTATACGATTAAGTTTAAAGTATTGAACACAAATCCTTCTTCATTATGACTACATTGCAAAACTGAATAAGTTAATGTTCGAACTTTTTTTAGATTAATAAACTACTCACAGATATTCGTAACGAACAATGCAATAAAGTAAATAAAACACATTAATGAAAATACCTCTTTATTAGGTACTTCAATCTCTCAAGTTTCTCTAATAGCTATGAAAAATAGTAGATAATGGCCTAAAAACTAATCAGAAGTAATCAAAAGCTTCATATATCTTTAATTTCGAAGCCTATGGTTCATTTATATAGTATTATAAGTAATTCATATCTCAACTGAACTGAAATTCCTTGTTGTAATCCAAATTCTCGAAACCGACTCCAACGATTCCTGATCGAATCCTCTATCCATCTTGATTCGCTGAGAAAATCGGTGAAAATATGCCTCTGTGTTTCACCTATTTAGCTGGCGGTTCCTATATTCAAACCAATTCACTGTTGACTAGCTGACAGTGATTCCTAGTTCATTTCTTCATTCGATGTGCACTTTCTCTACTTGACTGAATTCTTTATTTTCTTCCTTTTTCTTCCATTTCTTCACATATCCTTAATATAACCTGAAATCACAAAAATATGATAAAACCATTGTAATATAGCCTTTTATATCTAAAATCACATTAAAAGATACCATAAAACACTGTCTAATTATTGACTTATCAGTTACCCTTAATTTAGTCCGAGTTAAAACCAAAGTCTTTCCATCCTTTAAATAGAAATACAGCCTACAGAGTCCACATATTAGGCAATGTGAGATCACATAAAGTGTATTCAAGTATAGTTAAGATTCCAACTCTAACGAGGTCGCGAACGAACAGGGTAGCGGAGTTGAGACCGAAACGAGTTCTGATTATCTCTTTCATCGGAGTTCGGTACTTATCCACCTTCATCCTTATATTCATTAGAGGTCAGTACTCATCCACCTTCCTCTTTATGTTCATTAGAGGTCGGTACTTATCTATTTTTTTCTTTACTGTCCCAAGCAAATGAATACTCTCAATTATATTTTTTTTATTCTTTATTTTGATTTCATAATTACTTACTCTTATTCTTAAACAAATGTGATCATTAAATAGAAACATATTATCGTCATAAAAAACAAAAATCATGATAGAATAGAAAGATTTAAAGAACAACCACTTATTTGACAACTCAACCCCTAATTATGCAATACATCTGAGAACTCAAAGTTCAATCAATGCCAAGGCAAGGCCACTAGATAGGTTTTTTCAATCTCCACTAACAAGCATCAAGTATACGATTACTAATATAGAATCTCAAGATACAAAAATCATTAAATCAGTTTTAAATTCAAACAATATTTAAAATGTAACCACAATCAAAGTCAATAGGAATTTTTTATCACCAATAATATCATTATCATGTTCATTTGTTGGAATGTTAGAAAAAAAAATACTTTACTCAACTTAACTATAATTATTAAAGCTAAATCTTTTATTTTAAAAAGAATTTTCAATTTTCTATATCTTTTTTTTCTTTTCTTATTTCTTTCTTATATTTTCCTCTTTTCAATCCTATGATTCCCTGCTCCATTTCTTTGGATACCATTATTATTTTTATAGAAATTCTTTCTCTCATTTTTTCCACCACTAAATTCTCTGCTCCATTTCCTTTGGAATCTATGGGTCTCCCTATTTAAAAAAAAAATAAAAAATCTTGTTATCGCTTTTCACTTTCACTATAGTCAATGAAGTATACTTTTCAACTAAGTAAAGTTTGATAGGCTAATTTTCTACTTCTTCCCTTAATTGTGGCATAAATTCTTTTATTATATATACTTGACCAATACCCTTTGTATAACAAGATTATTACAAATTTGTCTTTTTTATCTTACACTTTTGTTTCGATCATCTACCCATTACAATGTCTAACACAAAGCAATCAATCCCTCTAAACTCTTCTAGTGTATACATAATCTAGGTAAGTTAAATAGGGTATAATAATTCATCTCTATCATAAACTTTCTATTTTATGGGTAATAAAACTATCGCTTCTATTTAAATCCAAATTATATTTAATTCCATATTTTGCAACCAAATAAAGTAAAATGAAGAAATATTACTCGTTCCTTTAAAAGTTTCAAAAGATTTATGTCGACTTTGAACATATAGATTCTACCTCTTGAGTCTTCCATACTTCACTTCTGTATTCTCCACTTTACCTAAATACTCCCGAACTCATTCCAAACCTTGTCATCAAGATTTAAAAAACAAAACAAATATACTTCGTAAAGCATAAACAAACTATATTAAATAAATTACTATCAAAGTATATATAATAGATAAACAAAGAATTCAAAAATAATAACAAAACTGCAATGAACTACATCATGCGTAACGACCCTCATCCTAATTAAGGAATCGTTCGGCCTAAAACCCTAATTAAGCCTCGATACACCAGCCAAACTTAACTAGAGCCAGCAGTTTCACCTTCAAAACTTAATAAACATAATTGTATATTGAAATATCGACAGTAAAAATAATAATAAACGCAGTGGAAATTTAAAACATTTCGCGATATAAAATACAATACACAAAACTAATTTAAACCGAAATAAAAACCAGTTATACAAAACCTCCTACCCCTTGCGATATTACAAAACTGTAATTCAATAGAATATATAAACAAAGGAAGAATCATTACATCGAAGAGATGATCAACACACCTAAACCTTCTATGTCCAATAGTTGAAGCGCTAATCGATATTCCAGAAATGTTAATTGGGGTGAGCACTCCAACTTGCTTGGTAAGTGCGGATTCACATAACTATCAACAATCCATATAATAATCAAGAATGAAATACAGTAGCAATATTAAACAATCATAGCTAGCAAGGTATATGAGAAATCATATAATCCAATACAAAAATAGATGCAAGTCATACAATCAATCGCTATTACACTGTGATTTGTCTCATTTTTATAAAATTAGGGTCGATTACCTATCAGCTATAGTGACAACATAACCTGACCAGCGCATTGCACGTATGTGATTTCTGACCACTTGTCACTGTCCAAATGGTTCTATCTGAAACCTTCTTGGTGAATATGTAATCCACGCAACCTATCTAACTGAGTAGGAACTGACATATAGGACGGGAAGGTAACATATCTCCTGTATAACCAATTCTTAGTTCCAGGAGCTTACTCTTGTAAATCACATTAAACATCGTTTTCCATTTATTAAAAACATATCACAGTATACATAGCTCCCATTCAAGTCCATAAACTATATGTACTAAATATACTACATAGCCAGGCAAAGTTGATAACTAAACGAATCCATACTTACCTCTCGTTAGGCTCCGTTCCCAATTTTTGAACTTTTCAGGCCATTTGATCTTTCTCGGTATTCCAAAATCTATCACAAATCATTTATGGTTAATATAGGTGCAATACCCTATATTTAGAACCCCTAAAGTGGTCCCAATTGAATTCGGAACAAATTTACTAATTTTTAGATCGATATGACCTTTTCACGTTTCTCAAGGTAAAACCCCGGTATAAAGTCTCGACAGATTTTTGAGCTCTCCATTTTTTATAGAAATATCCAATTTCTATTTATTTGGTCAATAAATATATTTTTCACAATTTTCTAGAATTTTACTAAATTCTAGCATTTTTCCTTTATTATTTTATTTTTTATTTGTGAAGGGATTTGACCCCCTAAACCGAACCGATCTGATTCAATTGAACCGGACCCAATTTGGTCCGATTCGGGGAATCAATCCCATTTTTCTTCCTCACGACCCTACTGTCCCTGTTTTGTCAAACTAGTCCTTTTTTATTTGCTAGGGTTACGTTTAACTCAACTCCAAAGCACACTTGGGGAAGGGAGTTGACCCCTCAGTCAACTCCTTCCTCGGACAACCAAGTCCCCCCAACCCCATCTCCATTGTCACAACAACGAAGACATAAATAAAAACAACTTCAATAACAATTGACTATCATCACCTCTCCTTCGTCTCAACACCTCGCTGTATCTCCATCTCGCCCTCAGTCTCTCCATATCTCTCCTTCCTCCACAGTTTCGTTTCCTATCCATAGGTTTCGAACTCTCTTCACCGTCGAAACAAATCGAGATGATGTGGTTATGTTGCGTTGGGAATAAGTATTAGATTTCCTCGATATTCATATTACATGAATCTTGAGGCAGATCTAAAGGTTCCATTCTTTTTACTTATGTTTGATCCTTCTTGAGATACGTGTTGCGTATCTTGAGATTGATCTTGTGGCTATTACCAAACCCACCACCACATAACTGACTTACATAGATCAAATATTAATTTGATCTCCTCGAGATATGTAATGCGTATCGAGGTAGATCTTATGGTTTAAAAACCAACAACATAACTACATGCCTATTTATTCTTCTTGAGATGGGATGGCACACATCTCGATGCATGGACCATCTCTACAACACCATCAACGTCCCACCATTCACCTCCTCCATGCCACACTATGCGTATCTCATGGCGCATACAATGATTTAAAACAATTTTAATCAAACTATAGGTTATATATTTATATATATACATATAATTATACATTTTCTCACTTATAAATTCACCACGCATGCCAACGACCACTCTCGAGCTTGCACACTACTGTACGTCTCACGCGTGTCACCCTCGACCCCGCATGTCACTAAACGCCAACTAATTTATTAATTATTTTGACTATATATGTTTATACATACAATATATATATATACACCTATATTCATGCGTTTATAATTTCTTCATGCGCACCAACGAGTACACTCGAGCGTGCACATGGTATTAGTCGTTCCATAATTTTTCAATTATAGGTTATATTTATATATATTTTTAATATATATAAATATATATAAACCTATATATTTTTACAACTTTTCTATTTACCGCATACGCCAATAAACGCATTGAGAATTAAATCAAAATCATGTATTAGATATAAAAATGAATTCAAGATGAATTTATTTTTCATTGAGAATTGAATTTCTTTTAGGTATTTAAAACAAGTCTATGAAAAGGATTTTTCATAAAAACTCATGAAACAATTTTAAAAAATTAGTTAAAAAAATACAAAAGCAAATATGTAGAAACAATTCTCAAGTATTTAAAAAAACACACCCCAAACTTATTTTGTAGGTCATCTCAAAATCTTCATTTATGTATAGTACAACCTTCAACCGCACCCATTTAAAATCAAGAATCGTCTTTGTTTTTCAATAAATAGTACAATTATAGTCGAAAATGAACTGAACCATTTCATCAAAATCGCTTCCAAAAACTAAATTGAAAAAGTTTGAAATTGAAAGAATTGATAGAGTATCAAACGATTACCTTCTTGAAAATGAATCATTTAAGTATTAGACTCTTGACAACTCCTAGATTCCCTTTCCAAGTCTCTTCTCGTATCCCTTCCATTCAAGCCTTAATTTAGCTCTATACTCTCAAATTAATCTTTTCTTTAGTTTGAACGAATCCTATCGAAGTGGAAATTACTCAAATAAGTTATAATAAGGCTTTGGGGAGTTGAATCTAGACAATAATTCGATTACCTAGTGGAAGGGGTGCAAGAGTTTGTTGTGTGAATGGAGTTGTTTACACCAATTTGGGGTTTTTGTTTTAAAAACGTGAATTCAGTCTCATCGAATAAGGGGTTTAAGTGGATTCGCTTATGAATGGCTACTGAAATCGGTGGAAATTAGGCTCAGTGCCTCACTGATTTTCCGATCGATTCGTGTTTTAAGACTAATTCACTACTGAATTGATACACTTAAGTTTCACTTGAATTCTCTGTTAATTTTCATCGATTTTTCTAGCGATCTACAGTGTTAAAGCAAATCGTTGAGGATTTGCTGGACATTAAAAACTGTTTTTTTTTTTAATTTAATTCATATTTATCAAATATTTCACTTGTAATAATCAATATAAAGGTAGAATTCACTAGAAATTTAAAAATATGAGTAGGATATGTAACTAACTAATAAATTATTTTATAAAATAATATAAATTGCTAAAAGGACAATATATTGCAATAAAAACATAGCAACTCGATCATCCCTCCCTCTTTTTGATGCTACTTCGGAGCTTGAGTTTCGAAAATATTTTAAAAAAAAATTCAAAAGGAGAGAGAATAAAATCATACTATACTAATGCTAAAATTATTCTAAAACTAAATTTGAAATAAATAAACAATATGGGTTGTCTCCCATAGAGTGATGTTGTTTACTATCGTTGGCTCGACTGATAGAAAAAATTATTTTTCCTCTAATGTGAGTGATTCAATCTTCACTGCAATTTATTCTTCATTAAGATCATCTTCCTTAGCAATAGCAAAACGTCCTTCATAATTATTTTTATAATGATAGTTTTGTTTTCATAACCATCACAGAATTGCTCTCTTTTATCAACATCACAAAGTTCTATTCCATCTTGGAGTATCATTTCATCATCACCCACTTGAAGTGTAACTAAGTGATCGCGTACATCAATAATAGCTCCAGCAAATTATATAAAAGGTCTTCCCAATAATATGTTAACATCCTGATTAGTTGATGGCATGATTAAGAAATCTATATGAAAAGTGAACCTTCCCACTCCCGTTGGCACATTCTTTGATAGACCCAATGAGATTGTAAAAGTACCATTTAGTTTATATACCTTAATAGGAGACTTGCTATGAATCCGGAAATTTGTCATGAGAAACTAATGTGCATTCAAAAGATTCATATCAGCTCCCGTATCAAGTTGAGCTCCATAAAAATAAATTTCATTGATTTGTATGTTAAGGAAGATATGTCATGGGTCATCTTTTAAGATTAGTGAAAGATGATTGTTTCGTCATATTTTTCATAATCAGGGTCATCCTCGTCACAAATGTATGGGCCTCTGACAGTTTGTTGTTCCTTTTGTAATTTTTTTTCTTCTTACATCTTAGTGTCTTAACCATCCTTACTTTGAATGTTTCAATAGAGTTTATAGTCACTATATGCTCTGACACAGTGTTCAAGTCTTTTAAATGTTCGTTGACTAGATCTAAAGTAACAATCTCCATATCCTGTTGAGCAAAATCTTCATAGTAAGGTTTTAATCTGTGACCATTAACTTCAAATATTCTTCCGGATTCTACACTTTCTAATTCGACATCACCATGGGAAAATACATTTGTAGTTACAAAAGGTTTCGTCCATTGTGAACGAAGTTTTTCAGGAAATAATTTAAGACGCGAACAAAAGAGTAACATTTTTTGCCCTATTTTAAAGGTTTTAACATTTAATCTATTACCATGAAATGCTTTAGTTTTGTCTTTATAAATAGAAACACTCTCATAAGCATCATTTTGTATTTCTTCTAATTCTCGAATATTTAACTTACATTGTTTTCCTGCATTATCATAATTCATATCACAGGTCTTAATTGCCCGATATGCTTTATGCTCTAATTCTACTGGTAAATGACATGCTTTCATGAAAACTAACATATAAGGTGTCATACCTATAAGTGTCTTAAATGCAGTTTTATATGCCAATAATACATCTTCTAAATGAAAACTCCAATTCTTACATGTTGGACATACTTTTTTTTTCTAATATTGATTTGATTTCTCTGTTTGAAGTTTAGCTTGTCCACTAGTTTGAGGATGATATATGTAGATGTTCTATGTATGATGTTACATTTGTTAATTAGAGTAGCAACTATTCGATTACAAAAATTTGAATGTCTATCACTAATTAATGCTCTCCGGGCTCCAAAAATAGTAAAAATCTTTGATTAAAGGAAATTGACTACTATTTTAGAATCATTAGTCTTGGTAGCTTTAACTTCTACCTACTTGGTTAGATAATCTACAGCTGGTAAAATATAAATATTTTCATTAGATGGTAGGAAAGGTCCCATAAAATCTATTTCCCAAATATCAAATACTTCATAAAAAAGTATAGAAAATAAAGGCATTTGATTATTAAGTCCTAAATTTTCGATTCTTTGAAAATTTGGATAAGTTTTTGTATAAACATAACAATCATGAAATAAGGTATGCCAAAACAATCCTGAATCTTATATTTTACGGGTTGTATGATGTAGACTAATCACGTGTCATGCGTGTTAAATATAACCCATAATAGGTTACCAATCCTACTGGAATGTAGTAAAGGCAAGAACGGGGTCGAATGCACAAGATTCAGCCAAAGTAAGTTCAACAAATAGAAAAGTAAATATGGGAGGGTGTTGAAAAAGTTTTACCTAAACGTCAACTAAACAAGAAAGTAAATAAGTTGTAAATCAGAGAATAAAAATATACATAAGTCTAGGAATCCACAATCTAGTCCTATGTTGTTTCCATGACTTGTATTATTGACTTTAAAAGATGGGTTTTAAAACAGTTTCCCTAGATAGGCTACAGGTGTTGGGGTCACCAACACCCTAATCCCCCTATTCTCGATAGATAGGGCAACCGCTCTCTAAATACTTCTCTTACTCCACCGTACAACCTTGTGCAACCGTTCTCAAAATTAAAAACGTGAGCAGCATTAACAGCTATGTGGGAACACCTACCCCTAGATAACCTTTGGCAATCGCTCTCAAGATTTAACCTAATTTTTTATGTTACTCACCTAGAACAAGAAGCAGGTTTCTTGCTCTATGTGATTGCCACTTCTCAACTCGGTTGGTATCACGAACTCAACCCTATTGATAGCAGGCCAATGGGTTTAGGTCTAGAGATTTGCAATGAATATACAAACTCTAAACCACCATTGAGACATCGTTAAAAACAGCAACACAAAGATAGAAAATTGAAACAAACATTATTATTATAGAAAACCTCAACAAGATATAGAAAACAACCTATTACTAGCTCGAGAGCTTCATCCCCGACTTAGGTATTAAATAACCTAGCTGTACATGGCCACTCTACCTTGCTTTACTCTTAAATCACTCTGAATACAATGTAATTTCGTTCATAGAGGTGCCTCATTTATATAGGTGTGCTTGGGTACAAGAATAGCAACTCTCGAGAATAATAACCTTCTAAAAAGATTCAAAACTTCTATTATGCGAAGTTGGCGCCGTCCATGGCGCCTTGGTTATGTGGGTACGGTGCCGCGTGGCGGGTGGCAATATATAAAAAGTCTTGGGCAGCAAGTTGCTCTGAAATTTCTATTTTTGAACATGGCGTCGTGGGTGACGCCGTCTGTTGTAGAACCTAGCATCATTGGTTCATTTTTGGCGTCGTCTAGTTTTCGGCCTGAAGACTTGTGTAGTAACGTGTCTTCTCTGATAGCGCCATCCATGTACATAAGGGGCGTCAAGTCTGCTATACTTTAATCGACAGTTGACTTCATTCCCGGATTTGTCTAATTCATGCACAAACACTCAAATACCTTGTAAATCTCCAAAGTAAACTTACAGAACCATAAAGCGTGACTTTGGACTTGATTTAAATAGCAAAACACATTATAAAAGTGCATAAATAATGACTCGTCAAATACCACCAAACTTAGAGCTTTGCGCTTGTTGAGCAAAGGGTTATCTGACTACAACGACTAAATACAATGCGACAAAATTGAGTGATACTACCCTAAAGACTTTATACCTATTTTGCAAAACAATGGACTCTTTACAATTGAAACTTGATCAGTCTGTTTAATAAGAGACTTGGAATTTTTGAAGGCTGATCGAACATGGTCACCTTTCAAGACAACACTTTTTCAAGACTCGGAGGATTTAAAAACCATAACCTTAAACTTATTCATAGGTTTTGTGGGTCTCTTTATCACATCAATAGATCCAAATTGATTTCCTTATTAAATGGATTCTTTTAAACAGACTTTATCACCACTTTTTGCTTATCTGCAAATTTTCACACCTTTAAGATTCCATAGAGCTTATTTAACGGTAGGTTATTATTTGGTTCATGGCATTGAAAAAACTTAATATAGCTACAAGCACTCTAGCTAAATTTTTATTTCTTAATAGGAGTTTTTTTATGAACTTTCGTGTTTTATTCATTTAGAAATCCTCACTTTCTCTATCTATATGGTTTTTTTTATGGTCTCTACTCCATTTCCTATAGATACTGATTTTTCATTATTTTTCCAACCATCATGTTCCCTACTCCATTTCTTGCGGAACTTGTAGGACTCTCTATTTTTTTATTAGAAATCCCCTGTTAGCACTTCTCACTTTTGCTACAGTTAAGTTAGTTCTCTAATGTAGAATCGTCAAACGCATATTTTATTATAGTAAATAAGCCTACTTCTTCCTCTTACAAGTGTTAAATCTTTAACAATCATACTACAAGTGGATTAGTCCTAGTTTCATAATCTTAAAGATTTCAGTTTTCTTGCAAAATTAACTCGACCACCTTCCTAATTTGGTCTCAAGTTATGACTTATCCCTACTCCAAGTTCCTATTTATGTTGTCAGGTAGGTGCAAAAGATCTTCTACTTCTTCTAAGTTTGAAGATAAACATTTTTTTTACTCCAAAAATTGAAAGCAAAGTTTCACTCATAGGTAAGACTCTATAAAATAGTATAAAATAGTAAAAATACTAAACTACCTAAAACATGCATGCATTATTGTACTAATTTCTAAGTGATGAAAGAAGTGGAAGATAAGAAATGGGATGAAAGGGATGAAATACCACCATGATTCCATTAAAGTCGCAAGTAAATTGAAAAAAAATGTAAAGCTTATACCTGCAGGTGTTCAACCAATGATTATGTCCAACGGTCCACTCATCTAAACACTCCCAAACTTATTTTGAACCTTGTCCTCGAGGTTAAAAATAAGCTAGGCATACCAAACATAAAAGAAATGGTGGAAATAGATGGATAATATATATATATATGAAATTTAGTATAATACTTCATGCATGGTTAAGAAAATAAAAAAAAAATGCAAACCTATTACTAACTACAAAAATTTTCATGGGTTGCCTCACAGTAGCGCTTTTGTTTAACGTCGTTCGCTCGACGAATTTACCTCCCCCTAGTCGTGGTCCAAATCAATGACTTCAATTGCGCGTATAGAGAATCTTGCGAAGACTCGCTCATTTTCATGTAAGATCTCACTTCCATTTTGGAAAAGCTTCATGCTCTTCCCTATCCAAATGCTAATATATCGTATAGCTCATCGATTAATGCTCCAGCTGTCACTAAGAATGGTAATCCCAACAAAAGTGTTTTACATTGGGTATTACTTCCATTAACCACAAAGAAGTCTGTAACGATCACAAAATCTCCTATGCGGACAGATACATTCTCGGCCATCCCTCTGAGTTTCTCCACCATCTCGTTTGGATATATCACATTGGTCTTAGCATCACTTGTGATAAATAATCCGCATAGGTTGAAGAATTTGGATGACATTACTTTGACTGTAGCATCCGTGTCACTTACCACCCTAGAGAACCTTTTATATCTGATCTTACTTGGGAGCACGATCATCTTTGGGTTCTTGTCGGATTGGAACTGGTAGTGCAATTTGTCAGGGGGTACATGTCAGCCCCCTCATCATTAAGACGACTGACCGGCCTAGATTATCTAAATCCTCTGATAATCTAGTCAGCCTAATCTAATATTTCAACTTTGACCTCAAAATACTTTAATCCAATCTTTAATAAAGCTCCAAAACTAAAGTTATATCCTCAATGAAACTCAATTCATGATTCGTTCAATTGGAGCAAATTAGGAAATCATACGAATTTTATTCTATATTTTTTAAAACTTTCAGCATCATCTCCCCTAAAAATGGCCTGCCGAAAAACTTTCACCTAATATACAGCAGAATGGGGAGATGCCTCGAATGACTCACAACTTCACGCAGTTCGTAGTATATATCAAAATCGAACTTCTAAATTAACTTGAGTCTCCGATAACTTGATTTCAACTTTACAATCTCAAATACACCAAAACTGAAATATAAACCTTCCAACATAATTTAAATTAACTTAGGAGACTCTCATAACCATTCAACAAAACCTCACCCCGAGAATCGCAAAACAATATATATAAACCATTTAAAACCAGAAAATGAAATTTATAACATGAAAATAATCACCACAATCTTCGATTCTTGTCCTTTCATCCATTGTCTTCATGTAGAATCTGACACCATCAAAAACAACTCGAAGATGTCAGGTAAGTAAATTCCTATATTGATATGTACTCTTGCAATTGTTAGTCTGATACATGGAGACAAGTAATTGCATTTCCAAATAAACAATAAGATATATGCGTCAACATGACATGTAATCCACTATGTCGCTGTCTCCTAACTATAATCAGACGTCGACTTCCAAAAATAGTACTGAGACAATATTAAAAGATCATGAAATGCAGAGATAACTTGTCGGCGTTAGACTCTGCTAGTCTCACTAGACGGCGTAGAGGCAGGATTGAAACCAAGTTTCAAGCAAACCAGACTCCAAAACAAGCATATCCCCCTCACTCACTCTATGTATGCATGACCAAGAATGATAAAATGCAACGCAGACTATGTTACAATTATATGTACAGAAATATTCAATTAATAGTAATGATCACTGTAGGGTTTACTTACAGTCCAACCAACTCTAAGTTGGTTACGAAGCCTCACACAACGTTCCCCGCCTTTCACATACTTCAACAAGCCTATTTAAATCATAAAATTCAGGTGTTAGAGTTACAACTCTATTTTAATACTTCAAAACCATTTTTCAAGCTACAATGGAGTCCAAACCACTACAAACTCCAACAACTTTATCTTAAGCCTCAAAACTTAATTTATGTCTTCAATTTCGGTCATAAACTACTTAATTGGCTTCAAAAGCAATTTACAAATCTGCTATGAATCTTAAATTGGGATTTTAACTCAATTGCCAATTTTAACCTTACCAATTCCAAATCTCAACTTTAGAACTTTAACAAATCCCAATTACTCATTTTATCTACTTTTGGAGCCTTTTCCTCAACCAAAACACCTAAACATTGCATTGCAATGTTTATATGAGTCTCTCATTCATATTCCAAGTCAAAACTACTTCGAAATAAGCCTTCAACACTTGGTCAAATTATAGGTGTTGCAGATTTTTCATTAGCAAGACCCTATGTTTGACGCTACATTTCAACCTCTAAACCAATAAATTTCACCACAAGCCTTATTGACCATTGAAATAAGATATACCAAGATTCAAACGAACCTATTCGCAAGCATTTTGGACATCTATAAGGTCTTTGAATCATTCTTCAAACATGGCTACTTGCATCTGTCATAATTGTGTACAATTTTGACAGTGGCTCGCACGCTACCTTTGCACTACTTTTTCACTACCAAAACAAATGATTCTAAGTTTGTATATTTTCATTCTATAAAATATGATAGACAAGGGTTAAAATAAGCCTAACCCCATGTAATTTGGATATTGTTTGATAACTTAATTTATGGACCCAACTTGCTTTCTTGCAAACAGTTTTCTATAAGCCAATTTTTCAGCAAGTCTAAAAACAAGGTTTCGCCCCACGTTCTTGACTTTGAAAACCCCACAAAAACTACTCCGATCTCAAATATGATTTTAGGGACCTCGATTGACATATAAACACGAGAATCCATCAAGAATTTCGATTGAAAACCTTCATTTAATCGCCCAAAGCATTACCTCAAAGTAGCCCAAAAACTGGACTGTATTACTAATTTCTACAAAACTAATTTTCAGGCTACCAATTCGACCACAATTGATCCGATGACAAAACTGATTTTGCTCAAAAACCTTCGTTCGATTGGTCGAAATCATACTCCAATATTGCTAAAAAACTAGACTACACAAGTTCAAAAACATGGACTCTTTTTCTTTTTTTTTTCAAAACTGAAAAATATGTTGAAGGATCCCAAAACTGAATCAAACTCAACCCAATTCACTATAAATCAATCTTAAATTGATTCAATTCATGAAAATAGATCGAAAGCAATCAAATCAATTGATTCCAGCCTTCAATACTCACAAATTCATCAATTGAAACTCACCTTAATCAATACCAACGACATCACAACAATATACTTCTGCCCTCCACCCTCTCATCGTCATCCAAACTCCTCCTCACTGTCCACCATGTTCACCTTCCTCTTCGTTGTTCCCATCTTCACCGTGACCCTTCACTTGGCCGAGAAAGAGGGAGAGAAGAGCATCGTCAATAGGGAGAGAGAGCAGCAAATTAGTGCACAGAGAGGGGAGAGAGAGAACACCTAGAAGGAAGAGAAATATCACCAAGAGATAGAGAGAGGAAGGGAGGCCGTGAGCTTGGTGATGAATCGAGAAAGAGAAGATGAACCGAGAGAGATGGGATTTGAAACTCCTACCCATTTCGATTTCACATTTGGCTAACCAAAAGACTTATATACCCTTCAATACTTATCCACTTCATTACATAACTCTTGCCCTTTTATGTCATTTGCCAATTTCCTTTTAATTTTTCATGTTTATCACCTTTGTTTTAGACCAAATTAAACCCCAATGAATACCCCAATTTCGTCAAAAATTGGGGAAATTATCAACGCACTCTGATACTCGCGAACATTACGTTTACACCTCTACTTGGCCCTATTTCGCGTCGAATAGAGTATAATACATCAATTAGTCATGCGCATATAAAAATATTATTTTAACATATGATCTCCAGTCCGTAATGCGTGGGTTCCACCTCGGATACTTAATTTTTATTTTTAAATTTAAAATTACTTAATTAGTCGCCTAATCAAGTTTATAAAATTCTCGAATGTCACAGTACAATCCTCTTCTCCTCGCTATCATCCACCTTATGCGTTTGGTCCTTCGTTCAATGAGTTGCAGATTATGTGGGGTCATGGTACTGATACGTGAACCTCTTTGCGGAGGCTTTTTCCCGAGAGTATAACGATCTCTCTCGAGGCATCCTTGATCCATGCATACGTATCTATAAACATCCTGGTATAAACAATAGTGGAACAAGCAAATAAAGTGTCAAATCGAAGAATTCAAGATATGCGGAATTTTAAAACTGACTAATCTTCCTTTATGCTCTACGAACACAGAACCTTTGACTAATTCAATGTTGGCTCTACACGTTCGCATAAAGGCCATACCAAAAAGAACCAAGAATGGCCTGGACTTGTGTGACTTTGTCACGTCGATGGCGTGAAAGTCTGAAGGGAATTTCAAATCCGCTACATGTACCATTAAGTCTTGGATCACTCCTTTTGAATATATATTCTTTCCATCAATAGCGTGAATTTGAGTCTTCGTCTCTATCAACTCACCAATCCCTATGGAATTATGAAAATTTGAGGACATCACATTAATTAATGCTCCCAAATTAAGCATTACGTTTTCCAAATAGATTCTTCTTATTATGTAAGGGATACCTGCTACCCTTAAATTGGCAGACTTCCCTGGGATTTGGGTTGGTCATCTAATTTGGTTTCTCCTAGGGTGATGATTTTGTAGACCTCATTCTCTGAGGCGGCGCTATCGTAAATAATAGCGTTCACTTGTGCGCCTGAAGGGTTAATACCCATATTTGGATTGGGGTAAGGTTGTGAAGGTAATTTCCCTCTTTCCTTAAATCTTACCAGTTGTTATGCAATTTGGCCTACCTAAACCTCCAAGTTTCTGACCGTGACATTTGTGTCACTAAGAGCTTTCTCAGTGCTCACTTGGAATTGGTCGATGTTTCCAGTAAATTGGCTTTGTTGAGTCGATAGAGTTTTAATCATGTCCTCAAGTGAGGAATGACTAGCCACTGGTTCAGTCAACGGTTGTCCTCTGGGGACAAAAGATGAGTAGTTCTAATTTCGAGGCCCATAAGTTAATTTATGGTTATTCCTCCCCATTACGTGATTGTAGGTATTTCTAAAAGTGCTCGAGTTTGCCCTTGGAATTGGTTACCTACGCATTGACCTGCTGATGGTCCTTAAATAGAGTAGGACATTCATCAGTCGCATGGCTTATGGCTAAGCGGAATCTACAAGCTTTAACATGTGCTTGGCCATTGCTCAGAGGACGTTCCACCAAGGAAGTCAACTAATCAATTTTCTTTTCAGTGGAGCTAATAGTAGCTCCAACTGACAGACTTATGTGCGCGTCAACACCAATATCCCCATATAATTGAAAGTGTTGCGTTATATCCTCATAGAGTTGCTTTATCTGCTTAAGGGTTTTGTCACGAATGTAACCACCACAAACGCTATCAATCATACACCTCTCTAAAAGGGACATACCGACATAAAACAACCGGACAATGGCCTTATCAGGTTGGTCATATTGTGGAGAGTTGGCTATTAAGCTCTTATAGCGATCGTAATAGTCACTAAAAGACTCACCAGTCTTCATCTTAATGATGCATATCTCAGAGATGAGTTGGGCTACTTTATCCTAAAGGAAATATTCCCTAAGGAAATCATCTATTATGTCGTGCCATGAGTTAATGTCGTGCCATGAGTTAATGCAACCATGGCAGAGATAGAAGAGCGATTGTTTGGCCTTATCTTTTAAGCGGAATAGGAAAGCCCTAAGCTTTACGACATTCTCTCCCACTCGGGAGGTTTCATAAACTGGAAACTAATCTTAAATTCATTTAAGAATGCCACCAGGCCTTCACTCTCCATGCCATGGAATGTAGGTAGGAGGTGAATAAAGTCGGACTTAAGCTCGAAAGCTTTGTCGTTTGGTGGAAAGTTTATGCAGAGGGGATGATGAGCAAGAAAATTTTGTAGATCTTCATTGATACGCCACATGGTAATCTAGCGATCACCGCTAGTGTGGCGAACATCGTCAGCCATAGTAGGTTGGGGAAAACTGGACTCTTTATTTAGAGCTTATTTAACCAATCTCGGGTGGGTTCTGTCGATTCTTGAATCGAAAGGAAACAATGAACCAGTAAATTTAGATCGAGTTATCCTATCGGGCATATTTTAGTAGACTCAAAATATAAAACAAAAACAAAAAAAAAATTCAAACTCAATTTGGAACTGAATCCCCTGCAATGGTGAAAAAATTTGATCACGTGTCACGCGCGTCAAATATAACCTGTAATAGGTTACCAATCCTACTGAAATGTAGTAGAGGCAAGAACGCAGTCGAATCCACAAGATTCTTTCAAACTGAGTTCAACAAACAGAAAAGTAAATCTGATGGGGTTTTTGAAATAGTTTTATCTAAAAGTCTACTAAACAAAAAAGTAAATAAGTTGTAAATCAGAGAATAAAAACATACCTAAGTCTAGGAATTCACAATCTAGCCATATGTTGTTTCCATGTCCTATATAATTGACTTTAAAATATGGGTTTTAAAACTGTTTCCTTGGATAGGCTATAGGTGTTGGGGTCACCAACACCTTAGTCCCCTTATTCTCGATAGATAGGGCAACTGTTCTCTAAATACTTCTCTTACTCTATCATACAACCTTGGGCAACCGCTTTCAAAATTAAAAACGTAAGTATCATTAACAGCTATATGGGAACATCTACCCCTATATAACCTTGGGCAATCGCTCTTAAAATTTAACCTAGTTCTTAATGTTACTTATCTAGAACAATAAGAGTGTCAGGTTTCTTACTCTATGTGATTGACACTTCTAAACTCGGTTGGTATCACAAACTCAACCTTATTGATAACAGGCTAATGGGTTTACGCCTAGAGATTTGCAATGAATATACAAACTCTAAACTACCATTGAGACATCGTTAAAAAAAACAACACAAAGATAGAGAACTTGTGGCGGCCCCAAAACCTGAGGTCGCCACGTGGGGAGGCGTGGCCCCGCGGACTTGTCAGATCATTGACCCACTGGGTCCCACGCGCCACTAAAGTCCTTTGTTACATCATTACTACTCATTATGCGTGTTAAACTCATTTCGTTGATCAGTTAGATCATTTTTATAGCATTAAAAACAACAGCGGAAGTCTTAATTTAAAGCAAGTAAAACCATTAAATTTATCATCGTATAAAGCACCATTTTAAGAGCAACACCTATTGTGGAAAACCCGGGGAAAGTACTATGTATATAGACGACAATACTAAGCAGTAATATATACAAGTACAGTGTCTATCCAGTCTCCCAATACCCAAAAGTAAAGCAAAATATCAAAATCACACGTACTAGTAGGTCCTCGATCGCGGGCAGTCAGATAAAGTCGCCCAAAATCCCCCTGCCCCTACTAGCACTAGGATCTGCACTCGACCATCACAAAAAGCAAGATGGGGAGTACAGTTAGTAATATTCCAACGAAGTACACCGAGCATTTATAAGAAAATAAACAGATACCAATAAACATGTCAAATAATCATGTGGAAACTAAACAGACAACTGTGCTAAGATCATCACATGAATAACTAACACGAGAGAAACAAAGTGTGTACTCGTCCCGGTCAGACTAAACTGTACTTCGGACCCCCAGGATCCTTTCGGTGGGTTCCCCCACTTCCTTTCACCTGGTTCCTCGCGGGGCTTGCCCGACACGTGCACCCTTGCAACTCGGGTTGCAATTCACCGAATGCCTGATCACACGTGCTACAGCATAGTTGTGACGGCCCCAATTTCCCATACTTACGCTACACATATCACGAAGCGTATTCAATGTCCACCTTAAAACCACATAAATCCACTATAGCCACATTAAGCCACTATCTCGGTCCCACGTCGGCACGCGACTCGAGGCGCGTCCCTGTTCGTGTTTCGGCTCCCCGAATTCTCCGCGTATACGTTTTTCACCAATTATCATCTCCACTCGAGATTCGGACATATGCATTTTCAACGAGTGGATCCCACAAACGACCCTGACCTGACACGTGGCACAAGTCAAATTTTCGGGTTGTTACAATAGTGTGCCATAAGTACACAACGAATATCAAGTGGAAGTAACTCGACCACCAACCCAAATGTGTCACGGAATAGAATACGATAACAAGGAATAGGAATCAACGATGGAAAAGTAAACCCTCAGTGAATTTTAGATGAAATCTTACGTACCTCAAAACGCACTCTGAAGTCTCACTCACGTCTCGAGAAACGCGCTCGACTCCCGACTATGATCTCCTAAGTTCCTGGCGTCCAATTAAACCATTTTAACTAGTTTAGAGTCAAATTAAGTGAATTTATAATGTGCGGTTAAAATATGAAAATTTTTATTTCAAATAGTTTAGTTTGACCCACTTTTCGAGTTATACCGGGGTGTCAACGCCCGAAAAATTCTCGAATACCATTTTTCTATCATTTTCTCATTTTTTTCATATTTTTGCTGATTTTCTGGATTTTTCCCATAATTTTCCACCTATTTTTCTTATTTTTCTGTAATTTATTTAATTTAAAACTATTTTTAAATTTAATTTAATTTTTATATTATTTTAACTAGATGGGTGGGTCCCTGGACCGGGTTTGACCCGGTCCACCCGAGTCGGCCTGACCCGGTTTGGGCCCACCCGGGTCGGGTCCGGTTGGACCCGGACCGGCCCAACCGGTCCAGGGGCTGCACGCACGCACAGCGTGCGTGCACCCCTCCCCCACCCCATCTTCTTCCCAAAGACAACGTCTCTGGTTCTCTTTTTTGTGTTTTAGTTTCCCCGACCTAGTGTACCCACAGTTCGCTCTTCAGCACCCGTCTCGACACGTTTCTCGAGGCGTACACCCGTTACACTATCTCGCTCGATTCAATGATAGAAATACACACATGCGATGCTAAGTAATTAACTTGATATACAACATCGCAAATAGGCAAACAATTACATAAAATTACTATTTACCTAGTCAGCATGCCCTGCCCTATTTGCGGTATCCACGTGGATATGAGCTGTCGTCCAAGTCTGAAAATAATCCATAATAACGGCGAAATTAAAATTTGGGTCGTTACAGAACTGAAACAAAACACTATTATTATAGAAAGCATCAACAAGACATAGAAAACAACCTACTACTGGCTAGAGAGCTTCATCCCCGACTTAGGTATTAAAGAACCTAGCCACACATGGCCACTCTACCTTGCTCTACTCTTAAATCACAATGAATACAATGTAATTTCATTCATAGAGGTGCCTCCTTTATATAGGTGTGCTTGGGCACAAGAATAATAACTCTCGGAATAAGAACCTTCTAAAAAGTCTCATAACTTCTATTCTGCAAAGTTGGCACCGTCCATGGCGTCGTTGTTATGTGGGTACGGCGCCAGGTGGCGGTGTGGCAATATATTGAAAGTCTTATGTAGCAAGTCGATCTAAAACTTCTATTTCTGAACCTGGCACCATGGGTGATGTCGTCTGTAGTAGAACATGGAGTAGTAGGTTCATTTTTAATGCCTTCTTGTCTTTTGGCCTGACGCCTTGTGTAAGACCGTGTCTTCTCTGTTGGCACCGTCCATGTACATAGGGGCGTCAAGTCTGCTGTACTTTAACTGATAGTTGACTTCATTCCTGGATTTGTCTAATTCATGCACAAATACTTAAATACCATGTAAATCTCCAAAGTAAACATATAGAACCATAAAACACGACTTTGGACTTGATTTACATACCAAAACACATATATAAAAGTGCATAAATAATGAATCATCATGGACCAAAATGTCCCCCGCAAGCATAAGTATGACAATTAGCCATGATGGATTATATCTATGATTGTGGAATACATCTTCAAATGATTTGGTCATAACCAAACTTCGATAAAATAAGGTTCATCACATAAATAATGCTTAGAATCATTTATTATCTTATTGTTTTATGCTCTTGTCAAATAGGGTGATAAACTATTAGGAGTAAGGAAATTAACTATATCAGCATACCATGGACTATTGGCAACTATGTTATATAAATATTCATCTGGAATTCTTTTTTAAATGGTATTGGGGGTTCTCCATTTTCTAGTTTACTTAAATGGAGTGCTATTTAGTTTTCAACACCTTTTTTATTTTTTATAGTAAGGCTAAATTCTTGTAACAATCAGATCCATCTTATTAACCATAGTTTAACATCTTTCTTTGCCATCAAATATCTTAGTGATGCATGATGTGACGACTCCTTCCCAAATCTAGGGCACCGCCAAGCCTAATCTCGTAATTAAGCCAAAATCCTAACCCCATAGGACTTAATCACGTATTAGTCAGCCTTTCTATCAAAATTTACTCCAACTCATGTTCAGAATAAGTAAAACACATCATTCTACATTTGAGTATCATAGTTAATTAAAACTTATTAACAATTATAAAATTTAGCGGAAGGCTTAATATATTATGCGTAAGCAATTATTATAAATCATAAATGTGTGGAAACCAGGAAACTATGATCATGTGCATATATAACAAGTGGAGGATATACACAGAAGCCCTCATCCCGATATATAACCCTAAACATGTCAAAATCATAAGTATATAATACATAGAATATTGAAACCTACAAAATGTCGATACACAGGTATGCCACTGGTTCAGAGGTAGTCGTCATTCTTCTCCTTGCCCGGCTTGCGCTTCGATGGCTCTGCACCCACCGTCATAAAAAAAGGGTCTGTGAGTACAAAAAGTAACAGTAATCCCCGTTGACAAATTCATTTACATTTCCAAAACAAACTAATTGGTATTTAACAGCATAAATTAAATAAAGAAAGACAAGTACCAATAATATGCTAAGAAATATCATAGTTAAGCAAGTGAAATTGACACAAGGCCAAATAGTTATAATCTATATCTGGTCGGCTGTGACTTATGTTAGTGAAGCCATTAACCACTAAGGAACGTGCATGTCTCACACAATCTACCTCACAAGGGACTCTAACCCCAGTGGCATTAGGGACTCTAACCTCGGTATCATCAGGGACTCTAACCCCGTATATCATCAGCAACCCCAGAGACCTGTGTGCCTCATCCTAGTGGCGAGTGCCAACATCCTCAGGGACTCTAACCCCAACGATGATCTACTCATAGTGCAATGGACTCTAGATTCTATCACTACTTTATAATTTCAAGAAAATGACTCATTAAGGAATCTAAGGATTTGGCTATGCTACAAAGCAAAAGTTTTCCAAATAGTACAAGTCCACAAAGTCCTTCACAAACTCACAAATCCTTAATAGCATGCTATTTATACTACATTTACTGTAAAACGGCAAGAAATGACATATAGCACATGAATGGATTCAAAAGAATTTAAGTTTTCAAAATATCATGGAAACCAATCTCATCAAGTGAGGAATAAAAAACAAGTCCATGATATGAGAGTACAAAGCTAGACATAGTCAATATAGACTATAATACATAAGTTAAAACTTGAAATGAAATGTAAATAAATAATCAACGGGTATACTCACATCTAAAAATGTAAAGTCCTAGCTTTACCGACCTCCCGACACTTCAAATCTCGTATTCGCACCTCCATAACCCTTTCCTAGGTTCCTATGACCTATAACATGTGTTTGGATGTGTTCAGGCCCTTACTTAAGGTTTTAGGCTCAGTTATAGTGTTTTCGAAGTTATGGAAAATTGAGGATTTTTGTGTTGTCAACGCAATTTGCGCGTTAATAAAATGGATTAGTGCGTTAATAACCTTATTAGCACGCTAACTAATGTCTCTAGCGCGCTAACCATTTCACCTAGCGCGCTATGTGCAGAAAACCCATAATTCTGCTAACAGAATTATGCGTTTACTCTACACATAGGCCTCATCAATGCATTGGGGATCTCCATACATACTCTCCCAAGACAACATCAACAACACAAAAACAACCATGTATAACATTGAATTCATGAATTCATCGAATTGAACTAAATAAACTATTGTAAGTAAATTACCTACTTTATGAACACACTAAGCTTGATCACCACCTTCATTAAGCCCACTGATTTCTCTAGCTTCTCTTCCTCCTTGATCACTCCAGTAAGCTTTCCTTACTTGTTAAGTTAATGAAATAAGAAAACTTGGTTTACATGTGTTGATTCATTGCTATATATATGAATAGATTTGATTGATTTATAACCACACATCTTTTTGCACACAGGTATCTCGATACCTATCTAATGGCACACATTAGAACACATGTCCCACTAACCTCCTCTAACTTATTTTAAGTAACACAAAAGTTAACTCAATTTGTCTCCAGATGTGCCAATACGTGTCTCGATGCAAATCACATGGCTATTGTTTTAAAACATTAACGTTAGGCTACATTAATTCCAAATCAACCATAGCCACATAAAAGCCATTATTTAAACCACACTAAGCTCAAAATAAACTTATCACATAAACCTTTACCCCGGTCCTACATCGGCACATAACTCGAGGCACGTCTCCACTCACGTCTTGAAGCCTATACACGGGTAGGAGTGATTTAGTAATCTGCACATATACAAACACTAGGCATACATCACAACAAATCTAACATATACCTCGGCCATCTCGCCTCGGTCAATGCACATACTCGGTGATCCTGATTACAAATAATAAACGAGATTAGAAATTCGGGTCGTGACAATTCTTCCCAACTAATGGAAATTTCATCATCGAAATTAGAATTTAGATTAGGTTAATACCTTATTCGAAGAGGTATGAAAATATATACATCATATAGATTTCCCGCTCCCAAGTAAGTTCCATTGTTATCCCTGCTACTCCGATAACATGCCCCAAAAACTTGACCTCTAAAAGCCAAAATTCACATTTGTTGAACTTGGCATAAAATTTATGCTCTTCAAATTCTGCAACGTCTCTTTCAGGTGTTGCTCGTGATCATCTCTGGTCCTCGAATATATCAGTATGTCATCAATGAAGACTATCACAAACTGGTCAAGAAATAGTCTAAATATTTGATGCATCAAATCCATAAACACTACGGGAGTATTAGTCAACCCAAATGGCATGACCGCGAACTGAAAATGTCCATATCTCGTGCTAAAAGTTGTCTTGGACCTATCCTCATCCCTGATCCTAAGCTGATGATACCCTGATCGCAGGTATATCTTGGAGAAAAATTGTGCTCATTTCAACTGATCAAATAAATCATCAATCCTCAGCAGTGGATACTTATTCCTGATTATGACTTTGTTCAACTGTGTGTAGTCGATACAAAGTCTCAAAGTACAATCCTTCTTCTTCACAATAAGGACGGGTGCTCCCCATGGCGACATAGAAGTTATGATGAATCCCTTCTGTCCCAAGTTTTGAAGTTGAGTATTCAACTCCTCTAACTCTCGTAGTGTCATGCGGTATGGTGGTGTGGAAATCTGTCTCGTGCCCGGTACCAACTCAATAGTAAATTCAACCTCTCACAGCGAATGGAGACCAAGTAAATCATCTGGAAACACATCTGGAAATTCTCTAACAACCGGTATATCCTTAGGCTTAGGTCCCTTACTCTCTGGTACTGTGTATAGTGAAACCAATGCCTCAATCTCCTCACTAGTTGCAGGTTGACCTCTCGTACCTACTGTCCTTGCTGAACTGTCGTTATAGATGAAGATCAGACGCCCTAAGATCTCCAATATCACTGTCTTACTGAAACAGACAATATGAGCGTGGTATGCTGATAACTAGTGCATCCTTAGAATCGCGTCGAACTTTAAAAAACTCGAGGACTCTAAAGTCGATAGGTAACTTTACCCCACCTATCTTGACTGGACATCCCTCAATAGAATTATTAGGGTAAACCACATCCCCAGGTGCGGTACTCAAGATCAAATGTATGTTAAGCTTAACAGGCGTCAACCCTAGGATGTCTACCATGCAACCAACAATGAATGAAACCGTAGAACTAGAATCAAATAACACATAAACATCTCTACCAGAAATGGAAACCAAACCCTCAATAAGACCTCGTGTCGATCCGGGATATGGCTGTGCTACTATATGTACTCCCTCTCTGCCCTACTATGGATAAGTAGCTACTGGTTGTGTGCACTCTCGGGCTATATGTCCCACCTGACCGCATCTCCAACATGTAATGGTTCCATGCTGACTAAACTGTTGTCTATATCCCTGATCATCCTGAACCTATCCCGGTGCTTGCCTATGTCCCTATCTAGAATCTCGGCATCTACCTCGACCTGGACCTTGACCCTGTTGCTCTTGCTGTCAAGGTGATGGTGGTGCTGGTAATGCTTGTCTAGGGGGAGGAGGTAAAGAAGGCCTACCATAAGTGTCATGTACGGGGCTGGTGGTGGTGCATGCGCTACTGGTCATACGTACGAACCCTGTGCTCCACCTTTCTGAAACCGTCTTTTTGCTCTCCTTTGTCTCTTACCCTTTTGTCATCTCTACTCATAACCATATCCTCTTTCTGGTAACTCAGCACGTCTATCCTCCTCTCTACCCAACTCATATGTCTCATGGGAGAGAGCCCGCTCATACATTTCCTAAAGAGATCTGGCTCCGGTGCTCACAACTGATCGTGTTATATCTAGTCTCAAACTATTACCAAAATAGAAAAGCATCATCACCATCATCTATAACTAAGTCTCCGGTAAACTATCTAAGGTAGCCATATTTATCTATATAACTTATCATTATTTCACCCTCAGCTTGTCTTAGTGCCATGAGCCTATTCTTCATTCTCTTCACCATAGAAGCCGAAAAATAGTGCTTGAAAAACTTTTCTCAAAATAATCCCATGATGTAAAATTGCCTCTACTCGCCACTGTGGTCCTCCACCAAACATCTCCACCCTTCTCTAGAGTGTAGTAAGAGAGAATAGGCTGTAACATGTCCTTAACTCCCAATAGTAGATGTAACTTCTCATGTTAGAGAATTCATCGCTCGATCTTCTCGTGATCCACTCTCCAGCAAACAAAACTGGCCTAAGCCTAATGAACTCCTTCGCTAGCTTGGCATCCCTCAATAGTGATGCTGCCTCAGAAGGCGTAGGCGTAGGAGTAGATGTGTCCCCAGCTATAGTTGTCTCCTATACAGTCGTTATTAGTAACTCTGGTGGGTGTGGTGCTACTGGGGCTACACGTGCCTGTAGCACTAGTGGTGCAGATGCTCGAGTTCCTGAAGTAGTAGTGCCTGGTGCAGTCTCAATCCTAATGATCTGGGGTGTTACTATAATAGTATGATTGGTAGGAAGGGCTGCTGTGATAGCCATCATGTGCACTCTCATGAAGGCGATGAAATCGGTTAACTGTTGCCCCTAGGCTATTATCCAGTCAGACATCCTCTAATAATCATCTGTTGAAGTAGTAGGAGGCTGACTGCCATTAGCTCCAATATCTCCGCCATCGCGTGTGTCTGTCATCGATGTCTGCAGGTACATATAAGATGTCCCTACCTCACCTTCACTCACTTCCAACCTAATGGTTTCTAGGCAAGGATCATATGGTTTCCACATCTACAATTTGTGTTTTATTCAAATTTTGTGTCTTAAATATTGAGAACATTGGCTCTGATACCAACTGTGACGACCATTCCCAAATATTTGGCATCGCCCGGCCTAATCCCGTAAATAAGCCCAAATCCTAATCCCATAGGACTTAATCATGTATTAGTTGGCCTTTCTGTCCAAATCTTTTCCAACTCATGTTTAGAATAAGTAAAACACATATCATTCTACATTTGAAAATCAGAGTTCATTAAAACTTATTAACAATTATAAAATTTAGCGGAAGGCTTAATATATTATGCGTAAGTAATTATTATAAATTCCAAATGTGTGGAAACCAGGAAACTGCGATCACATGCATATATAACAAGTAGCGAATACACACAGTTTGACGATCATCGTAAGTCAATGAACTAAGCACTCATCCCAATATACAACCCCAAACATGTAAAAATGATAAGCATATAATACATAGAATACCAAAACCTACAAAATGTCGATGCACAGGTACCCCGCTGGCTCAGAGGTAGCCGCCAATCTTCTCCTTGCCCGGCCTGCTCGTTGACGGCTCTGCACCCACCTTCATAAAAAAAAAGCGATGAGTACAAAAAGTAACAGTAATCCCCGTTGACAAATTCATTTACATTTCCAAAACAAACTAATTGGTATTTAACAACATAAGTTAAATAAATAAAGACAAGTACCGATAATATGCTAAGAAATACCATAGTTAAGCAAGTGAAACTGACACAAGGCCAAATAGTTATGATCTAGATCCGGTCGGCTGTGACTTACGTCAGTGAAGCCATTAACCACTAAGGAATGTACATGTCTCACACAATCTACCTCACTAGGGACTCTAACCCCAGTGGCATTAGGGACTCTAAGCTCGGTATCATCAGGGAGTATATCATCAGCAACCTCAGGGACTCTAATCCCGTGTGCCTCATCTTAGTGGCGAGTGCCAACATCCCAGGGACTCTAACCATGTGTGTTGATCTACTCATAGTGCAATGGGCTCTAGATTCTATAACTACTTTATAATTTCAAGAAAATGACTCATTAAGGAATCCAAAGATTTAGCTATGCTATAAAGCACAAATTTTTCCAAAGAGTACAAGTCCACAAAGTCCTTCACAAACTCACAAATCGTTAATAGCATGCTATTTATACTACCTTTACTGTAAAACAACAAGAGATGACATAACAAATGAATAGATTCAAAAGAATTCAAGGTTTCAAAATATCATGGAAACCAATCTCATCAAGTGCGGAATGACAAACAAGTCCATGATATGAGAGTACAAAGCTAGACATAGTTAATATAGACTATAATACACAAGTTAAAACTTGAAATGAAATGTAAATAAACAATCAACGGGTATACTCAAATCAAACAATGTAAAGTCCTAGCTTTACCGACCTCCTCACACTTTAAATCTCGTATTCGCACCTCTGTAACCCTTTCCTAAGTTCCTGATGACCTATAACATGTGTTTGGATGTGTTCAGGCCTCTACTATAGTGTTTTTGAAGTTTTGGAAAATTGCAAATTTTTATGTTGTCAAGGCAATTAGCGCGCTAATGACCTCATTAGCGCACTAACTACTATCTCTGGCGCGCTATGTGCTGGAAAACCCAGAATTCTGCAAAAAAAATTATGAGTTTACTCCACACATAGGCTTCATCAACGCGTCGGGGATCTCCATACACACTCTCAAAACCCCAAGACACCATCAAGAACACAAAACAACCATGTATAACATTAAATTCATGAATTCATCAAATTGAACTAAATAAACTAGTGTAAGTAAATTATCTACTTGATGAACACACTAAGCTTGATCACCACCTTCACTAAACCCACTGATTTCTCGAGCTTCTCATCCTCATTGATCACTCCAACAAGCTTTCCTTACTTGTTAAGTTAATGAAATAAGAAAACTTGGTTTGCATATGTTGATTCATTGCTATATATATATATATATGAATAGATTTGAATGATTTATAACCACACATCTTTTTGCACACACGTATCTCGAGACCTATCTAATGGCACACATTAGAACACATGTCCCACTAATCTCCACTAACTTATTCTAAGTAACACTAAAGTTAACTCAATTTTCCTCTAGATGTGTCAATACATGTCTCGATACAAATCACATGGTTATTATTTTAAAACACTAACTTTAGGCTACATTAATTACAAATCAATCATAGCCACATAAAAGCCACTATTTAAACCACACTAAGCTCAAAATAAATTACCACATAAATATCTACCCCGGTCCCACATCTGTACGCAACTCGAGGCACATCTCCACTCACGTTTCGACACATATACATGGGTAGGAGTGATTTAATAATCTATACAGATACAAACACTAGGCATACATCACAACAAATCTAACATATACATCGGTCATCTCGCCTTAGTTAATGCATATATATCACGGTGTGGGTCCCACGTCACGGGTTAGTGATCCTGATTACAGATAATAAACGAGATTAAAAATTCGGGCTGTGACACATGATCTGAGTAAACTATCACTTTTGTTCCTAATAAATATGGTATAAACTTTTCTAATGCAAACACAACTGCTAAGAGTTCTTTTCTATAGTGGTATAGTTTAGTTAGGCAAGAACTAAAGTTCTAGAGGCCTAATATATGACATGATAATCATCTCTTATCTTTTAACCTAAAATAGCCCCTACTGCATAATTACTTGCATCACACATTATCTCGAAAGGTCATGACCAATCTGGTGATTTTTATCACAGGTGTGGTAATTAAGGCTTCTTTTAATTTATAAAAACTTGTCCTCCTTCAGTTGTGAATTCAAAAGGGACATCTTTTTGCAAACGTTTACATAAAGGTTGCATTATTTTGGAAAATCTTTCACAAAACTTATGTAAAATCCTGCATGACCAAGAAAAGATCTTACTTCTCTTACAGTAGTAGGATAAGGTAATGCCTTTATAACTTATATTTTAGGGGGATCTATTTCTATTCTTTTCTCTGACATTATATGTCCTAGTATAAGTCCTTGATTGACCATAAAATTGCATTTTTGTAATTTAATACTAAATCATTTTTTGTGCATCTTTCTAGTAATCTAGTTAAATGAAGTAAGCATTCGTCGAAAGAATTATCATACACGGTAAAATCATCCATAAAAACTTCAATAAAATGCTCTATGTAATCATAAAAAATGCTAATCATACACCTTTGGAATATAGCATGTGTGTTACATAGACCAAAAGGCATACATCTATAAGTAAATGTACCAAAGGGACAAGTAAAGGTAGTTTTTTTTTTCTGATCTTTTGGAGCTATATGAATTTGATGAAATCCTGAGTATCCATCTAAGCAACAATAATATGTTCTTCCAGCTAGTCTTTCTAATATTTGATCTATAAACGGGATTGGGTAATTATCTTTTATGGTTGAAGTATTTAGTTTCCTATAATCTATACACACCCTCCAACCATTTTGAATTCTAGTCAGTACTAATTCTTTGTGTTCATTTGTTATTCCTGTAATCCTTGTCTTTTTAGGAACTACTTGCACTGGGCTAACCCAATTACTATCTGCTATTGGAAATATCATTCCTTCATCTAATAATTTTAATATTTCATTATTTACTACTTCCATCATTGGTGGATTTAGTCTATGTTGAGATTGTCTAGAATGCTTTGTATATGTTTCAAGATTAGTCCTATGCATACATGTAGTTGGGCATACCCTTTAATATCAGCTATTGTCCAACCTATTATTTTCTTGAATTCGTTGAGAACATTAATTAATTTCTTTCTTCTAGATTTGACCATTTATTATATATTATGACTGGCAAAACATTTTTATTCCTTAAATAGACATATTTTAAATGATCTAGCAAAACCTTTAAATATAATTCTTGTGTTTTGACTATTTAGGGAAAATGTTTTGAATGAGTTATAGGTAGATCCATATAGTAAGAGAATTCAGGGATATATTATATGATTTTAAAGTATTAATTATCTTTCTTGTTTCTTCATCTATATCATTATCCTCATTTAAATCTTTTATCACTACTTCAAGCTTGTCTGCTTTATTGTTTCTAAAAGATTTTTCTATTAAGGGATCTAACATATCTAGGTGCATTTGGAAAAAAATTTAGAGGATACTTCATAGTGTCATCGATGCTAAAGTTCACTATTTCATCATTTACTTCCAATGTTAGAGTTTCAATAGAAACATTTGTAAAGGTATGTTTGTCATTTGCAAATAGATTGAAAAATGCATAACGTTAATTAATGCGCCTAGGTCACACAATGCTTTAGAAATTCCTATATTTTTTATTGTACATGGAATGAAAAATATTCCAAGATCAAAACATTTAGCAGGTAATTTCTTCTGGATTATTATTGAAACATGTTCTCCTAGAATTACTTTTCATTGGCTTTAATTTTATTAGTGCATAAATCTTTTATAAATTTTTGATATTTGGGTACATTTTGAATGACTTCAAATAAAGGTATGATAACTACCATTTTCCTTAATGTGTCTAAAACTTATTTTTCTTCTTGCAATTTTTTAGCATTCTTATTATTTTCCAGACAATGGGGGAACGGTGGCCTTATAAAATTTGGTTTATTCTTATCAGGATCGTAATTGTCTTCTTGGAAAATTTTACTATCTTTGATTTCAATTTCCTTTTCTAATTCAGCTTCTATATCTTTTTGAGAAACTAATTGTTCTGGCATTTTTGGTTCGTTCATTTGTTTACGACTTCTCAAAGTTTTAGCTTTTGCACGTGAACTAGGATAAGTTTGCAATGATAATTTTCCTTGATTAATCGATGGACTCATTTGCATCACCATTTGACTTAATTGATTTTTAATTTAATTATATCATTTTGTAAAGCTTGAATTTTTTTTTAATCTTTTTCCTTATTTGAATTTTCTAATGCAATGGTTCTACTATTTAACATGGGTGTTTTATCTTTTTGATAACTTTGGTTGTTTATATCATTACATATATTTGGTCGTAGATAATTTGTATAGTTACTAGAGATATAATTAGGTTGAATATGTTTATTGTAATGACTTATTATGGCGTTATCTTCTTCAATTTTGTTTTGTTGCATCAGAGGACATTCATCATCTAAATGGTTAGTCTCATTGTAAAAAGCACAAGTTTTAGCTTGAATTGATCTATCTTTAAATAACAGCTTAACCATGCTTTTAACTCGTAAAATTATCATTTGATGTCTTAATTGTTCTTCTATTGATTTCACAAGATTGCTTTTTATGAATTTATTTTTATCACCATACTACTTTGATTGTTTAGTCATTTTATTAATAGCATATTTTGCTATGTTGGTGTTATATCGAATAAATATCCTCCACATACCGTATCTAGGAATCTTTGTTCTAAATGATGTAATCTTTCATAAAAGTATTCTAATAAAACTTTTTTATGTATATCCATGTTGTGGACATAATGAAATCAATCTTTGATATCTATCCCAAAACTCACCAAAAGTCTATTCCGTTTCCATCTTTGCATTACTAATTTTCTTTCTATTTAAACTAATTTTGCATGTTGGAACGTATTGATCTAAAAAAGTTTCTAACATTTCAAACCATGTGGTTATGGAATTTTGAGGAATATAGAATAGCCAATCTTGAGCTTGACCTCTTAAAGAAGGGAAAGCTTTAAGCTTAACATATTCTAACTCTATATGATTGGGTTTCATGACACTTACTTTATGTGTGTATTTCATAATAAATTGTTGAGGATCTTCATCATCTTCACCATGAAAGTGCGGTAAACAATTGATAAATTTGGACTTTAATTCAAAACTGAGAAACTCCACATGAAAAGCAATACACATAGGTTCATAAGTTGTGATATCTTTATTGGCTTGCCTAAAAGTAAGTTCTTGCTCACCTTCTGTCATATTGTATGACATGAAACGAGAAAGATTTTGAAGAAATTATTTTAAAATCCCCGACAACGGTACCAAAAATTGACACGTGTCGAGCGTGTTTCCCGTATATTCTTATTATTTGTAGTAGTGATAAGTGGGATCGTCTCCATATGGATTTTGCAAACTTTTTAAGAATAATGGTTTTCCAATTGTTTTTATTATTTTTTAATTTAATTAATTTAATTAAAATGAGAATCAAGATTATCTAACCAAACTATGGCAATCAATTAAACTAACTTAACTAACACAAATCAAATTCTCTAAAACTAAATTCAAATCAAATCAAATCAATTCAATATAAAAAAAACATCTAAATATATATCTCGAACAGTGAAACATTAATTTATTTTGAATCCAAATATATTACTTAAATTATAGTTCATTATATTGTAAAGTATTCTTGGATCTCTTAACCTAAATCATAAGTTGATAGCCATTATTGAGCCACCAGTTTTCCTTAAATCAATGGAAAAACCACATCTTAATTTTATTACATTAATCCTTCAAAAGCTCAAAGATAATTAATTAGAAAATAAACGGTATTAAACTTTGTGAACACTTCGAACTACTAAGTCTAATATTATAGGAAAGTTGTGTCAATATCAGACGTAGAACTCAATTCACCTAGGACATCTAATGGTAATATACCTATTAAATAAATTCTATTTACTACTTTAAATTAGATATAAAACCAAAATATCACAATGCACATTGGCCATTATGCGTGCAGTACAAAGTTTCATGATTGTAATCCACAAATAACAATATAGTAAAATAGTGAATTAACATATATGATTAAGCTTAAAGCATTTTAAACACAAATCCTTCTTCATTATGACTACATTGCAAAATGAATTAAGTTCATGTTCGGACTTTGTTTATATTAATAAATTACTCACAAATATTCATAACAAACATCGCAATAAAGTAAATAAATGAAATTAATGAAAATACTTCTTTATTAAATACTTCAATCTCCCAAGATTATCTAATAACAATGAAAAATAGTTGATGATGACCTAAAAACTAATCAAAAGTAATCAAAAGCTTCATATATCTTTAATTTCGAAGCCTATGGTTCATATATTTAGCATTCTAAGTAATACATATCCCAACCGAACTGAAATTCCTTGTTGTAATTCAAAATTCTCGAAACAAATCCAACGATTCCTAACTGAAACTTTTATCCATCTTAATTCGCTGGGAAAATTGGTGGAAATATGCCTTTGTGCTTCACCGATTTAGCTGGCAATTCATGCATCCAACCTGATTCACTACTGATTCACTGAGAGTGAATCCTAGTTCGTTTCTTGATTCGTTGTGCACTTTCTCCACTTGACTAAATTCTTTATTTTCCTCCATTTTTCTTCCATTTCTTTACATATCCTTAATATAATATGAAATCACAAAAATAAGAGAAAACCTAGTATAATATAATCTTTTACATCTAAAATAACCCTGAAATATATTATAAAACACTGTCTAATTATTAACTTATCAGTAACCCTTAATTTAGTTTGAGTTAAAACCAAAGTCTTTCCCTCATCTATACAAAAATACAACTTACAGTGTAACATCCTGTGTCGTTAAACATGTAATTAACCATAATTTGAACACTAATTAAGTCGAGTTAAACTCGTGGTTAAGCTCAACATGTCTCGAATAATATTTGGGTGCATTATTGTGACTGTACTGTGTTTGGTTGATTTGATAATGAATTAAATTTACCATAGGCTATTATTATAAATTGATATAAGCCTATAGTTGCAAAATAAATAATTATGTAATAAATTGCCGATATGCCTAGTGTGATGTGGGGGTCGTGGAATGAGTGTGCACGTCCGAGGGTACTGTTGGCGCGCCCGATAAATTTATGTGTGAAAATACAAAGGTATATATAACCTATAGTTTTGATTTGAATTGTTGGAACCATTGGATTGCCTCGAGATCCGTACAAATGAGAGATGGAGTCTTGATCTGTGTCACTTTAAGGAATTACCATCTGATCTATCTCGAGATTCATGCGATGTGAATATCGAGAAAAATCGATATATAAACCAAAACCCAAACACAAATATCACTGTTAGATCGAGAGGAGAGGAGTAGGTGAGGGTTTTAGAGAAGATTGATAAGAGAGATTGGACTGCTGAAGTTATTGAAGTGTTAGTGAGGGAGATCAAATCAACTTGATCAGTTCAGTTTGGAGTGATTCTGGTAAGATTTTACTTAAAGTTTTTGAAGTTCCTAGTTGAGTTGATAATGAAAATCATTAGAATTCATGTTAATTATTATTGTTATTGGTTGTTCATGGTGTAAAACCTCATTTGAGGCCCTCCCCAATGTATTGGGAATGTTTTGAGATGAATTTTGGATTGAATGGTGGCTGCTACCCTGTTCAAGTATTCAGTTGCTCAATGATGGAGCGCGCTCCACTAAAGTAAGGAGCGTAGTCCCCACTCAGAAAACAACAATGTTGCTGAAATTTATCTGATTTTGATAAGGGTTTAGGGACTAATTTAAGATTACTAAATCTATTGTAATGGACCCAAATTGATGACAATTGCTCTAATTTAGGTTCTTGATCGACGAGGAATGATTTAAGGTGTTTCAAAGGTGAATTTAGTCAAAAAAGCTTTAGGGAAACTCAAACCGAAGTAAGTAGGATTTGTTTATTTATCAATTATGCTATGTGAATTAGTATTAATAGTTCATGTAGCGTATGGACTGGTTTTGGGGCATGGTACTGCGACTTATGGTATTTACAATTTTCTTAAATTAAATCTCGGAAGTGAAACACGATAGGCGGATAAATACCTAGTTCCGTTGAATATAACAAGGAAGGTGGATAAGTACCAACCTCTGTCGAACATAATGAGGAAGATGGACAAGTACCAACCTCCAATAAATATAAATAGGAAGGCGGATAAGTACCAACCTCTAAGAAAAGAATTAATTGGAACTCTATTCACTCACTATCCTTTTAGAGTTTCAATTATATTTAAATACACTTAATGGGATCTCATATCGGCCAATGTGTAGACTCCGTAAGTTGTATTTCTGTATAGAGGAGGGAAAGACTCTGGTTTTAACTCAAATAGAAATAAAAGGATCACGGTACTAGTGCAATGCAACGAATGACTTGCATATGATTATATATTGTTTATATTATTGTTATTGCATTGAATAGCTATTGTTGGTTCATATTGTTATTCATTTCTCTCATTGGCTATTAGTAGATAGTTGATAAGTATACGAGCATCACTTACTGAGCAAGTTGGAGTGCCCACTCCCTTAAATATTTCAGGTACATTGCAATGCGCTTCACGAAAGGGCAGAGAGAAGATATAGGAATTTTGTTTCTTCTCTTCGGTGCAATGAATTCTCTTGTATCTATATACTGTATGAACTATATTTTGTATAATATAACAGGGTTGGGATACAATATTATAAGCGAGGTTTATTCCAGTGATTTTGTATATTTTTATATCATTTGGGATTTATCAAAAAAGTTTTAATTCCGCTGCGTATTCTATTTCTTTTTACTCGGTATTTCAAGATATACAAATTATGTTTATCAAGTAAGGATGGAAGGCTGCTGGCTCTAGTTAAGTTTGATTGTTGTACCAGAACTTAATTAGGGTTTCGGGCCGGGTATCGCCCTAATCGGGATAAGAGATGCTACATACAAAGTCCACACATTGGCCGATGTGATGTCCCATAAAGTGTATTCAAGTATAGTCGAGATTCCATCTCTAACAGGATAATGAACAAACAGGGTACCGGAGTTGAGATCGAAAAAAATTCCAGCTATTTTTTTTTCATTAAAGTGCGGTACTTATCCACCTTCCTCCTCGTATTCATTAAAGTTCAGTACTCATCCACCTTCCTTTTTGTGTTTATTAGAGGTTGGTACTTATCTATCTTCTTCTTTGAGTTTATTAAAGGTCGGTACTTATCCACCTTCCTTTTATATTTCCATTACCGAAACCCTATTCATTTCATTTTTGATATTTAATTTGAAAAACAATGAATACCACAAGTCACAGTACAGTGTCCCCAAATCCAGTCCATAAACTACATGAACTAATAATATTAAATTTCATATAATAATTGATAAATAAACGAGTCCCTTTTACCTATGTCGAATTTCCCCGGGTTTGATCCGACTAAACTTACATTTGGGGCACCTTAAATCCTTCTCATTAATTAAGAACCTAAAATAAACCAATTGCCATCAATTTGAGTCTAATACAATATGTTTAAAACCCCTAAGCTAGTCCTCAAACCCTTGTGAAAAATCCAAGAATAATTCGCCATTTTTACTAATTTCTGGGAAGGAAGCAAACTTCATGTTTTGGTGGAGTGCACTCCACCTTTTGGGTTCATCATTATTTGATGAGGGATCGCGCTCCACCATCAATCGACCATATTCCTGAACAGGCCAGCAACCTCTGTTCAATCCACCAAATGATTCAAAACCTCCCCAAAACATCGGGGAGGACTTCAAACGAGGTTTTACATCATCCCCAACCACCAGAAACCAAAATTAACCATAATTCAATAAAAATCATCATCATCATCATCCCATTCATCCAACTTAGGAAAACTTACCACGCTAAGAGGATATGTTAAAGATCAATTCGATCTTCAATGCTACTGGTCTCTTCCCTTCCCTTCCAACAATTACGAGTTCTTCTTATCTCATTCCTCGTTCGATCAACCGAACAATAGATAAGAATGAGTTGGGTTTATGTTTATCTATAATGATATTTCTAACAGATGCTCTTAAAGTGACACCAGTCACTAAAGTGCACAATCACAACACCATTTCTTACTCGCGCAGATCTCGAGGCCATCAAATGGTTCAAATTAATTAAATCCAACTATAAGTTATATATACCTATATATTTTCACACCTATAAATTTGTACGTACACACCAACGAGCACACTCGGGCGTATACACTTATTCCACGACCCCCACGTCAAATTAGGCATACTGACAACTTATTAATTATTTATTTTTCAATCATAGGCTTTATATTAATTCACATTAAATACCTATAGTTAGTTTAATTCATCTTTTTTTTGGCACGTCACACAAATACAAACATCACACAATCTCACACACATGTTAATCAAGAAAAGTCGAGCTTAACCACGAGCCTAACTCGGGTTAATTAGTGTTCAAATTATGGTTAATCACTTACTTAAAGACATTGGTAGCTATGTGGGGTGCCTATAGCGCGACTTAATTTTAACAAGAAGGAAAAAAAGGCCGCTATGGGCACCCCACCAATTCATGAAGGCACCCATTTGTTGAGGGCACAAAGTCATTTACCAAGGGCACCCAAAATTGAGGCCCGAAATCCCCAAAATACCCCTAATTCAAAACAGAGGCACCCCACCACCCCACCACCGTCCTCTTCAACGAGCCATACTCTCTTGAACCCACATTTTCTCGGTTATTTGGATTTGTCTTCGTTCCTCTCCGTCTCTCTCCTCTGTTGTAGGCGGAATTTCGAGTTTGGAGGCTTTGTGTTTTGTTCGATTTCGTCTCCACATTAGGGCTCGGTTCTAGGTTTTCGTTCACACACTCAAGTCGTGAAATCGATCGTTTGAAGGTACGTTGATAGTCTAATTAAGTTGCATTTGGTAGAGTAGTTGTTATGTTTGTGTAGCGGTGCATTCAATGGTTCTCTGATTGGAAAGTCGTGGTTCTCGGCCACACATGCCAGAGATGTTATTTGATCTCGCCAAGCATGGCCGAGACACGAGGGGAAGTTTTGGGAACTCGTGGTTCTTGGCCACTCGTACTTAGAATAGTTTATACAGTCTTGGCAACGAATGGCTGAGAGTAATTGTGTTATCTCGGTCACCACATCACGAGAGTAACCATAAGTGTATAGTTTATGTCCTGTCGGTGATGTACAACCGAGAATGTAACATTGCTCTCGGTTGCCCATTACCGAGACTATTATTGTTATCTCGGTCATGCGCCACCGACATTCTTATGGTTTTCTCAAAAGTGCATGACCGAGACTATAGAAATGGAAGATTTTGTTCTTTTTTTTAATTGTTTTAGGTAGCATAATGTTGTGTTTGCTCTCGGTGGCTCTTGACCGAGACTTATGTATAAGTTTCGGTCCTGCGAGGCCGAAACAATCGCGCCCGTGCAACTTCGACTGAAAACATGAAAAACCAGAAAAAAAAAAAACAATAAATTTCACCAAATACCTCTTCTTGTTCCTCTTCTTGCACCATTGCAATACATTCGTCCATTTTATAGTGGAAACAAGTTCGGATTGGTCGAATTTATCAAACCCTACATTGACAAAATTGTGGCTTTAGGTTTCACTTGGGATCCAATGTGGTGGGGTGCCCCAAAATTGATTTGAAAATGGGTTGTGAGATTGGAGAAAGTATATATGAAGGGGCAATAGAGTCATTTACATAAAAGTATAATTTAGAAGGGAGAATGACAAAAAAAAATTGGGGGCTTCATGAATTGGTGGGGTGCCCATAGCGGCCCTAAAAAAGGGCCGCTAAGGGCACCCCACAGTTTAATGAGGGCACCCAGTTAATGTGGGCACAAATCGATTTACCTGGGGCACCCAAAAATTAGACCCGAAATACCGAAAATACCCCTCGTGGAAATCCCGCCGCACCCCACCACCCCCAAAGACCACCTTCACCGATCTTGACTCGAAGAACCCATTTGGTTTGAACCGACCAGTGAGAGGAATCTCCGAAATCGTGTCTCCCGTGTCTCGCCTTGTGTTTCTCCTTCGGTTTACGGCTTTTTTGCAGTTCGTAGGGTCATGGTGTGAGCCGATTTCGTCTCCAAGTTAGGGTTCGGTTGAAGTTCGTCGAACACACATTATTTGCGCGAAATCGCTCGGTTGAAGGTACGTTTTTAGTGTAATTAAGTTACATTTGGTAGAGTAGTTGTGATTTGCAGTGGGGGTTTGTTCAATAGTTAAAAAAATGGGAATTCGCGGTTCTCGGCCACACAGGCCAGAGAATGTGCTAACTGTCTCGGCCAAGCATGGCCGAGAGAGAAGCTACATTTTTGGGAAGTCGAAGTCTCGGCCACAAAGGCCTAAAAGCTCAAAGTGGCTCGGTACGCATGGCCGAGAGTACTCTAGTTGTCTCGGCCGAGATGTGACGAGAGCTAGAATTAGTGCTAGGTAATGTGGTGGCGGTGGTGTACAACCGAGAATTTGCTCATACTCTCGGTTGTACACTGGCGAGAGTGTTAGAGTAGGCTCGGGCGTGATTGGCCGAGAGCAAGGCGAATTGAAATGGTCAAGCAATCTCGGTGGTGCATAACCGAGACCTTTTCATTGGACTCGGTTGTACCCTGCCGATATATTGGAGGAATTGTCGGTCATGGGTGACCGAAAATATGGGTTGTTTGACGGACCTGCTTGACCGAGACATCATAAATGGATGAATTTGAACATTTTTTTTTGTAATTTTTTTTTGAGTTCTGTTCCATGCGCTTATATGTTGTAATTTTTTCAGGTATGGCTCGTCCGAAGGTACCGGTGACTAGGGAGGAGGCTGGAGTTGAGGTCTCGAGGCCTAACCGGGGGCGAGGTGGCCGGATACCCCCGACAGCATCGTACCGGAAAGAGAAAGAGAAGGAGAATGAGGATGTTAAGGGCAAGGCGAAGGTAGATGGTACTCGTGGAAGGTTACATTTGCACTATGAGGGTTCGACCCTCGATGTCGGGCGACCTGAGGATCTTGTTGTTGCCCGAGGGGAAGAGGAGGGGCATGCATCGGAGTATAGTAGCAGTGACTCTTCAGAGCCGGGGAACACGATAGAAACAGATCGTAATGTGGGCGGGAGCAGTAGTGGTGGAGCTGGCCATGATGAAGGAGAGTCAGAAGTGCATGTTGAAGCGCGTGCTCCATTCCCCGTTGGTCCTATAGACGGGGCGTTGTTGAAGAGCTTCAAGGATCATGTGGCTTTATCGATTTGGAGCAATGAGGTAATTTCAATTTCATTGAACGGATTAACTTAATACTCATGGTCTTCACATAATGACGAGATGTTTTTACATTTGCAGGAGCGGCCCATTCTTAAGTGTATCAATCACGGAGCTTAAATACAGGAATGGGATTTACAGTCGTGCCACCCGGACACGGCGGGACTTCAGAGGATTATTCAGCGTTCCGGGTTGAATACGCTCATAGACTGCTCATACCGCAAGGCCAACAAGGAGGTGATCTCTGCATTTGTGGAGCGGTGGCAGCCGGAGACGAACACATTTCACCTACCTTTTGGTGAAATGTCTATCTCATTAGAGGATGTCAGCTTCCTCCTGAAAATTCCTGTGACGGGCAAAGTTGTTGCAGTGGAGAACTTTGCGAGGTACACGGAGGAATCTCGCTCGGACGCTATCAAGATGGTATCGAACCTACTTGGGGTTAGCATCGAGGAGGCTGAGGAGGAGGTGAATATCAGCAAGGGGCTCACAGTGCGCAAACATTGGTTGAAGAGTCGATGATGCCCCAAAGCTGGTTCGAGACCCAGAAATTATCCTCCTGTGGAATGCACCGCCCGAGCGTACCTGCTGTACTTGTTGTCCTGCACTCTTTTTGCCGATAAGAGTGGGTCTCGGGTGTCGATCGCGCTGCTGAAGCTTCTTGAGGACTTGGACGACGTACGAAACTACGCATGGGGTGCGGCTGCGTTGGCCTACTTGTATCGACACTCGGGGTCCGCCACGAGACTGCAAGTGTCTCAAATTGCTGGCTACCTCACATTGCTTGAGGTATTTTAGTGAAATAGACTTAATTTTCATTTTGTATTTCAATTAGGCCAACTTGCAATTGTGGACTAACTAACATTGTATGTATTTGCAGGGATGGGTGTACGACCATTTCAAACTTGGTCTGGCCACACCCAATGCGAAGTACATGGACTACGTGCAACCTCGTGTCTCCAGATGGATTCAAAAGCACGAGACGGTGGCGAATGTGGACAAGGTCGGGGCCATTAGGAGAACCTTGGATAGGTTGCGCCCAAGTGAGGTGAGATGGTTATTCATATCCTCTGATGATTGATGTTTTAGTAATTTTTTTTTTGCTAACAATGGTTGTTGTATTTGTTGCAGGTCACTTGGGACCCATATGTGAATTTAAGGGAAAATGGCGTTAAGCACGCGATGGCCTTTTACAGTGGGACGATCAAGTACATGGATGTGGTGGAGCCCTACCACCCGGAGAGGATTCTGAGACAGTTTGGCCATGTGCAATCTATACCAGATCCTCCGTACCGTCCATTGGAAGCACACCGAGGCCCATCTGCGAACAAGTACTCCGTCAAGTATGGGTTCCAACAAGACAATTGGGAGCGATGGAGGAACCATTTGTTGGCTCCTGAAGTACGGGGCGAGAAGGCAGAATTTGAGTTTTTGGCTACACCAGACTACCTGCCTTGGTTCCTCAAAGTGTCTCATCCCCTTATCTGCAATCCGCAACCATCGCAGACAACGAGCTACTTGAGGTATTGAAATGGTTATATGTATTATGCATTTATTATTAATTTCGATATGTTTTACATTTACACTAACCCGATTTTTTTCATCAGCGTAATAGGCGAGCGTTGGACGCGGCGTTGCGATGGATGGACCTCCCGCCGGAGGTGTGTACGATTGAGTCGGAGAGGACAATAGCGAGTGCCATCGTCAACTTTCTTTCGGGGAGGAGTATAGGTCCCACCCCCACGAGTACGACTCCGACGACCGCAACCGGTACAACCGCAACATCCGGCCCTACCGAAGCAGGCCCGAGGCAGTCCCAGCATGGTAGCACTTCCACACACTCCACCTCGGCGACAGCGCAGCCCGCCACGGTCGATGCTCGCCCTCCGAAGAGAATGCATGTGAAGGAGTATCAAAGGAAGAATTTGAAGAAACCTAAGCAATGACCGTTTTGCGGAGGGATAGACATTTGTATGACATTCTTTGAGTTTTATGAGGTTTGCGGAGATGTTTTTATGACAGTTTGTAATGTTTGATGAGTACTTGTTGTGTTGCGCTTATATGGTGCGTATTGACTACATGATTTACGACATTTTTAAATGTTTGATGAGTACTTGTTGCCTGTTGACGACATTTTTATGATAGTTTATAATGTTACATTGCCTATCGTTCTATTTTGGTATTTTTTGTTCTAGGATACTTGTTTTTTCTGATTATGAGGGTGTCTCGGTCAAGCAGGGCCGACAATCATGTGCAATTTTCGGTACTGAACAACAGAGACAAAAACATGATTCCCGGTCTTACCCGGCCGAGAATGTCGCTGATTCCAGTATTTAAATATGTGTCGGTTCCTGATGGCCGAGAAGCCATGGGTAAGGTCGCGCATGGGTCGACGAGAAGCGGAAATTTCGGTATTGCGCGACCGAAACTTAACGTTAGTTCTCGGTGGTGTATGGCCGACACTGTATCGTATGTCTCGGTCATTCAGGGCCGACACGTCTGTTCTCCAAAGAACAATTTCTCACTAACTCGACAACTAACTTTCCAACTAACTTTGCACGAATGAAAATCCAGCACGACAATAGCCACGAAAACAAAAGTAATTATATATCAATGTACTATGATAAAATCACTATACAAGAATCAAATTGTACAACAATACCCCAAAGGTGGTACGAAATTACACTCATTGTATATTCGTACAACTTGACAACTAACTTTCAAAATTGGTAAATTTACAGCATCAAGAATTCTAGGTACAAGTTTAGCACTACTACTGTACCTAAATCTACAACGGATATGGTGGCATCATCAATAGTTGCAATGGGCGAGATGTCTCGAAAGACGATCCATCACGCCAACCTTTCGCGCAATATCCTCAACATACCTGGTCCCACGAAGGATATAAGGATGGCAATGGTGCATTCACACGCAACTTCACATGTCAAAGTGAACAGTATAACATAAACATATTGTCACAACCCCGCTCCGGGGGAAAAAATAACAATTCAACAAAATTCATAGCACTTACCCTAACCCAATGTATATTCCTGTCATTTACCATGGCAATGACAAGTCTGTTGTGCAACGACGACGGTGGAGCACTACGTAGAGGTAGAAATGTGGTAGCACTCCCATGCGAGAGGTTGACGAGAATGACATTGAATGCAGTGGATACCAACAATCCCATGTCTGAAAGTGTCAACCATTCTTTGAAAGATGCACCAACTTGATTCTCTTGGCAATGCACCGCAATCTTGACTCTCGTAACTCGAGCCTAGCACTTCCCGCCAAAGGTTTTCATGCCCGATAATCTCATCATACATCCTTCTGCGGACGATCCTCCACCCGTCTACATCGGCAAGTCGAAGCCCAGACGCAACACACCGATATCCACAATTTCCATCGGCAACCACATCGATGATGCTCTCAACATGTGGCAACCAATCCGGTTCTACGCAATGACCGTAAGCCATGTTAGTTGCACTTTGCGTGCGTCGACTGCCACGACGCATTTTAGGAACAACTTTACTTTTCTTCTGCCTAGAACTGGAGGCCTCCTGAGTCGATAGCACGTACTCAAATCCGCTCGGCAACCGTCTCGTTGAAGAATCGTCACCATCGTGTTTTCTCTTCGAAGACCCCGGTGTCCTTCCCTTTGTCTTAATTTTCGCCGCCGGCACAACTCCCGGTGTAGACGAAGGTCGACTAATCTCCCTGAGCTACTGAATAATCCTGAGTTTCGTCCTTATCAGTGCAAGCATGAAACTTTTCCAACACCCGTTCAATCTCATCGTGCACGTTGTACCCAGACGGGTCCACCGGATTCTCGGGTATCATACTCAACTTTCGCCAGTAAACATTAATGTCCTCGAGAGGGATGGGCGACCGAGCAAATATATGATGGTTTAGCTCATGTGCACAAGGAAGGCCATGTGTGGTGCGTATCTCGCAACCACAACGAGTGGAGTCGTGACCAACATCCTCTCCACGTGTCAATTCATCTCTAATTAGCCTAAGCGCCCGTTGAGAGACATAACCACGCAATCGTCGATATAACTCATCAATGTACTCATGTTGGACCACATTAAAACTTAGCTCAAACGATGCCTTGATATTGTTGTGTTGGATTCTAAGGAGGCCATCAACCACATTCCACAGAGTCTCAAAATTGGCCTGACTGTTCCCAAGGTGTAGCTTCAGAATAGAATGCGCAGACTCCACCCTCTCGCGTTGTCGTTTCCCCAAAGTGCATAATTCTATTTGTCCAAGCGGAGACAAATTTCTCCTGTAGTTCTTTAACCATGTGTTGTCCAAGTACTCCGTAAGACCCTTTACATTCCCAAACTCACAACGCAGTCATTCATCCTAACTTCGAATAAGGCATCCGAGTTGGCATACATCACGCTCGTCCACCTATCCATAAAACGCGCAAAACCATCGTTCTACCCAAACATCTTCTTAGTCTTGGCCAATACTACTTTGTTGATGTGCCAAGAGCAAAGGAGGTGAGACGAGGCCGAAAAACTTCTTCTATGACACTAATAAGGGCTAAGTCCCTATCGGTAACGAACACGTCAGGCTTAGGCCACCCATCCAATATGGATCTCAAGTTCTCAAGTGCCCAAACATAATTCCCATGACTCTCTGATGATAAGAATGCGAACCCAACGGAGAACGTCAAGTGCGTAGAAGTGATGCCAACAATCTCCAACAAAGGCATTCGGTACCTATTTGTCTTGTACGTGCAATCCATCAAAATAACCGATGGGAAACACCTTAGCAACTTTATTGAGTCGGGATGTAACCAAAATAACTCGGTGACAACATTCGTAACGGGATGCTTCCTATGCCATGACATCCACTTATTCTTCTCCAATATGTGCAACAATTATTGCATTTGAGTCCTCCCACCCGCATCCTCATTTTGGATTTTTTGTCTTGCATTATATATTGTCCTCATTGTCGATACGTTTGTAACATCTCTTTGCTTCAACGTATTTAGGATGTCTATTGGCTTCACATTCCCCTTTGTCATTTGCACCACAACTTCCTGCTCCCCCTTATCCAATCTCCCGAAATGAATGGTCGTCCAAGTTTTTGCGGGCTCGTGATTGTGCCTCCCACATATAACAGTTACATACCATAAGGAGTCAGCATTTTCCTTTACGTTGATAAGGAAAGGGCATCCACATTTCTTGGTACCAGTTTGACGTTGTTGTCGACTAGCCAATAGGTGATTCAAGAGTCACCAGATAAACGACCGGTTCCGGTTAAAGCCTGTTTTTTAGCCACTGGAGCGGCTCGGGCGGAACAGCGTAGTCGGAGAGGGAGAGCCAATAGCGAACCAGGAATCCCATATTTGTTTGAAGGAGGTTGAACGGTTCTTCCACGATTCTCCGCCCTAATCCTTGAGAAGGGAAAGAGTACTAGATCCCGTAATTGTAGAAGTTATCCTCTTCCCTAGTGCTACGCCTACTATTAAAAGGGGAGTATGCTCCACCTCTGGATACAGCAAGCTCCGGGCAAGTTGGTTTGAAAGAAATGACTCTCTAGCAGGCTCTTCTCTTAGGCAATCAAATCAAGAAGCTCGGTAAGGGGATCATCCTGTGGTTACCAGATGATGGGAATAACAAAGCAGAAATCAAAAAATGAGCACGAAATGTCAATAAATTCATTCTATCATTTTTTTTTTCCAGGTCGAGTAGCGGTTGAGCTCTTGCCGGGTAGCTCTGCCTCGGTATGCCTAGCCAGTATTCGTATCGGGGGCCGGTGGGTTAGCCGGGCGAAGAGGACACTTTGGGAAGCTCTGCCACGTTAAAGGCAGAGCGGCCATCCATGTTATCGCTACCAACGGCCGCCCCTCGCCGTTTCCTCTTCTTATTTTACATTTCTTGGTTTCGAAGCAATTTTTGATGCTTTACCCTTCCCAACTCTTTGTGACATTCCCCTATATGTCCCAGACCTCTCACAGGCAAGTTTCACCCTTCCCCTGCGCTTAATGCCCCCGGCGTCAGAGTGCTTTGTCACTAGCACAAACATGTTCTCACGGCCTATCATTTGAAACCATGAAACAACCGCTTCTCTAGATGGGAAGGACCTACAAGGTGTAAACGTGTCCTTGTAGTCTGGAAATAGGGTACAAACCGGCATTACCTGCAATACAAACATTGTAACATTATAATCAACCAAAATATACAAAGACAAACACAAAAGACCCAAAAAACAGGTTCTCGGTTGTACAGTCCGAAACTTTCTTCGAGTCTCGCTCACGTACGACCGAGAGAGTTACAGAGTACTCTCGGTTGTACCATTCCGTGACCTACGTACACCTCTCGGTCCTCTATGACCGAGACATCACCATACATCTCGGTCCTCGCGAGGCCGATACAATCGCGCACATCTACGTAAACTTCGGATAACCGCATAAAAAAATTACACAACCTCCTCTTGCAAAGGACAATCGAGACCTTTTCATTGGACTCGGTTGTACAACGACGATATATTAGAGGAATTGTCGGTCATGGGTGACCGAGAATATGTGTTGTTTCACAAACACCGCAACCGAGACATAAGAAATGGATGATTTGGACATTTTTGTTTTGTAAATTTAATTTGGGATATGTTCCATGCGCTTGTATGTTGTAATTTATTTAGGTATGGCTCGTCCGGAAGCTACGGGTGACTAGGCAAGAGGTGGGAGCCGAGGTCCCGAGGCCTAACCGGGGCGAGGTGGCGGAGACCCCGACATAGCATTGTACCTGGAAAAGAGAAAGAGAAGGAGAATGAGGATGGTAAGGGCAAGGCAAAGGTAGATGGCACTCGTGGAAGGTTACATTTGCACGATGAGGGTTCGACCCTCAATGCCGGCGACACGAGGATGTTGTTGTTGCTTGGGAGGAGAAGAGGAGAGGCATGCATCGGAGTCCGATAGCGATGACTCTTCGAGAGACGGAGAGACAATAAATTTGCAAAATTACCGTGAGTTCGACCTCTGCATTTGTGGAGCTCGCGGAGACAAGAGGATGTCACTTCCTCCCGAAGATCCCTGTGACGGGCAAAGTTGTTGAAGTGGAGAACTTTGCAGTACAATCCTCCATTATATAGTGGAAACAAGTTCGGATTTGAAGAAATTACCAAACCCTACGTTGACAAACAAATCATCATTTTCACGAGGTTTGTTTTACACAACTAAACAATTCTAAAAACCATCACATGGTTGTCAAACAAACAAAAAAACAATTCAACCAAATTCACATCACTTACCCTAAGCCAATGTATATTCTGTCATTAATCATGGCAATGACATGTTACGAGAACCACATTGACCGCGCGTGGCTACCAACAATCCCATGTCATGCACCAACTTGATTCTCTCGGCAATGCACCGCAATCTTGACACTCTCGTAACTTGAGGAGCCTAGCACTTCGCGCCATATGCCCGATAATCTCATCGTACATCCTTACACGAACGATCCTCCACCCGTCGACATTGTTTCTCGCTGGAACAACTTTACTTTTCTTCGCCTAGAATCCGGATGATGTCAATCGTCCTCATTACTACAAGCATGGAACTTTTCCAACACCCTTTCAATCTCATCGTGCACGTTGTACCCAGCACGAGTCCACCGGACTCTCGGGTATCATACTCAACTTTCGCCGGTAAACATGAATGTCCTCGAGAGGGATGGGCGACCCAAAATATATGATGGTTCGGCTCATGTGCCTGAAGGAAGGCCATGCAAAATCGATCAATTTTGTCGACAAACGCAAATTTGCACTACAACTGGTTTTTTGTCGTGATTGTGCCTCCCACATATAACATTATACCACGTGGTTCCACATTTCTTGGTACCGGTTTGAGTCCGTCAACCTCGCATGTCCAAATTTTCACCCTTCCCTCGCGCTTAATGGGGTGCAACCTTTGTAAACGGTCCGTGTTTAGAGCGAAACCGCATTTCTTTGTCAAAATGATTTGTGGGGTTTGAATCACTATATATACAAGGGCAAAATAGTCTTTTCCAGCATTTTAAAATTACCTCAAGTACGACCTCCTCTCCCACAAAAAATTTTACAAATACTTTGGGTGCCCTCATTAAACGGTGGGGTGCCCTTAGCTTTTCCTTTTGCATATTTTTACAAAAAATCTGGGTGCCTTCATGAATTGGTGGGGTGCCCATGCGGGCCTCAAAAAGCGGCCCTAAAAAAAGAGAGAGTAAAGCAACAAATACTTGCTCCTCTAATCTCAAAAGATGCACCTAAATGACTAAAAAACTCCTCGTTGTACTTGAGATCACTTCCTCTTGTCGAATCTACTGACGTTTTGCCCAAACAATGCCAAATAAGCCTAAAATTAGATGCCCTACACACCAATAAAACCCACATAAAATTCGCACCATCATGCCACCAAACACGCTCAGAGAACGCACTTATTAAGGGAATGAAAGTATTTTTCGATGGTCTTACTGGAGTTTGGTTAGAATGGGTCAGGTTTGTGGCGTGGGAGAGGGAGAGTGTGAAAAGTGCGATTGAGATAGATGGAGAAATGAGGGTTTTATACTTGAGGGGGGGTTAGGTCATTTCGTGCAAGGGTAAAATTGGAAGGTGCAAAATTTGTGTAAATGGGGTAGACAAAGGAAATGGTGGGGTTCGTTTATAAGGGAAAAAGTCAATTACTAGTTACTAGTGCTCATCGACCATCTTCCTCCCCTTTGATCGACATATCAAATGGCAACAATATGCAAACGCCTGAAAGTTCTCTCAGTATGGAAATCAAGCGCCGCCGTCGCTCCCTCGCTTCAATCGTTTTCACTTCGAAAATTCTGCACTGGAGGGTCATCCAACATCCCATCGCACTTCGAGGTCAGTCTCAATCACCGTATCTGACCATCGCACTTCGCTTGTTCACAATATTTTTTTGTTTGATTTTGTTTCGGACAGAAGGTAGGGTTCATCGGAGTCGGAAATATGGGGTTCCACATGGCGAATAATCTGATCAAGGCAGGGTACCAGCTCACGGTCCATGACGTGTAATTTCTTCTTCTCTCTCTCGTGTCAACTTCGCTGCAATCATCGCTTTTTTGTTTGATTTTTGTTTTGTTTTGTTTTTTGTTTTTTGTCTTTTTTTTTTTTTTTTTTTTTTTTTTTTTTTTTTTATAATACCGACTTTCAGTTTTGTCAAATTTAGCATGGAATAGATGCGTTCTTCCAATTTTAGCATACATTAAAAATTTGAGGTAAGGATGCTAACGCGACAACCAGTGTTTTCGAGGGCCAAGGCGGTGAGGCGGGGCATACACAGTCCGCCTTGCCTAGCCTATGTGAGGTATAGGCGAACATAAAGTATTTATTTAGTCCTCCCTAAGAAATTATATACTTTATTTAGTTAGACCTGTTAATTTTCATATTGGGCTCGCATGCACATGCGGTTGCGAGGATATTTAGGATCAATTATACTAAAAGATGATAACATTGAGGATGACATTGCACATTGAACTCAAGTTGGGTGGAAGAAGTAAAGGAGTGCAACATGTGTAATATGTCATCGAAATATATCTACCAAGCTTAACGAAAAGTTTTTAAGATTCCAGTTAGGCCAGCTAGGCTTTATGGAAATGCATGTTAGGTGGTAAAAAAAGGACAACGTAGCCTCAATCCCAAATTAGTTGGGGCCTTGGGGGCGGTAAAAAAACAACAAACCCATAAAATGAATGTAGTGGAAGTGATGATGCTTGGGTGGATGTGTAGTAAAACTCGTAAATATAGAATAAGAAATACAAAAACTCAAAGAAAAGTATGAGTGACACCAATGGACTCAAAAATTAGGGAAGGGAGGTTGCGGTGGTTTGACCTCCAAAGATAGAGTTAGAAAACTCAACTAAATAGAAAATGAAGAAAGTTGACATTGTACGGATAGACCTAAGCAAACTTGAAATGCAATGGTTATGAAAGATTTAAAAGATTTGAATAGCACACCATCAAGTGCATTAAATCGAATGCAATGGAAGAGTTTGATCCATGTAGTAAACTCCAACTAATTTGAGATTGAGGCTTTGTTGTTTCTATTGTATTTAAGATGCCCCTCAACAGTAGGACATATTTTCATCTACATATTTTCATTCACATATTTTGACCCATATGTTTTTCAACTTGGTATTGGTAAAAACGTTATCTTTTCCTTTATAGCGAGCAATTTGTCAATTCCTCGCTGCATCACTTCAACTCCCAAAATCTTTTCAGATTGAAGTTTAGAATAAGAAGCAGTCGGAGGAGAAAGAAGAGACGAAGGAAGAAGAAGAAGAAGAAGAAGAAGAAGAAGAAGAAGAAGAAGAAGAAGAAGAAGAAGAAGAAGAAGAAGAAGAAGAATGAGGCTTTGGAGGAGCTCTTCAAAAAGTGCTATGGAGGAGGGGCTCTTAAGAGACGCTATGGAGGAGGAGTTCTCAAATCGCCTTCAAGTTCTACAACCTTATCTCCAATCCCAGATCTAGAGCTGAAAATGAAGAGCTTGAGACCATATTGTGAAGGAACTTGAGATTGCAAGGGTTTTGAGATCGATGAGAAGATATGATCATACAACGGTAAAATTGTCTTTTTCCTGTCTAAAGGGCGGTGATACGTAAAGATGGGGTGGGGGGTGTCTTTACCCAAGTACGAGTTTTAGTCTTTCGCTAACCCTACGCACTATCCACGCTACCGAAACAAGAGATGTTGTTATGCTAAGGTGGGTGTTAGCTACGCTAACATCCTAAGCAAACGGACCCAAAAAGCACAAAAAGCCGAATGCATCATTGAGAGGGGGATGCTGGAGATTGTCGCCTGATGTAGGAGGCTATCTGGAGGTGAGTGTTTGCCGGATGTTGGTGTTTGTCAGATTTGAGGGTGGTAAGGGTCGGAGGTGAGAAGCGGTCAGGTTGGGGTTGAATAAGGTGCATATGAAGGATTTTCTCATATTTGCGACGACCTTCCTCAATTTTTTTTTATTTACTTAGAGGCCCACCACCCGCCTAATCAATGGTCTAGGCGGTTGACATCTAAATTGCCTATGGCGTAGCCTAGGCGATGCGTTAAAAACATTGTAGGACTCGAGGAAAAATTTGGGTTCACTACCATTTTACTCAATTTTAGGTTGCCACATCACCGCCCTTGCATCAAATTTTCAATTTGTGCTAAAACTTATGGAATTACATCAAGTTCGTGCTTTATTTGACTAAGGGTGTTTTTGATGGTTGTAAGAGTTTTCACAAGGAAAAGACAATTTTCTCAATAAAATTATATTAATGATTTTTTCGCAACAAAATCTCCAACGAGTTGTTTGGTAAGAAATTGGAAAATTTTCTAAGATGGTTTGTAATGCAACAACAACAACAACAACAACAACAACAACAACAACAACATAGCCTCATTCCCAAAAAATTCCATCTCAATTCACTTTTCCCTACACAAACGACCTTCAATTTGAAAATCAAAGTTTTGCTCCACCACCTTAAGCATATTCCAAAACAATATAGAGCAAACAAGGGAGACGAAGTGAAGGGAGGATGTAAGAGAAAGCATCAAAATATGCATCAAGGGGATGATTAAGTTCACGCAAAAAAGAAGACGATGAAAGAGGGCGGTGGGAGGAGATTGAGGCGATGTGATCAAGAAGAATTGCTCCGAGCAAAATGGGTTTGTCAGCTCTTCGATTAGCATTATTCATAGCTTCTACACCGCCTCCTCCACATTCATCACCCCAAATGCAATCTTGAAAAACCAATTAAGATAGTTGTTATGTCTCCACATGATCCTCAAATTCGCATTTATGGTTTGGTGAAATACAATATGCAACTTCTTCACCGGAAAATAAATGGGAGAGGAATTTTAAAGGGACCTTGGTTACCAACTTGGCGTTGGTCCTTCGTGGAGTGGGAATTCTCTTGGGGAGTCTGATTTTCCCACCATAATACACACATTCTAATTCTCTAAAGACTTACTAAATTGACGCACAAGTTCTAAAAGAAATAAAAAGTATAAATTTCCTAATTTCCTAATCTAACTAAAAAAACATTTCATAAAGTTTATTTTATTATAATCCCACTAACACTAACAAAGCTAACTATTATATGAAACCTTCACTTTAATAAAGTCACACACCTACCTAATAAGACAATTTGACATAAAATTGGACACTTGAACAAAAAAAGAAACTATCTAATCTATATTTTAATCCTAAAGTTTTTAAAACTTAATTAATCTAAATCTTCCTAAATTGATGACTCATAGGTGCCCCACCATTTTTTGTGCCCAAATCCATTAGATGTCTCGGTATACGTATCATTGCTTCATGCCCGGGAAGTCAACTATGGAGGCGATTTTCCTCGTAAGAAGATTGATGGAAAAATATAGAGAAATGAAAAAAGATCTTCATATGGTATTTGTAGATTTAGAAAAAATATATGATAAGGTTTCTAGAGATGTTCTTTGGTGGGTTCTAAAAAGAAAAGGAGTGCATGTTAGATACATAGACACTATTAAGGATACGTATGGGGGAGTAGTAACGAGTATAAAGACATTTGGAGGAACTACAAAAGAATTTTTCATTACGATAGGACTATTTTAAGGATCGGCTTTAAGCCTATATTTCTTTACTCTAGTTATGGATATAACTAGACATATTCAAGAGGATATACTATGGCGTATGTTATTTGTAGATGATAGTCTTAGAGGACGAAACAAAAGATGGAGTGAATAGGAAATTAAAACTTTGGAGGAATACATTAGAATCTAAAGGCTTTAAGTTGAGTAGGACGAAGACCGAATACATGCATTGTGAGTTTAGAAATACTAGGCATCAAGATGATGGAGTGGTAAAATTAGCGGAATTAGAAGTTCCTAAGGTGAACCACGTTAGATATCTAAGATCAATCATACAAAATGATGGTAATATTGAGAATGATGTCACACATAGAATTCAAGCTGGATGGAAGAAACGGAGGAGTGCAACAGGTGTGATCTATGATCGAAATATTCCTACTAAGTTAAAAGGAAAATTTTATAAGACCACAATTAGGCTAGGTATGCTCTATGGAAGTGAATGTTGGGTGATAAAGTAACAACAACTACATAAAATGAACGTAGCAGAAATGAAGATGCTTAGATGGATGTTTGGTAAAACTCGTAAATATAGAATAAGAAGTATAGAAAGTTAAAAACAAGTAGAAGTAGCACCAATTGACACAAAAATTAGGGAAGGGCGGTTGCGGTGGTTTCTCACCTGTAAAGACAACCTACAAATGCCCCTACTAGAAAACTTGACTTAATAAAACTGAAGAAATTCGACGAGGTAAGGGTAGTCCAAAGTTAACTTGGAACACATTAATTAGGAGGGATTTGAATGATTTTGAAAGCTCACCATCAATTGCACTTAATTGAGCACAATTGAAGAGTTTGATTCATGTAGCTGACCCCAATTAATTTGGGACTAAGGCTATGTTGTGAGGGTATCAAGATGCCCCCTCCTAGGCATGCATAAGCTTGTCAATCCTACTAGCCAAATACTCCCTTTCATTTACATGATACACATTTTTATAGGCGTATGGCTTGATATTAATCAAGAATTTGCTAAACAAAACAACAAAGTCTCAAGCCTAAATTAGTTGTAGTCAACTACATGGATCAACTTTTCTATTATGCTATATTAATTCTTTTGAGTAAGAAAGTTAAATAATCTGTATAAACTATAAAGTTTAGTTTAGAAACAATATGCAAAATCTCTTTTCCTCCTAAACAGTTCCTTTGTACAATGAGACCCATAAAAACCGAAACGTTTTATTTTCCTCGTTTTTGCTTAGTTGGAAATTGCATGGAAATGAGGATGCATGCAAGCGAGTATTGTTTTTTTTCGTCCTTGCGAAAATTTCATTTTTTTTTTTTTACTTTCTTTTTTGTTTTAGATATTTTTTTATTATGAAGGGAAGTGCCTTTGGATCTTAAAATGTTTTCCTTTTTATATGTTGATGCTCCAAATCAATGGCCACCCTATTCTCTTAGATTTTCTTCTTTTTTTTAATATTTTTGTTTAAATGAGATCCAACGCCCAGGGAGGGAGGTCCCAAGCCCATTATCCATACTCGAAAAATGGGGGAGGGTTGCAATAGGTTGACAAATAGCGTAAGCTTTGGTCGCTCTTTATGAAATGGATCAAACAAATCAAACTTGGGACACATTGATTAAGGGAGATTTAAAGAAATTGAAAAGCAAACCATCAATTGCCCTAAACCGAGTGCAATGGAAGATTTTGATCCTTGTAGCCGAGCCCAACTAATTTGGGATCAAGGCTTTGTTGTTTTAAATGAGATTCAATGCTTCACCTTGTTTACTTTCGATGCTGCTATGGTGAAATCATCCATGTATTTGTGTGTGGTATTCTTTGAGTTGATCATTCATATCTGAATTGATATTTCAGAAATAGTGGTGTTATGGAGAATTTCTCAAGAAATGGTATTCCAACGAAGAAAACACCTTTCGAAGTTGCGGAAGAAAGTGACGTTATCATCACCATGTTGCCATCATCCTCTAATGTAAGTATTTGTACTCTATTCCTTTTTTTTACAACTTGAAGTTAATATATTAATCCAGAGTAGAAATTGATGTACATATATTGTTTCCTTTTAGTAAAATAACCATTTGAAAATGTAGGTTCTCCAATGCAATACGCACCTATTAGGCTATAACCCATGTTGACTTCATACCAACATAATAATGGTACAACAATCAAGGATCAAAAATTCGACTTCGCCTATATCTTCGCTCACGTAAAATATAGAATTAATTCGGATAAGTGCAATTTGATGTTGGGGAATTTTTGTAAAATTTTGATATGATAGAGAAGCATCAATAACTTCAGCTACGTGTTGGAGAATGTTCAATTTTTTGTAATATAAGGCCTAATCCAACATAAGAAGAGTGTGGTGGCTAGTTTTTGTGTGGGCTTAAGTGTGAAAGTGAGGTTCACTCCCAAATGCCAAGGCAAGATGAAGTGTACATCCCACACATATAAGCCTTTTTTTTTTTTTTTCTAACTAGTCAATGTGGGACTATCCCAACATCTCCAACACTCCCCCCTCAAGTCCAACTAGGACTTGACCGCAGTCCATCATCAACTTACTTTTGTTGGATGTCTACAAGGCCCTTTGGACAACGGGATATTAAGCCTACCATGAACACTGATATCATGTTCAATTTTTTTTTAATATAAGGCCCAATCCAAGGTGAGAAGAGTGTGGTGACTAGTTGGGCGTAAGTGTGAAAGTGAGGTTCACTCCAAAAAGCCAAGGCAAGATGGAATGTCTACCCCACACATATAAGCCTTATTTTTCTTTCTAACTAGTCGATGCGGGACTATCCCAACATCTCCTACAGAGAACATTCAGATTTTACTAAAACACATTAGAAAAGCATGTTCGATAATATTTCATGTTTTTTCTCTATCTATTCTTGATTTTAAGTTTCTTGAACTTGAATTTCGATAGGGTTGATCATTGTGGATATTATTTCTTTCTTCAACACAATTTTTTTGAATTGATTCTTATAAATGAGATTGAGTTTTGGTCTTTTCTCTTCTTACATGTCTTCATTTATAAGAGTATCTCATTTTTCCTACAATTAGCATTAAAATTTATATATCTTATCGTTACTCCTTAACTAGTTAACTTCGATGGATGTTTTGTAAAATTTTGTTTACATCTAATCTAATTCTTAATTCGATGGTCAAAAAAATCTAATTAATTCGGCTAAGTTTTTCAAACTCCGAAGAATTTTCATTCTATATTGAGACGCTAACTGCTAGATAATTACTTGTACGTTTTATTGGTTTAACACCCAATGAGAAAATGACAGAGGCAATTTGCACATGAGAGTGAGGTTAGGCATAAGCCTTAAGGGGATAGAAGTTGTAACCCTTGCTATCTTTTATTTATCATACTAAGGAAACAAAACAATGTAAACTATTTTTAATTTAATATCAAGGTCTAAAAAATCGACAAACTTCGCTGAAGTTTAGGCGAAGTTAACTTCAGCGAAGTTTGTCGATGTTGAGGTGAGCAAAACAAAATTTAGAGTCAGTAGAAAAATTGCGAAAAATTCGACTCAACTTCGGCTAACTTCGACCGAGCTTTGAAAACATAGATGGAAGTTAATAAAACATGAAGTAAAATTGTTATGTTTCGTGGAAGTTGAGCAAATTTTGACTAAAACTTCGACTAAAACTTCGCCTATGCTAGAAATATACTTAAAATTCGGAATATCCTCCGGTGGCATGAGTTTTATGCATTGTTGTATGATTAAGTATATTTCTAGCATTTGACAAAAAAAAAGTATATTTCTGCATCTCTAGGAAGAAACTTGAGTTTTCTAGCATTTAAAGTGAATTTCCGTAAACTTTCGTACACCGGCGAATTTTTGTCAAACTTCCATCGTCGAAGTTAACTTCCTTGAATTAATTCCGAATTTTAAGTGAGCGAAGTCATAGGCGAAATCGAAGTTTCAAACCTTGATATCAATACTGAGCAAATAAGCTCATCAAATGAGCAAAATATTGATATTAATTAGACATAAAATTTTCAGGGTGACATCCTTTTGCGACCACCTTTTGCTACAATGTTGTTGTGGTACCTTGGATCTTGCATCGATATGTGTGCGCACGTATTTTCATGTATGTCTATGGGACCTCAACAACCGCGTAGCAAAAGGTTATAGCAAAAGGATGTCACCATATATTTGTCCTAATTAGAGCTGTAAAACATTACTTAAAAATTAAGGTCCTAAATGACATTTGCAAAGTTTAGCTGAATTTCATGTTTTGACCATCAAAATAAATCATGAAGAGAGTTCACAAATTGATTGCAAAAAACACTTGGTTATGGATATTTTCTATCATGATTGAAGTTTTTCATCAACAGTTTGTCATCGACAGTTTGTCATCATTTCATTATAGTATATGCTAGAATGAAAAAAAAAAAAAAAAAAACGTAGGAATATTTTGATGATCAAACCTCGATATCTTCACTTCAACAAAAGAAGTTTAAATAAAAAATACAACTATGCAAAATGACACATGGTTAAGCATCCTTAAGTAATAGGGATTCTGTTTAAAATGCTCAATGAAACTAAACTATAGATCCATCAAATTCTGACACAATTCAAAGTTATAGTTATTGACCTAATTGGACGTGGATGTGGGTGTTGGGCAAAAGGAGATCTTTGTGGCTGTTCTTTAGTTCTCTAATCCAAAGACTTTTGAGGCTTTAAAAGGAGTACAAGAATCTCTTCAAAGCTGATCTCTTTTGTCATTCTCTTGTTTGTAAGAAAGTCCTAGATCTAAAATCTTGCTTGTGCTTAATCTACATAGTTTTGTGTATTTGATTTGAAAATCATTTTGTTGTGTGTTTGAACACCTTCTTCCCCGGTTTTGCACTTAAATTTATTTTATCAAACCCTAAGATTGATTTGAACAAAAGTTTTGCACTAAACTTGATTTTTGTTAAACTATTGTTCTTAGACTTGAAATCGGTTTTACACTAATATATTAAGTTTTTAAAACGATTTCACATTTGGGATTTGCAACAAAATCAACATATTTGCATATTCCATTTATTCTCATACTTGCATGCATAAGAGTTGTTAGGCTCTAGGAGGCTTGCTAGTGTTTGAATTTGATACCACTTTGTGTTGTAAAGTGTATCTCATTATTTTTCAGCAACTTATTGTATTTGTTTGATTGTAAGACTTAGTGGAATCTAAGTCAAAGGGGAAGACCTAGTTGAGACTAGGCACAAATCCTAGTTGCGGCTAGGTGGGAAGAACACAAATCCTAGTTGCGGCTAGGTGGGAAGAACACAAATCCTAGTTGCGGCTAGGTGGGAAGTCCTAATTGTAATTAGGCACTCTAGGCTTGTATGCTTAGGTTGTAACACTTATTTGTAATATAAGTGGGGGTTAAAAATCCTAACCTGGGGGAGGTTAGGTAGTGGACGTAGATCGTTGGATCGAACCACTATAAATCGTGTGTCACTTTCCATCTCTTCCATTCCATTCACTTGCATAGCATATATATATTCATTGATAGTGTATGCATTATAGTTGCAATTTGCGCATAAAGTTTTAAAAGGGCAATAACTACTCGGTAACCCAATTCACCCCCTCTTGGGTGACCTTCAATTGGTATCGTAGCGGGTTATTGCTCAAAGTATTACTAACGTATCTTTGAGTGTTCTTTTTGTGCAAGGATGCAAACCTTAGATCCGGCTCGCTTCGGAAGGCAACTCTTCGATTAGGCCTCCGTATTTTGATGGAACTAACTATGCTCATTGGAAAGTGAGAATGAAATTCTACATTAGAGCACAAAATAGATTCTTATGGGATGCAATTGAAAGTGGCTACACTCCACCGGATAAGCCCTTGAAAGAGTACACCGCCGAGGAGATAAAGATTGAGCTATCAAATGATCAAGCCATGAATCACTTGTTTTGTGCGCTAAGTGAAAATGAATTTAACCGAGTAAGTGCTTGTCAAACGGCTAAGGAAGTATGGGAGAAGCTTGGGGTACACTATGAAGGTACCATGCAAGTGAAGAAGACCAAGTTGAGAATTCTTGAGGAGCACTATGAAACTTTCCGAGTTGGGTCCGATGAAGACATAGCCACCGCCATCACTCGATTCACTAAACTATTGAATGAGATCAAGAATCTTGGAAAGAATTATGATCAAGAAACCTCGGTGTATAAATTCCTTAGAGGCTTGCCTAAGGAATGGGATGCCAAGAAGTATGCTATCCAATCGGCACAAAATCTTGGAGATTACACATTTGATGCATTGTGTGGAGAGCTAACAGATCCATGAATTTGAACTTAAAGACCGAGCAAGATTGGAAGCATTAAGTGGAGGTACTAAGAGTTCAAGAAAAGATATCGCCTTGAAGGCAAATAGCTCCCCTAGTGCATCGGTAGAGATCATTGAAAATGAAAAATCATGTGATGACAATGATCTTGAGGAGGAAGTAGCTATGCTCTCAAGAAAGCTCAACGGGGCCATGTACAAGCGAGACAAGTATAAGAAGAAGTTTCGAAGTGGAAGCAAGGGAGGAAATTCAAATGAAATCATATGCTTCGGTTGCGGCAGGCAAACCGGGTCACATCATGGCGGATTGCAAATCCAAGAAGGTGTTTGACAAGAAGAAAGGAAAGAAGAGTTTCAAAGCAACTTGGGATGACTCATCATCATCAAGTTCGGAATCCGAATCGGAAAGTGAGAAGGCAATACTTTGTCTCATGGCACAAGGCGAGGTAAATTCTAACTCTTTTAACTTTGATAATGTTGATGATTTGGATGATGTTCCAAATCTTGATGAGCTTAGGAAAGAGTTGGAAAAGGAGGTCAAAAAGACCAAACAACTCAAAAAGAGCTTGACCATTGCAATTAGTGAAATAGAGTCACAAAATGAGACCATTAATGATCTCCAAAGTGACTTAAATGAAGTCATAGAGGAGAGAGATGCTTTAGTCAAGGAAGTAGAGGACTTGACTAGCACGGTGCATAAGTTTACAAATGGTAAAGAAATGTTTGACATGATGTTGGGAGCACAACGACGTGCACTCAACAAAAGAGGCATAGGTTATGGAGCAAACTTGTTAAGTTACAAGAAATTGCTAAATGATGATCATAGATGCTCTAAATGCAACAAGACTCATGTGGTCGGAAATGTGCATTACAAAAGGCCAAAGTGGATAGACTAGCATGGGTAGTTAAAAATGTTTACTACACTAACATTCTCGGACCCAAAGGTGTTTGGGTACCAAAATCTAGTGTGTTTCCCATTGAGTAGGATGCGAGGAAGAGCACCCCATGGTACTTGGATAGTGGGTGCTCAAGACACATGACCGAGAGATGCACATCAATTTATTAAACTAAAGCGACATGATGGTGGAAAGGTTACATTTGGAGACAACAACAAAGGAAGAGTTATTGGTCTCGGGCAACGTCGGTAACAATTCACTTTCTATTTCTAACGTTTATCTTGTTGATGGATTGAAACATAATTTGCTCGTATTAGTCAATTGTGTGACAAAGGATTTCATGTTATGTTTGAATCATCGAAATGCATTGTTAGGAATGAGAAGCATGAAACCTTATTTATTGCATATAGAGATAAAAATGTTTATGCCATTAACTTTGATGAGATGAATATGCAAAATGTCTCATGTTTGAGTGCACAAAGTGAATGTGATGCATGGTTGTGGCACCGTAGATTAGACACCATTTTCTTCGTGATCACGTCCAAAAGTGGCGATGTTAAACTCATCCATGTGCACACAGAGGATTAACTAGCCGATATATTCACTAAGCCTTTGCCTAGAGAACAATTTTCTAAAATTCGGCGTGAGTTAGGCATGTTTCGAGAATCGGACCTTCTACATATGTTTTAGCTATTCCAAACCTTTTTATATGGTGTTAGTAAAGTGTCCATGAAGTTTGAGGACAATCGGAGCTATATTGCAAAAATCCAAAATTTTTTGTCAAAAAATTCCGAGAGGAATTAGCGCGCTAATAGTTAGAATTAGCGCGCTAATGAGGGACCGACCAAAAATTTCCGAGAGGGAATTAGTGCGCTAATTCCGCCCATTAGCGCTAATGTCGTTCGACCAGGGTTTCTAAAATCATTTCTATCATCAAAATTCACATCTCTCCCAAATTTTTCCTCTCCTCTTGCCGATTCTACTCTACTAGTGTCGTCTCCACCGTGATCTCCACTCCTACAAGGTGATAATCCTCTTCCTTCTTTGTCAATTTCTTCATTTCTTTTCCTCCAAAATGTCGACTCGTCGCACTTCCAACCGTCCCTCTTCTCGTTCGGTCGCCCCCCCACATCTCGTCCTACCCAAGCCACGTCCTCCCGTCGTCCTTCTAGCCGACGTGTTGTTCAATCCTCATCATCTAGTGATCAATCCGAATCCACACACCCCGTCCCAACTCCGCAAATGCCCCACGACGTGAGGGTCGTGCCAAAGCCGTCCATGAGTCCGCATCGGTCCTAGAGTTAGTGGCTCCACGGCTAACGGATGCCAAAATCCTAAGGCCCGCCATTGTCGATGTTGCATTTTTTGATAAGGCTCATCTCCCAATTCGGGAAATTCTTGATGCGGCGGGATGGACCACTTTCTGTGCCCACAAGGCTAACTACAACCCCCCCTTGGTTCGAGTTTTCTATTCCAATCTCGAAACTTCAAATCATTTTGTACTACGTTCGTCTGTTGGTAGCCGATCTATTGAGATTACGCCTGAAAATCTCGCTCAACGGCTTCAACTTCCCTTGCACCCTCCTACGACTACGGTTGTGTGCAAATTTCTCAGTTGGCCTTTTGACCGTCTTGAAGTCCTTAATTCTTTCCTTCGGTCAAATAGGACTTTAACCGTTTATCCGATCGGTATAACGAGATACGATTTTAAACTCGTACCTCACCTTCTCCATAAGGTACTTCACAAGGTCATTCTTCCGCGAGGTGGTAGCAAAAACTATGTCACTCTCCTTGACATGTTCATTCTTGGCACCTCATTCGTATGATACCTCTCGGCCTGCCTCATATCATCATTGGCTATATGACGAGCACGTGTAGCTCGGGTCGTCATCTTCCTTATGCTCACATTATCACATCCTACTTGAGTCTGCGCCTAAGTAGATCTCGCATTAGGCGGTCGCCCCTCACTATATATGACACCATTGACATGGCTACGTTGAAAGCCATGAAATACCGCTACATTCGTGATAGGCGGCGGTGGACTCGGGAAGATGCCATTCCGGATGGTCGGTATCACGGCGGCTATGAGTCTCCCTCCCTACGGACTCTCCAGTGGCTCCTTTTGATGCGCCTGGACTATTTGGAATATAGCTATCAATTTGGCGATGATGACAACGCGACGACGATGAAGGCAATGCCGCCATGATGACCATGATGGTGATGATGAAGGTGCTCGGGACTTTCTTGTTCAAAGCAGCGACGATGATATGAGCTCGGCACGGCCTCTCCGATTCCCTCTACGTTCGGCGGTTTCTCGCCTCCACCGAATATGTCTCCATCATCGGCGTACGTATCTGCACAGCTGGGCTACCTGCACACTTATATGACTCAATCATTCAATGCCGTCGAGACGAGTATCCAGCATCAGAATGATCGGCTTCGTCGCATTGAGGGTCAATTGCTCCCGGGCTCGGACCGCGCGTAATGATCACGCCTCTAGCTCTGCACGTCCACCACCATCCTCGAGGAGGAGTGTTTAGACACACCACCACTAGATGAGCATTAGGCTCAAATATGTCAGTCTTAGATGTTTTGATTTTTTTTTGTCAAACTCAGGTTTAAGCCATAATTATGCTCTCATTGCTTTATGCTATCTATATCATGAATTTTTTTGCGTATCTCTCGAGTTTTCTATATGGATATTTCTTGCTTCACTATGTTTTATCGTCTATGCATTTGTATCGCTACCGTCTATTGTTTCTTGATATGCATAAAGTGAGGGGAGAGTATATTTCTCTCGTATTGTTTCTATTGTGTTTATTTATGGGGATGCTTGGCCCCACTTTTTGATGGTATCAAACGGGGAGAAAAATGTGGTTGAACTTGAACTTGAAAAGGTTGATGTGTTTTGAACTTGCATATATGAAGAAAAATGTAGTTGAACTTGAAAAGATTGATGTGTTTTGAACTTGCATATATGAAATATAAAATCATGAATGCGATATACATTTAGATTACGTTTTACACCTTTAAAGTTCACATTGTTTGTTATCATCAAAAAGGGGGAGATTGTTGGACTAAGTGGTTAGTCACTCACACTCCGACCGAGATTTTGATGGAAACAAACAAGGTGAAAATGTACTAATAAACATCTAGTGTATTTCAGTTTTTGTTGAAGGAAGAAACACACTCAAAAACTCAAAATCTACAAAGAGAAGAACTTTGATTTTTGTGAAGAAGCAAAAGGAGATCTTTGTGGCTGTTCTTTAGTTCTCTAATCCAGCACTTTTGAGGCTTTAAAAGGAGTACAAGAATCTCTTCAAAGCTGATCTCTTTTGTCATTCTCTTGTTTGTAAGAAAGTCCTAGATCTAAAATCTTGCTTGTGCTTAATCTACATAGTTTTGTGTATTTGATTTGAAAATCATTTTGTTGTGTGTTTGAACACCTTCTTCCCGGGTTTTTGGATCGAACCACTATAAATCGTGTCAAGATCAAAATAGTTTGATGTATCATTGTTAGTTCATATGAAAGTTGTACAGGCCATTAGAGTCACTCACAAATAACCAAATCTGACAAGTAACTTAAATTACTATGCAAATATTTAAACCTTAAGGAATGGAACTCCCAATTTGAGGTATGAATGAATAAGAAATGAATAAACTTGAAGGCATACTGTTGTGTCAATCTTCAGATGAGAAACAACAGTAGCAAATTCCATATCAGTATAAAACCATCAATGTCTACAATATTCTTTGCCTTCTACTAAAAGCATATGTATATATTTGTATACAAATCAATATTAAATATAAGAACAATTTTCAAAAATAAATATAAATAAAAAAGAAAGAAAAAGAAATATGAAGAAAAGGCATCTTTTGAGAAACAGAGAAAGAAAGAAATTAAAGCTGGGCAACAATCGATGAACCAAAATGTTTGGTAAAACTATTTGCAGAGTTTCAGATGGTGTAACAACGGATAAGAATATTGTTATTGTACATAATGTATTTAAGGCGAAGTCCCATCTAATTCACCTAGGCAAAATATCTTATCAGTGTTTACATATTACTTAACTTGTGAGTTATAAACCCAAGAACGTATCTTGAAGCTCAAAATGAAAAGATGTAATTATTTAGTGGACAAGGTTTCAAGTAAATCCTGTCCATCAAGATTGAATTCAGCACTTGGAGTCAGACCATGACCTTCAAGGTGCTGGGCCCTATTGATTTCTCTATAGAAGAAGGAAAAGTTTTGATGTTCTCTGAACCGTCTAGGTCAACTTAAGTTTCAATTAGCCCCCTACCACTAGTTACTTGTGTGTGAATCTTGTATTTCTTGTTGAATTCCATTGAATAAGATCGAGGTTCTTATCAGAATTTCACCTGTATTATTGGATCAATTTTGATCAGATGAGTAGGACATATTCTAGTCATTGGTCCTTTCAAGAAGAAATTGATTCTTCTGGGCGTCCACCACCCATCATTGAATTCTAAAGCTCTATTTTTGAGAAATGAAGTTAAACTCCAGAAAGTTGGTTTGATCACAAAGTAAAATACAAAGAAGGGGCTGTGTACCCTTCTAGCCGTTTATGTACACTCAGCACTATACACATACAATTTGGAGAATTCTAAAGCTATATATTCTACATACGGCTTCTCTATTCAGGAAGCAATATCTAAATGATTATTTACGTTGACAATGAACCAAAATATGATGTTTTATTTCTTTAATTGTTATGGGCTGTTGTAATTACTTATTCTCTCGAGTTCTTTTTTTTTTTTTTTTTTTTTTTTTCTTTTTGTCAGACTAGCTGATCTGGTATTATCTATATTTTGGTTGGTGATCGACTTTTTTCTGCAGGTATTAGATGTTTATACTGGAACAGATGGCTTGCTTCATCAAGGAAATCATCTGAGACCATGGCTGTTGATAGATTCATCAACTGTTGATCCTCAAACATCAAGGACGCTTTCTTCCCTTGTCTCTAAATGTTTCCTCAAAGAAAGAAAAGGTATTTTAGTTTGATACTCCCTCCGGTCAACAATGTAAGTCATTCTAAACAACCTCTCTTGTTAAAAAATATAAGTCGTTTTCACCATTTTGGGCTTATTTTACTCATTTTCCCCTATTTATTCAAGGTAAACAAGCTGACTTTATTGATTGAATTCCAATAATTGTGTGAGAAACCAAGCAATCGACTCTCTTTCTCTCTCTCTCTCTCTCTCTCAAAAGATCGACTCTCTTAAGCGATCGACTCTCTTTATCAAGAGATCGATTCTCTCTCTCTCTCTCTCTCTCTCTCAAGCTCTCTCTCTCTCTCTCTCTCTCTCTCTCTCTCTCAAGCGATCGACTCTCTCTCTATGATGAGTTCTTGTAGATGTGAGAGAGAGCAGCCCTGTTAATGCTAGTTGGGAAGATGAATTGGTTTCGATCTTCATATAAGATTATTGTTATTTTTTTAAGTTACAAAAGCCATATTTTCATATAAAAAAAGTTACAAAATCAGATGTTTTTTTTTGGATGAAAAAATCAGATTTATTAATCAAAACTAAAAAGGTTAAGGACATTCTCTGCTCAACAATGGCAGAACTTCATTGTCATTCAAATATGTGAATCGTGAGAAGAATATTAATGGGCCTTTTAAAAAAACAAAAAAATAATCCACCGAACTCTTTTTTCACTCAAACAAAAAAATATTAATGGGTTTTTCAAAAAAAAAAAAAAAAAAAATTAATGAGGGGTAATTTAGTAAGATTCATATGTAATTAAGGACTTCTTAAATGGTGTGCATTATCCTTAAACGACTAACAAAAATGGCTGGAGGGAGTATGATAACTACCCTGATGATCGATAAAGAGAAACAACAGTTTTATTGATGAATCAAGGGAAAAAGACTTGCAACACAAAGAGTGAGATGACCTAGAACCCCAAAGAAAGAGGACTCCTTTTCTCTACCTAGACAGATAGTCTACCCAATTACAATAATCTTCCATACCCTGACGAGTGAACAATACTCATTTATATACCCATGCCCATCCTACTCTCAAATCTCATGTGCATACTGACCACATGACCACTACTTGACACTCTAAACACTACTGTCCTGAGCACAGGTGGGACCACTAGAGGTGGTTGTTGCAACCACACTAGCGTGTGATGATCCCATGTTGCGTATGTACACCTTATCAAATGCGTGTGGGCCTCGTTTCCTAACAATATTCCCCACCGAACAACCACCTTGTCCTCAAGGTGGAAGCTAAAAATGACTTACGAACGTGGCACACGAGCTCCTAAGAGGCATTGGAGGCAGGTAATGCAGTCCATTTAATCAAAACTTCAGGACAGGCCTCAAGGGACTGATAGGCAAGGATAACTTTTGGCTCGACCGCGACCGTCACAATATCTGATTTAAAGGGAGTAAGGTCCATAGAAGAAGGGACAACTGCTCCTTTCACCGGACGTAACTGCGAGACATGGAAGACTGGGTGGATAGAAGAGGAGGCGGGTAGGGCCATATGATAAAGCCACAGGACGCGCGTGTTCCAACACTGTATAGGGAACAAAGAAGCAGGGGCTGAGCTTCATGTTGGTGCGTCTGGCAACAATGAGTTGGCGGTAGGGACGTAATTTCAAGTAGGCAAGGTCACCGACCTCAAAAGAGACATCACGGCGATGTTTATTTGCCTGCTGCTTCATACAGTTTTGGGCCAATAAGAGTTGATCCTTCAATTTAGCCAAGGCGAGGTCCCAAGCTCGTAACAAGTCATCAAGATCCGACGGAGTGGTCGAAGGGGCAAAATCGTAACGTAATAGTGGCGGGGGATTGCGACCATACACAACCTTAAAGGGGGAGCAGTTAAGAGATGTGTGAAAAGAAGAATTATACCAAAATTCGGCCCAATGAAGCCAGTCGACTCATTCCTTGGGACGTTGAGATGTGAAGCACCGAAGATAGGTTTCTACACACCGTTATGAACCTTGGTTTGGGATCTAGTCACGGGTTTAGACACAATTGAATTTGTGCTTTAACCTATGTTGATAGGAAAAACATAAGAAAATAGTAGAAGAGATGAGAGAGATAGAATAGGTAATTGAAGAGGCGGAGTCCTTGACTCTCTTACTCAATTCCTCCTTTGGTTCCTTTTCACTAAACTTGCTTGCTTTATTGATTCCTTAATACTAGTATATCTAGACTCACTTATACAATAAAAATAGAAACTAATAAATAGCAACTTCTACGAATAAGAAACCTACTTCAAATAAATATAGAAACTTCCTACTAATTAATACCTAGAAGGTAGTAACTACGAAAATATAAACTACTAATAATTCCTACTAAATAATAACATAGAAACTTTCTTAATAATAATATAGAAACTGCTAAATATTAAACCCTAAATCTAAGACCGTATCATTACTCCCCTCCTATCCTTTGAGCTTGTCCTCAAGCTCAATTTTTGAACTTGGTCAATGGACATTTAGCACATTATCCGCTCCACCAACTTCAACTTCGGGAACCTTTATCCAAAAACAGGTGTTTGCACTTATGTCTAGGGTTGTGAGATTCATTGCAATTATAGCACAAACCCTTTGCCCTTCGTTCCACCATCGCAGCTTTTGATAACTTCTTGATGAACGGAAGTGAGGAGTTGCCGATTATTGTGTTCACACTGGTGGTAATGGTTGTGGCCATTCAAAGGTGCTCCAGAGTCTTTGGTGATAGCTTTGTTTGTGGAACTTCCACTAGTTTTGGGAGTGCTCACCGTGGACATGATGCGTGCTGGGAGGGACTCTATACAAAATTTTGGCTTGCATTCAAAGGCACGAGCATGATTCATGGCAATGACCAGATTGCCCGGTTGCAGCAAATCGATGTCAATCCGCAAGTCCTTATTCAAACCAGCAGTGAACAAGTCCACCTGTTGTCGTGGTTTCAAGTCCAATGTCCTGACCAACAAAGATTGGAATTGGTGTTGGTATTCCTCCACAGAACTAGTTTGCTTCAAGTTGGCAAACTCCTCCAACCTTACGTCGTGTCCTCCACAACCACTATGTTGTTCCTTAACATTGACACTGACGGGTTTCATTGATGTCCATCGAATTGCGGTAGTGAGACCATCATATGTTCTTCGAGAGCCTTTTGTCGAGCGCTCATCTGCTCCATAAAGGTTTCCAACTTTGCGACCAGAGCTTTTGTGTCACCCATGACAAGTGGCTTTGATACCATGTTGTTATGAACCTTGGTTTGGGATCTAGCCACGGGTTTAGAGACAATTGAATTTGTGCTTCAACCTATGTTGATAGGAAAAAATAAGAAAATAGTAGAAGAGATGAGAGAGATAGAATAGGTAATTGAAGAGGCGGAGTCCGTGACTATTCTACTCAATTCCTCCTTTGGTTCCTTTTCACTAAACTTGCTTGCTTTTTTGATTCCTTAATACTAGTGTATATAGACTCACTTATACAATAAAAATAGAAATTAATAAATAGCAACTTCTACGAATAAGAAACCTACTTCAAATAAATATAGAAACTTCATACTAATTAATATCTAGAAGGTATTAACTACAAAAATATAAACTACTAATAATTACTACTAAATAATAACATAGAAACTTTCTTAATAATAAAATAAAAACTGCTAAATATTAAACTCTAAATCTATGACCGTATCACACACCTATTCACTACTTCGGTCGGGCCGTCGCTTTGCGAATGGTAGGCGGAGCTGCGATTCAAATAGGTCTGCTGGAGGCGGAAGAGTTCGCACCAAAACTGACTTAAAACAGACTTTGTCACGGTCAGATACAATACTATTGGGTAAGCCATGGAAGCGTACCACGCCTTTGATGAAGATATCCACAACCACCTTAACGGAGAATGAATGTTTGAGGAGCGAAAAATGAGCAAACTTGCTAAGTCTGTCGACCACCACTAATATGGAGTTGAACCCACGGGAAGAAGGTAAACCCTCGATAAAATCCATTGAGATGTCATCCCAAATACCTGCTGGAATCGGGAGAGGTTGAAGGAGTCTGCCTGGCGAAAGGGTTTTGTATTTGTCGCATTAGCGGACATCACAGGAGGACACAAAGTTTTTGACATCATGCTTCATACCAACCCAATAGAGTTCAGCCACAACTTGTTTGCAAGTCTTCAAGAACCCGTTGTGGCCCCCCATTGGAGAAAAATGAAACTCGGAGTGAAGGCAAGTTTTTAGGGTAGAATTAGCCGAGAGCACCAGTCTGTTTTTGAACCTAAGTTGACCTCGTACCACTGCCCATCCTTGTTTGACTGGAGCACCCGTGGATAGGGAGAAAAGCACAGATGCTAAGAAGGTGTCCGAACGCACCTCTTGAGCTATTACTTCTTCATCAGCTACGGAGGAAATTATTAAGGTGGAGAGCCCGACCTCGAAGGGGAAACGAGATAATGCATCCGCGGCTTGGTTAGTAACCCCTGGTTTGTAATGAATCTCGAAGTGAAATCCCAACAATTTGATTAGCGAACGCTGATATTCGGGTGCAATCAAACACTGCTTCATTAGATATTTCAAACTTCTCTGGTCGGTGCGCACCACAAACTTCCATCCCAACAAATAATGGCACCACTTTTGCACAACGAGAACGATAGCCATAAGCTCCCTCTTATAGGCAGACTTGGTGCGAGCACGAGGAGAAAGAGCTTGACTGAAGAAAGCAATGGGGCGTTCATCTTGAGATAACACAACCCCTACCCCAACCCCTGAAGCATCAGTCTCTAAAACAAACATATCATCGAAGTTCGGTAGCGACAATGTGGGAACCTTTTTGACTGCCTGTTTCAACTGTTGCACGGCGAAAGCAGCTTCGTCAGTCCATGTAAAAGAGTCCTTGCGTAAGAGCTGAGTAAGCGGGGCAATGATTTTCCCATAGTTCCGAACAAACCACCGATAGTATTTGGTGAGGCCTAAGAACCCACGAAGCTCCTTCGGGGAAGTCGTCGGTGACCATGAGTCCATTGCTTTCACTTTGTCTGGGTCAGCTCACACACCCTCCCTCGAAATAATATGGCCCAAATATTCCAAATTAGTACGAGCAAAACAACACTTCTTCAAATTGACAAAGAGAAAATTAAGTTTGAGGATAGAAAGGACCTTACGTAAGTGGTCACAATGATCACTCATGGAGAGGAGCTGTAGATGAGGATATCATCGAAGAAGACGAGGACACAACGCGAATCAAGCCTTTGAAAATGGAATTCATGAGGGTCTGGAAGGTGGCTGGAGCATTGGAGAGACCGAAGGGCATTATTAAGAACTCGTAATGTCCGTCATGAGTGCGGAAGGCCGTTTTAGGTACATTAGTCGGTCGTACTCGGATTTGATGATAGCCGGACCTTAGGTCCAATTTTGAGAAGATAGAAGCCCCGTGGAGTTCATCGAGTTGCTCATCAATATTAGGGATAGGGAACCTATCAGGAACAATGGCCTTACTCAAAGCGCGATAGTCCACGCAAAACCGCCAACTCACATTTTTTTTTAACCAATAATACTGGGCTAGAGAATGACCTGTTGCTAGGTTGAATGATCCCTGCTTGTAACATCTCATTCACCATTTTTTCAATCTTGTCCTTTTGGATATGGGGATAATGATAAGGACGCACTCGAATAGGTTATGTGCCTTTACGCAAGAAAATGCCGTGGTCGTAGTTACGTGAGGGAGGCAGGTCCGAAAGGGGCTAAAACAGGGAAGAAAATTCCTCTAGGATGGCCTGAATGCAAGGTTCTTCTGCCATAACTGGGTTCGACAAAGCAGAGGAAGATAAGCTATAATATTCAACCAAAAAGCAACCCAATACTGTATCCCATGCGTGCTGAACAGATTTGCAGGACACCATTGCTCGGTGGACAGTTGGGTCTCCAATAATTGTGACCATCTCGCCGTCATGCATAAAGGATAGTGCGAGGTTCTGCCAATCAATGGTGGTGATGCCAATGGTTGATAGCCATTTCATACCTAAAATGAGGTCATGTCCTCGCATGCCAATAGGGAAGAAATCAACAACCACTTGCAATTTTTGGAAACATACTTGTACGACCTTGCACACACCCGGGCCTGGAAGTCGAGCTCCTCCCCCCACATAAACGCCATAATCCGCCATCGGTCACACAAGCAGTTGTAACTTCCTGACGATGGTGGGAGAGACAAAATTATGGGAGGCACCACAGTCAATCAACGCTATAACCTCCTAGCCAAGGATGACCCCTTTTCCCTTAATGGTGTGGGGATCCTGCGCCCCATCCATTGCATGGGCAGACAATTCAATTGTCAATAGTTCAGGTGAGTCCTCGGTAGAGTCGGAAGGTGAATCTTCAGAATCCAAACCCTGATCATCTGAAACAAGCAGAAAGTTTATTGTTTTCTTCCCATAGCGATGCCCCACAAACCACTTATCGTCACATCGGTAGCACAACCCTTGCTTCGGCGCCTGAGCTTCGGACTCGGTGAGACTTTTGGGTTTGGGTGGGGAGACATGTGGAGTAACTGTGTTAGAAGATCCTGGGCTAGAAGAAGTGGATGATGAGGGACTGGGCTTAACAGCAGAGCCCACTGGGACATTGGCTTTGGGAAGAGTGGGTTGTCCCTCACGGCCCGAGCCGGAAAGTGTATGGGTTACCCAATTAGTAGGCCTTGTATCCCCCTTGGAATTGGACCCCGTGTTTGAGAATTGGGCCTTATTACCCCCAAGCCCAAGTGAATCAGTCTCTTCCAGCTTCTTCTCGATCTTAACAACATGGCCGACCACCGCCTTTAGCGTGGAAGGTGGATCCACCATCATCTCAACTCGCAGTCGATCCTTTAACCCATTGATGAACACCACCATTTTCTGTCTCTCCGATAACCCTTATTGATGAAGCAGCGAAAGCTCAAATCGCTCCCTGTACTCATTGACAAATGATTCTTACTTGATGGCAAAAAATTGTTGGCTCAAAGGCAAGGGATCCGCCTTGGTGAAACAAAGAGTCAGTTGTGCCTTCAGATCCTCCCATGTCTCGAAGGGCTGTATTTTCTCCTCCGTCTGCAACCAGATTTGGGCGACACTTACCATACAAATCTGAGCAGCCCTAAGCTTAGAAACCTCAGACATTTCATGGAAAGCAAAGTAATGCTCTGCCTGGTTCAACCAAGCCGGTAGATCTTCACCCTCGAACGTCGACATCTTGATTTTGCGAACCTCTGGACCAGATCTGTAAGGGGTCAGGCTTCGATCTACTGTCTCCCTCCTCCGTTCGACCATCCTCGAACCCGAATCTGGTGTCTGAGTTGCCTTCCCAAATTCCATGCGTTGCTGCAGGAACAACTCCTCCATACGTCATGTTAGGGGCTAGATCTGGGCTTGTAGCTGGTGTTGGACCTGAGTTTGAAACTCAGATCGTAACCCTTCGATGGAACTTTCCAGATCTTGGACTCTTCTCAGCTCTGATTCAACTGCTTCCATGCGAGCATCAACTTTCGGACCCATGGGAGGTACTTGCTCTGATACCAATGATAACTACCTTGATGATCGATAAAGAGAAACAACAACTTTATTGATGAATCAAGGGAAAAAGACTTACAACACAGAGAGTGAGATGACCTAGAACCCCAGATGAAGAGGACTCCTCTTCTCTGCCTAGACAAATAGTCTACCCAATTACAATAATCTTCCATACCCTGACGAGTGAACAATACTCGTTTATATACTCATGCCCATCCTTCTCTCAACTCTCATGTGCATATTGACCACATGACCACTACTTGACATTCTAAACACTACTGTCCATGGTTTAAAAAATCGACAAACTTCGCCGAAGTTCGGGCGAAGTTTGTCGATATTGAGGTGAGGAAGCGAAGTTCAAGGGCAGTTGAAAAATTACAAAACGTCGACTCAACTTCGGCTAACTTCGATCGAACTTCGAAAACATCGATGGAAGTTCATAAAACATGAAGGAAAATTGTTATGTTTCGTGGAAGTTGAACAAACTTCGACAGAAACTTCGGAAACTTCGCCTGTGCTAAAAATATACTTAAAATTCGGAATATCCTCCACTGACTTGAGTTTTATGCATTATTGTTGTATGATTAAGTATATTCTTAGCATCTCTACGAAGAAACTTGAGTTTTCTAACTTTAAAGTGAAATTCCTTAAACTTCCGTACACCGTCGAATTTTTCTCAAACTTCCATCGTCGAAGTTAACTTCCTCGAATTAATTCCGAATTTTAAGTTAGCGAAGTCATAGGCGAAGTCGAAGTTTCGAACCTTGCTACTGTCCTCAGCACAGGTGGGACCACCAGAGGTGGTTGTTGCAACCACACTAGTGTGTGATGATCCCATGTAACCCTTACCCTTGCGTATGTACACCTTATCAAATGCGTGTGGGCCTCGTTTCCTAACAGAGTATATCTTTGATTTAGTTTGATTAGTCAACTTTCTGTAAGTTTAGGTGTTGGTTATGATTGTGGCTGTTGCTAACTTACATAGATTAACTCAATGCTTTGTGATGATAATATGTGGTATACCTACATTCTCAGCTATGCAGCCTTTGATGTTGTCCAATTAAATGTTGTAATGTTAATAATATTGTAGTCAGACAAACTATGCATTGAATGCACGATCATGCAAACTCCGTACCGGCTTGAAAACAAATCTATAGAGATTTGTATGAAGCAACTCTTTTCCATTCTACACAACACATCCATGCAGATTTTCACCTGCCTTCTCAGATCTAATAGCTATTTGCATTGAACAACTGGCTTCGAAGATGGATGAAAATATTGAAGAATTCAAGTTGGGCCACAAGCAACCAAAACTCACTTTCATATCACTTATCCCTAGAAGTCAGGAAAACTTAGGTCTAATTTTCATGACAATGTTGATGATAGTCCTAGTTTTATAGTATTTGCTACCACTATTCTTTCCTATGACTTGATTTTATAATTAAAAGTTTAACATAAACCATACAACATTGTTTGGGAATTAGGAAAGGTGTATTAGTTAATTGATTAGTACCTACTATTTTACAATGAAATTTGCTACATGATATTTGGTATAGGTTTCCGAAACTACCCTACCATGTTAGATGCTCCGGTTTCAGGTGGTGTGCTTGGTGCAGAATCAGGAACTCTTACTTTCATGGTATGTATGTGAAATCTTCTTTATTATAAAATGATGTACTTGTTTTCTAGTTGGAGGGGGCCAATCTTCATTTCAAGGAATGGGAAATTGAATCAAATAGTTGAGTATTAAATGAGTTTCTCTTTTCGGTTTCCTAGTGCTTGAATTACGTATTGCATTGAAAAGAAAGTTAATCAGAAACTTGTCAAATTGTTGTAGTGGGGTATAGTTTAGAAAGGGTGGTAGAGAGGGTGCAGTATTGTAGGGGATGAGAGAAGGAGAAAAATAACAAGGTTAGGAAAGGCAGAAGGAAAGAAAAGAGAAATAAGTGTATGTTATATGTTTTTAGATGGGTAACTGTACTTTTTGGTTTTGGTCTAGTCTTTGTAGTTGAAATTTGACAATTAGTTTTGGATCTCATAGTGGATAACAGGGAATGATGCATCAAATGCTTGACTAACTTCTATAATTTTTATATTTAAGCAATTATCTAATTTTCTTACCTGTTTTCCTCCTTGGTTGATGCAAAAGATGATATTACACTTTTGCAAATAGACATTAACTTGAAGGTTTGTAGTATTAGTTGGAGAAGTTCTTTTTGGTTGACATGTCTGAGGATAGGTTTTGTAGACTTTGGTTTTATGTCTATTCTCACACCATGGACAACATTTACTTTTGCATTTTTTTCCAAATCCACGCCATCAATATTTTCACAATATTTTTGGGATAACTCTTCCTTTGAATCAAGGTGCCTTTGTATTTTTGTTGTTAATCCCTCTAGTTCATTTCCAAATGCTCCATTCTTCCTTTGTTGTTCTTGGTCGTCATTAACAATATATTTGTGTTACCAATTTAATGGAATACTAAAGATAATCACAGTTTGTAACAACAATATAAGAACTCAAAACAATAAAAATAGGGATGGAACTTTATTTACTTAGGAGAGATGAAGAGAAAACTCAGGAATAAACCTTCAAACATGAACACATATGTTTCTCTTTCATAAAAGTTCTTTTAACCTACTTCCCACTCCTGAACGTAGCAAAAATGAGGATGCTTTGGCGGATGTGTGGCAAAACTCGTAAAGATAGAATAAAAAAATACAAAATTTCAAAGAAAAGTAAGAGTAGCAACCATTGACTCAAAGATTACAGAAAGGCGGTTGCAGTGGTTTAGACACCTTCAAAGACAACCTATAAATGCCCAGGTTAGAAAACTTGACTCTATAGAAATTGAAAAAATTCGATGATGTTAGGGTAGATCGAAGTCAGTGGTTGTAAGATGTCGCCTAGGCGGTTTAGGCAAAAAACGCCTAGGCGTTCACTAAGGCGGGCGGTGGGTGTTTTTGAACACATTGTAAGTCGAGGTCTTTGTAAATTTTATCAATAAACTAAACCCTACTAGAATTTCCATTCTTTACCCCACCTTAACGGCTGCCCCACCACCTTATCCATTCCATCACCATCCCTTCCAACAACAACTTTCTGATCTTCGACGAGACTTCCGACAAGGTTCCATTGCGTCTCCGACAAGGTTTCGACGTGTTTCCGACAAGTTGATGAAACACTTTAAATCCTTTAGAAAACACTTTAATTATAACTTACTAGTTTTTTTTTTCTAAATTAATTAAAGACACTTTAGAAAAAAAATTCTTTTTGAGTTGTTTTAATATATATTAAAATCCTAAAGTGTCTATAATTAATTTTTTTTTTAATTTAACTATATTTTTTGAAGTATCAATTTTTTTTTTTAATTTACAAGTATGAAACTTCAATATTAATTGTTATTATTAATGTACGAAACAAACAATGAGTAGTAGTACTAGTAAACAGACAAGGAGTTAAAAATAATTAATTAATTTTTTAGGGGCTTTTAAATTAATATTTTTTATCGCCTAGGCGTCGCCTAGGTGCCGCGTAGGCGACGCCTCGCCTTTGACAAGAAAACGCCTAGGCATCGCCTTAACGCCTCGCGACCACTGATCGAAGCTAACTTGTGATGCATTGATTAGGAAGGGTTTAAAAGATTTGGAAAGCACACCATCAATTGTACTAAATCGAACACAATGGAAGAGTTCAATCCAAGTTGCCAACCTCAACTAATTTGGGATCGAGGCTGTGTTGTTACATAGTCCCCACTCTATTGCACTAAGGTTATATAGCTCATTGAAAAATCTCAATCTCACTTTTAGTTGGTCACATCTCTTACAATAAAATATCGCCATCTGTACCCACTGCACTAGTCCTTCTAAAATATGTAATATGTATTGGAGTTCTATCATAATCTCAAGGAATCCCTTAGCATTAACAATTTTCTGATGCTATTCTTAATTGTTGTAGACGAAAGTTAACTTGTGACACATTGATTAGGGGGGATTTAGACGATTTGGAAAGCACACCATTAATTGCACTAAATCGAGCGCAATGGAAGAGTTTGATCCACATAAGCATCGATTAAAGGCTGTTTTGACCCATATGTTTGTCATTAAAGACATCTGAATCTGTTATAGAATTTTCGTGTAACTAGACTTCTTGGTTCAGATACAAATTAGGTGTTTCTTCGTCAAGAAATTGGGTAAGAGCAACAAATATGTTACATGTTGTTGAAGTATATGAATATGATTATGGAACAATCTCTATATGGCAAAATTGCGAATTTGCAATATGATTTACTTGGAATATGCAAACAAGTGTAGTCAACGCATGCCTTGATGCACTGTTTTTAGGTTTTATTATGAGATCTCTAACTTTATGGTTTTGATTAGGCACGCAATTACATGGGCGTGTGCTTACATCAGATGCAATCTTCTTGCTCTTGGTCTGACCTCTTGTTTGTTTCTAGCGCTGCTTATTCAGGATTAGCACCAGTAAAGTTTTCCTTAATTTTTGCATGTTGTAAACCAGTACCAACAGATCACTTGATTAAAGAAATTCAATTATCTATCGAGCGAAGTCTATTATAGATAACCTTCTGATTGTATTCATAGCTCAAGGCTCAAGCAACATGTTTAAAGTCTTCTACGTCTTCACTACTTGCTAATCTTGCTGCATTATCCGAAACACTTTTTTTTGCCATATTGGAGGTTGGTATCAGTAGCAAGGACATTCTTACGAATTCTAAGGTTATCATGAATTACGAATTTTTCCATCTCCTAAGTGGCTCGAGTTAATGTTTAGCTATAGCCTATTTCATGCAGAAGATAGTCACGATTCATTATCTAGCAAAAACTAGGCAGTGGTCTCCTTGTAATGGACTGTTATAATTATTAATTATATGATTTATAATAATAGAATGATAGTCATAATTTGCCAAATGTTGACTCTTAACTTGTTGACAACGTAAATCATAAATATAGATCTCGACTTCATATAAATTTGAAGAATGATAATTAGGGACGATCTTTCGCACAACTTTATCCATATAGACTCTTCTCTCCACGCTAGGGTTTGAGAGAAAACCATAGCGCCGTCTCCATCCTCAACTTCACAGAGCCGGTCCTCAAATCTGTCGACCAAGGGGCGACGCCACGGTTCGCCTCGACGACCGCCTTCGTCGTCGTCGCCGGTACCTCTCGCCCCATGGTTTTTTCTTCTTCTCCCATTTTGTTCTCTGCTCCTCACCTTCACCACCCCTCTTTCCTCTCCTTTTCTCTTATTTCCACTCTTCTTGCTCCTTTTCCCCCACAACCCCCATCCCACCAACGACCTACCTCCATTTCTTCCCTCTTCCCTTGACTTTTTTGTTCTCTGCTCCTCACCTTCACCACCCCTCTTTCCTCTCCTTCTCTCTTCTCTCCACTCTTCTTGCTCCTTTTTCCCCCACAACCCCCATCCCACCAACGACCTACCTCCATTTCTTCCCTCTTCCCTTGACTTTCTCCCCTGCCTATTTGTTTGTTGACCTAAGATTTTAGGGTTTTTTGCCCCCATGTTTGGGGTTGTTGTCTCTTTTTAGGGTTGTCCTTTGTAGTGAGGTCGGTGTCGCATAACCATGTGTGCGTGGTGTCGGACTATAGTTCCGGGTGTCATTGGAATGTAATATTTATTATCCTCGTTGTAATAAATTGATGTACCCTTTTGGGTTAGGAATATTAATACAACCATTGGTGACAAAAAAGCAAGCTTTCCCCAAGTCTTTTTTAAAAAAAAAAAAAATATTTGATTGGTATTATATATAATATGAAGTACTAAATTATTGGAGGTAAACCAACAAGAAGATGTTTTTGTGGTGTTAGGTAGGTGGCTTAGAGGAAGTTTACTTGGCTGCAAGAAATTTATTCCTTTCAATGGGAAAACAGACAATATACTGTGGAGGATCAGGAAATGGCATTGTAAGTTCTTTTTTCTATTTTTATGTTAATCTTCTCTTCCAAATTGTTGCTAGCTTGTCATATATATATATATATATATATATATATATATATTTAAATTTTAGATTTATTTTCAAATTTTCTTCACGACACTGGTTTGCTCTCAGATTTTATGCCATGCTTTAGATTTTATTTGAAGCCTTCATGGACCTCTCCCTCAAATTGGATAATTGAGAGTTAACTTTTTGGCAGATTATGAACTTTAGATTTTGAGAAAGTGTTTGCATATTAAAGTATTTATCTTAGGAACTGTGCCCTATTGTTGGATTTTTTATCTGATTAATATATTTAGTAAAATATATTTTCTCATCTAATATATTTTGGATAATGTATAACATATACTTGCACATGGGTAATGTGTAACATATAAATGATTCACTTGTTATGCTTACATGACATTACCACATAAATTTTATATATGTCGTCTCTCTTTTTGTTGAAACTAATCAAGTGTTGTATTTCAAAGCATGTGAACATTGTTTTACTTGCATAACTACTTTGTAATATCATAAAATTTTAAATTATGTAGAAATTTGATTTGTTATGACACCTTCCCAAATAGGTGATTTTCAGAATAAGTTCACTTATATTAGGCCGGCTATATTTGGAATAAAGACGAGAGTGTTGAAACCATTAGTTGGAAAAGTATTTCTGCACGCGCGTGGGAAATGTTGTAATAGTGATAAATAGTTATCATGCGATTGTGTTATTTATTTAAGACCCTCGTTTTGCGCCCAGTTTTGTGATGCATTTGTGACCTTTATTATGCATTGAATCACCACTAGATAGTGATTTTTTAATCTCAATTATAGTAAAGCCATATAAGTATGTAAATATTATGAGAGCTAGGTGCCTTCATACACTAGTGGTGCAGAAGGATGCATGCCTTCATGGTTGTGTCTTGTCTTTCATTGTGTTACGTCTTTGTGGCTTGCTTCTAGGCACCCTTGAGCCATGTGCCTAAGTGCACCTTGACTTCAATGGCTCTCTTGGTCTTTTATAATTATAATTTTTAATTTAGTGACTTGTAGCTGATTGTGAATGCGCCTTCTATTTATTTGACTATTGTAAATCCACTTCATTACTGATGATTAAATTTGGGAGCAGCTAAACAAACATTGATTTTTGTTGAACGTACCCCAGTCCAAATTTTTGAGGGCCGCTAAGGGCACCCCACCATTTAATGAAGGCACCCAAAGTTTTTGTAAAAATTTCAGCAAAAGTGGAAAAGACTATTTTGCCCTTGTATATATAGTGATTCAAACCTCACAAATCATTTTGACAAAGAAAAAAAGGCACCCCACCACAAGGTTGAACCACAAATCCACACCGCGTTTGTCGACTTTTTATCGATTCTTGCGGATTGACATCATCCGACAAATGAGTAAACAATGTTTGACAACCATATGATAGTTTATTAGAACTGTTTAGTTGTGGAAAACAAAGTGAAAATGATGATTTGTTTGTCAACGTAGGGTTTGGTAATTTCTTCAAATCCGTTGTTTCCACTATATAATGGAGGATTGTAATGCTTCTGCCGATGATGAAGTCGTCCTTGAGGTAATTTTGCAGATTTTTTGTGTTTTTTATGCAAATTGGGAGAAGTTTTTGTCTGGGTGCGCGATTGTATCGGCCTCGCAGACCGAGATGTATGGTGATGTCTCTGGTCCTAAAGGACCGAGAGGTGTACTTAGGTCACGGTATGGTACGCCGCTGTACAACCGAGAGTATGAGCACATTCTCGATTGTACACCACCGACACCACATTACCTACCACTAATTGTAGCTCTCGTCATGTCTCGCCGAGAGAACTAGAGTACTTTCGCCATGCGTAATCGCGACATCGTGAACTCTTCCGCCTTTGTGGCCGAGACTTCGAGTTCCCAAAATCGTAGCTCTGTCTCGGCCATGCGAGGCCGAGATCGTTAGCACAGCCTCTCGGCCCGTGTGGCCGAGAACCGCGAATTCTCATTTCTTTAACTATTCAACCGAACCCTAACTTGGAGACGAAATCGGCTCACACCACGACCCTACGAACCTCAAAAAGCCGTAAACCAAAGGAGAAACACAAGGCGAGACACGGAAAACACGATTTTGGAGATTCCTCTCACCGGTCGATTCAAACTAAATGGGTTCTTGCACAACAGCTTCGGTGAAGGTGGTGGGGTGCTGTGGTTCTGAAGGTGGTGGTGGGGGTGGTCGGGTGCTCTGGGGTTCGGTGATGGTGGTGGCGGTGGTGGTGGCGGTAGTGGTGGTGTGGTGGTGGGGTGTAAGGGTTTTTTGCACTAGGGGTATTTTTGGTATTTTGGGTTTAATTTTCGGGTGCCCCAGGTAAATCAATTTGTGCCCACATTAACTGGGTGCCTTCATTAATAGGTGGGGTGCCCTTAGCGGCCCTCAAATTTTTTATGCCATTCCAGTTTTGCCTAAGTGCCAGATGACCATATTGCACTTCATATGAAAAGTGCGTTTACTCACCCATACCCCACCTCCAAAACCCCCAATCAATCACGCACCTCTCTCCCATCTCTCTCGATCCGATCCTCACCACGGCTCAAATCCAATGATTCTCTGGCCGTATCACATCTAAAACCCTTCGTTTAGGCCTTTCACACCATTTTGTCGATCGAGCTTTTGTTTTTTTGTTTTTTTGTTGTCTTTTTGTCTCTTCCTTGTGTTGTTATAAGTGATTTGGGCTTCAATTTAAGGCTCCAATCTCGGTTTTTTGAGGTCGAAATATGGATGGATTCGACAAGAGTAGGCCATTTACAACAAAACCACCTACTTATCTTTCGTTTTCATGGATTTTTTGGGCAGTGTCAAAAAATTCTTTTTGGTTCTTGTCGCCTGCGGGTTTCGGTCACACAGGGCCGAGACCCCTAAAGAGGTCTCAACCGGCCCCCACTGAGACCATTTTAGAGGTCTTGGTCGGCTCCCATAAAAACTTTTGTAGATGACTCGATCTTGGTGGGAGCCGACCGAGACCACTAAAAGCCCTCTAGGGGTCTCGACTTAGTGTGATCAAAACCTGTGGACGAAACTTCCTCATTTCTAGGGCACCGACAAGACCATATCCGACTTTATTTGACGGAAAAAAAACACTTACGACACTTCCGACCTAGTACAAGTGTTATACAATGGCCAAAAACCAAGAAATAGAAAGGATTGAGGGGGTGATGGAGCAAGCAAGGGTATTTCGGGGAATTCAGAAAAAAAAAAAGTGGGGGTACGCTTAGCAATTGAAATTCAAAATTGGGGTATGTTTGAGTAATGAGGTACGTTTAGCAAAAACCGAAGTTCTTTTGGCCGCTCCCTTAATTTTTTTTTTCCTAATGTCAATATTGCATTCATTCAGTTGAGCACCTCTCCTTACTCAATTGTATAGGTAACTTTCAATGGTGTTCCCTTTAATTCTCTATTAAACTACTATACATCATATATGTATCCTGATATCTAGCTTCAGTATGCCATAGCTCAAAAATGTGCTACTTCTCTAAATTATCTTTTAATGAAGTCACATATAATTTCTCTTTTTTAACTCGTTATAAAATGTGAATTGTACAATTTTTGTTCTAAATGCATATAAGGTGTTATTGTACAAACAGTAAGGAAATTAACGTTCCAAATATGTTCTTTTAGGTTTCACGCGAGTATATTTCGTTCAGGAATTAGAATTGCATCTTGTCCCAAGAGTATTTTGTTTTGTAAGACTAAATTCTCCAATTGATTTGCATCTTGCTAGTCAGCTGAGTTTTATAGAAAATTCATAATCTCAATGTTTATAGTATATCACATTAAAGTTTCTTATCAAATGCAACTTTTGGTACTTCTGTACTTTCAGCATGTATGGGTCATAGCATCTTTTATCTTTGTCCTAGGCAGCAAAGATCTGCAATAACTTGGCAATGGCTGTCAGTATGCTAGGGGTGTCGGAAGCATTTACCCTTGGGCAATCTTTGGGAATTAGAGCAAGCACTCTAACAAGGATATTCAACTCTTCAAGTGCTCGCTGTTGGAGTTGGTATAACACTCTTCCATTGCGCAATACTTTTCACCGCCTTACCTTTTGATGTTGTTTTGTCAAGATTTTTATTTGCCTATTAACTTTCTGATACTTGATGATGCCAATTTATTAGTTTTGAAAGAGGTACACATTTTGTTTGCGATCCTCCTTTGACTTGATTACAAGAAAATCTTGAAGCATAAACTACTGTGTCTCCACATATTTAGCCTAACCATTTATTTATGAATTACTCTTGGAAACTCATCAGTTTCCCATCATCCATTAAAGAAAGGGCCTTTTCTTATTTGGTCTACTTTTTTGTTAGAATATGAATCTATTTCATTAGATTGATTATCTAAGAAGGAATTTAATTATACATCCCATATGCATTTCAATTCATCACATAGATCTCTTTTAGATATGTTATGAGCTATAGAATCCATGTTCCTAGTGGTATGCTGGAATCTCAATGTGGTGAATCTTTGTGCAAACTCCCTAATATCATGAATAATAGGGTAAGTATGATAGCATGAGCGTTGATCTTCATTGATAACATTGATCACCAGCTTTTATCTGAGATGAATTTAATAGGTTGGAAATATGGTGGGACAGTGCTGCAAGAGGTTGAGGATTTATGAGGCCTCTTCTACTTGTACTAAAAAGGCGACTGGCTAAAATATGCTCTAGCTGTAATTGGTGTGTTCACATTTCCATTCACTTTGCCTGGGTCCCAAGCAACATTAGTGAAAGTTCTCCAACCACGCTTCCAAGAACTTGAATTGCATGAATCATCGCCGATCTTCTCTTTTGGTTGGTGGTGGTTCTAATCACATATTTTGCATTTTATTTATCAAATAAATTTCTTCTATGTAGATCCGTGAAGATTGGTTTCATCCTTGTTGCGACAATCAGATTTACTATTGGTCAATTGCTCCTCCTCAATAAGTGCACCTTTCTCAACGATTGTGCGCGGACTTGTGCCAGTGTTATTGAGACGCACTTAGGCGCACACCACAGGCATGCTTTGAGGCAAGGCGCAACCTTTGCACCTCAATATCACCCAAGCGTAGGCGCTGGCATGCGCCTCTATGCGCCTTAGTGAAAAGCGCATATTTTTGGCTTGTTTTTTTTAAACTAAAAAAAGAAAAGAAAAGGAATGTTTTTACTTGTTTGTTTTAATAACACAATCAAATTTTTTGGTGAGAAGCGATATAGTTGCACCTTCATATACCAAAAATAGAAAGTGAAAAAGTTAGAATATAAATCTGAAATGGAAAGGTATAAATTTGGAGAAGCTTACCTACAAGGCTACAAAGTTGGAAAGAAAAAATAGGAGAGTTTTTTGTCCATTAGAGTTTCCATTCTAGGAATTATTCTTCTATCTTGCACTTTTTTTGAATCGAGATGCACTTATGGTAACATTGTATAGCTAGTTGTACCATTAAGATAAAAAAAATGGGTGAAAAAAATTGAAAGAGAAGGTTTGGAACAAATCTGAATTGCAGAGTTTAGAATATGATGGGGAAGAAGTTTCTATTCCTAGTCATCTTCTTCTTCCTTTCATAATATGCATTTCATTCTTCCCTTTGCTTATTTATTTTCCTTCTTAGTTCATTTTCTCCATTCTTCTTTATCTTGCTTTCTTTCCTTTCTTTTTCTTAAGTTTCAATTATGTTGTTTTGTCTTCTTTTTCTTCTTTTACATTTGCCACCACAAATCTATGTGGTAAAACTTATTTTTCTAAAACTAACATTTTTGTGCTTTCGTCTTATCTAAGTGAAGTTCTTGAAGTGGAACAAGGATAGGGAGAATAGAATGAAGAAACACATTTAAAATGCAAAATTATTATCTATAATCTACACCTAATATGTGATACTCTTATGTTTGGCTCACTCAGGCGTGCACCTCATGCATTCTAGGCAAATGTCGCATCAAGTGTGTCTTGCGCCTTTGATAACACTAATTTGTGCTTACACCCGCTGGATTGGTACTTTTCTTTAGGTTTTTTATTTAATAGGTTGTCGGCTATCTTCCCTTACTGGAAGTTTTGAGTTATCTTCCCTTGTTAGAAGTTGTAGGTTTTCTTCTCTCATTGGAAGTTTTGTTTTCATTATTCTTCTAGTAGTATGTCTGTGTATTGGATTTTAGATGTCTTTTCAGAGAGCAGTCCATGATTAGGATTAGCCAACTTTATGGCAGTTACAATCGCAGTTCTCCAAAGCCAACTTAATAGCAGTTGGATTATTAGGGCAATTGGTTCTATTTCGGATCTTGTTCAATTGAATGTATTGAGTCATTGATGATTAATGAAATTTGTATTTTACTTCGAAAAGAAAACACAACTTACAAAAGCAAAGACTAAGTTTAAGAACTTTACAAATAGCTAAAATGTGCATAAACTCGAATCATATTCTAACGTTCCATGATTAACATTTGCTAAAAATAATATAAAATAAATCAAACTTCAAACTACACGAAGCACTTTCTTCATTCAATGATGCACATCTCATCATCCTTCAATGGTTGGAGCATGCCTCTCGAAAAAACTTCATGATGCACTTATCATCAAACAATTCGAGTACTCTTGAATGGTCTACTTTTATTTCGTGGTCAAGATCTCAAAGTCTCTTTTGAGATTTAATATTTGGAGTCTTTTGGTTCCATAATTGCCTTGATAGGTCTCCCACAGCACAACCCAAACATCTTTAATAGTTTCACAAGTTATTATCCTTGTGAAAACGCAGTTCGTGAGAGTAGCATGAATCAACAACAATTGCCTCCTAGTTTTTGCTTTTTCTTCCTCATAAACCTTGGTTTGGGATCTAGTCATGGGTCTTGACATAATGGAATTCATGTTTCAGCCAATGCTGGTGTAGGTGAAATAGAAATAAAGAAGATAGATTTCGCAAAGAGAGATAGAAAGAGTACCAAAGTTGAGAGGGGAGTCTGTGACTCCTCAACTCTTCCTTTCAATCTTTTTATTCTTTCACATAAAATGGCTTATTTTATTCATTTCTCAATACTCATATATAGAGTCCTAATACAATAGAAACTAGTAAATAAATATCAATTACTAAAAATAAGAAACCTACTAAATAACAAATAGAAACTACTACTAATCAAAAACTATTAATAATTCCTATTAAGCGCTAATATTACTTCTAGACCGTATCATCACTCCCCTCCTATCCTTTGATCTTATCCTCAAGCTCAATTTCAGAATCCGGTTAAGGGCCATTTGACACATTATCCTCTCCACCATCTTCAATTTCCAGAATTTGTATCCAAAATAGGCATTTGCGCTTGAATCCCATAGCGTAGTATTCATCACAGTTGTAGCATAATCCTTTCATCCTCCTCTCCACCATAAGTGCCTTTGTCAATCTTGTAATAAACAGAGGTAAAGAGATATTTTTGGTAAGGCTTGTGTTGTTGATACCATCGAGGGGCTTTTTTAAGGTTCTCCACCAATTACGTTTGCAGTGGTTTGGACAAAGTGGTTATGGCGGTTTTTGGTGTGTTCTTAGTGGCAATTAGGACATCCGTTGAGAACTTATGTTTACATAAAGCTCGGGCAATGTTCATGGCAATGCCAATATTGCTTGGTTGTTGCATATCTCTATCAATTCTCAGGTCCTCGATTAAACCTGCTGTAAAAAGCTCCACTTGTTGTCGCAATTTGAGATCAGTTGTTTGGCCCAAGAGTAATTGCAATTCGCATTGGTACTCCTCCATAGAACCTGTTTGCTTCAAATTAGCCAGCTCTGATCACATGTTGTCCCTCAACATCATCACTAATGGGCTTGTTTAATGTCCCCTGAGTCGCAGTAGTAAGATCCAACATCTATTCTTTGAGAGTCTTTTGTCAAGCATTCATCTGCTCCATAAAGGTCTCGAACTTCGCGACCAAAGCTTGCGTGGCATCCATGACAAGTGGCTCTGTTACCAAGTTGTTATGAACCTTGGTCTGGGATCTAGTCACGGGTCTTGACACGATGAAATTCATGTTTTGACCTACGTTGGTGTCCTTGAAATAAAAATAGAGAAGATAGATTTCGCAAAGAGAGATAAAGAGACTACCAAAATTGAGAGGTGAGTATGTGACTCAACACTTCCTTTCGATCCTTTTTTCTTTCACATAAAATGACTTATTTTATTCATATCTCAATACTCATATGTAAAGTACTAATACAATAGAAACTAGTAAATAAATAGCAACTACAAAAAATAAGATACCTACTAAATAATAAATATAGAAACTTACTTAATAGCAAAATAGTAACTAAACAATTGGGTGGCCCAATGGTTTGGTACGGGGTTCGAGGAGTAAGAGGTCATGGGTTCGAACAATCGAACCCCAGTGAGTGCAAGTCGCTTCTTTCTTATAAAAAAAAAAAAAAAACAAAAACAAAATAGAAACTACTACTAATTGGAAACTACTAATAATCAATTTTTTCAAGGCGCAGCCTAGGAACCACCTTAGGCATTTAGGAGTGCCACCGCCTAGTCCTTAATTAGGCAAGTAGTGAGCCACAAAATATTTTTAACACTGCTTAGGGTCTATAATTTTCAAAACTTTTTTATTATTTTATTTGTTTGAAAATATTTTTTTATTTCAAAATGTGTGAAAAAGTGTGGAGGTGAAAATATGTTGATGAGAATGTGTAGGTGAAAAAGATATGTCCCTTACTGTTGAGGGGTATCTAAATAAATTAAATTATTTCTTAGGGAGGTCTAAGCAAATAATTTTTTTGTCCGCGTAGGCACTGCCTAGACTAGGCGGGGCTAAACCGCCTCGCCCCCTTGAAAACATTGCTAATAATTCCTACTAAACCCTAATATCACTTATAGACCATATCATCACTCACCTCATATCCTTTGATTTTGTCCTCAAGCTCATTTTCATAATCCAGTTGAGGGTCACTTGACACATTATTCACTCCAACATTTTCAACTTTCGGAATTGTATCCAATATAGGCGTTTGAGCTTGAATCCCGTAAACCATATCATTTAGTTTGCATTTCTTCAAGGGGCTTGAGATTTCGCAATGAAAGATCAAATTTGACCTCTCTCATTATATCTTCATGTTCGAAGAGTTCACGTTCCCCTCATCCTAAATTCCTAATATAGAAGTTACTAATTTGTCACTTGATCTTAATGAGTATCTCAATAAACAAGGAACAATGAATCTAAGTAAGAGGATGAAGAGAAATAAAACAGGTTGAAAGGTGGTGGGTGTGCGTATGCGTGTGCGTGTGCGTGTGCGTGTGCGTGTGCGTGTGCGTGTGCGTGTGGGGGGTTAACGAAGTTAGTGGATTTACAGGTAAGACAACAGTTAATGGAAGGTGATAAATGCTTGAATGAGTAACTAGTTGGGGGAGACAACAACAAAATGAGTTTTAACAACGGAGAAGAAGATAATAAGCTCATCAAAATCTGAGAAAGTAGAAGAAATCAACAAATGCAATGTTGAGATATTGGATTTACGACCTCCCTCTAGAGAGGACATTAATTAATTGGTCTAGTTCAATTTAGAACAATACTTATCTTGTTGTAGTTGGTATCAAGAACAGGTTGAGATCCAATTCGTGAATTGGAAAGACGAAATATGCTTGATGGTTCCTTATTTGCTTATAAAGTACTATTGCAATAAGTTATATGACTAAAATCCTTGGAACATTCACATCGGAACTATAATCAATGTAATAAATTGTTTATTTTCTTGTTCCATAGCTTCTGTGCATTGAATTTGTTAAACAAAATGTTTTCAATGCGGTGAGGCGGCGTTGGGCGGTTTAGCTCTCTTCCTAGGCGGGTGACAAATATTTACTTAGACCTCCCTAAGAAATAATTTAATATATTTAGAGACTCCTCAACTATAAGAGGCATACTTCTTCACCTGCACATTCTCACCATATTTTCAACTCCACACTTTTTCACACATTTTGAAATAAAAGATATTTTCAAAAATAAATAAATAAATAATGTTTTTAATAAAAACTATCTTTTAAGAATGATTTTTAGGCCCACCGTTTGCCTTATTAAGGGGCTATGAGGTGGAAACCTCCAAAGCCTTGAAAACAATGGTTAAACATAATCTAGATGTCTTGTACATTGACATTCTTTGTAAATTTTGATAATCAAATTATGAAATCTATTATTGAGTTATTGATACGATTAATTGGCTTTCTAAATGTAATGCGTTGATTAGTGACAGCTATAATCCAGTCCCTGGTGTTATGAAGGGGGTGCCCTCTTCAAGAAATTATGATGGTGGATTTTCCTCTAAGCTTATGGTACGTTATTTCTTTTTTAATTCCCGTATTTCTCTTTTGGTGTGGGCCTCTTACTTCTGACATACATGGCTTTTGGTTTATTTTGCTTCATTTATCTGTAGCTTGTGTATCCATAGAGCAGTTTTGATGAGTATAATGTTGGATCCTGACTATTAAAAAGGTTTTGAATGTGTCATGTGTGATTACAATATCAAATACTTGGTATGGGATTTGTGTTTTATGAGTTGCGTCTACATTATGAAATGAATGCTAAAAGCGCATGCGGCTTCTATGAATAAAAATGTAGAATTAGAATGTGCCTTTGAGACTTATTGCGGTTGTTGTAATGATTATGGGCATATTGGATTTGAGTTTTTGTCGATTTGAATATTTATATAATCACTTAATTGCAAACAATCAAACATATGGAATGAAAATTTCGTTTAAGCCATTACAACAACACAAAGCCTCAATCCAAAATTTGTTCGGGCTGGCTACATGGATCAAACTCTTCCATTGTGCTCGATTTAGTGTTATTGATCGTGGGCTTTCGAGATTATTTAAATCTTTCCTAATAAATGCATCCCAAGTTAGTTTCGGTCTACTCCTACATCATTGATTTTCTTCAGTTCTAACTTTCTATTAAGACGAGTTTTCAAGATGGAGGCATTTGAAGACGAGTTTTCTACATTTCTCCATGTCTTCCCAACTGCTTCATCTCCAACTATATGACACATTTGATGAACCTTGAAACACTCATGATGATTCCCTAACAACATAATTTCTTTTAATTTCCAACAGAGCTGGATAAACAACGTGAATAACAAAGAAATTTGAATCAAGAAAAGAGAGGACTATAACTGGTAACAAAACCAAGATGTGCAGGCGCCACATTCGCTGCTGCTGCCAAGCACAAAAAGTAATGCATATATAGGGTCATTCTACCATGGTGATTGGGGAAAATCATCATCATATATATATATATATATGGGAACGTGCTTTGCACGTGATGCACATCAAATAAAATATAATTAGCTTGAAATTTGTGAATATGAAGCATTTTCACACTCCTTTAATGATTTCTCTGATTTTATTTGCAACAACTCGAAAGTTCTGATCTCCGAAGTGAGAGAACTCACTATATCAGTTTTTGCCCAAACTGATTTTCTATAGTCACTCCAAAAACAACTAAAATTTTAGTTCGAGGATCATATTATACACTATTTAAGTTTACAAATCACGCCAAATTTTCCTCAAAATTATCGATCCAAATACCTCCCAATCATGGAATCTCTCAACCCCGCAATAAGTACCAAAGATCTACAAACACCAAAAAAATAATTAAAACAAAAATTACGAAACTGAAAAAGAAAACGTAAATTAAATGAAACATGCCAAGATAGACATACAATTCCAATCTATAAGCAGACACAAATTTTTTTTTTTTTTTAAAATGCCAGATGTTAAAAGAATGCTCATCTACAATGATAAGAACAAAGTAATTCATCAAACTCCCTACAATTTCTAAAATTAAACCAAAGACTTGGATAGATCAAGCCCAAAGATACATCAGGTTTCCCAAAAAAAATAAAAAATCAGCAGTCACTTAAACAGGGCATCTATGATTAAATCAAGGAAATAAAACAAAAGGTTTTTTGTCTCGTGCACCTTAGTCTCCCTCTCAAACCCCTCCTACCCACTCTCTTTAAAGGCATCTTGTGGGATGTGACGTCCATAGCACCACCACCAAGTCAACTGCTTCACTACACAATTCCTTCCTGGCCCTACCGTCCTTTGCACCCGCTTCCGTTCCTCTCTCTCTTCTTTATGCCTATATTGTAGGGAATCTTCTTTTTCTCTTGGGTTAAGAGAAAGAAAACCTTGTGTACATTCAAGCACATTTAAATAATATCAAAAGTAAAGAACTATAAATCTGAAAAGGCAACACATTGTAACCAAAAAAACAAAAGACCACACATTGATGACTATAATGGAGAGCTTACAAAGAGAGTCTCCCAAACGAACATGTTCTTTGAAGCCCACCTGTTGAAGATTTCAATGTGGTTCTCGTCGGGCTGTTAACTAGGTGTCTCCTACCTTGAAAAACTTCCAAATAAGATATAGTGCATTTATAAATGGAGAGTAGAGTGTAGAAAGGAGACCACGTTTGCTGCCTTGTTTATGGAAAGATATAACATGGAGAACTAACTCAAAGATATTCTTTTTATTCTAAAGGATATAAGATGGATGTTAAAGGGTACTTTTGTAATAAAGGCTATTTTGGCCTCACCTAAATCGTCTCAAAGGATTTGCATTATATATTCTATAATGGAGCCCAAATATATGTTCATGCCATGAGCAAGGTATGAAAAATCGAGAAAGGCGAATTTCGTCGATCAGGAAGGTAGCGAAGTGAAATGTAAGGGCTGCTAAAAAATGCAAAATAAATGCCTAAAAAATCACCAAAATTAGATAGTTTCGACAAAGTTGCATAAAAAAGGGTATAAATTTGCAAAACTTCCGAAAACTTTGGCGAAGTTTCTTGAGATTTTGGGAAACCTTAACAGAACAAAAAATAAGTACAAATAGAAGAGTATTATCTGGCATCTCTATCTCGAAACCCTCTTTCGTTCACTTTAAATCATGTCATCGACCACGAGAAGATCGAAACCTTCTTTCCTTCACAGACCTGAGAGCTTGAAGAAAAAGAAACTCAAAACCCTAGCTAGAAAACTCACGAGAGAGCCCAACCAAGCGAGGCTTCGATTGAGAGAAACGGAATGTCGTGAGGAAGATGAAAAGATTCGAGAAGATGACTAGGAGCCGACATGTGAGAGAAAGAAGACAGAGCGACACGCGAGAGAGAGAAAGTGAGTGATAATAGATGGTGGGATTTCGTTTTGTCAAAGTGGTGGTGCAATTCTCTCTCCTGCTATTTATAATCATTAATGATTTTTTAGTGTTTTTGTCTTGTTGTGAACTTGTGATGATATGTCATCATGATTTATTTGTGACTTAGTTTTAAAATTTATTTATGTTGTATGATGTGTTTACAGTACCTTCTATTCTAGAAAGAAAGCACACACACACACACACACACACACACACACACACACACACACACACACACACACACACACACACACACACACACACACACACACACACATGCCTTGAAGAGGACTCGAACCTTTACGCTCCTGAGCACGAGATTTTGAGTCTCGCGTCATTTCACCATCAACGCATTTTGAAATTGAATCGTATTCCATGAATATGATATCTATCTAGCGTGATGTATGGCATATGTGACAACGGTGTAGTGTTGGAGTATTTCTCTCGATCGGTCATGTCATATAGGCCCGAGTTGGACATCCAATTGCTTCGATTTAAATTAGTCGGAGGATACCTTTTATATATCAAAACGATGCACAATCAAACCTACTTCTCGATTCAATAGAAGCCCAAAGAAGTGAATATGTTACCCACCCAATATATATATATATATACCTACACACACATACTAGTTTCTGGAGCGTGCTACGCACGCTTGAACTCGCTCGCTACGCTCGCGGGAATTTAACTAATCTAATAATCTATTTTCATATTCCAAAAAGTATACAACATTTTTATTCTGATTTTTTTGACAACTAATTATAACTATTTGGATTTAATAGCGAGAAAGCTCTTAATTAAGGGTAAAATAACAAATTTTAGTAAAGGTTGAAAGACTTAATAAAGGGTAAAATAGTAAATTCAAGTGACAGTTGAAAGATTGATTACGCCCTTAATTTAGGGTAAAAAAATTTAATTTAAGTGACGATTGAAAGACTTAGTTAAGGGTAGAATAGTAAATTCAAGTGACGGTTGAAAGATTGATTATCCGTGCTTATTAAGTATAGTAAGTATATATATATAAATACAAAGTCCTAGTTAAGTTAATTAATATATGTATTTATTTATTTTATTTCTATGCTTTGTAATTGCATTATATGTAAAAATCTATGCATTTTTATCAAAATATTAATATATAACAGATAGCAGATTACATTTTTCATTCTTGGAAAATGGAGGAGGGTTGCGATAGGCTGACAACCAGTGTAAAACTTGTCACTTTTCATGAAATGGATCAAACACATAAACGTTGGGGCGTTCCCATCTAGCGACGCGCTGCATCGGAGCTTAGGTGTAGTGAGAAATGAGCAAATGTGTATTTCACATCGCAGCCTGGGTGTAAAGAAAAATGAGCAATGGTTCAAACATAGGACATGTGTGGGTAAAGAAGCTAGTCTCTTCACGATTGCCCGGATGTGAAGAAAAGTGAGCAATGGTTCCCACATAGAGGACGGGTGTGGGTAAAGAAGCTAGTTCAAAACAAACACGAAAACAAAAACAAAATCATAGATAATGAGACTAGATCTTTCGAACAAAATAGAAATAGAAAAGGAAAACAAACACAAAAGGAAGAAAAAACTCGTTTAGGAACATGGAACATAGGAACACTTACAGGGAAGTCAATAGAATCAGTAGATACTATGATTAGACGGAGAGTCAACATTGCTTGCCTTCAAGAGACAAAATGGGTCGGTGAAAAGAGTAGAGAAATGGGAAATACATGGTTTAAATTGTGGTACACTGGTATAGATAAAAAAAATGCAATGGAGTAGGAATTCTTGTGGATAATGATTATAAGGATAAGGTTGTGGAGGTTAAAAGAATGAGAGATAGATTGATCCTAGTTAAATTAATTATTGGAGACGAAAATATTAACATACTTAGCGCCTATGCATCACAAGTAGGATTAAAGGAGAGCATCAAACGTAAATTTTGGGATGATAGGGATGGATTTATGCAAGGTATACAATTAGATGAAATGGTTTTTATTGGAGGAGATTTAAATGGGCATGTGGAGGCAAGTAATGATGGGTTCGAGAGAGTTGATAGAGGTTTTGGTTATGGTAATAAAAATGAATAAGGAGAATCAATCGTAGAATTTGCTTCAGCACACGATCTTGTCTTAGCAAAATACTAGTTTTAGGAAAATGAAGTCGCACAAGATTACTTCTAGTAGTGGTCATAACAAAAGTCAAATAGATTTCTTTTTAACAAGAAAAATTGATAGAAAAATATGCAGAGACTGCAAAGAAATACCTGGTTAAGTACTTACTAACCAACATAAGTTAGTAGTACTTGATATTAAGCTAAAACGACGACTTAATAGGAATAAAAGAGACAAAGACCGTAGAATAAAGTGGTGGAACCTAAAAAATAGTAAACAAGTAGAGTTTCGAGAAAAACTACTAAAGGAAAATGTTTGGGATCTTGATTTAGATGCTAATATAATGTGGCTAGAAATGAGTAGTTGCATAAGGAGAGTAGCATCAAACGTGTTAGGTATATCTGAAGGCTTGCGACCACCAAAAAAGGAAACATAGTGCAAGGTTCGAAACTTCGACTTCGCCTATGACTTCGCTCACTTAAAATTCGGAATTAATTTGAGGAAGTTAACTTCGACGATGGAAGTTTGACAAAAATTCGCCGGTATACGGAAGTTTACGAAATTTCACTTTAAAGTTAGAAAACTCAAGTTTCTTCGTAGAGATGCTAGGAATATACTTAATCATACAACAATAATGCATAAAACTCATGTCAGCGGAGGATATTCCAAATTTTAAGTATATTTTTAGCATAGGCGAAGTTTCCGAAGTTTCAGTCGAAGTTTCAGTCGAAATTTGTTCAACTTCCACGAAACATAACAATTTTACTTAATGTTTTATGAACTTCCATCGATGTTTTCGAAGTTCGGTCGAAGTTATCCAAAGTCGAGTCAAAGTTTTGCAATTTTTCAACTGCCCTTGAACTTCGCTTTGCTCACCTCAACATCGACAAACTTCGCCCGAACTTCGGCGAAGTTTGTCGATTTTTTAAACCATGACATAGTGGTGGAACGAGGATGTCCAAAGAGCAATTAAGACTAAAAGAGAGACGTATAGGAAAATACCTAAGTGTCAAGATGAAGATGCGTACAATCAATATAGAGAGGCTAGAAAACAAGCTAAAAAAATAGTTAGTCAAGCTAAAACAAATTTCATGGAAAATCTATATACAAGGTTAGGTAATAGTGATGGCGAAAAATATATTTATAGGCTTAGCTAAATTAAGAAATAAAAAGAAACAAGACCTAAGTTATGTAAGATGTAGTAAGGACGAAAATCAAAGTGTTTTAATGCGCGAAGATGATATTAAGGAGAGATGGAGAAGCTACTTCGATAGTTTATTTAATGATGGCCAAGTTGATGTCATAGTAGATGAAAACCTACACCAAGTAAGAAATGTAAACTATACACGCAATATTATAATTCCAGAAGTTAAAAAGGCATTGAAAATGATGAAAATAGGGAAAGCATGTTGCCCAGATGAAATACCCATAGAGGTTTGGAAATGCTTAGGAGAAATTGGATTGACTTGGTTAACAAAATTTTTCAACAAAATTTTAAATTCAAAACGGATGCCAATGGATTGGAGAAGAAGCACGCTTGTACCAATCTTCAAAAACAAAGAAGACATTCAAAGTTGTTCAAACTACCGGGGAATTTAACTTATGAGTCATACTATGAAACTTTGGGAGAGGATAATTGACAATAGGCTAAGAAAAGAAACAACAATATCAGAGAATCAATTTGGCTTCATGCCTGGGAAGTCAACTATGGAGGCGATTTTCCTCGTAAGAAGATTGATTGAAAAATATAGAGAAAAGAAAAAATATCTTAATATGCTATTTGTAGATTTAGAAAAAACATATGATAGGGTTTCTAGAGATGTTCTTTGGTGGGTTCTAAAAAGAAAAGGAGTGCATGCTAGATACATAGACACTATTAACGATATGTATGAGGGAGTAGTAACGAGTATAAAGACATTTGGAGGAACTACGAAAGAATTTTCCATTATGATAGGACATATTAAGGATCGGCTTTAAGCCTATATTTCTTTACTCTAGTTATGGATATAACTAGACATATTCAAGAGGATATACTATGACATATGTTATTTATAGATGATAGTCTTAGAGGACGAAACAAAAGATGGAGTGAATAGGAAATTAAAACTTTGGAGGAATACATTAGAATCTAAAGGCTTTAAGTTTAGTAGGACGAAGACCGAATACATGCACTGTGAGTTTAGAAATACTAGGCATCAAGATGGAGTGGTAAAATTAGCAGAACTAGAAGTTCATAAGGTGAACCACTTTAGATATCTAAGATCAATCATACAAAATGATGGTAATATTGAGAATGATGTCACATATAGAATTCAAGCTGGATGGAAAAAATGGAGGAGTGCAACAGGTGTGATCTATGATCGAAATATTCCTACTAAGTTAAAAGGAAAATTTTATAAGACTGCAATTAGGCTAGGTATGCTCTATGAAAGTGAATGTTGGGTGGTAAAGTAACAACTACAAAAAATGAACGTAGCAGAAATGAAGATGCTTAGATGGATGTTTGGTAAAACTCGTAAATATAGAATAAGAAGTATAGAAATTCAAAGACAAGTAGGAGTAGCACCAATTAACACAAAAATTAGGGAAGGGCGGTTGCGGTGGTTTAGTCACCTTCAAAGATAGCCCACTAATGCCCACTAGAAAACTTGACTCAATACAAATTGAAGAAATTCGACGAGGTAGGGGTAGACAAAAGTTAACTTGGGACACAATAATTATGATGGATTTGAATGGTTTGGAAAGCTCACCATCAATTGCATTAAATCGAACACAATGGAAGAGTTTGATCCATGTAGCCGACCCCAATTAATTTGGGATCGAGGCTATATTGTTGTTGTTGTTGTTGTTGTTGTTGTTGTTGTTGGCCATCTGGGTAGCATATGTACAGGAAAACCGTGTCATTACATAAGTAGCCTCATTCGTTTGCCTACGAACCCTAAACTCTTAAAAAATAAACTTCCAACAAGGTAAGAAAATCAAACTCCCAACTAAGGAAGAAAATCTAAGGCTTCCAACGAGGGAAGAAAACTACTTCTTTTAATAAAAAAATACCAAAGAAAAGTATTGATCCAATAGCCACATGCGCAAATCCACACGTAAGCGTCAATGGAGATGTAGAGTTCAAGATTCGAATTATGTCAATGTTGAATCTAATAACTGCAACACAGAAGGAACTATTCATCGATCTCAGATCTTAATCAGTTCTATTTTATTTGACGAACAAAAAGGAAAAGGATATTATTGGAGCCACCACCGATCAAAAGAGAAGATCGGCTGTGGCTAAAAAACTAAAATCATAAGAAAGAGCCAAATAAGAAAGAGAGCTTTTTAGGGTTTATATTTATATATATGAAATCAGTTGCGAAGGTTAAGTGAGGCTAAAATAGCCATGATTATAAAAGTACCCTTTAACAACATATTTTGACTTTTAAACTTCCATCTTATGTCCTCTAAAAAAAGGTATTAATGTAATTCAATTGGTATCTAAATTGATTTAGCGCATCTAGATATAAATTATAATAAACTAAACGAATCTATCTCTTTGACTTTCCTATTTTTGCTCCAGTCGTTTCCTAACTTCTCTTTCGTTCTATGACTTATATCACATTCTTTTTTATGACCCCTCTCAATACGTTCTCTCTATATACTTGCCAAAAAAAAAACACACGTTAGCGGGTAGGAGACGTGAACATGGAGAGGTGAAGAGATCAGTCGGCGGAATTTGTTTCACCCATTTGTTGGGGAGAGTGATGGATCGATGAGGCAATTGGTTACTTGGTTATGAACATTATTGTTGTTATGCTTGGGGTGATCCTTGATAGTGGCGTCTATCAAATATATATATGTATGTATATACATTCGTAAAAATAACAAACAATGGTAGTGGCGCCTATCAAGTATATGCATCCGGTAAAGAAAACACTGGTAGTGGTGTCTATCAAGTATATGCGTTCGGTAAAGATGACGGTAGTGGCGTCTATCAAGTATATACGTTCGGTAAAGATAACACGGATGACTGAAGGGGTTTTGTAGTTAAAAGTGATATATGAATTAGGGTGGTTGTGGTAACAAGCCGGAGGCTTGGTGAATCTGTTATGGTAAAGCGGTTGAAGTTTTGGTTGTGGTGGTGCTGAGGAGTGGCCATCCTCACCAGTTGCCTTTAAAGAGAAGGAGATGACTAGGTTGGGGTTTCAAACAACACAGCAAGATGGGAATGTTTTTTCAAGAGTTTTAATTTTGTTACAAATCTTTACATTTGCATCGGACGCAAGGTTTCATCTAAGACATTAATTTCTCACCTACAAATCTATTGTGATAGATCAACATGGTGTGTGAGGATTTTGACGGATATTAGGAAGCTTGGAGATTGGTATGTATGTACGAATGCTTTGCTGAGGTGTTTTATGTTCAAAATTTTTTTTTTCTCTCGTGTGCACATGTATTTATGTATGTTTTGTTCATCCATTTTAAGATTTAACTGTTATATGAAAAATTATCTTTCTCACTTTTTTTTTTGTTTCGTTTGGTTAATATTCTCTTTGAACCCATGTGCACCCACGTGTTCATCGACTAGTGTGTGTGTGTATATATATATAAATTTAATACTAGGAAAGTAGTATTATGAACCTTAACCACAATATGGTTCCTATTAGGATATTCTTTCAAATATCCACTTCGAGCACTCCACTTTTTCAGAGAACTTACATAAAACTAATAGTCTAATACTAGAAATTACTATTATGACCCTACACCACAATATGGATCCTATTAGGATACGTTTCACATATCCACTTGGAGCACTCCACCTTTCCTATCTAGCTTGATTTTTTGTAAATCATTTCCAATATGTCCATCTTTTTGTATAATTGATCTTAAATATTTAAATTGTTCACCTTTGGAACTCCTACTCTGGTTTTACCCTCCATTATCTTGATCTCCACTTCAATATGCCTAGTTAGTACCCATAACTAAAGCTAAGAGAAGTGGACTTTAGGCAGATCCTTGATGTACTTCCATAGTGATGAAAGATTCTTTTGTAATTCCGTTAATTGTTTCCATACTTGCTACCTCTCCTACATGCATATCATTATTCGTGTATACATACCGAGCATAGACCCCTCTTCTCTCTAACACCCACCAAATGACTTTTTTAGGAACCCTATTATATGTTTTTAACAAAGTCTAAAATATCATTTAGAGCTCACTTTTCTTTTTTCTCAATTTTTCATTATTCTTCTTTTAAGGAAAACAATTCAATTTAGCTATTCAGATTTTATATTTTTCCTATTACTTATAATCCATTATTCAACCATTAAAGGTTTAAAGTATCACCAAATTGATTTTTTTTCATAAGATCACCAAAAAATTTTAATTTTCCTTGGGTGCTTCTTGTGAGACCAGAGGCAGGAAATGGTTAACTTAGTATTGATATCATAAATTAAAACATGCTTTTTCTATTGACATTTTTGTTGGTTGTAACTCGTTACATAAACAAAAACGATAACAACATAGCCTCAACCCCAAATTAATTGGGGTCGGCTACATGGATCAAACTCTTCCATTGAGCTCAATTTAGTGCAATTGATGGTGAGCTTTCCAAAAAAACTCTTCATTGCTTCGAAAAAATAACTATGAGTACAATTTTATATCATCTCCACAATTCTAAAGTGTTAATCAAAAAACCGAAAAAGACAGTTTAGAGTAATACAAGATAGCAAAACGAAATCACTAGTCAATAATGATATGGTGCACAATTTCTTTAGGATAGATGAGACCTATTGCTATTAGGAAAATTAGATTCAATCGCACACCTCATAAAGTCAAATACCAAGCTTAGACTTGCTTTGCACTCGCGCTTCGTTCTTGTTTAATTTTGTTGAAATTAGTGCTTTAGATCTACCAATTATTTCTAATTTTATTATTTGTTCGCAGCTTTATTCATTCCTAGATTTTAGGAATTTGTTTTCTTTATGTGCGCAGGGTTTAGTTAGTCGTATATTTTTGGAACTTTCTATATTTTTTAGGAGATCTTTTAGTTGCTATTTTGTAGGTGTCTTAGATTAGAAGTTTTAGGATTTATTCAATTCTATTTTTCCTATTAATATGCACGACAATTAAGCCACAAATAAGAGAATCGAAAGATTTTTTTTATGTTGTGTGTGCAACAGTGTTTAAGGAGACCAAAACATTGTATTTTGGACTCCATTGTTGATTCGCTTTAAGTGCAGATTTTTTCAATTATAATTTCTATCTTTCATTGGTTTTCAAAACCAACGATTGGTATCAGAGCTTACATCTTAAGGGATCTGTTGAATGGATTCTGAATATAGTTTCGACAAAATTGCTCCTCCAATCTTTAATGGAGAAAACTACCAACTTTGGGCAGTGAAGATGGAGACTTACTTGGAAGCTTTGGATTTGTGGGAAGAGGTAGAAGAAGATTATGAAATCCCTTTGTTAATCCTACAATGACTCAAATCAAGAGCCATAAAGAAAGAAAAACCAAGAAGTCAAAGGCAAAGGCTTATTTGTTTGCTGCCGTCTCAACGACCCTATTCATAAGAATTATGTTGCTCAAATCCGCGAAAGAGATTTGGGATTACTCGAAGAAAGAGTATGAAGGTGACGAAAAGATTCGAGGCATGCGAGTTCTTAATCTAATTCGAGAATTCCAATTGGAAAAGATGAAAGAATCTGAGACTGTCAAATAGTACTCTGATAGATTACTAATTGTTGTCAACAAAGTGCGGCTACTTGGCACGAATTTTCCCGATTCAAGAATTGTAGAAAAGATCCTCGTCACAGTGCCAGAAAGATACAAAGCATCTATCACCACTTTGGAGAACACGAAAGAACTTTCCAAGATCACGTTGGCGAGTTGTTGAATGCCATGCAAGCACAAGACCAACGAAGATTTATGAGGGAAGATCGTGTTGTTGATGGAGCTCTACAAGCCATGCATGAAGATCACAAGAAATTTGACAAAAAAGGTCCAACAACAAGTGGAGAAAACATGGGTAGAAACTCTTGGAGAAACTATCCACCATGTCACCACTGTGGGAAAAAAGGTCATCCACCATACAAGTGTTGGCAAAGACCGGATGCAAAGTGCACCAAGTGTGATAAGCTTGGACATGAAGCTGTGATTTGCAAAAGTGAGTCTCAAAATAATGAAGTTGAGGCCAAAGTTGTTGATCTATATGATGAAGATCGAATTTTCGTTGCAAGTTGTGATTTAATTGAAGATTCCAACAAAAGTTGATTGATTGATAGTGGTTGCACAAACAACATGTGTCACGACAAAAACTTGTTTAGAGACTTGAAGCCAATTGAAGTCAAGAAAGTCAGAATTGGAAACGGTGGTCACATCCTAGCAAAAGGAAAAGCACCGTTACAATCACAACAAGTTCGGGTACAAAATTAATTTCGGATGTTCTTTACATACCCGATATTGATCAGAATTTACGTAGTGTGGGGCAATTGATTGAAAAAGGATATAAAGTATCCTTTGAAGATTTGCATTGTGCTATTTTTGATGCTATTGGTCATGAGATTTTGAGAATTTAAAATGAGAGGTAAAAGCTTCTCATTCGATCCAATGGAAGTGGAGCGGAAGACCGACAATAATGAAGTCAATTCTGCATAACTCGAGCACAAAAAACTTGATGCTTGTCACCTTCCAAAAATTTTGAATACAAAGAAGAAAGATGTTGCAAGACCTCAAAGAAGGTAATCATTGCATGAAAGAAAGCCATTATTATTTAAGCTCCAACCGAAGATGTTTCAGAATGTGAGGTACTTTGTTGATACTCCACTGAAAACAAGGAAGCTTAATTTCGACCAAGGAAATTCTCAAGTTCATGATGTTACCGGTTCTTTATACCCGGTGGTCTTACAACATGTGTTAATGGAGTTGGAAAAATTAACACATTGGATGTTCTTTCTAAAAGAAAGATTGGTGGTTCAATTAAAGGGGAGATATAAGAATTGGCGGTTATCCTTAAGTTCAAGATGCATTAGTACATTATCCACAAATCAATGTGGAAGGTTCGATGTTATATTCAGATTGGTTGAGTCATCCTCTTGATATTACTTCAATTCAACAAGTTCAACCTCCTCAATTAGAAGATTGAAGTTTGTAGATCCTAAAGCAAGGAGGAGTGTTGGAATTAGTGCTTTAGATCTACCAATTATTTCTAATTTTGTTATTTGTCCGCAGCTTTATTCATTCCTAGCTTTAGTCCTATATTTTTGGAACTTTATATATTTTTTAGGAGATCTTTTAGTTGCTATTTTGTATGTGTCTTAGATTAGAAGTTTTAGGATTTATTCAATTCTGTTTTTCCTATTAATATGCACGGCAATTAAGCCACAAATAAGAGAATCGAAAGATTTTATTTTTAAGTTGTGTGTGCAACCGTGTTTAAGGAGAACCAAAACATTGTATTTTGGACTCCATTGTTGATTCTCTCTTAAGTGCAGAATTTTTTCAATTATAATTTCTATCTTTCATTTGGTTTTCAAAACCAACAAATTTCTAGTGAGTACTGATAATGAGATATCGGTGTCTTATTTTCAACAGCAAAGACCTATGTAGGGGTACAATCTACTTGAGCCTTCAAACAAGAAGAAAATTTTAAAGAAGACAAGATGGACAAGGACATAACCTTTGCTTCAACGTTTCTTTGATACAAATTTAATCATTAGGCATATCTTATAGTGATTAATTATCAGATTGTAAAACACAAAATTGCTGAGAAGGGATTCTTTTAATACCACGGGGAAAAAGATTTGAGTAACACGCTTTCGATAATCGATACAGACATTGCTACCTGGTTGTTGGAATATGTTGGACCATGCATTAGGTTCGCTCACGCATATCCTGTTTGTATCAGAAAGACTCCAACTTTGAGTCAAATGCATGTATCATATGCATTTTACTGAAGCATTAACTAATATCACACGGCTGGAAGAAAGAAATGATGAATAGGAAGGCTATTAAGTGGCCATATGTAAAGTGAAAGTTTAGTTGTATGTTCGGTAGTGAAAAAAAAAATTAACACATTATCGAGTAGAATAAATAAAATGACAGGAAGATCTCCAAGTATCTTATTGGTGTACGTTCATTTTATTTTTATATTGGCTCTCAGTTGCAGAAATTATCTCAAACTTGCTGTCCCAAATCCATTCTTTGCTTGCTGAAATGGAGAATATACAAATAGAAAGTTGTTAAAACTTGCATTTGCAAATTAAGTTTTACATTGTGAGAATTTGTTAGGTCAGTTTTAACATTTTTTTCAGTGCTGCCTGGATATTATTAATCTTGGATATGGTATGGTACAGAAACTAAAGTTTGGTAAAAATCTAAATTGTTGTCTTAATTTTATTTGTTATTGATGTAGGCCAAAGACTTGAATCTCGCAACCTTTCCAGCTGAGGAGTTAAATCTTAAATGTACATTGACAGTTGAAGCAAAAAAGATGTAAGTACCCATATTCTTGAGTACATTATTCCGAATATATATATATATATCTTTATAATTACTTTTTAAAATTTATTTTGATTGTAGAATTGCTTGATTAGAGATCAATGAATAGTATAGGTGGACGAGATGGTATCTAGGATCTTTCTACATTTCATCATCCTGCCAAGTACCAAGGGCCTATAGTCAGTGGCAGAACAAAAAAATCTTGTTTGGGGAGGCGAATTTTAACCTTAAACTTTTTTGTCCAAACAAAAAAATATATTAGTGTGAAAAACTAAGCATAAAAAAAAATAAAAATAAAAATTGACAATGGTACACTCAAGACACTTAAAATACATCGTTTTATTTTTGACAATGCTACACGTTTTATATAGGGAGCTAGTGTCGAACATAAGGGGGCGGGAATGATGAATACGTAGGGGTACTATAGGGGTCCCCCCGGGGTCCTTCCCCCCCTCTCTCTAGATCCGCCTCTGCCTATAGTGATAGATCATGCAAATAAGCTTAAATAAGATGAACGATCGCACGTGTGCTTGTCTATGTGAGTTCATGTGATATTTGAGATGTATTATCTTGAATTATACTTATCTTCCAAGGAGAAGTACTTGGATGCACGGGCTTGCTATACTTAAATGTTCATGCCCAATAAATTTTATTCTCCATGCCTCAGAATTGTCATTTCAAATTTAAGATATATGGTTGCATGGTGTGTGGCACGCGTGTGAATGATAATGAAACGAACGGGCAGCATTTCTTCATCTCATTTGTGAATGTAGATACACAAAGCTGTGTGAGGAGGGTCATGAGCAAAAGGATTTCTCTTGTGTTTTCCGTCACTATTACTCGGGCTTGGATGAGTTTTAATTTGGTCAACAGAATCAAGCTGCATGTGGAAATCAATAGAATCTAAGCGATCTGTATTTTCATCCAACACTTCTGGGCAACTACCTATGTTTCAGAATGAATTATGTTACGTAGCCTTGCATTAGGCGCCGAAACTGACTTTCAATTTGATTGAATTCTCCTTTTGGTTCAATGGCCACTGGTCATGAATGTTGTAATAATGAGAAGACAAATTCCGGGGTCTTGCATAGTTTTCCTTCTTTGTATGGATTTTATTTATTTTTGCTTGTTTATGGAGAAATTAATATGGAAAAAGGCTTATAGGAAATTTGTGAGTAATCATAAAGTGAATGATACATAATTTAAGATTATTAATTTATTATTGCAATGGAGAGAAAGAATCTTGATATAATACAGGTTGTATTTATGAGTATGTGTTGAGCGTTTCATTTTATACTAAGGGGTAATCTGAACATCAAGTATTAAAAAATAAGTAAATATTAATCATTGACAAATATATTACTATGACAGTGGGATTTATAATGAAGAAAAATTGAAAGATCAAATTCAAAAGGCAATATCACCATCTTGGTAAATGTGTTGGGTTTTGGGGTTCGAAAACGCAGTGGAAATTTAAAATTTATTTTCAAAAACCCCTAAAAGATCAAACGAAATCCATTAATCTGATTATCATAGTTGAAATCATACCTTGATCGCTACTTCCCTGTTGTATTGATCGATTTTCAAGAGGTTCACACGAGCGCCCTTTACTAGAAATCCACACACGAATGGTGGCCACGAGTTGGAGTGCTAGCTCCATGAGATCTTGAAATCGTTTTTCTCCTCTCCTTAAAGTTCAGATAACTTACAGAAAGCAAAACGAAATTTCAATTCTTTTTTAGGGTTTCAACTTCTTTTGCACATATACAATGATCACTTAAACACCTATTTATATAACCATTGTATTTAATGTTTCAAGTGAATGACATATATGCCCCTACTTAAACAACAATAATATAGCAAATCGTAAGGGCTTTTTTGACATGCATAAAATTTATCAATTTGGACCATTTGAAATCATGCAAAGACCTTTTGTTTTTGTGCGACCTAATAGGTTCATGCAACGTTGGCAGTGAACCGAAATCTCTTTTGGTACCCAAGTCGTAAGCAGTTTCTAGCAAGACATTATGACTACTCAAGTTGCATGAAGATCAAAATCGATACAATCTAATCAACAGTGTATATCACATCTTATTGTTGTACGATATCTTTTGATTAAACATAAGGCATGAAAAAGTCATCCTTAATGTTCAATCGTACTAGTCTTGATATGAAGGTAGACCGAAAACATCTAAGTGATATTGATCATATCAATTCTCTTGGACTTGGCCATTTATCAGTCTATCATATTGAGTGATCCACTAATATCTCTTTCTTTACGAGAGGAAAAAATTATATATCAACTATACACCTTTACACATTATTTACAAAGTAACCAATCACAACCTTTTTTATAATCTCTCTGTTAAAGACAACATTTGATTACGTCAAATGAATGTGCTCTTAATGTTGATGTCTTTGGTAATCTCAAGTCAAATGACTAAATGATATACCTACCATGAGTAACACACGCGACCTAATCCATGTGGTGTTCTCATAGCGAGTCGGTCTAATACATTGTTCCTTAACATGTACTCATGATTTTAATTCGTATCTCTATGCATATGATCATCATATGACCATCAATCAAGACTCACATTAGTCTTAATTCATTTTAGTTATCAGTATAATGACCGACTATGGACATTTAAGATATTTCAGTAAACATCTTTGATCTTATTATAATGTAAACATGCAAGCCAATTATAATAAACATCAAATGAAATCCTCTATTTTATTAACCAAAAAGTAATATAAACAATGTTCATAGATTGACCTAGGGCACATGCCCCAACAAAATGAGCATTTCCTTTGGTCTCATGTGTCTTATCATGACTTGTTAGAAGGATTTTCTACAAGACCTACAAGAGAATGAGGCCTCCTACCATGCATTTATTGGCCTATATACATTGTTTTTTTTTTGTATAAAAAGGTTGTATTCATATTTCATTCAATATTGAGATCCAGACTACAACTATAGCTACCTCATCAAAAGGTTGATTTCATACATTTGGCCATTTGGCCAATATATGTACGGGGAGCCTCGTCATTACATGAGCAGCCTTATTCGCTTGCCTATGAAGCCTTAACTCTCAAGAAATAAAACTTCCATTAAAAAAGAATAATGAAACTTTCAGTTAGGAAAGAAAATCTAAAACTTCCAATGAAGGAAGAAATTACTTATTTGATAAAAAAACACTAATGAAAAGTATCGATCCAATAGCCGCGGTTGCAAACCCATACAAGCGTAAATGAAGATTTAGAGTTAAGATTCTACTGATGCTTAACATATTTTAGTACCCTTATAAGTAGCATTTTGTTGATAATTTAAGCCATTAATATGTGAATTCCTGCAAATTCGATGTACTTTGTTGGTTTTTAGGTGAGGAAAGCAAAGTGAGAGCATTTAGAGGATATATTGAAGACCCGAGAAGATTTCCCTCAAAAAGCGCTAGTGCGGATCACGAGGTGGAAGAAAACAAGATCGGAGGCGAGTGATGAAATAATAATATTTCACATAGTTTTATGTGTTTTGAGATGTTAAAAGTTTCGGGATGAGAATACAAGGTTCGAGCAAAGAACGACATGAAAGTGGCTAAGTTTCAACAATCTATTTTTACCAAGCTTCAGTGTTTTAGCCATAACTCCCTCATTTCAAGTCCAAATGACTTGTCGTTTCTTTCGTTGGAAAGTGGACTCAGAGCAGAATGTTTTCATGTTCACGAGCTTTGCCGAATTCGACCTCTAAGTGGTCCAAAATCGCATCGTAAAATGGAGTATATTTGCAGGATTATGTTCTTGGCGCCCCAACGCCCGACCCAACACCTCGGGCCAACCTCAGCGCCACAAATAGTTGCTAAATTGTAGTGGGCAGCTGAGGCTGGCACCCTAGCGTCGGATTCAGCACCCACTGTGAAAAGTGTGTAAAAAGTGGGTTTTATGAGGTTTTTAGGTAATTTTGAGACCAAATTGACTTGGGGGTATAAGTAGGACTGAAAATTAGGTTTAAGAAAAAATTTTGCTTTGGAGAAACTTGGAGAACACACTTTGGGAAGCTAGGATATTGGATCAAACTTGGTGATTCATCTTGGATTCTAGGTATTGATTTGATGTTTTCTTTAGTTTTTATCATGTTTACCTTGATCAAGTAGGTGTAGAACTTAGGGTTTGAAAGCCACCATGACCATTGGGGCTTTTGGACCCGAATTTGAAAAATACAACCTTATAACATATGACACATCGACCGATAGTCATTGACTAGGGAGACAATTGAATTTGATGTTTAATATGGTTCCTCATTTATGCTATTCACACCGACCGGTGGAGTCCGAGTGAGGCACTAGAATCTCCATCGTCGAGAACTCGGGATGGAGTGAATTAAAAAATTCACCTATCATCACATGACTTGGGAGACTTTCTAAGTACATTGGACTCGGGTGGTATAACTTAGGTGAATTAGATTCCCTAGGATGTTCTCTCAATAGCTTAAGACCATATTTAAGTACTTGCATTTAGATAGATTAACTTAGTTTTTAACTTCCTTTAAAAAATCAAAATCAACGTTTCCTAACTCTAATGCACTTGATATGTTTTTCTTTTGTGTTAGGTGTTTTAAGGATGAAAAAAAAAGAAAAAAAAAAGAAAAAAAATGCATAGCTATCATGTGGAGGAAATAACTGGTGAGATCCTTACTAAACTTTCTAGATTGGCTTATCAAATAGGATTGGCTCGAAACGATAAACCATACTAAGCTCAACCAATTACAAATGGTGTGGCATGGAGGAATATCATCAACCACATTATGACTCGTATGCATTTCAAGGATTTGTTGAAGTCAAGGGCATTACAACTACATGCAAGGAAATGAGTCATGACATAATCATCAAAGTTTTCACAATCCTCACATTGAACATGTTTATCAATCATAATGGAGTTCCTATGACAATCAGCAACCACGACAAGATCAAGAGTTCGATGAACAATCGTCTCTAAAGTCACAAGAGAAATTGTTAAGAAAAATTGTTGAGCAGAATGAGCAAAACCTGACAAAGTATGAAGAAAGATTAGAAATGTCTGAACAATCATTTCATGCAAGGAAAGAGGAAGATGATCAAGTCATCTTGAATTTGGAAGAGAATTTAGAGCAAATTGCAATATTCACAAATTCAAGACAAGAAGTTGAGGTCGAGTCCAATAAGAGAAAAGTTGGAAAGTTGGTGTCAAATGAAGAAACATGTCATGAAACATTAAAAGTAATAGAGAAGCCTAATTTAAATTATTACCATGAGGTTGATGCTTCAAAGCAAGAAGATTCACTCGAGCGTTCTAAAGAGGAAAGTCAGATGGAAGACATTGAGCCGCAAGATAGTTGTGTTGATCTGAAAAAGTTTCAAGTAATAATGAGAAAAAGGTATGTTGAAAACTTGGGATCATATTGTTTGGGTTTGTGCGAGGAACGATCAATTTTTTTATCATTCATTTGTTGTATCATCATTTTCGTATCTGCAAGATTTGCAAGAGCAATGGAACACTGATCAAGTTGGGATCTTTGTGGAGATATTTGAAAAGATTACAATGAAGATCCCTTTTATCAAACAATGAAACAGCGAGCCAAGTTATGTAACGTTTATGAAGGATAGAGTGACATGCTAAAAAAAGATTGAGGGACTTGAGGAACTCCATGAGGATATGACGTTGAAGTAATTATGGTGCACCACGGTGTTCATTTGATAGCCGGGTGCATATGTCGGGCTGAGGACGAAACTTAGTGCTACTGGGAGGCAGCTCATAGTTCTTTTGTTTATATTTTAATTCTTATTTTTGTCGCATTTGCTTGAATACAAAAAAGAAAAAAAAAAGAATTGGTTTGATTATGTGGTTAATACTTGTTTTAATGCTATTTCAGGTATAATATCAATTGTCGGGTAATTTTTCATCGAATTGATAGACCACAGGAGACCACAAAGACCAAAGAAATGTAGATGAGATCCAAGTTTGGGGGAGTGGCAAGGGAAAGATGGAATGACGGAGAAACTAAAACGACATCAACACAAATAAGTGGAGTATTTGAGTTCAAAATATTTATTTTGTTTCAATTCTCTAATGGTGTGATTGTTATGAATAATGGTGTTTTGATGCATGTTCTTGTCCTCCCTTTGCTCATGATTTGGCTCATTGACGACAATGAACATCTTAAGTTTGAGGTGCATAACGCATATTTCTTATTTTTAGGAGGTTGGGTGGTGGAAGCGTCAGGTATTTTGCAAACATTTGCATGTTAGTTATAGAATTTTTTAATTCTTTTCCTATCTGGTTACCAGTCTATGATACTTTTTTTTTATCAAACCAATAAGACAAGATACTTGGGAATGAGTAGAGGGCCCTTGTGCTTAAATGTTTAGCTTAGCTAGATTAAGGATTCTCCGTAGGAGCCCGGTGTGAGGAAGGACATATGCCAATACAAAAAGGGGGTAAACTAAAAGTAGGCGGGTTTCAATAAGGATTCGAGGATTCTAGAACTTGTTCTAGACCCATTCAAGGCTATAAATTTTGAACTTAAAGGATCGAGGAGAGGAGTTGGGCCTGTTTGAATTTTATACCCCAATGTCTTGCATATTCTTCCCCACACATGAGATCGCTGATCACCCCGTTGAGCCTTATTTATTATGCATCATTGGCACCGAATATTGTCCAGAGCCAAAAAAAAATCTTAGACCACCTAAAGTTAGAGTGATGAGCAACCCTTATCCATGATGAAAATAGCTTGTAAAGTTTGAGTGAAAAAGTAAAATCAACCCGAGAAAGGGGAATGTCAAAAGAAAATGAATGAATCCACCAAAGAAAACCCAAAGAAAAAGAAAAATGTGGATTGATGTGATGAGAAAAAAAAAGGTTATGCGTGAAACTTCAAAATGAAAAAAAAAAAAAAAAATTTGTATTTTTGTGAGTTTTATCTTTGTAAGTGCTCTATGTTTGTAAGGAAAGGGTTTGTGAAATCTATCTAACTACGTTTGAGCTTAAATATCCGCTTTTTGATAACCAAAGACATAATTTCACTACAACCTATTAAAGACCTAAGGATTCTTAGTCTTTTATGTTTGATGATAGTGGAGAGTGGATCGAAAAATGAGTATATGAAATCTCTTGGAAGTTGATGTTTTAAATGAAAAATCATTGAGATTTCAATTTTTTTTGTGGGCTCTCTCTAGTTGTTGAGGCTAGACTCTCGAATTTGCATTTGGGTTGTCGAAAGTGGATTCTTGTGAAGGTTGGGTTGAAAGGCTGAGTACTTGGGCAATTGAAAGGCCTTGGGTTGAGTCAATATTTGGTTTGAATTTGAGACTGGAAGACGCCACAAAGGTAGAGAGATAAGGATACATGCATATTGGAATACATTTTGCTTGTATGTGCCCGGTGTATTAGAACTTTGGATTGGAGTCGGTAAATAGGTTAAGTAGCTTAGTGTGGTTGATTTAAATAAATTGCATCAATAATGTTCATGCCACTTTGCTCGGGACCAACAAAGTCTCAAGTTTGGGGGTATTCGATGCGTAACATATTTTAGTACCCTTAAAAGTAGCATTTTGTTGATAATTTAAGCCATTAATATGTAGACTTCTGCTAATCCGGTATACTTTATTGGTTTTTAGGTGAGGAAAGCAAAGTGGGAGCGAGGTTATGTTGAAGACCCGAGAAGATTTTCCTTAAAAACGCGCTAGTGCAGATCACAAGGCGAAGGAAAATGAGACTGGAGGCGAATGATGAAATGATGATATTTCACATGGCTTTATGTATTTTGAAGATGTTTGAAAGTTTCGGGATGAAAATACAAGGTTCGGGCAAAGAACGACATCAAAGTGACTAAGTTTCAACAAAGTCTATATTGACTAAGCTTCAATATTTTAGTTATAATTCCCTCATTTCAAGTTCAAATGACTTGACGTTTCTTCCGTTGGAGAATAGACTCAGAGCTGAACGTTTCCATGACTCGCGAGCTTTGTCAAATTCGGCCTTTGACTGGTCCAAAATCGCGTCGCAAAGTAGAGTATATGTGCAGGATTCTGATCACGGCACCCCAGCGCCCGATCCAGCGCCTCGAGCCAACCTCAGCGCCACAAACAGTGGCTAAATTAGACAAGTGCGTAAGAAGTTGGTTTTATGAAGTTTTTGGGTAACTTTGAGACTAGATTTTATTTAGGGGTATAAATAGGACTGAAATTAGGTTTAAGAAAAACTTTTTCTTTGGAGAAACTTGAAGAACACACTTTAGGAAGCTAGGATATTGGATCAAACTTGGTAATTCATCTTGGATTTCTAGGTATTGATTTTATGTTTTCTTTAGTTTTCATTATGTTTAGTGTTGTTTCTTGCCCATTTATGGGGTAATCCCTTTTGTTCTAGGGGTCTTTGGACCCCAAGTTGGATTCTTTTTGTTTTCAATGTGAATGTGTTGGTTTTTTCAATTCAATGTGTTGATTTGTGTATTCTTGTGTTCTTTCCTATGCTTACCTTGATCAAGTAGGTGTAAAACTTATAGTTTGAAAGCCACCATGACCATTGGGCCTTTTAGACCTGGATTTGAAAAACACAACCTTAGAACATATGGCACATCAACCGATGGTCATTGACTAAGAAGGCAATTGAATTTAGTGTTTAATGTGGTTCCTCACTTACGCTATTCACGCCAACCGGTGGAGTCTGAATGAGGCACTAGAATCTCCATCATTGAGACCTCAGGATGGAGTGAATTTAGAAAACTCACTTATCATCACACGAATTGGGAGACTTTCTAAGTACATTAGACTCGAAGGATACAACTTGACTGAATTAGATTCCCTAAGACGTTCTCTCAATAGCTTAAGACCACATTTAAGTACTTGCATTTAGATGGATTAACTTAGTTCTTAACTTCCTTCAAAAAAATCAAAATCAACGTTTCCTAACTATATTTCTTAATTGAGCAAAAGATTAGCTTTTAACCGTCCCTTGGGTTCGATGTCCGCAACTCAGTCACTAGATATAGTTGTGATTACTACCGCGAAGCTCTACACATGGAGCTCATGTCACACACCAGTTTCTAAATTTTTGACCTAATTACCATTGCCCCAAATATACACACATCTTTCAAAATATACACCCTCTCCACCGTTTAAAACATACACGCACACCACTACCGCCACCTCCACCTCCATCGTCATTGTACCCCCACCGCCCCTCCTACTTTCAGCCAGCCTCTTAATCCACCACCACCACCACCTATGTCTTCTCAACTACAGTTTAACCCTAAATCCTCTTCACCTCCACTCTCTCCAACCACCACTAGATATGTTCACTGGGTCGGGGCCTGCTAGGGCCGCTCGACATGGGTCAGGTTTAGTCTTACAAATGCAAGACAAGCCCGACCAGGCCCAAGCCCACCAAAGCCTGCCAATTTAGTGGGTTGGGTTTATGCTTTTAGTCCAAACCCGGTCTGGGCTTGATATGTTTTGAATAATAATAGTATTTTTTATAAATATTTTGTATAAAAATTAAAGTTATATGTCAGTTTGTGTGGTTCGAACCTACATCCTCACGTTCATTCAAGTAAGTTTAACCACTTCAATACCTACTTTTTTGTCTAACTCTAGAAACTTAATAAATATATTAATTTCTTAAAAACAATAACAAGCCCAATTAGGCCCGCCCAATCTCAGCCCATATCGGGCCTGGGCGGGCATGGGCCTAACCCCATCAAAAGTCGGGCTTGGGCAGGCCTGAACAAGACCTTGAAAGAAAAATCCCACCTAAGCCTAGTCCGCCCGTTGAACAAGTCAAACCACAACGCTGACCACTTTTACCTCTTCCCTATTGCTCGTAGCGCAACTGTCACTAGCCGTACCCCTCACCACCTCCGACATCATGTTCAGCTATGTAGGGTCGAACACAATGGTTCTGTTTGACCCAAGTGGTGGAATATCTACTTCATGTCGATCACTCAAACCGAACATCTACACTCATGTTTAGCTTGAGTGATCAACATGTCCACCGTTTTCAGCCTTAAGTGGCTGACACGGTGAAAGGGTGGCCATATCTTTGATCTGTGTGTGTGTGTGTGTGTGTGTGTGTGTGTGTGTGTGTGTGTGTGCGCGCGCGCGCGTGTATGTAATGATGGATCTGAAAGAGATAGTGAGGGATCTGGAAGAGAGATTTATAGAAGGTTGAGAAAGAGAGAGCAATTAATTAAGGAGGTTGCCAACGACATTCGGCGGGGGTGGAGGTCATTAGCGGCACCGATGGTGGTAGTGGAGGAGAGGATTGGGTAGGGTGGTGGTGTGTTTGTTTAGAGTGAAGAGTGAAGGAGGTGGTGTGTGTTAGAGGTGATGATAATATAGTCAAAAAAAAAAGTGGTGTGTGTAACTACATTTAGTGTGTGTGTAGCAAGCCCCAACTAAAATTACAAAAAGAGAAAGAATAAGAAAGAGAGCTTTTTAGAGTTTTATAGGACGCGACACAAACAAAACGATTTGCTCTTCGTGACTTTTCAAATTGTTTTTGCAACTAAACTTTTAGTGTTTAATAATATTATCACCCAACTTTACAAATCGTAATATTTTGTCATTAAACCTACGCTTGGAACAATAAGTTTAACAAAGTTTATAATTCTTTTTGGTGATTTTATATGTAATGGCAGGGCGGGGATCACCGATGTGTATCGAAGGGTCGACGACAATTGCATGTCTTTACTGGGTTACATTAGTAGGGTCCTAAAATATAAAACCTCAAAAGCAAAAACATTGTTCATGTAAATTGCAAGTTGTCTAGTTGAAGTTAGTCACAACCTTGCTTTTTGGCAAATGATGTCTCATCCATTTCACAGAGATACTTTGGCATAATTGTTCAAACTTATTGTACTACTAGGTTTCATGAAAAAATTAAGAATGTTGCTATGTGCACCCCGGCTCTTTCTCAGGGCACCCCGTGAAGTTTATTAAATTGCCCATAGGTTCAAAAACGATCACCCAACACCAAAACCCGAATTGAAACTCTTGCTCCTAAGCCCTTGTTTCGTCTAGATAGGCAACAATCCATGCACTCCCTTCGATTTGGAGATCGAATCTGTTGTTTCATGGGTTCCTCGCATTCTTTGAATCGATTTGCTGCCGAGGACGAGCGCTCATTATGTGAAGGTCGTTGGAGAAAATATTGGAGGTTGGTGTTGTCATTTCGGAGATCACGAGAAGGTTAGTGTGTCTTTTCCGTGAATTTGGATTTCATTTTGTTGTTTTACATAGATATTTGGTTTGTTGTAGGAGTGCAGGGTTTGCTTTTAAAACCCGTAAGTGTCAGTCACACAAGTCAGTGATGTATTGTATTGTCTCGGTCTTACACTACTGAGACAGTAAATGAAGTATCATTCAAACCTAAACAATACTTTTAACTAACGGACCCCGAACCCAGTCGGTAGTATACAACCGAGATAGGCCATGTGGTCTCGGATACAAGATATCGTGATAGTACATGTTGTTTCGGTATTACCCCACCGAGTGTAGTAGAATTTTCTTATTGTTGTTTGACAAGGCTGTTAGTGACCGAGACATGTTGAAAAGTCTTTAAGGTGACTAACAGAGACAACCCCAAAGTTCTCAGAGGTAATTCACCGAGACATGTACATAATTAGACCTGTGGGACCGAAACTTTGTAAAATGTCATATTTTTTGTGTTTTTTGACATGATTCTAATGCATTATTCATGTCTATGCTTAACAGATATGGCTCAGAGAAATATTGGTGTTTCTAGGGAACGAGTTTACGAACAGTATTCGAGAACGAAACGAGCGGCGGGTACTTTGGATACTCGCGGTAGGAGGAAACCACAAACAACCTCGTATCAAAAAGAGAAACAAAAGGCTACAGAGAAGAAGGTTGCACGTGCACGCTCTCCTAGGGGGGATGATGTACAGGACAAAACATCACAGGTCGACGAGCGGGACCTACGTATTGGTCATGATGAGAGTGGGGGGTGACATCTGAAACATCTGAGTCTAGCGACAAGGGCCCAAGTGAAGAAAAAAATAGGAGTACCACAGCCCAACGCCCCATTCCCGGGAGGAGTAGTGGTGCAACTGGTGGGAATGTATAAGAGAGTAAATATAGCACATTCGCTCCTTTACTCGGTGGTCCTATCGATCGGTCATTGTTGATGAGCTTTTAAAATCATATTGCGGCGGCGATTTACAACAATGAGGTATATTTATCTTTCCAAACTCATTTTTCTACAAAGAATGATCAATGCTATATATCATTCTAAGTTTTGACAATTTATTTTGACGTTTCTTTTCTTTTTGCAGCATCGATGATTGCTTAAGTGGATAAACCATAGGGCTTAATCACTTGAGTATGACTTGTAGTCTTGTCACCCCGACACCGAGGGCCTGCAGAGGATCATTCAGAGGTCTGGGTTGATGCCACTCATATATTGCTCTTATAAGAAAGGCAACAAGGAGCCCATTTCCGCATTTGTTGACAGGTGGCAACTGGAGATGAATACATTTCATCCGCCGTTCAGTGAAATGTCCATCACCTTGGAGGATGTGAGTGTCCTTTTGAACATCCCGGTGACCAGCAAGTGGTAGCGGTGGAAAACTTTGCAAGGTACACCAAAGAGTCTCATACGGAGGCGATCAACTTAATTTCTAAGCTCATCAGGATTACTGTTGAAGACGCTGAGGAAGAGGTGAACATCACAAGATGGCTCATGGTTAGGAAGTGTTGGTTGAAAAGTAGATGGTGCCTAAATCCAAGCCGAGCTCTTACTCGAAGGTGGAATGCACTGCACGTGCATATTTGTTGTACCTCTTGTTGTACACTCTTTTTGGTCGGTCTCAACATCCTCTGCACGTTCAACTTCTTCATGAATCAACTTGAGTGCTGATTGGGAGACATAACCCCGTAAATGGCGATACAAAGGACCCATAAAGCCGTGTTGCACCACATTCAAACTCTGCTCAAATGATGTCTTTATCTTGTTGTATTGGCTATCTATCATTTCATCAATGACACCCCATAGTGCCTCAAAGTTTGCTTGACAATGCCCAACATGTTTCTTGAGAGTTGAATGCGCGGACTTAACTCTTTGTGTCGTTGTCTCCTCTAAGAGCATAATCTTATTCGTCCAAGTAGATACAAATCTTTCATTGAACTCCCCAACCTAAGTATTCTCCATGTACTCGACCAACCTTTTGACATCGCCATAATCATATCGTATGTCATTATACCTACGGTCAAACAATGCATCAGACTTTGCATACATCAATGCCATATACTTATCATTGAATAAAGTGAAGTATTCATTTTTTGCAAACATCTTCTTGGTTTTGGTCAAGTCATTTAAGTTTATGTGTCACATGCAAAGTAGGTGAGACGATTGGGGGAATACTTGTTGGATTGCAGTGATAAGTCCCAACTCTCTATTAGTAACAAAAACACCTGGTGAAAATCAACCCTTCAATATTTGCTTCAAAATCTCCAAAGGCCATAAGTAGTTGTCCTTGGTCTTCGATGACATGAAAGCAAACTCAACCGAGAAAGTGACCTCAGTCGAAGTCACCCCAATACTCTCCAACAGTGGCATGCGATACCTATTGGTCTTGTATGTGCAATCCACGATAAGCACCAAATGGAAACACCGCACCAAATTGATGGAGTCAAGATGCACCGAGAATAAGTTGGTCACGATATTCATACCATTATCCTTTTAATGTCACGACAAATAGTTATTTTGCTCGAATAAGTGCAACAGTTGTTGCATTTGCGTTCTCCCACCAACTTCTCGATCTCATTGTCCTTGTCGTGCATTGTAAATTGTACGAAGAGTGGAAGCATTGTTTTTATCATTTTGCCTCAATGTATTGAGGATCTGTCTTGACATAACATTCCCTGAGTCATTTGCCCCACTACAACCTTCTCATTTGGATTCAATCGACCGACATATGAATGCTGTAAAGGCCCATTTTATTAAATTTGCAGACATGGACACCAGCTCAGATCTACGTGGACGCTGCGGTAGGCTAGGACACACGGGGACTTATGTATGCTAGTTATTGTGTGTTGGATGCTTATTTGCGGTGAAATTTATTGAAACACATCGCATGTGTGTATGTTGCATAAAAATACGTGCGAGATTGTGTGAACTCTATTCGCCTCGATATGCGTGTCGACGCGGGTACCGAGTAATTGACGGGACCGAATATTAGGCCGGGGAAACTAAAACACACAAATTATATAAAAATTGGTCAAGTAACTAATATGGAATGTGTATTAGGCTGCTAGTGACGCGGCGGTACGCATATATCACGTTCGGACGCGAAACCGGGCGTCGAAACGCTCGAAAACACGGGCGAGTGTCCCGGTTGTGTCACATTTTGGTGTCAAGACACAAAGTCAACAACACTTATCCATATAAGCCATCACCTTTTCTCTCACCTCACCTACACCTCACACACACACACACACACACCCCACGCACACACACACAGCCGATCGGGAGACCGAGAGGAGAAGAAGAAAAGGAAAGGAGGAGGAGGAGAAAAAGAAGCCGGGAAGGAGAGAAGAGAAGGTGGAGACGTCACGGTCGAGGTGAGTCCTTGTTGTTTTTATGATTTCGGTAGGTTTGATGGGGTGGCCGAGAGTGGGGATCGGCCATGGAGGCCAAACCGGGCCAAGGTGGAGATGGCAAGGGGAGATGGCAGAGGTGTCTCCCCTGCCATCGATTCCACCGGGGTTGGGGTGGAGAGCAACCCCAACCCAAACCACCGAGGAGAAATAAAAAAATAATTTCTGATCGAACCAGCGAACTGGTTGGATCAGATGGGGAAGATGGTGCACAAGCGCACGCGCGTGGGCCGGGCCTTGGCTCGGCCCATGGGCCAAGCCTGGACTGGTTCTGGCCCAGGGCCAGGTTCGACCGGTTGGGTCGACCCGACCCAAACAAAATTAAAAAAAAAAAGTGAAAGAGAAGAAAAATGAAATAAAAATTTGGAGAAATTTCAAAAAAATTGTGAAAATTTTGAAAAAAAAATATTTCGATAAAATAAATAGAAATTGATAAAGTTCTATGAAAAGAAAATATGTGGGAATGTCGGACGCGACTCTTTGCGTGGTTTTCCCTCGAAAAGGGCAAAATGGGCAATTTGGCCTAAAATTTTTAGAAATTTGTTGTAAATTGTCATGCTAAATTAAATTATTGATAAATGGACATAGGTTGACACGGGTGATCAATTAGCGACCAAGGACTCAGTGGACTTGGACCCGGGGATTGATTACGGGTATTGGAGTGCGTTGTGTGGTTTGTAAAACCCAATTGAAAAACTCTGAGTATTTATTTCGCTTTGTATTTCCATTCATTTCCAGTATTCATTGTGGTTTTTATTTACATCTATATCTTGTCATTGTTTAGACGGTTGGTTGAGTTACTCCCACCGGATTTTCCGTTATGTGTCTATGCAGTCTAGACCATAGCGTGTATCATGAGTTCTCGGTGGATAACGACCCGAGCTAATGAATTGCTACATGTGTCGGTGCGTCGTAGGTCTACGCCGGCCACCGAGAGGGACCAACAGGTGAAAGCTAGTTGGGTGCACCTACTAGTGGGATCCTGGAGGGGTATTCCGAAGTATGGTTTAGTCTGACTGGAACAAGCACATACATTTGCACTTTATTGTTATGTATGCATGCGATGCCCTACTTGCAGTTGTCTATTTACATTCCGCATGTTTATTTAACAATATTTATTGACTTCCATTTTTTTATTTGAATGCTCGGAGGAGTTCATTGTGATTTTACTGACTGGACTCGTCATCCATTTTCTTCTGTGATGATTGAGTGCAGACCCGAGTACAAGTAAAGGCAAGGGGATCTTATGCGACTACCTCTGACTGCCTACCGTTGAGGATTACTTGTACGTGTGTTTTGTTTTGATATTTTGATTCTTTTGGGAACTGGGAGTATTATGACCTTATACATGCTTATACCTTATATGGTACAGTTGTCTACATCGTACTTTTCAGGGTTTTTCCACAATAGGATTTGTTAAATTGATTATTAATATTTATTGCATTTAAGTACGTCTTTCGCTGAATATGTTATTTATACGCTGTACACACATGTGGATACGAATTTCGAGACAGATAGAGGATGACCAGGTGTCGTACACGTGTAGTAGGGCCAACTGGCAAGGTGTACACGGAGACACGTCACCCCGGGGCTGCGAGGGCCGCCACAAATGCCCTTCCAAGTACTTCGCGGTCTCATGGTTGTGACGCACACATAACACATTCAAATACCATAAAAAGTCTGACTATTCCTTGGTGCAAATAAGCAAATGGCACTCGCATTTCTTAGTGCCACTATGAGGCCTTGTCTTATCCTCCTCTTCCTCTCTTATGTTCAACTTCGGTGGTTTTTTCTTAAGTTTCGTCGCTTTGGATACCCTATTCTTTGAGAAATATCATAATATGTATCAGACCTATCACAAGCAAGCTTCACCTTACCCCTACGTCCATCCCTCCAGCATTTGACTTCTTTGTAACTAACGCAAATTTTCTTTCCCGTCCCAACTTTTGAGCCCACTCGACATCCTCCTTCCTAAACTCGAATGGTTCTTCGCGACTAAAAACACTTGTGTAGTCTTCGAAAAAATATGTTGATGATGTGGAAGGCTTTTCCTGCAACAAGTTATGTGTATCGTAAGATTTAATAATAAAAAAACTGAAAAAATAAAACAATTAAAACATATTGTCTTGGTCCCACAGGTCTGAGAAACATCAATAAGTCTCGGTTACACATGTCTGAGACCATGCATCAAGCCTCGGTACCCCCTGACCGTGACTATCGAAACAAAGTAACTACATGGTTTCAATTGTATTAGTCTGATACTCATGCACGAGTGTCGCCTACATATAACCGAGACCCTTTATAGTGTCTCGGTCTTGTGTGGCCGATCACTTCGCGTCTCTTATACTGTTTAAAAAATGAAAAAAAAATACATAAAAATGGAGAAAACAAACCTTATCTTGTTCTACGTCAACCTCCCACTCTTCTTCACCCATTATATGTTAACCGTGATGTAAACACACCGAATCCAACAACCCTACAATACAAAACCCACTTTATTTTCTCTTCCAAAAACGACTCCACGAATTCATACAACCACCAAAAAACCAGAAAAAACATACTAACAATGTCCAAAAACCCTTTGATCAACAAACGTGCACTTCATTCATCTAGGGATCGATTACACTTGAGAGAAATTTGGTGGTTGTATGAAGGTGGGTTGCGCAGGAAAGAATCGTTTGGAACTTTAGTAAATTGGTTGAATTTGGAAGGGCACTTTTGACATTTCCTTCCAAACCCATTTGTTACAAAATTTTTGCTAGGTGCCCTGATCATTGTGCGAGGTGGACATAGCCGCACTCAAAATTAAATATAAAAAAAATGTGTGTACCATCTTAAGTTACTAGAGTTACTTCTAAAGCATGCAATCTTGTAGATTTATTTTTTTTCTTTTCTGAGTTGGCACTCCTATAGAAATGTTGAATTCAGTATTTCCCATGATTTTTCTACTTTCATCTTCACTCATTTTAGCATTTGAATCAGCACGGAAGGTTTACATGATCAATCAAAAGAGTTTGATAGTTCACTAAAAAAAATAAAAAAATAAAAAAAATCCCATCTAATAAATGTTAATAGTTAGTCTTTTAGAAGATCATCAAAGAATAAACAAAGGTACTAGGACGGAGAAACTACCAGGAATCGTTATAATGTGACACAAAGTGAACTTAATTTTGACCCCTACATTTTAATTGATTGTTAGAAAAATACAGACGCCGGGATACATGATGTGCTAATGATTCAGAGTGATATGAAACAAAAAGTACAGTCACACTCGAAACAGATTAAGCGTAAAGATTGCGCCGCTCTACACCCTACAGTACCCTCACATACTAGAGACCACATTCAGAGTTGCTCATAAATCACCTTTCAACATTTTAACTTCCAAACCTAGTAGCAGAAGAGATGTACATGACTGTAGCTGGGTTGGAGTAGAATTCTCTACAAGCCGTGTATGAAATCCTAACAAAGGCTGTCACTCCCTGTCATCCTGGAGATTCCACAACAAATCACAATTCTAAGATGCTCGCTCTGGAAAGGAATTTCGGTTCTCATTGGAGTTTGGAGATTCTGGCTGTGTTCTGTCATTCATAGCTGCTTTCTGTTGATCTGAATTTTTATTGGCGTTAAGAAATCGACCGCCGCATCCCCGAGCTCTTCTCAAAGCATGTAAATGTCGAGATTCATGCAGATAGGGCTGAATATATTTGGAAAGAGCAAGAAGCCAGAACAATCAACTCATTAGAAGCAGGGAGTTGCCATGTGGCTCTTGAAATAGCATTAATATTTTCAAGCAACGAATCAAAAAGAAACCATAGTTCATACGTAGTCACCCACTTATACAGACAAAAAAGCATGTTGGGATGAATTGTTCAACAGTAAAACTAGAGGAATAACAAGATGATACTAAGCAAAAGCATAAAATTGAGTTGTAAATTTCTAATGCAGCTGAGATGCAACGGCCATGTAAAACAGCCAACAGGAAACAGTCTTGTTAAGGCAGTGAGGCAGAAGCCCATAAGTATTACCCACTGGCTAGGCACATAAAAATATTCATTTAAAGGCCACAAAAAAATTATACAATTTATTCAGAGGTCCTTAACTGAAAAGTTATCTATTCTTGCCCCCACATAATTTGCACGCACAACTATTATCACACAGATTCCTCGCACATAAACAAAATATAATAAAAATAAAAAGAATGAACATAAATCACATTAACAAAACTCGCGCATGCACAGATATGCTTATATCAATTTTAATACATACTAAGAATAGAGATTCTATGACAAATAAAGAGAAAAGAGATTTACTCTTACCCTTCATGATTCCTACAACTACTAAAAGACTGTTGCACAAATAAAATTAAATAATAAAACTCAATATATCAGAACAATAACAATGAAATTAATATAGATGCATACTGCATCTTAAATGAATTGTTTTAAGATTAAAGGCAGTTTCTATAATGACTAACTTATAGCATTCAAATACTATTTTCAACTCATAAAATAAATGTCAAATTGATTAGCATGTCTGCAAATAAAATATTTTCCTTCAAGTCAATTGTGAAGTCTTCAAATGCACGTCTTTTTCTTTCTCTAGCAATTCTTAAGTTTATGTGTTCCATATTAAGTAATGTAATGCAAATATATAAAATAAATATCTCATCAATTTAATCAAGTTTAAGTTAAGGAAAATGATTTTTTGACATCACTGAACTCACACCCCCAAGTCACATTGGCCATAGGAGTCATCCGTTTTCGCCTCAGCATACACAACCCACATGTATGCACCAGTAAATGTGTGAGCACGCATCTCGAGGCGTGTGTAGATGGCTCTCAAGGCTGATGTGACTTCGAGGAGTGAGTTTGGTGATGTCAGCGTGTCACTTTCCTTAAGTTAATACTAAATTACTTAGATTAGGTAGGTCGTTTATTTAGCGAGGTTTTCAAAAGATTATCAAAGCACATCATCAACTTCGTTAAATAGACCTGAGTGAAAGTGTTTAATCCATGCAGCCAACCCAAAACAATTAGGATTTAAGAATTTGTTGTTGTTGATGTTGTTGCCTACCTCTTTCCTAATCTCAGTCTCTCTCAATTACATTCCTCTTCTTTTCCTCTTCATGCATACCCATTTTTTTCAATTATTCACTCTTACTCTCTCAAGACTTGTGTGTGGACGCTAGGTCTCGATCACTTACTTACCTCTCTTTGACCTTTGTTTTTCAACTCTCAAACCAGTTATCTTTGACCATATCTCACCCGCCATCGATCTCTCTTCTTAGTTATCTCTTGTACACATAAAAATGAAAAACAAAAAATCATAGTTCCATATTGCCTTCTTGGAAACTTGCCAAAATCCATCATTCGACTCTATTTCATTTAGCCAAAACATTACTAATAGAGGCCAAAAATAACATTGAGAAAAAATGTAAGAGAATCAATTTGATGGTGATAAACCAGGACTGCTAAAGCATATTTCATTGAACTGCACATATTCAATTCAATCCTTCTGGACGCGGCGTATCTATGTCAATACTATAATATGGTGTTTAACCAACCACAATTCGAGCTCATCAAGGGAAGGCAAATAAAATGGATATCAATTAGAAATATTATCAATTCAATGACGTGTTTTAATTTAAAATTACTAAATTTAAATTCTAAGCAATTGTCCTCAATATATTTTAACTTAAAAAGATTTCAATCCGACATACATGATAACATGGTAAAATAATTGTTCACTCTGCATCTAAATGGAATGGCCAAGAAAGCCAACTTAGAAAGGGAGGCCAGCAAATGAGATTTGGAAACTTCCACATAAAGAAGACACATGACTAGGATATCTATTTTTGTAAAATTTCTAGCAGTCAACGAACAATGTTTTATGGGGCTTAATTCAATTTAAAATCATTTCAAGATTAAGCTTCAATATCAAACACTTATACACTAAATGAATATTGTTCTCATAATATTTGTGTTGACTTGCAATGCTTTTCTCATAAAATTTGTGTTGACATTGACAAGGCACAATAACTTTTGGAAGCGGCTATTCCCACCCCACTTTTTGCTTCTTGTACCCTATTACTTTGTTGTACCCCCATTTTTGAATTTTTTTTACTGTGTTTACCCCAATTTTTTGTAAATTATTCTGAAACTACCCCCACCCTTAATGAATGTTACCCCATCTCCTACCATCACCCCAACTCCCCTCAATCCTCTCCATTTCTCGGTTTTAGTCATTGTAGAGCACTGTACTAGGTCATCAAGTGTCGTAGGAGTGTTTTTTTCGTTGAACAAGGTCGGATGTGGTCGCGTAGTGTCCTAAAAGTGAAGAAGTGTCGCCTGCGGGGTTCAGACGCACAAGGTCGAGACCTCTGAGGTATCGGCCGACTCCGACCGAGATTGCGGAGAGAACTCGGTCTCAATGGGTGACAAAGGGATCCAGTCGAGACCTCTTTAGAGGTGTCAGCCCTGTGTGTCCAACACCTCTTCAAAGCTGTCGACCCTGTGTATCCGACACCCACAGGCAACAAGAACAAACAAAAAAAATTTCAAAACTCGTAAAAAAAATATGATAATGACCAAAAAAATAGTGGGTTTTGCTCGAAATTGCTTGATATTTTCAATTCCAAAGAAACTTTGCACCTAAAATGCAAGATTTAATCCCCGAATTGAAGTCCTAAACTCAACAACAAAACCACAAACAATATTGATTCAAAAAAGTGAAAAAAACCCCCAAAAAACCCTTGAAATCGACACTAAAAGAAATGAGAAATGCACCCACTGCGTCGAATCAATGTGGTTTTGCTCGGCTTTCGTCGAATTTGAGTTGGTGGTGAGAATGCGATTTGAGAGGGGTGACTGGGGTATGGGTGAGTAAAATCCTTTTATATGGAGGGGTAGTTGGGTCATTTCACTAGGGGCTGAAAAAAATTAAAAAATAGGGTACGAAAGCATAAAGTGGGGTGCAATAGCCGCTTCCTAATTTTTTAGAGAATTTCAATTTTGCAGTTTTTTTTATGTCACAAACACCAGATAATTGTAAGATCCAAGACAAGAAAGAATGTCTTGATAGGATGACTTGAAACACTAAATTTTTGCCTTAATAAAGATAGGCCTTTTGGATCAAGCATAGGTATTTTAGACAATTTGGCAAAAAGGGGAAAGAAGTGGCAGCTGAAGGAAGTTCAGAAATGGATCCTGAGAAGCTGATTGGTGGATCACCTTACACCATGGAACTCTATTCAATTTACATGCCACGTGATGAAACCATTTTTTAGTTCAAATTTGGCAAAGGAGATTGCATTCTATTTTGGGAAGATCCATAGTGTAGCATGTTTCTATTATCCAACACTTTTACTTCTTTGTTCAATTTATCCTAAAAGCAAAAATCAATTACTGTCACCGAGGACTTCATGGAAAATGTTAACCCTATTAGTTGGATTTTCCACTTTCTTAGAAACTATAATTCTTTTCAAAGAATATGGACGATTATGAAAAAGAAACTCAGGGTTTGATCCATACTTTATTGCAGGCAATGACAAAAGCAAAACTGAAGCGAGACGAAGATGAGATGAATTCCTATGGTACAATGATGGTAATAATACCTCATTTTTCTAGTGCCATACATCATACATGTTTATTTAATATTTTAAGTTAGTAACTATTTTTCTATCTTACTATTTCTATGAAGGTAATACAAATTCATTTTCGGGTGCAATACATTCCATGCAAATTCTTATACATTTTAATCAAATTGAATATCATTGACATTATTTAAAATGAGCAATACAGTAATAAGACCGTGCCATACAAGTAATAATGTGTAAATGGAAGAATCAGTTTCACTGTTTGCTGATTCTACACAAGAATAACAGTTTGTATTGATGCATCCCATCTTTTATCCAGGGTTACATTCATGGTTCAATGAAAGTTCAAGTTGACTTGATCATTCATACTGCGCTTATCTTTATTCATGAGATAAAAAGGAAGCAGAAACAAGGATCTTTACTCATGTTTAAATGGAGAAGAATAAAAATAAAATCCTCTCTTACAGTTGTAGCTTTGAAGAAGCTACTAGCTATTCAAGCAAGCGAATGCACATTTGAATCTTTGACTTTAGGCATTATCAGATAAGCAACCCTATTACCAATTAGAAAACAATAATGGGCACCCATAGAGACGTCAAAAGCAAACTTATCAGCATATTCAGTTGAACAAACAAGTCGTTAACTTAGTATCAATATAAGTTGAACGAGAATTGGATAATTCATACAATTCAGAAAAAAGGAGCAGCCAAAATAAGACGGGGAAAATGCTACTGGAAACAGCATACCTTGCGATTTTTGAGCAATTTATTTTCTGATTCAGCTTTAGCACGAGACTGCCTGCGGCGCAAGATGCCATGGTACTGCTTAGCATTTACATATACAGGCTCTTCAACAGCATCTGAGGGCAATGGAACTGTAGCCTGGATCCCCATCAAATGAGGGTGAATCTGAGAATTACGATTCATAATTATATTGAGACTAGTTATTTTAATTACGGATCAAATATTCCTAAAAGGAATTGTTCTCTTATTATACAAATATACAATAATAGGGAAATTTGGAATGCTGCAAAAAATAATCTATACATTACCATAGCTTGTGCACCATAGGGAGCAAATATACTCCGATAGTAGGGGTCCGGATATGGGTAAGGTGCTTGTCCCTGAGAAAAGTGTTACATAAGGAATAATTAGGCGAAGGGGCTACATAAGCACAAAAGTTATCAGGCTTCATCTAGCCACTAGTACTAGCACCCAACCATAAGTGGACAAGGAAACACAACAACAAAGCATCAATCCTAAATTAGTTGGGTAGCCTATATTGGACAAGGAAACATAAGAAATCTCTAATAGCTTTCTTCCTCAGATTCTAACTCCAGTCTCTAATCTTCGAACTAGAGAAAAGCTATGCTTTCAAGACAGCAGATGATGATTATGATGATGATAACAATAATATCCGCTAATGATTGGAATATGAGGAATTCAATAAAGACAAAGATGGGGCTAAAAAAAATCACAAAGATGACAAATAATGTACCTTATTCGCTTCATGAATTTCTACATTTCATCATCCTCAATGATTTTTTTTTTTAAAACAGAAGTAAAAAAAAAAAAAAAAAAAAAAAAAAAAAAAAAAAAAAAAAGAACAGAAATTTTGTTTTAGTTGGGGTAGGCTCACCATCAATTACACTAAATCGAGTACAATGGAAGAGTTAGATCCAAGAAGCCGACCCAATTAATTTGGGACTGAGGCTATGTTGTTGTTGTTGTTGTTGTTCCTTTTTGTGTAGCTTTTTTCTTGAATTTAATCCTCCAATTGATGACAAATGTGAGAGAGCTTAATGAGAATATAAACTTGGAAGTGGAACAAACTTGTTTCAAAACTGCTCTTAGCAGAAAAAAAAAAAAAAAAAAAAAAAAAAATCCATTTCTTGAGTCAGAGACGCAACGAAATGCTAATAACCATTGATCAAAATCTCTTTTTCAAAGAGAAAAGAATATCAAAAATCTAAAATCTTGTTCCAAGACCAACAGTCCTCTAAATAAAGAGTCCTCAAACCAAGCAAGACAAAGTCAGATTTCCAAAGTAAATTTATGTGATTTTATTATATAAAGCAAATGCATTTAAGTTTAATATTGAAAAATAATATTTTAAAAGGTCAAAAGATGCGACTCCTTTTAATATGGCAAAGCAAAACTCATCAAGCTGAAGCCATATGGTTAGGAAAAAGGCTTGAGTTAGTATATGGCCTGTATATGACAACTCTCTTTGATCATCATTCTCTTCAAAAATTTACGCCCCTAAATTTCTTGAAATTTTGAATAACAAGTCTTAAAAATGTTCTTAAAGAGTTGATACATTGACCATTTTAGAACAACCAGGAAACCAGTTATTCAACCTCTTCCTAAGTCCTTTTCTTTTTCATTTCCTAATTGTTACCCAGACCCAAATACAAAGATAATACAAATCCAATCAAGAAAACTAAAGATGATGCTTTCAATATGAGTTCACTTTTACGAATCTGTATGCAAGAAGTAGTTTCATAGTCATGCTCAACTCTGTTCATTATGCTGAAGCATGTTATTTTAAGATGCATGCATATGGTGGGTCCAAGTGGGCCCCATACTGGTCGCACATTGCACCAGGCTAACTAATAAGGTCATATTTTAAAAAGGGTTATAATATTTTATATTCCTTTTTAAAATCTTGGTTAGTTACCTTTTAAAGTATCAAATTACACAATACTCATAGCTAAATAGAACTTAGTATTAGACAACTTTGTCATTTTCAGTTTTTCGTTGTTTTGTTTTGTTTTGTTTTGTTTTTGTTATTTGAGAGGGTATTCATTATATTTGTTTAGGTCTTGAGAGGGTATTTCGCATTAGAGCTTTACATATCTTAGTGAATGCTTCTAATATTTCTAAAAATCTGTCATTGAACTTAAATTCTTTTAATAAATCTATCATTTACTCAAAACTAGACACATTTATCGATGTGGGTATCTATTAGGAGTACTATTGGCTTAATTAAGTGTTTGAACTAATATATACTTATTTAGATTAAGCTTTACAAAGATATTATCTTCGATACCTTCATATATTTCGAAGGTTTTAGTTTGCAGATTCAAATATGTAAAGAATCTTATGTCTATAACTATAGGCATCTGTAATTGAGTTGGACAACAATGACATACGAATAAAATGTCATTTTCCACATACATCAGTCTCATATTAAACCCAAACCAATGTTATCTTCCCTCCCTACTTCCTCCTTTGTGATCCATTAGAGGGAGAGTTAAAAAAAAATAAAAAATAAAATAATAAGTAAAAATGTGGGTTCACTAATCTACTAAAGAGATCAAGTCTATCTTATCTTGACCACTCTTACTGTCTTCAGTTTACCTCGATCATTTTCCCATTTGTTTTCTATCAAATTATCTTGAGACATGGTTATCTTGTTCTTTTTTTTTTTTTTTTTTAATAAACAGGAAAATGGTTTGTAGAGAAAAAACACAAAAAAAGAGGAAAAGGAGAATAGGAAAGTAAAGAGAGTATATTGGAGAAATCTAATGCAAAGGCCATTTGATGAAATCACTATTTCTCTCCTTGTAATGAATTTCTTTTCTGCTCTATATAAACGTGGGTGTTTCCGAGTTTTTGAGTTTTACCTCGTAAAATATCTTCTCTCTTTTTCATTTTTTCTCTTTAAATTTCAGCAAGATTAATTGTTTTGATCTTAATATCATTGTTATTATTTTCTATCATTGGGGTTGGGAGTCGGGACCACGCTAAGATTTTCTCCTCTTAACTTCAAGTCTGTGATTTCTCCCACTACTAACTTCATATTTTTCTATTATCCATTCATATAACGTTTTGATCAAAGATTATTGTTCTTGTTCCCTTTCCCAACACTTCCATGTGGATCCTAATCGATTGCTTACCTCCCTATCTTCACTTCTACATTAATCCCTCTATACTTTCTTTGGCACTGTAGATCTCACCCTCCAAATCCAAATCTTCGTCGCTAGCATGTAACTATCTCTCGAATGGTCTACTCATAGACTAAAACAAAAAAGCTCCAACTCACGTCATTTGCTTTAATTATTTACTCATTTGATGCATTATTCTTGAAAGTTGACAATGGGAAGCATTATTCCCTTTGAAGGATATGAGTGGAGATCAATCCTTGGCATCCTTGTATACCCCACTTATTTTCCCACCAATTTATTACCAAATCGGTTCATGCACGCATGGAGTCTTCAATTTAATTCTCCCCTTCCCAACAGAGAATCCGAAAATATTACCATTCGATTAAGAATAATTAGCAACAAAAGGCTTCTTTTCAATTGACAAGAGGTTATGAAATCTTGAATCAAATGCTCATTTAACTTGTAAGTCATAATTCAACCCACATTTTTTTTTATCGGAAACAGTTTTTGTATTAGTAAAATGATTTTATAATAACAAAAGGAAAACGAGGAACAACCTCCCAACCCCCCTCCTTTCATATCCAACAATTGCCTCCCAATTTCTACTCCACTCATTCAACCACTTTATTTCACAACCATCTTTCCCTATTTTCCACTGTCCATCCAGAAGAGTCTACACTCACATAAGGTAAAGATCTTTTCTTGGTTGCTTGCTTTAACAAAAAATTAATAGCAGGGTATGCTCAAAAGAAGAATCTTATTTTCAACAAATATAGGAATTTGTAATTGAGTTTGGACATCAATGATTAAAAGAATGAAATAAAATTACCATCCTCATTCCATTCCCACTTATACTAATTCTTAATCTAGCAACGTGTCCCCCTAACATATTGCACAAGATGCCATGTGTGCAAACTCAAAGCACACACAATCTAACCTAAAGAGATCCTTTGACCACAAACTTTGACAAAAAAACAAAAACAAGAAAAAGAAAAAAAAAAAAAAAAAAAAAAAACAAGCTTGACTTCTATTATATAACTCCTAAATAATAAACTTGCTAAATCAAAATGCGCAAATAGTCAAAATAATCCCAAACTAAATTTTGTTCTACAAAATCCCAAACTTTGAAATTGTCTCAATTTTATCCCAATTTTATCCCACGTTGCTGACCCCAAGTTTGTTGCCGAATCATAGTTGGCCTAATCGCATTCTCACATAATTTTTCTTTTAGCTTAACAAGGTTATTCCAATCGCATATCACACATGTTGTACTCCTCGACTTCTTCCATCAAGCTTGCATTCTATGTGTAACCTCATCCTCAATATAATCATCTTTTTGTACGATTGATCTTAAACATCTGAAATGGTTCACCTAAAGAACGTCTACTTCTCCTATTTTTACTACTTCATTGTCTTGATCTCTAATTTCCTAAATAGTAAACAAATACTATTTAAAGAAAATAGTAAACAAATATTCCAATCACATATCACACATGTTGTACTCCTCGACTTCTTCCATCGAGCTTGCATTCTATGTGTAACCTCATCCTCAATATAATCATCTTTTTGTACGATTGATCTTAAACATCTGAAATGGTTCACCTAAAGAACTTCCACTTCTCCTATTTTTACTACTTCATTGTCTTGATCTCTAATTTCCTAAATAGTAAACAAATACTATTTAAAGAAAATAACAAAAAATTGGGTCAAGTACTCCATATATGTAGCATGTTGATACACAGTAGAAGAAAGTGCTTAAACTAAATAATTACGAGAAAAGCAAAAAGATGCAAGTCTTTAAACTTATATATCAACAAAGACTATATATATTTATTTATTGATTTGAGATCAATACCACAGAGTGTCCCACTTCGAGATGAGGAGGCATCAAGTACTCAGCAGAAGCCGGTGCCAACCCAGGATGAATAATTGGAGTGGCAAGGGAATCGGATTGCATCTGATGTTCAGATGGCTTATGCAATTCATCAGCTCCATCGTTATCTGAGCAGCCAGGAAAAAAAAATAAAAATCGAGAGACAGCTCCTAGGAAAAATAATAGTAGAGAAGCACCACAAAGTAGCAACAAACTTTAATTTAGAGGTGTATATGCAGCTTGAAAAGTGCACCAAACAAATACGGGAGGTGGACAAACGGAGAGAGAGCCATGATTCGCATGATCTAACAAAATATGGAGAACAGGTTAAAATTTATCCAGCCAGTTGGTTCATAAATTAGAGAAGCAGATAAGAGAGGTCTTCTCAAGGTCTGATTTAATATTATTTTCCCAATGCTAGTATACAAACTCTCCATGCACTAAAAGGGATTAGTTTGCGAAATATATTCGGAATTTTTTTTACTATTCATCTCTAAGTTTCATATATTTATTCAGCAAGTAGAGAATTCTAACTCCCTAATTAAATTCTTATCATGCATTTTAGTTCAACAATTTTAAACTTAAACAAATTAAAGATTACCAGAATTGGATGAATGATCATTCACAGAAGATGTCATTATGTTGAATGATGAGTTCGTCGAAAGCTTTCCAGATGTCCAAGTGACCAATAAACAACCAAAAGGGGTAAACCTGACCACAAAAACCAGTTCGATTAAATATTAATGAAATTTGTCAAAATTCGCCTAAAATTAATAGAGATTTTTCGTTTTTTCATGATGAATACCCAAAGAGTCCCTTAAAAAGAAGCCCTAGTCTGAGAATCTGAGATGCACAGCGCACTCCTGCTAGTCTCTTACTCTGCTACTTCGTATTGTTCGGACGAACAATCTTTCACTATACCAGGAAAGAAGAAGCAGAACGATGGATGCCCTAGATCAATATTTGAGAGAGAGAGAGAACAAGAGAGATCGGGACTGAAAGGGGAAGGGAGGGACGACGACGACGAAACGAACCACCGAGAGTCGAGAATGTTCCAGACTCACTTTTTTTCCTTTTCAACGGCCGAGAGTCTGAGTTGAGTCGTGTGACTGTGAGGACGACACGTCATACAAAGGAAAGGTTTTGTTCTCTGAAATTTGTGGGCCTCCATGGGTAAGTTAATTGGTAACTAACTAAACTACATACGTCTATACACTATGGCCCAAGCTACGTGCACTCTACAAAAGTGCAAGGAAAAGCCATAAAAAAGTAAAAAAAAAAAAAGGCCCCCTAAGGGCACCCCACCATTTAATGAGGGCACCCAGTTAATGTGGGCACAAATCGATTTACCTGGGGCACCCAAAAATTAAACCCAAAATACCTAAAATGCCCCTCGTGCAAAAAACTCTCTCACCCACCCCGTGCAAACCCCCGGGCACCCCACCATCTTCTCACCACCACCACTCGTTCTCGTTTCCTGGTGGAAGAATTCATTTGTTTTGAGCCGACCAGGTGAGAGGAATCCCGAAATCGTGTTCTCCGTCCCTCGCCTTGTGTTTCTCCTTCGTTGTTCTAGGTTTTTTTGCATTTTGTAGGGTCATGGTGTGAGCCGATTTCGTCTCCAAATTAGGGCTCGAACACACGTTTTGAAATCGATCGTTTGAAGTTACGTTTAATTAAGTTACATTTGGTAGAGTAGATGTAATGTGTGTGTGGCGTTTTTTAAAATGTAAAAAAATTGGGAAATCGTGGTTCTCGGCCACACAGGCCGAGAGGCTGTCTCAACTGTCTCGGCTCGCATGGCGAGACATAAGCTAATATTTTTGGGAAGTCGCGATCTCGGCCACGAAGGCGGAAGAGTTAACTCACGTATCGGTTGTCCACTTCCGATAGGGTCTCGATAGGCTCGGCCGTCATAGGACGAGAGTCGAGTGAATTGAAATGGTCAATCCATCTCGGTGGTGTACAACCGAGAAATTTAAATAGGACTCGGTTATACAAGAACGATATATTGGAATACTTGTCGGTCATTGGTGACCGAAAATATGGGTTGTTTCACGAACCTCGCTTGACCGCGATATCGGGAATGGATGAATTTGAACATTACGGTTTCAAAAAATCTCCGTAGTCGTCAAACTAACAATGCAAGATTGAAAATCCAAACGACAATTTGCACCGAACCTTAATTAATTATAAATCTCCGTAACATTCAAACGACTCTAAAAAGGGTCCATCCATAAGTAAACAACAATTAAAACACAACACAACATTTGCATATACATAGAACATTCGGACGAATTGGCAAAATTTCTAAATGTTTAGCCGTCTGGTACAAGCTTTAACCTACGGTGTATCTAAATCTACAACAGGTATGGTGGCTTCATGATCGCGATTGCAATGGGCGCGATGTCTCGAAAAACGAATCCATCTCGCCAACCTTTGGCGCAAGTCCTCAACGTACCGATCCCACGATGGATATAAGGATGGCAATGGTGCATTCACATGCAACACTGTCCAAAAGTGAACAGTAGAACATAGAAGATATTGTCACAAACCCGATTAAGGGGGAAACAAACCAATTCACAAAAAAATCATAGAACTTACCCTAACCCAATGGATATTCCTTTCATTCGCCATTGCAATGATAAGTCTGTTGTGCAATGACGACGTTGGAGTACTACGTAGAGGTAGGAATGTGGAGGCACTACCATGCGAGAGGTTGACGAGAATGACATTGAATGCGGTGGATACTAACAATCCCATGTCCGGAAGTGTCAACCATTCTTTGAAAGATGCCCCTCTTTGCTTCTCTCGGGCAATGCACCGCATTCTTGACGATCTCGAAACTCGAGCCAAGCACTTCCCGCCAAAGGTCTTCATACCCGATAATCTCATCGTACATCCTTCTACGCACAATCCTCCACCCGTCTACGTCGGCAAGTCGAAGCCCAGAGGCTATACACCGATATCCACAATTTCCATTGGAAACCACATCGATAATGGCCTCAACATGTGGCAACCAATCCGGTTCTAAGCAATGACTATAAGCCATGTTAGATCCACTTTGCGTGCGTCGACTGGCACGACGCATTTGTGGAACCTTGCATTTCTTACGCCTAGAAGCTTTTGTGGAGTGGGAGGACTCAAATCCGATTGGAGATTGGGGTGCCTCCGACATCTGGGGTGCCTCCGGTTGGAGACCCCGGTGTCCTCACACCCGCATCCTCAACTTCCTGCTCGCACTCCACAAAAGACGAAGGTGGACTAATCTCCCTGAGCTGCTCACTTTCAGTCCTCCCCCCCGCATCCTCAACTTCCTCCTCCCCTTATCCAATCTTCTCGGTGTCGTGATTGTGCCTCCCACAAATCACAGTGACATACCATAAGGAGTCAACATTCTCCTTGACGTTAATTTGGAAAGGGCATCCACATTTCTTCGTACTAGTGTGAGTCCTCGCCTTTTCATCATTCCTTGATTTCTTTAAAATTTTTGCCGCTTTCCCTTCCCAACTCTCTCGAGCCGGTCCCCTATATGTCCCAGGACTGTCACATGCAATTTTCACCCTTCCCTGCGCTTAATGCCCCCGCATCCGAGCGCTTCGTTACCAACACAAACTTGTTCTCGCCACCAATCGCCAAGCCATGAAATTGCCGCTTCTCGAGAGGGGAATGGCTTAGAAGGTGTAAAAATGTCCTTGTAGTCGGAAAATTACAAGATAACAAAGCATTACCTGCAATACAAACGAGTGTAACATTATAATCAACCAAAATGTACAAAGACAATCACAAAAAAACCCAAAAAAATAGGTTCTCGGTTGTACGGTTACGAAACTTTCTTCATAGTCTCGTTTACGTGAGATCGAGAGTTACCATTACCCTCGGTCGTTTCATACCGTGACCTACGTGAAACCTCTCGGTCCTCTGCGACCGAGACATTTCAATACATCTCGGCCTGCGAGGCCGAAACAATCGCGCACCTCGACGAAACTTCGGATAACCTCAAAAAAAACACAAAAAATTTGCAACATTACCTCAAGTTCAACCTCCTCTTGCACCGAAGCATTACGATCCTCCATTATATAGTAGAAACAACTTCGGATTTGAAGAAATTACCAAACCCTACGTTGACAAACAAATCATCATTTTCACGCTTTACGCAACTAAACGAGTTCTAAAAACCATCAATGGTTGTCAAACATTGTTACATCACTTGTCGGACTATGTCAATCCGCAAGAATCGATAAACGCTCTTCGCCAAACGCAATGTGACTTTGTGGTTGAAGCTTGGTGGTGGGGTGCCATAACTCTTTGTCGAAATGGTTTGTGGGGTTTGAACCATTATATATATACAAGGGCAAAATGGTCTTTTCCATTTTTGCTTGAATTTTTACAAATTTGGGTGCCTTCATTAAATGGTGGGGTGCCCTTAGCGGCCCTAAAAAAAATCACAAAATTTGAAACATATAAAAATTACCAACTTACCCTTTCACAAAGCAAAAATTTCTCCCGTCTTCTTTCCTCTCTCACGTTCATTGTGCACCCCAAAAACTGTTGCCATTTTTTCCAATCACCGGGGACCCCACATTGGTTCTTTTGCGTCAAAGGACTCTTACAATTGGTGTAAGTATATTCTCTCCATGTTTGAAGCACGAAAATAGGATTTGAAGTGGTTTTGAATGAATGAGTTTCAATTACTTTGTTTGATTGTGTAGGGCTTCGTCATTCGACATCACAGTTGGTTGATTTTGATTGAAAATGGAGGATGAGCATGTAGGGAATGATGATGTGCAACATGGCGAGGTAGGTGTTGCAACTTGTAATTTTTTTGAAAATTGATGATTTCTCCCTTTGGTTCGGCCATCCAGGGCCGAACCTTAGTTGTATGTTCGGTTAGACAAGACCGAACATAGTTCCATTGTTTGATGCTGGGATAACCGAACATTTTTCTTTATTCGGTTGGTGAGTCCCGAACATCTTCCCATTGTTCGATTGTTAGAGGTCGAGCATACCTAGTATGGACATGACCGAACCTTAATTATTTGCAAGTTTTTTTTGTCCTAATTAGTCCTTATTGAATTTCACACCTTATACTTTGCTATTTCATTATTTGTAGGAAAAATTGATTCTAGTGTCTGTCACGACTACACTAATGAATTCATCCCGAAACACCATTTGCAAGTAGGCATGAGGCGATCAGTTGGGTGCAAAGACAATGATCTAATACATTGTTTGTTATAGTCACAAAGAATTCTGATGTGGAGGGATGGTCGTTGTCAGGGAAGGGTGAACATGGTTTGTGAGAGGTCTGGTTCTTATAGGGGTGCGGTCTAAAGAGTAGGGAAAATGAAAGTAGATAAGGTTGTGAGCATAGTGAACTCAAAAGACAAGATTGAAGAGAAGGGTAAGAAGGGGAAATCGAAGAGTAAAACCGGGACGAAAAAGTGTGATTGCCCGTTTGCTATTAACGTTAAGGAACGTGAAGACATTTATGGCATGTGACAGTGGTTGCGGGCGGCATAACCACGACATTGGGTGTTATATGGAGGTCACTTATACGTCGGACGGTTAAATCCGGGAGAGCGTGTTGTTATGATTCAAATGATGAAAGGCAACATTAAGCCTGGAGAGATTTTAGACACTTTAAAGAATAGGGATGTATTGAATGCATCAACCTTGCGCACAATCTACAATGTAAGACAAAAATATAGGGTTGATGAAGTCGGGGGGAGATCACAAATGCAACAACTCATGCATTTATTGGATACACATGGGTATCTATCGTGGCATATGAAACATGACAAAACCGACAAGGTCATAGACTTGTTTTGGGCTCATCCGGACTCTACCAAGTTACTTCGATGTTTCCCTTTGGTATTGTTGATGGATTATACGTATAACACCAATTGATATCGTATGCCATTGCTTAAGATAATTGGTGTTACGTCAACCGAGTTCATGTTCTCTGTTGGCTTTGCATTTATATCAAGAGAGACGTAAGAGAACTATATTTGGGCGTTGGAGAATCTAAAGAACCTCATGGATGGATGGTCTGACCCACAAATGATTCTTACTGACAGGGAGTTGGGGTTGATTAAGGCAATCGAGTTTGTTTTCCCCTCTACATCTCACCTTCAATGCACATGGCATATCAATAGGGGTGTGGCGGCGAACACGAATTTTTTTTTTCGCGGAACGAAGATTTCAACCTATTCTTGAATAGGTGGAATGTTATGATGGTTGCTATTTCTAAAGGTGTTTTCAATTCTAAGATGATGAACTTGGTTGCCGAATGTTCTTATATTAATGGATTGCTAGATTATTTGATGACCACATGGGTTAGGGATTACAAGGAACGATTTGTGTGAGCATGGACTGAAAGAATATTACATCTTGGTCATTACACGACTGGTAGAGTAAAAAACGCACATAATACCTTGAAGAAGCATATTGAAAATTCTCAAGGAAACTTTATGACTATATGACCATACATTAACAACATGATTGAGTGGCAACACAATAAGATCAAAGTGTCTTTCGAAAGAGTTTAAATGTCGTGCAACACGGCTTCGGCGATAACTTGTTTCGTTCTTTGCGAGGATTTGTTTCATAAGTTGCATTAGAGAAAATTCGACAAGAGTTGGATCTCACGGAAAATGTTGGGAACGAATCCGTTAGGTGTGGTTGTGTATTGCGCATGACCCATGGTCTTCCTTAAGCCCATGAACTTGCAACTTATCAATTGACGAGTTCACCCATACCACTTGACGATATACATAGACATTGGCAAAAGTTGAACATGAATCCTGAGCAAGTCGTTAATCGAACATAGTACAATTTCAAAGATAAGATTTAAAGGGTAATTTAGAGATTTCAAAGTGTCGGTAGTGAGGATCAGCGCATGAGGATAGTCCAACAACTTCGAGAGATTAGTTGTCCCTCCTCATTGTCTGTTGTTTTCCTGAAAGAAAAACTTAAAACAAGGGGAAGAAAGCGATCAGAATCTGGAAAAGGAAAGGTGTCACAACTTGGGAAGAAGAGGAAGGCCCCTAAGGAAGATGAAGTTGACGTATCCACGAAGAGAAATCCAAGCCACTTCGAGTATGTTCTTCATCCAGATAAAATACCGAAGCAAGTTACCAACCAAGTCAAACAAAAGGTTCATAGAACGCGAACATGTTTGGATCGTCTGTCTAGTGTTAGTTATAAGGGTCTAGTCCCAATGGAATGGCTTGATCATATTGATAGAGTTGACGATATTAGGGGAGATGGCAATTGTGGGTACCGGGTTGTTGCAGCCGATCTCGGCCATAAAGAAGACTATGCCTGGAAACAAGTACGCAATGACATGTATTGGGAGCTTCGTGGGAACGAAACTGTTTGGCGCACAATCTTTGGTAATGATCACTACGACCGAATTATACAATCCATGCAGTACTACGGGGATGAGTGCATTCCATCGGAAAAATGGATGAGTATGCCTGACATGGGACTTGTAATTGCTAAATGTTACCAGGTCATGGTAGTGATTTTATTACCGAGTGGTAGTATGACATTCCCTCCACTTAGGGGCAAACCACTGAGTTCAATCGCTGAGAGGGTCGTAATAGGGATAACACATGTTAATGACAACCACTTTATGATGGTAAAAATAACAATTTATTTATAAAGTATTCCTATTTATATTTTCATTCTATGTTCACTTTGATATTGTTACATTTTTTGTAATGTGTTTTTCGTCTATCTTGTACAAGTTTTATTCAATGCAGATGCCCCTTTTCCTCCTTTATATCCTGGGTGGCGAAGAAATATAGAACCGGAGGTGATAGGATGGGGTGAGAACTTGATCACGAAGTAACCACCGGCTGTTGTTAATTCTCAAGATGGGACTCCAATTACCGTGGACTTAGGCACCCCTTGAATTTGTAGTTAAAATCATTTTTTTGTACCTTCAACTTGAAGTTTAAGTCGTTTTTTTTGGCACTTACAACTTCAAGTACCATACATTTTGTGGAACCTTAACTTGTGTACATAAATTACTTTACAAGAGAAATCTTGTATGGATGTTATGCAAGTAATGACACATGTTAAATTATTTTGTCGAAATTGTTTCGATTACTTAATATGCACATTTTGGTAGGAATCGATTTTGTTGTCTCATTATACGTTAATTTGGCGAACATCTTAACAGAAGTATGTTCGGGCAAGCAGGGTCGAATTTTTTTTTATAAAAGTTCGTTAAGACGTTGCCGACCATATTAATTTACTTCGGTTACACCCAACCAAACGTCTTAGAACGTCCAACAAATGAAGTGTTCAGTTGGTACCTACTGAATTTATTTTAAAATGTTCGGTTGAACCAAACCGAATCTATTTCAAAGTTTCAGTTAGACCTAACCGAACGTATTGCTGAAACTGAATAACATGATGTTCGGTTATTACCTCCGAACGTTAACAATGCATTCGGGCATACGTAGCCAAACGTTCTTAGAAACTTCGGTGAGTAGTTGACCGAACATTACAAATATGAATATGTCAAAAGAACTCAGTTGCATGTGACCGAACCTCTTACTAACCCTCGGTTAAGCATGGTCATACATTAAGAATAAGTTCGGTCCTGCTTGACAGAACTTCTGTGAAAAACCTAAAAACAGTCAGGGAAGAAACATCAAACCATTCACAAAGCAATTCATACAACCATTCATACAACAATCAATAACACTCATTCAACTGATAAAACTCATTCAACTGAAACATTGCATTCAACTTGAAAGTGTCACATTCTACAATCAATCCATACATTGCATTCAAAGGAAATGAAAGTGTCACATTTAACCATACCACCAAAAGTAATCATTTGTTCCCCTTCGTACGCTTCTTCGGGGGCTGGTCTATGCTTCTGTGCTTACGATTAGATGGTCCAGAATCATCTCCAACTGTGTGTGATCCGGATTGAGTCCCTTCTTCAAAACCACTTGATATTGCTTATCCTTTTTCCCGTCAGGTGCCTAAGTACATCGTCTGCCATCTTCTCTGCCGAGGTCATGGTCGATTCACTGGCCGGTAATGCTTTCCACTTCTGCACTACGTCCACGGTTCGTTTGACACGCTACATACGATGAACGAAAAAGTACATCAAAAGGTCTGAAAATGGGATCAAAGTAAGGGAAATAGTTGGAAAATATATATATATATATAACTTACAACAAGCAAGTCATCATCATCATCAATGGGATCGCCAGTGTTGCCCTCCGGATTCTCAAGTAATGGGTAAGAAATCTTGTTGAACCATGGGAGATAGTTCAGAGCAGCTTCCCAAGCATACGATGCTCTCGAGCCTTTAGATCTGGCGGACAACACATGATTTTTCCACCTCTTCCACATCTCTGCTTGGAAGTTGTACTTAACGAGATAGCTTGCAGCAGATTTGCCTCTATTCACTCGAGTAGGCTTGTAGGGAGCCAAGGGGATGCGTTGTACGTAGCCTATTTGGTGCAAGAACTTATCCAGGTGGTATGGCTCAACTATCGAAAATAACTTTAGGGTTCCCGTGTAGAACGCAATCTCCATAATGTCATCATCATCCACCCAAATATCCGCATATGGGCCCTGTCAAGTGACCTATGCAGCCTCTCCATATTAGATCTATTAAGACCTTGCTATTTCTTTTATTTCCACCTACACACACGTGGGAAGGTATCGACGTACTTTGTATTGATGTGTGCTAGGTGAAGGTCCCAATGCTTGACACCTACCCCTACAAATAATAATAAAAATAATATGTCAATTAGATTATACCGATAAATATAGGGAATTCATTGAGTGTGCAAAATAGTAAAGAGACAGACCTCAAGCAAGGTGAGATACCCTGCAATCTGGCAAGCATCCACACAACATGTTCATACGAGATGCCGATACAAGTATGTTAGTGCTGCAGAACCCCACGTATACGTACTAATCTCATCCAAATTCTATAGCAACTACAACAGTTGGACATGTACTTGCGGGGAAGTCTTGTCGACAAATAGAGTGCACCCGAGCATATACCAGAGGTACGCTCATGCCGTGCACTCAACCCAATGAGTCGGCATCCGCTCGTCTTTGTCATTCTTCGTCCTCTTTGGTTTCGTCCCACATTTTGACTTCAACCAAATTTTCTTGATGTTCATGCCCCTCTGCGGACCAATCGCCATCTTTGCCTTTTTTTTAGACACATTAAGGCATCACGACACCAACTCGATAGCCTCATACTTGAAAAGCGCCTCAACCGCAACTGCTTTTCCAACAACTGGAATCTTCAACAACCTACTCACATTTTCCAGTGTCATGGACATTTCACTAAATGGGAAGTGAAATATGTTGGTCTCCGGCTGCCAGCGCTCAACAAAAGCAGAGATGATGGTCTTCTGTCCTTGTACATAAGAGCACTCGGTAAGTGTGTTTAACCCAGACTGATGGATAATCCTTTGAAGGTCGGCAATGTCAGGGTGACATGTCTGCAAATCCCAAGCCGCCAGTTGAGCCCCATGATTAATGCATCTAAGAAGTGGTCTTTCTTGAAATTCACAAGTACACAAAGTTAGACACATTATCAATTACATAAACACAAGTTATTGGAGAATTACTAAATAAAATAATGCCTAACCTCATAAGAATGGTGATAAGCCAAAATAACACAAAAAGAAATTAGTGCAAAAATAAAATGAAACAACTTGACGAACTCTATGCATGATATCAGGTTTTTCCATGAAAACTTAAGACGAGATGCCTAAGTTCTTAGTCAATCTAAACCACACTTAATAATGCAGTTTATGTATGCACAATACAATTGTAATGCAATACATAAATACATAAAATTGGAGAATTACTAAACTTATTAGAGAGTTACCTCATTTTTCCATATTGCAGCCGCCACATGGTTGTTGAAACTGGCCAATATTGAATGGTCAGTGGGGCCACCCGAAATAGGTCTCGATGGGTCATCCGTGGCCTCTTCCACTACCCTACTACTTGATGAAGCTGCCTTCCCACGTGCCTTGGCACGTGTCCTTTCTTCCTCAACTTCATCGGTTCCCTCATCTTCCTCACCCTCTCCCTCATCCTCTCCATCTCCATCCCCTTCTTCTTCTCCCTCTTTTCCGCCAATAGAACCATTTATGAATCCTCATTTTCTCCCTCTTCATCCCCACCTTTCTCCCTATGCCCAGTCCCCATGGCTTCTCCCTCTAATTCTCCCTCACCAGCCCCCTCTTCTTATTCCTCATCGAAGTCCTCTTCAGAATCCTCTTTTGACTCATTTACATGCCCCGTAGTCTCATTTCATTCCACCACATTGCCTTCTTTGACTTGTACCCGCTCTTCTTCACTTGAGTCGGAAGAAGAAGATCCCGAGGAGTATGCCGAGAAGGTATCAGCATCAACTACATTTGTAACGCGTGACAATTGCTTGGACTTTCTATATGATGTTGTTTGAGGTATCCGTCATCCACCGCGCGCCGGCATGGCACCGGCCTCCTCCCGTGTCACGAGCCTCTTCGGATGACCCCTCCCTGTAGTGAAAAATACCAGTTATAATTTATACATTTGACAAACTTAAGATTTATTGAAACTCAGGTGCTTCAGCCGTGCAGAACCGAAACTTGATTAGAGTTTCGGTTAGTAAAAATTGAACCTCAATCATAGTTTCAGTCACATGCATCCAAACCTCACCCAAACATTCGGATACATGTGACCAAACCTCACTATGACGTTCGGTCTTGTATGATTGAAACTCCAACACAAGGTTCAGGCAACAACAACCGAACCTTGTATTGGAGTTTCAACGTGGAACACCGAACCAGATCGAAAAATAATATTTCCAACAACAACAACATTAACCCTTAAGCATCAACCAAAACAACAACAACAACGCCAACAACAACAACACCAACAACAAAAACAACATAAACAACATAAACAACATAAACAACATAAACAACTTCAAATGCTCACTTTCGATTCAACGAAACTCATTGAGGCCGAAACTCAATCACTCACCAACAACTCTTCCTTCCTTTCAACACGGTGACGAACTTCACGTCAGAGGGACTCAGTCACTCGCCAACCACTCTTTGGGGTAGCAATCACTAAGAACAAATCGAGATTCGAGGGTTTGGGTGAGGGTTCTTAGTTGGGAGGCGGGAACAAAATGTTCCAAAGCTTGTGGGTGCTCTTCTCAACAAGGGTATTTTGGGTAATAAACGATTTTATTGGGGACCCTAATCAAACTGTGGATTGCACTAATCAAGTGGCTTGCCTTTACACTTTTGTGGGGTGCACATATAACCGACCATAAACTATACACCGTCTCTACGTATCTCTATTTAGATTATATATGGAAAATTAGGGATGCAAATGGGTAGGGTAGGGGATGGGGACCTCATTCCCATACCCATACCCATACCCATACCCATTAAAAAATTTATCACCCATACCCATACCCATCTGGGGATGAATTCTCATACCCAAATCCATACCCATCAAATCCCCGTGGGTATGGGGAATACCCATTGATAAAATATTTTACCCATTTCGTTACCTATTGGAGATCTCAATATGGATTTTCATAGGGATTTTTGCGAGGATGGGGAATTCTCGAAGGAAAATCTCTTTCCCTATTCCATTCCCCATTAGGGATCCCCGCGGGGATTTTCAAAAAAAAGAATTGTAACAATTAAGGTGTCAAATATACATACATAACAACATAATTATCTAAATTCCAACAAAAAAATAAACATATCATGCATTAAAAATTATAACTACTAAGTGCTAACAATTATAATTAAGTTTCTACAAAATCATAGGCACGTGCAAAACGAAAAGTTCAAATTTAAAATATTCCTTAAAGTCACTATCTCTTTAAACCACCAAGTCATCAACTTTTTTCAGTATTTTTGATCCTAAAATTCTAAAATATAAATATAGTTGTGAACAATTCAAAACAAAACATATAGTTATTAATTAACCAAATAAATTAAAATTATAAATCTCAATAAGAGGTTTTTTGTTATATGTATGAGTTTTTCAGAGTGAAAACTATGTAATATTATGTAATATTTATATATAAATATCACATGGTATATATATAAATAATAAATATTATATGGTGTATAAATTGTTATATGAGGATCCCCGTGGGTAGATGGCTATCCTTGTAGGGATGCTCGTGGGTATATTTTATTACCCATACTCGTACCCATACCCATGTGGATATGAGATTTTGCACCCATCCTCACCTCCAACCCCATTTAAAATCCCCATATCCTTACCCGCTAGGGTAAATCCTCATCACCCGTAGGTATTCCCTTACCCATTTGCATCCCTATGGAAAATTCTTTTGGAACCCGACATCGACACCACATAATGGCGTCCCATAATTTTTTGCATCGTGATAGGTAAACAATGCGAGACCTTAAAGAGGTTTTCGCTCCTATGTGACTGAAAACTACAGGCAACAAGAACGAACAAAAATATTTTGAAACTCAAAAAAATTCATAAAAACGACTAAAAATTACTTAGTTTTGCTTGAAATCGTTAGAATTTGTGATTCCATTGACATTTTTGCGCTCAAAATGCAAGATTCAAGCCCCAAATCAAAGCCCTAAACTAAACAACACCACTATAAAATCGACTCAAGAGACAACAATAAGAACTCAGAAATCGACACGAAAAGGTGGAAAACGCACTTACACCATCGAATCGATGTAGTTTTCCCCATATTTTGTTGGAGGTTGGCCAGAGGTGGATGCGCTTCGAGAGAAGAATAAAATGCGTTGTTAGTTGACTGGGGTATAAGTGAGCGAGGTATGGATGAGCAAAAGCCCTTTTATATGGAGGGTATTAAAGTCATTTCGTGCAAAGGTAAACCTAGAATGCCCAAAAAAAATTATTGGGGTATGTTGAACAAAAAAAAGGGGTCCATTTACCTTATCCCGAGCTTGTCATTAAAAATCCAAATCTTTGAAACAGTAACTCCATAGTGGGGCTTCATTGTCCCCTCACAGCTTCTCATTAAAAATCCTGAAATTTACAAGATTGATTGTCAAGAATTACATAACCTTTCGAAACCCAAATCTTTGAAATCATCAAGTGTGACGACTCGAATCCTCGAACTCATGTCACCTCGTTCGAACCATCACCAAACCTCGAAATAACCCAGTGAGTCGGGCGATGATCCGTTAAACCGCAACCTGCGGAATAACATCAATAACTATCTACAAGTACAATTTTAAAAGTTAAGTAAAAGTGCAGAATTAAAACCATCCCGAATTGTATATCAATACGGAATAATAGGTATATGGTCATTACAACTTAAACAACTAACATAAGTTCTATGGGCTCAAAAGTTTACCTATTAAATCCCTGTTTAATTTCATTTTGAACAAAAACATAATAGACTAATACATCCAACTGACAAAAGAAATGAGATATGCTATGCTAGGACTTTCCCCTTTTCCTTTCTATAACGTAGCTGATGAGGTACCTGAAGGGAAAAATGGGGTGAGCAATAAACAACGGGCTCAGTAAAATGAGGACCCACTTTACCGTATGTCGGCCCCATCGTCATTAAGACGACTGACCAACCTAGATTACCTTAACCCTATGATAATCTAGTCAGCCTAATCCATTCTTTCAACTCTGAACTTAAAACAACAATTATTTCAATCCTTAATAAGGCTCCAAAACTAAATTATATCCTCAATGAAACTCAATTCATGATTTGTTCAATTGGAGCAAATTAGAAAATCATACGGATTATTCTTCGTATTTTGTAAAAAATTTGGCAGAACTTCCCCTAAAAGTAGCTTGCCTGAAAACTTCCACCTAATAGATAGCAGAATGGGGAGATGCCTAGAAGGACTGACAACTCCTACAGTTCATAATATGTATCATATTCAAATTTATAAACTAACTTACATGGGTGTATTCAATTGAGATTTTAATGGACTTTTGGTTACTTTTAATGACTAAAAAAGTTTAGGTGTATTCAATTTAAACTTTTAGAGGGTTTATAAAAGTAAGGTGTATTTAATTTTTTGGTTACTTTTGTGGTTTGGTTACAAATCTCGATTTTTATAGACTTTTTGTATAAAAATACACAAAGAAATCTTCAACACCTCCTCACCTCAACCCATGAATTTTTAGAGACTTCTAATTTTTGTTGGTTCCCTTCTTCAATAAGGACTTCATTGTTCACAAGGTCTTTTGTTATCAATTATTTTTATCAACTTCTCAAATCACTCCACAACTCATGGATTTCATTGCTCACTCATTATACTCTAATGTCTATGTTGATGAAAATGAAAATGATGTCGTTATTAACAATATCTCATTCTTGCATCATTGTACAATTTGATAGGTTTTTTTGACAAAGAAGTTGTTTAATAAGTGTATTATTATAATATCAAAAAGTGTAATATTATTATTTTTGGAGAAAATAAGCGTATAATCTTTTCTAATGCAAGAATTGCATTTTAAAAAATTTAAACTATCGATATTAAGGAAAAAATACAATTTTTTTTACTTAAGTCAAAAAAATAAAGTGCAAAATTTTTACACTAATATTTGCAATGACCTTACTTGGTTCTTTTCTGCCACTAAAAAATGATTTACTTACCTTTTTGTTTTGTTGATATTTATTTACTTATTTGTTATGTTACTATCTTGATAGTAATTCATTAATATGTCTATATGATTTTTTTTATTAAAATACAAAAGTATTTTTTAAAATATTAGTAATAGTTTTTAGGAAAAAGAAAAATAATTATTTTATCTATTTTTTATAATAAAGTGCAAAATATTTATTTCGATATAAAAATCACAAAAATCTACTAGTATTAATCAAAATCATGTTTAAGAAAATCACAAAAGTCACTGAAAATCTTTAATATTAATAAAAGTCATCAAAATGAAGTCTATATAAAAGTTTATCAAAGTCCTTAAAAATCTATGAAAATCTACAAACTTCAGAAAAGTCATCCACTTATAAAATAACCAAAAATCTATTAAAATATCAATTGAATACATCCCTGTTAGAGTCTCCGATAGCTCAATTACAACTTAATAATCCCAAATAGACCAAAATTGAAATATAAACCTTTTCAACTTATTTTAAAGTAACTTAGGAGACTCTCATAACCATTCAACCAAACTTTACGTCCTACACTCACCCCAAAAATCCAAAACAATATATATATATATATATTTATATAAACAATTTAAAACAAGAATGTACTTTAAATTAAAAATAATTACCACAATCTTCGAGTTTTATCCATTATTCCCTTGTTGTCATATAGAATCTGACATTATAAAAAAACTCGAAGATGTCAGGTAAGTAAATTCCTACATTGATCTGTACTCTTGTAATTGTTAGTCTGATACATAGAGACATATAATTGCATTTCTAAAAAAATAATAAGATATATGCGTCAACGTGACATGCAATCTACTCCGTCGCTGGTTCCTAACTATAATCAGATGTCGACTTCTAAAAATAGTACAGAGACAATATTAAAAAATCATGAAATGCAAAGATAACTTGTCGGTGTTAGACTCCGCTGGTCTCACTAGATGACGTAGATGCAGGATTGAAACCAAGTTTCAAGCAAACCAGACTCCGAAATAAGCTTATCTCCCTCACTCTCTCTATGTATGCATGACCAAGAATGATAAAATGCAATGCAGACTATGATACAATTACATGTACAAAGATATTTAATCAATAGTAAAGATCGTCGTAGGGTTTACTTACCACCAAACCAACTCAAAGTTGGTTACGAAGCCTCACACAACGTTTCCTCGACATTCACATACTTTGAACCTGTTCCCCAAACTTCACTCCGAGTGGTTTCGAGATCCTTAATGTTACCTAAAATCATTGAGAAATCTGGATAAGTTTCATATTCAAATTTCTTAATTTTCGACCAATTTCTGAGTTATTTTCATATTCTCAAGTCCTAAAAATCCGAAATCAGTCCAAAATCAACTACTCGGATGTTCGAATCCCAATTTTGACTGCAAATTGTGGTTCGAAATCGAAAAATACCCTTGACTAGGCTTTTAAATAATTTTCCAAATTTTGGACATTTTCGAATTTCGTAGCACGCTTTACGAGGATACCCAAGTATAAATTCTCGAGAAAATTCCAAATTCTCTATTTTCCATAGAAATTATCCAAAAATATAATTTTCTTAATTTTCACTTTTATTCTGGGATTTTTATGAATTTCCAACAATTTTTTTTTTTTAATTTGGGGTTTGACCTCTAAAGCGATCCGGTTTGGTCCGGTCTGGGGATCAAACCCCATCTTCTTCCTCTATTCCTCTAGTAATGTTCGATTAATAGCCTTTTAAAAAAATGATTTCGTTTTAGGTACTTGGTTGGGGGTTTGTTGTTCTCTCTAAAGGGGGACAACCCCTTGTCGTTTCATTCCTCGATGGGTCGAGCCTCCCATCCCTAACTGATCTCAACCTCCATTAACAACATCACGACAATCTACAATAACAACATAACAACAACAAACAATACACATACACACACACACACACACACACTATCTCTCTCTCTCTCCCTCCCACTTTCTCTCACATTCTCTAAATTCCAATCATTCCATTTGTGTGGAAACAAGAATTGGTGAGGAGGTTCTGTTGATTTGTAGAAACATATTAAGATTTCATCGAGATTCGTATCGCATGAATCTCGAGACAAATCTAATGGTTCTATTTTTATTATATAATTTGATCTTTCTTGAGATACATGTTGCATATCTCAAGATTGATCTTGTGGCTATTAACAAGATAATCACCACCTCTAACCGACTTAGATGGAATAAATTATATTGATATCCTCGATATATGTATTGCGTATCTCGAGGTAGATCTTATGGTTTTGTAATTACCATACACCACTTAATTCTCTTTGAGATGAAATGGCACGCGTCTCGAGACATAAATATACATCTCCAACAGCTTATATTTTACTCCATTCACATCCTCGATGCTTACGCTACGCGTATCTCGAGGCGCATTTAATGTGTACTTTTATTTGAATTAAACTTTAGGATTGATTTATATATATTTATATATATAAAATACGTTATATATATAACAATATATACACCTATGTACTTTTGTGGCTATAAATTCGCCACACGCGCCAACGACCATCCTCGCGCATGCACACTATCGTACATTCCACGCGTGTCACCCTCGACCCCGCGTGTCACTAGGCGTCCACCATTTTATCAATTATTCTATTTAATTTTGTGATTATCTCTTTAATTTATGTCCCAATTAAATTTTGAAAATACCCCAATTTCACCAAAATTAGAGAAAATTCTCCAACGCGCTCCGGAACTCACGGACACCACGTATACACTTCGATTGACCCTATTTCACATCGAATAGTGTATAATACATCAAATAGGTACGCGACACATAAAAATAATATTTAAACCTATGATATCCGGTCCGTAATGTGTGGGTCCCACTTCGGATACTTAAATCCTTAATTAAATTCGAGAATACTTAATTAGTCACCTAATCAAGTATTTAAATTTCTCAGATGTCACACTGTCAATCATCCAAGTAATACCAAAACCCAATATAGGGTCGGTCCAATTTATTTAAGGGCCCTAGGCCAAATTATAATTTGGGGCCCTTAATTATGAATACTTAAAAAATATGTGCTTCACATACACACACAAAGATATTAATTTAAATAACATAAAGCTAATAATACTTTTAAATAATTTTGATTTAGGGCAGCGGCTTAAAGTACCCTAGTTTTTACTAAACGAACCCATTCCTACACGGTAATTCTTTTTCTAAATGGACCCCACTTTCTCGACTTTATTCCTAAATTACCTCTGACTTCAACTAACCAAACCCCTCTCACCTCTCCCAGCCATTCTATTCGAATCCCAAAACTTGAATCCACTAATACTCAATTTCCTTGCTAGTTGTTGAATCTGAGCATTGTATTGAGGTCGAGGGTTCACGAGGAAGTCTAGTCGTGACCGAACCCCACCAAATACGCGCTTGTCAGAGGTCGATGAGCAAAGGGAAGCTCTGCCGGAGTCATCACGTTTTCTCGATTGATTGGGTAGGTTTTTACCATTAAAACGTTAGGGGTTATGATTATAATGAGATTTCGCGTCTTTTGGTTTATATTTTAGTCGATTTTGGCTGGTACGATTTGGGTGTGGATTTTCTTGATTTTAATTAGTGTAATTCGTGACCAACGGGCTCACGGGTGAGAATTGTGAATCTGCCACGACCGTGTCCAACCGAGTTGGATTCTTAACTTTCGAAATTATATGACTGAATGTCTTCACTTAATTTTGATACTCTTTGTCCGCAATCACTACTTGGTTTCGAATATCCATAACCGTAATCGGTATAGAGGTTTTGATTTCATTTAATCAAAACCCAAGCTCGACCTTGCAGCTCCGAACCTCATGAAATTTACGTTTTGTTTACATTTTTTAGGCCTGCTTATACTGTTTCTGTAGTGGGGCTATATTGAACATCATTTATTTTGTTTTTATGTATGGGGAGAATAAAAAGATGAGCAAGGAGATCTATGACTATTGGGCACGATGGGAGGGTGACAAGGCTGGTGATGGAAGTACCGCGGCCTCCCAAGTGGGGGTTGCCCTTCCTAAAAGGAAGCGTTCGACTTCATCGAACTAGAAAAAAAAAGTAGATCGGAATAATCCTATCCCCAAACGCAAATAGGTAAAATAAGCCAATGAGAATGAGGCATGCCTAATGGAGACTGGTGTCGATGATAGGGGTGCAACTTCTTCTGTTGAGGATAGAGGTGTACTTATAGCTGGGGCTGGGATTAGGGAATATACCATGCTTAGTCGTACACCATCGGGTGATGCTGCAGCTATTGAGGCTAATGCTGCAGATATTGAGGGTGTAAATGACTCCTCCGGTTCAACCACACATGTGGAAGATGAAATGATCACTTTATTTCCTGTTGGCACGACCAATTAATCGCTCTTACCTTCATTTCGACACCATGTCTTGCTAGACATTTGGAGGAACAAGGTGCATATTTCTATGCCTTAGTTAATTTTTGAAATGTTTGGTTCATGATTATCTAACTCTTGCACAATTTGTTTTGTAGAGTCGAGGATTCTTAAAGTGCATTAACCATGGTTCTCAAGTTTCAGTTTGGGAGACTATTCAGGGACATCTAGAGAAGGAAATGGTGAAGAAGTTGATTGAGGGCTCCGACTTGGAACCCTTAGGTTATATCTCATATGATGGAAGTAACAGAGTGTTCATCTGTGGCATTATTGAGAGATGGCAGCCCAAGACCAACATGTTCTACATGCCATTTGGCGAGATGACTATAATGTTAGATGATGTGCGGGTTCTTCTTGGGATTTATGTCACTGAAAAAATAGTTGTTGTCAAGTCGAAGGAGCGCATTAAGGTCACTTCGATGGTAAGTCGTTTTCTGGGGATCTCAATATGTGAAGTTGATAAAGATATTAAGACTATGACTGGCCTCACTGTAAGGTTAGCATGGTTGAAGGAACGATTTGCAGTCTCAACTAAAAGACTTTTAAAGGAAGAGGAAAGTGAAGAGGAAGAGGAAGATGAGGAAGAAGAATGGTCTGATGGGAATAAAGAGAGCTATGTATACCCTCCCGTTGAGTGTTTGGTTAGAGCCTACATCTTATACCTATTTGGGGCCACCCTTTTTGCAAATAAGTCTGGTACAAGAGTCCATCTTACTCTCATTCAGTTTTTGGAAGATTTGGAGAGGATTGTTGAATATGCATGGGGTGGTGCGACACTTGCTTACATGTATCGTCAGCTTGGCATTGTAAGTCACGTCGGGGTCACTCAAATTTGCAAATACATGACATTGTTAGAGGTAAAGTATTGAACCATTTTATTATGATTGTTTATTACTTTGTTCGTAACATTTGTTTTGTGTAGGGCTGGATGTACTATCACTTTCCATTCATCAAGCCACGTCTACGTAATGACTACAAAGTGGGAATGTCCTGAGTGATGAAGTGGCATCATAAGAAAGAGTCCAGGCTAACGTTGAATATTCTCATAGAATTTAGGAAGCGACTCGATAGGATGCGACCCCATGAGGTGATGGACAAAATAACTTTATTTAATATATAGAACGTTTATAAATAAATTTTTTCCTAGGTATTTGGTATACCACAAAAAGAATAGTGCACCTCCAGTCCATGAAATGGCATTCTATTTAGGTTTGATGAGGTTTTTAGATGTTATTAAACTACAGAATCCTGCAAGGGTTTTGAGGCAAATAAGATTTGTTCAAGGCATTCCAAAAGAACTATACCGATCCATTTCTGCTAATAGGACCAGTCTAACCTATCTGTACTTAGTGAAGTAAAGTTACGACCCCATTTTGGGAAGAATGGGAGGATCATCTCATTGCTAAAGAGTGATGCAGTGAAAAGGCAAACCATCCATAGCAAGCTGCACCAGGATACCTTGAATGGTTTCAGTTCGTGAGTCACCCATTTGCTTAAAATCCAGAACATGTATCCGGGGTGGATGAGGAAGACGAGTCAACTTTGGTAGGAATTTTACTTATGTTATATTCTATCTTCTTTTAAGTTGATTGGGTATATGTTATCAATTACTTAATTTTTTTTATTGACAGCGTAAGTGTCGGGCACTTGACATTGCATTGCAGTTCAGATCCATGCTAAGGGCCAACATTACACTTGAAAATGCAATCGCAATGGCAGATGCGGTAATCACCTTATTATCTGGTGTTCAAGATGAAGAAAAAAAGATGATGACTACCACGACCACCCACAGTGACGAAGCTACAACATCCACTACCGTTGGACATGGCTTAAAATTTGGGGAAGATCTTTAGTTGTTGGGCATCCTCCTTTGACTTATGTTCTCTTCTCTTTTAGACTCATAGATAAATTTGGAGTGTTTTTGCTTGAGTGTTATTGTTCACATAACTTTCTCATTTCGAATTTTTCGCTATCTTTGAATTAGCAATTAATTTCCCTATGGGAACCTGCTAGAATCTGAGTTATAAATGTTTGAAATATTGTTCCTTATTGTTTGTGTGTCTATTTTTGCAAAAATTATTAACTGCAGACTTACAGGACCGATAAGTGTTGAAGAGTAACGGACTAGGAAAGCCAAATACATCCGAGAGTTAGTCTACAGCTTTGGCAGGATTCAACCGATAGTTGGTCATGGTGCTTGGCACTAGATCTTTGAATACTACTAAAAACTTAGTTGAAGTTTTTTAATGTGGTGTATGCATAGTAAATTTATGGGCTATGCCCAAAACTTTATGGGGTTTCCAATAAGGTACGATCATGTATAGCTGATAGTATGTGTAGTCTCTCGAACTACGCTAGTCGAAGCTTTGTATACGTTAGTTTAGTTATCAAATGCGGGGTATACATAGTAACATAACAGGGTAGGCTCAATGGTACGTAATTCTAAGTCCATCCTTCTTTGATAAGTTACTGTCACCTATTACTGATAGTCAAGAAAACCTCTCAAAGTACTTACTCCAAATGGAATTATAATTAGTTAAGTTCTCAAATGCGGGGTATATGTAGTAATATAATGGGGTATGCTTAATACTTAAGTTACAGTGCAGTATGGCTGAGAGTTTATATTGTCTTTCGGACAACTAGCTCCGAACATTCACATAATATAGTTACCTTCTCAAATACGGGGTATGTGTTGAAATTTATATATGGGGTATGTTTTAAGATTTGATGAGGTATATGTAGCAAGACGGTTATATTTGTCCAAAGTCTATTGAAGCATTTTTTTCTTCAATCTTTGTATGTCATGTTGTTAAAACACGGTGGGTTACAGATAGAATAATGGTAGGGTATGAATATGAAAACGGTTAGAAGATACCGTTCTCTTGGTATATGTTACAGTTACACATGGTTGTATTAAACAGGTCATCATAACCCTGCACGCCCGAATCCTCTTAAGATCAAGTTAGAAACCCATTTTCAGGGTTGATTTAGAAATATGGTGGGGGTATGCGTAGTATAACGATGGTATGCGGCTGAAGTAGGACTTGCAATCTCGGACATGTAGTACCGTAACCTAGGAAGAGATATCGGTCTTGTCAGACCGAGAGCAAGCAGAACCTAAAAAAAATTCATTTCTCAACAAAGCCAACAACATCCAGTATAACATTTAATAGACATCAACTACGCACCATTTGTACATCATCCCAAATACAAATAAACAAAATTAAGAACGTAATTATTCAAAAAAGATACATTACTATCAATATTTAAAAGTAACCACAAAATGAGAACGCATGTTTCAAGCTTCAACCAAAATAGATAGCAACTACACATGATGTAAATCTAAAGAGCAACTAGACTTTTCCATCATTGCTATACCCATCTATTTAAACCCATATATACCCGTGTGTACCAAAAACACATGACACATACATGCAAAAAAGGATACATGTACCATTTTTCAATCATTCAATCAAGTTCCAAAAAATAAAAGCTAAGACAAAGTATCAATCTAAACAAACGCATTCGGCAGGTCTAGTTGCATGTGGTCGATGTAGAACGTTCAACTGATCAGGCCACGACCTACTTTCTTTCAAGGCATATACATCTCATTGCATCGAGATAGGTGGGAAAGGTGTGTCACCCATCATTCGTAACTACAATTCAAAAATAGTAAAATTCAGTTATAAATGAACAAATAACATTATAAAAACACTAAAGAGATATACAAAAGACTCATCATAACAAAATGAGAAGTGTTAACTAAGCACAACCAGATGATTCGTCTCTTATATACAGAAGGGGGTGCAATGACTGGAAGCCAAGTCGCGGACCCGCCTTGAGATAAAGAAATAAAAACCATCTTGTAACAATTGGCAACAACTAATCCCATATCCGGTAATGTAAGCCAAGAAGAACCCGGTGCGAATTCGGTCTCAAAAATGTTAATGGCATTTCTACTAGTTTCAAAGTGGGCTGGCAACTAGAACAAATGGATGTAGAAATCCCTGTTGCTATCAAGCTCTGCACTAGCTTCCTTCTCACCCTCATCCAGCCAAAAATAGGTTCGTATTCTAATGTCTCGCCTATAGCTCGATACCCACAGTTGCCATCAGACTCGACATTCCTCATCTCAAACTTGTATGGTATCCACATATCCGGTACCTTATCAACAAACCCAGCTGAAACTTGAGATCAAGTCTTTGATCGTCTAGGTGGCACAAATAGGATTGAAATAGTAGCTCGAGCGCGTCCTTTTCCCCTGAACTTCCCTTGCCACCAATATTTAAAGATTGGGTTGGCTCAATGGAATTGGAATCACAAACAACATACTCTTTGGTTGCTCGAGCCTCGGAAACAGGTTGAACCTTTTCGGTAACAGGCCAAACCTCATCAACAATAGGCCGAAACATCCTCACTAATAGGCCGAACATCCTCGGTAACAGACTGAGCCTCCTCGCGGCAGATCGAGCCTCATCGGCAAACCTAGCTCGAGCCTATCGGCAAACTTAAACCTATATGGAGTCCTCGTAGTAGATTTCTGGCGTTTCTCATTTTTTCTCTTTTCGGGACTTTTTTTGGGCCCAAAGGACCATTACGCGGTCGACCCCTAGTCTTCACTTTCTCTTTGGGTATGGAAATTATAATTGAAGCCGGGCATGTGATTTCCCTCAACTTTTGGACAATTTTCGCTCTAAAATTGTGACCGTCGCTTTAAAACTTAGCCTCAATTGCTTCCATTTCAGCACGATACTCAAAGTCATCTTCTTGTTCTTTGCCAACTTTAATCGAGTGCAAGTTCAATTTCCTTCAATGTTGTAATACCTCTTCAAAAGTAATTGGGCTACCGTCTAAGACATGTAATGCAATCTCGTGGGCACACGAAAACCTATGAGTGGCCCTTAACGTACATCCACAAATGGATCTATCAAGCCTAACACCATCACTAACCTTCTGCAATTCCTTGTTGATCTCATCCAGTGCATACTGAGAAACAAACCCAATAAATGAGCTGAAAATGTGGCGTTCATACTAATATGCGATGAGATGCATCGACCGGTTGAATGAAGACTCTACGGCTCTTTGCTGATGGTCAAGAACTAGGTGTATGGACCTCCACGCATCCTCAAAGTGTCCCTGCGAGGTCCTTAACTCTTTTTCAATACATAATGTGCACCCTCCACCTGATTAGTAGTGGCATTCCCAAAATACATCACCTAATCCGTCCATACCATAAGAAATTTCTCCTTATGACACAACCAAGTGTCCCACACGTAATCTACCAAATCGGGCACTCCTTCATATTCATCTTCGAGCTCATTTACCCTACCCCCGTATGCTAACTCTATCTAAGCGTGCACCACGTCCATCCATTTCCCATACTATAGGCCGTAGTCATACTCTTTAGAGAATAATTCTCTTGTCTTAGAATGGACATTCCTATTTATGTGTCAACCACACAGAAAGTGCGCACTAGTTGGGAATATTTCCTCTATGGCCCCTATGAGAGCTTAATCTCTATCGGTCAAGATGACCCCGAAGAGTGTCTACCCATCCAACAAATCCCTCAACTATCTCAAAGTCCATGCATAATCAGGTATCGTCTCCTTGGCTAAGAATGTATGCGCCGCAATGAAAGTCATGCTAGTGGAAGTGATGCCAACAATCTTGAGTAAAGGGTACCTGAACCTGTTAGTCTTATAGGTGCAATCCATAATCAACACATGAGGAAAGCACCGAAGAAGCTACAATGAAGTAGGGTAAGCAAATAATAGACCCCTGACGATGTCTGATCACTCTCAAAACACATGTTGCTCCACATACCGATGCTCATCCAATTTTTGAAATAACATTTGCATATTTGTTTTTCCTTCCAGCTTCAAGCCTTCTCAATCGGGCTCTCTCATTATAGATTGTTTTCATGACAGTCAAATTAGCCGAATTCTTTTCCTTAATGCTAGCTAGAATGTGTCAAGGCTTAGCACTAGTCTTGCTCAAATCTTTGAGAATAACCCTCTTGGGTTTGGTAAGCCTTCCGGGATATGCATAGTCAATCAAGTTATTTGAAAACTTGTGGCTGTGCACCCCACACACAACATGCACATGCCATTTCTCATCAGCCTCATGTTTCACATTCATCTTGAATTGAAAAACATACTTCTTCGAGGCAGTCTCTTTAGGCTTATCCTCAGCCTCATCCCCACCCTTTTCTTTACATATTTTCTCAGTAGCCAACTTTAACTTCTTCGCCCTAGAAATCTTTAGAGGAAAAAATCGAACCTCTCGCATCCAATGGATAGCCTAGCTCGCTGACCAATTGGAGCATCATATTTCAATATAATGACTACAAATCCACACTCTTTAGCTGTAACCTGTGCCCAACTAACTACTTTCTCTCTACTATCACATGGCATAGCCGGTGTGAAGGTATCGGTGAAGTCCGCAAAGGGATCACTCGATGTACGCCCTATGTCATTCTTAGGAACTTACAAGGATGAAAAGAACCGCTAATTAATCACAGAATAATGGCAAAAAACTCAAATTTCATCATTTATAATCCGTACAGAGCAGCAGGTTCAAGACACACAATATAAACTTCAGTTTACCTTAACCATACATATAGTGTTGGTATTTTTCTTTCTTTGGTGTTTTTCTTATTTATTTGTTTTATTTTGTTTTATTTTCTTTATTTTGTTTATCTAGTCCCTTGCTCTTAACATGCATGTAGGCAACCCCGCGATGGACTCCTCCTACCCCCATAATTATAGTCGATTCGAAGACTCACATTATTATAATATGAATGAGGTAAGTATGTCACATAATGGACATCAATTTTCTAACGTGCATTCTTTTATGCAACAAGTCGAGGTTTGCGAAATTTGTGAAGATTATTCTCATTCCGCATATGATTGTCCGTATTATCCAAAGTATGAGAATTATCAATATTCTAGCTATGCATCCCCACAACCCAACTTCTTTGAGCTCATGTCAAGTCCATAAATTTCTCAGCATGAAGAGAATCAACAGTTTCAACAAAACACCTCTTTGGAAGATATGATGAAGCAATTGATAGAAGGTCAACAAATGCTTAATGAAGTGTTTAAATAATTAAAGTTGAGTTTCTAGGTTTGCAGAATTTGGAAACTCAACTTATTCAATTTAATGCCAGGCTTCAGAATATGCATGAAGAGGAAGAGTTGAGTAGTATACAACCAATTATTCACCCAGAGTAGAATATGAATGTTGATGCGTTGAAGAATATTGAGGTGGATGAGGTTACACAGGTGGAGGACTATTGGAGCGAAACATCGGAAGGACTTGAAGTCTTTCAAATTGAGCTAGAAATTGTCATTGCACAAAATAAGGATGAGGAAAATGAGATGAAAATTGAAGTCATTTCAGAAAGACGAGAGGAGCCACAAAAAGAGAGCGAGGAAGACCAACCTCTGGTGTTGGTGAAACCACCCACCCTTCCATGCATACTCGTTAAACCTTACAAGGGGGTGGAAGTAAAGGAGCGTTTGTAGATTTTCTACACTGTCGACACCTTTTTGTTTGATGATCATTATGCGACATATTCTTTTATGTTGGAAGTCCCAAATGAGCTCCCAAATCTAAAAGAGGGTATGCATGCTTCATTGTCCCAATATGTAGATGCGCCATTTGTTGTTGACATCTCTAAAGAAGAGGGCAACATGTGATAAACCACACAAAGTCTAGCCAAAGACTTAAAAGAAAGGTGCTCGTTGGGAGGCAGCCCATCTTTGTTTTTATTTCACTTTTATTTCTTGCATTTATTTCGTTTTTAGTTTAGTTTTAGTTTTTTATGTTTAATAAAACTCTAACTTGGTCTCTTGGATTTTCGCAGGTGGTATGTTATGTTTGATGAGCACTGGAGATTGGTGCACCCCCTAAGTTTTGTTAGGTTTGGCTTTGGATTATATTTTTTAGCATAATTTGAGCATTTTTAGAGAATTAACATATTAATATGACTTTAGGTGTTTTGATACTTGGTTGAGACATATCCAATTTAAGTCGCCGTATTAGTGGCGGGTCTTTGAGTAGATCCAAAACCCTAGACTTCATTCCATCATCTTGTTGATTTCACCCTTAGTTAAAAGACTTTGGGCTCACAAGACTTGATAGGAATCATTTTAGTTAACTCCTATGTTTTTTAATTCTTGCTCTTGTTATGATTATTCTTTCATAGTTTCCTTAGTCACATAGACATGCGAGATTTTGTGCATTCACCAGTTTTGGAGACTTTTGTTATGCATGCATTTGTATCATCTTCTTATTCTTTATCCACGTTCTTCTTCACCACTATATTTTCTTGTTGCATGGATTCCTTGACTTGTTTTGAATCTTGAGGATAAAGTTCAGAATAAGTTTGGGAGTACTTTAGGATTTGTGGATTGAGTTGGATGGATTTCTTTACGAAAGACCTCATGTGAGATCATTTAATTTTTTTAATATATGCAGTTAAATGCGATTGACGGATGGTAATGGTGGTGTTTCATGTCACTTATTTCCTCATTTCTTTCAATTTTCGTCCCTTCATACTTCTCTCTTATTTCAATAGGATATGATACACTTTCATGCATGTATTTAGTATAATTTTCATTTTTTTATTATTTAGAGTCACCTGAAACTTTGTTTCATGCATTTGGTTGTGGATGAGTACACTATGATTGCCTTTTTGACTTGAAACTTTGGGAAAATTAGGAGAAACACTCACTCGAGTCCGTAGCCCAGCATTTTTATGATTTCATTATTAGGGACTTAATATGATGGTTAAGCCTTGTGCTAGATACAAAAATGAGTAGACGGTCAAAATTGTGCAAGTGATAATATTTTAACCCACATTGGGGAATTCGCTTAATTATAATGGAAGTGGAAAGGGCTAACATGAGTTTTTTTAATATAGAGAGTCCCACAGGTTCCACAAGAAATGGAGCAGGGAAACTTACGGTGGGAAAAAGTGAGAAAAGCGGTCCATAGAAAATGGAGCAGGGACCGTATCACTTGAAAAAATGTGGAAGAAAAAAACATAGCGAGTATATATATTAAAAAAATAAAGGCGAAAGTTGTGAAAACTCATCAAATAAAAGATTTAGCTCGAGTGCTTTCACTAGATTATGTGAGATTTCAAACTTGCGTGCTTGAATGTATAGACCAAGAAAATTCGTGAGTAGTTGATGGCCTTTGTCTAGACCGAGTTAATGTCTTTCAAGTGTGATCTTAATTGTGTTTGGGTTGCGAGTCTTGACATATCATAACTCCAAAATTTCTTGAGTGGCTTGTTAACTTGGCGACTATGTAAATCAAAGGAACTCCATGAATTTTGAGTCGAGTATATGATTAGTTAGGTTCATTACTATATTAGGAGTATAGTTTAGTTTGTGTTGTCATTTACACCTTTGCTCGGGACGTGCAAAGTCTTAAGTTTGATGGTATTTGATAAGTTGGTATTTATAGGTTTTTAGTAGTATATTTTAATATATTTTATATAGAAAGTCTCTAAAATATATATTTAATTATATTTATTGGTCGTTTTCAGGTGAAACGGAGTGCGCGGTTGAATCCAGGGAAAAAATTACTCAAAATGGAGTATTTACATGCAGTGATCAGATGCCGTAAGATTTGCCTCGAGTCACGCATCGCACAGTTTATTCGTAGGTAATCAGCAAATCAAGTAAAGCAGGAGAGTGACACAGTTAAGCCATTTACGTACCAACTGCTATTGGATTGCTTCGAGATGCGTGCATTATTTTCTCTCACATCTTCGTCGAGTGATTGCACGAGTCTTCTTGTCTCGCCAGCTACCTCCACATGGTAGCCCTCCACCGATCAACACGCCATAATAGCTCCTTTCCTCCAATGCTCGGATGCCACGTCAGCTCGTGTTGGGTTTTGGGGTTCATACGCAGCGGAAATTACAAAACAATTTTGACAAAAACCCCAACAGGATCCGAATCTAATTCCATTAAAAATGTTTAAACCATGAAAACTTAATCATACCTCGGTCGCAATATACCTTTCTGAAGGTTGATCGGTCTCTAAGGCGCTGCCAACGACGAACACCCTCTACCAGCATTCCATACACGAACGACGACCGAGATTTGAAGTGCTAGCTTCGAGAGAATACCAAACATTTTGTTTCTCTCCAAAACGATCCAGAGCGAACCAAAAAACCCTAATTCGTTTCTAAAACGAAAATAGAGTTTCGACCCTTAATCTTTTTCTATGTGTTCTAACTTAAAGCGTCTATTTATACAACCCTTGTATATAGACAGTTAAGTAAATTACACATATACCCCTACTTAAAGAAGTATAAGTGTAATACACCACAAGGACGTTTCTGTCATGAATTTTATCATATAAAATTCATTTTTCTGAACCATCTTAAAATCGCGCAAAACCATTCTTAGTGTGCGACCCAATAGGCTCATACAACGTTGGCAGTGTACCAAAACACATTTTGGTATACAAGTCATAAGCGACTCTAGCAAGACATTATGACTACCCAAGTTGTACGAATATCAAATCGATACAACCTAATCAATAGTGTATATAACATCCTTTTGTCACACGATATCCTTTTGATCAAACATAAGGCATGGAATTGTCATCCAACATGTTCAATCGTACTAGTCTCGATCTCTAGGTAGATCTGAAAACATCCAAGTGACATTGATCAATATCAATTCACTTAGACTAGGCCTTTTAACGAGTCTAACACATCGAGGATCCATTGGATATCTCTCTTTATATGAGAGGGACAAATTCTATCTCGATTACACAACTTCATCACATTGCTCACACAGTAACCAATCACAATCTTTATAATCGTCCGGTTAAAGACAACGTTTAATTGTGTCAAATCACTGTGTTCCTAATGTTGAAGTCTCTGGTAATCTCAAGTCAGAGGACTGTCAAATATACCTATCATGAGAAACAACTATGACTTAATCCATGTGATGTTCTCATAGCGAGTCGGTCCAGTACTTTGTTCCCTAACAAGTACTCGTGATCTTGATTCGTATCCCTATACGTATAATCATCATATGATCATCAATCAAGACTCACACTAGTCTTAATTCATTATAGTTCCCAGTATAATGATCGACTAGGGACATTTATGATATTTCTGTAAATACCCATGGATCTTATTATAATGTAAACATGCAAATTAATTATAATAAACAGCAAATGAAATCCTATATTTTATTAACTAAAAGTATTCATAAAGACAGTTAATGGATTGACCTAGGGCACATGCCCCAACAGCTCGGCCAACACAACACCTTTCCTCACAACAACAACCATGAGATGTGTCTAAAGATCATCATAGCTGTTGTCTCTAAAGTTTTCGCACAAAATCGTGCGAGCTAACCAATGCCTAACACCGCCACATGGCGTGTTCTCATTCACCCGGGACGTCATCAACAATTCTCTCTACCAATGTGGTTCTTCCACATCAGCAGTCTCCATTTTCTCCACCAATCGGAAGCTACCACGTGTCCGGAAGCCTAAAATGAATGCCCAACAGCCATTGGATGCTCCTCGGTGCATGTGTCACGAGACTAACCCCCAAAATTAATTTCTCTCACTTCCAGAGATGGATTTTGAGTCATTTTTCATATTAGGACTTGAGGGTATTATTAGTTATCGACTTTTATTTTTTTGGGGGAGCCGCCACACAACTTTTAATATTTGGTGATTGTGAAGACCACGTCCGACTAAACCAATCTTCACCTAGGTCGGAGGGGAAACAAGTGGGATTCTGGATTCATGGCATAAATTGTGAGATTCATGATTTTTATTATTTAATTTGATTTAATTTCTTCTATTTCATTGTTATTGATTTTCATGAATATGATTTAAATCTATGGTATGTATATGGCCATTGCATGCTTTTAGGTGGACAACAAAAACGATGAGAAAATGGACTTGCTTAGTCGATTTCATGAGGATTCAACCTTGTCTGGCTGAAAAATGAGAATGGAGGGAGTTGGGGTCAAAGAGGGTTTCGAGAAAGGGGAGTGGCACAATTTTTTGATTTCAAAAGGTTGGGGTATGATTGCAACAAAAATTCCTTACATATCAAGGGAATAAGGACATTTTGCTAATGGATTCTAAAAAATCAGTTAAAATTTCAAAATTGCGGTCTATTTAGTAAAAACTAGTGTCTTTTCAGCCACTGCGTTTAATTTTTCCTCTCTAAGTTTGATATTGATAACTTTTTTATCGTCAAAATCAAAAGGTTTAAATATTCTAAAATAACAAATTTATCATCTTCAATTAACCAACATCAACAAGGTGAGATCCTATATAAGAGCATAACGTGTGAAAGAAATATTGATCATTGTTAACTCTGTAACATAATGCAAAATATAAAAAAAGACGTAGCATGGCAAAAAAAATTTCTGAGACATTCTTAAAACATTTCAAATTAATTAAAATTCAACTTATATATATATATATATATATATATATATATATATATGTGACGACCCTAGTTCCCACAAACTAGGCCCCGCCCAATGCAGGCCTAGTAAGCCTCCAATTCCATTTTTTTATAAATTTTATGTTTTAGAGTTGAGTTATTAAGTTATGCAAGTTTTAAAGTAATTACAACGAAAGTAAACTTAAAGTAATTATAATAACTCAAAAAAATATAGTCGGTGCAATCTAAGGCGTGGAACCCTACAAATATATAGATAGCCATGCATATCTGGTGAAAAAGTAGTAAGTGCGATAATACATGAGTCTGGATCTTTCAACCCCAAAATACCCCAAATGTTATCAAAACAATATATGTACAAAATAAAAAAAACCAAAAGTGTCAGAAACCTACAAGTGAATAAGAGGAGGAGCCGATAAGAGAGTCCTTAGAGAAGGACTGGAAAGTAATAGCAGCAAGTCATCAATACGAGATTGACAAGTCCAGTAAACAAAAGCCAGTATGATGTAGATAGTATTTCATGAATTAATAAAGCAGTTTAGATATCATGCGGGAATTTAAAAGACAGATAAGTAAATGAAAGTGCATGATAAATGGATTGGAAAGTAATAGCAGCAATAAAAAGTGTCTAGGAAACAAAGAAAGACAACTAAGTGGTCCAAATACATTAAGAGTGGGTGCCACTGCTCGACTTCCAAGAATTGCGACTCTACAAGTCGACAATTCAGTTCGGTGTAGCGTGGGGCATCAACGGTGCCCCGAATACCTCACCCACGTCTATGACCTACAATCTAATACCCGGGGTAAGGTCACGTTTATCCATCTAGCACCAAACCCGGAGTACCTTCCTAGCACACTTAGGTCTTAGAAACTCAAAATAAGGAATGGAAATCCAAGGAATAAACACGTCGAATATCGAGAATCATAATAGATAATGAATTACTAAATATCCCATATCTAATTTTACTTACCTCAGATCACGCTAATACACACACTTTTGCGGCTCTAACACGCTCCCCAAACCAATCCCGACACTCAAGCTAGTATCCTAAGTCCCTGGTAATCATTTTGATCAATTAATATCATGTTATAGTCCGTTTGTCTTACTAATCCTCTATTAAGTATAATTCGGTCCATAATATGATTTGCTTTACATTATTATTCTTATATCATATGTATAAATGTAGGCAAGGTAATGCAAATACACCTAACGTCTTATATATATATATATATATATATATATATATATATAAATATAGTGTGTGTGAGATATATAAATATATATAACCACATAATGCATCAATAGATCTCTACAAACTTATTTTAGGAATCTTATCATTTATTATTATTACAATTACTATTTTAACACTTGATTGATTTTTGGTCACATAAAAATCCGCTTTTACTTAGGTACAATGTTAAATTCTTTGATTAGCTTACTTAGGCACATCAAACTATCTTATATACCATTTTTGTCTTAAAATCAACTTAAGCTTTTTATTTCAATTAAATTCAAGCCCTCTAATTTATTTAAATGATTCAAGTGTAATTATTCCATTAACTTATTAAAAATCAACAATTTATACAAGTAAATTAATTCATTTGTCTTTAGTCCTAATTGTCTTTAATTCACAACTTAAGCATATTAGATAAATAGAATTAGCTTACTTCATTTATTTGACTTAGGTACTTAAGTATTTCTAATTAATACCTAAGTTATTAGCTAACTCAATCTTGTACTCAAATCTCCCATTCTCATATAATTTAATCTTAGCTAATGAATATGCCCTTCATTTATGCACCATTTCTTTTATTAATGCACATTATTATTATAAATATTATTTTCATTCTTCTTAGCCATATTCCTATCAAGGTTCCGATACATTTAGGCCAACCCAACAATGAGTTGTAGCTATTAATTTGGATCAACCTTAAACACTCAAGAAAAGTCATGCATTAATTTAGTTGATAAATATATATATATATATATATATATGTGTGTATATGTGTGTGTGTGTGTGTGTGTGTGTGTATTGTTGATTAATTAAAGGGATGCAAGCAAAATTAGGGAAATGAGAGTATGAAGAATAAGTAGCTTGTATGAATAAGATCATCATAAAAAAAGAAACAAATCAATACGAATCAAAAGCAAGGATAAGAATTCAAATAGGAGAAAGTATTAAGGAGAAGATGTAGAACATGTCTTGAGACCATGTGAATTTTTAACTCCTTGTTGTCTTCAAGCTTTCTCCAACTCCATTAATGGTGAGATTCCTTCCAATTCCTCTTTAGAGCTCTTAGAAATGAATTTGAGTTAAGTCCCTAATGACTTTTACCCCTTTATACATTTATTTGAAATTCATTAGTGATGGATTAATTAAGCTAACCTAGCTTAATTAAGTATAAATCAAAGCTCTCCATCTCATTTCTATATATGCCAAGTGTCCTACTAAGTGTAAAATGACAATTTTGCCCTTAGTTCATCCATTTATTTTCCATGCAAGCAAAACATTTACATAGATTAAGTGACCTTATTTTTCAACATATTTACCAAGCATACTATAGGCCTTTGAATTTATTAGTCAATTAGGCTAGTATTCATTTAATATATGATCTCATTAATTCACTTATGTACTCAATAAATTTGGTTATTTTTCATCTAGCCTAATTAGACATTTTCATTATTTCCTTAATTTAGGTTAGATAAGCAAGCCTCATTCCATAACTTCGGCACATAGACTTTAAATACAACTGAGAACTTAAGTTATGAATCAACTTAAGTCTCAACGTTACACCAATCTAACCAATGCACGCGCATACTCATCGTAAGAAACACTCACTCGAAAATTGATGACTAAATAATTATTTGTGCATATAAGTCTAAATAGGTAATACACATCATCATTCATTAATAAAATATTTCGGGCCATTACAATATACTTAAAAAAAAAAAAAAAAGCAAATCGCAACCACAATTACAAAATGTAATTAAAGGAGAGGATAAATGTCTATAAGAGAATTAGTAGAAAAAGCTAGGAGTCAAATTTGATAATTGAAATATAATTTGAAAAGTAAATAGACAATTGACATGCTTAACAACATTATATCTTTAAACGAGAAATAGTAATTTTTGTAACTATGCAAAAAAAATTATATAGGTACTCATTTTTTTTGAAAAAAGTGGGGCCCCAAGGGGGCGGGGCTCGAAGTAGTCGCCTTACTCGCCCCTTCAGGGCTGGCACTGATGCAATATATTGTTGAGTTTTAGGGTTCATATAGAGTGAAAATTCAAAACAATTTTTGAAAAACCCCAACTGGATCGAAAATAAGTTCTATTAAACTAGAACTACAAAAGTAAACACTACTTTAATCTGTGATTTCCTTATTTAATTGTTCGATCTCCGAGACGTTCAAATGAGCATCCTCTTTCAGAAATCCACTCATAAAGAGTAACCACAATTTGGAGTGCTATCTCTAAGAGAAATAGAAAGCATTTTTATTTCTCTCCCAAAACCCAGAAAACTCGAAATGAGCAAAAACAAAATCTTATTTCATTTAATGGTTTTAACCTCTATTTATATGTGTAGATAAACTCACTTAAAAAAATATATTCGTAATACAACTATTGTATTTAGGAAATTTGTGGCGGCCCCGCGCCCCGAGGCCACCGGGTTGCTACTACGCGGGTTTCACAACCTTGCTAACTTCATTTGCCACATCAATGCTCCTCAATGTGCGTGGTATTCATCGTATTTTTTATAATATTTGTAAATTATTTGACATATACATTAAGTTACAAGTATTGCTTGTGTTTTACAAAGTCGCAAGTAGATTATCAGTAATTTATAGCAAAAGTCTTATAACAAACATCAACTTGGATTTTCATTAACTTTCAAGTCATATAGAGCATCGGTCCTAATGTGGAAAATCCAAAATGGAGTACACTGTATATCAGGTGATAAAAGTCAATATATAATCATAAGTCTCCTATAAACCCAAAAATATAACAAAATATGTAAATAAACACCTACGAGTAGTGTGCCGAATAGTAGGCGATCTCAAAAATAGTTGCCAAGAATCCCCTAACCCTTACTCATAGAAGGATCTGTATTCGGCCATCACAACAAAACAAATGAAGAGTTTAGTGAGTAAAATCCCAAGGAAATTCACTGAGCATTCATAAGATAAAATAAAGGAAATCCAATAAATACTGTTAAATAAACATGTGGAATGTAAACAAGTAATTGTAAAATAGATCATCGCATGCGTAAATAACAATAAAGCGTGCCCGTCTCGATTAGACTAGACCATACTTCAGATGCCCTCCCTAGGATCCCATCAGTGGGCGTATCCAACTGGCCCATCACCTAGTCCTCTCGGTGGCCGGAGTAGACCTATGATGCACTGACACATGTACCAAAAAAGTAGCTCGGGTCATTATTCATAGAGGACTCCTGGTATACATGCTATGGTTCTAGCGTGCCATAAACACACAACAAAAATACCCGGCGGGAGTAAACTCAACCAATCATTTAAACAATGACACGGACATTGATAACTAAAGTAAATAAGGAATAGAATCAGGAATACACTGACCAAGATAGAGTAAAAAAATTAACGAAAGCAAGTAAATACTCGAGTGATGTTCCATTAGGTTTTACAAACCTCAATACGCGCTCCGAAAGCCTGAAAATACCCAGATCCAACCCCGTCAAGCCCCGACTATCGTACTATAGTCCATGAGTCCTCCGAGGTTAGTTATGAGTGTTTTAGATTATTTATAGATATATTAAGTTGAGTGTATAAGTTAGAAAACCTAAAACAACCCCTTAAGTTTTAGCAATACTTCAACTTGATACTCGGTATTGCACTGCAAATTAAACCATGATATATTCAAAATCATCAAAAATACATAAGAAGAAAGTTTTAGCTCTAGGTCTTAGATTTCTAAAATTGTAAGGTGTTCAAAGTTTTCATATAAAATGAAGGATATATCAAAGATTTACGAAGACAACTTGAATTAGAATCAAAATCTGACCAGCAAGTTTGTAAAAATCTTTTCTCCAAATTTATAGCTCCAAAACTCATGATTTTTTGTCACAAGGTAGGTAGCATACCCAACAACAACATACTAAAAGACAAGCTTATTCCAATAAGAATTGAGAGAGTTATGCCCTGTCAAAATTTGTAATAAAAATTACGTATTAACATTTCAACTGCCTACTTGCGGAGCATTTTTGAACTAGAACGAGTTCGAATTTCGAAATTTCTTTACAAAAAAAAGTTTTAGATCACTGGGTAATCTTTCCAATGACATATGATCAATCCCATTTAGAGTTCATATGAGAGAATTATGCTTAATTTACAATGGTTAGGTCAAGAAATTTGCGAAGAACTAACATACATACATTAAAAACTTAAGAAACCTCAGTTTCTTACCAAAACTAGTTTGAAACCATTATCGATCATTAAAATTAGTTTAAAACTTATTTATACAAGAAAAATAGTAGCTTAATCTTTTAATTTCATTTTTGCACAAAACCCAAAAACTTGAGTTTTCATGTACATTTTTTGGTAAATTTAAGCAAGTAAAAAGTGAGTTTTTGTACAGAGATGATGAACTCTTGGATTTGATCTTCCTATCTTGATTCCTCTAGTAGATGGCCTCCATTCCTCCTTTTTCTTGCTGAATTTTTCAGCATTCCATCTTAAGAACAAACTTTGTTATTGTTGCATAAAGAGATTTCTCACTAGCTTAGCTATATATCGGTTATGTTAGAATTAATTGTGTTCACGAATCTCGAGGTTGATCTAATGGTCCTTGTTAACTCCTACACTTCTGACTTCCATCTTGTTGACACCAATTCCCAACTTAAATATCTTAAGATTCCATTCTAGTGCGAATCTCGAGGCAAATCTATGACATCAATTTTTCATCCAACTATATGCATTTGTAATCAATTCATTCAATTAATCTAACTTAGGCACTTTTATACATATGTAGGCTATTTAGGGTCTTGAATTGGTGTACTATTACTTCCCATAGTACCTAATTACTCGACGCTCAGTGCCCCGCGTCTCTGCACGCATCCCGAGGCATGCCAATCTTTAATGTACCCGATTATTATGACTTGGCCTAAAGTTTGATTATCTATTTTATGTCATATTCACCTTTGTTTTAGTCATTTTATTTAAGTTTGCATTATAAGAGTTAGTGTACCCGTACTACGCCTACCCGATACTAACGTTGACACGCTTTACGAGGCATTTACTTGTAACACAATCTCACACAATAGGGTGATATAAATACACACATGCGATGAGTTATGAAATACATAATGTTTAACACCTCAATTAGCAACCAACAGACAAAAATAACGATTTATGCTTAGTCAAGCTTGTGCTAGCCTATCTGAGGCGTCCACATGGGCTTGAGATGGCGTTCGAGTCTGAAAATAACCTAAATAATGGCGTCAATAAATATTAGGCCGTTACACAATTCAAGCAAGTTACACTAACGCCTATATTAATAAGTTATCATACAGCAAATCGTAAGGGCTTTTATGTCATGAATCTTAACATATAAAATTTATTACTCTGGACCAATTTGAAATTGCACAAAGCCATTATTTGTGTGCGACCCAATAGGTTCATGCAACGTTGGTAGTGAACTAAAATTATTTTGGTGCACAAGTCATAAGCGATCTCTAGCAAGGTATAATAACTACCCAAGAAGCATGAATATCAAAATTGATACAACCTAATGAATAATATATATCATATCCTTTTGTTGTGCGATATCTTTGATTAAACTAAAGGCATGGAAAGTCACATTTAATGTTCAATCCTACTAGTCTCGATCTTTAGGTAGACTGAAAACATCCAAGTGACATTGATCATATTAATTCACTTGGAATTGGCCATTTAACAGCCTAACATATCGAGGGATACACTGATATCTCTGTAACGGCCTAAATTAATTAAACTAGGATTAACGTTAATCTCGGAGATTAACAGTTGTAATTCGGGCGTTACGTGGACAACTCGATTGACTCAGACACGAGAACTGAGGAAATATGTTATTTATAGATGGGGGTTGTATATATATGGTGTTTAAAATTATTATTATTATATTACACCACATGTGTGTCCGTTGCTATCGGGCGAGTTCATGTGACGGGTGTTCGCCTTGAAAGGCGTGTCAACACGGGCGTCGGGTAGGCGAACTACGTGTATGCTAGGAAACTCGACTAATCCATGTCAAGATGAATAGTAAATCAATTAAAATGGGTAATGTAACCATAGGCCAAGTAAATTCAAATTTAAACAATAGGCTATGGCGTGCCTCGAAATGCCCATCGAGACGCTGGGCACCGGCTACCGGGTAGTTTAGGGTTAGTGGGACCACAAGTTGGTTAATTTTGATAAATAAAACACTAACCATATGAAGTTAAATGGGCCTAAGTTAATGCGATCAAGTTTAAATAAATAAAGCATATAGTTTGGGATAATAAATGAAGACCATATGATTTATCTTGAGATACACATTAGCATATGTAGGAGCCATGTGAGTAACAAAATGGTGTCACTTGAGTTTGAGTGAGTGGGAGTTAGTGGGATACATGGCAAGAGATGGATCACTAGATGAACCTCGAGATACGTAAAAACATGAAGATCAATGACCAAGAATCAAGCTCACCTTAATATATATAACATTAACCATGCAAATGAAAACAAAACCAAAACATCTAAATTTGCTGGAGAAGAAGAAGAAGAAGGTTGTTGGAAAGCTGGAATTCAAGGCTTTGGAGGACAAATCAAAGGATTAAACTAAAGTAATCATCATCTCCTATATCTAATGAACTCATTTATTAAAAATTTTGATCAAATTGTTGTTCTGAGGTTGTGTAGTTACTGTTTTGGGGTAAATTGGCTATGAATAGTGTATTAGATAGGTTTAGGTAACCAAATTGAAGGGGAAATACAAAACTCTCGACTTGAGAATTATGTCCCAGATGCTAGGTAGCGTGTTACTTGGATTGGTTAGAGCGCTAATCGTTCTGGGTTTCCTACTTTTCTTCAAGATGAAGAACAGCAGCGCACTACATCATTCTCCTAGCGCGCTATGCTATTCCCTTAGCGTGTTAACAACATACATAAACTGAACATAAAGAGATGTTTTAAGGTTTTTGACTTAATACATATCTCAAACACCTATAAACATACTAAATATGTAAAATTGGAATTCAGGGACTTAGGGGACCGTAGTTCGGGTATAGAGGAGCTAGTCGGGTTAGATACGGGAGTCTGGGGAAGTCGGAGCGTGGATTGAGGTGCGTAAACCCATTGGAATGCCTCACAGAATTCATGGTTTTGATTTATCGATATTGCATTTCATGTGTGACTGTTGGTGGGCACACATGGGTTTTCACTCCTATTCGGTGTGCTTATATATTGGTTGTGGCTAAATCACTCGCACGAGTTACTTGTGTTTAGTGCTCGTGTCGATGGCTGTAAGATATACTTACGATCGTCGAGAGGGATTTAGGGTGTTCCCTTGTCTTGAAATAGCGTCTGGAGGGGTTCATCCGACAACTGAAGTTGGGGTTTAGTCAATGTAAGCCTGTAAGTATATATGTGGTTCCTATTTGATTTACCGATTAATGGCTGGTGTAGGTCAGGGTTTTCTCATGATTATATGGATGTTTACTGATTAATGTTTTATTTATGAGCTGGTTTAGTTGGTATGTACTGTTTATTTATTTCATGCCACCGCTTTTGCTTGTCGTATGTTGTCTACATTCATGGGAATATGACGTACTGTTGCCAGAAGTTATATTCGCATGTCTTGTAGTTTATCAGTTTTATTTCATGAATATTGTGTGGACTTCTCTAGGGATTTTACTCACCGGACCGTCACAGTATTTGTTGGGTCACCGAGTGTAGATCCTTCGACAAGCAAAGGCAAGGGGATGGAGGTATTAGGCGGCTACCTCTGAGATAGCGACACCAGCTCATGTGTGATATCAGTATGTATTTATTTTACTTTTGTTGGGTTTTAGGGACCATAGAACACTGATTACATGTATATAGAACTTTTGTTATACTTATCTCCCCTTGATATATACATAATATCTTTTGTTGGGTTTTCCACTACTTAGGATTGTTAAATATTGCATAAGTTACTCATTAAAAGACTTCCGCTGTAAAATTATAATATAACTTGATAAATTGCGTAACTGGCTAACTGAATTATTAATACTTATGTAAAGATTAGTTAGTGTAACTAAGGTTAGCTGGAAAAATGTAAGCAACTCGTTAGGTCGCGAGACGTTAAGGAGAAGCGGGCCAAGACGTGACAAGGCTAGTTGACGTGGGATGCGACGTGGCGGGTAGCAAGGCAGCCTGAAATTTGAGGCCATCACAATCTCTCTCTACACAAGATGGACAAATTATATCTTGATTACACACCTTCACATATTATTCATATGGTAACCAATCACAATCTTTATAATCGTCTGGTTAAAATAACGTTTGATTGTGTCAAATTGTCATGCTCCTAATATTGAAGTCTATGGTAATCTCAAGTCGAAGGATTAAATGAGATATCTATCGTGAGTAACACTTATGACTTAATCCATGTGGTTTTCTCATCGCGGGTCGATCTAGTACCTTGTTCCCTAACAAGTACTCATTATCTCGATTCGTATCCCTATATGCATGATCATCACATGACTATCAATCAAGACTCACACTAGTCTCAATTCATTATAATTCCCAGTATAATGACCGACTATGGTCATTTAGGATATTTCAACAAATACCTATAGATCTTATTATAAGGTAAACATGCAATCACTTATAATAAAACAACAAACGAAAACCTCTATATTATTAACTAAAATTATAAGATAAACAATGTTTATAGATTCACTTAGAGCATATGCCTCAACATGTCCCCCTTGCACAAGGGCCAATCATTCATTTATCTAATACCTAATGACATAACATGACCATCATGTTTCGCTTGTGGAAGAGCCTTCGTCAAAGGATCTGCAACATTATCCTATGCATGAACTCTGCATATAAAGACTCGATACCTTAAGCTTGTGATTAGTGTAAATTCAAATCCTAATTAACTTGAGTTAGGCTCGTGGTTAAGTTCGGCATACCTCGATTAGTGTGTGTATGTGAGTTTGTGTGATAATTTGTGTTTGTTTGCAATGTTTATTAAATTTATAGGTTGTAGTATAAAAAGAGAATTTATATACAAGCCTATAATTGGAAAATAAATAATTAAAAAATAACTAGCCGGTGCACCAAGTGCGACAAAGGGGTTGTGAAATGAATATACACATCTGAGAACACTCATAGGCATGTCCGATGAATTTATTAGCAAGGAAATGCACAAATTGTATATATATTTATATATATTTGATATATAAATATATATAATAAAACTATAAGTTTGGTTTGAATTATATGGATCGTTTTATCACCTCGAGATGAGCATAAGTGCTGATAGTGTTAAAATGTGTGTTACTTTAGGATGTGTCATTTTAACACATCAATCACTTAATCTGCCTCGAGATAACGCAATGCATGTCTCGAGGAAAATCAATATATTTAAATAAAAAACCATAAGTTTATCCTCACTATTTCATTCAATTCATCGAGAGAGTGAAAGGAACTATGCAGTTGAGGGTTTGATCTTATGAGGAGTTGTCTAAAGGGAATTCAATGGGTTTGAAGAGATCAAACCACTGTTAGATCAGATATCATCATCTTGGTAAGTGTAGTTTTGAGTTTGAAATTGAATTCAATAGCATATGTTGATTTCTCTCTGAATTATTGTTGTTGATAACTGGAAATAGGTTATCACCTCACTAGAGGTTCTCACTAATGTTTTGGGATAGTGTTGGATGTTGTTTTAGAGATTTGGTAATGGAACAGTGGCTGCTGCCCTGTTCACTATCAAGACAGTGCAGGGTAGAGCGCGCTCCATCTAGCAGAGGAGCGCGCTCCCTTCATAAGTTGGGATGAACCCAGTTAGTGTAGCACGCTCCATCAAGTGAGGGAGCATGCTCCTACCCCAGAAAACAACAACTATATTGTGTTTTAGTTGGAATTTCGTAAGGTCTTGGGGACTAACTTAGGGGTTCTAAACATAGGGTGTTAGACCTATATTAATCACAAATGGTTTATGATAAGTGTTGGAACACAGGGAAAGCGTGAGTAACCAAGAGACTTAGGAAGTTTGGAAATGAGAACCTAAACCTAAGTAAGTATGGATTCACTTATTTATCAATGTTGCATGGATATGTTGGTATATGCAGTTCATATAGTTTATGGACTAAATGTGGGACTATGTACACTGTGATGTTTTTACTAAAAGGAAAACGATGTCTAACGTGATCCACGAGAGTAGCTCCTGGAATTGAGACCAGGTTATATAGGATGCAGGGTTGATCTCCCGACCTATATGCTACTCAGTTAGATAGGTTGCATGTGTTACATATTCACTAGAGGGTTTGGAAAATAACAATTGGACATTAATGGTTTGGCTAGATAGCATATCAACCAATGTGTTGGTCTAACAATCGTATTAATGGTGTCAGTAGGTAATCGACCTTAGTTTTATAAATAAAATGGGAACCACAATGTAATAATCGTTGACAGTTTGACCTGCATCCATTATTTGTTGGATTATATGTTGTTCATAATCCCGTTAGTTGTCTATGGTGCATATTGTTATTACATATTATTCTTGATTATTATATGGAATGTTGATGACTTCATGAGTCCCTACTTTTTTAGCAAGTTGGAGTGCTCATCCTAATTAACATTTCAGGAAAATCGACGAGTGCTACGACTATGGGATAGAGAAGATTTAGGAGTCTTGATATTCTCTTCGATGTGATGAATCTTTCCTTGTCTTATATATTTGTATTGAATGTTGATGACTTCATGAATCACGTCTCCTCTCTCAATGATTTCTCTGATGAGATGAAAATGTATGAGTATATGTTTTGATCTATGGTGTGATCTTGGTTCCTTGGCCTATGATATTGCCTCATTGCTGTCACAATAAAAGGAAACAGGGTTAGCAATACATGGAACCACACCTAGTTCAAATATGAACTTTTTGATCCATACTACCTCTTTAGCTGCATCGGATGCTATAATGTACTCATCTTCAGTTGTAGAATATGCCACATTTTCTTACTTCAACTTTCCCAGCTTATTGCGCCTCTATTCAAAGCAAACACAGATCCAGACTATGATCTGAAGTCATCTATATCAGTTTGAAAACTTGCATTTGTGTAACCATTTACAACAAGCTCGTCTTTTAAACTTTCATATACTAAGAACATTTCTTTAGTTCTTCTCAGGTACTTAAGATTGTTCTTTAAAACTATCCAATTACTCTCACTGGGATAATAGTGATATCTGCTTATTGCGCTTAAAGCATATGATACATCAGGTCGAGTGCATGATATGACATATATGATAGATCTTATAGTTGATGCATATGAAATTGTGTTCATGTGCTCTCATTCATCATTAGTCTTCAGACATTGAGTCTTGCTAAAACTTATATCATGAAACATTGGCAACGACCCTCTTTAAGAGTCTTGCATACTGAACCTATTCAATACTTTTTCAAAATAAGCACTCTGACTTATAATGATCAGCCTTTTAGATCCATCCCTATAGATCTTAATCCCAAGGATGTAGGTTGCATCTCCTAAGTCCTTCATTGAGAAACACTTCCCTAACAAATATTCAACACTCCGTAAGGTTGGGATGTCATTTCCAATAAGTAATATATCATCAACATACAATACCAGGAAAACAACCACGCTGCCACTGACTTTCTTGTATACATAAGGCTCATCTTTGTTTTAATGAAACCAAATTCCTTATTGCTTCATCAAAATGAAAATCTCAACTCTAAGAAGCTTGATTTATAATCCATAAATAGATCTTTGAAGCTTGTTCACCTTCCTAGAATTCTCAGGATGAATGACGCGTACCGAACGCGTCAATAAAATAAAGTTTCCTAAACCAACTATTTTGTAGAATAATAGTAAAGGGTCGATCCTACATAGATTAAAAGTCTTTCTAAGGTTAAAAACAACGAAAATGAAAAATTGAGGGTTTTAAATAAATCATTAACTAAATTAACTAAACTAACTAAATAAAATAATAAAAATAACTTTCAAATAGTTTCAAGAAAACACTTAGGTCTACAGTTCAACAAATCAGAATTAGGATTCAATAGCAATCATGGTCTTCAATCTTTCCCAAAAAGTCATTAATTTAATTTCTCATAAATTAGCTATAGAAAATCGACATTTGCTAGAAATTCCTTGTTTCCCTAATCTCGATCGCAAGGACGTTCGCCACTAACTACTTCCCTAATCAATGTATAACCTTAGACATCCGCCAATCAGGTTTAACACACTAACCACAGTAATATGGATATGTGGGAACACTAATCCTAAATAATCGGATCGCATCCGCTCCCGATTTAACCTAGATTCAATTGTTACACACTCAAGAACCGAAAAGGTTTGACGACAAACGGGTGAATGTTCATCACTTTATTGGTCTACAAGCACAATTACACAAATACAAATGATCCAAATAACTATAGGTTGTCTCCCTAAAAGCATGCACTGGCCACATATATACCCTAGATCTAAACCATATTCATTAAAAGCAACAACGATGAAATAGAAGAATTAAATTAAATTAAATAATAAAATAAAAGATCTCACATAATATATGTCATGAATCTATAATCCCGACTTGTTTCCCCGCCGACCTAGGCAATCATCGAGAGAAGTCGATGTTGAAAATATAATATTCGATCTTCAGTAATAATACCCTAGGTTCCAAATATATAAAACTACTAAAAATTGGTCCAGGGAGGTGAGAGAAACTAATTTTGGGTGTTAAGGATGTGACTCGTGTGTCGAGGAGCATCGTATGGTTGTTTTGGGCTTGAAATCACGTTTGTCCACGTGTCGCAACGCGATTGGTCTTTAGTGTGCATACGCTGACGTGACGTTTTCCCATTTGTCCAGATTGCTGTTGATGACACTGTTAGGTGTGTAGGTGCTGACATGTGGCGGGTGTTGGAGGCGGTGGTGAGAATCGTACGAACTCGGCCGAGATTCTGGGAGCCCGCATGGGCACGAGTCCCGAGGAAATCGAAGAGGTGTTGAATGAGGAGAAGAAATGATTTGTGACATGATGATGGTGAGACGCCACGTGGCGGCTTCCTATAAGAGGAGAACTAGTGGAATGATGGAGTGGTGCATTGAAAGCCCGCACGTGGCCAGCGGTGATTGGTGGAAAATGCTGGAAATGATGTGCTTATCCAATGGCAAAGTGACATGTGGAGGCCTATTGCTGTTGTCTCCTATTCTACCCCCGCGTAGCACGTAACTCGAGGCAAATAGTCCGACGTCTGATCAATGCATGTAAATACTCCATTTTGAGTATTTTTTCATCATGAATTCAATCGCGCACTCTATTTCACTTGAAAATGACTACTAAATATATATTTTAGAGACTTTACATAGTTAAATATACTAAATTAAACTAATAAAAACATATAATAACCAACTTATCAATGAACAAACCCTTCCGGCTGTATCATATACAAGTCCTCAAGTAACTTTCCATTTAGAAAAGTTTTCTTAACATCCATTTGTCATATCTCATAGTCATAATATGCGAATATGGTAATTAGAATTCTAATGGATTTAAACATGGCTACAGGAGAAAAATCCTCATCATAATTAACAACTTGAGTCTGCCTGAAACCTTTTGCTTTTAGTCGTGCTTTATAAGTATGCACATTGTTATCCATATCATTTTTCTTCTTAAAAATCCATTTACATCCAATTGTCTTACTACCTTCAGGTAAATCAACCAGGTTCCAAACTTAGTTATCATACATGAATTACATCTCAGAATTCATGACACTAAGCCATTTATCTGATTCAGGGCTAGACGCAACCTCCTGATAAGTAGTAGACTCATTTTGATCTATAAGCATGTGACAATCCTCACCTGACCTAGGGTCGGGTTGCCGTCCCAGACTGCCCCTAGGCCCAATACGTGAATCGGACTTGAGAAGCAGTCTGGCACGCTTAAAACAACCTGCGGAATATCAAATTATTGTATATGGATATATAATTACGGAATTAAACAAAACATAATCCATATATCGTACTATGAAATTATAGTCGGGTTTCAAATTCTTAAAACAACTTAGGTAATTCAAATACTATTAAATAGTTTAGACTAAAGGCGAGCAAGGTTCATTCTACCCAGAAGACCTATTTAAATACAACTCAAGTTTAATAATTTCAAAATCAAATAATTAGATTATAACATTATGAGGCTCACATCAAAAGAGAAGGCTTCAAACTATCGCCTCTCCCTGTCTTGATCTAGCACTGATATGAAAGGTCTTGAGATGTAAGTTAGGTGAGGTAAAAGGGGCAAAAAAGCTCAGTAATGCAGAAAACTCGCTTAACCATCAAATACGCAAGTAATTCTTAATAAGCATGCAAGGCTATCATGAATCGAGCTTAATAAGCATGCAAGGCTATCATGAATCAAGATTGAATAAAACATTTAAAACAAGGCATCGCATGGATTTATAAAGTATTAATAAATCACATCAACAAGATTGATAAGAGTATATTTAAGTCAAAATTCATCATCATGCATAGGGTTCACAAAAGGAGAGATATCATAGAAAATAATAATAATATAAAGTCGTGGTCTCATTCAATGCATACTAGTTATTGACAAGAATCCAATGACCGATTCACCTACATTCGAAGTGATGACAACCACTAGACGACACACAGGCCTTATGTGCCATCTCGTTGGTCCCATCAACCCAATAGTAGGTTCATCCAAATTCGTCAATAATGGACGTCTTTCTATCACAAAGTACAAGTGAATGCAAATCCAACTCATGTCCCTAATTGATACACTTATAAATTCAATTAGACAAGTAAATCCCTTGGTGGCAAACTCCCCAAACATCCTGAGGCAATAAATAGTAAAGCCCTTGGTGGTACCATAAACATCCTGAGGTATTAATTATTACTTGCTAATAATGCCATCGGGAGGACTCCACATGTTAGGGTATGTGCCCTAGGTCAATCTACAAACATTATTCATCTTATAATTTTAGTTAATAAAATAGAAGTTTTATTTGATGTTTTATTATAAGTGATTGCATGTTTACCTTATAGTAAGATCCATGGGTATTTGTTGAAATATCCTAAATGTCCCTAGTCGGTCATTATACTGGGAACTATAATGAATTAAGACTAGTGTGAATCTTGATTGATGGTCATGTGATGATCATGCTTATAAGGATACGAATCAAGATCATGAGTACTTATTATGGAATAAGATACTGGACCAACCCACTATGAGAACACCACAAGGATTAAGTCATAGGTGTTACTCATTATAGGTATATCATTTAGTCCTTCGACTTGAGATTACCATAGACTTCAATATTAGGAGCATGATAATTTGACGCAATCAAATGTTGTCTTTAACCGGACAATTATAAAGATTGTGATTGGTTACCGTGTAAATAATATGTGAAGGTGTGTAATCAAGATAGAATTTTTCACTCTCGTACAAAGAGAGATATCAGTGGATATCTCGATAAGATAGACTGATAATGGCCAAGTTCATGTGAATTGATATGATCAATGTCACTTGGATGTTTTTCAGTTTACCTAAAGATCGAGACTAGTACGATTGAACATTAAGAGTGACTTTCCATTTCTTATGTTTAATCAAAGGATATTGCACGACAAAAGGATATGATATACGTTATTAATTAGGTTGTATCGATGTTGATATTCATGCTACTTGGGTAGTCATAATGCCTTTCTAGAGACCGCTTATAACTTGTGTACCAAAATAGTTTTTGGTTCACTACTAACGTCGTATGAACCTATTGGGTCGCACACAAAGAATGGCTTTGCACAATTTCAATTGGTCCAGAGTAATGAGTTTTATATGATAAAACTCATGACATAAAAGCCCTTACGATTTATTATATGATAACTTATTAATAGGGGTGTATGTATAATTTGCTTAAACTGCGTAAATACAATAGTTGTATTACGAATAAGATTTTAAGTGGGCTTATCTACACATATAAATAAAGGGTGGATCCCTAAAAAATGCAATAAGATTTTGTTTTACAATTTTTTGAGTTCTTTGGATTTAGGGAGAGAAAGAAAAATCGTTTTTCAATCTCTCTTGGGGCTAGCACTCCAAATTGTGGTCACCGTTCATGTGCGGATTTCTGATAGAGGACGCGCACTTGAACGTCTTGAAAATCGAACAATCAAAAGAAAATCACGGAATAAGGTATGATTTAGTTTCGTAGATTTAGTTTAATAGAACTTATTTTTGATCATGTTGGGGTTTTTCAAAATTTGTTTTGAATTTTCTGCTGCGTGTGAACCCCAAAAACCCAACACCACAAGCATCCTAGGGCAATGAATATCATAAGAGGGAAAAACAAATGCATTTGCATTCCATAGATACGTAGATCCAATCCAATAGCATGATGCAACTCATTTCTCAAGTCTCTAGTTAAAAATGTATGTCATAACATAACTAATATCAAGTCATATTTGATAATTAAGGAAGCTCCTCACTTACCACGACTTGCCGCGAATCCTATCTTTGATCCTCGCGCGTTCGGGGTCCAATATGAAACGCCTTGCGAATCTAAACAATTTAAGACACATTTACATATTCGAAAATTCGTATATTAATTTTGATTTATTTTTAAATTTATTTTGGGGTCCACTAGTGTGGGTTCCGCGGGTCCCCCGTCGCCTGATGCGAGGGTGTAGGGGTGGGACCTGGCCGGTCTCCCTCGATGAAGCAGTAGCGCGCCCTATTTGAGAACAAGGATATATATTATTTTTATTTATATTATATATTATTTTATTTATTTATTTATTTTTACTTTAAAGTCCAAGGGACAACATGGCCCTGTTAACTTGGTCCAAGGGCTAGAGGGCCCTTGTTGACCCGATCCAGGGGCTAAACTGGCCCCTATATGTGTTAGGCAGGGATGTATGTCCCTGCTTAACGCACGAGCTGCCTAGGGGCGGTGCCGAAGCCCAACCGCGCATCTCGTACCTCGTGGTACGTGCCAAAGTCCCACATAAGTGTCTTCGTCGAGCACTAGTTTGGAAATTTGGTGTTAGACTCAAGATTTTTTATTTTATTTACTCGGTTACTCCCATGCATGTATCCCGAGGTTCTTAACCCAATTATGTAATTATTTGAATTTATCCATATACTTTAAATTCCTTATACAATGCACTGCATTGATAGTTTAATTTGGCGATCAAAATCTTCTAATTTGGCAAGTACATGTAAATAAAGATTTAGGTCTACTTCTTATCTTTCCGAAAATGTATAGTATGCACGATTCCGATTAAAAACGAGGGAGATATCAAAGTTTTACGAACACTGCGCACACTTGAATTTCATTTCGACCAGCAAAGTTACAAATTCAATTTCTCCTAGTGTATAGCTCCAAATACCATGAATTTTTATCACATGGTTGTTAACATACTCAATAACAACATATCCAAAGCTCGCTCCAATTGAAGTTAAATTGAGTGAGTTATGCTCATCGCAATGTCAGGTCCAATTCTTAAAGTTTGAACATGGTTGTTTTATTCTTTTTGGGTTGATTCATCTTGTTTCGATTTGGAGTTCCTTTGGGGATCCCTTAGGTGTTACTTGGGTTACATTTACATCAATTTACAACAAGAATTCCACAATTTAACAACTTATAGCTAATTTCACCATTAAATGACTTTTAAAGCTTACGTTAATCAACTTTTTGAACATGCATTTGATCCACCTAAATTTTCAGTCAAATTTGACATAAAGTGAGTTGAAATTGAGTTTAAAACATTCATGTCACTCCATGAAACCCCAATTTTAAAATCTTAGTTAAATCCCAAAACTCAAGCCAAAAATCAAATTTCGAGTTGTGCAAAGTTTGGATTCTTGATTCTTAGTTTATGCTTATTTAGAGGCATCAAATTGGAGTTCAAATCTAAACACATGCATGATCTCATTGTTATTAAATCACATCAGCCCACATTCATGCTCATGCCATCAAAATTCATGAAATTGAAAGGGAAAAAGATAGGGGTTACCTTAGGATTGTTGTGGATCTAGTGTTTCTCCTCTTCAAGACTCTAATTGCACTTCACTTGCTCCTTAAATCCTCAATTTTCAGCAACTTATTTTCTTCCTCTCAATTTGTGGGGTGTTTTCGTTTGCAACAATAACAACTAAATGTTTCTTATATACCTTGTATCAACTTAAAATAATGGCCCATTAGATGTGCCTCAAGATACACGTTTTGTGGTACATCTAAGGGTCTAAAGTGGATCCTATACTTCACGATTAGCAACATAATTAGTTTAAGTTACGTACTTAATTAAGCCTTCAAATCAAGTTGCTTAGTTGTTAATTTAAAGACACAAATTTACTTAGATTGACAAGTGTTGCTTGTAAGTGACAAGTGTCTCATATTGCATGATTTCATCTCCAAACTAGATCTAGATCTTGGCCCTCATCTAGATGTATTTACGAATCTCGAGATCAATCTCACGTACAACATAAAGTCTATGCACCATAGCTTCTTGTTTGATGCTATGTGACATATATATTACATTTTACATAGGCTATGGTTTTTAATTTAAAGCATAAGCTATAGTTGAATTTTATTATACTCCTACCATAGGCATATTCATTTAAATTTAATTAGCAACTTAGCCCACCCTAATTCAAGTTAGTGATTTATTTCATATTTTGCTTATGTCATATAATTCCCGCCCCAATGCATATCTCAAGGTGATACCTACGCTTCGTGTTGCCTCGTGTTCCGTGTAAACTTATATTTATTAATTTATTTATTAAGTATTACACACATCAAAAATATTATTTTATTATTTATGGTACATAATCGTCGAGCACGGCCGCACCACCCAATCGAACCGAGTTCGGGCCTCCGATCTAGTTGAATCGGACTGAGTCAGGTCTGGTTGGTGACGAGATGTCACAGATACAAATGCATATCACAATTTCCATCATGTTTACATACTATTGACATCATTACATGTGATCGATTTCCCGCTCCTAGTGAAGATAGATCCAGTAACCGACACATTGACCTTTATGCCATTTAATTAGGCTTCACAATACAAGTAGTGTTCATCCACGCCATCACCATTACATATACCCTAACTGACCCATGGTTCTCAGAGATTAGCATCTACTAACTCTCTCCCTATGTCCTCAATATTAGCGACTACTAACACAGTTGTGTAAGCAACTACAAACACGATAATTATAATGTGGGTGGATCATAGTGTTCGCGTCTACAACATCCATGTTCTTGTGTTAGCGCCTACTAACACGATGAGTAACAAAATGTGGTCCTCGTGGCTAAGAGTTCCCACCTTATATATATGCACACAACCACATTAGATAATACGAGTTCCAACACCTTGCCACCTCCATACATTGTAAGTCAAGGTACTGGGAGGCGTTGGGTGTATTCCCAAAATGGCAGAACCTTTAGGTTCCAGCGCTTTGGCCAGCACCCTGCATTGCACCTCGGGGAGCTGGGAGGGCACTAGATCGTTCTCCAGAGTGCTTCCCTGATCAGTGCCTTGCCGCCTGTAGGTGAGGCGCGTGACATAGTTTTCCAACATGAAAACCTAGAAAATACGTCCCAACAACACCTCGCTACCTCTAAAGGTCCAAATCCGTTAAAACAACAATGAATAGTACCATTTAAACTACATATTTGAACGAAATCAAGTCATGAACCCTAGTTTTTCTGCAAAATTTTGTGAAAATCCGAATTTGACATTTCATCATCGAAATTGACACCAAAACAACGATTTTCTCTCACAAACCAGTGATGAGGGAGAGTGGTGTGACTTCAAAACCAAATTAAAACCAATGAAGTCTACACACTCTCCAAAATTCATCAAAACCATAATTTCATTCAAAAGCCCTAATAAGTTGTTAAAAGAACAAAGTAGAGAAGATGAGGCAATTGTTACCTAGCTTATTAAATATTTAATGTTTGCTTTCCTCTCCATGACCAAATCTCCACCACCTAGAACTCTGGGGTTTATCTCACTCCTCTCACTTTTATTATTTTGATGGCAAAACCAATCTTTTGGTCCCTGAACTTTGAAGGTTTTACACTTTTGGTCCCTCAACTTTGAAAACAACACATTTGGTCCCTCAACTTTTCATATAGTGTAAATTAAGTCCTTTTATGAGTCCAATCATTATTATTGATGACGTGGCGAAAGTCAATCGCCACATGGCGCCACGTGACAATCCTTTTCATCTGAACAGTTGGTTCAATGAACCAACCGGTTCAATAGAAAACCAAATGAAGCCCTCTTTCTCTGCTGCGTTTTCTCTCATCTCTCTTTGCGTTTTCTCTCTTCTCTTTCTCTCTGTGTTTTCTCTCTTCTCTTCTCTGTGCACATCTATCCCGCTCTCCCTCGCGCCTCGCTCACGCCCTCCCTCCTGATATGATGAGATGCATACAGTGATTGAATGTAGAGGTCCAAAGGAAAATGCTTAATCGATTACCAAAAATCACTGCAGGAACATGAACCTTCCTTGACATTTTCATCCACGCGATGTAGATCATTTTCAATCTCGACCTTGTAATCCAGTTTCTTCATCTCTTGCTCCAAACTTTCCAACTTTAAATGAATCTCCATAAGCATAGGATGGTTCCATTGCCCAGCAACAAACGTGTGAACCTTATTTTTAGCTTCAATCCAACTCTTACCCATCTCCTTCTTTGTGCCGCTATCCTTAAGAAGCTTCCTTGACCAAGCAACTTCCTCCCATCTTTTATTCGTCGCATATATGTTTGAAAGCAAAACATGATTATCGACATTATTTGGTTCGATCTCAAACAGTTGCTTTGCAGCAACCTCAGCCAACTCAAGATTACGATAAATCATGTAAGAACCCAGTAAAGAGCCCCACATTGAAGCAGTAGCATCGAATGGCATTTCCAAAATAAAATCGTACGCTTCTTGGATCAACCCTGCCCGGGCAAGAAGATCAACCATGCAAGAATAATGGTTAACGTTGAGTTGCACACTATAATCACTGTACGCATCTCATCATGTCAGGAGGGAGGGCGTGAGCGCGAGCGAGGCAGAGGGCTCACTCACTCACAGTCGCGAGGCAGAGGGCGCAAGCGAGGCAGAGAGCTCACTCGCTCACGGTCGCGAGGCAGAGGGCGTGACCGAGGCGCGAGGGCGTGACGCGACCGCGAGCGAGGCAGAGGGCGTGACCGAGGCAGAGGACGTGAGCGAGGCGCGAGGGAAAGCGGGAGAGATGTGAAAACGCAGAGAGAAAGAAAATAGAGAAAACGCAGAGAGGGATGAGAGAAAACGCAGCAGAGAAAGAGAGCTTCATTTGGTTTTCTATTGAACCGGTTGGTTCATTGAACCAACTGTTCATATGAAATGGATTGCCACGTGGCGCCATGTGGCGATTGACTTTCGTCACGTCATCAATAATAATGACTGGACTCTTAAAAGGACTTAATTTACACTATATGAAAAGTTGAGGAACCAAATGTGTTGTTTTCAAAGTTGAGGGACCAAAAGTGTAAAACCTTCAAAGTTCAGGGACCAAAAGATTGGTTTTGCCTATTTTGATTTGTGAATAAAAGAGACCACTAGTGCTAGGGTTTTGAGAAATTAAATCCCATCCCTTCATCTCTACAGACCCTCTTTTAGTTATAGAAGCATCTCAATGACCTACATTAAGTTCATCTCTTTTGTTCTTTCCATTTATTTACGGTTTTGTCATTTAGCAAGGTCTTATACTACTTAATTACTAAAACACCATTAAGTACGACTTAAACCATTCTTATTATCTTTTTAGGTTTTATTTTCTCTTACTTGGGCCATTCCACCACCTAAGTCTTTAGTAGCATATAATATAACCAATGTAAACACACCATGCACACATAATGTACGAATTTACCAAAATAACCCTGGTAATTATGAAAATTACTAGTTTGGGAAATTTGGGTCGTTATATAGACCAGAGAGGCAATGTGATGTTTTTTAGGGCCGCTATGGGCACCCCACTAATTAGTAAAGGCACCCTCTTGTTGAGGGCACAAATGCATTTACCAAGGGCACCCAAAATTGATGACCGAAATCCCCAAAATACCCCTCATTCAAAATAGAGGCACCCCACCACCCGTGCTCTTCTTGAACCCTGGATTTTTGCTTAATCCATTGCAAGCAACCTTCGAACCCCGGATTTGTCTTCGTTTCTCTCTCTCGTCGTAGGTGCTTATTGCTGTGTTGTTCGAGTTTGGAGGCTCACCGATTTGTTGATTTTCGTCTCCACATTTGGGCTCGGTTTTAGGTCTTCGATCTCGCACACAAGGCGTTTATTCGATCGATTGAAGGTACGTTGATAGTCTAATTAAGTTGCATTTGGTACAGTATTTGTTATTTTTCTATAGTTTGTATTCAATGGATTGATATTTTCAAACTCGTGGATCTCGGCCACACAGACCAGAAATAGTTTATACAGTCTCGGCCAAGCATGGCCGAGACATAAGGGAAGTGTGTGGGAACTCGTGGTTCTCGGCCAGACAGGCCAGAAATAGTTTATACAGTCTCGGCCAAGCATGGCCGAGACATAGGGCAAGTGTGTGGGAACCCTCATACACATTAGTAGGGGGTCCCCAACATCAATCAAACACAAACACAACAACACCTCCAAATACAAGAATTGAATGAATTGACCAAGCTATGTTAATGGAGTACCTAGCTTAAACTCGACCATTGTTAGCCGAGATTATTCTTATGTGTTATTGTTTTAGGTAGCGTAACGTTGTGATTGCTCTCGGTCACCACATCACGAGAGTAATTCGGAGTGTATAGTTGATTTCATTTCGGTGATGTACAACCGAGAATGAAATAGTTTTCTCGGTTGTCCATTACCGAGACTAATTGTGTTATCTCGGTCACTCGTCACCGAAACTCTAATTGTTTTTTCAAACCTGCTTGATCGAGACTATAGAAATGGAAGATTTTGTTCTTATTTTTTTGAATCGTACTTCAGTTTCTGCTCCAGGCGCTTACATGTTGTTGTATTATCAGGTATGGCTCGTTCAAAAAGATCTTGTAGTTGCCCGAGGCGAAAATGAGGCTCATGCATCAGAGTCTAGTAGTAGTGACTCATCAGCACCGGCAGACACCACAAGTACTAATCGTAATGTGGGTGGGAGTACTAGTGCTGCAGGTGGCCATAATGAAGGAGAGTCACAAGGGCATTTGGAAATGTGTGCTCCTTTCCCCGGTGGTCCTTTAAATGGATCATTGTTGAAGAGCTTTAAAGATCATGTCGCATTAGCGATTTGGAGCAATGAAGGAACTTGTATAATGTTGAATTATGGAACTTTTAATGTTTTAGTTTTTGTTGGATTAAAGAACTTGTAGAATGTTGTTTGAATGTTGGACTTGTTAGAATGTTGAATGGTGGATTATGGAACTTGTTGTGTTTTTCATTAAATATTTGACTGTTGTCTATGTTTTGGTGCTATTGTTAGTATTGAGATTTGTTTTCAATAATTCTTGTTTAATCCCTCCAGTATCAGAGTGCTTCGTTACTAACACAAACTTGTTCTCACGACCAATCATTTGAAGCCATGAAATAAATTCTCTAGATGGGAATGGCCTACAAGGAGTAAACGTATCCTTGTAGTCTGGAAATAAAGTTGAAACCGACATTACTTGCAATACATACATTGTAACATTACGACTCAACCAAAATGCACAGCAAATTCACCAAAAAATCCAAAAAACCAATTTTTCGATAGTACAGGTCCGCGACTATAATCAAATTTTCGTTCAATGGCAACCGAGACTTACGAAATAGTCTCGGTCGTTTATACCGAGACTATACAATTTGTTTCGGTCATAGCATGACCGTGAACTACACATAACTCTCGGTGGATTTTGACCGAGACTTATTTATAAGTCTCGGTACTGCGAGGCCGAAACAATCGCGCCCGTGCAACTTCGACTGAAAAAAGAAGAAAAACCGAAAAAAAAAAAAAAAAAAAAAAAAAAAAAAAAAACAATTAATTTCAACAAATACCTCTTCTTATACCTCCTCTTGCACCATTGCAGTACATTCGTCCATTTTATAGTGGAAACAAGCTCGGATGATGTGAAGACGTGGCTTTAGGTTAGAGATGGGAGACCAATGTAGTGGGGTGCCCCAAAATTTGTTTGAAAATGGGTTGTGAGATTGGAGAGAGTTTATATGAAGAGGCAATAGAGTCATTTACATCAAAGTGTAATTTAGAGGGGTGAATGAAAAAAAAAAAAAAAAAAAAAAAAAGTGCCTTCATTAATTGGTGGGGTGCCCATAGCGGGCCTTTTTTTTTTCACTTCAGCAATGTGTTGTTTTAGTTTTTAATGATAAACCAAACTTCATCACTAATCTATCTTGTCACGGCATATGATATCATTCCAAAATTTTGAAACATTCTAAACTAATACGTGAGCACTTAGAGCATCTCCAATGGTAAATGTTGATTGTAGGTGTGGATTGACGTAGTGTCAGCAACGTGGAGAAGATGTCCGTTCTAAGTGACTTGAATAGACATTGAAGTCCAAAAGTGCTCTCTAATGGTCAATGTGAATTACACTTTTTATTTTAAAATTTTATTAATTTTTTTTTGTATATTTAATAATGAATTGCTGATGTGGCTATAAATTGCACCATCTAGAAGTAGACATTAAGAATAAACATTGTATATTATTTATACGTTATGTCAGCTTGACATTTGAAATACACATTTACATTAAAGATAGCTTTCTTGTTCCAATGTCTATTCAGTCATAAATGACACATTCACACCCAATCCACATCCCCATTGGAAATGCTCTTAAGCATAAGGCTTAGATTGAACCTTTGGGATATGAGCAGCAAAAAGCAAACCGAGCATTGTTGGGAAAAATACCTATGTATGAGTTGGTCCAAGTGGCATGGGACTTCAATTTTAGTGAGGTCTTAATCACATCGATGGAGCAAATTGGGTTGGTCTGAGAGGCAATGGAAAGATTCGAATTTAGTTGGGGAAAAAGCATTAATGGATATTCAATGAGTAAATACTGGCTATAACAAAAAGAAAATAACTTCCTCTACTTTTTGGAAGTGTTTCAAGTTAGGAACAAGGAATAAAATGCATGAAAATGTAATTTTACAAAGCACGAGCAAAGAACGACACAAGTGTTATAAGAGGCGTCACCTAATTCATGTGGCAATCACAGTAAAAAAAATAATTGTTTGAATCATATACAACCAATTGCACAATCAACTTTCACAGTAGTTCTACAAAAACTTGATCACTTCATATCTGGAGAGGTCTCTCTCATTCTAGGGGTGAACGATTGATGCACATCCCTCCATCAAAAACTAGAATGGATTTCACACTTCTTGAAGGACGCTCACATGGTGGAGCTCTAGGTGAATGAGGTCCGAGACGTATCTTATGACATCAAAGATGTCATCGATTCATGCATCCTGTCCCTGGAACAACAAAGCAAGATTAACTTTTTACTTAAAATTCTGGAAATCAATAACAAGAATGAAGAGAGTTGAAAACAAGTCCTATTTCAACCTCATAGAAGTTGGACCAGTAGCACTAAGCCTTCCTGCAGAAGATCAAGTATTAGAAAGAAGAGCAAGGGAAGACACAGTTATAGATGATGAGGGGGATAAATTTCTTCCAAGGAAAAATGAGGAAAATATGATTATGGAGGAGCTGATGAAAAATGAGCAGCAACGCAAAGCAATTTCAATTGTAGGCATGGGGGGATCAGGTACCTACTAATTGAAACTTTTCATTTGTTTCAATGGGAGGTGAATATGTCTTGGACTCATCGGACTAATAATTTGCGTGCCGATGCTCTGTCCAAAGCAGGTCTATCGGTAGAAGGGATGCAAATATGTACCAATCCACTGTATTTTTTAAGAGTTCTGCTAGAGAATGATTGTACTGCCACTACAATTTTATTGTAATGAAGCATGATTGGCCGTAAAGGCTATCTACCAAAAAAAGTCTTTTATTTCAACACTCATGTTGTCTTTGATACTCTTGGTCTTGTCTGAAATGAATTCATACTCTTTCCATAGCAATTCTACCCTTAGGACGATTCGATTGAAGGTAATTCCCCAAGCAAATGGCATGTTTTGATCTCCTTCACTTACCTTTGTTGATCAAGGATCATCTTTGCCTAGTCATAGAAATTCAAATTGTTAATACATATTGAACGTATGATTAATTTGGAGATATAAATTAACTTATCAATGCAGCAATGCCTTTTTTATATTGACTGAGATATGAAACATACAAACAAAAGTATATTAGATATTCGAAACTAGACATAGTTAAATCAAGAACTTAGAAAAGAATTATAAATGTACAATTACAAAGAATTAAAAGAAAAGGGGAAAAATATACAATTTAAATAAAGATATGAAAAATAATAAGTTGCAAAGCACAATTCACGATCCATTACCATGAATTGGCCTAAACAACCTAAGTCTATATGAATAACCTGGGCCTGAAGTGAAAGACTAACTAGATAGTTTCAAACTGCAAGGCCCTTCTCAAAACCAAATAGTTTGGTCTAAAGTCTCAGTTTGATTTTTTTTTTTTTTTTTTTTGAGAGAGAGGACTCAGTTTGATTATCTATAGCAACAAGATTACACAATCTACTTTCACAGGAGTTTTACAATCGTGGTATCATCAACAGGGTAACAAATGAAACACAATTTACTTCACAGGATCAACTGCTACACTAAAACAAAACTATCTAGATTTCTAAGCATATATATATATATATAGAACAAGCTAGAAAAACAAAATCACACACATAAATCACACAAGGATTCGTGCTATTAAGAGTAAACCTACATCTACAAAGTACAAATATGTCAAACTTTCCTATATTGACAAGGTTATACAAATAAAGTTTGAAGTCCTTTATTTTCATTCGAGCGTGGGTTGTGCCTAAATTTAATCACTGATTCACTAGAATAAACTTAGTGGTCATATTTGTAGTAATCTTGATCACTACAATATCACTATACCTTATAATATCTCAAATGACATACATTTTAATATTAATGAGTTTGGTCCTCTCATGAAAAACTTAGTTTCACTATGATGAATGGCACTTCGACCTCCGTGAAACATATTATCATTTCTTGTAGCAATCACCCTAACTAAATGGCCTTCTTCATTGCCATGTGCTTTGCTTCAATAATAGACAAGCAATGGTAGACAACAATATCACCTTCCAAGAAATTATCTTGTTACAAAGAGTAAATGCATTAATTGATCACGACCACTTCTCATCAAGCTCCCCAATATAACAAGCGTCACAAATTCAAGAGTACTTTGTCTTTGGTCATGTATCTACCATAAGCTGACCAACATCTATGCTAATCTTCAGATATTGAATAGTCCATTTCACTATTTCCCAGAGTCTTTCTCAAAATTTCTACCAACACTACCCATAGCATGTGAAATATTTGGCCTATAACACACTACACAATAACTTAACATATTTTTTTATAGGAAACATACTTTTATACATGTAAAGAGATTTTAGAGATACAAAGTTAAAGGTCATGAGAAATAAACGTGAAAAAAAGGAAGATGGACTTCTACAAAACAATGAAGACCCAAAATACAAGACAACCAACCATCTCATTTTTCCATTATACTTCTCCGACTCCTCCACTCATTATAAGAGAAACCAAACGACCTATCATAGCCGTTAGCCATAATGCCGCACTATCCCTTGCGAGTTTCCAAATCTCAAACACCGATTTCATTTTATTCTAAAAAATACGCCTAGTTATCTCCCTCCATATATGGCAACACGTTGCAATCATTGTTGCCTTCCATGGCACCTTAAAAATTCTGCCCCTCACACCTCTCCTTCTAAAAAAAGTCTCCCTAGAGATCTCTACATCATAGGTGGCACCAAACATCTCCAGAAACTTCTTCCAAACCCGTTCTGCAAAACTACAGCGAAAAAAAAAAGGTCCACCGATTCATTATCAACCTGACAAAGACCACACCAGCTCGAGGAACGACATCGATACAGCATTCTCTTTTGGAGCTATTTCATTTGTATTTGGCTTTTTCAATGAATGTAATTGTGAGAACATCTTAATTTTGTGGGGAACTGGAGATTTCCATATGAAGTGAAAAAAAAAAAAAGGGAAACGCTTGTACTCCAGATGGTAAGCACATAAAAGTTGTGAAAGACTTGCATGTGAAATAACCTGATTTGTCCAAATTCCAAACTCTCTCATCCTCCCTATAGGTGTTGATCCCAATTCCTAACACACTCCAATTTAGCTAAAAGACAAAACATTTCTCTTGTTCTTAGGTATATTTGAAAGTGAGTTCCAGGACATACTACAATGATTACTAATGAATATGGATAGTGAAGCATTATGAATAGTGGATAGAGCATATAATGAGGGAAATAAAGCAGCAAATCCTTCCAGAATACAATACGACCATTACCAACTTTGAAGGGGGAAATGGGGCTTGAAATGAGTTAAAGTAGAATGAATGAACTTCCAAGGACTTTTAAGAGTAAAACCTCGAGCAAGTCCAGCAAACCAACCATTATTGATGATATGCCTACTAGATATAACTCTAGCCCACAATGAATTTCTCTCTCTATTAAGTCTCCAATTCCACTTAGCTACCAACGCAATTTTCTTTAATCCAAAATTACCAATTGTCGTCCCTCCTATTTCTTTCGGTTTACTTTATCTTCCCATTGGACTAAATTCCTGAAATGATTCTCCTGAAGAATCATATCAAAAATCACATAAAATTTATCCTACAACTATGAGATCTTTATAAAGAAATTGATTTTGCTACTGATGGTTGAAGGGACTCGAGCAAATTGGGAAGAGAAAAAATTAAGCTGCAGAAGACTGTTGAAGTATTCATAAAGTCAATAGGGGAGAGAAAGATCAAAGACATTGTGAAAGATTACATGGCGCCATGGAGGGCCTAGCTAATGCACAGAAACATGACTCAAGTAGGTATGAATGGTATGATGAAAGAGTTAAAACAAGATATATCCATGGTTTACTTCAAGAATTCATAGCATCATCAACGTATGGCAATGGATGAACTTTCTTTTACAACATGGCTTCCATTGTTTTCACAAATACCCATCACTTGCAAAAAAACAATGAAGGAACACAACTTATAGGAAGCACTAGAGCAACCAAAGGAACACAGATCAATTACTAGTTCATCCGAGTGTACTAGACTGTGTAACTCTAGCAAATACTAACCCGCTCACATTAAAAAAATGAACAATAGGTTTACAGAAAAAAAAAAGAACAATAGAGTTGTTTTGACGTAGATACCACCTCCAAATTGAATCCTCCGTTTTTTTGTGACAACATTCAATCCTCCTCAAGCAATTTGTGCACATCGCTACCAAGATCAATAAAAAAAACTACAGCATTGAGGCACAATAGAGGATACATTGTTTTGGTTCTAACTAATTGCCCTTGGATGCTCAAGTCAGTTCTTAGTAAAGAGTACATTATGATTCATTGGACATTAATGACCCTTAATAGTTGTCACTTTCATCAAAAACCTGTAAGGTCATACCTCTAAGTTGAAGTAGATTGTCATACCTCTAACAACCCTTAATTTCTATCATGGGGTCATTGGCTTTTTCTGTTCTTTCTCTTCTAATGTGTGTCTTATTCATTTTTTGAATATTATTATTATTATGGTGCAAATTTCATTCTTTTCGGTGTAGGCTTATCAGCCCCAACACCCATAAATGGTGAATCCTAAGTTTTATCATGGCCTAATCAAGCTGAGCTTGGTGGTCAGCCTTCCTTAAATGTGCTTCTTACAAGGGTCCTAGGACACCTTATTGTTTAGGTAGCTTCTTCCCTTGTTGCTAGAGTCCAAACTTCCTAGTACTCCTCCATGTGGTCGAACAACAGGATATCAAATTGGCTAAGATCCTAGCTAGTCTACCCTCATCTGCATAGCTTGTGGTCCTTGAGTTCGGATTGTAAGGACCAAAAAACACCAACTCTTTTTCTTGCTCCGATGAACACCTAGAGAAGTGATAGGAAAAGCTCCTACTCTTTGAATAAACAAAAAAGAAATGCTAGGGTTATTGGATTTAGATGATGTAGAAATGGAGTACTTACCTTAAAACAAAGACACTTATTCCTCTCTAAGTACATGGGACTAAGAGAAACTAGAATGCTTTGCTTCCTACTGCAATAGGTAAATCAAATTCCAAACTCTAATGCTTGGCTTCCTACTGCAATAGGTAAATCAAATTACAAACTCTAGATATAAGAGGCACTTGCATCCAAGTCCTACTGATGGCAATATGAAAAATAATAAATCAAAACAAAGGGCATTTATTTGGAGCACTTGCCAACATCAAGGAATAAAAAAATATAATGATAAACCATAAATGATCCTATGAGACTATGAGGGAACTTTGGGCAATGGAGTTACCTGCTGCTAGCTGAAGGGTGACAATATATCAAAAGCTATTGTCAAGCCGGCGAACCTTAATCCACTCAAGGTAAAACTAGAGGGAGAAAAGGAAGATCTTCGACCATTGAAGGTAGAACCAGACGGAGACAAGGAAGACCCGCTAACATACCGTGCCTCACCTCGTGCTCCACACATTCAATGCCTACACCAACTGTAACAGCAAGAAACATCCTAAATGAATGCCTAACCCAGAATGTGCACCCAATTCTCAAAGAATCGTAAATGAAATGTACCTACTTGGAACAAGAGTTGCAAGCTGCCAAAATCCTAAGCTTAGGTACAAGATTGTGTTTGAAATAGGAAATGAGGTGATCTTTCTCCACTCACGGTCATGCACAGCGACAGTTCTTGAGGCTCCTGTACTAGATAATTGAAAGCAGCGGAGAACAGATTCTAGTGAAACACCAATGCCAAAATTGAAGCATTTGACAGTTGAGAATTGTGGAAAATTGAAGATAATTCATGGTACATGAAGTCTTGAACACCCTAAGTGTTGAGCTAGAGACAATGAGAGATAAGGAACTGATATAAGCAGCAAAAGATGGGGAGGACAGTCCAAGTACTAGCTCCATAAGTGGCTACACAAAGTAGGCAACCTATAGTTACATATTAACTAGGCTAGTTTCATCAGATTAATAATTTTTTTTATTACTTTGTATTATCTCCTGCAACAGGCCCGGACTATTATTCATTAAATTTTGATTTTTAACAGAAAAATGATGAAAAACAACAAACTTATAGGTGGTTCATCTTTCAACCACAATTACTTAAGCTTACTATCAACTGGTAGATTGGTAATGTATTCCAATGTACCATTGCTTGATGGTTAGCAACAAGCATACTGAACACAAAAAGGAGCAAGAAAACAGCTTATACCAGCGCAGACATTTCATCGTAAACTTAAAAAACAAAGCAAGTACCTTCCACTTAATCAAATATGTCAGCAGTGGTTGGGAGAGCTTCACAGTCTAACAGATAAATATATGATCAAGCAAACTGGGAAGGACAATCTAAATTTTCAGCACCAGCTTGTGTTGGCCATAGGCCTTTGAAGTGAAAATGTGGATTTAAGCTCCAACATGGACTCAATTAGTCTGCAATTCTTCATCTTCCAATTCCTTCACTGCCTTGATAAGACCCCGCGTAATTCCATTAAGGTGCAGCCCTTTCCTTTTCATTTCTTCCAAAAGCTTCTCCGCCGTTCCCCAGTCCAAGGCCTTCAGGCAAAGAGACTGAATCAACTTATTGTACTCATCCGCATTTGGTTGGACACCACTCTTCTTCATCACCTTCAACAATTGAAGAGCTTTGTCATAATCCTCGTTCTTGCAATACCCACGAATGAGGATATGGAAAGTCACTGAAGTGAGCTTGGCATGCTTCTTTTGGGCTTCTAGTAGTATTCTCCGTGCCTCCTCCATCTGACCTAACTTTACATAACCCCTCATAATAACAGTGTAAGCATACACATCAGGTCTTAACCCTCTATTCTCCATCACTTTCAACAAGCTCATTGCCTCCTCCATCTCACCAGCCTTAGATACTCCAGTAATGACTGAATTGAACACCGCATTCCCAGGTGGGGGGCCTGCATCAATCATCTCAAAGAGCAACTTCTTAGCCCCTTGAATATCTTTGACTCTACACAGGCCACCGACAACAGTAGCAAAAGGTTTGACAGCATGTTTGCGGGCATCACCCGAGAAAACCACCAACAACTCCAATGTCAACTTAACCGTTTCATCTTTTTTACACAGAGAGGCAATCAGGAAATTAATGGAAGACTGAGGAGGCTGTATGTTCTTCTCCTTCGCCATCAGATAAACCAAATGAGCATCTTTGGCCTTGCTTCCTTTACAAAAACTAGTAATGATATTGCCAATCTTCTCTCCATCAGGCAACTTTCCTGAATTCAACATCTTCTCACAAACAGGCCAAGCCCAATCAAATATCTTTCTGCGACAAAGCGCCACTACCGTAAAATAGTACGAATCTGCATTTGGCTCACACCCATACTCCTCAAACTTATCAAACACATCCAATGCAGCTTTTCCCTTACCCAAATTCCAAAACAAGGTGATCAATTCATTAAGAATCTCAGTGTTCAATAAACCCATCTCCTTCTCCCCAATCGATCTAACCAAATCCCATAAAGCATATGCCTCTGTCTTCCTAAGACCAGCACTAACAGCTCGAACAAGGATATCGACAATACGGTTAGTGACCGAAAACTCAGAACACTGAGAAACCCATTTGAAAAACTCGATCAAATGCTCACCTGGAATCAAAGGCGTCCGAATCACTCGAACAACAAACTCCTCGCTCAAACTCAAATCCATCGCATCCAAACGCGACAACAGCTCCCCATCTAAACTACTCTGCAGAACAGACAACACCCCCTCTAACTTCTCCTCATCAACAACCTCTACAACAACTGGTTCTTCCTCAACAAACCCATCATCTTCGCCCCCTTCATCGATTGAAAAACTAGGGTTTTCGACAATATTCGAAACCGCGAATCCTTCGGATCCTTGAGAAACAACAAATTGGGTTCCATCATCAATGTCCTCTCTTTCCAGACCAAGATCAGGTCTTTCAGTCTCATTAGAGACGGCAATAACACGATTTTCGGGGTGGGGGACGTGGCAGAGGAATCTAGGGTTTTGAGAGAGGTGATTGGGGATGAAATTGGGTGAGTGAGATGGAAGTGATGGTAGGGCTTGAGGGAGAGGTGGTTTGGTTCTTGGTATTGGAGAGTAACAACGCCAACGCTTGATGAGAAGAGCTGTCGCTCGCGATCTCCACATCTCTCTCTCTCTCTCTCTCTCTCTCTCTCTCTCTCTCACTCACTCTCTTGTCCACAAAATGCTTCAACTGAAATGGGAATGGCAGATTGCGATCTCTTTAGGGTTTAAGTAACCACATGAGATCATAAAAACCTTGGACTCGTAAATGTGGCTTCACTGCCTCAGAATGCGTCATTTTGGTATACTTGTAGGCCTGCTTTGCAGCATTGCCTTCTAGGGATTTGAAATGATGAGATTTTTAAGCTCACGTGAACTTGGTCGATATACTCTTCCTTTGACATGTGATACATCTCGATGTATATACGTTACTTTAGAGTGTGAGTTTGTGGTGCAATATATTATTCAAAGGAAAATAGTTGGGGTACGTACTTTAGACACCGACTTGGAGCTCCTAACGGTCATGCGTCGTCCGATACACCTTGAACGCGTATCTCGAGATATATCGACGTGACACGTGTCGAGCGTGTACAATAAGTTTCTCGTATATCCTTATAATTTGTAATAGTGATAAGTGAGATCGTCTCCATTGAGATTTATAAAACTTCTATAGGTAAAAGTCATTCAATGGTTTTATTATTATTTTTAACTTTAATTTAATTAAAATAAAAATTAAAAATCACTAATTCAAAGTATATTATTGTCAACCCTCTCGTCATTAGGAAGACCGACCGTCCTAGATTACCTTAATCCCCTGATAATCTAGTCAGCCTATCAAAAAACCTCAAGATTTTCATCAATAATTTAACTTAAATAACCATTAATCAGACTATCAAAACCTTATTCTTTCACTAATAAAGTGGAGCAAATTGGGAAATCACATTCCAATTGATTTCAATTCTTTAAATAAAGCTACAAAACTAAATTTATATTCTCAATGAAAGTTAATTCATGATTTGTTTAATTGGACCAAATTAGAAAATCATATGAATCATTTTTCGTATTTTGTAAAAATTTCGACAGTATATCCCCTAAAAGTGACCTGCCGAAAAAATTTTCACCTAATAGATAGCAAAATTGAGGAGAAACCTAAAAGGACTTACAACTCTCTGCAGTTCACAATATATATCAAATTCAAATTTATAAACTAACTTAGAGTCTTCGATAGCTTAATTACAACTTTACAATCCCAAAGTAGACCAAAATTGAAACTTAAACCTCTCAAATTATTTTATACTAGTTTAAGAGACTCTTATAATCATTCGACAAAATTTCACGTCTAATATAAAGAACGTCATACTCTCACCCTAACCCAAAAATATAGATTATATACACAAAACCAATTCACATACAGAGAAAGTAAGCTCTAAATGAAATCACAAAGTGTAACGAATCGTTACTTTAAGCTGGCGATTGGTGTTATTCTAAATCTAAATTAACTCGAGTTAGGCTCGTGGTTAAGTTTGGCGTACCTCGATTAGCGTGTGCGTAGGTTTGTGTAATGATTTGTGTGTTGTTTGGGATGTTTGTTGAATTTATAGGTTGTAGTATAAAAAGAGAATTTATATACAAGCATATAATTGAAAAATAAATAATTATATGGACATATATTTATATATATTTGATATACCAAGTGCGACGAGGGGTCGTGAAATAAATGTGCACACCTGAGAATACTCATAGGCACGTCCGGTGAATTTATTGGCAAAAAAAATACATGAAGTATATATATTTATATATTTGATATATAATATATATAATCAAACTATAAGTTTGGTTTGAATTATATGGATCGTTGGATCGCCTCGAGATGAGCGTAAGTGTTGATGGTGCTAAAATTCATGTCACTTTATAATGTCATTTTAACACATCAATCACTTGATCAACCTCGAGATGACGATGCATATCTCGAGGAAATCCATATATATAAATCCAAAACCATCAAACTTATCATCATAATCTCAATTTGATCAATCGAGAGAGTGAGAGAAACCAAGCAGCCGAGGGTTTGATCTAGATGAATCAATTCATGTTTGAAATTCAATATGAATTATGGAGATCAAACAATTATAGTTCAGAGATCATCACTGTTGGTGAGTTTGGTTTTTTTGAGGTTTAAGTTGAATTCGATATTTATTGATGATTTCTCTGTGAATTGTTATGTTATAGATTGAAAATGAATTTATACCTCACTAGAGGTCCTCCCTGATGTATTTGGGGAGTGTTGGATGTTGTTTTGATAGTTTGTGGAATGGATAGTGGCTGCTGGCCTCCTCAATGTCGAGATAGTGTAGGGTGGAGAGCACTCCATGTATCAGAGTGTGCTTCCTTCATAAATTGGGATAAACCCAGTTGGTAGAGTGCACTCCATTAAGTGAAGAAGCATGCTCCCACCCCAGAATACAACAACTATGTTGTGTTTTAGTTGGGATTTTCTAAGGTCTTAGGGACTGACTTAGGGGTCTAAACATAGGGTATTATACATATATTAATCACAGATGGTTTGTGATAGGTGTTGGAACACAAGGAAAGTGTGAGTGACTCAAAAACTTAGGATGTTTGGAAATAGAAACCTGAATCGAGGTAAGTATAGATTCCCTTATTTATCAATGTTGCCTGAATATGTTAGTATATGTGGTTCATATAGTTTATGGACTGAATGAGGGACTATGTACACTGTGATGTTTTTACTAAACAGAAAACAATGTCTAATGTGATCCACGAGAGTAACTCCTAGAACATAGACCAGGTTAAATAGGATACATGATTGATCTCTCGGCCTATATCTAACTCCTACTCAGTTAGATAGGTTTCGTGGGTAACATATTCATTAAAGGGTTTGTGATAGAATCATTGGGCATTAATAGATTGGCTAGATATCATATCGGCTAATGGGTTGGTCTAGCAATCACATTAATGGTGTCAACGGGTAATCGACCCTAGTTTTACAAATAAAAATGAGAATCACAATGTAATAGTCATTGATGGTTTGACCTGCATCTGTTATTTATTGGATTATGTGTTGTTCATAATCTCGTTAGCTATTTATGGTGCATGTTGTTATTGCGTATTGTCCTTGATTATTATATGGAATGTTAATTACTTTGTGAATCCCTACTTACTGAGCAAGTTGGAGTGCTCACCCTAATTAATAATTCAGGAAAATCAACAAGCGCTACGACTACGGGATAGAGAAGATTTAGGAGTTTTAATATTCTCTTTGATGTAATGAATCTTCCTTTGTCTTATATATTTGTATTGAATTACAGTTTTGTAATATCACAAGGGATGAGAGATTTTGTATAACCGAGATTTATTCTGGTTTGAATTGATTTTGTATATCGTATTTAAATATCGAAAAAGTTTTAATTTTCGCTGCATTTAATATTTGTTTTACATTGATATTCGATATATAATTGTGTTTATTAGGAAATAGAAGGAGAGACTTATGGCTCTAGTAAGTATAGCTGGGTTAACGGGGCTTAATTAGGATTTCAGGACGAATATTGCCCTAATCGGAATAGGGGATGCTATACAAAAAGTCTTCGCGCTTCTCCTTTCCCTTGTTAATGCGAGATAAACCTGTCACCATTACAACAAATAATAATGTCAGATAAGTAAACTTTACACTGTTTAACACACCTAGTAATAGCAACATGATAAATAAGAATAATCATAAAGCCAATAAATTGAAGAAATAAATATACCACTATACAATACACCCCGTTTCTATTTCTTAATTATAATTAGATGTCGACTTCCAAAAATAGTACGGAAACAATATTAAGAGCTTATGAAACATAAAGATAACTTGTCGGTGTTTAACTCAGAAACTAGCATCACTAGCTAACTTCGAATGTAAGTATAATGGCTCGATTGTAGTAATAGTGTATTCAACTTACGTTGACTATGGATATCATCATCAGGGAAATGTGTATGCACTCATTACATATTTAGCTACAATGAATCTATTGCTAAGGAAATCATTTTTAAATGGTTTTATAACTAAACTAACTAATTTAACAAAACAATGCAATTTACTTAAATTCTTATATTAAAACTATCTTAGTTCACAACTTCACCTAGGTAATGAAATATTATGCTTTTCAATCACTTTATCATCTTTATATGTTGTGCGTTATGCCTAATTAGAATAGACAAATTTCTTCAAATCCACTTTAACCCATTGTCGCGAAGGAAAATATTATAATGTGCAAACTAGAACTCCACCTTTCGATGTGAATAACGTAAGCTCCACATTGCTTTAATGTTCCAAATCTTTATATTCATAACCAATTAAGTTTACTATATGTGCCTCCCTAATCAACAACTATCGTTCGATGTTGTGTATTTCACGATTATACCATTCATGCCCGGCTTAAAAGCTTCAATGGCCATGATAACTTTTAAAACCTAATATTAATAAACATGTGATTCAGATGTCTATAGTATTACGATCAGAATCAATAAGAATTCTAGCCATTGCACTCTTATATTCAATTTCTACTAGTGTTCATAACATAACATTCATATTAAATGATCTATTGATCCCTAAGATTAATATACTACTCACACATCATTGAAACAAACATGCACATAGTGGTATTCATTGAAATATATCAGAGATAAATTGAAATACTTCAAATAAATCAATGGAAACAATACCCGAATCACCACACGTGAGTTTTCAATGTCTTCGCTCCACAATTTGTCTTAATACACAAAAATAAGTAAAACTTATGCTAAAATACTATAATGGTGGCTAATGGTTGATCTTTTTAAGTTTATCACGTCCTAACATCTATTCATACTTCCCAATAGAAATTAGAAACCCTACTTCACAATTTAACTCGAAATAAAACTCTAGCTTTCTAATTTCTTCATTTTTGGTGTTGTCACTTATGCCCCGGCGTCGTGTGTGTTGAGCCACAACACTGTCAATTTTACCCCGATGTCGTGTGTGTTTAGCCAAGACATCGCCACTACGCCGACTCATGTGTGTGTCTTTCCTTGCTTCAGATTTCGGCACCATGCCTTTCATCCCTTGCGCCGTCCCTTATGACTCCACGACGCCAAAGATTCATGTGCCCACACCACAATCAATTTGAGCATCCTGCTTTGGTCTTCTTCACTTTCGTTTTCTCCCACGCTGTGCCTAGGTCCTCCATGTTGTCCATGGTTCTCCCACAATGCCAACTTTGCATGCCACGACGCCAAGCCTACTTAAAGGGGGTTTACTCGTTTCCTTCCTTTACGCCTTAATTACCTAAAAATGCATAAACACCATTAATTAGTGCTCATTTAGGGATATTTATACTAAATATACTGCTAAGCTAAACTTACATATAAGTCTAAATAAACACTTATCAAATACACCTAAACTTACGATTTTGCTTGTCCCGAGTAAAAGCATTTTTTACTAAGTCTCATAATACTAGTTCTCGTTCATTTTACATTGTTCATGGAGTATCATTTAATTCATTAAGCTTCAAGTTAATAATCCACTTAAGAGTTCTTATTTGCAAAAACTTAGATTTTCAAAACATATGTAGCTTTAACAACACATACAACTCACTATCGAAACACCAAAGTAGATCACAACCAAACCATCACTATTCACAAGGTTGTTTCACCTCGACACTCAATTAGCAATTGTACAATCTCATGATTTCTTATTAAGCTCAGGAACTCACAAATAAGCATAGATCAAATTCATTTTTAGTAGACTTTAGCACTTCAAGAGTCTATAAGACTTAACATAGTTGGAACGAAAACTTAGCTCAATCAAGCTACTCGCACTCAAGCTAAATCTTTTATTTGAAGAGTTTTATTTTACTTCCACCTTCTTTTCTTTATTTTCCTCTCGCTTCTTTTCTTCTTCTCCTTTTTATTCTTTTATTTCACAGTCCCTGCTCCTTTTCCTATTGAATTTATTTTTTCTCCTCGCTTTTCCAACCATCAAGTTCTCTGCTCCATTTCCTGTAGATTTTATGAGACTATCTCATTTTTATCTTTTTAAAACTCTTGTTAGCACTTCTTACTTTCACTTAATTAAGCAAGTTAACTCCAACTTTTCATTTACAATGCCTATTTCTTCCCCTTTTTGCAATAAATCTTTATTTATTTTATATTATCAAGTATGATTCACACTTATTATAGAATTCCTTAGAGACATAACTTTTTCCACAAGAATTGTTCTAGTAATTTCTTACTTTTGTTTCAAGTTTATGGTCTTCCCTAACTCTAGGTTTCTAATCATAAAATCATACCGTTGTTGCTACATTTCATTATTTTCTTCAAAAATTTAAAAACATTTTTGAGTTTCATATCAACAAGACACTTGTATTTTACTCATCTTCCATTAAAGGCATGAACATGCAAATGAATTTCTTATTCATTACATATTACTATATATAACCTAATCTATATTAACTAAACATTCAAATAACATGAACATGAAATAGATAATACATTACCATGTTTTCCTCTTTAACTGCTTCAAAAGATAAAACTTAAATGATCATACCTGCAGTGTTTGTACTTATTTTAACATTTCTTACCACTTCCCCATAGTGTAGTGTAGTGTTGATGCCCCCAAACTTAAACCAAACCTTGTCCCTAAGGTTTAAAAATAAGCCTTAAATCATGAAATCACTAAAACATACAAACATATATAATAACAAAAATATAGAATAAACTAAACTAAACATAGAAACAAAACAATTAAATAGTTAACAAAATATCCTAAAGTTAAAATAAATGGTATCAATGTATCTCTCATCTTCCTAGGTCTAGAGAAATCCTAAGAAACTGACATCAGGACTGCGCGTCATCATCATCATCTGGATCATCAGCTCCAGCGTAGGATGGTGTCAATGGATGCTCCATCTTCCTGCTCTGCACCAAACCCCGATCAAATACATAATCTCGTGCTATTAGAAAACCAAATGACCTGTCAGTAGGTCTCATCTGTCTGCTCCTCTCATACCTAGCTATGTCCCTTTGATGATCGACAAACAACATGAAGTTTCGTTGCCCAATTCATCGATCTTGCTCTCTCCTTGTTATATCTTGCTCATATCGTAACACGGCTGCCTGATACTGCGCCCTGTCCTCTTAGTAATGTCTCCTCATTTCAATCTACAGCCTCTACTGTCGTGGAGTTAAGTCCTCTGGTAGTGGTACTGGTGGTTGCGGTGGTGGAAGGACCACAGGACCATCCAAGTCCTGCTCCCCAATCAATGGGTCTATGAACTAGTAGCCCTCAGTGAATTCATGTTGTTATTGCTCTTCCTTTTCTCCATAACCTTTATCTTCTAGCTCATGTGCTAACTCTCTTTCGCTCTTGCTTCTTCTTTGCTTACTATGTTGATGTTGCTGCGTTCTCCTCTTGATGTTTAACCAATAACTCAGCTTCACGTCTAGCTCCCTCGGCTCTTTCTCGCTCCTCCTTGAAGTCTTGATAACCAGACGGTGATTTTAGTGTAAGAATGAAAGCCTCATCCATGGTTGCTTGGGCCTTAATATCGAATTCTTCGTCATTCCTCAACTACACTTCGGCCCTCAAGTATAATTGAGTGATCAATATAGGAAACAACAATTTGTTGTCTCGCTCAGACATGATAGACTCTCTTAGATTGGTGTAGATGATTGTACTGACATCGGTTTTTCTTTTGTTTGTGTTCTCATGTAAATAAGCCACATTTGGTTTTTCGATCTCTCCCTACTGAGTGGCGGGGTATAGCGATGCAACAAGGAAATGTTGCCACATACAATATACTTTCCTAACACTTCCTTCTTGATGTGCTTCGGCACATTCTCAGCTCCCATTACCCAGTCGAGTTGTCATTAGACAACTAATGTTCGCTCAATAGCTCTAAATGGGTATAAGTTATAAGGTTTCTCATATAGTTCATCTAAAAAATTTGGTTCAACTCCAACTATACTTAAATGCTCCAACCCATAGATACTATTAATTTCATGCTCATTAAAGGGGACAAACACCTCTCTCACCTTCACTGGCTAATTCTTCCTAGTGGACTTTGCATTAGCATAAAACCCGTACACAATTCCACTCACTCCTTTTTATTTTGTTTTCTCTATAATCTTGAGTGAAATGCTCCTAATTGTGTCGCCTAATGAAGTTGTTCACTCTTTTGTCATACTTGGCCGACAACTTTATTCATCTTTTACAAATGAACTCCCTATTTTGGATATTCTTGTATCTATTCTTTGCCTCTCTACTAATGATATATTTGGATTTAAAAGGTCTAGGCTCCTTCGTAGGATCTCTTAAGGTAGATGCCTCAAAATCATTTAGTCAAACTTGGCTAGCTTGTTTCCTTATTTTTCGGTATTCTCTTCAATTTAAGCAACAACATAATAAATGCAACTTAGCAATTCGGGTCTTGAAATCACCTAAAAATCACAATTTACATCACATAGATCATTCATATGCCAAATCATGCAAAAGCAAATACTAAGTCTTCATGAATAACATTAATGCTCAATATTCACACAAATTGCAAATCTTTATCCTCAATAACCTCAAATCCACTATTCATGCAATTTCATCAAAATTTTAAAAATTCAAAGCATAACTAATGAAATTATAAACTTACCTCAATATCGGACTAGTTTTCGGTGTAGAACACTTTTCCAAGTCTTTATCAATTCAAATTCCTTCACTTCTCAAACAAACTAGAACCTTCACTCTCTTTGAACTCAAAATCCCAAATTCAAACCCTAGCTTTCCATATTGTGCAAATCCACGATACACTTTCTTCGTTGACGCGCGCCGAACGCGTCAATAAAATAAAGTTTCTTAAACCAACTATTTTGTAGAATAGTGGCAAGGGGCTGATCCCACATGGATTGGTAGTCTTTCTTAGGTTAAAAACAACAAAAAAGGAAAATCGGAGGTTTTAAAATAAATATTAATTTAACTAACTAATCTAACTAAACTAAATAAAATAAAACAACTAAACTAATTTTCAAAACAATTAATAAACACCTAAGTAACACCAAGGTCTACAGTTCCACAAATCAGGATCAAGATTCAATGGCAATCATGGTCTTCAATCTTTTCCAAAAAGTCATTAATTTATATTCTCCTAGATTAGCTATAGAAAATTGACATCCGCCAGAAATTTCTCATTCCCCTAATCTCGATAGCCAGGACGTCCGCCACTAACTGCTTCCCTAATCAATACATAACCCTAGACATCCACCAATCAGGTTTAACACACTAATCGCAGTAATATGGGTGTGTGGGAACACTAATCCTAAACAACCGAATCCCATCCGCTTCCGATTTAACTTAGATTCAATTGTTGCACACTCAAGAACCGAAAGGGTTTGATGGCAAACGAGTGAGTGTTTGTCACTTTATTGATCCAAAACCACAATTACACGGATACTAATGGTCCAAATAAGTATAGATTGTCCACCTAAAAGCATGCATCGGCCGTATACATACCCTAGATCTAAACCATAAACTTTAAAAGCAACAACAATGAAATAGGAGAATTTAAACTAAATTAAATAATAAAATAAAATGTGACGTGGTGGATGGATGAGCTCGTTACACGTGTCCACGAAGGAGGTTTGGTTGATTCACGAATTCGCAAGAGGGCGCTAAGGGCACCCCACCATTTAATGAGGGCACCCGATTAATGTGGCACAAACCGATTTACAGGGCACCCAAAAATTAGACCCGAAATACCTAAACTACCCCTCGTGGAAATCCATCCGCACCCCACCACCCCCAAGCCCATCTTCACCGCTTTGGACGATCCTCCACCCGTTTTGTGTGAACGAGTCCAGTGGGAGAATCTCCGAAATCGTGTCTCCCGTGTCTGGCCTTGTGTTTCTCCTCCGTTTGACGGTTTTTTTGCGATTCGTAGGGCGTGGTGTGAGCCGATTTCGTCTCGAAGTTAGGGTTCCGTGAACATCTTCGAACACACGGTTTGTGCGCCAAATCGGTCGTTTGAAGGTACGTTTTTAGTGTAATTAAGTTACAATTGGTAGAGTAGTTGTGATTTACAGTGGTGGTTTGTTCATTAGTGTAAGAACGGGAATTCGCGGTTCTCGACCACACGGAAAGAGAATGTGCTTACTCTCTCGACAAGCATGTCCGAGAGAAAAGCTACATTTTGGGGAAGTCGAAATCTCGGCCACAAAGGCCGACAAATATCACGAGTCTCGGCTACGCAAGGCGAGAGGACTCTAGGTATCGCGGCCGAGACGTGACGAGAGATATAATTACGCTAGGTAATGTGGTGGCGGTGGTGTACAACCGAGAATTTGGTCATAGTCTAGGTTGTACCATGGCGTGAGTGTTAGAGTAGGCTCGGTCGTGATTGGCCGAGAGCAAGGCGAATGCAATGGTCAACACATCTCGGTGGAGGACAACCGAGACCTTTTCATTGGACTCGGTTGTACAACGACGATATATTAGAGGAATTGTCGGTCATGGGTGAGAATATGTGTTGTTTCACAAACACCTTGACCGAGAAATAAGAAATGGATGATTTGGACATTTTTGTTTTGTAAATTTAATTTGGGATATGTTCCATGCGCTTGTATGTTGTAATTTATTCGGGTATGGCTCGTCCGAAGCTACAGGTGACTAGACGAAGAGGTGGAGTGAGGTCCCGAGGCCTAACCGGGGCGAGGTGGCCGAGACCCCAGACGACATCGTCTGGAAAGAGAAAGAGAAGGAGAATGAGGATGGTAAGGGCAAGGCGAAGGTAGATGGCACTCGTGGAAGGTTACATTTGCACGATGAGGGTTCGACCCTCAATGCTTGGGCGACACCGAGGATGTTGTTGTTGTTGGAGGAGGAGAAGAGGAGGGCATGCATCGGAGTCCGATGGCGGTGACTCTTCGAGACGGAGAACATGAAGAAACGAGATCGTAATGTGGGGGAGCGCATAGAGAGTGGAGCTGGCCATGATGAAGGAGAGCGGAAGTGGGTGTTGAAGCGCGTGCTCCATTCCCGGTGGTCCCATAGACGGGCGCGTTGCGAATAGCTTCAAGGATCATGTGGCTTTATCGATATGGAGGAATGAGGTAAATTCAATTTCATTGAAATGATAAACTTAACACTCATGGTCTTCACATAATGACGAGATGTTTTTACATTTGCGAGCGGCCCGTTCTTAAGTGTATCAATCACGAGCTCGAAATAGCGGAATGGGATTTACAATGTCGTGTCCCGGACACGGCGGGACTTCGAGGATTATTCGGCGTTCGGGTTGAATACGCTCGATGATCGCTTCTTCTGGAAGGCCAACAAGAGCTAATCTCTGCATTTGTGGAGCGGTGGCGGCGGAGACGAACACATTTCACCTACCTTTTGGTGAAATGTCTATCTCATTAGAGGATGTCACTTCCTCCCGAAGATCCTCGTGACGGGCAAAGTTGTTGAAGTGGAGAACTTTGCTAGGTACACGGAGGAATCGCTCGGGACGCTATCAAGATGGTTTCGAACCTACTTGGGGTTAGCGTAGAGGAGGCCGAGGAGGAGGTGAATATCGCAAGGGGCTCACAATGCGCAAACATTGGTTGAAGAGTCGATGGTGCCCCAAACTGGTTCAAGACCCGAAATTATCCTCTGTGGAATGCACGGCTCGAGCGTACTGCTTGTACTTGTTGTCGTGCACTCTTTTTGCCAATAAGAGTGGGTCTCGGGTGTCTATCGCGCCGAAGCTACTTGAGGACTTGGACGACGTTGGGAACTACGCATGTGGGGAGCGGGCTGCGTTGGCCTACTTGTATCGACACTTGGGGTCCGCAACGAGAGTGCTAGTGTCTCAGATTGCTGGCTATCTGACATTGCTTGAGGTTTGTTACAAAATAGAATTAATTATCATTCTGTTTTTCAATGAGGCCAACTTGCAATTGTGGACTAACTAACATTGTACGTATTTGCAGGGATGGGTGTACGACCATTTCAAACTTGGTCTGGCCACGCCCAATGCGAAGTACGTGGACTACGTGCACCCTCGTGTCTCCAGGATGGATTCAAAGCACGAGACGGTTGCGAATGTTGACAAGCTCGGGGCCATTAGGAGAACCTTGGATAGGTTGCGCCCAAGTGAGGTGAGCTGCTTATCCATGTCCTCTGATGAATGATTTTGTTTGGTAATTTATTTTACACACACTTGTTGTTGAATTATGTTTAGGTCACTTGGGACCCATATGTTAATTTAAGGAAAGATCTCACATAATAAGCCATGAATCCATGATCCCGACTTGTTCCCCTCCCACCTAGGCAATGAGTTGATTAGCCGAACATGGCCGTCAAAGAAAATATGCTAAAATAATATTCATCGATGTTCTTGAATAAAACTTAAGTTCCTAATGTATACAACTACTCAAAATTGGTCTTGGGAGGTGAGAGAAACTAATTTTGGGGGTAGGGAAGTGACTCGTACGCCAAGGAGCATCCTCTGGCTATTTTTGGGTTGAAAATTGGTTCCTGCCACGTGTCTAAGTCGCATTGGTTCGTTTTGTTGAAGCCGCTAACGTGTCGCTCTCTGATTCACTGAAACATATACATGTGACGTGGTGGATGGGTGAGCTCGTTACACGTGTCCACGAAGGAGGTTTGGTTGATTCACGAATTCGCAATTGGTGTTGCATGAGACGACGTGATAACACGAATTTCGAGAAGATCGGAGAGTTGCTGTGATGGAGAAAACATGATGCAATGACATGCTTTATAGCTGCTCAGCCAATTAAGGGCTGCCACGTGGCGACTGGTCCCTACTCTACCCACGCGTAATGCGTAACTCGAGGCAAATTGTCCGGCGTCCGATCACTTCGAGTAAATACTCCATTTTGAGTATTTTTCCGTCCACGAATTCAACCATGCACTCCGTTTTACCTTAAAATGACCAAAAAATATAATTAAATATATATTTTAGAGACTTTGCATAATTAAATATACTAAAATAAAGTACTAAATAACTATAAAAACCGACTTATCAAATACCCCCAATTTAAGACTTTGCAAGTCTCGAGCAAAGGTGTAAATGACAACACAAACTAAACTAGACTCCTAACACAAATATGCACTGACTCAACTAATCCTATACCCGACTCAAAATTCATGAAGTTCATTTGGTTTACATAGCCACCAAGTTAACAAGCAACTCAAGAAATTTCAGAGTTATGATATGTCAAGACTCGTAACCCAAACACAATTAAGATCCCACTATGAAGACAAATACTCGGTCAAAACAAAAGTCGTCAACTACTCATAAGTTTTCTTGGTCTATACATTAAAGCACACAAGTTTAAAATTCTCACTTAATCAAGTGAAAACACTCGAACTAAATATTTTATTTGAGGAGTTTCACAACTTCTGCCTTTATTTATTTTTTATTCTTTTTTTTATTCTTTTTTTATTCTTTTTTTTTTTTTTTCAACAAATACGGTCCCTGCTCCATTTCCTATGGATCGATTTTCTCACTTTTTCCCACCACAAGTTTCGCTGCTCCATTTCCTATGGAAACCTGTGGGACTCTCTATATTAACAAAAAAACTCTTGTTAGCCCTTCTCACTTTTACTATAATCAAGCAAATCCCCCAATGTAAATTAATATCACTTGCACAATTATTTGACCGTTTACTCATTTTCGTTATCTAGCACAAAACTTAACTATCATATTAAGTCCCTAATCATGAAATCATAAAAATGTCAGGTACGAACTCGATTGAATGTTTCTCCTAATTTTCCTTAAGTTTCAAGTTAAAAAGGCAACTGTAATTTACTCATCCATAACCAAAGGAATGAACAAAGTATCAGGTGACTCTATATACAATAAAAAAATAAAAAACTATACTAAATACAAGCATAAAAGTGTATCAACTACTAATGATATGAGAGAGAAATATGAAAGGACAAGAAATGAAAGAAATGGAAGAAATGATATAAAACACTACCATTACCATCCACAACCGCATATAACCGCATAAAAAAATAAACTATCTCACCTGCGGTCTTTCGCAAAAAATCCATCTAACTCAATCCATAATCCCTAAAATACCCCCAAACTTATTCCGAACCTTGTCCTCAAGGTTCAAAACAAGTCAAGACATCCATATATAACAAAAAGAAAAAGACAGTGGTGAAGAAGAATATGGATAAGAAGATGATACAAATGCATGCATAACAAAAAGTCTCTAAAAACCAGTGAACGCACAAAATCTCTCATGTATAGGTGACTGAGGAAACTATAAAAGAACAATCATAACAAAAGCATGAACTAGTAAACATAGGACTTAACTCAAAAGATTCCAATCAAGTCTTGCGAGCCCAAAGTCTTTCAATTAAGGGTGAAATCAACAAGATGATGAAATGAAGTCTAGGGTTTTGGGTCTACTCAAAAATCCGCCACTAATGCGACGACTTTAGTTAAGTCTCAAAACACCTAAAATTCTATAAACATGTTAATTCATAAAAAATGCTCAAATTATGGTAAAGAAATGTAATCCAAAGTCAAACCTACAAAATTCAGCGTTGCTCCAATCCTCCAATGAACGTCAAATGTAACATATCACCTGTAAAAGCAAAGAGACCAAATTAGAGTGTTATTAAACATAAAAAAACTAAAACTAAACTAAAACTGAAATAAATGCAAGAAATAAAAAAATGAAGCTAGGCTGCATCCCAACGAGCCGCCTTTCTTTTAAGTCTTTGGCTAGACTTGGCGTGATTGATCACGTGATGCCCTCTCCTTTAGAGATGTCAACAATGAATGACGCATCTATGTATTTGGGCAATGAAGCATGCACGCCATCTTTCAGATTTAGGAGCTCATTTGGGACTTCCAACACGAATATGTCACATCAGGATCGTCCAACACAAAGGTGTCGGCAGTGTAGAAGATCTGCGAACGCTCCCTTACTTCCACCCCCTTATAAGGTGTAACAAATGTGCATGGGAAGGTGGGTTGTTGCACCAACACCAGAGGTTGGTATTCCTCGCTCTTTATCTGCGGCTTCTCCGACTTATCTAAAATGACATCAATTTTCATTTCATTTTCCCCATCATTTAGTGTAATGACAATTTCTAGCTCAATTTGAAAGACTTCACGTTATTCCGATGTTTCTCTCAAATAGTCTTCCATCTGTGTAACCTCATTCACCTCAAAATTTTTCAACGTATCAACACTTACATCCTCCTATGAGTTAAAAACTGGTTGTGTACTACACAACTCTTCCTCATCAGTCATATTCTGAAGCTTGACATTATATTGAATAAATTGAGTTTCCAAGTCTTTCAAGCCTCAAATCTCAAAATAAATTTGTCGAATCTCTTAAAGAAGCCGGTTAACCTTTTGTTGATTATCTATCAATTGCTTCATCATATCTTCCAAGGAGGTACTTTGATGAAACTGTTGATTTCCTTCATGTTGAGGAAATAAAATAAAATTTCCTTCATGTTAAGGAATATGTGGGTTTGACATGAGCCCAAAGAAGTCGGGTTGTGGCGATGCATAGCTAGAATAATGATAATTCTCATACTGTGGATAAGAGGGACAGTCATGTGCGGAATGAGAATAGTCTCCAAAAATTTCACAAACCTCGACCTGTTGCACAAAAGAATGCATGTTAGAAAACTGATATCCATTATGTGACATACCTACTCCATTCACATTATAATAATGCGAGTCTTCGAATCGACCATAATTATGGGGGTAGGAGGAGTCCATCGCGGGGTTGCCTTCATACATGTTAAGAGCAATTGACTAGATAGAAAAATAAAAATAAAAATAAAAAAATAAAAAAACCAAAGAAAGAAAAATACCAATCCTCGGCAACGACGCCAAAAATTGACGCGCGCCAAACACGTCAATAAAATAAAGTTTCATAAACCAACTATTTTGTAGAATAGTAGCAAAGGGTCGATCTCACATAGATTGATAGTCTTTTTTAGGTTAAAAACAACAAAAAAGGAAAATCGGGGGTTTTAAAATAAATATTAATTTAACTAACTAATCTAACTAAACTAAATAAAATAAAACAACTAAACTAATTTTCAAACAATTAATAAATACCTAAGTAACACCTAGGTTTACAGTTCCACAAATCAAGATCAAGATTCAATGACAATCATGGTCTTCAATATCTTTTCCAAAAAGTCATTAATTTATATTCTCCTAGATTAGCTATAGAAAATCGACATCCGCCAGAAATTACTCGTTCCCCTATTCTCGATAGCCAGGACGTCCGCCACTAACTGCTTCCCTAATCAATGCATAACTGTAGACATCCGCCAATCAGGTTTAACATACTAACCATAGTAATATGGGTATGTGAGAACACTAATCCTAAATAACCGGATCGCATCTGCTTCCGATTTAACCTAGATTCAATTGTTGCACACTCAAGAACCGAAAGGGTTTGACGGCAAATGGGTGAGTGTTTGTCACTTTATTGATCTAAAAGCACAATTACACGGATACTAATGGTCCAAATAACTATAGATTATCCACCTAAAAGCATGCATCGACCGTATACATACCCTAGATCTAAACCATAAACCTTAAAAGCAACAACAATTAAATAGGAGAACTTAAATTAAATTAAATAATAAAATAAAAAATCTCACATAATATGCTATGAATCCATGATCCCGACTTGTTTCCCCTTCCACCTAGGCAAGAAGTTGATTAGCCGAACATGACCGTCAAAGAAAATATGCTAAAAAAATATTCATCAATGTTCTTGAATAAAACCTAAGTTTATAATATATACAATTACTCAAAATTAGTCTCGGGAGGTGAGAGAAACTAATTTTGGGTGTTAGAGAGGTGACTCGTGCGCTGAGGAGCATCATGTGGATATTTTTAGGCTGAAAATTGGTTCCTGCCACGTGTCTAAGCCGAATTGGTTCGTTTTGTTAAAGCCGCTAACGTGTCGCTCTTTGATTCACTGAAACATATGCATGTGACGTGGTGGATGGGTGAGCTCGTGACACATGTTCACGAAGGAGGTTTGGTCGATTCACGAATTCGCAATTCGTGTTGCATGAGACGAATGTGATAGCTCAAATCTCGAGAAGATCGGAGAGCTGCTGTGATGGAGAAAACATGATGCAATGACGTGCTTTATAGCTACTCAGCCAATTGAGGGCTGCCACGTGGCAACATGTCACTAATGTACCCACTGCTTAATGCGTAACTCGAGGCAAATTGTCCGGCGTCCGATCACTGCGAGTAAATACTCCACCGTAAGTATTTTTCCGCCATGAATTCAACCGCGTACTCCGTTTTACCTGGAAATGAAAAAAAATATAATTAAATATATATTTTAGAGACTTTGCATGATTAAATATACTAAAATAAAGTACTAAATAATTATAAATTCTGAGTTATCATTCGTTCACTCTAAATCACTAGGAGCTCTCTTATCTCTCTTAGAATTGATCGAACTTTAGTTCTAAAGGGATGTATACTAGGTGATTATAGTGGGGTGTTGATGCTAAGTATGGAGAAAGTGCTGAACAAGGGGTTTTATGACCCCTATCGGAACTGGTGCCACCACAGCATTGAGGACGATGTGGTGTGTTATCTTTCTTGTCCTAGTACCTTGCTGGCGCAATCAATTATACCTACGGTGCCTTGGGTAGTACCCACAATATCGGCCAGTCTACTCACATGTCTCGCGTATAGTCTCTGTGATGTCATGATCGCATGAAATCCATGTAAATATAAAAACTTCATACAAACTTACCCATGATTTTCCTGCGTACCTCACTTTTGCCGCTTGAACTCCTTATCTATTTTACGCTCTTTAATAAGATTGGTGAGACATTTCCATTCCAATGAATTATCACCCAGTAAATGGTATTTCCTGCGCATTCGACACAAATTTACGAAAGTTAGAAATAAAATGAGTTAATTGTACTAACTAAACTAAATAACTAACTACTAACTAAAATTTAAAAACTTGAAATCTCAAAACCCCTGGGCTGCCTCCCAGTATTGCTTAGTTTAACGTCATTAGCATGATGCCTTATCGCTCGTTTAGTTCGAATCTAAACCGAGATACTCCAATTGTAAATCGAAAATTATGTTGTCATTCCCTTTCATATGTACTTCTTCGCCATCGAAAAAGACAACTTTCTCTACATCATCGCCCTCATTGATACTCATCGTGATCTTCCTCTTCCTTGTGTTCAAGTCTGCATTAGCAGTGTTCAAAAATGGCCTTCTAAGTATCATAGACACATCATCATCTATGTTGTGATCCATAACCTCAAAACTCGCGATAAATGTGAATCTATCCACTTTCACATGAACATTCAAGACTCTTCCTATAGTTTGTATCAACTTTCCATCTACTACTTGCAAATTCGTCCTATTAGGACAATTGATCTTAAAATCAGCATGCGACATGTCCATTAGTGGCATGACATTGACTGAGGCTCCCGTATTACACACAACATTTCTAAACTGGTGCTCTTTAATGCTTATTGGTATGCATATCTCCCCTAGGTCTCTCCTTTTGATTGGTTGAAGTCTCAGGATGAACTTGAACTTTGGTTCCAGTTTCCTTGGAACTACATTGATGACATTGCCTTTCGGTGTTTCTTCATAAGGTCCTTCATTTTTTTTGCTTGGCCTTCCATTATTTTTTCCTTTCTTGTCACTCTTCAAGGCATTGGTTCTTTATTTCCCGAATCTTTCGAGTTCATCTTTCCTTACCTCCATTCCGCACTCATGCATCTCTTCATGCTTCCTCATAGCCAAAGTATTGACTTTTTTTAGCTTATACATCACTTGCTCTTAGCTTGGCTCACTCGTTGCTGTAATGCTCATCATGTGAATAACACCAACGTTCTTCTTGGGATTGGTGATGACGTTGCTTGGAAATTGTCCTTCTTTCCTTAAGTTCAAGGCTATGGCTAACTGTCCAATCTGTCTCTCTAAATTCATGATGGATTGTGATCTCTCATCATTCATCATCTCCATGGTTTGCTTCACTCCTTCCGTCACTTTCTCGTGCTTCTCATGCAGTTCCTTATTGCTCATGTCCATGGCTTACAAGTACTTTTCAATCGACTTCAAAGAAGTCATCTCATTGCTCTGTTCTAGCTTCCCCTTTTGGACTTTTTGATCAAAGCCTTGAGGTAACTTTAGTGCATTATCAGGATTTCCATACGAGAAGTTCGGGTTGTTGTTGTTGTTGTATCCTTGATAAAACCTTTAAGGAGCCATTCCTCTCTGCCTGAAGTTGTTCCCATAGCCTTGATTGTTCATGAAGTTTACATCTTCATATCCCATTCCTTGCTGTATGTCCATTTGGTTAACTACCATGCCTTGGTGACCAATGGGTTACTGTATCGCCTACACTTGTGGACTTTGGTGTCCCATTTAAAGCTATGCCATTTGATTGGTCAAATTTAATCGCAGTGCCATAATTACAGCTTGAGAATCAATCTCATATATGCTTGCTGGTTTCCTCACTGTAGAACGAGTACCGGCTGTAAAGTTTTGAAATATAAGATCAAGGCGATCCAATGCTCCATCCTTATCCTTGGTTAGCAGAGAGCCACTCGTCACGACATCTACTAGTAATCTCGTTCTGTGGTTCATCACATAGCAGAAAATCTTGAGTTGTGCCTATTTAACGTATCCGTGTCCCAGACATCTCCTCAGCATTTCCTTAAATCTTTCCCAAGCCTCACCAAAAGACTCGATGTCTTCCTAGTTGAATTGATTGATTTTCAGCTTCCTCTCACTGACCTTCACTAAGGAAAACACATGTCAGGAAATCTTTCTTTGATTCTCGACCACGAGGTCATACTCCATACGTTTAGTCATTGGAACCAAGATTTGGCTTTTCCACCCAATGAGAATGGGAAAAGTCTAATCCTGATCACCTCTTTCATAACACCGATAATGTGCATGGTGCTGAAGTTCTCCCAGAAATTCTCAATTTATGCAATTGGATCTTCATTGGCTAGCCTGTTGAACAAGCTATTTTGCACCATGTTTATCAGAGAAGGTCTCTGTTCGAACTCGGTGGTGTTGGATAGAAGCCCTATCACTCCGTTGTAAGTCTCCTGAACTTTTGGCTTGAAGTAGTCACGAAGGCATCTCAATCCTCGCACTCTATCCTGCACTACCAGATCACCTGCAGGTTGGTTATTCCCGATCCTGTTATTGGTATCTTTCTTGATCCTCATTCATGTTAATTTATTTCTTTTTCTTTCCTTTGTTGGTTCTTTCAATCTCAGGATCATAAGGCATTCGGTCCTTTTTTCCCTTGCTACACATGCACTAGTTATCCTTGAAAAGAAAACACAAAAGAGTCAAACTTGAAACTTAAGCCTATATTTTTTGTTTTTGTTTTTATGAACTTAAAATTAAAATACTTAAAATAAAACTTAGCAACTTTTCAAACTAACTAAGTAATACTAAGTGGCTACCTATCCCTGGCTACGACGCCAAAAACTTGACCTCGGCTGGAAGTATAACGACTCGATTGTAGTAATAGTGTACTCAACTTAACTACGGATATCATCATCAGGGAAATGTGTATGTACTCACTACGTATTTAGCCACAATGAATCTATTGCTAAGGAAATCCTTTCTAAATGGTTTTAAAACTAAACTAACTAAGTTAACAAATCAATGCAATTAACTTAAATTCTTATATTAAAGCTATTTTAGTTCACAACTTCACCTAGGTAATGAAATACTATGCTTTTCAACTACTTTATCATCTTTATATGTTGTATGCAATGCCTAATTAGAATAGACATATTTCCTTCAATCCACTTTAACCCACAGTCGTGACGAAAAAGATTATAATGTGTAAACCTGAACTCCACCTGTAGGTGTGAATAACGTAAGCTCCATATTGCTTTAATGTTCCAAATCTTTAAATTCATAACCAATTAAGTTTATTATCCGTGCCTCTTTAATCAACAACTATCGCTCGATGTTGTGTATTTCGTGGTTGTACCGTTTATGTTCGACTTAAAAGCTTCAATGGCCTTGATAACTTCTAAGACCTAATATCAATAAACATGTGACCAGGATGTCTATAGCATTACGCTCATAATCAATACAAATTCTAACCATTACATTTTTTATATTCAATTTCTACTCACGTTCATAGCATATCATTCATACTATAGGATCCATTGATCCCTAAGATTAATATACTACTCACACATCATTGAAACAAACATGCACATAGTGGTATTCATCGATGTCAGAGATAAATTGAAATACTTCAAATAAATCAATGGAAACAATACTCAAATTACCATACGTGAGTTTTTAATGTCCTCACTCCACAATTCGTCTTAATTCTCAAAAATAAGTAAAATAAAATACTATAATGATGGATAATGGTTGATCTCCTATGAGTTTACCATGTCCTAACATCTATTTATACTTCCTAATAACAATTAGAAACCTTACTTTACAATTTAACTCAAAATAGAACCTAGGTAATTTAATTCTATGCTTTGTATTCATGTTTACATCTCAATATGTTTTGTGCAATGCCTAATTAAAATAGACATATTTCCTTCAAATCCACTTCAATCCACTGTTATGATGGAAAATATTTTAATGCGCAAAGTAGAACTCCACATATTGGTGTGAATAACGTAAGTTCCACATTTCTATAAATCTCAAATCATTGGATTCATAACCAACTAAGTTTACTATCTGCGCCTCCTTAATCAACAACTATCTCTCGATGTTGTGTATTTTATGGTTGTACCGTTCATGTTCGGATTAGAAGCCTCAATGGCCATGATAAATCATAAAGCCTAAGTTCATTAGACACGTGATCAAGATGTTTAAAGTATTATACTCAAAATCAATACAAATTCTAACTATTGCACTTTTATTATTACTTTTTACTCCTTTTTCAAAGCATCACATTCATACCATAGGATCCATTGATCCCTAAGACAAATAGACTACTCGCACAACATTGAAACAACTACATCACAATTTAATATAGAATTCATTGCAAAACAAAGGTGAATATAGATATTACATTGAATTAATCAATGAAACTAAATATTGATTGCAAACGTGGAGTCTTCAACGTTTCTTTGACCAAAACTCCTTAATACTAAAACTCAAAGCTAAATTACTCTAACAGAGGCTAATCCCCTTCTATGTTGTCATCTCCTCCTTGGTTTCCATGTCCTAATACCTATTTATACTCCCTAATAACAATTAAAACCCTGAATTATAAATTAACCTTTCTGCCCCGGTGTCGTGTGTGTTAAGACATAGTGCCGCCACTGCGCCATAGCTTCATTATGTGTTTTGAGCTCCTAGAGCCTCGACACCATCACTTATGTGTCCTAGCGCTATCCCTTGTGTGTCATGGCGCCGCCACTGTGCCGAACCTCCAGAGTTGATTTTTTTTCATTTCTTCTTCTCTCCCCGTGCCTTTCATTTCCACATCATGCCTTGTATCCCTACAATGTCAATGCATGCTCCCACAATGCCAACTCTGATTTTCTTGGTTTTTTGCTTCGTTTCTTCTTGTTTTTCTTTGATTTCTTTTAATACACCTTAATTCCTTGAAAATGCAATAATACCATGAATTAGCACTCATTTGAGGATATTTATACTAAATATACTACTAAACTAACCCTATATATGTATAAATAATCACTTATCACGCGACAAGCCTACTTAAGTGGGTTTTAGCTCTGTTTCTTCTTGTTTTTGCTTGCTTCCTTTCTTTACACCTTAATTACCTGAAAATGCATAAACACCATTAATTAGAGCTCATTTAGGGATATTTATACTAAATATACTACTAAATAAACCTATATAAGTCTAAATAAACACTTATCATTAGCTGCGTTTGAGGAAGGATTGAAATCTAATTTCAAGCAAATCAGACTTTGAAACAAACTTATCTCCCACTCTCGTGCAAGCATGACAAAAAATGAACGCAATTCATGCAAATAGATAAACCATATCAATGTGAGAGTCACTATAAAGTTAATTACTATCAAATCAACTCAAGGTTGGTTGCGAAGCCTTACACAATGTTCCTTGGCTTTCACGTACTTCAACAAGTCATATTAAATCAAAAATTCACATTTTTAGAGTTACAATTATATTTCAATACCTTAATATTCATATTTCCACTTACAATGGAACTTAAGTCCCCTAACAAACTTTAATAACTATTTTAAGGTCTCCAAAAGCACCTTCACACTTATTATCCATATTTTTGAGCTCTCGATTGGTCATAAACCATTTATTTAAGTTGAAAACCATTGAAATTCATTTATGCAATTCACATTAGGTTCTAACATACTTATTAGACTCCAAATAGGGTTTAAATCATTTATTTTGCTTCACAATATCTAACAACTTGTTGATACATTCCCAAATTGAGTTTTGAACTCAATTAACAATTTATAGGCTTTGCCTATCTCAAAACTTAATTAGAAACCTTTAACAACAACAACGACAACCATAACATAGCAACCAAATCCTTTATTTCAATTGAGATATTAACAACATTGTAATCAATTTGTCAATTTAACTAATTCAAACCCCACGAGAACTAACTTAATGAACTTAATTCCGATTTTAAACACTCCATAGTACCAATACTAATCAATTCAACAACTAAATCAATCAATTACTTCATCAATTCCACACAACAAACCTCGAATCATCACATCATCAGTACCCCCAGCAGCTAGCTACAACCATTGCCATCTATCTCCCTTTTTACTCGACAAATCACCATATCAACACTACCATGTCTCTCGTCATCTACCTTTCCCCTAGTCAACAATATCAACAATGATTGTGACAACATTACACTCAACAACAATTACAATTGCCATATTCCCTCATTTCCGTCATTATCTACAACTTATCCCTCATCTCTAACAACAATATACAAAACAATAGTAGTGTTCTCCCTTCCTCATCGTCATCTTCTTCCCCTTTCTCTCTCCCCAACCGAACCCAAATACCCATTAGCCAATCCAAATAACAATCAGTTCTCACTAATTAATTAAATCAAATACAATTTCTTACATCAAGTGAATCGATTTCTCCTACGCTCTTCACTGTCACAGTCACTGCCACAAATGAACCCACGGTGCTCGCTTTCACCATCGTCATCTTCAACTCTCATTATCACTGCAACGATCTCATAACTGAATCAATGATTCAATCCCAATGCTTTTCATCATCCCTTTACAGTCACTGTGACCATTAATGGCGTGAGAGAGAAACAAAGCAGAGAAATGAGAGAGAGTCATCATTGTTAAAGAAAGAAAAACAAGCTTGAGGGAAGAGTTCTAGTCAAAAAGAAGAAGATCGAGATGATGACCGAGATGATTATTAGTGTCGAAAGGAAAATGATGAGTCTGAGAGAGATGTGAGGGAGCCTAGAGAGAAATTTTGTAAGAGGGAGAGATACCAACTAGAGAGGAGTGAGAGCCATACTTGAGAAGTGAGACTAAGGGGGAGGAGTTGTGCGAAATATGTTGGGGCATGTGCCCTAGGTTAATCTACAAGCATTGTTTATCTTATAATTTTAGTTAATAAAATTGAGGCTTTCATTTCCTATTTTATTGTAAGTGATTGCATGTTTACCTTATAGTAAGATCTATGGGTATATGTTGAAATGTCCTAAATGTCCCTAGTTGATCATTATACTGGGAACTATAATGAATTAAGAATAGTGTGAATCGTGATTGATGATCATGTGATGATCATGCGTATACGGATACGAATCGATATCATAAGTATTTGTTAGGGAACAAGGTACTGGACTGACCCGCTATGAGAACACCACATAGATTAAGTCACAGGTGTTACTCATGATAGATATATCATTTATTTCTTTGACTTGAGATTACCATACACTTCAATATTAGGAGCATGGTAATTTGACACAATTAAACGTTGTCTTTAACCGGACGATTATAAAGTTTTTGATTGGTTACCATATGAATAATATGTGAAGGTGTGTAATTAAGATAGAATTTGTCACTCTCATATAGAGAGAGATATCAGTGGATCCCTCGATATGATAGATTGATAATGGCCAAGTCCATGTGAATTTATATAATCAATGTCACTTAGATGTTTTCAATTTACCTAAAGATCGAGACTAATATGATTGAACATTAAGGGTGGTTTTCCATGTCTTATGTTTAGTCAAAGGATATCGCACAAAAAAATGATATGATATATGTTATTCATTAGGTTGTATCGATTTTGATGTTCATGCTACTTGAGTAGTCATAACGCCTTGCTAGAGACTGCTTATGACTTGTGTACCAAAATGATTTTGGTTCATTGTCAACGTCGCATAAACCTGTTGGGTCGCATACAAAAAATGGCTTTGCATAGTTTCAATTGGTTCAGAGTAATGAATTTTATATGACAAAATTCATGACATAAAAGCCCTTACGATTTGTTATATGATAACTTATTAATAGGGGCGTAAGTGTACTTTGCTTGAATTGCCTAAATACAATAGTTGTATTACGAATATGATTTTAAGTGAGGGCTTATCTACACATATTAATAAAGGGTGAAGCCCTAAAATGAAATAAGATTTTTGTTTTTGTAAATTTCAAGTTCTCTGGATTTTGGGAGAGAAAGAAAACATTTTCAATCTCTCTTGGGGCTAGCACTCTAAATTATGGTCACCATTTGTGTGTGGATTTTCGATAGAGGGCGCACACTTGAACGTCTTAGAGATCGAACAATAGCAGAGGAAAATCATAGATTAAAGTATGGTTTACTTTTTAGATCTAGTTTAATGGAACTTATTTTCAATCCTGTTGGGGTTTTTCAAAATTTGTTTTGAATTTTTCGCTGCGTATGAACTCCATATTCCAAAAATGGTATCAAAGCTTTAGGCTCAGTTCTATTAAATGTTTGCATGTTTTCTTTGATGTATATATGATATATGTGTGAAAACATGATCTTGATTTATGTATTTGTATGATGTACATATATGTTATGTGATAATTGTTATCAAGAATTGGTTTTAAAGCATGTTGTAAATTCATGTATATTGAGACATACTCATGATTTGATTCAATGATAGTATTCATGTTTTGAATATTTTGATTAACATATGTTTTTAATATTGAACAATGCGAATTTTATATGTTCGTGGTAGAAGTCATGTTTAGGTTAATGTGATTCTAGTGTTGAATACATATTTCGTTTTTGTTCAATAATTATGTGTATCTCCATGATAGAAATTATGATTAGGTTAATATGATTAATTTAATATGATTCTGGTGTTGAATGCATGATTAATATTTCAAAATTGATTTTGATCATATATCTCATTGTAGTTATCCTTAGTGTATTCATATTAGATAGGAGATAAAATTTTAATAGGATAAGAATTACAAATCCTATAAGATAAGTGAGATATATAAATAATCTAATTGGATAAGTATTCAAAGTATCTTAAATTCTAATTAGATAAGGACTCAAAGTATTTTGAATTCTAATTGGATTATGATAAAATACTAAGTTAAAGGTGGACCCGAGTTAATTAAAAATGTTTTAATTAATATTTTTTGAAATTAATTAAAATGGTTAAATTGTTTGTAGCCCAAGGAAATTCATATGATAGTCAATATTAGTATAATTTCCTAACTTGTTTAGTGATTGTTTATGCGTTGTAATATATGATATTTATCTTGTTTAAATTATGATCACTAAAACAAATAAAAATCCTTCTTCCAAATTTTAAGTCAAGTTCCATCCATTATTAAACACTTGTCAAGGCTTCGATCAAATCAATATGGGTTTGCCTCCGTAGAGTATATTGTGTTATCTTGGTGAGGCAAGTTGAGTAACGGTTACTCTAGTATTTCAAATGGTTAGACTTGATAAAGCTATCAAAACAATTTTGAGCTTTAGACATTAGATGAGATAAAAACATTCTATGACATAAGATGTCATAATCTTATAAAATCAACTAAAAGTTATATATGATGTAATTGGTAATTGATACCTACCTAAATAACCTAATTTAAAGTTTCATGCCCTAACTGTCTTGGAATTAGGTGAAACATGAATTTTAGTCCCTTAAATTAACATAGTGTTTTCAGAAGGGTTGTTAATTTAGTGTTAGTCTATTCCTATATACTAAAATGAAATTTTGCATAATCTTTGTTATAGATCTATGGCCTCTTCAAATCACAGTAATCCCTTGTCACTGCGATCCATATTTGAGAATGATAAGTTATCCGGGACAAACTTTCTTGACTGGTTCAGAAACTTGAGAATTGTTCATATGCATGAGCGCAATTTGTATGTCCTGGATGATACTATTCCTGAGGAACCACCAGCTAATGCTTTAAGAGTTGTGAATGATGTACATACTAAGCATGTCAACGACTCAACTGATATTGCATGCATTATGTTGGCAACCATGGTTCCTGAACTTCTGAAGGACATGAAACATATGGAAGCTTACGACATGGCTACAATGTTAAATGAAATGTTCCAATAGCAGGTTAGGCAAAAAATGTTTGAGATAGTCAAGAACCTTCATTCTTGCAAAATGGATGAGGGTGCATTAATTAGTCCATATGTTCTAAAAACAAAAGGCTATATTGACCATCTTGACAGACTTGGATTTCCCATAAGCCAAGAGTTGGCTATGGATTTGATCCTGAATTCGATGCATGATAGTTATTCATAATTTATGATGAACTATAACATGAATAATATGGAGAAATCTATCTCAGAGTAACATTTGATGCTTAAAATTATTGAGCAGAATGTTAAGAAACCCATTGCTAATGTGTTGATGGTTCAGAAAGGAAAGACTCTGAAGAAAAAGGGCAATGGCAAGGCTAAAGTTGCCAAGGCTGTTGTGACTATCACAAAGCTAATGGAACAAGTCAAGCCTTATGCTACTTCTACTTAACAATCTAGAAGGAAAAGGAAAAAGAAGGAAACTGTCATTTTTGCCATGCACTTGGGCATTGGTTCAAAAATTGCAAGCTCTATCTTGAAGATCTAAAGAAAAAGAAGAGTAGTGCGACTACTGCTTCAGGTATTTATATTGTTGAAGTTAACTTGTCTACTAGTGATTCTTGGGTATTGGATACCAGATGTAGATCTCACATTTGTATTAATGTGCAGGGTCTCACCAAAAGTAGAAAGCTAAAGAAAAGAGAGGTCGTCGTACGAGTTGAAAATGGAGCAAAGGTTGCTGAGTTGGCTATAGGATGCTATGAGTTAATTTTACTTAGTGGACTTGTTTTAGTTTGAAATAATTGTTATTATGTCCCTGCCTTGAGTTGAAACGTCATTTCAGTTTCATGTTTGGATTTGAATGGTTTTAATTTCATTATTGCGAATAATAAATGCCCAATTCTCGTAAAGACATTTTCTATGCGAATACTGACTTACGTTATGGTCTTTATATTCTAAACATGAAAAGGTCCATAGATACTCCTATTCTTAATGTAAACTCAAAGAGGTTCAAGTCAAACGATTTGAATCAAACATACCTTTGACATTGTCGCCTTGGCCACATAAATGAGAAACACATTTCTAAACTCCATAAAGATGAAATTTTAGATTCATTTGGTTTTGAATCATACGAAATATGTGTATCTTGTTTACTAGGAAAGATGACAAAGAGTCCCATTATTGGACATAATGAAAGGGCAAGTGATTTATTGGGTCTAATATATACTGATGTATGCGGTCCTATAAACATAATGGCTAGAGGTGGTTATCAATACTTCATTACATTCATTGATAATTTCAGCAAACATAGTTACGTGTATCCCATGAAACATAAAGGTGAATCTTTTGAGATGTTTCAAACGTTTTAGAATGAAGTGTAAAATTAACTTGGTAAAATTATTAAAGCACTTCGATCGGATTAAGGTGGTGAATATTTGAGCTAAGAGTTTGATAATCATCTTAGAAACTATGAGATTGTCTTACAATTAACTCCCCCAATAACTCCATAATGGAATAGTGTTTCTGAGAGGAAAATCAGACTTTATTGGATATGGTTTGATCTATGATGATTCATGCAGATCTTCCTATTTTCTTTTGAGGTTATGCCTTAGAAACTGCTGTTTTTACACTGAATCGTGTTCCTTCTAAAGCGGTTGATAAAACACAACATGAGATGTGGTTTGGAAAAAGACCAAGTTTGTCTTTCCTTAAGATTTGGGGCTGTAAGGTTTTCGTATGATGATAAATCTCAAAAAAATTATCAACCAAATTTACCAAGTTTGTATTTGTTGGTTATCCTAAAGAAATTAGAGGATACTACTTTTATAATCCTATAGAGAACAAAGTGTTTGTTGCTCGGAATTGTGTCTTTATGGAAAAAGAATTTATTTCAAAAGACAACAATGAGAATAAAGTAAGTCTTGAAGAAGTTTAAGAACCACAAATAAACACTCAATCACTAGTGGGAGATCAGCAAAGTCTTGAACTAGTTGAACCTCAATAGGTATCACAAGGCCCACGTACGTCTAGTAGGGTAATACATCAGCCCGATAGATTTTGATTTCTTATTAACGATAGTAGTGAGGTGTTGCTTATGGATCAAAATAAACCCACTACTTATCAGGAGGTTGTGTCTAGCACTGAGGTAGATAAATTGCTTAGTGCCATGAATTTTGAGATGCAATCCATATACGATAACCAAGTTTTGAGCCTGGTTGATTTATCTGAAGGTGGTAAGATCATTGAATGTAAATGGGTTTTCAAGAAGAAAACTAACATGGATGGCAATGTGCATACTTTTAAAGCATGACTAGTAGTAAAAGGTTTCAGACAGACTCAAGGTGTTGATTATGATGAGGCTTTTTCTCCTGTAGCCATGCTTAAATCCATTAGAATTCTAATTTCCATAGCCGCATATTATGACTATGAGATATAGCAAATGGATGTCAAAATAGCTTTCCTAAATGGAAAATTATTTGAGGATGTGTATATGATACAACGTGAAGGGTTTGTTCATCCTGAGAATTCTAGGAAGGTGTGCAAGCTTCAAAGATCCATTTATGGATTAAAGCAAGCTTCTCAGAGTTGGAGTCTTAGTTTTGATGAAGCAATTAAGGAATTTGGTTTCATTAAAAATGAAGATGAGCCTTATGTATACAAGAAAGTAAGTGGGAACGTGGTTGTTTTCTTAGTACTGTATGTTGATGATATATTACTCATTGGAAATGACATCCCAACCTTGCAAAGTGTCAAGTCTTATTTAGGGAAGTGTTTATCACTGAAGGATTTAAGAGATGTAGCCTACATCATTGGGATTAAGATCTATAAGGATAGATCTAAAAGGCTAATCGGTCTAAGTCAGAGTGCTTACATAGAAAAGGTACTGAATAGGTTCAGTATGCAAGACTCTAGAAGATGGTCGTTGCCAATGTCTCATGGTATAAGTATCAACAAGACTCAATGTCCAAAAACTAATAATGAACGTGAGCGCATGAATACGATTCCATATGCATCAGCTATTGGATCTATCATGTATGCCATGTTATGCACCCGACCTGATGTATCATATGTTTTAAGCGTAACAAGCAGATATCAGTCTGATCCCGGTAATAGTTACTGGATAACAGTAAAAAACATTCTTAAGTACTTGAGAAGGACTAAAGAAATGTTCTTGGTCTATGGAAGTTTGGAAGACGAGCTTGTTGTAAATGGTTACACAGATGCAAGTTTTCAAACTGATATATATGACTTCAGATTGCAGTTTAGATATGTGTTTACTTTGAATGTAGGCGCAGTGAGTTGGAAAAGTTTGAAGCAAGAAGGCAGTTTGGATCAAAAAGTTCATATTTGAACTTAGTGTGGTTCCTAGTATAGCTAACCCCGTTTGCTTGTATTGTGATGACAACGGGGCGATAACACAGGCCAAGGAATCAAGATCACACCATCGATCCAAACATATACTTAGACGTTTTCATCTCATTCGAGAAATCATTGAGAGGGGAGACATAAAGACTTAACGAGTTTCTGCAGAAGCCAAATGTTGCATATCCTTTGACGAAGGCCCTTCCACAAGTGAAACATGATGGTCATGTTAGACCATTATGTATTAGATACATGTATGATTGGCCCTAGTGCAAGTAGAAGATGTTGGGGCATGTGCCCTAGGTCAATCTACAAACATTATTTATCTTATAATTTTAGTTAATAAAATTGAGGTTTTCATTTGTTGTTTTATTATAAATGCTTGCATGTTTACCTTATAGTAAGATCTATGTGCATTTATTGAAATATTTTAAATGTCCCTAGTCGATCATTATACTGGGAACAATAATGAATTAAGACTAGTGTGAATCTTGATTGATGGTCATGTGATGATCATGCATATACGAATATGAATCAAGATCATGAGTACTTGTTAGGGAACAAGGTACTAGACTGACCCGCTATGAGAACAACATATGGATTATGTCATATGTGTTACTCATGATAGGTATATCATTTAGTCATTCGACTTGAGATTACCATAGACTTCAATATTAGGAGCATGGTAATTTGACATAATAAAATGTTGTCATTGACTTGACGATTATAAAGATTGTGATTGGTTACCATGTGAATAATATATGAAGGTGTGTAATTAAGATATAATTTGTCACTCTTGTATAAAAAGAGATATCACTGGATCCATCAATATGATCGACTGATAATGGCTATGTCCATGTGAATTGATATGATCAATGTCACTTGGATGTTTTCAGTTTACCTAAAGAGCGAGATGTTTTCAGTTTACCTAAAGAGCGAGACTAATACGATTGAACATTAAGGGTGACTTTCCATGTCTTAGATATCGCACGACAAAAAGATATGATATATGTTATTCATTAGGTTGTATCGATTTTGATATTCATGCTACTTGGGTTGTCATAATGCCTTGCTAGAAACCGCTTACGACTTGTGTACCAAAATGGTTTTGGTTCATTGCCAATGTCGCATGAACCTATTGGGTCGCACACAAAGAATGACTTTGAGCAATTTCAATTGGTCAAGAGTAAAAAATTTTATATGATAAAATTCATGACATAAAAGCCCTTATGATTTGTTATATGATAACTTATTAATAGGGGCGTATGTGTAATTTGCTTAAATAGCCTAAATACAATAGTTGTATTACGAATATGATTTTAAGGGATGGCTTATCTACACATATAAATAAATGGTGAAACCCTAAAACGAAATAAATACTCATTTTTGTAAAATCTTGAGTACTCTGGATTTCAGGAGAGAAGGAAAAACGTTTTCAATCTCTCTTGGGGCTAGCACTCCAAATTGCGGTCACCATTCGTGTGTGGATTTCTGATAGAGGACACGTGCTTGAACGTCTTGGAGATCGTACAATCACAGAATAAAATTACAGATTAAAGTATGGTTTACTTTTTAGATCTAGTTTAATGGAACTTATTTTTGATCTTGTTGGGGTTTTTCAAAATTTATTTTGAATTTTTTGATGCGTATGAACCCCATAACCCAACAAAATATACATTTGGAGAGTCGAGCAAGAGAGGAGGGAGGCACAAGTTGAGGAAAAAGATGAAAGGAGGTGGGGTTTTGATCAAAACTTGCTCTCAATTTCTCATTTAATCGATTCATTTTTGTCAACATACTAAAATGCCTTTAAAATTATCCAATACCCTTTGTACTATAATTGCACCTATTAGTCTTTTGCTATTTTCTTATATTTTTTCATGTTTATCTCAATATCTGAATCCAATTTTGTACCCAAATCAAACCTCAAAAAATACTCCAATTTCGTCAAAAAATTAGAAAAAATCCTAACGCACTCCGATACACGCAGACACCGCATCTATACCTTAATTTGACCCTATTTCACTACGAATAGAGTATACTACACCAATTAGTCACGCGACATACGAAAATAATATTTTAACTTATGATCTATAGTCCGTAATACATGGGGTCCCACCTTGGATACTTAAATCCTAATTTAAATTTAAAAATACTTAATTAGCCCACTAATCAAGTTTTTGAAATTCTCTGATTTCACAAATATTATAATAATTAACTAAACTAATTAAACTCACTTAACTATCACAATTCAAATTCACTAATATTCAAATAAAATAAAATCAATAATAAATAAATATCTAAACAAACACCCAGAACAATGAAATAATAATTCGTTTTGCATCCAAACATGTTGTTTAAGTCATAGTCACGAACATACTTTATAAAGTATTCTAGATCATTAAACTCTAATCATAAGTAAGTAATTAACCCTTATCAAGCCATTAGTTCTCCTTATACTAATGGAAAAACTACGTTCTAATTTTATTGAGCTAACCCTTTGAATACACAAAGAAATTAACTTTAGGTAATAAAACCGAATTTCATTTTGTGAAAACTTCGAACTACTAAATCTAATACCTTCAGAAGGCCACTTCAATATCAAACTTAGATCTCAATCCACCTAGGACATTTAAATAGTAAAAAACCTTTTAAACAATCCTAGTTTCTATAAACTAGATATTGAATCTAAATATCATTATACACATTCAAGACTATGCATGCAATACAAAGTTTCATTATTAAAATTCGCAAATGATTATCTATTAAATCAGTGAATTAAAGAATACAATTGGTTTAAAGCATTAAGCACAAAATCATCTCATCATGAATACATCACAAAATGGATCAAATTCATGTTTAGACTTTGTTTAGATTAACAAACTATTCACTCATCATCATAAAAATAAAGTAAATAAAAGACATAGATAAAAACCTCCAAATAAACATTTTGAATATTCAAATCTTCTCCAAAAGTAATGAACAATAAAGCAATAAACTAAAACGATAAAAAATGGCTCCTAGAGCAATGAAATATTGATCTAAGTACTAAAGGGAAACTGGTTTCGTAGCCCTAGGGTCATGGATATATAGTATTCTAGGTAGTACACATCCCAAAATAATTCAAACATCTTGTGGTTATCTAAAATTCTCGAAATCAAACCCAACGATTCCTCAACAATTCCGTTTATTACTGAAATCGCTGGAAAAATCCTTGAAAAACTACTTATGTGCTTCACCAATCTGAGTAGTGATTCTTAGTATAAAACCTAAATTATTGATGATTCATTGGCTTTAAATCCCAGTTCTCTTCTGATTTGATGATAATTCTTTGTATACTCCTTCCTCTCGATTAAATCCTTCATATTCTTCCCTTCTAATTTATTTCTTCAATTTTTCCAATTATGACCTGAAATAAAAAAACAAGAGAAAACCCATCATTATATAGCCATTTACATCTAAAATTACCTTAAAATATACTATAAAACACTATCTAATTATTGACTTATCAAATAACCCCAAACTCATCACTTTGCTGTCCTGAGCAAAGGAATGTTGGGGCATGTGCCCTAGGTTAATCTACAAACATTGTTTATCTTATAATTTTAGCAAATAAAATAAAGTTTTTCATTTGTTATTTTATTATAAGTGATTGCATGTTTACCTTATTTTAAGATCCATGGGTATTTGTTGAAAAATCCTAAATGTCCTTAGTCGGTCATTATACTGAGAACTATAATGAATTAAGACTAGAGTGAATCTTGATTGATGGTCAAGTGATGATCATACGTATAAGGATACGAATTGAGATCATGAGTACTTATTAGGGAACAAGGTACTGGACCTACCCACTATGAACACATCACATGGATTAAGACATAGGTTTTACTCATGATAGGTATATCATTTAGTCATTCGACTTGAGGTTACCATAAACTTCAATATCAGCAGCATGGTAATTTGATACAATCAAACATTGTCTTTAAAGGGAAAATTATAAAGATTGTGATTGGGTACCATGTGAATAATATGTGAAGGTGTGTTATCAAGATATAATTTGTCCTTCTCGTATAGAGAGATATATCAGTGGATCCTCTCGATATGTTATACTGTTAAATTGCCAAGTCCAAGCAAATTGATATGATCAATATCCCTTGGATGTTTTCGGTCTACCTAAAGATCAAGACTAGTATGATTGAACATTAAGGGTGACTTTCCATGCCTTATGTTTAATCAAAGAATATCGCACGACAAAATGATATGATATATGTTATTCATTAGATTGTATCGATTTTGATATCCATGCTACTTGGGTAGTCATAATGCCTTGCTAGAGACCGCTTATGACTTATGTACCAAAATTATTTTAGTTCATTACCAACTTCACATGAACCTATTGGGTCGCACACGAAAATAGCTTTGCTCAATTTCAATTGGTCTAGAGTAATGAATTTTATATGATAAAATTCATGATATAAAAGCCCTTATAATTTGTTATATGATAACTTATTAATAGGGTGTATGTGTAATTTACTTAAACTGCCTAAATACAATATTTATATTACAAATAGGATTTTAATTTTTAAGTGAGGGCTTATCTTCATATAAAAACGAGGATAAAATGAAAGAATATTTCATTTTTTGCTATTTTCGAGTTCTCTGGATTTTTGGAGAGAAAGAAAACATTTTCTATCTATCATGGGGCTAGCACTCCAAATTGCGGTCACCGTTCGTGTGTGGATTTCTGATAAAGGACGCACGCTTGAATGTCTTGGAGATTGAACAATCAGAGAAGGAAATCATGGATTAAGATATGATTTACTTTTATAGATCTAGTTTGATGGAACTTATTTTTAATCCTGTTGGGGTTTTTCAAAACTGTTTTGAATTTTTCACTGCGTATGAACCACAAAACCCAACAAGGAATACTCTCAATTATATTCTCTTTTCTTCTCTCGTTCTGATTTCATAATTATATACTCTTATTCTTAAATAGAAGTGATCATTAAATAGAAATATATTACTTTCATAAAAATAAAAATCATGATAGAATATAAAAATTTAAAGAATAACCCCTTATTTGGCAATTCAACCTTCTAGTTATGCAATACACCTCAGAATTCACAGTTAAATCAATCACCAAGGCTAAACCACTATACGTGTTTTCTCAATCTCCACTGACAAGCATCAAGCTTACGACGACTAATATGGAATCTAAAGATATAAAATCACCAAATCAATCTCATTTTCAAACAATTTTTAAAATATCACCATAATCAAAGTTGATAGGAATTTTAATCCCTAATAATTGTCATTTCATATCCATTTGAATGTTGGAATAAAAAGATATACTTCATTTAATTTAGCTATAAGCACTCGAGCTAAATATTTTATTTGAAGAGTTTTTCATAAAATTCCTTCCATTCTTTTATATTTCTCTTTCTTTATTTCATCTACAATTATATTTTCATTTTCTCCCTTATATTCCTTTAGTTCCCTGCTCAATTTCCTTTGAAATTCATTATTATTTTATAGGAATTCTTCCTCACATTTTCCCACAACTAGATTCCCTGCTCCATTCCCTTTGGAATTTGTAGGTCTCTATATTTTTTTAATAACTCTTGTTAGCTTTTCTCAATTTCACTATAATCAAGGAATTATTCTTTCCAACCAAATAAAGTTTATTAGCTAATTTCCTATTTTTCCCTTCAATTGTGACATAAACTCTATTCATTATATATAATACTTGATCCATAATGTTTGTAAAATCAGAAAAGAATGACAGAATGGAATGAATTTTATTCAGCCATTTTGGCGTGTTTAAATAGAAAATTACAGAATAAATGCTTTACATAAAAATAGCAACTAATTGATCCTAATTGATCCTAATTGATCCTAATTGATCCTATCTTATCAAAACAGATTACAGCTATTAAAAACTCGATTATACAGCTAATTACTTCTAATTCTAATTAATTACAAATAAAATAAATATACTAAATAACAATCCTAATAATTATGGTAATATTCTCGACACCCCTCCTCAAGCTGGAGAATAGATATCGATCATTCCCAGCTTGGATAGAAACCCTTCGAACATAGCATAAGAAAAAGTCCCTTAGTAAGAACATCGGCGAGCCGCTCGGATGATGGAACAAAGGGTATGCGATATCGCCGTTTTCCGGTTTCTCCTTGATGAAATGTCGATCTATTTCAACATGTTTTGTCCGGTCATCTTTGCACGGGATTCGAGCAATATTGATTGCCGATTTGTTGTCGCAAGACAACCTCATCGATTTATCTCCTTCAACCTTCAGCTCCTCTAAGATCTTCCGAAGCCATAACAACTCACATACTCCTTGAGCCATAGCTCGAACTCGGACTCAAGATCGCTTTCGAAACAACTGGTTGTTTCTTGCTCCTCCAAGTAACTAAGTTGCCCCGCACAAAGGAGCAATAGCCGGTGGTAGATCTCCCGTCTCGTAGAACTTCCGCCCCAATCAACATCGGTGAAGATCTCCACTCTTCGACTCCCATTCTTTGAAAACATAATTCCTTTACCCGGCTTCCTTTCAAGTAATGAAGAATCCGATGAACACGACCTTTGAGTGTTTTTCGATGGACAATGCATAAACCGACTAACCAAGCTCACTCAAAAATGCAATATCTCGGCCTTGTATGCGCCAAATAAATTAGCTTCCCCACAAGCTTTTGATACTCTGGTTCTTGTCCACAAATTCAAGCACCATCTTCTTTTTCGAGTTTCGATTCGGATCGACAGAGTTGCCACCGGTTTACATCCGAGTAATCCAGTCTCTTTCAAGAGATCAAGAACATATTTTCTTTGTGAGATAACTATTCCTTTTGAGGATCTAGCCACCTCCATTCCAAGAAAATATTTGAGTTGTCCTAGATCTTTGACTTCAAACTGGTTGGATAAGAAGTTCTTCAGTGACTCCAACTCTACTATGTCATCTCCTGTCATCACAATGTCATCTACATACACAATTAAAATAGCAATTTTACCATGATTGTGTTTGTAGAACATCGTATGATCTGAATGAGCTTGAGTGTAACCACATTGTTTCACGCTTCTCGTGAATCTTTCGAACCATGCCCTCGGAGATTGTTTCAATCCATATATGGATTTCTTTAGCTTACATACTCTGCCATCCTTTTTTAGCTCATCAAAGCCTGGTGGAGCTTCCATATACACCTCCTCCTCTAGCTCGCCGTTTAAGAACGCGTTCTTCACATCAAACTGTCCGAGAGGCCAATCCAGTTTAGCGGCTAACGAGAAAGAACACGTACGGTGTTTAGTTTGGCCACATGAGCGAAGGTTTCCTCGTAGTCAAGGCCGTAGGTCGAGTGAAGCCTCGTGCTACGAGTCGAGCCTTGTATCTCTCAACCGAGCCATCAGCATGGTATTTTATGGTAAACACCCACTTGCCGCCTACACATTTTTTTCCTTCGGGTAAAGAGGTAAGATCCCACGTGTCATTCTTCTTCGGGGCCTTCAACTCCTCAAAGACCGCCTCTCTCCATCTCGGAACCTCTAGAGCTTCATGTATCGACTTAGGTAGTTCATCATCCATAATCCCGGTGGAAAAAGCTTTGAAATCTGGTGAGAGCTTATGATAAGATACGAAATTGGATATTGGATGTTTTGTGGTACATGATCCGACACCTTTGCGTAAGGCTATGGGTTCAAAGAAATCGTAGAAGGTTCTAAATTTGGAAGAGAAGTAGGAGAAAAAAGCGTCGTACCTTGGACCTCGGTCGAGTCCGATGATTGGCCCACCTCGGGAGCCGGTGGAATATTACTTGGTTGAGTCCTCCTTTTAGAATAAACACGAAGTTCGAGGGTGGTTCCACGTTGTTTTCTACCCGGGTCTCACGAGGTTGTGAATTTATAGGTTGTGAAATCCTAGGATTAGTTACGAAATAATTGATTCCACCGAACTATTTTCAACCGATTTTGGCAAAGATATTTGTTCCCAAAAACTCATTTCGAATCATTCTCCCCGGAATTGAGTTTTTTTCAAAAAAAGTTGTTTTTCAAAAAAAGTGACATCCATACTCACGTAATATTTTCCGATTTAGGATCAAAACATTTATACCCTTTTTGTGTTGGTGAAAAACCAAGAAATATGCATTTATGTGCCCGGGGATCAAGCTTTCCTCTATTATGGCCGTGTATATGAACAAAAGCAATGCAACCAAAAATTTTAGGTGTTAAATCGGTGAACGATCTATTTTCAGGGAAACATATTCTTTAGTGCTTGCAAAGGAGTGATGTAATTAAGAACTCTTGTAGGCATTCGATTAATCGATAAGTGCAGCTTAAGAGCGCTTCATTCCAAAAACGATTAGGAACATTCATAGCAAATAATAACGCCCTAGACACCTCTAATAAATGCCTATTTTTCCTTTCAAACCCACTCCATTTTGTTGGGGAGTATCAACGCAAGAACTGTGATGAATAATTCCTTTTCTTTCAAAAAATCACCTAAGATTGCATTAAAATATTCTCGGCCATTATCGGTTCTAAGAGCTTGAATATTAGTATGAAACTGAGTATTAATCAAAGAGTGAAAATTTTTGAAAACATTTGCGGCCTCGGATTTTTCTTTTAGAAGATAAATCCATGTGACTCTAGTGTGATCATCAATGAATGTGATGAACCATCTAGAACCTGAGGCAATTTTTACTCTTGAAGGACCCCAAATATCACTATGCACGAGTGAAAAAGGTTTTGATGGCATATACTTCAAAGAAGGATAAACAGATCTATGATGTTTTGCCAACTCACAAACTTCACAACAAAAAGATGAAATGTCTTTATTTTTAAAAAGATTTGGAAACAAATATTTCAAGTAATTAAAACAAGGATGGCCTAACCTATAATGCCACAACATTATGTCATTCTCGCAAGACAAGGTAGTTAAACATCTTGGTTTCTGAACTTGTTCATCTGAAGAATTTTCCGAGACCAAGTGATAGAGTCCATCAACTTCCTTAGCATTGCCAATCATCTTCCCCAGAACAAGGGTCCTGAAATTCAAATCCAAAGAAATGTTATTGTAGCAATACATTTGCAATCATGAATAATACGACTAACAGAGATGAGATTGCAAGAAATCTTTGGAACATGTAGGACATTTAGTAATGTAAGAGATGGAGACATAATAATAGAGCCTTTTCCACCAATAGAGGTTAGAGAACCATCGGCAATTTTAACTTTCAAATTTCCAGACAAAGGATAATATGAAGAGAATAGGGAGGAACTACCAGTCATATGATCGGTTGCCCCTGAATCTATGATCCAAGGGTTTAATTTTGAGCCGGCTGTGAAAGTTGTAGGGTAAGTACCTTTTTTAGCTAAAGAAGAAGAGGCAATGCAAGATGATGAGTTAGGAGTGTTGGATACAATTGAATGAGAACTCATTAGTTGATACAATTGCTCTAGCTGTTCTTTCTTGAAGCGTACGTCTCTCGAGGCGATTTCGGCTCTTTGGAAGTGTCTTCGGATGAGGCATGAAAACCCTTTGAATCACGAGGATTCCTGGTTAGATGAAGGGTTCTCACGGCTTTCCATGCAGCTTCCAACATTTGGCTTTAACATGCCCTGGCTTGTTGCAATGCTCGCAGATTGGCCGGTCTTTATCGCTGCGACGGTCGTTGCGGCGTGGTGGCTGACTAGAGAACAGGGCAGAAGGCTCGGTGGGAGCTGGTGAGTGTCCTCCGAGCATGACGGTCCGCCGGATCTCCTCTCTTCTGACCTCGGCAAAGACTTCTCTAGTACTCGGCAGTGGATCACGACCAAGAATGCGTCATCTCACTTCATCTAATTCCTTATTAAGGTCGACGAGGAATTCGAAGACACGTTCTTTTTCCACCATTTTCTGAAACAAAGCCCTGTCCTTCGCACAGCTCCACTCATAATCGCTGAACATATCTACCTCTTGCCACAAGGTTTTTAAGTCGATATAATATTGAGTGACGCTTTTCTCACCTTGTTTTAGCCTCCATAGCCGAGTTTTTAGCTCAAACCACCGTCCCGCATTCCCGAGATCGAAATAAGTCTCGTTCACGATCCAAATGTCATGAGCGGTAGGTAGGAAGAGATAGGTTCTTCCTACACTCGAGTCCATAGAATTTATGAGCCAAGACATGATCATCGAATTCTCTCGCCTCCCATTTTTCAAAACCTTCATCTTTCTCGGTGGGTCTCGCATTGGTACTGTAAGATAGTCGAATTTTCCACGGCCTCGAATGAACAGTTTCACCGATTGGGACCATCGTAGGAAATTGTTTCCATTCACTTGTGAAAAGTGATGGAAAGGTTTTGGAAATATTCAATGGTTAAGGGAATTGAGGGTGAGCGAATAGAGCTCATAGAATCGATACCGAGGTATCATCGAGGGGTTTAGCCATTTAGGCTCGATACCATAAAGTCGAAAAATAATGACGATTTAATGGAATGAATTTTATTCACCATTTTGGCGTGTTTAAATAGAAAATTACGAATAAATGCTTTACATAAAAATAGCAACTAATTGATCCTAATTGATCCTAATTGATCCTAATTGATCCTAATTGATCCTAATTGATCCTATCTTATCAAAACAGATTACATCTATTAAAAACCCGATTATACAGCTAATTACTTCTAATTCTAATTAATTACAAATAAAATAAATATACTAAATAACAATCCTAATAATTATGGTAATATTCTCGACAGTTTGTATAACAAGATTCTTAGAAATCTATCTTATTTATCTTGCACTTTTGTTTCAATTTTCTACCCATTATAATGCCTAACACAAATCAATCAATCCTCTATAAACTCTTCTAGTGCATACACAATCTAGGTTAAGTCAAATAGGTACAATAATTCCATTCCATCATAAACTTTATATTTTCATGGGTACTAAAAATATCACTTCGATTTAAATCCAAATTATATTCAATTCATATTCATAACTAAATAAAGTAAAATGAAATGAGAAAATATTACCTGTATCTTCCAAAATTTGAAAAATTTCAGTCAACTTTGAACATATGAATAAATTGGTTTTACCTCTCGTTTTTTTCATACTTTGTATCTTCATACTTCACTTCACCTAATACCCCTAAACTCATTCCTAACCTTGTCCTCAAGGTTTAAAAATAAAGACGGGTTTCCAACAAAATAAAAAATACCTCATAAAGCATAAACAAACTAAATAAAATAATAATAAAATAAATAAATAATTATAAGAATGAATTTCATAAGTAAAGAAAACTTGATAAATTGAAAAAAATTTCAATCGTCATTGTTATAGAATTGAACAAATCAAACCAGAATATTATACGGACCACACTATAGCTATAGTATCACAAATTCACACCACATCGTACATATCAAAATATTACAAACTAAGACCTCACACATAATCATTCAGAGATAGACTAAATAGTGACGAATGAGTAGATCAGAACCACCATCCAGAAGTTGCATCATCACCACCATCACCTTGATCCTTCTATTGAGGCTAGAAGCTCGCTGCAGGGTTAAAGAACCTGTAGTCCACTCCGGCCACTGGATTACTTTTTGAAAAGACACCCTAGTTGGGCATTCCCAGGTAGGTGGAAGGTATTGGAATATCGGCTCCCCTACCTTGCATTCTCCTAGTCATGCACCTCTCGAACTTGTTTATGCCCCTAGCAGTTTTGTGCTGGTTCTAAAACATGAACTCTTGATTTCTCAGAGTTTGCATCTAGCTTCATAAAATCAACCCCATCATGGCCATCTATGTATCTTCCATGTACATGCCAGTAAAATCCTCCGCTTATGGCTTTGGGCTCTGGTTCGTTCTCTTATTATACGCATCAAATTGCATCTCTTCCAAGTTCTTCTATTCTCTACCCGTATTCTTCTTCTCTATATGGTCTCTCTTTTAAGTATTTCATTTCTCTCCCACTTCTCATCTGAATCCACATAGCCTGACACCTTCTTGGTGCGCTCTATGAAGTTTTCGGTGATGGTCTTATCCGGGTAAACATCTAGAACTAGACCTATCATAAGAACTTAGTCTTGTTTGCAAATTTAGTGATCATCAAAGGAAAAGGCAATCCTTCATTTTTCATTGTAGTCATGGCATTCCTAATTGAATCATAAATAATTTTGCCAACATCAATGTAGCCTATCTCTTGGATAATGTGGTATAACAATGCCACTTTGTAGTTCACAACCTCGTAGTACTGCAAAATCGACTGTAAGCTCGCATTGATAAAGTTGTTCCATGCTTTGATGGTTTTCCTAAATGTTTTAGTTTGAATATTCTTTTGGTACTCATCCTTATAAGAAAAAGAATCCATCCCCGAAATTACTTTTAAACCATTTTTAATGGTTTTGTGGGGAAATCCGTGTCCAAACCCATACTCGGGTTTTGGGTACTCATTATTTTCTCTCCTATGAAATTTTGATAAATTGAAGTACCAGTTTATTCTTATAAGTGAGTAGTCCACTGGTCTTCCTCGAACCATGGCTACCATTTTATCATCATCTCTATGCCCATTTGCATAACATTCTTGCACTAATATCTCATAACCTATCTCTATAGAGGACCCCGCATCATTGTCGACATTGTTTTCCCTAGTCAACAATCCCCAATTCCTCTCCCTTATTATGTTCAAGATTCTAGCCCCGTACTTTATTTCTTTTTTGACATTAAAACCCCTAACTGGAATAATTTTTCTATTTTTACTAATATCGCTCTTCATTCTAGAGAGAGGCTTTGCATTTGTTAAATAATGGACATAAAAAGGAATCCTTGGTGTATCCTCAACTCATTCCTCTTTCTCCGACTCATCAGTAAAATCTAGGGGTGGAGAAGGTTCTCCTGGTGTTCTAACTCTGGGGTTGTTTATCAAAATCCCCGTTGGCCTAATAGGTGTGGGTGGAAATTTGGATTTTTGTTCGGGTTTCCTTACTAAAGGTGCCTTATGTAACGACCTGTTATCTTAAGCTGGTGATTAGTGTTAATTTAAATCTTAATTTACCAGAGTTAGGCTCGTGGTTAAATTCGGCGTACCTTGATTAGCTTGTGCGTGTGATTGCATAATGATATATATTTGTTTGGAATGCTAAATAAACTTTATAGGTTGTGGGATTAATATGAGATTAATACAAACCTAGAATAGGAAAATAAGTAAAATAAACAATAAGTTGCCGAAACACCAAGTGCGACGATAGGGTTATGAAATTAATGTGCACCTCTGAGAATACTCCAGGCATGTCCAGTGAATTTATTAGCGAGAAAATACACGAAATATATATATATATATATATATATATATTTATATATAGTTGATATATATATATTAAAACTATAAAGTTTGGTTTAAATAATATGGATTGTTTGATCGACCTTGAAATGAGCGCAAGTACTTGATGGTGTGAATATTCATGTTATTTTAAGGAGTGTCATTTTACACTTCAACCACTTGATCGGTCTCGAGATAGCACGATGCATATATCGAGAAAAATCCATATATATAAATCAAAATTCATCGTTATCTCATTCGAACAATCAAGAAATAGTGAGATGATGGTTTGAGTTTGATTTCTAATCGAGAGGGATGATTCAAGGAGCTGAATAAACATGAATTGAGGTGCTTAAACAGATCAAGAGCCAGAGATCATTTGGTAAGATTAGTTTATGTGTTAGTTGAAGTTTGATGATAGAATCTCTGTGAATTATGCTATTGCATGGCTACAAATGGTTTGTTACCTCACTAGAGGTCCTCCCTGATGAATTTTGGGAGTTTTTACTGTGATTTGGTGGATTTGCTGATATAACAGTGGCTGCTGCCCTGTGGTTTGTCAAGACAGCACATGGTGGAGCAAAGGAGCGCGCTCCCTTCATCAATGGAGACGAACCCACTTGGTGGAGAGCGCCACACCCACTGAGCGAGCACGCTCATACCCATGAAAATAACAACTTTGCTGTATTTTTTGAAGAATTTTCTGAGGTCTTAGGGACTGACTTAGGGGTTCTAAACATAAGGTAATAGACCTATATTGATCACAAATGAATTGTGATAGGTTGTGGAACATAAGGAAAGCGTGAGTGGCCCGAAAAGTTAAACAAAGACTTAACCCGATGTAAGTATGAATTCGCTTATTTATCAATGTTACCTGACTATCTTACCTCCCGTTTGTTTTAGCAACTTATCCTAAGGTGTATATGTAGTTCATGTAGTTATGAAATGGAATGGGGGACAATGTACAATGTGATGATTTTTCAATAAATGGAAAACGATGTTTAATGTGATACATGAGAGTAAGTTCCTGGAATTGAGACCAGGTTATATAGGAGATGGGTTATCTTCTCAGCCTATATGTAACTTCCTACTCAGTTTATAGGTTGTGCGGGTTACATACTCACTAGAGGGTTTTGAATAGAACCATTGGGCATTAATAGATTGGCTAGACATCATATCGGCCAATATGTTGGTCTAACATTCATATTAATGGCCGGTGGGTAATCGACCCTAGTTTTATAGATAAATGGGGATCACAGTGTAATAGTCCATGATAATTTTCTTTGCATATGTTACATATTGAATTATATGTTTTCCATATTCTTGTTAGTTAACATTGGTGCATATTGTTATTGCATAATGTTCTTGATTATTACATGGAATGTCGATGGCTATGTGAATCCCTACTTACTGAGCAAGTTGGAGCGCTCACCCCAAATAACATTTTAGGAATGCTGATGAGCGCTACGATACGGGATAGAGAAGATATATCAGTCTTGATCTTCTCTTCGATGTAATGGGTTTTCCCTGTCTTATACACTTGTATTGAATTACAATTTTGTAATATCTCAAGGGATGAAAGGTTTTATATAACTGAGGTTTATTCCAGTTTGATTTGGTACTGTATATCGTATTTTAATTATCAAAAAGTTTTAAATTTCCACTTCATTTATTATTTGTTTTATATCGATATTCGATATACAATGGTGTTTATCAGGTGAAGGAGGAAAGGCTGCTGGCTTTAGTTAAGTCCGGTTATGTAATATGGGCTTAATTAGGGTTTCAGGCCGGGTATCACCCCAATCGGGTTATGAGATTCTACACTTTCCCCATCTCCACTCGTAAACTTCTACCGTTACAACTTCCAGCCATTTTCTTAAAATAAAAATCTCACAAGTCCAAATAACAAATAAACATGTCGATCATAAAAAAGTAGCATTTGTCAAAAATAATTCGGTAAAATTCAAGACTTTATTTTTAAAAGATAAATCATTTGGAAAGATAGCTTAAAAATTCATTAGAAACTTTAGATAAAATTGGCATCGAAGTGTTAACTCAATTATAAACTTTAAATTGGTTTTCTAAATAATGTAAAGCAATTTTATGATAAATTCTAGTCTTTTTCAAAAACAAAACAAACAAATCAAACCAAACCCCAAAACTCATTTTAAACTCAATTTTCAAACCATTTGCAAATACGTTTAAATATACCATAATTTCACAATTATTAAATTTTTAAATAAATAATCAATGTAATTGCAATGCTTATTCTATTGGAATCAATGAAATTATATTTTCAAGGTAATAGAATGAATTCGAATAAAACAATTTTGAAAATCATTGAAAATTCGCAAAAAATCCTTCAAACTAAAAATTTGTTAAAGTAAAGAAGTACGGTTATCATTTTAACCTTTTTAAGAGTGAATCTCCTTTGATTTAAGCTTTTGAACTCCTTTAGGTCATTTTTCCAAGCTCTAAGGCGAAATCCCTTAAACCCTAGTTTGACTTAACACTCTCAAACTCAAATTTTTAGGATGAATGGAATTAGGTTGAGGTGGGAATCATGGTAAGAAATTGAATGTGTTAGTGAAAGGATGCAACATTTGAGTATTGGAGTGAATGTGTGTTTGTGGCGATTTGTGTTTTTCTTTTTGAAAGCTTAAAATCATGCCCAACGATTCCTGTGTTAAGTGGAATTGCTAGAAAATCGCTAGGCAAATTAGTGAGTTATGAGGTGTAGTGACCCACCGATCTGAGCAGCGATTCCTATTAAAGTGGCGAATCACCGAAGATTTGCCAGACCCTAATTTTCACTTAATTTTCTGGTTTCTATCACCAATTTAGCCATTGGTTCCTAATGTTAATTCAAATCGCTAAGGATTCGCTAGGCTAAATTTACTATTTTTTTAATTTATTTCATAATTAACTTATACATCATTCATTAAAACTCACATTAAGGTAGAATTAACTGAAATTTTGAAAGTTTAAGAAGGATATGTAACTAACTAAATAATTTTATTAATTAAATAAATAAATAAACAAGCAAGTGAATAATGCAACTTGCATAAAGGCCAATTAAACAAAAACAACTCGATCACTCCCCCTTAATTGAAATTATCTCGGAGTTCAAAATTTGAAAATATTTCTAATACATGAGTGAAAAAGTGAGAGAATAAAAATATACTATACTAAACTAAACTTCTAAAAAAATTAAATAGACATAAAATATGGGCAATAACCCAGTGAGTCGAGAGATGATCTAGTAAGCCTTAACCTGCAGAAAATAAACCAAGACATTCTACAAAAGACAAACTAAGGCTAAAAGGTGTGAAAATAAAAGCCTTTAAAGTCTAACAAGTTGCGAAATAAATGTAGCAGTCTCACAAAACAACTAAACTATAACTAAAATATAATTATGTGGATTTAAACATGTACCCATATGAATCCCTATTTATTACATACAAACATCTCAAAACCAAAATAGATAAATATAACTCAAACCAACGCATAGGAAAGAGATCTTCTACGCTACGTGTATCGACCTATGCTAAGTAGGTGATTAACCGTAATCAGAACACTAATTAACCCGAGTTAGGCTCATGGTTAAGCTTGATGTATTTTGATTAGTGTGTGCGTAGATTTGTGTATTGTTTAGTGTTTGTATGGGTTGTTATATTAATTATAAAAATAAATAATTAATGAAAAATCATGGGACACCTAATACCGTGTGTAGGTCAAAGGTGACGTACATAAGTCGTAAGGTAGTGTGCATGCCTAAGTGTGCTCGTTGGTGCGCACGGCGAAATTATAAGTGCGTGAATATATAGGAGTATATATATTTATATATTATATGTATAAATATATATTGAAAATAATTAATAAATTGGTGGGAATCTAGTGACGCACGGGGGCGAGGGTGACACGCGTGGGATGTGCAATAATATGCACGCTTAAGGGTGGTTGTTGGTACGCCTAATGAATTTATAGGTGAGAAAATACATATGTATTTATATAATTATGTATTATGTATAATTGATATATATAACCTATAGTTTGATTGGAATTGTTTAAACCATTGGATTGCCTCGAGATGCGATTTATGATCTTTAGATAGATCAAAGGGTGCATGGAGTGAGGATGAGGTGATTATATGGTTAGAAAACCACAAGATCTACCTCAACATACACGATATGTATCTTGAGGAGATCAATGTATTTGATCTTAAGTAAGGCGGTTATGAGTTGATAGGTTGTTAAATAGCCACAAAGATTGTCCTCGAGATATGCAACACGTATTTCGAAGAAGACCAAAACATAAAATGGAAATAACTGAACAAGTAGATCATCCTCGAGATCTGTGTGATGTGAATCTCGATGAAAATTGATATGTAAACCAATAACCTCAATTATTCATCAATATTTGATCGATTGAGAGGAAGGACAAACAGCTAAGGGTTTTGTCAATAAGAGGAGTGGATCGTGGGTGTGCTTCCAAGGAATAAAAGATTCACACTACTATAAATCGATGGTCATAATTGATTGGATAAGTTTAGTTTTAAGTTTTGAAGATCTTAGTTGAATTGATAATAAAGGTTGATGTAATTCAAGTTATCTATTTTTGTTGATCATTGTTGTTTGTGTAAGACCTTATTTGAGGCCTTCGCCAATAATTTGGGGATGTTTTATATGAGTTTTATAAAGATTGAGATCAAACAGAGGATGCTACCTTATTCTGTTGTAGGGACGCACGATGATGAAACGCGCTCCCTATAGCAGGGAAGCGCGCTCCTATCAAGAACTGTGAGGAGCCCAATTTTTGGATCGCGCCCCACCAATTGAGGGAGCGCGCTCCCATCCTAGAAAATAACAAAGTTGCTGTAATTTATCTGAGTTTTGATGATGGCTTAGGGAATGACTTTGGGGGTCCTAAACATATGGTATTCGACTTGAATTGATGAAAATTGGTCTAATTTAGGTTCTTGATCGATGAGGAAGGATTTGAGGCGTTTCAAACGGTGAGTTTAGTTAGATAAACTCTAGGGAAACATAAACCAAGGTAAGTGGGATTCATATATTTATTAATTATGCTATGTAATTTAGTATTAATAGCTCATGTAGCTTATAGATTGGGTTTAGGACATGGTACTGTGACTTATGGTTTTTATAGTTTTTCAAATAATATCTCAGAAATGTAATGGAAAGGGTTCCGTAATGAACATAAAACAAGATGGGTGGATAAATACCTATCTATGTTGAATATGATGAGAAAGGTGGATAAGTACCAACCTTTGTTAAACATAATGAGGAAGGCGGATATGTACCAACCTCTAATAAACACAAAGAGGAAGGTGGATAAGTATTAACCTCTTGTGAGAAATAGAGGAAGGAGGATAAGTACAACCTAAAATGAAAAGAAATAATTTGAACTCTATTCATTCACTATCCTATCAGAGTTGAAATCTCAGTTATATTTAAACACAAATTATGGGATCTCACATCGGCCGATATGCAGATTCCATAACTTATAATTTTGTATAAAGGAGGGAAAGAATATAGTTTTAACTCAAATTGAAATATAAAAAATCACATTACTAGTGCAATGTACCGAATGATTTGCATCTGATTATGTATTGTTATATCGTTTCTCTAAAACTAAATGGTTATTGTTGGTTCATATTGTTATTCATTTAATTCATTGATTATTAGTAGATAATTAATCAGTATATGAGAACCGCTTACTAAGCAAGATGAAGCGCTCACCCCCTTAAACATTTTAGGTATAATGCAAGGCGCTTCAGAAAAAAAGCAAAAAGAATATCTAGTTATCTAGCAATCTTCTTCGATGTAATGGATCCTTTTATATCTTTATACTGGCTGAACTATATTTTGTATAATATAACAAGGTTGAGGTTTTGTATTAAAAATTGAGGTTTAATTTGACCGTTTTGTATATTTGTATATTTTTTGGTTTATCGATAAAGTTTTAATTCCATTGCGTATTATTATTTCTTTTATTCAATATTTTGAAATATATAGGTTATGAATATTAGGTTGAAAAGTGAGGCTACTGGCTTTATTTGAATCTGGCTGATGTACTAGGGCTTAATTAGGGTTTCAGGCCGGGTATCGCCCTAAATTGAGATAGAGGATGCTACATTATGACCTTCTTTTTTTCTTTGTTTAGAGCATCAACTGAGGTTCATGGGGGGACGGGGGAAGGGGAAGTAGTGGGGTGAGCAAAGATTTAACGGGCTTAGTAAAGCAGTAGCCTACTTTACCCTCAACAATCCAAGTAATACCTAGTGTAATAATAACTAACATGCATCAAAAGGTTTTTAAGAAACCTATTATCAACTTGGGTAAGAAACTAGTACATAAGCAAAAGTAATATAAAATGCAAGATAGAGTAAATAGTGCCCAACAATGATAATCCAACAAGTTTGCAATGATACATGAATGCTATAAAATAAAGAGAAATGGAACTAGGTAATTTAATAAACTTGAGCCGAACACCTACATAGCACATCAAAGGGAGACCCCGAATAGCTAATAAGGACATCAAGGCTACACTTATGAAATCCGAAAAGATATACACATCAAGATCTCATAACCAACATAGAAGAAGGTACTTGTGGCAAGTGACCCTCCAACCAAAGGTGTAAGTAAGCATTCATCAATACCAGAATACCAGTTCCACAAGCATTCATATCAAGAAAAACCAAATGATATATCAATCAAGATCAATAAGAGTGTAGAGATAGATTCCAATGAATTCCATATTTTGCTACATGATTCTGATAATAACTAGTATCAAGGCATGGTTGAGAATAAAACAAACCCCACTTACCTTGAAGTGATGCTATCTTATCGAATCTTAGCTAGAAAGTTCCTATCCGGTTCTCCTCGTGTATACATTGGTATAGCTTCATGTTTGTATTATTAATATGTTTTGTTTGAGGCAAGTTTACTCAATTTCACACTAATACCTTGAAAATGATATAAAACCCTTTTTTCGAAATAATGCCACGCCTTTGCCGCAGTAAAACCACAACGACAATGGTTTTTTGAGTTAGTTACCACTGTCTCAATCCTTGTCCCAGTAATGTACTTTAACAAAACTTAGTAAATTTCAGAAAATAGAACATGTAGTTAAATTCTAAAGAACACCCAACACCTACCCAACGCCTCGGGTTTACCCATAAAGCTCTGTGGTGAAATAACGGGACTTCGAGTCGAAAAACCACAAATGAATCCAAGTAGTTAGCCAGCATCGTACATTGCAAGCGAAGGTGCTTGGGAATCGTTAGGTTGACTTCTCCAAATTCCCAGGCAGCACCTTGGCCAGCATCCTACCGCATGCAGGCAAGGTGCTGGCGCAACACTGGGAACGAATTCAAAATTCCCGATTTGAAATTAAATTTCCAAATTCTCCAATAACTTACATCGATCCCTAGGGTCCAAATATGATCAAAACAGTATTCAACCACCCGTTTGAAATCACAAGATCATCCAATTCCATCAAACAATCTATTTGAACTACAAATCCACCATTAAAACATTGATTTTGCAAATCCTTTTGAATAAACCAAAGAAAATAAAATAGAGATTACCTAAATCCTAAATCAACACATAGGGATTCATCTTTAATCTTAAAACTCCAACGAAAACCATGATTCCATTCAAAATTAAGTACGTGAATAAAAATAGAGAAAATTAGAGAAAATGGGACATGTTATTTACCTTGCTTTGTGAGATCTTGATGAGAGTTCCCTTTTCTCCACCAAATCTACCAAGCAAGTGTTTTAGGGTTCCCTCTTCCAATTCTCTACGTAGCTAAATCTAGGAAAAAGTGACTTGAAGCCCAAATCGTGGTTTACATACTAAGTCAATGGGATTAGGTTTTGGTTGACCAAATGAAAACCCCATATCTCATCTTAATCTCTTTAAGTACTAGGACAATCATAAGAACCTCATTTAGTCCATCCTTAATGTATTATTTACCGAATTGCCTATTTTTATTTGATTTATTTTACAAGTCCTTTAGGCTTGTTTTTATTTACTTAGGCTTAAACCCCCACCTAAGTCAACTAGATAGTATATAAAACACACTTTATTCATACCAATACACACATACCATGCATATCTACCGAATTAACCTTGAAAATGGGATAAATTTCCAAATTTGAAAATTAGGGGCGTCACAAAAATTTTGTTTACTGTCGTAAAGGATGAGCCTTTCCCTTTTACTTTTGTATACCGTGGCTTAGTATCGACATTCATATCCTACAGAGTGTGAAGACTTCGTTATTTTTGAATACATTGACAAAATCACAAATCAACCAATATGTGGATTTGGGGTAGTGGTATAATTTTGCATAACTCTTATAAATGAAAATTAATTGTCGTCACAAGTGCAGGGGCTATGGAACTATGGTTTTGCGTCTGTTTATCTATTAATTTATTATTTATCATGCCTTGATATATATTACTAGATTCATATTGTTATTCATATTCCTTGATTATTAGATGCTCTTGATATTGTAATTATGAGTCACTAACTGAGAAAGTTAGAGCGTTCATTCCCCAATTAACATTTTAGGTTATCGACAATCGCTTCAACTAAGGAATGGAGAAGATTATGAGTTTCTAGTCTTCTCTACGGTGAATTGATGTCCCTGTTGTTTCATATATTGTATTGAATTACTGTTTTGTAATAAACATGTTTGGGATATGATTTTACTACCAAAGTTGATGCTGATTTTTGTATATCTTGTGTTTTATCGAAAAGTTTTAATTCCGCTGTGTTTTCATTTATTTATTCGATATGTGATATACTATATTATGATTATCATGTATGAAGAACAGTTGTACTATTACTCTAATTGAGTCCAACGGGTGTACCAGGGCTTAATTACGATTTTAGGGTGGGTATCGGCCTAATTGAGTTAGGGGATGCTACAGTTGATATCAGAGCTTGGTCAGAGCTTGTTTCCAATAATAGCTCTGATGCAGTTTTGTATAAGAGCCAAAACTTATAGAGTTTGGTCTCACTATTCTGAGATTTAGTGGAATCAAGGAATAGCTCTGATACAGTTTAGTATTAGAACCTGAATTCATTACATGTAAACTAAACGAAGTCTAGGTTCACTAACTTGGAGATTGGTTCTCAAGTTATTGATAACGTAGAACTTAATAAATGATTTTTATCGATGTTTTGGGGGTAATGAAAGATAAAAGCTTGAGTTATATTATGTGTTATGATCTATGCGATAAATATAACTGTAATATCTTTCCTATTTGTTATCTTGAAGGTTTTATCTCCCATCTTTATCTTAAAATACAATGAATAGATGGTGAAGGTTCTTGGGGAACTTGGACTTTAGGGATATTACAACAAAGAAAGATAGTGGAAACATGATAAGATGAGAAAGTATTGAGGATTGAGGTTTGGTTTGTAGAAACCTAAATCCTAATGATGTTTGAAATAATTAAAGACGTCATATATTTTACGAAGACAAAAGTAAACTCTTCTCCTATTGATTAGTCTCTATTGGTCTTTATTGTTACTGATATTCTTTGATACATGATAATTAGTGAAGAAGGATTGATTAAACCTAGACTTTGAGATAAATATTAATTAGGAGAATGGACATTAAAAAAGTTATTTCTAGTGAAGATCAAAAGGGATGATTCCGTTTGAGTAGAATATATAATAGTACTGAAACTAATTGAACGAGATTTAAAGCCATTTAGTGAGAGAATTAGTAGTAAATGATGATAAGAACTTAGTTGATGTTAGAAAACCACTAATTATTCACACTTAATAAGTTTGTATGAAGTATAAGATTCTAGATATGGTGCTAGTACATATTGGAATGATGAGTTGAAACTTGTCAGTATTATTGTAGTGTAGCTACACATACTAAAGGTAATGCAAGAAAAATACTTATGAATATTGTTATGGTATAGCCGCACATACTGAAGGTAATGCAAGAAAAAAACTTATTAGTGTTGTTATGGTGTAATCGCACTCACTAATAGAATGATAAAAAGACTGATGTTGTATTGGATCCACACACGTGAAAAAAAAAGTAAGGGATAAGTTAAGATTTAAAATTGTAAGAATGTGTATAATAGGTAAGAATATGGCAGTGAGTTAGTGAGATGTTCTACTCTGATCTATTAGATTGGAATAGTCTAAATTAGGAAGAATGAATTATCAATGAATATGAAGATTTAAGAATCGAAGGAAGACCATATGATACTATGAATGAATGAGTAAGCGGTATATCAAGAGATTGGTATTAACTACTACTCTTAATAAAAATATTGTATAAATTTATAAATTTATACGAAACTGATTCGTGGAAATAAAACTATCACTCCAGATTCAAATGGTTGAATTTTTTTTAGAATAATAATAAGTTCATGAAGAGAATTCAAGCTTGATAAATGAAAATTATGATTTCAACAGTTTGAAGTAGCATGGTTATTAGATTTTCTTGGAGTTTTGCCATAATTTGAGATTTAAATTCATCAATTACTTGATTTCTAAGGTCAAACCAATGATCAATTCCATTTTACTTAGTGTACTATGGGAATTGTATGATTTTGAGAACTCAACTTGAGTGATGAATCAAATTAAATTAAATCAGGAATAAATATTCATTTCTCAGAAATCGATAACTCATTTGACTTAATACATGAAACCAATTGTTCTCAAGAGTTGATTGATATCTGATTATCATTAATTCAAGATCAGAATTAGAACTATATGAATATGATGTCATGCAATGGCTTGTTCATGTTGAAAATAATGGTGGAAACCATGACAACTCACTAGAACTCATGTTATATTCATGAATGGAAAACATATAATTATTGAACTCTATTGATATAAGAGTATTATTATGTTATCAATGATAATCTAAAAGGTTTGATGACTTAGAAAAGGCACAAGAAATATCGCAGATTCATGTGAACTCTAACAACAAATTGGTTTATATAAGAAATTGCAAGTGCAGATACTAAGCTTTAAATGTAGGTCACTTAAACATGTGTTAAATGTGTATTGCGAGTTAATGGATTTGACTAAGATTGCAACAATTAGATAATTATCTTACATTCAACACAGAATTAGAAAAGTAGTGTTGTCATGAAATAATTGAATGATACAAGCAAGGTATATAAAGATTTGTGGTATCATTTTGTTTATGTTCAATTAATCTAAAAGTGATATTGAGATGAGTCATAAATAATGTAAGGACGCCTTGAGAGGAAATTGAAATGTAGTTTGACTACAATAATTGCTTGGTTATATATGGAATATGAAAAAGTTAAAGGTTTAGCCTAATATTTTATTTCAGATAGCTATGTGTTGATACAACGAAGCAAGAGATTGTAGTTTATACTATTATATAGTTCAAAGAAGGTTGAAAAGAACTATTATGGAATAATTGTTTTGGTAGTCGTACCAAACAATTTAAGGCATTACTTGTAGAATAAAATCTTGAAATGTATTTCCAACGATGAATGGAATGAATTGCAAAGATAAGTCCTAGGGATGAGACTTAGGGTTATAAGATATGGGCGTAGATCCCAACATATTTGCGAATCCATTCAATTGAATAGGTTGCGCAAGTTCATTCATTCATCATAAGGTTTGAAATACTGACTTACTTAAGTGAAAGGGGTTTGGAGAGACTTTTAATTATCCATAAGATTAGAGAATATTAGAGGAAACACTAGTAGACAAATGAGAAGTATGAAAACCAAATAGTTGGTGCGATGTGATTTGGAGATCTTCAAGCTATGAGAGTTTGAAAAGTATATTATTAAAATAAAAGAAATTAGTGGTGAAGTAAGTAACCTAAATTCATGAATATAATGAAATCACTCTGAGAAATCACCACACAAAGCGATTGATGTGAGCAATGCTTTGAGTAGAGAAAAGAACACCAAATGTAATTATAATAGGAACTTCTCAATACTATCTCTTGAGGGAGATGTGTAATAATGATGATGAAATAAAGTCTTGCAGGCACATCATCAAATGAGTTGTTGGAATTGATAATTACAAATATGTTCTTTGAAGCTTAGATTAGAGCTGGGTGATAAGTTAATAATTAGACATGTTTTATAGTTTTAATATATGTTGATTTTAAATATAAATGATGATATTCCACTAGGTATTCTCTTGTTTTTGTGATTTTTGGATTTAATTAGGAAAATGAAGAAATGGAAGAAAAAGAGGAAGAAGAGCAAAACAATCAACTGTAGAAGAAGTCTAGCGATTAGCAAGTGATACAAGAAAACACTAGGAATTTCCACCTAAATCGACATAAGAGAAGTGCAAGTAAATCATCAGCAAATTGAAAAATATACTAGAAATTGCCAACTGAATCGGTGGAGTACAAATACCAATTTTCAGTGATTAACTCAGCGATTTGTGTACAACTTTGAAATCGCTGAGGTCGATTATGGGTTTTTTAGATTAATACAAAGGATTTGAGTTTATCTATGATATATATACTTAGGAATATATAAATAGGACCTTGAGGCTTCGAAATTGACTATTCTTTTAGCCTTCTGCCTTTATAAGGTTAGTTTTATTGAGTTTATATTCGAAACAACATTGGAGCTTTGTTTATTTCATTAAGAGGTATTTATTTAATTATGTCTTTCAATTATATTATTATGTTATTTATTTCTAGCATGAGTGAGTAGTTTATTAATCTAAACAAACCCTAGGCATGTATATACTACGAGACCACACTTAATTAGGGCACCTAACCGAATTAGATTACCTTAATCTCTTGATAATCTAGCAGCCTTAACCTCTCCATCAATAAAAAATTAAGATTAAGATCTTGTAATCATCAATTATAATTTTTTTTAACCACATGGGATTCTTAAATGAATCTTAAACCTCAAAGTTCATTTATATGAATTAAATAATCCTCGAAATTTCGTAAAAACTTTTCGACAACACCTCCTCTATTTCTAAGCCTACACCGGAATACCCGACCTTCAAAATTCTTTAACAAGACATGCTCAGTTTAATGGAAATGGCGAAAGACTCACAATCCACCCATAACAATATATATTGCATTAACAAAACTATATATTCCTTCTAACCTGATCTGAAGTATTAAAAACCTTAAACTAGTGTTACCTTAACTCAAAAATTATCTCGATTGGTTCAAAAACCATTCCAGCCATTCCAAAGGATATCCTAATCACGCTCAAACCCAAAAACTCATTAATACAATATAATATAATAAAAAACCAATACATACATAGAGAAAAAAACTAAACAAGTCAAACAATCAGAAAGCTTCCCTTTTCCCTTGTCGCCGCTAGAACTTCTTATTATCTAATTATAAAATTCGATAATGTCGGATAAGTAAATCCGACACTATCAAGTACACCTGTAATAATAAAATGCATATTAATCCAAGAGAATAAATGAACAATATAATCTAAGGAATTTAAATACAATCGTGAATCCATCCTGGTTTTGTTATCCGACCACAATCAGATAACATTTTTCGAAAGTGGTAAGCAAACAATAATAAGGACTCATGTCCCAGAGAGGATAACCAAATGAGTCTCGTTCCTCGAGTCTATCAAAATATGATCTAGTTTAACGTGATGTCATGATAACCACGTGATGCAAAGTATCAGTGACTCTAGCCCCTCAAACATAATATAATTCTACCCTGTACATATAGTCAGGTAGAAACTATATAATTCTACCTTGTATACATAGTCAGGGAGCTTAATATACCCTATACATATAGTCAGGTAGACAATATATAGTTCTACCCTGTACACACAGTCAGGTAGACACTATAAGGAGACTTGATCGACATTATCCTCCCTACCCGTATATGCATGTACAACAAAAATGCAATATCAAGGATCAATGCGATTTATACAAAATTATACTCATACAATGTAAGGTTACTATGAGATTTACTTAACCTTATAAATGTGATACTGAAATTCCCTTGCACTTCGAGTCGATAAGCCAATCCATATAGGGTTCCAATTGCGGTTCTACAATTCATTTATACGTTCTGTAAGTTTCCATAACAATTCTATAATGTTCTTAATTAATTGCATTTTAACTGACCCAATCGCATCCCAAAACCCCTAAAATACTTTCAAAATAAATTCTTTGATGCCCAAACTTCATTTTTGACTCAAAATTATTGTTCAACATGGAAAATTACGTTGTCTAGGCTTAGATATAATTTTTTCAATTTATTATATTTTATTTGGTCTTCCTCGACCCATAAACCTCGGAATCCCTCCAAATCAACTCCTCGGATGTCCGGATCCCAATTTTTACTCCAAATTGTGATTTGAAATCGAAAATTAACTTAGACTAGGCTGTAAAACGATTTTCCTAATATCAGACATTTTTGGATATCGTAACATGTATTACGAGGAAAAACCGTGATATAAATCCTCGAGTAAATCTCAAAAACCTCATTTTTCATAAAAATCCTCAATTTCCATTAATTTGGTCAAGAACCCAATTTTTTGGATTTTTTGAAAATTTTCCAAAATTCTAGCTTTTTCCTTTATTTTTTTTCTTAATTGGAGGTGGTTTAACCCCTGAACCGCTCACCCGATTCAAACCGGGTTCAGACCCGATTTTTTGGAATTTTTTCCAAAAATCTACAATTTCCATTAATTTGGTCCGGCTTAGCCCCGGTTCGGTCCAGTTTGGGGCCAAACCTCCCCCTTTCTTTTTCCTCACTTGCACTTTGTTTCACAACAAGCTTTTTTTTCTTTTACCCAACTCTCTCCTCCACTCCATTATTCTAAAAAGCTTTCAACACCACCATAAAGCTTCTAAATAGTCCAAAATAGATAAAGAGGTTTCCACACTACCCAAATGACCTATTTTAAGTTACAACCCGAATTTATTATTCTCAAAATCAAATAACTAGATAACATGAACATGCAATGCTCATAATGCAAGGGAAGACTTCAAGCGTGTCTCTTTCCTTTGTCACGAACTAATGCGGATGTGGATGTACCTAGATAGTAAATACTGTGAACAAAAATGAACAACGAAGCTCAATAAGAGGAAAACCTCGCTCAAACATCAAATACAGAAGTACTACCTAATACTTATGCAAGATCTAACATGAAGTTGAAACCAAATATCAAGCATTAAGTATAAAGCATGGGAACGTCATTCAAATTCAAAACTAAGCATGTAGATAAGTTCTAAAACATGTAGACGCATGGAATTAGGGTTCATATTCATAAACAAGAAAAAAACGTTCCCTTCATAACTTTTAAAGCAAGTTCTAAAACTCATTAAACAATACTAGGAAAGAAATTAGCAAACCATAATTGAATTCAAATCATCCATGCAAGGGGGCCCACAAGAGATATATCATAAAAAGATAATAATAAATATAAGTAATTGTTTCATTTAATGCATACTAGGTATTGATAGGAATTCGGTGATCGAATCCCACTTTTGATTTGATGCAAACCACTAGTGGACGCAATGGGTGTTGCATCCCCAACTAGTAACATCACAACAAAAGTAGGTTCATTTGAAGCCGCCATCGATATATATCCCTCTATCACCAAGTCACACAAGGAGGAACTCCAACTCATGTACTCAAATGATATACTTATGCATTCAATTAGACTAGTAAAGCCCTAAATGGCGAATTCCACAAAACATTATAGGGCATTAACTAGTAAGGCCTTCTGTGGCACCACACACATGTTGGGGCATTTAGATAGGATATCTTGCTTATTAGGAATCCACAAACATCTTGGGGCAATGAATAACAGAAATGGGAAAACAAGTGCATTCACATTCCATAGATATGGAGATTCAAACCAATATCTGATGCAACCCATAAACCATATATTTCATCCAAAACATGATCCTTAATTATTTAATATCAATCCACATTTAATGCGTGTGTGAAGCTCCCCACTTATCTTGACTCGCTGGGATATCCACTCCTGGTATTTGCGCACAAGGGGTTTAATGTAAACCGTTTTGTGAATCTAGATAATTTAAGACTCATCACATCAATGACAAGTAACATTTAAATTTCAATTTACCATTTAATTTACTTTGAGGTCCCTCTAGTATGGGTTTAGCGAGTGCTCTGTTGCCCGATGAGAGGGTCGAAGGGTAGGACCCAATCCTTCTCCCTTGGATATGAGGTAGTGCGTCCTATTTGAAAGCAATGTTTTATTTTATTTTATATACATATTATATATATTAATTTAAGGTCCATGGGTTACCTCCCAAGGGTTGATCTGGCCTTTGACCATGGGTTTAACAAGCCCCTGGTTTGGGAAGCATGGAGGGGTGGCGATCTTCCTCACTGGCCACCAACGGTAGCCGCGGTCAGTGTTGGGACCCCTACTAGCCCTCAGTAGGTGAGACTATGAAGGGTGGGGTAGTCACGATATCACCATTTTCCCCTCATCTTTCATGATGATGGTGAGGGCGACCTTGTGGCGTCCCTACTCTCCTAGCGGCGGTGGCACTGAGGCCGCTAGTGGCGGCGACAATGTGGCCACCACCGACTTCTTGTCGGTGCCACAAACCACCAAGAAAGTGGTTTTCCACATTTTTTTAGCCAATTTCAATCTTCCAATTGATTTTAAAAATAGAAGAGGAGAGTGGAAGATGATGATACCTTCAAGTAGGCTTTCTTTGAGTTAACACTCCAACAAGTTACAATATCCCTTTTTCTCAAACGTGTTTTGTTTTTGAACAAAAAGGGGGCTATGATTTACAATTAGATTTATATACTAGGACTAATTAGTGTAGGGTTTGCATCATTATACCAAATTTCCCTTGGAGTGGGATCTTAGGTTTTGGGTCATCAACATATCCTTAATTTTAAAGAATTTTGTCTTCAAAATTAAAGTAAAGCCATTCTTTAAGTTTCGAATAGAAATAGAAAGTTCTCTGCCATGTAGGTCTCACACTCCCACGTCAAGTCCTGCTCCCTATAAGATTGCCACCGAACCAACACTATAGGGATTTCTTTGTTGCAAAGTTTGTGCACCCTCCTATCCATAATATGGATTGGCTGCTCATCATAGGACACATCCTCTCTTAAATCAACTTCCTCCCAATCAATGGTTGATGCATGCTTGTTATATGCCTTCCTTAACATAGAGACATGAAAGACATCGTATACGCCTACTCACTATAGAGGCAACTTAAGGCGAAATGCTACTAGGCCCTCTTGTTTAAGAATCTTAAATGACCTAATGAACCTTGCAGATAACTTTCCTTTTAACCCAAAACAGTAGTTTCCCTTCATCAAGAAGAACTTCAATAGTTCATATTATCCTTCTTTGAATACGACCTCTCTGTGGCCTTTATCAGCATACTTCTCTGATAGCATTGGGTGGTCTCTAATAATTACCTAATCAGCTTAATCCTCTTCATCTAGGCATGCACAAGCTCTAGCCCGATCTACACAGTATCCCTGACCTTGGTCCAACAAACTGAAGATTTGCATGGTCTCCCATAAAATGCCTCAAACGGTGCCATGCTAATGCTTGCTTGAACATTATTATTGTACACAAACTCGCAGAATAGAATGTACTTCTCTAAACTTCTGCATAAGTACAACATACAAGCTCGGAGAATATCCTCAAGTATATGAATCAATCTTTTGGTTTGCCCGTCTGTCTGAAGGTGAAAGGTTGTGTTGTGATTGAGCTGAGTCCCCATTTGGTGTTGAAACCCATTCCAAAACTGATAGGTGATTCTTGGATTGTGATCCAATATAATAGACATCGAGACTCCATGTAATTTGACGATGATCCCATCTATGTATATGCCTCCCAACCTATACATCGATACTCTATGGAAATAGGGACGAAGTGAGCAGACTTAGTTAAACGATCAACATTTACCCAAACTGCATCATGCCTTTTTTGAGTCGTCGGTATCCCCAACACTAAGTTCATAGCTGTGTGTTCCCACTTCCACTGAGGAATAGGTAATGGTTGCAAAAATTCTCCAAGCTTTTAGTGATCTGCTTTCGCCTGTTGATAAATCTCGTAATGTAAGTAGCGATATCCACCTTCATCCCCATCCACCAATAAATCCCTGCATGTATTAATACATTTTGTTGCCCCTAAGATGAATGCTAAAACATGATCTGCACACCTCTCGAAGTAAATCATCTCTTAATTGTCTGTGAGGTGGTATCCATAATTTGTTTCGAAACGTTAACACTCAATCCGTTGAAAGTTTCCAATCAACATCGTCACTGTTATCCGCAAGTGATATATATTTTTTGTAATTTACCTCAATAAGATTAGGGTCCCCGTAGAACTGTGGTACATCACATTTCCTGAACTTCTTAAGTATCATGTCCATCCGGCATGCCTTTATATCTCCATCGATTATAGGTAAGGCCACTACAGCTGTAGCTGCGATAGAATCATCACCTTCCTCTACGGAAGTATTCTTGTGTATAGGTGTTAAAGAAGGATCACACCTTAGTCCTACGAGTGCCTATTTGGCAACCCAACATTCCCCTGATTGTGCAGTAGTTCTAAACTACGTGTTATGTTCTTTTATTGAGGCTGGGCTGGATGAACAAACCTCTGAACCTATATAGTGGTCAAGTCTTGAATGGCCCTTTGATGTGTCTCAGTTATAGCAGATATGCACTATTCCATTTGACCGCGCCATTGCCTTTCTTATCTTTCTTGAGTCTCCCTCAAGTTGTAAAATGTCCCTCCGTGGTTGCTCATAGTGCACTGTGGAGCAACAAAAAAGGAATTAGTCCTACAAGGTAAGAAAGTACGCAAGAATATCGAGACGCTATAAATATTACAACACGAAGCAAATAACACTTTATCAATGTTTTATTTCATGATTTCAATCCCTTCCCATCCTAGGATTGGTCATTTGTGCACATTAAGTCGACTTGAACCAATGTCTCATACCATTGAGTTGCTCGACAAAAACTTGACCTTTAAACTTAAAGGCTATGTATACTTAGGCTTCACTAATCTAATGTTTCCCTAGGTTCTAATCTCTATTATATGATACCAACTATGACGACCCTTACATGAATCAGGGTTGGGTTGCTCATCCCAAATCGTTACTCAAGCTCGATACCTGAACCAGGCCCAAGTAATAGTGTGGCACGCCTATTTGTACTTGCAGAATAACATGCTAACAATATGAAATAATAAATACGGAAGTAAAAATGAAACTAAAATTCCATAAATTATATAATCCATGACATAAGTGTTTAAAAGTCTAAGTAGGTCCAATTATTTCAAAAACCTTCCAACACCACCATATGCTTCTAAATAGTCCAAAATATATAAGGAGTGTTCCAAACTACCCAAGTAACCTACTTTAAGTACAACCCAAATTCATTGTTCTCAAAATCAAATAACTAGATAATAGGATCATGTAATGCTCATAATGCAAGGGAAAACTTCAAGCTGGTGCTTTTCCCTTATCATGAATTAATGTAGATGTGGATGTACCTAGAGAGTAAATGGGGTGAGATAAAATGGACAATAGAGCCAATAAGAGGAAAACCTCGCTCAAACATCAAATACGCAAGTACTACCTAATACTAATGTAAAACTTGACATGAAGTTCAAACTAAATCTCAAGATTTGAGTAGAAAGCATGGGAGCATCATTCAGATTCAAACCTAAGCAAGTAGATAAGTTTTAAAACATGTAGAAGAATGGAAGTAGGGTCCATATTCATAAACAAGAAAAAAGCCATCTATTCATAACTTTTTAAGAAAGTTCCAAGACTCATTAAACAATCATAGGAAATAAATTAGCAAAAAATAATTAAATTCAAATCATCAATGCAAAGGGGCCCATAAATATACCATAAAAAATAATAAATTTAAGTCATTGTTTCATTCAATGCATGCTAGGTATTCGTAGGAATGCGATAGCCGAATACTTCACTTTTAATTTGATGCAAACCACTAGTAGACGCAATGGCCGTTGTATTCCTCAACTAGTAGCATTACAACAAAATTAGGTTCATCCGAAGCCACCACCGATAGATGTCCCTCTATCACCAAGTTACACAAGAAGGAAATCCTAACTCATGTACTCAAATGATACACTTATGCATTTAATTAGACAAGTAAATCCCTCGATGGTGAATTCCACAAAACATTCTAGAACATTAACTAGTAAGGCCCTTAAAGGCACCACAAACATCCTGGGCATTTAGATACGATAACTTGCTAATTAGGCCCTCGGTGGGGACTCCATAAACATCTTAGGGCAATAAATAACATAAATAAGGAAAACAAGTGCATTCACATTCCATATATATGGAGCTTCAAACCAATACCCCGATGCAACCCATAACCTAAGTCTTTCATTTAAAATGTGATCCTTAATTAACTTATATCAAGTCATATTGAATAGGTGAGCGAAGCTCCCACACTTACCTCGATTTGTTGTGATATACACTCTTGGTCTTTGTGCGCACGGGGTTCTATGTGAACCATTTTGCGAATCTAGAAAATTTAAGACACGTCACATCAAAGATAAGTAACATTATAAATTCGAATTTATCATGAAATCTACTTTGAGGTCTCACTAGTGTCGAGGGGTGGGACTCGGTCAGTCTCCTTCGGGGACATGGTAGCACGCCCATTTGAAGGTAAAGATTTGTTTTTACTTTATATATATCTTATATATATATTATTAGTTAATGGTATAAGTGCCCTTTTGGCCCTTGTTGACCAGTCAAGGGGCCTGTTTGGCCCCTATATACTTCCCAAGAGTCGATCCGGCCATGGGGGTAGGGGTGGTCATGATACCAACCCCTTCCCCTCCTCTTTCATGATGATGGTAGGGGCAGCCTAGTGGGACCTCCACTTTTTCGGCAGCGGCAACACTAAGGTTGCTTCGGCCGCCGCTCACCTTGGCATCACCACTGACCACCAACAAAGTGGTTTTCAACCATTGTTTTAGCCAATTTCAACTTCCAATTGATTTTAACTATAGAAGAGGATATAAGGAAGATGATGATACCTTCAAGTGGCCTTCTTTGAGTTAGCATGCTAATAAGTTCCAATCTCCCTTTTCTCTCCAACGTGTATTTCTTATCAAAAAGGGGGCTAGGGTTTACAATTAGATTTATGCAGATGACCAATTAGTGTAAGGTTTATATAATTACCAAATTGCCCCTGGGGTGATTTTTTGAGTTTAGGTCGTTGTCCATTTGTTTTTCGTGCAAAATATAACCTAGACTCAAGTTACCAATCCTTGTAAATATAAGGTCGAATCCAAAGAACTTAGGTTTTACTTTGAGTTAACTAAAAAGGTGAATTCGGGGGTTTTTGAAGATTTTAAAAAGACAATTAAATAAAACTACTAGAAATCAAAATTCGCTAAAGTGAATTCAATGAGAGAAAATACCAAGGTTTACAGTCCTACAAATCCAAATTCAAATTCAATAGCATGTCATGGTCTTAGGTCTTTCCCAAAAGATTATTAATTCAATTCCTCCTAGATTAGCTATAGGAAATCGACATCTGCTAGAAATTCCTAATTCCCCTAATCGCAATAGCTAGGACGTCCGCCACTAACTACTTCCCTAGTTAACAAAGAATCCTAGACATCCGCTATTATAGTTTAATGCATTAACCACATAAAGGTCCTTGGGAATACTAATCCTAAATAATTAGATCGCATCCATTTCCAATTTTACCTAGATTTATTTATTAAACACTCAAGAACCGAAAGGTTTTGACGGCAAACGGGTGAGTGATTTTCACTTGTATCAGTCCACCATACAATTACGGATACGATTGTCTCAATTAACTATTGGTTTTCCACCTAAAAACATGCAATGGCCATAATAAATACCCTAAGCTTGCACCATAATCATGAAAATGACAACAAATAAAATAGAAAGAATTGAAATAACTTAAATTATAAATAAAAGATCTAAAAAATCATGCTATCAACTAAGATTTCGGACTTGCTTCGCTTCCGACCAAGGAAAAGAGTGCTAAGCCAGACATTGTCTTTAGAAACACCATTAAATTGTTAAGAAAATAGTTTATTCAATTCTCTATTCTCCTATCTCGTTTATCACGTCCTAATGACTATTTATACTCCTAATACCCATACAAATACAATTAGAAACCCTAATTAGCAATCCCAAACGAAATAGAACTCCTAAACTTTCTATTTTTATGTCTCGACGCCGTCTGTAAGTGATCCATGTCGTGTGTGTAAATGTCACAGCACCACCGCTACGCTAGCTTTGCATGTGCATTTCTCCTTTTAGTGGTCTTGATGCCATCTGTGTATCTGCCTGGCGCCGTCCATGTTAACCCACAACGCCACCACTACATGCACAATGTCGACTAGTCTGCTCATCATTCTCTGATCTCCACGCATTGCCAACGCCTTGTGTTTATTTCCCACGGTGTCAAAGGTCTTCTCCATGGTGTCACTTGTAGTTGTCTGACCCTACTTAATTAGGGCATCTGACTGGCCTAGATTACCTTAATCCCTTGATAATCTAGCAGCCTTAACCTCTCTATCAATAAACAATTAAGAATAAGATCTTATAATCATCAATTATAATCGTCAATTATAAAATTAATTATATAATCCTTAAAATCCCGTATAAATTTTTTGACAGCATCTCCTCTATTTCTAAGCCTACACCTAAAATCTCGGCCTACAAAAATCTTCGACAAAACCAGCTCAGCTTTGGTGGAAATGTCGAAGGACTCACTATCCACCCTGAACAATATATATTACAATAATTGAACTATATATTCATTCTAACTTGATTTAAAGTATCAAAATTCTTAAACTAGCATTAACTTAATTCGAAAATTATTTCAATTCATCCTAAAACCGTTCTAGCCATTCAAAAGGAGATCCTAATCACACTCGAACCCATAAACCCATTTATAAAATATAATATATTCAAAAACTAATACATATATAGAGGAAAAAACTAAGCATGTCACATATAGTCGGAAAGCTTTTCCTTCCCTTGTCTCTTCTAGAACCTGTCATTATCGAATTAAACAAATCCGATGTCAGATAAGTAAATCCCGCACTATTCAGTACACTTGCAATAATCAAATGCATAATGATCCAAGGAATTTAAACGAAGAATATAATCCAAGGAAATTAAATACAACCGTGAATCCTATTTTTGTTATTCGACCACAATTAGATAACATTCTCCGAAAGTGATAAGTAAACAATAATAAGGACTCATTCGTGGAGAAAATAATCAAACGAGTTGTTCCTCTAGACTATGGATGTATGATGTAGTTCAACGTGAACTCATGATAACCACATGATGCAAAGTATCAGTGACTCCAGCCCCTAAAGCAAAATATAGTGTTTTATAACCATGGTATAGTCTACACTATAAGGAGACTCGAATCACCTTATCCTCCCAAATCGTGTATGCATTTACAACAAAAATGCAATAACAAGGATCAATGCAATTTATAAGAAATAATAATCATACAATGTAAATGTTACTATGGTATTTACTTAACCTTACAAAAGCGATATCGCAACTCACTTGCGCTTTGAGTCAGTAAACTAGTCCACACAGGGCTCCTATCATGGTCCTACAATTCATTAATACGTCCTGTGAGCCTCCACAAAAACTTAATCATTTTTCCAGTTATTTATAATTTAATTGACCCAATTGGGTCCTGAAATCCCTAAATTACTTCCAAAATAAATTATCTGATGCCTGAATCTTATTTTTGACTCAAAGTCATTGTTCTGCATCGAAAATTACATTGTTTAGGCTTCAATATTATATTTCTATTTTCTATATATTTATCGGTCCTACTCGACGCAAAAACCTCGGAATACCTCCAAATCTTATCCCTGGATGTCCGAATCCCAATTTCGACTTCAAATTGTGGTTCGAAATCAAAAATTACCCTTGATTAGGCTTTTAAACAATATTCCAAATATCGAACATTTTCGGGTACCGTAGCGCGCACTACGAGAAAAATATCCAGTATAAATTCTCAATAAAATCTCAAAATCCTTATTTTTCATTAAAATCCACTATTTTAATTAATATGCCCAAACATCCCATTTTTCATAATTTATCCTAATTTCCAACATTTTATTTAATTTTTTCTTATTTTTAGAAACACATTTTTTTTAAAGGTGGTTTGACCCCCTGAACCGGACATGACCAGTTCAATTGAACCAGACCTGGTTTGGTCCAGTTTGACCTCTTCTTCTTCCCTCATCTCTGTGTTCAACAGTTCCTCTTTTTTTTTATTTCATTTAGATTGGGCTTCCAACCCCAACCGTAGGTTAGTTATGGGTAGGGGAGACCCTCCCCCGCTTTTGTCTTCCTTGGGCGAACGAGGCTTCATCAACCAACAACAACAACCAACATTAACACACAACCATCAACGACATCAATAACCACGACAACGCACTCACCTTCAATTCGTTTCAATCGCCTCATGATATATATATATATATATATATATATATATATATATATATATATATATATATATCTTTCTCTTCTCTCTCTCTCTCTCTCTCTCTCTTTGTTGAAAAACGGAAATGGGGTGAGAAGGTTCTGTTTGCTTTACAAATTATATATTAATCTAATGATTTCCATTTCATAGTATAAATCTGTTCTTTCTCGAGATATGCACTACGTATCTCGATATCAATCTTTGGCTTAAAGCAAATTGAATGAGGCGGGGCTGACGTTGGATGTATATATTAGGATTTCCTTGAGATTCGCATCGCATGAATCTTGAGGCAAATCTAATGATTCGCTTATTTTATTATTTTATATATTGATCTTCCTGGACACTCACGCTACACGTATCTCAAGACAAATCCAAGGTATACTTTTATTTAAATCAAACTATATGATTGATTTATATATATTTATATATAAACTATATTATATATAAATACATATACACCTATAAATATTTGCGACTATAAATTCGCCACGCACACCAACGACCAACCTCAGGCGTGCACACTATTGTACATCTAACGCATGTCACCCTCGACCTCACGTGTAACTGGGCGCCCACCAATTTATTATTTATTTTATTTAATTTCATGATTATTTCTTCAATTTAAGTCCAACTAAAACCTCAAAAAATACCACAATTTTGCCAAAAGTTGAAGAATTTGCCAAAGCGCTCCAAAACTTCCAAACAATTGGTATCGCAGTAAATTAAGGTGTGGGGCCTACGTCTGCTCGTTAAGTCACTTTAAATATGGAAATTCAAATTAAATCCCGAAAAATAACCAAACTTTACCAAAAATTGAGAAATATTCCCAACACGCTTTGAAACTCACGAACACCGCGTATATGCTCTACTTGACCCTATTTCGTATCGAAATAGTGTATAATATATCAAATAGGCATGCGACACACATAAATGATATTAAATTTAAAATCTTCTATCCATAACTAAATCTCCAAATTAAATCCTAAAATACAAAATTAGCCGCCTAATCAAGTTTATAAAATTCTTGAATGTCACTGTGGTTTTATGTATTTTCTTGGCTTTTCATCATGAAATCACTCATTTGTCTCTTTTATGGCTTGTAGACTTGAAAACACATAACTAGCATCAATAAAAGTTCATTCCGGGATATTTAGATCAATTATACTACTAAACTAACTATATAATAAGTCTAATTAAGCACTTCAAATACCCCCAAACTTAGGACTTTGCATGTCCTAAGCAAAGAAATATAAGACAAGCAGCTAGATTCCTAATATAGTTATTATCCTACACTAATTAATCCTACACCCGATTCTGAACTCAACGAGTACCTATGGTTTAAATAGTTGCAAAGTCAACAAGCCACTCAAGAAATTTTGGAGTTATGATATGTCTAGCACCGTAATCCGAACATAATTAAGAGCACACTTTCAAGACATAAACTCGTTCTAGACAACGGCTATCAACTACTCACAAGTTTGCTTGAGCTATACACTTAAGCACACAAGTTTACGGTCTCTATAGCGCATTAATGCTTATAGGGTACTATAGGCGAGAAATGCAATCACATTCTCCACTATTGTAGATTTAGCACCAATGGGGATTAAGAGGACTTTAAGTAGGTTGGAATATGGCTAGGATATGGTAAAAAGGAATTGATATAAAGATAAATGCGAAACATTGGAAAAGTAAAACTTAGACTATCAATTTTTTTTATAGAACATGAAATAGGCTTACACTGCATTTAACTTAATTTTTTGTTAATATGTGTAGTCCTCATTTTTTTTCTCAACCACCCGACTCCCTCCTCCATTTCCTGCGGATACCATTTTAAAAGAGACTCTCTAATCATGACTTGATTTTTTAATCATGATTAGTTTTCCCTTATTTTGGGTATATAAACAATCTTTTTTACTTTAATTTTATTTCCTTCTTTTAATGTCTCTTTTAAGGATTTCAAGTCTAAGACTAGCTTCCGACTAGGTAAAGGATAATATCAGGCTATGGCTATAGGTTTAACATTAGGTAAGAATGAATTAAAGATTAGGTTTGCTCAAAATATGTTAACTAAGGAAATCACTTTAAGTAAGCTTAAGGCTAACGATTTTCATTCAAAAATGACCTAAATTATTCCCCTAAAAGTGGTTTAATCATATGAATTTTACCTCGAGTGGGTTACACCCTCCTTCTAGTACCCTAGAAATCTAACTTTTTTCCACTTGCACAGTTTTGACTATCTGCCCCCTTTGGTATTTAGCACTAGGCTCATCACCCATACTAAGTCCCTAATATGAAATCATAAAAATATCAGGCTACGAGCCAAAGTGAGTGTTTCTCCTAATTTTCTTTAAGTTTCAAGTCAAAAAGGCAACCATAGTTCACTCATCCATAATAAAAGACATGAAGCAATGTTTTGGTTGACTCTAAATAGTAATAACAATAATAATAATAATAATAATAATAATAATAATAATAATAATAATAATAATAATATAAAAATATATTAAATATATGAATGAAAATATATCATATTCTAGTGAAATGGAAAATAAAAGTATGAATGGAAAGGAAAGAGAAATGGAAGATAAGAGGAATGAAAGAATGACACCACCATTATCATCCTTCAACTGCATAATTTAAGAAATTAATGATCAAAAATGCGGTCTTTAGCAAAAAGATCCATATAACACAATTCTTATTCCCTAAAATACCCTAAAACTTATTCCGAACCTTATCCCCAAGGTTCAAAATAAGTCAAAAGGTTCACACATAAAAATAAACAAAAGGGTGAAAGAACATGATAGATATAGAATCAAGGAAATGATACGAGTTCATGCATAGTAATAAGAGTACTAAAACAAAGAAACAAAGCAAGATAAACCAAAGTTTGGGATGCCACCCAATAGCGCCTTTATTTACAGTCTTCATCTCGACTTAGTCTAAGTTTGTCAATTAGTATAAATTGGTTTTGCAAGTGACACACCCTCCATATTATGACTTGAGAAGTCTTCATAGAATTTCTTTAATATGTGGCCATTCACTTTAAAAGCATTACAAGTCTCCAAACTCTGAATCTCCACGCATTGTGATCATACATCGCAATCACCACATATGATCCTATCCACCTTGATCTTAGCTTACTTGTAAAAATCTTAAGAAGATATTGAAATAAAATCACTTTCTGACCAACATGAAAAAATTTTTAGAGAGATTACGATCATGGAACAATTTGGCCTTTTCCTTGTAAATTCGCGCATTTTCATATACTTCGTTCCTGATTTCCTCCAATTCTTGGAGAGTAAGTTTTCCCTCTTTTCCTACTTAATTGAGCTTCATATTAAGATGTTTCACAACCTAGTAGGATTTACTCTCAAGCTTGACTGGCGGGTGACACGCTTTTCCAAGAGATAAAGTGGTAGGGTGACATTCCAATAGGCGTTTTCAACATCGTTTAGTAAGCCCAAACCGCATCATCTAGACGTGTACTCCAATCTTTCCAAGTGAGATTCAACGTCTTTTCCAAGATAGATTTTATCTCCCTATTAGAGATCTCTGCCTGGCCACTCATTTGGGGATGATACGTCGTAGGCGTTCTATGAGTGACAATATACTTCCTCAGAAGACTTTCAACCATAAGGTTGCAGAAGTGAGTGCCTCTATCACTGATTAGGGTACATGAGGGTACCAAATATTGTACAAATCCTCGATTTAATGAATTCACATACAACTTTATAGTCATTAGTGCGGGTAGCTTTAGCTTTTACCCACTTAAACATGTAGTGCACCGCTAACAGTATGTAAACATTACCAAATGATGCTAGAAACTGTTCCATGAAATCAATACCCTATACATCAAATATCTCACTGATATGGATCAGGGTAAGTGGCATTTGGTCATGATGACCAAAGTTACCAGTTTTCTGACATTTAAGATAAGTCTTCATGAACATGTATGAATCTTGAAAAATAGTGGGCCAGTAAGCGCCACTTTTAAGAACTTTCTAGCTATCTGATAAGGACCGAAGTGGCCACCGCAGGTGTAAGTGTGGCTAAATGCCAAGATGGAGAGACTCTCGGTCTAAGAAACATAACTCTAGATAACCTGGTCGAAGCAGAAGTTCTTGAATGTCACTGTGGTTTTATGTTGTTTCTTGGCTTTTCATCATGAAATCACTCATTTATCTCTTTTATGGCTTGTAAACTTGAAAACACATAAATAGCATCAATTAAAGTTCATTCCGGGATATTTAGATCAATTATACTACTAAACTAACTCTATATATAAGTCTAATTAAGCACTTCAAATACCCCCAAACTTAGGACTTTGCATGTCCTAAGCAAAGAAATATAAGTCAAGCAGCTAGATTCCTAATATAGTTATTATCCTACACTAATTAATCCTACGCCCGATTCTGAACTCAATGAGTACCTATGGTTTAAATAGTTGCAAAGTCAACAAGCCACTCAAGAAATTTTGGAGTTATGATATGTCTAGCACCGTAATCCGAACATAATTAAGTGCACACTTTCAAGACATAAACTCGTTCTAGACAACGGCTATCAACTACTCACAAGTTTGCTTGAGCTATACACTTAAGCACATAAGTTTACGGTCTCTATAGCGCATTAATGCTTATAGGGTACTATAGGCGAGAAATGCAATCACATTCTCCACTATTGTAGATTTAGCACCAATGGGGATTAAGAGGACTTTAAGTAGGTTGTAATATGGCTAGGATATGGTACAAAGGAATTAATATAAAGATAAATGCGAAACATTGGAAAAGTAAAACTTAGCTGTCAAATTTTTTTATAAAACATGAAAGTGGCTTACACTGCATTTAACTTAATTTTTTGTTAATATGTGTAGTCCTCATTTTTTTTTCAACCACTCGGCTCCCTCCTCCATTTCCAGCGGATACCATTTTAGAAGAGACTCTCTAATCATGACTTGATTTTTTAATCATGATTAGTTTTCCCTTATTTTGGGTATATAAACAATCTTTTTTACATTAATTTTATTTCCTTCTTTTAATGTCTCTTTTAAGGATTTCAAGTCTAAGACTAGCTTCCGACTAGGTAAAGGATAATATCAGGCTATGGCTATAGGTTTAACATTAGGTAAGAATGAATTAAAGATTAGGTTTGATCAAAATATGTTAACTAAGGAAATCACTTTAAGTAGGCTTAAGGCTAACGATTTTCATTCAAAAATGACCTAAATCATTCCCCTAAAAGTGGTTTGATCATAGGAATTTTACCTCGAGTGGGTTACACCCTCCTTCTAGTACCCTAGAAATCTAACTTTTTTTCCACTTGCACAGTTTTGACTATCTGCCCCCTTTGGTATTTAGCACTAGGCTCATCACTCATACTAAGTCCCTAATATGAAATCATAAAAATATCAGGCTACGAGCCAAAGTGAGTGTTTCTCCTAATTTTCCTTAAGTTTCAAGTCAAAAAGGCGACCATAGTTCACTCATCCATAATAAAAGGCATGAAGCAAAGTTTTGGTTGACTCTAAATAGTAATAACAATAATAATAATAATAATAATAATAATAATAATAATAATAATAATAATAATAATAATAATAATAATAATAATAATAATAATAATAATAATAATAATAAGGCAACCATAGTTCATTCAAAGCGTCGAGGAGTGGAATATTTATTTCTACTCATCGAAAGGTCTCAAGAATTTCTTTCACTTCCTCCATTTTCTTATTTAGGATCAGTTATTATGAAAAAGGAGGTTTGACCTTGAAGGTAGGTGGTGCTTCCTTTTTAGTAGTTACCATTTATTTAGGGATAGATGGGATCACTACTAACTCATGCTCTTCCTCATTTGCCTAGTCTTTGGCATTAGATGGCCCATTGTTCATTTTAGGTCCCTCTAACTCTTTGCCACTTATGATTGTAACTGCCTTAGCACTCCCGTTAGGATTCGAGTAAGGTTACGAAGATAATTTTCCCTTATCTTTAAGACATCCCAATTATTGTACCATTTGGCCTCCTTAAACCTTAAGGTTGCGGACTGTTGCATTGGTATCACTGACAGATTTTTAGTGTTGGCCTTGAATTAATCAATATCTATCGAAAATTGGCTCTTCAGCCACAAGAGCTTTCATCATATCCTCAAGTGAAGAGGAATTATTGGATGATGCAGTCAATGGTTGACCTCTGGGACAAAGGTCTAGTAGTTCTGATTTTGAGGCCCATAATTGAAGTTCGAGTTGTTCCTCGCCATTGCATGATAATTGGTATTCCCAAATGGGGCCCTAGATGCCCTGAAATTGATTACCCCAGGCATTGGCCTCTTCATTATCTTCAAAAAGAGTAGGAAATTCATTAGTTGCATAAGTTATGGCTGCACATAAGCCACAAGCCTGGACTTGCACTTTGCCAGAAGTGAAAGGCTCCATCATGGGTGTTAGTTGGTCACTTTTTCGGTCAATAAATTTTGAAACTGCTCATGCGGTGAGACTTTTGTATGTAGTATCATGAAATCTCCATAAAGACGTGATTGATGTGTGATGTCCTCGTATAACGGCCTCATTTGAGCTGGTGTCTTATCTTGAATGTGACCCCAATATGCGTTATCAATCATGCATCTCTCTATGGGTGTCATGCCAACATAGAAGAAACGACCTTCTTAGTTTGGTCATGCCGTATGCAACTAGCAATCAATTGCTTATAGCAATGCCAATATGCACCAAATGATTATCCCACTTTCATTTTGATGCTGCATATGTCCTTTATATGTTGAACAACTCTATCCTTAGGAAAATGATTTTTTAAAAACACATTTATCATCTTATTCCAGGAGTTAATGCAATTAGTCTGAAACTCCTTTAGTAAAGTAACTGGGTCCTCATTTTTGCTTCCATGAAAGGAAGGTGGGATATTGATAAACCTATACCTCAATTCAAAACATCATGTATTCTTTGGATAATTAATGCAGATGGGTTGTTGTGCCAATATAGCTTGAAGGTCTTTATTGGCGAGCCCCATAGTGACTTGGTGATTTCCAGCTTATGGCATGATTAGAGGATTTTGGCCTTGTTGTTGCCTGGGTTGGGTCTCCCTATTCAACCTTTAGAATGTTCTCTCGGGTTTAAGATCGAAAGGCAACAATAAACCACTCGATTTTGACTGAGTGAGTCTCGGGATCATAAAAATAAGAAAAAGAAAAAGAAATTAAGCTCAGAATAAAGGACTAAGTTCCCGATAATGGTGTCAATATTTTTTCACGTGTCGTTTGTGCCAAATATAACCCGTACTAGTGTTACCAATCCCACTTGGGTGTTGTAGTGGTGAACACAGGGTCGAATCCATATGATTTAGGTTTTACTTAGAGTCAACTAAAAAGGAAATTTGGGGGTTCTTAGAAATTTTAAGAAAATAATTAATTAAAACTACTAGAAATCAAAATTCACAAAAGTGAATTCAATGAGAGAAAATGCATAGGTCTATAATCCCACAAATCTAAATCAAGATTCTATAGCATGTCATACTCTTTGATCTTTCCTAAAAGATTATTAATTCAATTCCTACTAAATCAACTATAAGAAATCGATATCCGCCTGATATCCCTAATTCCTATAATCTTAATAGTTAGGATGTCTGCAACTAACTACTTCCTTAGTCAACATATAACCCTAGACATCCGCCAATAAAATTGAACGCATTAGCCGCATAAAGTTCCATGGGAAAACTAATCCTAAATAAATGGATCACGTCCGCTTCCAATTTTACCAAGATTTATTTGTCGCACACTCAAGAACAGAAAGGTTTTGACGGGAAATGGGTAAGTGATTTTCACTTGCATTAGTCTAATCGTACAATTACAGATAAGATTCTCTCGATTAACTATTGGGCTTCCACCTAAAAGCATGCAATGGCCATAATATATACTCTAAGCTTGCACCATAATAATGAAAACGACAACGAATAAAATAGAAAGAATTGAAATAACTTAAATTATAAGTAAAAGATCTCACAAATCATGCTATTAACTAAGATTATGGACTTGCTTCACCTCTGAACTAGGAAAAGAGTGCTTAGCCAGACATTGTCTTTACAAAAACCATGAAATTGTAAAGAAAAAAGTCTCCTTCAATTCTCTATTCTCCCATATTATTTACCACATCCTAATGACTATTTATACTCTTAAGACCCTTCAAAATACAGTTAGAAACTCTAATTAGTAATCCCAAACAAAATAGAACTCCTAAACTTTCTATTTTCATGTCTCATCGCCGTCTGTAAATGATCCATGTCGTGTGTGTAAATTTCACAGCGCTGCCACTGTGCCAGTTTTGCCTATATATTTTTCCTTTCAGTGATCTTGAAGATGTCCGTGGATCTGCCCGGCGCCGTCTGTGTTAACCCACAGTGCCACCACTGCATGCATAGCAGCGACTAGTCTGCTCCTCATTCTCTGATTTATACGCATTACCGACACCTTGTGTTCATTTCCCACGGCATCAAAAGTCATCTCCACAGCTTCACTTGTGGTTTTATGCTTTTTTTGGCTTTTCATCATGAAATCGCTCATTTTTCTCTTTTATGGCTTGTAAACCCGAAAACACATAAATATCATCAATTCGAGTTCATTATGGGATATTTAGACAATTATACTACTAACTTACTCTATATATAAGTCTAATTAAGTACTTATCAGTCGTCACAATAAACCTCTTGTAATTTTGAAAATAGTCCGACACATTTTAGAACCAATTTCTTAAAACTTAAACCTACAAAGTCCTTTTCATGGATGTGATCTTCAAAAACACAATGAAATTGCCTTTTGAACACTCCAAAAGTGTATGATGCATGTTAATAAGTCTTTAAACGTGCTATGTTTTAGCGTGAGTTTAGTGTCTTTTACAAGACAATATTCCCTATACATCGCTTATCCTATGTTTTTTGTATTTTTAGGATTAAAATAAGCAATTTAGAGAAAATGAGCAAAATCATGTCAAAAATAGAGTTGAAAAGAAAATTAAGGCCTTGCGGTTTCTAGTGCCTTGACTTTGAACTAAATTCGCCAAGAATCGCTAGAGTTCAAACTTGAATAATTGCAAGAAAGACAATGAATATGGTGCGAGCCAACCAATGTCAATAGCCCGGAGTTAAAATCTGGCAAAAATAATGAGAAAACACATAGCCATCTCTAATGCCTTGGGAGTGAACGTACGACGATGGACATCACTGGTGCAAATCTGGGATAGAAAGATGAGAAAAATAGAGCATCGCATGGCCTCACTAGATATTCCTAATGCCTTCACAAAACGAACATACGATGCTGGCCTAATCATAAGAATGGAAGTTACTGATTTTGCGGTTGTGAAAAGTTATGGAGAATATTCGCTTCTATCTTGCTACTAGTATAAAAATCCTAGAGAGAAACCCTAAAGGGCATCCAATTACATTTAATTAAGATAATTCATTGTTCTTACTTTTGTTCAAGATAGCAATGGAAGTTACTGATTATCCATTTGCGTATAAGTTACTGATTATTCCTTTGCTTGTAAGTTTTCTCATTTAGCAGATTCATTAGTGTTTTTTATTCTTCATTAACAAAGCATTAGTGATTTTATGGCCATGAGTGGCTAATTTTTTTATCTACATTAAGGTGACTTAATTCAAAAGATTTAGAGTTCATGATATTTTGTGATAAATGACTTATTCGTTTTGTTTTGAATCATGTAATTTCGACAACATGGTTGTATAAGATCATTTGCTTGCATTATGGTATAAGATTTTTTTTTTATGGTTGTGTAAGTGCATGTGCACTTTGGTCTTGATAGGAACCATATCCAGCAATCTTACCACTACACAGTGAGGGAGATTGCATTGGTGTTAAATAGGATCATGGATTGTTTGCTTTTTAAAAGTTCTAGATACTTTTGAAATATAGGTTGAGTAGCAACGCACACTAGCTACAACATAAGGCTGGTGTTCTTATAGAGTTTAATGCTGCTAGGTTGTTGAAAATATACGGAGCACTCAGGATTTGGCACTTAGTATGTGGTTGTGTCGCATGTTCCTTCTATTGACATGAGGTGAATGAGGTGACAGGTAAATATGTCAATCACTATAGTCTACCTTTAAGTGTCATTGTCAAAACAATCTTTTAGAATGTATAAATGTACTCCAACATATAATAGTCATGTCATGCCTAGATCTAGAGTCTTTAATTCATTATTAATGGTTAATTTGCCAATTGTGATTTATTTAGTTTTCATCGAAATATTTTTTTGATTATTTTATTTTGATTTCCTTTCAAAACCACTATTTTAGAACTTAAAGATTTTTCCCAATCCCTATAGAATCGACCTCCCTTACAGATACTGCAAATCCATAGTAGCCCAGTATTTGGCTTTCATTATTAGTGTGTTCGACAACTCATTAATTCTTAGCACCATTTTCAGGGATTGGTGATAACTTATTTTAGGTTTTGTTGTTTTTATTATGGTCTCAGTTCATCGTCACTCATTATTAGTATATTCTCTAGTTCGTCTTTATCCAAAAATTAACTGATCATATAGGAGTAGGAATAAAAAGAATAGACGAAGAGGACGACAACGAGTGAGGATGAAGGGAGATGAAAGAAACCAAGTTTTTCCATTAGTGCAGAATGGTGGAGGCAATAACCAGCAATAGCGAGGATGCGATCTAGAGCTTATGCATGTAGAAACAAATCGCAAATCTATACTATTGTATATCAAATATTCAACGGAGACGAGAGTGTTTGAGCTCAAGTTAGGGCTAATTCACAAGCTACCATGTTTCTATGGGAAGGAGAATTAATACCCACATAAGTTTTTAACTGAGTTCGAGATGGTTGTGGTAGGAACGAAGCCTACCTCTATAAAAGATGCCATTGTAAAATTTAAGGCTTTTCCTTTTTCCTTGAAGGATACTATGCAAGAATGGTTGGGTCATCTTTCGGCCGGATCTATCAGGACTTGGAATGAACTTCATTAGAAAACTTCTATGATGGTCTCACGTATAATGAGAAAAGTTTACATGACACAGTGTGCAAGAGAAGAATACTTGACATCACGCCGACTATGGCAAGAAGATATATTGAGAAAGTCATGAATCAGTCTAATTAGTATGGTCATTCTGAGGACATAGCTAGACAACTACATGCCCGCGAGGAGAATCAGTTAACTGAAAAAGAAAATCTCTAATATGACAAAGAAGGACAATGAGTATTTGTCTTATTTTTAGGAACGTTTCAAGAGATTATATCGAGCATGTCTGTAGCATGGATTTACTAAGAAATCTTTATTAGAAAACTTATATGATGGTCTCACGTATAATTGAGAAAAGTTTACATGACACAGTGTGCAAGGGAAGCATACTTGACATCACACCGACTATGGCGAGAAAATATATTGAGAAAGTCATGAATCAGTCTAAGTAGTATGGTCATTCTGAGGACATAGTTTGAAGAGAAGTTACGGTTTCTTCAGGAGAAAGCATACTGGATAGCGAAGTTTTTGAGCTGAAGTCATTAATGAAGCAAATTTTGGTGGAGAAGAGCTAGGCTAAGACTTGTGGGATATATATTGAAACCAATAACTTCACAGATGAATGCCCTCAACCTTTTGTCAACAACAAATAAGTGAATGTCGTGGGATAGTTTTCAGACCTCTATAAGGTCAGTATGGACATTAATCTAAATACTACAATGGGAGAGAAATGAACAATCATCCTAATTTAAGCTATAGGCCGAAGAATCCAAACTTCCAAACTTTACTCCTTGAGGATATTCATTACCATATACTAAACAGACTCAGCAGCCAAGGTCAACTCTCAAATAAATGTTCAAGTAAATGATAATAGCTCAGCAGACAGTATAAGGTGAAAACTTAAGCATCAATCAAAGACTTGCAGTCTAGGATATCGGACATGTTAGCCTAGATGATGCATATTTGTAATCAAGGTAAGCTACTGTCTCAACCAATGACGAAGCCCAATGCACATGTGAATGCTATTTCAGATGTGAATATGATTTAAGTGGATAATAACCTAATAGAGTTCAAGCCTAAGCTTGCTAGAGCCAAGAGAAAAGAGAAGTTAACTGAAAAAGAGAAAAATGAAGAATCGTGAAAAAGAGGATGGAAGCGAGAAGTCTTATCTATAGCTCATTTTCTGCAACGACATTATACGAGAAGTCTTAAAAAGTAGAGGACTAAAAACAATCCTTAAGTAAGAAAAGACCAGTTTTGTAAAAGCCGATGAAAGTTAGTTGATTAAGCCAAAAGCTGAATTCAAAAGCAAGCTGGTTAGAAAAGAAAGTGTTCCTGAGAGGAAAGACTTGAAAAGTGATAGATGTAACTAATAGCTTATTATATAGACATATATATAACACTATTTTAGTAGTGTATTGAGTATAAATATCATGAAATTTGCTTAAATTGATAGAATTTATATATTTTCAGGTCTACAAGGTATAAAGGAGAGAAACGAGTGAAATCGTGAAGAAATGAGGCTAAAATGCATGAAAGTAGGTTTGACGCCAGGGCAAACATGCTTAACACCATGGGAATAGGATAGGAAGCATGGGCATAGTTTGGAAGACTAAGAAGAGGAGGAAAATGAGCAGTAGAGCCGACGCAGTTGAGGCGTCGAGAAGGTCAAAATAGGGCAACGAGTCTACTAATTGAGAAAATCTCCACACAAAGTGGCCAAAGCTATCACGGTACCGTAGGTTTACATACACAATGCCATATCACTTATGAAAAGTGTCGAGACAAAGAAAATAGAAAGTTAGAGTTCTATTTTGGGTGGAATTGTTTATTAGGGTTTCTAATTATTTTCTAAAATATCGTAGGAGTACAAAAATGAATTTGAACGTGGTAAATTGACCCATTACCATAGAGAGCAACCAAGTAGCATAGTTTACTTTATTCTTAAGTATTAATAGGAGTTTTGGAGGAAAAGACATTGAAGATTCATGTGTGGTTGTTCGGTATTTTTTTCTTTGATTTAATTGAAGTTATTCGTTCAATCTTTGATTTCAATGAATACCATTATGTGCATGTTTATTTTAATGATGTGTGAGTAGTTCATTAATCTTAAGGATCAATGGATCATATGGTATGAATGCTATGCTAAAGTAGTTTGAATGAATTTTAAATATAAAAAGTGCAATAGTTAGAATTTGTATTGATTCTGGGCATAATGCTACAAACATCTTGATCATGTGTTTATTGATATTAAGTTTTAGAAGTTATCATGGCCACTAAAGCTTTTAAGTCGAATATGGATTATACAGCCGTAAAATACATAACATCGATAGATAATTATTGATTAGGGAGGCACTGATAGTAAACTTAATTAGTTATGAATCTAAAGATTTAGAACTTAAAGCAATGTGGAGCATTCACACCGATAGGTGGAGTTCTAGTTTGCACATTAGAACCTTTTGTCACGACAGTAGGTTGAAGTGGATTTGAATGAAATCTATCTATTCTAATTAGACATTGCACACACATAATTAAGATGAAAAAGTGGGTTGAAAAACATAGTTATTTATTACCTAGGTGAAGTTGTGAACTAAGATATTCTTAATATAAAAGTTTAAAAGTATTATCATTATTTTATAAGAATAGAATAGTTTAGCTTAAAATCAATTAAAAGAGAGATTTCTTTAGCAATAGAGTAAATCTGACTAAGAACACTAAGTGCAATACACATTTTCCTGAGGATGATATCCGAATTCAACATAAGTTGGTCACACTATTACTACAATCAAACCGTTATACTCGAGGTTACACACTCAAGTTTTTTGGCGCTGTTGTCATCGATATGTAGCCACTTAAACTTAGTTAGTTTGCAAAATTGCTAAGTTTTATTTTAAGTAATTTACTTTCAAGTTTATAAAAACAAAAAGGAAAAAAATAAAATGTTTAAGTTTCAAGTTTGACATCTGTACTTGATCTTTTATGTTTTCTTTTAAGGGAAAATTAGTGCATGCGTAGAAAAGGAGAGAAGGACTTAGTGCCTTACAAGCCTAATATAGACAGAACCAACAAAGGAAAAAAAAGAAATGAATTAAGATAGCTGAGGATCAAGCACGAAACCAACAACAGGGTCGAGGGAATAACCAACCCGAAAGTGATATGGTAGTGCATAATAGAGTGCGGGGATAGAGATGTCTTCGTGACTACTTCAAGTCAGAAGTTCAAGAGACTTATAACGGAGTGATAAGGCTTCCAGCCAACACCATCAATTTTGAATTGAGACTGTCTATAATTAACATGGTGCGGAATAGCTTGTTTAACGGGCTAGCGAATGAAGATCCAGTTGCACGTGTAGAAAATTTCTTGGAGAAGTGCAACATCGTGCACATTACTCGAATTACAAATGAGGTGTTCAAGATGAGACTTTTCCTATTCTTATTAGGTGGAAAATCCAAATCTTGGTTCCAAGGACTAAATGTAGGAGTATGACCTCATGGGCGGAAATCAATGAAAGATTTCTAGACAAGTTCTTTCCCTCAGTGAAGGTCAGTGAAAAGAAACTGTAAATCAATTAATTCAAGCAGGAAAATGTCGAGTCTCTTGGCGAGGCTTGGGAAAGATTCAAGGATATGCTAAGGAGATGTCCAGGACATGGATATGTGAAATGGGCACAACTATAGATTTTCTACTATAAGACGAGTCACAACACCAGAACACTAGTAGATGTCATAGCAGGTGGTTCTCTACTAACCAATGATGAAGGTGGAGCATTGGTTCTCCTAGATCTTATGTCTCAAGACTCTACAGTCGATACTCATTCCATAGTGATGAAACCAGCATGTGTATATGAGATTGATTTGCAAGCCACGATCATGCCACAATTATCTAACCTGACCAGTCAAATGTCGAAGCTTTAAATAGGACAACAAAGTCCACACGTGCAGTCAATACAACAACTTGTCAATCACCAAACCATTTTGGTTAGTTAATTGGACACGCAACATGGAATAGAGTTTGAGGAGATAAACTTCATGAACAAATAGAGCAATAGAAACAACTTCAGACCGAGAGGAATGGCTCCTCGAAGGATTTATCAAGGATACAATAATAAGACCAACTTCTTATATAAAAATCTTGATAATGCATTGAAGTTACCTTTAAGCTTTGATCAGTAAGTCCAATAAGGGAAGTTAGGGCAGAGCAAAAAGATGACTTCATTAAAGTTAATAAATAAATTTTTGGATGCCATCGACATGTGCAATAGGGAACGCCATGAGAAGCATGAAAAAGAGATGGAAAATATGAGGCAAACTTTGAAAAGAATAGACGATGAGAGATCACAATCCATCTAGAACCTAGAGAAATAGATTTATCATCTAGCCATTGCTTTAAATTTCAAGTATTTAATTAGTTAGTTAGTTTAGTAGTACAATCCAAAGTTTAAAGGAGAACAAGGTTAAAGGAGTGAATGAAATTGTGCATAAATTTTACGCTAATGCTAAGTTTACCAAGAAGGGTGACCCAGTGAAAGTGAGATGAATATTTGTCCCCTTCAATGAGGGTTACATAAATAGCATCTATGGGTTACAACACCTGAGTATGGTTAAAGCTGACCAAAGTTTCCCATATAATTTATATGAGAGACCCTATAATTTTTACCATTTCAAAGCCATAGAGAGATAGCATTGGTTGTTCGAGGAAAACAAGGATAGGTAATGGGAGCTAAGAATGTGCTGAAGCACATTAAGAAGAGGAGCATGAGAAAAGTTTATAGAATGTGGCAACACTTTCTGGTTGCTTCATTGTACCCAACCACTCAAAAGGGCGAGATCAACAAGCCAAAGGCTGCTTGTTTGTTTGAGATTACAAAGAACAGGGAGATCAACGTGAGGGAGACCATATATAAGAACTAGAGGGAGTCTATCATGCCAGAGAAAGACAACAAATTGTTGTTTCCAATTTTGATTACCAAGATGTACTTAAAGCCCAAAATGCAATTGATTCGAGAAGATAAGTTTGATATTGAGGCCTAAGTAATCATTGATTAGGAGTTTATGCTAACAATGAAATCATCTACTAGTTACCAAGACTCCAAGGATGAGAGAGAGGGTGGCAAGGGGAACAAAAACTTAAGGCTAAGATGTTAGCCAAAAAGCAAGATGATCAAGCAACGGTAGCAACAACAGCAACGGAGTTAGCCTAGAGTTCGAGAACGAAGGATATGGAGAGGATGATAATCATCAGTATGGATTTTCTGAGGGCTACGAGTTTGTAGACCTACTTATAGGAGAGCATGAGTTGGATGGTCCTGAGGTTTTTCCACCACCTCCTCCATCATAGGCACTAGTACCGGCTCAAGAAGACTTGACCCCACGACGGTAGAGGCTATGGATTGCTGAGATGAGGAGAAAGTACGGAGAGGACAAGGCTCAGTATCATGAAGCCTTAGTGAGATATGAGCAAGATGGACTTAACGGACAATAGAACTTCATGTTATTTGCATATCATTATAGGGACATAGCTAGATATGAGAGGAGCAGATGGACGAGACCTACTGATAGGTCTTTTGGCTTTTTAGCAACACTGAACTACATGTTTGATCCTGAATTGGTGCAGAGCAAAAGGGTGGAGCATCCTTAACATCATCCTTTACTGGAGCTGATGATGATGATGATGATGATGATGATGATGATGATGATGATGATGATGATGCACATTCCTAAAGTCAGAGTCTTAGGATTTCTTTAAACCTTGAGGAGATGAGAGATACATTATATTGATTAACTTTACATTTTGGATATTTTGTAATTTTATTAGTTATATAAATTTTTTGTTTATGCATCATTATGATCTTGTGTTATTATTATATGTTTGTATTTAGTGTTTTCATATTTCAAGCTTATTTTTAAACCTTGAGGACAATGTTTGGTTTAAGTTTGGGGGCATCAACACTACATTATGGGAAGCGGTAAAAAAGGATGAAATAAGGATAAACACTGCATGTATGATCGTAATTTTTTTTGAAGCAGTAAAAAAGGAAAGCATGGTAGTGTATTCTTTTTTCCTATTTACATACTATTTGAATGTGTTTTTGTCGTATAGATTAGGTTATATATAGTAATATATAATGAATAAGTAATTCATTTACAAAGTTCATACCTTTAATTGAGGATGAGTAAGATACAAGTGTCTTGTTAATGTAAAATTCAAGGGAATGCTATTAAATTTTTGAAGAAAATGAGAAATATAGCAAACAACAGTGCCTTACAAGCCTAATATAGACAGAACCAACAAAGGAGAAAAAAGAAATGAATTAAGATAGCTGAGGATCAAGCACGAAACCAACAACAGGATCGAGGAAATAACCAACCCGAAAGTGATATGGTAGTGCATAATAGAGTGCGGGGACAGAGATGTCTTCGTGACTACTTCAAGTCAGAAGTTCAAGATACTTATAACGGAGTGATAAGACTTCCAGCCAACACCATCAATTTTGAATTTAGATTGTCTATAATTAACATGGTGCGAGAATAGCTTGTTTAACGGGCTAGCGAATGAAGATCCAGTTGCACATGTAGAGAATTTCTTGGAGAAGTGTGACATTGTGCACATTATTGGAGTAACAAATGAGGTGATTAAGATGAGACTTTTCCTATTCTTATTAGGTGGAAAAGCCAAATCTTGGTTCCAAGGACTAAATACAGGAGTATGACCTCATGGGCAGAAATCAATGAAAGATTTCTAGACAAGTTATTTCCCTCAGTGAAGGTCAGTGAAAAGAAACTGGAAATCAATTAATTCAAGCAGGAAAATGTCGAGTCTCTTGGCGAGGCTTGGGAAAGATTCAAGGATATGCTAAGGAGATGTCAAGGACATGGATATGTGAAATGGGCACAACTACAGATTTTCTACTATAAGACGAGTCACAACACCAGAACACTAGTAGATGTCATAGCAGGTGGTTCTCTACTAACCAAGGATGGTGGAACATTGGTTCTCCTAGATCTTATGTCTCAAAACTCTACTATCGATACTCATTCCATAGTGATGAAACCAACATGTGTATATGAGATTGATTTGCAAGTCGCGATCATGCCACAACTATCTAACCTGACCACTCAAATGGCGAAGCTTCAAATAGGACAACAAAATCCACACGTGCAGGCAATACAAAAGCTTCTCAATCACCAAACCATTTTGGTTAGTTAAATTGACACGCAACATTGAATAGAGTTTGAGGAGATAAACTTCATGAACAAATAGAGCAATAGAAACAAGTTCAGACCGAAAGGAATGGCTCATCGAAGGTTTTATCAAGGATACAATAACAAGACCAACTTATTATATAAAAATCTTGATAATGAATTGAAGTTACCTTTAAGCTTTGATCAGTAAGTCCAATAAGGGAAGTTAGGGCAGAGCAAAGAGATGACTTCATTAAAGTTAATAGAGAAATTTTTGGACGCCATCGACATGTGCTATAGGGAACGCCATGAGAAGCATGAAAAAGAGATGGAAAATATGAGGCAAACTTTGAAAAGAATAGACGATGAGAGATCACAATCCATCTATAACCTAGAGAAACAGATTTATCATCTAGCCATTGTTTAAATTTCAAGTATTTAATAAGTTAGTTAGTTTAATAGTACAATCCAAAGTTTAAAGGAGAACAATGAAATTGTGTATAAATTTTACGCTAATGCTAAGTTTACCAAGAAGGGTGACCCAGTGAAAGTGAGATGGGTATTTGTCCCCTTCAATGAGGGTTACATAAATAACATCTATGGGTTACAACACCTGAGTATGGTTAAAGCTGACCAAAGTTTCCCATATAATTTATATGAGAGACCCTATAATTTTTACCATTTCAAAGCCATAAAGAGATAACATTGGTTGTTCGAGGAAAACAAGGATAGGTAATGGGAGCTGAGAATGTGCTGAAGCACATTAAGAAGAGGAGCATGAGAAAAGTTTATAGAATGTGGCAACACTTTCTGGTTGCTTCATTGTACCCAACCACTCGGAATGGCGAGATCAACAAGCCAAAGGCTGCTTGTTTGTTTGAGATTACAAAGAACAGGGAGATCAACGTGAGGGAGACCATATACAAGAACTAGAGGGAGTCTATCATGCCAGAGAAAGACAACAAATTGTTGTTTCCAATTTTGATTACCAAGATGTACTTAAAGCCCGAAATGCGATTGATTCGAGAAGATAAGTTTGATAATGAGGCCTAAGTAATCATTGATTAGGAGTTTATGCTAACAATGAAATCATCTACTAGTTACCAAGACTCCAAGGATGAGAGATAGGGTGGCAAGGGGAACAAACTTGAGGCTAAGATGTTGGCAAAAAAGCAAGAGGATCAAGCAACGGTAGCAACAACAGCAACAGAGTTAGTCTATGAGTTCGAGAACAAAAGATATGGAGAGGATGATAATCATCAGTATGGATTTTCCGAGGGCTACGAGTTTGTAGACCTACTTAGAGGAGAGCATGAGTTGGATGGACCTGAGGTTTTTCCACCACCTCCTCCATCATAGGCACTAGTACCGGCTCAAGAAGACTTGACTCCACGATAGTAGAGGCTATGGATTGATGAGATGAGGAGACAGTACGGAGAGGACAGGGCTCAGTATCATGAAGCCTTAGTGAGATATGAGCAAGGTGAACTTAACGGACAATAAAACTTCATGTTATTTGCATGTCATTAGAGGGACATAGCTAGATATGAGAGGAGCAGATGGATGAGACCTACTGATAGATCTTTTGGCTTTTTAGCAACACTGAACTACATGTTTGATCCTGAAGTGGTGCATATCAAAATGGTGGAGCATCCTTAACATCATCCTTTACTGGAGCTGATGATGATGATGATGATGATGCACATTCCTAAAGTCAGAGTCTTAGGATTTCTTTAAACCTTGAGGAAATGAGAGATACATTATACTGATTAACTTTACATTTTGGATATTTTGTAATTTTATTAGTTATATAAATTTTTTTTTTATGCATCATTATGATCTTGTGTTATTATTATATGTTTGTATTTAGTGTTTTCATATTTCAAGCTTATTTTTAAATCTTGAGGACAATGTTTCGTTTAAGTTTGGGGGTATCAACACTACATTATGGGAAGCGGTAAAAAAGGATGAAATAAGGATAAACATTGCATGTATGATCGTAAAAAAAAATTTTGAAGCAGTAAAAGAGGAAAGCATGGTAGTGTATTCTTTTTTCCTATTTACATGCTATTTGAATGTGTTTATGTCGTATAGATTAGGTTATATATAGTAATATATAATGAATAAGTAATTCATTTGCAAATTTCATACCTTTAATTGAGGATGAGTAAGATACAAGTGTCTTGTTAATGTGAAACTCAAGGGAATGCTATTAAATTTTTGAAGAAAATGAGAAATGCTAGAGTTAGGGAAGACCATGAACTTGAAACAAAAACAAGGAAAATACTAGAACACTTTTTGTGGAAATATTAGATCTCTAAGGAATTCTATAATAAGTGTGAATCTTACTTGATAATAAAAAGTAAATAAAGACTTAGTGCTAAGAGAAAAAAATAGGCATGGTTTTTAATAATAAAGTTGGAGTTAAAACTTGCTTGTTAGAGTGAAAGTGAGAAGTGCTAACAAGAGTTTAAAAATAAGAAAATATAGAGTCTCACATGCTATACAGGAAAAGGAGCAGAGAACTTGATGGTTGGAAAAAGAGAAAAAAAAATCCATAGGAAAATGAGCAAGGACAATTAGAATATATAAGGAAAAAGGAAAAAAAGAAGAAAATAGAGATAAAATTAATGAAAGAAGGGTGAAAGTTAGATTAAAACTCTTCGAATAAAAGATTTAGCTTGAGTACAATTAGCTTAATTAAGTTGAGTTTATTTCCAACTATATTAAGTCCTACATACTCTTGAAGTGCTAAAGTCTACAAAACTGGCATGATTTATGCTCAATTGTGAATTCCTGAGCTTAATGAGAAATCATGAGATTTTATACGTATTACTTGAGTGTCGAGGTGAAATAAACTTGTAAGTAGTGATGATTTTGGTTGTGAACTACTTCGATGTTTCGAAAGTGAATTGAATGTGTTGTTAAAGCAACATGTTTTGAAAAATAGAAGTTATTGCAAAATAAAAGCTCTTGAGTGGATTATTAATTAGAACTTATTTGAATTAAAGGATACTCCATAAATGATGTGAAATGAATACGACCTTTAGTAGAAGTAGTAGTAAGAACACTTAGTAAAATATACTTTTGCTCAGGACGTGCAAAATCCTAAGTTTATGGGTATTTTATAAGTGATTATATAGATTTATATATAGCATTAGTTTAGTAGTATGTTTAGTATAAATATCACGGAATGAGAAATTGACGGTATTTATGTATTTTTAGGTATACAAGGTATAAAAGAGACAAACGAGTGAATTCGTGAAGAAACGAGGCTAAAATGCACAAAAGTAGGTTTGACATCGTGGGAAGAGGCTAGACAACGTAGACACAGTGTGAAGGACTAAGAATATGAGAAAAACATGACATCAAAGCTGGGGCAGTGGCGGTGTCGTGAGTCATAAGGGACAACACCAGTGAGGTCAAAGCATGGCACCGAGTCTACTAAATGAGGAAAATTGCACACAATGTGTTCGAAGCTATCAAGGCGCTGTGGCTTTAAACACACAATGTCAGATCACTTATGGACAACGTTGAGACAAAGAAAATAGAAAATTAGAGTTCTATTTTGGGTAGAATTATTTATTAGAATTTCTAATTGTTTTCTAAAGTATCTTAGCAGTATAAATAGGTATTATAACGTAGTAAACTCACCCATTACTATAGAGAGCAACCAATTAACATAGTTTTACTCTATTCTTGAAAATTAAGAAGAATTTTGGAGGAGAATACATTGAAGACTCACGTGTGGTTGTTCAATAATGTTTTCTTTAATTTAATTGAAGTTATTCGTTCAATCTCTGATTTCAATGAATATCAATATGTGCATGTTTATCTCTATGATGTGTGAATAGTTCATTAATATTAAGGATCAATAGATCCTATGGTATGAATGTTATGCTAAAGTAGTTTGAATAGATTTTAAATATAAAAAGTGCAATAGTTAGGATTTGTATTGATTCTGAGCGTAATGCTACGAACATATTGATCATGTGTTTGTTGATATTAGGTTTTAGAAGTTACCATGTCCATTGAAGCTTTTAAGCCGATATGAACGGTACAACCATAAAATACATAACATTGAAAGATGGTTATTGATTAGAGAGGCACAGATAGTAAACTTAATTGGTTATGAATCTAAAGATTTGGAACTTAAATCAATATGGAGCTTACATTATTCATAATGATAGGTGGAGTTCTAGTTTGCACATTAGAATCTTTTCCGTCACGACAATAGGTTGGAATGGATTTGAAGGAAATCTTTCTTTTCTAATTATGCATTACATACATATAATAAAGATGAAGAAGTGAGTTGAAAAACATAGTTATTCAATACCTAGGTGAAGTGTGAACTAAGATATTCTTAATATAAGAGTTTAAAAGTATTAACATTTTTTTAGAATAAAATAGTTTTGTTTAAAATTAATTAAAAATTGGATTTCCTTAGCAATAGAGTATATCTGGCTAAGAACACTAAGTGCAATATACCTTTACTCGAGGACGATATTCCTAATCAACGTAAGTTGGTTACACTATTACTACAATCGAGTCGTCATACTTGCAGCTATGCATTAGTAACAATTTCATGACAAAATGTAACTTAAGTGCTCCAGACAAATAATCTGACACAGGTATATGTAGAATTCCATGCATAATATGAGACATTTTGGTAGAAAAAGCCATGTTTAATTAGGTGCATCAGTGAACATCATATCATCATCGTTGTGTTCCTCATTGCATGATTATAAGTTGAAAGACACCAACATTATCATTCACTTAGAAGACGGATCTTCAATCTAACCCCTTGAAATGTTGGAAGACGTTATAGTACGCGTCAAGGACTTAGTTTTTCCTGTAGACTTCTACATTATTAAAATGGAAGACACATTAGTGTCTAACATGATTCATGTTCTTTTAGGAAAATCGTTTATGAAACGGCCAAGACTAAGACTGTTGTCTTTGACGGTTATGTTTCGTTGGACTATGATGATAGAGTAGTTACTTTTTCTATTCCTAATCAAATGAGCTTGCCTATTAATATTTGACAATTTTATAATTAGACATGTTTTATAGTGCAATTTAAGTTAATTTTATATATAAATGATGATATTACACTAGGTGTTTTCTTGTTTTGTGATTTCAAGATTTAATTAGGAAAACGAAGAAATGGAAGAAAATAGGAAGAAGAGTGAAACAGTCAACTATAGAAGAAGTCCAACCATTAGCCAGCTATTTTAATTTACACGAAAAATCTCCACCTAAATTGGCAGTAGAGGAGTGTTAACGAATCATCAGCGAATTGGAAAATATACTAGGAATCATCAGCTGAATAGGTGGAGCACAGAGAGTTAAATCCAGTGATTAACTAAGTGATTTATGCATAAGTGGAATCTCTAACAAATCGTTGAGGTTGGTGACGAGTATTTTAGATAAGAACAAGGAATTTGTATTTATCTATGATTGGTACACTTAGGGAAACTATAAACAGGACCTTAGGGCTTTGAAACTACTCTCTTCTTTTAGCCTTCTATCCTCATAAGTTTAGTTTTATTAAGTTTATGTGTAAAGCTATATTGGAGCTTTGATTTATTTAAGAGGTATTTATTTATTTAATTATGTCTTTCAATTATATTATTGTGTTATTTATTTCTAATATGGGTGGGTAGTTTTTTAATCTAAACAAACTTTAGACATGTATATACTTTGGATTGCATGTTTGTTATAATTATGGAATACAATACTTAATGCGTTAAATCTATTCATTCACATCAATCACGGATTTAATAAGTTGTTTTTGTGTATTACAACTAATGATTCTTTAAATTGAGTGCATAGTGGCCAATATGTTTCTTAGTATATACTATATAAATCTATGTCTATGATTATTGACAACAATTATAAAAGTAATAGCTAAAATTAATCTATAAGGCTATACTCCCAAGTGGATGTTCTAAGTTATTTATTAATTAGCATATTCTGATTAATATTTGATTTAGAATAGGCATGATTTTCATTTAGCGTTAATGTTATCGTATCTATGTTATTGCGTTTTATCTAATAGGTATATTTAAAATGATAAGAATATGGCTTATTTTCCATTGAATTTAGAAAAATCGGTGGCTTGCTAAACGCTATCAACCTATTATGAATTATGATTTAATGATTCAGGATTTCATGTAATATAATTATAACAATGTTATAAAGTAATGTTATGTTCTAGTGTTTGAATACAATCCAAATATATTACATTGTTTAGTGGGGGTTTATTTATATGTTTATTTAGATATTTCATTTATATCGATTTATTGATTTATTTAATTTTTTAAATTGCATTATATTAGTTAAATTAAAGCAAATTAAATCCAGTAAAACTTTAGGGTAGCCTTAATTTAAGATTTTTGTTAAAAACCAGTGGAGACCAAATCTCATTTACCACTTCTACAAATAATAGGAAAATATGAGAAATTATTGTGCACGCTCGACACGTGTCAATTTTTGGCGCCGTTGCCGGGGATTTTTAAAATAATATCTTTGAAACCTTCTTGTTGAATGTCATATAATATGGCTGAAGACGAGGAAGAATTAACTTTTAGTCAATCTGATAGGAATGTCACGGCTTATGAACCTATGTGTATAACTTTTGCAATAGAATTTTTGGAATTCGAAATGAAGTTCAGACTCGTAAATTCTTTACCGTGTTTCGATGGTGAAGATAATGAAGATGCTCAGAATTTTATTAAGGAGTTTGCATACAATGTGAGTACGTTAAAACTTAAGGATATGGATATAGATTATGTTAAATTAAATAATTTTCCTTCTGTATTAAAAGGCCAAGCTTTAGACTGGTTATTTTACCTCCCATGGCGCTGCTCAGGGCGCCGAAACTAGAAACCCCAAACGGGGCTTCTTCTTCTTCACTGGCTTGCGCCACAACTTCTCGGCAGTTTAATAACCTCAACAACCACTTTATAATCATCAGGAGACCCTTATTACCGGGTCATTGCCATTGTAACTCACGTACCATCATCAAACCAATTCATCATCTCCAACAACAATAGCCAACACAAAGTAACAATTACTTTCAACGACAACAACAACAACCTAACAAAAGAACATATCAACTTACCCTCATCATCATCGCCTCCATCGTGGATCTCGTCCATAGTTTCTCCTTCTCTCTATCAATTTCGATTCCTCTGTCTCTCTCGTTCAATTTTGATTTTGATAGATGATGTGGTGCTTTGTGCTTGAGATAAATATTAGATTTTCTCTAAATTTGTATCGCATGAATCTCAAAGTAGATCTTATGGTTTAGCTCCTTTATTTTATTTTTTGATCTTTCTCGATATACGTGTTACGTATCTCGAGGTCGATCTTTATGGTTATTAGCAAATCAGTAAAACCTGCATCACCTCTTGACCTACTTATTATTGGTCAATTATATTAATCTTCTCGAGATACGTATCGCGAACCTCAAGGTAGATCTTGTGGTTTTATAACTAACCATATAATTACCTTCATGCACTACTTGATTGTCATGAAGATGTGCTTACACACATCTCGAGGCATGACTAATCCATCCACACTCCAACATCTTACACCTCTAGCTTGCACTATTCATATCTCGAGGCGAATCCAAGATTTAACATTAAATTTGATTTAAACTATAGGATTCATTTCTTATATATTAATATATAAATCTATATAAAAATTTGTATTACGCACCTATAAATTCACCATGCGCGCCAATGGCCACTCTTAGGCGCGACATTATTGTACATCCCATGTGTGTCATCTACAACCTCGCGAGTCACTAGTCGTCGACCCATTTACTAATTATTTATTTATTTCCCAATATATATATTTATATATACCATATATGTAAATATATATGTACGCCTATAACTTCGTCGTGTACGTCAACGAGTTCACTCGATGTGCATGCTACCCCACGACTCCTATGCGTCACCCTTGACCCACACATGACATTAGGTATTCCATAATTCATCAATTATTTGATTAATTCCAATTATTTTTCCAATAAATACAAATTTTCACTCCAAACAAACACAATACAATCACGCCATCACACTCACTCGTTATTCGAGACAAACAGTTATATTAGAATTTGAATTAACACTAATCACCTGTTTAAGGTAATGGGTCATTATAGTTTTCCAAATTTAAGACAATTTCGTCCTCGTAATTAAAATAAACACATACAAGTTACCAGTAGTTTTGAAGAGAAATGAATTATGGTCTTCTATTTATAACTCTTGTTCCCCGATTATCTTTTTTTTTTTCATAGCACAACTATTTTATTGTAATCCAAATCTACAAAGCCCTTCCATAGATGAGACTCTCAAAAGCACAATGAATTTTTCTTTTGAATTCTCCAACAATCTATGATGCTTGACTCCTCAGCATTTTTACTTTAACCAAGTTGTGTATTACCTAGCCAACCATACTCTCTATTTGTAGTTCTTCACTATCTATTTTTTTTCGCAACAACATCATTATGTAATCCACCAGATTACCATTTTCATTAAAGAACTCCCGCGAAGAAATCTATTCTTTCAGTGGTTAAACATTATGAGAAGCAAGCTCAAGATATATATTCCTTAGAACTAGGATTAGCAGCTTGGTTCCTTCATCAACATGAAGAAAAATATATTGTACTGAGATTGAGAATGGTTTTCAACTATATCAATAACTTCTTCCACCATTAGAAACATGCCTCATATCTCCGTCCAAAAAATTTAAACACTGCACCACCATATCATCTCACATCTCTAAATACATATACCTTGCTTAATCCATCAAAAGAATAACATATCCTCACCGACAAGAATTTATAGACTTGATCAATCTATCAACTATAACTTCCATTATATTATGCTGACTTCAAAATCTAGTTAATTTCATTACATAACCCCAAGTTATGTTATCCTTCTACCATCAAATATAAAAAAGAATTTATTGAACACTTCAGGTTTTTACTATCCAGTCTCAACCTACTAAATAACTATCATATTTCTTTATAAATTCAATAACATATATCATCACCTCATATAATTCAAAATCTTCTCGTATACCTTAATACAATGACATTGCATGTATAACTAATATAAAGAGATCCTTGAGATTGTCAAATTAATCCTTGCATAATATCCTTCCAGAACTAGAATTTCATTTTAAAATCTGATGTGTCTAGCACAATTTCTCTAGATAGTATAATCTTGATATTAACTCCAAATAGCCAAATTCGGGCGTATCAATTTGGTCCAATTAGACTTCTAAGTCACCATATCAGCCAATTAATCAAACTCTTAGCCTAGTGACATGTGTCGAGCGCACACAATAGTTTCCTGTATTTTTCTATTATTTGTAGTAGTGGTAAATAAGATATCGTCTCGACACGAATTTTACAAATTACTAAGGAAAGTATTTTTTTCTTATTTTTCTTAATTTAGTTAATTTAACTAAACGGGAATTAAAATACCAAATAACTGAAAACTATAACTATTAACTTAATTAACCAAACTAGCTAAACTAATTCAAACAATTCAATGCAAACTAAATTAAACGAAATTCAAATTCAATATAATGTAAATATCTAAACAAACATCTAAATAAACCCCCCACTAAACAATGTAATATACTTTGATTGCATTCAAACACTAGAACATAACCTCACTTCATAACCTAGCTATAATTATATCACATGGAATCTCAGAATTGTTAAATCCTTATTCATAGTAGGTTGATAGCCTTTAGTAAACCATCAATTTTCCTATATTCAATGGAAAATAAGCCAAATCCTTATCATTATAGATCCACCTATTGGATAAAATGCAATAAAATAAAAATGCGATATCATCAACACTGAATGAGAATCATGCCTTGTAACAGCCTGAAATTAATTCGCTGTTATTAATGACGTGGTTGCAGACGGGGTTAAAAGCTCAGACGCTCGTGGGACCCGAAGTTAGGCTTGTGCATGCCTGGAGTTAGGTAAATAGTTATTTTTATACGATGAATTGTTAATTTTTTATGTTTATATTTAAATAGAGTAAATGGCATCGCAATGTGTGATTATATTACATTTGACGTGCAAGACTGTGTGTTAAGTATTCACCTCGATATGCGTGTCGACGCCGGTACCGGGTAGTTTAACCGACTTAACACTAGGCCGGGGAAACAATACACACATAAAATGAATAAAATGGGTTAAATAATAATATGGAATATATATTTGGAAGTTAAGGACATGGCAGTACGCGTATGTGGCGGTTCGGGACGCGAAACCGGGTGTCGGATCACTCGAAACACCACTTTTTGAGTTAAATACAAGGATGAGTGTGCCATCAGTGTCACAATTGGAGTCATTAGAGGTTGGAAGTGAAGCAAATAAGGTTCATTTGATGGCCTTGGGATGTGTAAGTGAGATGAGATGCAAAGTCATCTATATAAGTCAAAATTGACTCATTTTCCACCATCTTTTCTCTCTCTTATCCTTCTAATCCGAGATTGGAGACAAGGAAACAAGGGTTTGAGTGATCAAACTTGGTGATTCAACGAGCTTGGAGGGTGAAATCATCAAAAGCAAGGTGAGAACCACAAACACCTCAACTTTCTCTATCTTTTTATCTCAATTTTAGAGGTGTTGGTGATTGTTTGGTATTTGTTGGGTTGTTGTTTTGACGATTTTGTATTGTTTTAAATTTTTGTTGTTGGTGTTGTGGTTGTTGTTGGTTTGGTGGGATTGTTTAAAAACCCATAATTTTCAGCAGTTTTGATGTCCAGAACGCGATTAGCGTGTATGACGTCACCTAGCATGCTAATGTTCTTCCTGATGAAGAACGTATAACTGCTTGGGAATCAGCACGCTAATTCTCAGACCCAACGCGCTAGATTTTGCTGTTTTGACATTATGTTTGTTAAGTGACCTTAAACACATCCAAATGACTAAAAATCAATGATAAATGGAAATAGGTCATTTCAGGAGGTAATTTGGGATATCTGGGACTAGGCGGAGTCGGATCGAGGGTTATTAACGAGACTGACAGTGCGATTTAAGGTGTGTAGTATCCTAACTAAAACTTCTTGAGCAATACTTTATTTTGCTTTTGAATTCATATTTTGTCTTTCATTACTCTATTCTTGGTATGATATAATGAACAAAAGTTGAGGCTCCCTTCCGTGCCATTTATGTGTGTACGTCTACTAGGCCATAACATGTGTGCCATCTCGGTGATTAGGGCTGCCAGAGAGTCATGTCGGGCACATGTGGGTGCGTCGTAGGTTCTACACCGACCACTTAGCGGATCTAGATTCTGGCCTTGCTTAAGTGCTACTCGTCGGCAGTAGCCTGTTGGGAGTCCGAAGTATGGCGCTAGTCTGACCCTAGGTTCTAGGAACACACACACTTTGAGCTTTCACTATTACTTATGCATGCGATGAGCACACTTGCCTATTTATATTTCAGCATGTTTATTTAATAGTTTTGTTTAAATTCCAGTATTTTCCTTTCGTATTGCTCACTTAATCTCCTTGGGAATACTCACTCTGGACTCGCCATATGTCTTTTTGTGATGGCTTGAGTGCAGATCCTAGTACGAGCCGTGGCAAGGGCAAGCTACCAAAATATTTGTGAATCAATGACATATAGTCAGGCTTGTACGTTTGTATATATCTATTTTTTATTTTGGGATTTGGGATTGTGAGATAGCTCAGGACTTTATACTATTTATATTTTGATACATTGAGGTACACGATTGATATATGATGGTATATGGGTTTTCCACTGTAGGTATCAGAGTTAGTTGCATGACTTTAATATTTTATATATTATTTGTTATGTTAAAAGACTTATGTTGTGATTTATTTGGGTTTAAATTGATCTTAGCCGATGACTTGAGTTCAGTAATAGTTTAAATAGTAAATTGTTGTAATTTGAGGTTAATAATGATTAAATGGTGGATGAGTTGGCACGTGGGACACAACTGGCGCTAGTAGGCTAGGTTGTGGGTCCGCATTGGCCCCCGTGGCAGTCCATTTGGAAAATGAGATGTTACATTTTGGTATCAGAGCAAAGGTTAGTGAACCTCGAGGAATTAAAAGTTAACTCTGATATAATTACATTTGTGGTAGAACTTGAGGATAAACCTGATGAATAAATCGTAGATGTGGAAACCCAAAGGAATTGTTTGGAGTCCTAGTTGGGAAGAGAGGTGAGACGGGTAGAAATGAGGGAATATACATGTTATGTTTTGGTTGTATTATATATATACGTTATATGTATATTGGTATTGAGGCTGATTGGATGCACGTTATTCGATGCATGTATTGATAGACGGACACCCATTAAATATTACTAAGCCTGAGGTTGGAGATACCAGCGATCCGACGAGACCGACCTTGACATTGGAGTCGTTAGCGCGAACTATAGATGATAGGTTCGTGATGCATATAGAGATGATGAGAGCTCGAGATGCTCGGGAGACTACAAAAGCTCTGAATACAGCTTTGGTTGCACCGATGACGACTACACAGGCAGTCGTAGCTCCTACTACGGCTAAGGTTCAGGTGCAGGCGGCAGTATCCGAGACATTGGCAGAGAGGGTTATACTAGCAGCAGTACTAGTGGAGGCTGTAGTGGTGCTTACACCTGCTACTACCAAGCTGCCAGTAGTGGCATCGCCTTTTGGGAACCAAATGACATTAGAGGCTAAGAAGATGAAGGACTTTCTTAAGTTCTCGCTAGGATGTTTTTTATGGGGCCGGAGATCTATAGGTAGTCGGGAGGTGGTTTTTATCTCATGAGCAACTACACGATTTGCTTCAGGTCGAGGAGATTGATCGGTTGAGGTTGTCGAGTTTCTGTTTGAGAGTCGATGTTGCGATATGGTGGACTACTTACACCGCGACTCATCCTGTCATTACTACTTTCGCAGAGTTCGGACGTTGTTTATGGATTAGTATATATCGATAGGGGTTAGAGTCAGCTTGAGATAGGAGTTTTTGTCCTTGGTGCAGGGTGATATGTCGGTCACCGTATACATGGAGAGGTATCGATATCTACTGTCGTACTCCATGGACATAGCTGGTACCGTACTCCGTGGACATAGCTGTTTTTATCCGAGGTCTGGATGAGAGGATTGCGAGCGCAGTAGTATCTAGTGGAGCTCGTACTCTGGCTGAGATCTACGATAGGTGACTCGCACACAAGACATACCTGGTTCAGAGGGCCAGTCAATTAACAATTCAAGCTGTTTTGCAGAGTCAGCAAAGTCAGCCAACATCTGGTTCTCGGTCTTATCAGAGGCTGAAAAGACATAGGAGAGACAAGGACTGACAAAGACAAGGCTAGAGACCTCGCCGAGGTGATTGGCAGTCTGATCAGGGTCACAGAGGCGACAGAGATCATCGTGATGATAGAGATCGACGTTATATTTGTCAGTTGGCATATTCCACGGCTTCTGCACTTGTTGATCAGCCTAGGCAGCAGAGGTAGGATAGAGGTCCGAGAGGCCAGAGTCGAAGCTAGAATCAGACACTGAGTCAGATGAGTTCTGGCAGATCAAAGACTCGCACATGTTACCGATGCGGCCAGGTGGGGCATATTATGGCAGATTGTACCAGACCAGCACCACTACCACCACAGACGGAGCAGGCTAGAGATAGGGCTCAGTCTGCAGCATTTGGGGTCGCGCAGCCGGATAGGGATGCGACCATATACGTTATATGTATGTGGTATTCCTATGCATATTATTATGGATTATGGTAGCACACTGTCTTTTATTTCTTGACGTATGGTATGAGAGTTAGGGTTACCTGCACGAACCTTAGATACACATCTTGTTCTTAGTACGGCAGCTGGGGATAAGATCTACCCTAACCGGATATGCCAGAATTGTGTTGTGGAGATTGAGGGACATCAACTACCGGCTGATTTGAGAGTGTTAGAGTACTTGGAGTTTGACGCGATGTTCTGTATGGATTGGTTATCGTCTTATCACGCATAGATCAATTGTTTCAGTAAGACTATGACGTTTAACATCGAGGGGATTCCAAGGTTTACATTCGCTGGAGTTGCGGCTGCATTACCTATCACGCGAGGCAGATTAGCAACGTCGCAGGAGATGGAGGCGTATGCAGATATAGTTGAGCCGGAACGTAAGACGATGTTGAAGGTTAAAGATGTCCCTATTGTCAGTGAGTTTTCAGACGTATTCCCTAATGATTTTCCAGGACTGTCACCATCGAGAGCTGTGGAGTTTATCATTAAGCTGATTCCGGGCATTCAGCCAATCTACAGCAGACAGTATAGGATGTTAGCATCGGAGCACGAGGATTTGAGGACCCAGTTAGAGGACTTACTACAAAAGGGTTTTATTTCCCCTAGCATGTCACCTTGGGGAACTCCAGTTCTTTTTGTGAAGAAGTAAGACGACTCGATGCGGATGTGTGTGGACTATCGGAAGGTGAATCAGGTGACGATTTTGAATCGTTACCCAATTCAGAGGATTCACGACCTATTCGATTAGTTGGTTGGGGTCAAGTTCTTCTCGAAGATTGACTTACGATTGGGATACCATCAGTTGAGGATTCGAGAGGAGGATGTGGAGAAAACCGCATTAAGTACGCGTTACGGCCTATTTGAGTTTACAGTCATGTCGTTTGGGCTGACTAATGCACCGACGATCTTTATGGATTTGATGCGTAGGGTGTTGAGGCCATATCTTGAACGATACGTCATTGTTTTCATCGATGACATCATGATTTATAGTAAGACTCATGTGGAGCACGTGAGGCATCTCAGAGATGTGTTGGCGACGTTGAGAGAGCACAGACTGTATGCCAAGTTCAACAAGTGCGCATTCTGGCTGAGTGAGGTGAAGTTCTTGGGCCATGTCATAATTGATTAGGGTATATCAGTTGATGGTGACAAGATTCGGGCGATTATTGACTAGAAGACACCCGATTCTGTATCTGACATCCGAGTTTCCTGGGTTTAGCAGGATATTATAGGTACTTTGTGCAAGACTTTTCGATGATTGCAGCGCCGTTGACGAGGCTGACTAAGAAGGATGTTAGATTTGAATGGTCATAAAAGCGTGAGGATGATTTTTGGGAGCTGAATAGGAAGTTGACTTTGACGCCAGTTTTGGCCTTACCTGTAGTAGGTAAAGGGTTTTCGATTTATACTTATGCATTAGGCACTAGGTTGGGTGGTGTGTTGATGTAGCATGAACACCCAGTGGCCTATTTATCCTGACGATTGAGACCTCACGAGATGAACTATCCAGTGCACAACTTGGAGCTTGTGGTGGTCGTGTTTGCACTGAAGGCATGGAGGAATTGCCTGTATGGTAAGAGGTTCGTGTTGTATACAGACCACCAGAGTTTGAGGTACCTGTTCACTCAGAGGGAGTTGAACATGCGACAGCGGTAATGACTCGAGTTACTGAAGGACTATGACTTCGCCATCGGGTATGGAGAATGTTGTAGCAGATGCGCTGAGCAGGAGTGGCATCGAGAGCCAAACAGTACGGCGGCATATGACACAGGAGCACGGGTTGCTTAAGAGAGCATCAGTGTTATGTTTGATAGAGGCTATTGCTGAGTTACATATTTGTTGTCATATGAAAGTTCCTACAATGTCTTTAGAGCGGATTGCTGAGTTGCAGAGAGCTGATGATCAATATTTGCATATCAATGACCTGTCTCAGGATCCGGGGTGCACTGAGTGGTCTGAAGGGCTAGACAGGTGCTTGAGACACATGGGTCGATTGTGGATACTAGGGGTATCGAAGCTCAGGGACAACATTCTCGAGGACGCATACTGATCGCGATATACAGTTCATCCTGGTCCGACCAAGATGTATCACGATCTGCAGAGATTGTTTTGGTGGCTAGGGATGAAGGCTGACATGGGTAGATACGTTCGAAGTTGTCATATTTGCCAACAGGAGAAAGCTGAACACAGGAGACCAACCGGGTTGCTACAGCCACTGTCCATTCTTTAGTGGAAGTAGGGAACACGTGACTATGAACTTCGTTAGTGGCCTACCTCAGACGATAAGGAGACAAGATGCGATTTGGGTGGTTATCGACAAGTTGACGAAGTCGACACATTTTATACCGATCGCCATGAGATATTTTGTTACACAGGTGAGTACTATCTTCGAGAGAGATATTGTCAGATTGCACGGTGTGCCGGTCTCCATTATTTCTGACAGATATTCGAGGTTTACATTGAGACTATGAGAGAGTATGCAAGAGCAGTTTGGCACTCATTTATAGTTTAGCACTGTGTACCATCCTCAGACTAACGGGCAATCAGAGCGATTGATTCAGATTCTCGAGGATAATCTCAGGGCGTGTATACTATAGTTTGGTGGATCGTGGGAAGATTATCTACCTTTGTATAAGTTTGCCTACAACAACAGCTATCAGGCGAGTATTGGGATGCCACCGTTTGAGGCACTTTATGGTAGGCCCTGCAGGTCACCAGCATGTTGGGCGGCACCGGAGGATACAGCGGCTATAGGACCTGAGGTTGTTGTTGACCATACGGAGAAGGTAAGACAAATCAGGCAGAGACTTCAGGCGCCGCAGGATAGGCAAAAGAAATATGCGGACAAATACCTTGAGGGTCTGAGCTACGAGCTTGGAGACTTGGTGTATTTGAAAGTCTCGCCCTGGAAGGGTCATCAGAGGTTTGACATTAAGGGGAAACTAGCACCAAGGTTCATTGGGCCGTTCAGAGTTGAGGAACACGTTGGTAGAGTGGCATACCGTCTAGAGTTGCCACTGCGGTTGGCAGGGGTACACCCAGTGTTTCATATTTCCATGTTGAGGTTAGTTAAGTCGGGACCGAGGCATATAATTGATATACTTCAGATTGAGGTGCGACCTGACGTGTCATAAAAAGAGCGGCCTATTGAGATTATGGATAGGAAGACTCGGATTTTGAGGAATAAGGAGATTCCGAAGGTGTTGGTATGATGGCAACATCACGGGACCGAGAGACTCACCTGGGATCTTGAGTCTACTATGCGACGACTGTATCCCCACTTCTTTGTCGGTAAGTGTTTAAGTTTAATTTAAATTTCGGGATGAAATTTCACCTAGTTGGGAAGAACTGTAACGGCCTGAAATTAATTCTCTGTTATTAATGACGTGGTTGTAGACGGGGTTGACAGCTCAAACACTCGTGGGACCCGCAGTTAGGCTTGTGCATGCCTGGAGTTAGGTAAATAGTTATTTTTGTATGCTGAATTGTTAATTTGCGATGTTTATATTGAAATAGAGTAAATGACATCACAATATGTGATTACATTACATTTGACGTGCGAGACTGTGTGTTAAGTATTCGCTTCTCGATATGCGTGTCGATGCAGGTACCGGGTAGTTTAACCAACTTAACAGTAGGCCGGGGGAAAACAATACACACATAAAATGAATAAAATGGGTTAAATAATAATGTGGAATATATATTAGGTAGTTAGGGACATGGTAGTACGCGTATGTCGCGGTTCGGGATGCGAAATCAGGCGTCCGAACACTCGAAACGCCATTTTTCGAGTTAAATATAAAGGTGAGTGTGCCATATGTGTCACAATTGGGGTCATTAGAGGTTTGAAGTGGAGCAAATAAGGTTCATTTGATGGCCTTGGGATGTGTAAGTGAGATGAGATGCAAAGTCATCTATAGAAGTCAAAATTGACTCATTTTCCACCACCTTTTCTCTCTCTTATCATTCTAATTCGAGATTGGAGACAAGGAAACAAGGGTTTGAGTGATCAAACTTGGTGATTCAAGGAGCATGGAGGGGTGAAATCATCAAAAACAAGGTGACAACCACAAACACCTCAACTTTCTCTATCTTTTTATGTCAATTTTAGAGGTGTTGGTGATTGTTTGGTGGTTGTTGGGTTGTTGTTTTGACGATATTGTACTACTTTGAAGTTTTGTTGTTGGTGTTGTGGTTGTTGTTGGTTTGGTGGGGTTGTTTAAAAACCCAGAATTTTCAGCAGTTTTGCTATCGAGAACGCGATTAGCGCACTAATGTTCTTCCTGATGAAGAACGTATAGCTGCCTGGGAATCAGCGCGCTAATTCACAGACCATGCGCTCTAGATTCTGCTATTTTGACATTATGTTTGTTAAGTGACTTAAAACACCTCCAAATGACTAAAAATCAATTATAAATGGAAATAGGTCATTTCGAGCGGTAATTTGGGATATCTAGGACTAGGCGGAGTCGAACCGGGTGTTATTAATGGGACACGAAGTGCGGTTTGAGGTGTGTAGTATCCCAACTGGAATTTCTTGAGCAGTACTTTATTTTGCTTTTGAATTTTTATTCAGTCCTTCATTACTCTATTCTTGGTATGATATAATGGACGAACGTTGAGGCTCTCCCTCTGTGCCATTTATATGTGTACGTCCACTAGGCCATAGCAGGTGTACCATCTCGGTGAATAAGGCTACCCGAGAGTCGTGTAGGGCACGTGTAGGTGCGTCACAGGTTCCACACCGACCACCTAGCGGATCTTGATACTCGCCTGCAGTAGTCTGTTGGGAGTCTGAAGTATGGCGCTAGTTTGACCCTAGGCTCTAGGAACACACACACTTTGAGCTTTCACTATTACTTATGCATGCAGTGAGCATAGTTGCATGTTTATATTTTTGCATATTTATCTAATAGTGTTGTCTAAATTCCAGTATTTTCCTTCCATATTGATCACTTAATTTCCTTCGGAATACTCAATCTGGACTCGTCATCTGTCCTTTTGTGATGGCTTGAGTGCAGATCCTAGTACAAGCCGTGGCAAGGGCGAGCTACCTGAATATTTGTGAATTAGAGACATATAGTCAGGCTTGTACGTTTGCATATATCTATTTTGTTTTATTTTGGGATTTGGGATTTGGGATTGTGAGATAGTTCAGGACTCTATACTGTTGATATTTTGATACATTGAGGTACAAGATTGATATATGATGGTATATGGGTTTTCCACTATAGGTATCAGAGTTAGTTGCATGACTTTAATGCTTTATATATTAGTTGTCATGTTAAAAGACTTCCGCTGTGATTTATTTGAGTTTAAAATGATCTTAGCAGATGACTTGAGTTCAGTAACAATTTAAACAGTAAATTGTTGTAATTTGAGGTTAATAATGATTAAATGGTGGATAAGTTGGCATGTAGGACACAGTTGGCGCTGGTAGGCTAGGTTGTGGGCCCGTGGCGGTCCATTTGGAAAATAGGCTGTTACATGCCTAATCTAAATCAAATATTTATCAGAATATGCTAATTAATAAATAACTTAGAACACAATCACCTAGAACATCCATTCGGGAATATAGCCCTATAGATTAATCTTAGTTACTTCTTTTATAATCGTTGTTAATAATCATAGACATAGATTCAAAATCACAATACCTTAATACATATCTGCAACTATGCATGCAATATAAATCTTCATTAGTTGTAATTCACAAAAACAACTTATTAAATCGTGATTGTTGTGTATGAATAGATCTAAAGCATTAAGTTCATGATTCCTTAATTATAACTATATAGCAATCCAAAGTATATACATGTCTAGGGTTTGTTTAGATTAATATAGCCCTATAGATTAATCTTATAATATAATTGAAAGACATAATTAAATAAATATATCTTAATGAAATAAACAAAGTCCCAATGTTGCTTCAAACATAAACTCAAAAAAACTAAACTTATGAGGCCACAAGGCTAGAAGAAAAGTCAATTTCGAAGCCCTAAGGTCATATTTATAGTTTCCCAAGTTTACTATAATAGATGAACTCAAATCTTTCATACTAATCTAAAAAACTCATAACCAACCTTAGCAATTTGTCTGCAATTTCTAAGTTGTACACAAATCGTTGAGTTAATACTAGAAATTGGTCTTTATACTCCACCGATTCAGCTGGTGATTTCTAAAATGATTCATTGGCACTTACTTGCTGCCAATTTAGGTGGAGATCCCTAGTGTATTCCTATATCAATGGCTAATCTATGGACTTTTCTATAGTTGATTATTTTGCTCTTCTTCCAATTTTTTCCATTTCTTCATTTTCCTAATTAAACCCTGAAATCATAAAAACAAGAGAATACCTAATGTAATATCATTATTTATATCTAAAATCAACCTAAATTATAAAATATGTCTAATTATTGACTTGTCTAATATCCCCAAACTCAACATTTTGCTGTCCTGAGCAAATGAATACTCTAAATCATATTCTCTTTTCATTCTTTATAAACTTATTTCAATCTAGTTCATTTTAAATTTAAATAATAGAAGCTTTAAAATAGAAGTGATTTTCGAATGGAAACATAAAACCCACAAGTAAATGAAAGTTATGATAGAATAAAATGATTTAGACAAAACGAAATATCTCTTAATGATAACTCAACCACCCAATGCAACGCCCTTTAGAACTTAAAGTTTATTACCAAGGCCAGTACATAATATAGGTTTTCCCAATCTCCACTGCCAAGCATCAAGCTTACGATGACTAGTATAGAATCTCAAAACACAAAAATCACTAGATTAATCTTAATTTTAGAAAATACCTTATAATAGCACCACAATCAAAATCAATAGGAATTTTGCCAAGATACCAATAAATACATCTTTTAAAATGTGTTAGATTAAGAAATAATTCATTCAACTCTAGTTTCAAGCACTCGAGCTAAATATTTTCTTTGAAGAGTTTAAGAACATCCATTTTTTTCATCTCTCATTCTTTTCTACTCCATCCTAATTATTTCTTTATTATATATTTCTTTTCATTTTGTTGTTGAGTCCTTGCTCCATTTCCTATGGACATTCTCAAATTTTTCCCACTATAGATTCCCTAGTTCATTTCCTATGGAATCCATAGGACTCTCTATATAATTGTAAACTCTTGTTAACACTTCTCACTATCCACTAATATTGAAGAAAGTATTTTTTCTAACTTATAGAATTTCATTGGTTTCTAACTCATTTTTTCTTTCAATTGTGGTATAATAGCTTTCTATATATATACATATATATACTATAAAAATATTTAATCAATAGCCTTTGTATTACAAGATTCTTATAAATCTATCTTGTTCATCTTGCAGAATAGTTTCGATCTTCTACCCATTCTCATGACTAACACAAGGCATTCAATTTGGTTTGTACATCAACTAGCAAAGTCAATTAAAAAGAGTATAAAAATTGATTCCTTCTATCATAGAATTCACTTAGGTAATAAAAATATCACTTCCATTCAAAATCTATTATATATTCATTTTCATTATCATTCTTTTCCTAACTAAAAATAAAGTAAAATGAAATTCTTACTTACTTGAATTCGGAAGAAATTTGAAAAATTTCATCAACTTACTTGAATATCGAATATAAAGTTTGAGCTTAGCATCAATTCTTAAGTTATCTACTACCTTTCTTTCATTTCCTTGCTTTCTTTGCTATCATTGTCATACTTCACCTAAAATATCCCCAAACTCATTCCAAAACTTCTCCTCATGGTTTTAAAATGAAGTCGGGTTTCCAATAAAACAACTATACCCTGTGAAGTATAAACGATTTAATATAATCCTAAATTGGACAATTAATATAACAATAAACTCAATATAGAAACTTCATCAAACAGGGTGCATAAAAATTATAATAAGCATTACCAATGTAACAAATGTAGCATCAAATGTATCACCAAAACACTTTATAAAATGTATCACATGAATTCACATTACTAATCACAAATTAGAAATATTGAATCACTACATATCACATAGTATATCACCAGAGATACAAGTGAGACCTCACACAATATCACCCAGAGACAAAGAAGATAAAATGGAGTAAAGAAATCAATGTCATCATTCGGAAGTTGCATCATCATCATCTTCCACTAGATCAATCCTCTAGAACTGGTAACTCATAGCGAGGTCATGGAGGTGGTAGTCTCGACTTGACATTATTTGAACATTAAGACTACTATTAATCGGTAGCCTCATATATGTAGACAGTACAAGGACATCTGCACCTCCTTGTCTTTTATGTCTTCTAGACATCGTTCTCTCCCTCCTGCGAATGCTCCGTGCTAAACCCCTTTGATTCTCGAACACCAGTTCTTGATTTCTCAGAGTTTGCATTTAATTGAGCAGAATTATACCCTTAAAGGCCAACTCTGAATCTTCCATGTATATTCCATCATAGTTCCTAGCAGATTGCTCCACATTCGAAGCATTTTTACCTCTCAACATTTGTTTCTAAAACTCTCCTCGTGTCATCTCTAATTTTTCTTCTCTGCTTTGTCTTTTTTCAGGCTATCTCAGTCTTCTCTTTTTCATCTTCGGAATCTTCATATCCATCAATTTTTCCATATCTCTCTATAAATTCATCTGTGATGGTCTTCTATGGTAGAACATCCATTTCAAGCCTTGCCACGTTTACTTGATTTGCTCTACAAAAAGTCGTGATCATAAAAGGAAAATGTATTTTTTTCATTCTTCTTTAAGGTGATAGCACTTCTTATTGACTCGTATATAATCTTGTCAATATCTAAATATATCAATCATATGACAATATGGTAAAGTAAGGTAGCTTTGTAGTTCACTATCTCATAATATTACAGGTTTAGGTGTAATTTGACATTGATGAAATAACACCATGCATTAGTGATTTTCTTAAAAAATTCAGTAGTTATTTGCTTCAGGTACCCCTTAATTTCAATAATGAATCCATTACCATAGATTGTCTCTAAACCTCCCCTAATTGCCTCGGTGAGGTAGTTGTAGTTAATCGCGTGTTCGGGCTTTGGGTACTCGTCGCTTCCTCTTTGGTGAAAGATCGATAAACCAAAATATCGATTTATTCTTGTAGAAGAATAATCTATTGTTCTTCCTCGAAATCGTAATTTTGTCTTACTGTCACTTCCAAAAGCATTTGCATAAAACTCTCGCACCAAAATATTACATCAATTCTCACTAGGAACATCATCTAGGTCTAGGTGGTTATAGTCTCTAGTCAATAATCCTCAGTTCCTTGCCTCAATGATATATAGGATCTTATGCTTATATTTCAAATCATTCTTCACATTGAGTCCCCTATCCAAAATCAACTTCCTATCTTTCATTAAATCATTCTTAAATTTGGTAAATGTCTTCTCATTGATAAAGTTTTCCTTCTTAAGAACATAATTGTTCGCCTCCGTCTAGATTTCCTATTATATTTCCTCCTCCTCATCCTCATATTCTTCCTCAGAATGATAGTTAAATGATATAGGTGAAGTAGACTCTCTTTGTGGTCTAATTTTAAGTGTGTTAAAAGAAATTGACGTGGGTTAGATTTGGGAAACTTTGGATTTATTCCTTGTTTTCTCTACTAACTTCCCATTTCCACTTCTGGCCATTTGGATAAGTACAAGTAAAAGAATGAACCTGTAAAACCATTTAAAACCAAATCGTCGGAAAAGTGTTCGGTAAAATTCAACTTAAGAATCTAATAAAGAGAAATTCATTTGAAAATTTATTTATAAGTTAAGAGTTTGAAATTCATATGAAATTTATCGTTAAAACATCATTGATAAAAACAATCATACATAAGTAATTCAAATCTTGCGATAGACAAACAAAAAAAAACCCTTAAACTCATTTGAAACTTACTCTCAAATTAGTTTGCATATAAAATTCAATCCATTCGATGTACACTAAAAATAGTTCAAAAACTCGATGGCAATAAACAAATCATTACACCACTCCCATACTAGTATTATAATTGAAAACATTCGACATCAAAAAACCAACTTAGAGTAAAAATTCAAAATATAGCTTCTTACCTAAGTACAAATTCAAAATGGATGAAAACCAAATATATTCTCAATAAAAGTTAGGGTTTTCATTGATTACCTTCTTGAAAGTGACTCTTTCAAGATTGGAATTCTAAGACTCCTCTAGAAAATTCCTCCAAACGCCTACTTCGATTTCCTTTTGCTCAAGCCCAAATTATCTCAAAACTCTCAAAACTCATCAAATTTTTAGTGAATGTGTGAAGATTGAGGTGAAAATCACTTAAATACACTAAAATCTAGCTTTAGAAGGATGAATCTAGTCGAGAATTTGCCTCCTGATCAAAAAGTTGCAATTGTTTATGAGTGAAATGGATAAATGTGGCGATTTTGAGTTTCTAGTTTTAAAAACTCGTATTCGTTCTAAGCGAATCAGGGTTTAAGTGGTGTGACATCCGAGAATTTTATAAACTTAATTAGGTAGCTTATTAAGTATTTTTGGATTTAATTTGGGATTTAGGTATCCGAGGTGGGATCCACGTGTTACAAATCAGAGATTGTAAATTTTAATATTATTTTTGTGTGTTGTATGCCTATTTGATGTATTATACACTATTTCGATGCGAAATAAGGTTAAGTGGAGTGTATACGTGATGTCCATGAGTTCCAGAGCACGTTGGACAATTTTCTCCAATTTTGATAATTTCGGGGTTTTGGCTCGAGATACGTGCCGACACAATTTTCGTGGAAGTTTAAATGTCGACCCAAGCAACTGTTTAAAGTTTCGAAAAAAAAATATTTACAACTATGTTTGAAAATTCGAATTTTGGACTTTTAATAAACTAAATGAGCTGACGTGGGCTCCACACCTTGATTTATGTGCGAGACCAGTTGTTTGGAAGTTTTTGAGCGCTTTGGTGATTCTCCAACTTTTGGCAAAATTGAGGCATTTTTCGGGGATTTATTTCGACATAAATTGAAGAGATAATCACGAAATTAAATAAATTAATAAATAAATTGGTAAGCGCCTAGTGACACGTAGGGTCGAGGGTGACACACGTAGTTCGTACAATAGTGTGCACGCCCTAGGGTGGTCGTTGCCGTGCTTAGTGAGTTTTAAATGAGAAAATACATAGGCATATACAGTTATATATATAGTTGATATATGTAAATATATATAGCCTATAGTTTCATTTAATTAATTTTAATCAATTGGATTCACCTCGAGATGCGCATTGCGCGGAACTTGAGAAATACTTTATTAAAACCATAAGGCGATTGGAATGGTGGGCTAGTTAATGGCCATCAAGTTCGACCTCGAGATACGCATTAACGTATCTTGCGAACGATCAAAATATAAGTAGAAAGAATAGTTTCATTAGATTTGCCTCGAGACTCGTATAGTACGAATCTCGATGAAGTCAAACACTTATCATCAACAGAACCTCTGCCTCGTCAATTTCGATTTCGAAACTGAGAAGTCGAGACCGAGAGAGGAAGATGAAGCTCGTCAGAGAGAGAGAGAGAGACCGAGGAAGGAGAGGGATCACGAATCGAAGGTGCGTTGTTGTTGTTGATTTCGTTACTGTTGTTGTCGAATTCGTTGTGGTTGTCGTGGCCGTTGATGTTGTTGATCGTTGTTGTTGGTATGGGTTGTTAATGGAGGTTCGAATTCGAGGAAAGAGATGACAGAGAGTCATCTCCTTTCCTCAAGAGTGTTCTTCTCCCAACCTCAATCGATCAACAACAATCAAAGAAAAAAAATAATAATAAAAAATATAATTCTTCTCTGTAAAAAAGAGAAGAATTGTACTCGTCAGGGAGGAAGGGACCCCTTCCTCTTATAATAATAATAATAATAATAATAATAATAATAATAATAATAATAATAATAATAATAAAATATAATATAAAATAATATATATGGTTTTAAAAATAGGAAAAAACAAGTAAATAAAATCCTTGGAAATTGAGAAAATTATAAAAAAGGGGATTTTTGGATAAATTAATGAAATTGGTAGTTCTTATGAAAAATGAGGATTTTGAGATTTTATCGAGGATTTTTACCGGGTATTTTTTTAGTAAAGCGTGCTATGATACCTGAAAATGTTCAAAATTTGAAAAATTATTTTAAAGCCTAGTCAAGGGTGATTTTTGATTCCGAATCACAATTTGGAGTCAAAATTGAGATCTGGACATCCGAGGAGTTGATTTGGAGGGATTTCGAGGTTTTTGGGTCGAGTAGAATCGATAAATATATAAAAAATAGAAAAATTATATTTAAGCCTAAACAACATAATTTTCGATGTCGAACAATAATTTTGAGTTAAAAAATGAAGAACGAGCATCGAAAAATTTATTTTTGAAAGGACTTGAAGGGTTTCGGGACGCGATTGGGTTTAAATTGCAAACAATTGGAAAAAAGGGTGAAGTTGTTGTGAAGACTTACAGGACGTATTAATGAATTGTAGGACCGCGATGGGAGCCTCATGTTGACTAGTTTACCGACTCGGAGTGCAATAGAGTTACGATATCGCATTTATAAGGTTAAGTAAATCTCATGGTAACATTTACATTGTATGAGTATTTCTCTAATATAATTGCATGCACGGTTCATCGATGCATATTTATTGATCATTGATTCATGGAAATGAGAGGAAGGAGGCCTTTGGGGGTCCCATTGTGTTCATTGGCTTTATGTGTGGTAAAATGAACACCGTGGCGCTTTGCGACTGGAGTCACTAATTATTGTTGACATTTTTTTCAAATGGGTTGTTTTTGTGATGCTAGCCAAGATCATACTCCATGGAGAGTCGAGGGCGTGGCTTCTCGAGGGACTTCCTCCCAAACTCATGAATCTTTATTACTATTTACCAACCACTTTTGGAAAGACGTCTTCTGATTGTGGTCGGTCAACATAAACGGGATAGAATGTCTACTTGTATATTTATGATTCCTTGCGATATTATTGTTCGTTTAAATTCTTGGAATACAATGCATTTGATTATTACAGATGTACTGGATAGTATGTGATTTACTTATTTGACATTATTGAATTTTTATAATTGGATAATAACAGGTTCTAGCAGCGACAAGGAAAAGGGAAGCTTTACGATTATATGTGACTGGCTAAATGATTTTCACTATATATGTATTGGTTTTTGAATATATTATATTGTATAAATTGGTTTATGGGTTTGAGTGTGATTAGGATCTCCTTTGGAATGCTGCAGAGCTAAGGTAATGAAAGTTTAAGGATTTTGAAAATCTGAGATAGATTAGAATGAATAAATAATTTTTGTTAATACGATATATATTGTTATGGGTGGATTGTGAGTCATTCGACATTTCCACCAAAGCTGAGCATGTTTTGTTAAAGATTTTTGAAGGACGGGATTTCTGGTGTAGGCTTAAAAATAAAGGAGTTGTTGTCGAAAAATCGAAAACTTTTTACAAAATTTCTAAGGATTATTCAATTCATTTAAATGAACTTTACATTTTAAGATTCATTTTAGAATCATTTATGGTTAATAAAATTTTATAATTGATGATAATATGATATTAGTATTAATTATTTATTGATTGAGAGGTTAAGATTGCTAAATTATCAAGGGATTAGGTAATCTAGGTCGATCAGATGCCATAATTAGGTGGGGTCTGACAAGTGGATTCGCTTGGCAATCGCTGATTAAATCACTAAAAATATGCATCAGTGGTTCAACGATTAGTTCAGCGAATCCTAGTTATAAGTTTAAATCGATGAGAAATCGCTGACCTAAAATTACATTGAAAATTCTGCACACAGCTGCCGATTTTCTCAACGGATTCCAGTACAAATTGGAATCGTTGTGAAATCGCCAGTCGATTTTAATTATTTTTCAAATTTAATCGATTTTTTCATATAATTATCACATATATGTCCGATAAAAAGGTAGAATTATTCAAAATTATCAGAATTTGACTATGATTTGTACTAAAAAATAATTTCATTACTATAAATAATCGATTAATATAAGAATTAATGCATAAAGACAATATAATACGGAAAGAAATTGGCTCCATCAACCCCCTACAAAAAATTATTTCGAAATTAAATTTCTTAAATATCCCGATTATAAGAGTCAAAAGTTGAGAGAATATAAAAATAACTAACTAATCCTAATACTAAAACTGAAAGTAAATATAGAGTTTGGATTGCCTCCCATAAAGCGCTTTTGTTCGTAGTCGTTCGCTCGACTAAACTACACAGTTCTAAACTGGTTCTATAAACTTAAGTGAAGGATTATCCACTCTAGTGCCATTCTAGATAGTGTTTGTTTGTCCGTGCACCCTATAAGTGATTGTCTTATTCAGAGTATCTATGATAGCTTGCAAAGTAGCTAAGAAATGTCTTCCTAAGATTAATGAAGAATCTTCATTGATGAAGTGTGGCATAACCAAAAAGTCTATGAGAATAATGTACTTTCAATTTGAACTGGTACATTAGTAACCTCTACTATTAGTTTCACTGAATAACCATTTGACAAAATAACTCTTTCAGAAGCAAGTACATCCAACTCCAGTTGAGTCTGAAGAAAGAAGTGAATTGACATGTAGTTTGCTCTAGAACCTATATCACAAATAGCTTTAAAATATCAAGTCCATTTAACTTTTATGTTTATGTATATATCTCCTGGATCATCAAGCTTGATAATTGCTAAATTCTTCTATTTCTTCTTCTTATTCTTTGTAACTTTAAATTCCTCCATTTTAATATCATTCTTAAAATTGTTTGGTTGCTTAACCCTATATTCTTGGGTTATTGTCTTTTGATTTGAAGTTTCTTCAACTTACTTATTCTTTGTCATAGCATTTTCGTCTTCTATTGTTACTGCATTAATGGCATACACTTTAACTTCATGATGATTTAATTCTAAAGATTCATTATCATTATTTTGTTCATTATTAAATTCATCAGAGTTATCATAGACATCTTCATCATTAAAATGAAAAAGTAACAATTTTGTTTTCAAATTTCATAGGCATTGTTCCTTCAAAGATATCTAACTTGTGTTTTAGCTATTTTAAAAAATGGTCTTCCTAAAAGTATAAGTGGAGATTTAGATGATAAAGCGTCTCCCATTTCCATGACATAGAATTCAGCTGAAAATACTAAGTTATTTACTTTTACTAAAACATCTTCTAGTAAACTATAAAGTTTAATAATTGTGTTGCCAGCTAAGTTAAAATTAATAGATGTATTTGTTAATGAACTTATTTTCAATGACTCATATAATTTAAGTGACATAAAATTAATTGATGCTTCAAGATCACACATAGCAAAATCTATAAAAGAAGTTCCTAGTGTAATAAGTATTCCAAACATTCCTGGATCATATTATTTCTCAGGTATTTTCTTTTTAATTAAAAACATACACATTTTGTCCTAAGTTTTCTTTAGATTCTTCCAAAAACTTATCCTTTGATTCAGAGAATTCTTTCAAAACTTCATCATAATTAGAAAATTGCATATTTGATTCCATTAATGGTTTATTAATTTATATTTTCCTAAATGATTCAAGAATGTCTTCATTGGTTTTTTCCTCCCTGACATCAACTAATCGTTGTAGAACGGTAGAATATGAATACATATCTTCATTAAAATTATTAGAAATCTAATCATTTTATCCTTATCTATTAATTTGGACTTTTATAAAAAAAATTCATATTTTTCAACTCTGGCTAAATACCATGGGTAAAGCCTTTCAAGAAAAGGTGTATATTTAAATTGTTCAAACATCAATTCTCTAGTAGGAATGACATTAGCCATCATGTCTTTTTTTTCTTCTTTAATAGTTTTATGTGCTTTCTTTTTATTACCTCGTTTAAGTATCTTTCCAGTTATTTCTTGGGGAACCAAAGAATTTATTCATCATTGTATTAACTTCTTCAGTATTTTCTTGACACACATTCATAGGATGCGTAACCGCATTACAGAATCCATAAGCTTTAACTTGATTAGATCTATCATTGATTAACAGCTTGATCATATTAGATAATTCAACAATTTTATCATCAGACATATTATTTCTTCTATTATCAACTCCATAAAGTTTTTTTCTTGAGGATTCAAAGTTTTCACCATATTTCCTAGATTATTTTTTCATTTTATTAATTGCTTCATTTGCTAAAGTAGGCGATGTTTCAAATAAAGATATGCCACATATTTTGTCTAATAACCTTTATTCAAAGTGATTGAGTCATTCATAAAAATATTCTAATAAAGCTCTTTGAGTATTTCAATGATGTGGGCAACAAAAAGTTAATCTTTGAAATCTGTCCAAAAATTAATTAACATTTTTGTCATCTTTCATCTTTGCAACTGTAATTTGCTTTCTATAGGAACTAATTTTTCTAGCAGGAATATATACATCTAGGAAAGCTTATAACATCTGAGTCATATAGTTGTTGAATCTTGGGGGAGGTAGAACAATCAATATTGTGCTTGATCTTTTAATGCAAAAGGAAAAGCTTTAAGTTTGACTTGTTCCAAAGTACCTCTTTCAATTTCATCCTGTTAATTTTATGTTGATACTCCCTTATGAATTTTTGTGGGTCTTCATTGTCTTTACTATAGAAGTTAGGTAAGGTACTAATAAATTTAGGTCTAAATTCAAATTCCAGAAATCTATCGGGTATGTTACGCACATAGGCTCATATGATGTAACATTTTCACTTGCTCATCTAAAAGTGAGTTCTTTATTATTGTTGTTATTATTATTGATAACTCAATCATCATTATTATTATTAATGACATTGTCATTAACTTCATTGGTATTATCCTTCATCCTATTAGCTAATTTTTTCCCTAAGTTGTTGTTGTTGTCTTAAACTTCGATTAAAAGTTCTATCTATTTGTGACGACCCTCCCCCGACTTAGTGTCGAGTCGCTCGGCCCAAACCATTACCCAAGCCTAAGTACCTAAACCAGGTCCGAGCAACAGCTTAGCTCGCCTAAACAAAACTGCGGAAAGACAATAACTATGCAAATGGATAACAAATGTGAAATCAAGGAAATAAAATATCCATTAGGCTATTTAAAGTAAGATCCATGAACTAATTTTTCAAAAGTCTATTCAATTCATAATATCCCAAAATACTTCCATAAGTTCTAATTACGAAAATGAATGGTTCAAGCTACCCAACAAGTCTTAAGTTACAACTCAAAATCATAAGTTCTCAAAATCAAATAACTAGGTATTAGGAGCGCACGAGGCTCACAATAAAATAGAAGACTTCAAGCTAACTTTTTTCCCTGTCGCGATCTAAAGCAGATGTGGATGTACCTGGAGAGTAAGTGGGGTGAGCTAAAAGGGGCAACGGAGCTCAATAAGAGGAAAACCCCGCTCAAACATCAAACATGCAAGTACTAGTTAATAAAGATGCAAGATCTAACATGGAGTTGAAATCAAATCATCAAGTATATAATAGAAAGCATGGAAATAAGATTCATATATATAATTAAATGTAAACCATTCATTCTATTCATTTAAGACATGTTCCAAGATGCATTAAACCATAATAGCAAGAGGTTTGAAAATCATAAATGAAAGCATTCATGCATAGGAGCCCACAAGAGATATACCATAAAGAATAATAATTATAAGTCATTGTTCTATTCAATGCATACTAGTTATTGACTTGATTCCGGTGACCGATTCCCTACTCTTAAGGTGATGAAGATCACTAGTGAACACAATAGTCATTGTGTCCCCTCAATGGTCCTATCAAACCAGCAATAAGTTCGTCCAAGCCGTCGCCCATATTTGCACCAAGATCACTTAGAGTTTTCATGAGAAGTTTACTACCGCTCATGTCCTCAATTTGCCGCGATTTCCACTCCCGATCCTTCCGCGCGTAGGGTTCTATGTGAACCGTTTCGCGAATCTATAAAATTTAAGACTCATTGTCATTAATTAACAAATCTCATTTCAAAGTTACTCAATTTCAAATTTATTAGCAAATTACTTTGGGTCCACTAGTGTGAAACCCGCAGGTTTCGCGTTGTCGAGAACCCTCGTTCGGGTGTGGTAGTGCAACTCAAATTCCACGAATTTCGTTTCTTTTTATTTTATTCTATCCATTTTTATTATATATATAATACTTTAGTCTATTTTTATTTTTTTATATTACATATGTATTTTATTATATATATTTTTTATTTTTTATTTGATCCAAGGGCCAAAAGGCCCCCGGTTGGGGGTGGCCAGGGGTCAAAGTGACCCCTGACCACCCCCCACCCTCCCGTGCTCACTACCATTTGCTCACATGGGGCCTCCTAATGGAGTCCCCTTCTCTTTTGATGGTGGCGCCCTACCGCCGCCCTAACTGATAGTAGCGGCGGCGAGGCCGCCGCCCTTCTCCGACGGTGCCAACGGCGCCACCCCTTGGGGTTCTCTACCAAAATTTTACAAACTCAAAATCAAAAGGAGAAAAATATGTTTTCCACCATTAATGAAGCAAACATAAGCTTGCAAATTTGTTTAGACAAGAAAAAAAGGGTATAAAGGGTGGTTTACCTTCAACGGATGTCCCCTTGGCACCACCACGATTCCCCAAACAAGTCTCTTCTCCTTTTCTCTCTTAATTTTTGTGTGTGAACAAAAGGAGGCTAGGGTTTACAATTAAATTTATATAGTGAGACCAATTTTGTTTAGGGTTTATGAAATTACTAAATTACCCCTGGGATGGGTGTTTTTGATTTATGGTTCGTCACAACATCCCCGATTTTAAGAACTTTCGTATCGAAATTAAAAGTAAAGTATACATGTAGCCCAACGTGTCCGTTCGCAACGATTTCTTTTACGACCCTTTTTTATACTGATGCAAATTCGCAATTGCGAAACTTACTTGTACCCTGCATGAAATAAAATTTACCCTTGATTCCGACATCCTAACATTCTTATGTTCCATCCTACTCGATGGGAATTTGCGAGGCTTATCTCGTATAGGTCTTATTATAGTCATTAAACTTTAGCTACCCACCAAGTCTTCATATCATCACGCGTAGGTATTCTCTTGTATGCTCCACCAAAATTGCAATGGATGCCTAATTCGTTCAATAAGAAAGTATGTTAAAACCTACTGAGATGTGATTTGGTGCCTGTCTGTATCATAAATATCTCTACCTATCTGGCAATAAAACCATACTGTCAACTGGCAGTAGGAACGAGGATAGCTACCCGCTATAGAATGAGCACTAGCACACCAACTATATCGTTATCTCGGTTACATATTAATGAACGAATTTTCATGTCCTTGCGACTCATCTGTGGAGTCTACAAATGAGCATGTCAAGTATTCCTCTCGAGAGTAATACCTTAACATCAATGTTAACATATATTTATCGGCATTTATTGTTGTAGGTTTTATATTTTGAGTCAACTCTTACGATCCTGGACAACTGTTTTAAATTCATTTGGCTTATTCATGTTTACATTCGGTGAACAAGCACCTCTTGTCACCTTTCTGAGCTAACTCTTAACTCTCACAACTTTTTAAAAGTTTCTCTCACTGAGAAATAAAGTGTCTTAACTTTTATATGTTACGTTTGAAAGTAACAGTCACTCCTATCGAGAAATCTCAAGTCACTTACTTCCAATGATTTTCAAGATTTTTCAAGATGTTATCAATATAATTAAAAATTTGGGTTTTCGAGTGAGTTACTCCCTTTGTAAGTCTGATGGCTACGAAAGGCTATCGTAGTGTTCAATGTATTTTTTGGATTTGCAATCCATTATACCACATATTAACTCATTCTTCATTTTCAAAAATCGATCCTATATTAGGATCCCCCAATTTTAAGGATTTTGTCAACATGAATTAAACTAAATTAAGTTGTAGTAGTTACATTATTTATTTCTCGACTTTATTTATTTTGTTCAACTGTCCCTTTTATGAACCAAATTAGGTTCCATATGACCTAACGGTTTTCAATCCTCATGTCTAACATCGTACAATCATACTAAGACTATATTTTTAGCTGGGTATCTTCAATTTTTATAATATGTCTATCATTGAGTTCATTATCATTTGACTCATATTACTAGCTTTAAGGTATGCTTTCCAAGTCGTACTAACTTGGTTCATTTATATTTTGTAGTACATTCAAGTAAACCACACTTATTTTGAAAGAAGGTGTAACGTTTTGGTATCCCCAATTTTAGTAACTTGGTTATCCTTGATACGCCACCCTCCATGATGTGTATCTATTTTAAATCAAAATCAATAGATCTACTTATATCGATGCGTCATGCACTTAATGCTCATTTTAACGTATTTTTAGTTTGGGGAATCCAATTTTGGTATTCTACCATCTATCTATAAGATCATCTAATTCCATCAATGATAGTATTATTTTATTTATTTATTTTTTTGTCAAGTTTTGCTCTGGCCTTTCTATCCCTAATGTACCAAATTTTGGTTTCCTAATAACAGTAATGATGGATTTCAAATTAACTAATGCATGTTGGTTTCATTACCAAAATTGGAGCCCGTACCTGCAACTACTCGTCGGGGGTCTCCTGGTCATGTTCAGCTACTACATGGACTCCTCGAGCATCTAGAGCTACACTCTTAACTGATGGTGGTGGGTTGGGACATCTGCTCTTATAATGTCCTGCTTCTCTACGCTGGAAACATATTATATGAAACTTCTGGTAATTCGGAGGTGGTTGTGCAACACTCGCGGACGCACTCGGTCTCAGCCCTTGCCATCGCTTTACTGCGACTACTATGATGGACGTCATGGCCTAAATTTCACACTCTGAGTAGCCAAAGGCGCAGTGACACGTAAATGGGTAGGGGTCCCAAAAGCTGCACCTAGGGTGTATGGCCACCCAATGATCCTCCATATCAGTGCTTCTTGAGATTTCCTCCATTAATTTTTTGATAAGTGTCGAAATTGCGTTTACCTAGACTATACTGATCGAACCCTCCCTGAAACTGCATACCATCCTCATGAAGTGTTGACTCACACTCGAGTGCCCGATGATAAGCCTGCTAGTATGTCTCTGATCACGATGGTGCCACCATACCACGTATGTCTATCCTCAATCCATCGATGAATCGTCTCTTACGTGTCGTCTCAGATGGACCATAATCATATGCAAACTCGACCAGCTCGTTAAATTTTGACGCGTACTCAGCCACGATCATATTGCCTTGTACCAAGGCAAGGAACTCTCTAATCTTATCTGCCTTAACGGTGTCTGGGAGCCACTCATCATAGAACAAACGTTTGAATTACGACCAACTCATATTTGGTCCCTGAGTTCTTGAAATAGACAACCACCATTTATACGCCTTGTGCTCCAGCAAGAAAGCTACCAACGGTACAATGGTCCTCTTGTCAATACCCAAAGTATCTTTCCTCTTTTCCATGTTCAATATCCAGGCTTTTGCCTCAATAGGATCAGGATCCCCATAGAAGTGTGGCACATTGTACTTCATGAACTCCTTCTAGATCCTGCCTCTCTGGCATGCCTCGTTCTCTCCATCAATATGGGTGTGGCCACTGCAGCTGCGGCAGTGATATAATCAACACCCTCCTCTACGGGATGGTCCTATTGTTGCTAGTGGAGGATTTGGCACTGATCCCAATGGTGCATGCTCGATTAGTCTAGTATTCCTCTGATTATATAATGGTTCCAAAATACGTGTCATGTTTCTTTTTTGAGACTGGGCGAGCTCCACCAACCTCTAGTCCTGTGCAAAAGTCAAGTCCTGAATGGCCTTCTGGTGTGTTTCAGTCATAGCAGATATGCGTTGTTCTATTTGACTGCGCCATTGCCTTTCTTATATTTCTTGAGTTTCCCTCAAGTTGTAGGAAGTTTCTCCGTGGTTGCTCATTGTGCACTGTAGAGCAACAAAGAGGAATTAGTCCTACAAAATTTGGAAAGTAGGCAAGAATATCTAAATGCTATAAATATTACAACACAAAACAAATAACATTATATTAATGATTTATTTCATGTTTTCAATCCCTCCCCATCCTAGGAAAGGTCTTTTGTGTACTTTAAGTCGAATTAAACTAATGTCCATACCATCGAGTTGTTCAACTTAAACTCGACCTTTAAACATAAAGGCTCTATATACTTAGGTTTCACTAACCTAACCATTTTCTCTAGATTCTAATACCTATTCTCTGATACCAACTGTGACAACCCTCCCTCGACCTAGGGTCGAGTTGCCCGACACAAACCGTTACCCAAGCCCAAGTACCTAAACCGGGTCCGAGCAATAGCATGGCTCGCCTAAATAAAACCGCGGAAAGACAATAACTATACAAATGGATAATAAATGCGGAATCAAGGAAATAAAATATCCATTAGGCTATTTAAAGTAAGATCCACGAACTAATTTTTCAAAAGTCTATTCAATTCATAATATCCCAAAATGCTTCCATAAGTTTTGATTACGACAATGAATGGTTCAAGCTACCTAAAAAGTCTTAAGTTACAATTCAAATTCATAAGTTCTTAAAATCAAATAACTTGGTATTAGGAGCGCACGAGGCTGACAATAGAAATGAAGACTTCAAGCTAACTATTTTCCCTTGTCGCGGTCTAAAGCAGATGTCGATGTATCTGGTGAGTAAGTGGAGTGAGCTAAAATGGGCAACAGAGCTCAATAAGAGGAAAACCCTGCTCAAACATCAAACATGCAAGTACTAGTTAATAAAGATGCAAGATTTAACATGGATTTGAAATCAAATCATCAAGTATATAGTAGAAAGCATGGAAATAAGATTAATATCTATAATTAAATGTAAAACATTCATTCTATTCATTTAAGACAAGTTCCAAGATGCATTAAACCATAATAGCAAGAGGTTCGAAAATCATAAATGAAATTGAAGCATTCATACATAGGGGCCCACAAGAGATATACCATAAAGAATAATAATAATTATAAGTCGTTGTTCCATTCAATGCATACTAGTTATTGAATTAATTGCGGAGACCGATTCCCCTACTCTCGAGGTGATGAAGATCACTAGTGAACACAATGGCCTTTGTGTCCCCTCAATGGTCCTATCAAAGCAACAGTAAGTTCGTCCAAGCCGTCGCCAATATGTGCACCAAGATCACTTAGAGTTTTTATGAGAAGTTTACTACCGCTCATGTCCTCAATAATTTATCTCCATCTCCTTAGCCAGGAGGGGTAATCTCAACTCCTTACTCAGGAGAGGGTCATCCAACTCCTTACCCAGGAGAGGGTCATCCAACTCCTTACCCAAAAGTAGGTAATTCCATCTCCTTGCCCAATATAAGGTAATCCCAATTTTTTTGTGCAACACATATACAACCATAGATAAGAAAATCAAGTTAATAGCATAATGCAACCCATTCCCAAGTCTTAAGTTCAAATCATGAGTCTTAATTATCTTATACCATGTCGTATTTGATACTTGAGCGAAGATCCCCACTTACCTCGATTTGCCGGGATTTCTACTCCCGATCCTCCCGTGCGCGGGGTTCTATGTGAACCGTTTCACGAATCTATAAAATTTAAGACTAATTCTCATTAATTCACCAATCTCATTTCAAAGTTACTCAATTTCCAATTTATTAGCAAATTGTTTTAGGTCCACTAGTGTAGGTCCCACGGGTTTCGCGTTGTCGAGAACCTCGTTCGTGTGTGGTAGTGCCACTCGAATTCCACGAATTTTGTTTCTTTTTTATTTTAATCTATCCATTTCTATTATATATATATATATATATATTATATTTTAGTTTATTTTTATTTTTTATATTATATATGTATTTTATTATATATATTTTATATTTTTTTATTTGATCCAATGGCCAAAATAGCCCCTTGTTGGGGGTGGCCAGGGGTCAAAGTGACCCCTGACCTCCCCCCACCCTCCCGTGCTTACTGTCATTGGCTCACTTGCGGGCCTCCTAATGGAGGCCCCTTCTCTTTTGATGGTGGCGCGCCACCGTCGTCCTAACTGACAGCGGTGGCGGCGAGGTTGCCTCCCTTCTCCGGCGGTGCCGACGGCGCCACCCCTTGGGGTTCTCCACTAAAATTTTACAAACTTAAAATCAAAAGGAGAAAAATATGTTTTCCACTATTATTGAAGTAAACACAAGCTTGCAAATTTGTTTAGACAAGAAAAGAAAGAGTATAAAGGGTGGTTTACCTTTAACGGGTGTCCCCTTAGCTTCGCACCATCACGATTCCCCAAACAAGTCTCCTCTCCTTTTCTCTCTCAATTTTTGTGTGTGAACAAAAGGAGGCTAGGGTTTACAATTAAATTTTTATAGTGAGACCAATTTAGTTTAGGGTTTATGAAATTACTAAATTACCCCTGGGTTGGGTGTTTTGGATTTGTGGGTCGTCACACTATTTCAAGATCAAACGGATGTAAAGATCCTGTAGAATTAACATGACGAAGTGTGTAGACTATACAACATCTAAAACCTTAAGAAATTATTTAAAAATCATCAGCAATGTAACCAAAAATTAATACGTGTCGAACGTGCACAATAATTTTTTGTATTTTTCTTTTATTTGTAGTACTTATAAATGGGATATCGTCTCCACATAGATATTGCAAACTTCTAAATAATGTATTTTTTCTTGTTTTTCTTAATTTAGTTAATCTAATTAAACGAGAATTGAAATACCAAATAACCGAAAACTATAACTATTAACTTAATTAACCAAACTAATTAAACTAATTCAAACAATAGCAAACTAAATTAAACGAAATTCAAATTTAATATAATGTAAATATCTAAACAAACATCTAAACAAACCACCACTAAACAATATAATATACTTGGAATGCATTCAAACACTTGAACATAGCATCGCTTCATAACTTAGTTATAATCATATCACATGGAATCTCATAATCATAAAATCCTAATTTATAATAGGTTAATAGCCTTTAGTAAACCATCAATTTTCCTATATTCATTGGAAGATAAGTCATATTCTTATCATTGTAGATCTACATATTAGATGAAATGCAATAAAATAGAAATATGATAGCATTAACACTTAATGAAATCCATGCCTAATCTAAATCAAATATTAATCAGAATATGCTATTTAATAAATAACTTAGAATACAATCACCTAGAACATCCACTCGAAAATATAGCCATATAGATTAATCTTGGTTACTACTTCTATTATTGTTGTCAATAATCATAGACATAGATTCAGAATCACAATACCAGAATACATATTCGCAACTATGCATGCAATATCAATCTTTATTAGTTGTAATACGCAAAAACAACTTATTAAAATCGTGATAATTGTGTATGAATAAATCTAAAGCATTAAGTTCATGATTCCTTAATTATAACTATATAGCAATCAAGAGTATTGTGACATTCGAGAATTTTATAAACTTGATTATGAGGCTAATTAAGTATTTTCGAATTTAATTTGAGATTTAGGTATCCGAGGTGGGACCCACGCGTTATGGATTGAAAATCATAAGTTTAATATTAGTTTTGTGTATTGTGTGCCTATTTGATGTATTATACACTATTTTGACGTGAATTAGGGTCAAGTTCAAGTATATACGCCATTTTCGTTAGTTCCGAATCACGTTGGAGAATTTTCTCCAATTTTGGCAATTTTAGGGTATTTTTCAGAATTTAATTTGAAGTTAAAAATAAAAGATAATCATGAAATTAAATAAAATAATAAATAAATCGGTGGGTGCCTAGTGACACACGGGGTCGAGGGTGACATGCGTGGGATATGCGTAGCATGAGCATCAAGGAAAAGAATGGTTGAACGTTGCTGTTGAAGAGATGTGTCCACGCCTCGAGAAGCATGCAACTTCATCTCAAGAGAATCAAGTGGTGTATGTTTATAAACATAAGATCTACCTCGAGACACGCGACATGTATCTTGAGGAGATCAATACAATTTATTTTGTTTAAGGCAGTTAAGTGGTGATTATCTTGTTAATAGCCACAAGATTGACCTCGAAATACGCAACACATATCTCGAGAAAGATAAAAAATTATATGAAACCATTAGATTTGCCTTGAAAGTCGTCTGATGCGAATCTCGAAGGAATTCATATATATCCAACTCACAATTAAATCATTTCTCCTACACCTCTGTTTCGTTAGTGAAGTCAAAATCGATAGGGAGATAGAGAGAGACCGGGAGGGAGGGAGGGAGAGAGAGAGAGAGATAGAGATCAAACCAGATAGAGGGGTCGAAATCAAAGGAGAAGGTGAGACTGTTGGTTGCGTTATTGTTGTGGATTGGTGTTGCTATCATTTTTGTGCTGTGGGTTGTTGTCGATAATGTTGTTGGGTTGTTTATTATCGTTGTTGTTGGCTATGGAGGTGGTTGTTGTTTCGTTAATTGTTGTTGTGCATGATTGAACCTACTTAGACTTTTAAACATTTATCTCATAAATTATATAATTTATGGAATTTTAGTTTTGTTTTACTTCTGCATTTATTATTCCATATTGTTAGTGTGTTATTCTGCAAATTAAAATAGGCGTGCTTGATTGTTACTTAGGGCTAGTTCAGGAATCGAGATTGAATAACGGTTTGGGCCGAGCGACCTGACCCTAGTTCAGGTGAGGTCATCACAGTAAATATGTTGAAATAGGTGTGTCAGACTGTTACTTAGGCCTAGTTCCATTGATTGGGATGTAGTTCAGAAATACGTGCCACATTCCTTTCTTGAGACTAAGCTAGATCAGCCAACCACTAATCCTTTGCGATGGATAAGTCCTGAATGGTCCTCTAATGTGTCTCAGTCATAGTAGATATGCGATGTTCCATCTAAGTGCGTCATTGCCTTTCTTCTCATTACTGAGTATCACTTAGGTCGTAGGATGTCCCTTCGTGGTTACTCATGGTGCATTGTGGAGCAATGAAAATCAAATTTGTCTCACAAGGTAAGAAAATGGCAAGAATATCTAAACGCTATAGATACTACAACACAAAGAAAATAACATTATATCAATGTTTTATTTCATGTTTTCAATTCCTTCCCATCCTATAATTGGTCATTTGAGCACATTAAGTCGACTTGAACCAATTTCCCATACCATTGACTTAAATGCTCTATATACATAGGTTTCATTAACCTACGTTTCCCTATGTTGTAATCCCTATTCTCTGATAACAACTATGAATATGGAATAATAGGATAAGCGATGTGAATAGGGAATAAAGTTTTGTAAAACACATCAAATTCACACAAAAACATAGCACGTTGACAGAGTTATCAACAAGCACCATACATTTTTGGAGTGTTCAAAAGGCAATTTCATTGTGTTTTTTTAATATCGCGTTTATGAAGAGGAATTTGTAGGTTCAAATTTTAAGAAATTGGTTATAAAATGTGTCTGATTATTTAAGGTACAATTAATCTGTATTTTCGAAGTTACAGAAGGTTTATGAACTTTTAATTTCGAGGATGAAATTTTTTAAATCGGGGAGATTGTAACGATCGGTGTCTTTGACTAGATAAATTAACCTTAATCCGAATGTTAATTAATTTGAGTTAGACTCGTAGTTAAACCAAACTTGTCTTGATGTGTGTGCACGTGTGTCGGCTTGATTGTATTGTATTTGTTTGGTGTGAATACTAATTGAATAAAAATACTATAGGCCATTAACATGAGTTAATATAAAGCATATTGTTAGAAAATAAATAGTTAAATAAATATTTTGTGCGCCTAGTGACACGCATGGGTCGTGGGTATCGCGTATGGGCCGTGGGAATAGTGTTCATGCCCGAGAGTACCAGTTGGCGAGTATGAATAACTTATAGGCGCGAAAAAACATAGATATATATATATTGATATATGTTAAATATATTTATATAAATGAATCTATAGTTTGTAAATAAAATTGAAAAACTTTAGATTTGTCTCAAGATATGCGTAGTGAGGATCTCGAGAAATACACAGTGTCAGTCGGAAGTGTTGCACGTTAATTATTAAGCAAGTGTGTGCCTCGAGATGCGTGTTGCGCATCTCTATAAACATCTAATGCTACATGCTATATATGAGGGGGCTAGGTGGGATTGCTAATTTGCTGTTTTAACATGAAACATAAGATGAATCTTGGGATATGCGTGGTATCATGACAGGCATTAAGTTACTTAGCAAGGAAGCTAAGTGTTTTGTTTCAATTGTTCAAGTTTAAGAAACAAAATAAGTGTTGTGGAATATGGATGACCATGCATGTACACCAACATTTTGTGTAGTCATGTAACTTGTATTTCTCACTTAATAGTACCTCCACTTGTCTATGTAACTTGTAATCCTGTCCAATGTACATCAACTCTTCCATGTATTGTCTATGTTGCTTGTGATGTGTTGTATGACTTGTGGTGTATGTATAACTTGTACACATTGTATAAGTACAATTATCATCATCACCAAATGACCTATATAAAGGGTGCCAACCCCATTGTAATTTACACACCAAGTTGAATGAAAACTTCTCATTCCAACTATCTCATTTCTTCTCTTCTCCTTTGTAGTAGTAGTTTGTAGTAGTAGAAGTTCTTAGTCTTCTCTTTTCCTTCTCTAGTTCTTAGCAAGTTCCAACTCAATTTACAACACGTTATCAGCACGAGTTTGCTCTAACATTAAGGAGATCTTGAAGTTCAAGAAGGCTTGTTAAGGAGACAAAGCTAGGAAGGTACAACTTTTGTTATTTAAATAAGTTCAATTTATTTCTATATTATCATGGTTGCTTCCTTTATTACATGCATCACTTCTATATGCATACTTTATTCATATACTATGCATTATAACGTCACCGATTGCGAAAGTATGCTCTGTAGTTGCGTCTTGTACGATCTTCTACATCAGAAATCAAAAGTCAATGTGTGACATATAGTTTTTCTCTTAAAACTACAAACGATTAGTTATTGTTCTATTCTTGATTTTATAATACAAATAATGCTATAAGTTTGAGTTGATAGTGGGTAAGCCTTGTCCCCGGTAAAGCTAAACATTGAAAGGGAGACGGGTTATCCCGTTCGAGGAGGCATGGTATTAAGTAGACTATGTCTCGCCACCCAACCTGGAGGTTGTCCCACCAACTCATATGAATAATACATTTTGTTTATTAATGAATCAAGTTGTGAACATATATTTAATCATATGTTATGTTTTTACATAAAAAGAGAAAAACTATTATATATTAAATTTATTTTCAAAATATTATTCAACCATAGTTGAACTTGTTGCCTTATTATATTACCGACAAGAATTACTTGTCATGACAATTAGATACTACAATTTGTGAATAAAGCATATATGCAAAACACTGTGTTATACACAATCATTCGCCAATTTCTCTTTAGAGATTTGAAAAATGAATATTTCACTTTATATATCTTTTCACCTTATGGAGTTATATATATACATACCAAAAGGGTAATGCTCCAAAAGCTCAAAATGAGCGCTGGGTCTCATGATAATAAATTTAATCAGTCAAATATTAATTATAATTCCACAATTTTAATTACATCTATGTTGAGGCTATGTGGAAATATGACTGATGAGACAATAAAAATAAGGTCACGTGGCCCGCCTCGACTTATTGCTGCAACAAATATCGAGTGCGCATGTCAATCCAATAAATATTAAGGAATGATTTCTTGTCTCATGGTAGCTGGGTAAAATAATGAGATATTATAAATATAATATCGCTCTCGTCCAATTAGTTCAGCTTCAAATTAAGAAGCATATGTTGCATATAATGATCATGATCGCAATAATAAATTTATGGACGTGGAAAATGTGAAAATATCAGGTAAAGGTCGTATTGACAATTCCACCAAAAATTGGAATAAAAGTTATGCACCACTACAAAGGGCAAATAATTATTGACAATGAGCGCTCATAATTGTGACATCTTTTTGTCATATATGAAAGGCTATTTTGCCTAAATATTGTCATATATATACCCGAATATTTTTGTGATCTTTACCATGCCTTCAAAATCAAAGGCAAAATATTATGAATTTTATCATTGAAAATGGCTCGATAAAACAGGCACATCGAGATGTGTTTAAATCGTGACCTAAATATGGGCGATGAGTTTATGTCTTGTGTATCGTGCTACATGCATGTACATTATAATATAAAAGTGAATATTTCTCGAATTCGAACTTAGCGGAGGCTAATGCTCAGGCAAAATCTGATACAACAATTTTATTGTTAATGTCGTGTTCAGAAGAAGTCTACTCATAATAATATAAAATTTATCTATATGAATAAGATTTAATATGAGTATAATATTCTCGGCTTTAACTTCGGAATATATAATGCACATTAAAACGAATGTCGTCATAAATCAAATGACATTCATTTTGTGGAAAGATCTATTTGATTATCCATAATCATCAATAATGCGAAAATATCGTAAATTCGCACGGACATCCTTTATCGAACTTGATTTTTTTTATCAGCTGGAGATTATCTCAAGGCAAATCAATAGGAGACTTATATTGATTTAACTCTCCATCAATCATATTATAAGATGTCTTGGATCCCTAGTAGGGAATTTATTTATAGCAGGTTTTGCTAATTGTCACTTTGATGAAGCATTTTTCTCACCATTAGGGGGAGATATAAGCCAATTCAAAAGGAATGACGTGAAATTGCTTGAAACACATCAAATTGCATTAAATTTGTTGTATTATGATCCATGTATAAATTAATATGAACTCAAAGTTCAAATGATCATTTAGTAGCAACAAGTTATGAATCAATTACTTGATGCAAGTACTATACACAAAAGAGTGACAATCATATGCTTCAACATTAAATTGTTCATATAGAAAACGATGTCCATGTGCAACAAAATGCACAAGATGTCTCACCCATGTGAACATGAGGGGGAGAATCAAAAGGAGTTATTGATTAGTGCATTGCACTCTTTTTCCCTTAGCTATGGTTTTATCCTACTGGTTTTTCCTAGCAAGGTTTTTAATGAGGCGATCCTAACATTATTATACTCCATATAAAAAGAAAAAAATTATGAAAGCAAATAATGTACTCTTTTTCCTATACTAGATTTTTTCTCACATGGTTTTTCTAGTAAAGGTTTTAATGAGGCATATATATATTCTCTCAAAGTGTATCGATGTGTTGCACTCTTTTCCTTAGCTATGGTTTTATCCCACTGGGTTTTCCTAGCAAGGTTTTTAATGAGGCAATCAACAATATTATACTACAAATCAAGATTGACGAGAACATTGTACTCTTTTTCCTATACTAGATTTTTTTCCCACAGGGTTTTTCTAGTACACGTTTTAACGAGGCACAATCTCTAAGCAAGTGTCATCCAAGGGGGAGTGTTGTGGAATATGGATGACCATGCATGTACACCAACATTTTGTGTAGTCATGTAACTTGTATTTCTCACTTAATAGTACCTTCACTTGTCTATGTAATTTGTAATCCTCTCCAATGTACACCAACTCTTCCGTGTATTGTCTATGTTGCTTGTGATGTGTTGTATGACTTGTGGTGTATGTATAACTTGTACACATTGTATAAGTACAATTATCATCATCACCAAATGGCCTATATAAAGTGTGTCAACCCCATTGTAATTTACACACCAAGTTGAATGAAAACTTCTCATTCCAACTATCTCATTTCTTCTCTTCTCCTTTGTAGTAGTAATTTGTAGTAGTAGAAGTTCTTAGTCTTCTATTTTCCTTCTCTAGTTCTTAGCAAGTTCCAACTCAATTTACAACAATAAGAGAACATAGGTGCTTTATCAATAGAGAGAAGGGTGTACAAAGGCTTGAAAAAGCTATGCAATGGAAGTTTAAGGGCTGGAAATACTTAGCTCAAAGATAGAAAGAGTTATTCATGGTGTGTGTCTAACTTCTCATTTCATTTAAAAGGCTTAAAAGATGAGACTCCAAACAATACGTTAACTTCCAGTTGTTTGAAGCACTACCATGGGTTCTTAGGAAGTTAAAAAGCTCAGTCATGAACCCAAGTTAGGCATTTCCCATACCTTAAACGTCTAAAATTTTAGTGGGTGTATGGTCACTGATTATGCTTAGCTTCATAGCTTAAGTTATGATTTTATAAGAACTTGATCCCTTACTCACTTGTTTGTCTCTTGATATCTTATGGAAATGGATCAAAGTTCTACAGGATCATGACTTAATTCGGTGAATATGATATAATAGATTAGATGGATTAGTGGTAATGATGTAAACATTCAAAACATTAAGAAATATATATCAGTTAGAGAATTACCTATGTAAGCGATTACCTTGTTGAAATACCTTAAACACTACATCAAAACTTTATCACCCTCGTGAGCCTTAACGCATTCGACACTTTGTTTGACGGTACAAGTGCCTTTTTATAGGCTTGAGGGAGAGCCACTCAACTTCCACAATAAATACAAATTCTCATCAAATTTGTAATGTCAAATAAACTTAATGGACATAATGTTGATTAGAACATAAGTTAGATATTTTGGTTAATATGTAAGAATAAACCAAAATTATGAGACATATAATGGTCTAGCATTCTCCCACTTGTCTAACAAATGAATGATACAAGACCCATTTTTGGGCATTCTTTTTTTGCTTTGAAAGTCCTTAGAGACAAGAAGTAAAGGTGATGGCAAAAAGGGGCGAAAAATCTAATTTGTGTCGTCTGCACTCGGCGTCGTGAGCAAAGTTTTTAAGGAATAAAATAAATAAATAAAAGATTGGTAGCGCAACCCAAGGAGTCAAAATTGCTTTTCACAGTTTTTTGTTGCAGTTGCAACTGTACTTATCCTATAGTTAGAGTTATAGGTATTGCAGTTACAATTGTATTTTATATTATTGTTCAAGTTACAACTATTGTAGTTGCAACTGTTGTTGTTGTTGTTGCTGCTGCTGCTGCTGTTGTTGCCATTGAAGTTTCAGAATAATAGTTGCAACCAGCTGTGAGCCAACTTTACAAAAAAATTAAGAAAATGGGGATCGAGTCGTGGGCTTCAGACGGAACTTGGGCTAGGATACTAGGAAGGTACCAGGAATAGTCTAAGACCAAATTGAATATATCTTGACCCAATTTTTGTATATCTATACCACAAACACTCGTAGGAGGTATGAAAGTTCAGTAAATGATTAAAAAAGTGTTACAAGGTAAGTGAGACTCGTTTATTTTATCAATTATTCTACATAATTTGGTATATTTAGTTCATATAATTTATGGACCGGGTTTTGGGCACTTTACTGTAACTTAATGTTTTATATAAAGTTTTAGGAAGTAGACTTGATAAGGCGGATCCAGACTAGGAGACTAAGATGTTAGCTAGGAAGGAGTCCCGCCCTCTCTCCGTAGTACTATTAAGTTATCTTTATCGTTCACTATCCATTTAGAAGACAAAACGTGACTACACTCGTTTACACTTAGTGAAGCTATACAAAAAGCTATTGCAAAGGTTTTATAAGTGGTATACTTGTGTGGAATAGAGTGGCCGACTTTGATTACTTTTTTTAGCTCTTAAAGAAATTTTATAAGTCACAGTACATGTGCAATATACCAAATGACTTGCATCTGGTTATATATTGTTAATACTATTCCTGATGCCCTATTTAGTTATTGCATTGGAACCATGTTATTATTCATTTTCCATTGGCTATTAGTAGATAATTGATAGATAGACAAGCATCACTTACTGACCAAGTTGGAGAGTGTAATGGCTCGTTTTATTAACACCGTTATTTATTTCGTAATTTCAGACATGGACGCCGGCTCAAATCCACGTGGACGCCATGGGTAGGCTAGGACACACGTTGACCTAGGTACACTAGTAAATGTGTGTTGTATTGTTTAATTGCGATGCATTCTATGAATTTACTTGTAAATACATCGCATGTGTGTATGTTGAATAGTTATATCGTGCCAGGTTGTGTGACGGGTAGTCGCCTCGAAGTGCATGTCAACACGGATATCGAGAGGCAAAGTACAAGTACACTGGAGAAACTCGACAAACTCACGTAAATATGACTAAGTAATTCAACTGAAATGAGTAATGTAACCATATGCTAATTAAATTTAAATTTAAATAATAGACTATGGCGTACCTCGAAATGCATGTCGAGACATGGGGTACCGGGTATCGAGTATAAAGGTTAGTGGGATCATAAGTTGGTTAATTGTGATAAATAAACACTAACCATATGGTAATAAGGCTTAATGTAAGGTACGTAAATCAAATAAATGATAATCCTATAGTTTGAATTAAATAATATGGACCATTGATGGACATCTAGATAATTTCAAATGAGTAAATCTAGGAAATGAGTGTATTAATAGTCATCATGTGGTGTGGGACAGCATGCTTATGAACCACAAGATAATCATCGAGATACGTATGCACACTTAATCTTAACCAAACATATATATATAGGAAGTTAGTGGAATTTTTCATCACACCACTCAATTTTCTATTTGCAATCTGAGAAAACCAGAAAAGAAGAGGGGATTCAAGCTGGAATTCAATCACTTTGGAGATCAAAACTAAGCATCAAACTAAGGTAATCATCTTCCTCATCTCATACACTCTTCAATGAACCCATTTTTGTGTGTTTTAGTAAAATTCGTGTTGAGGGTTAGATCCCTTATTTTTTATGGAAACTTCATGAATTATAGGTTTAATGATCATTTTTATTGAGGATTGATCACTAGTTTTGCATGAATTGAGATTTTTGTTGAATTTGGAAAAAACTAATGAATGTTGGGATTTGAGGATTTTGACTTAATTGTTGTTTTGAGGTGAGTTTAACTGGTGTTTTGGAGTCACTTTTGTATGGAAATGATGTAAACCAAGTTAGGGTAGCTAATTGAGAGAGGAAGGACAAAATTCTCGACTTGAGAATTCTGTCACAAAGTGCAATTAGCGCGCTAACTGGGTTGGTTAGCGCGCTAATCGTTCTGGGTTTCCAACTATTTTCCAAAATGAAGAACAGTAGCGCGCTAGACAGATCCCCTAGTGCGCTAACTTCACTTAGCGCGCTAGGTAGATCCATTAGCGTGCTAACTCTACCTAACGGGCTAGGTAGAACTATTAGCGCACTAATGACAGATAAAATATGAATTTAAGTGTTGTTTTGGTGATTTTCAACTTAATACATGTATAAACACTTGTAAACAACCTAAGATTATATAATTGGACTTCAGGGACTTAGTGGACCGTAGCTCGATGTCAGTGAGCTTTTTGGGTCTTATACAGGAGTTCGGGGAGGTTGGAGAAGAGTTTGAGGTTTGTAAAACCCAACTAAAAAACTCTGAGTATTTGATTCTTTTTTAAATTTCATTCCTATCATTTCCTTGCTGATTTTAATATTCCATTATGTTACTTGGACGTGGGTTGAGGTTACTCCCTCGGATTTCCTGGTTGTGTGTTCATGATGCACTGGACTGTAGCACGTGTGACCCGACCCTCAGCGAACTTTAACCTGAGCTTGCCCTTGGCGCACATGTTGGTGATTCAGCGGATTTGGCCAGCGTCGCGAACGACCAAGTGTCGGGCCAGTTGGGCGTGACCATTGGTAGGAACTTGGTGACCTGAAGTACATTCTAGTCCATCTGGAGCGAGCACACACATTTGTTAGCTTAACTGTTATCTATTTATGCGATGAGCCAATTACGGTTGTTTGTCTTTACATTCCGCATGTTTACTTGACATTATTTTTTGCATTCCTTAATTTATTTATGCGAATGCTCAAAGGGGTTCCTTATGATTTTACTTATTGCACTCATCATCTGTCTTTTGTGATGATTAAGTGCAGATCATATTACCAATAGGGGCAAGGGGATCCTAGGTCACTACATCTGATTGCCCGCCGTCGAAGACGTATATTTCTCATTTATGTGGCCGAGATGACAATGCCAAAGGTAGGTTTGGCTCAAATCATTTGACTTAAATCGCTTTGTATTTACATTAAGAATAAGAGTATCTATGGACCTTTTTCATGTTTAGAATATAAAGACCATCACACAAATCAGCATTCATATAGAAAATGTCTTTACGAGAAATATATCATTTATTAATTCGCAATAATGAAATTAAAACCATCCAAATCTAAACATGAAACTGAAATGATGTTTCTGCTCAAGGCATGGACATAATAACAATTATTTAAAACTAAAACAAGTTCACTAGGTAAAATCAACTCATAGCATCCTACAGCCAACGCAGCAACCTTTGCTCCATTTCCAACTTGTAGGATGACTTCTCTTTTGTTTAGCTTTCTACTTTTAGTAAGACCCTGCACATTAATGCAAATGTGAAATCCACATCCGGTATCCAATACCGAAGAATCACTAGTAGACAAGTTAACTTCAATAACGTAAATACCTGAAGCAGTAGTCACACTACTCTTTTTTTTCTTTAGATCTTTAAGATAGAGATTGCAATTTCTAAACCAACGCTCAAGCGCATGGCAGAATTGACAATTTCCTTTTTTTTTTTACTTTTCTTTCTGGGACTATGAAGTAGAAGCAGCCTTATGTTTGACTTGTTCCACAGGCTTTGTGACAGTCACAATAGGCTTGGCAACTTTAGCCTTGCCTTTTGTCTTCTTCTTCATAGCTTTTCCTTTATAAACCATCAACATATTAGTAATGAGTTTCTTAACATTCTGCTCAGCAGTTTTAAGCATCAAATGAAATTTTGAGATAAGACTTCTCAATATTACTCATGTTATATTTCATCACAAATTGTGAATAACTATCAGGTAATGAATTTAAGATCAAATTCGTAGCCAACTTTTGGCTTATGGGAAACCCAAGTCTATCAAGATAGTCAATATAGCCCTTCATTTTCAAAACATGATGACTAACTGACGCACCCTCAACCATTTTGCAAGAATAAATATTCTTGATTGTCTAGAACCTTTATTGTCTAGCTTGATGTTGGAAGATTTCCTTCAGCATTGTAGCCATGTTGTAAGCTTCCATGTGTTACATGTCCTTCTGAAATTCTGGAACCATGGTTTCCAACATAATGCATGCAACATTAGTTAAGTCTTTGACATGCTTAGTATGTACATCCTTCACGGCTCTTAAAGCATTGGCTGGTGGTTCCTAAGGAATAGGATCATCCAGGACATAAACTTGCGTTCATGCTTAAGAATAATCCTCAAGTTTCAGAAACAACTAAGAAAGTTTGTCCCATACAACTTATCATTCTCAATGATGGATTGTATTAACAAGGGATTAGTGCGATTTGAAGAGGCCATAGATCTACAACAAAGATTACGCAAAAGTTCATTTTAGTATAGAGGAATAGACTTCCACTAAATTAACAACCCTCCTAAAAACACTATGTTAATTTAAGAGACTAAAATCTATATTTCACCTAATCCCAAAACAGCTAAAGCAAGACACTTTGAATTAGGTTATTTAGGTAGGTACCTTTTTACCAATTATATCATATGTAACTTTTAGCTGTATTTACGAGATTATGAAATTTTATGTCTTAGCATGTTTTATCTAATCTTGTGCCTAAAGCCCAAAATCGTTTTGATAGTTTTATCAAGTCTAACCATTTCAAATAATAGAGTAACCATTACTCAACTTGCCTCACCAAGATAACACAATACACTCTACGGAGGCAAACCCATATTGATGTGATCGAAGCCTTAACAAGTGTTTGAGAATGGATGACACTTGACTTAAAATTTGAAAAAGAGATTTTTTATTTGTTTTAGTGATCATAATTTAAACAAGATAAATATCATATATTACAATGCATGTACAATCACTAAACAAGTTATGAAATTTTACTAATATTGACTATTATACGAATTTCCTTGCGCTACTAACATTTAACGACGGTCCCGCTGCCCGATCAGCGGGCAGTGGTTCAGTCAACGGATGACGGTACAAGGAGTAGCACCCTCGTTTTTTTAGACAACGAATTTTTATTCTGAAAATCGAAAATCGCCTAATATTTCTCATTATTTTAGTCAATCCAATTGACCAAAACGGCCCCTTATTTTAATTTTGGAAAATATTTATTAAAACATTTTTAATTAAATTGGGCCCACCTCTAACTTAATATGTTATCATAATCCAATTAGAATTTAAGATACTTTGAATTCTTATCCAATACGAATTTGTTATATATCTCACCAATCTTATAGGATTTTTAATTCTTATCCGATTATAAGTTTATCTCTTATCTAATAAGAATATACTAACAGATAACCACAAATAAATATATGATCAAAACCAATTTCGATTCTTATTCATACAAAACAAGTAATTGAATCAAGAAGCGAAATAGTAATCTTGCATTCAATACTCGAATCATATTAAAATAATTATATTAACCTAATCATGATTTCTATCATGAAGACAAATAATTATTGAACAAAAAACAAAATATGTATGCAACACCTGAATCACATTAACCCAAACATTACTTCTAACATGAATATACAAAATTCGCATCGTTCAATATTAAAAACATATGTTAATCAAAACTATTCTAAAACTGAAGTCTATCATTGAATCAAATCATGCGTATGTATCAAATACATGAATTAACAATATGCTTTAAGACAACAATTATCACAGAACCTATATGTACATCATATATACATTAATCAAGATCATTTTTTCACACATATATCATATACATACATTAGAGAAAATATGCAAGCTTATTAGAACCGAGCCTAAGGCTTTGATACCACTGTTGGGTTTTAAGAAAATTCAAAACAATTTTGAAAAACCTCAACAGGATCAAAAAATAAGTTCCATTAAACTAGAAACTACAAAAGTAAACCATACCTTAATCCATAATTTTTCTTCTCTTATTGTTCAATTTCCAAGATATTCAGCGCGCGTCCTCTATCAGAAATTCACACACGAACGGTTATCACAATTTGGAGTGCTAGCCCCAAAAGAGATAGAAAACGTTTTTCTTTCTCTCCCAAAATCCAGAGAGCTCAAAATTTGTAAAAACGAAAATCTTATTTCGTTTTAAGGTTACAACCTCTATTTATATATGTAGATAAACTTACTTGAAAAAAACTTATTCGTAATAAAACTATTGTATTTAGACAATTCAAACAAATTACACATACGCCCCTATTAATAAGTTATCATATAACAAATCGTTAGGGCTTTTATGCCATAAATTTTTCATATAAAATTCATTACTCTGGGTGAATTGAAATTGCGCAAAGTCATTCTTTGTGTGCGACCAAATAAGTTCATGCAACATTGACAATGAACCAAATCCATTTTTGTACATAAGTCACAAGCGGTATCTAGCAAGACATTATGACTACCCAAGTAGCATGAATATCAAAATCGATACAACCTAATGAATAACATATATCTTATCCTTTTGTTGTGTGATATCATTTAATTAAACATAAGGCATGAAAAGTCACCCTTAATGTTCAATTGTACTAGTTTCGATCTTTAGGTAGACTGAAAACATCTAAGTGATATTGATCGTATCAATTCACTTGGACTTGGCCATTTAACAATCTAACATATAGTGGGATCCACTTGTATTTCTCTCTATACGAGAGGGACAAATTCTATCTTAATTACACACCTTCACATATTATTCATATAGTAACCAATCACAATTTTTATAATCGTTCGGTTAAAGACAACATTTGATTGTGTCAAGTTACTATGCTCCTAATATTGAAGTCTATGGTAATCTCAAGTCGAATGACTAAATGATATACCTATCATGAGTAACACCTATGACTTAATTCATGTGGTGTTCTCATAGCGGTGCGGTCCAGTATCTTGTTCCTTAACAAGTACTCATGATCTTGATTTGTATCCTTATACGCATGATCATCACATGAACATCAATCAAGATTCACAATAGTCTTAATTCATTATAGTTTCCAGTATAATGACCGACTAGGGACATTTAGGATATTTCAACAAATATCCATGGATATTATCATAAGGTAGACATGCAATCACTTATAATAAAACAGTAAATGAAAAACCTCTATTTTATTAACTAAAATTATAAGATAAACAATGTTTGTAGATTGACCTAGGGCACATGCCCCAACATTGAAAAGAACTCGCAAGTTGTTGCACCAAAATTGTCTTTATTTTAATAAAGTAGATTTTATTATAAACAAATTATTAAGGGGTTGATTTTAAAAATTGGGTTTAAAGACCACTTAACTAACCTAAAAAACTTTAAATTATATTGTTAGGACACCTCGTGAGCTTAGGGAAGAGTTTTGGGGATGAATATGCGGGTCTTGGGGTGTGGGGAGGCCAGTTTAGCATAGAACTTTGCATATATCGAGGTAAGTAAACCTATAGGACACTTATTTCCATTTCATTCCATGTTTTACATTTCATTCACACTCACTTTGTAGCTATATGTATTCCTATTGCTATGAGTTGTATGATTTTACCCAATTTATGAGCTTTTATCATGACACTACGTGAATATTGGCGTTCTTGGACTTTTATCCTTGTGTTATGTCTTCCTTACTATCATTGATATATCGAATGATTGGAATAACATGCTATTAGTGTAGAGGATTAGTGTTTTGTATTCTTATGCCTTGTGTGCTTTGCTAAGCATATTACTTGTTGAAATCTTAGCTTATGTAAATTCTTGATAATGTCAATGTAGTTCTTGCGTCTAGGTTCCTCAACTTGACTGAGATGAGCGACACACTAGGTCAGTGGACCTTGGGGATGTCGACATTCACTACTAGCATTGCGTCGCACACGAGATTAGTGAATCTCGAGGTTGTCGGCAATATTTATCCAGTTGATGTAATGAAACTCACGGCTCTTTGAGAATAGAACAATAGGCTGATGTGATGAAACTTACGGGCCGACCGAACCTAGATCATTACTACTTCTTCTTGAGTCAGTTTCATTTTACTTAACTATGGCATTTTCTAGCATATTTCCTTTCAGCATTTATTTCGCTACTTATATGCTTTTAGTTACCATTTGTATATTTGGAAATGTGATAAGTGGCCTTAGGATTTACTCACTGGATCATTGTTTTTGGTAACAAGCTACTGATTCGTCGAGCAGCAGAATGAGCAAGGAGAAGATCAGCGACTACCTCTGAGCCTCGGACTTTCTTCTACTGTTCATTTTGTAGGTTTTCATATTTTGATGTATTTACGTACTCTATGTCCATATTTTTGGGATTGTGTTTCTTTGGATTAAGCGACTAGTTCCCTGACTTGACAGATATTTATTACACAATCTATCATCATTATAAGATATATATATATATATATATATATATATATATGTGATCCATTTCTTGGTTTTCGCACTTAGGTGTTTTACTTATTTTTGCTTGTAAATTAAGACTTTCGCAAACTTGTTAAACTTAATAAGAAATATTCAATGGACTCAAAAAGTCATGAATAATGAGAAAGGAAAAGTATTTATCTTGAACATGAGTTATGAGGAAAAGAAGACAAAAGGCTGATTAATACATTGTTAAGTCCTACGTGGTTTGAATTAGGGCTTAGTGATGGGATTATGCAGGGCGATGCCCTGTTTGAGAAAAGGGTCATCACAGTTGTGCAACAAAAGGAAGTGGTGTAGTGATTAGGATTTCAATGAATTAGGAGGAGATTAGAGGTTCCAATTTCACAACCAAAAATTAATTTGAGTTTTTAAGGGGAAATATAAGAAAAATTACCCTTTATCTTCAACGTAGGTGGCATGCCCCGTCGAAGGCCTCAATAATAGTCTCGAATTCATTGACTGCTTTAGATTTGTAGTGAGGTAAGTACAAGGTCGAACCCACATGGATTGGGATGTTCCCTTTTAGATTTGATAAAGATGGGTTTTCTTGAAAACAAAAGCTCAATTTCTTTGAAAATGAAAGTCAATAAATATAAAACTTCATACCACAATGTGAATTGAAACTCAAAGGATCGGATTCGTTCGTCCATTCTAAAATATTGCTTTGGTACTAATAAGTCAGTAATTAGATATATTTTATAGTACATTTTAGGACAGTTTTAGATGTAAAAGACTATATTACACCGGGTTTTCTCTTGTGTTTGATATTTCAGATGATAATTTGAATATATCAATAAATGAAGTAAAAAAGGAATATTAAGAAGGAATTGACCAAATGGAAATAGTATGCAAAGAATCATCAATAAGGAAACAAGAAAGAACTGGATTTCAAGCTCAGTGATTTCCCAACGATTCCTATGTACCCAGAATCGCTACTAAGATCGGTGGAAATAGGGACTTCAATTCTAAGGATTTCCCCAGCTATTCCACTTAAACAAGAATTACTGAGGAATCACTGGTTACGATTTCGAGGATTTTAGATTACAACAAGGATTTTGAGTTGGTTTAGGATATGTATTAGCTAATATACGATAAATATAAACCCTAGATTACAAAATTAAGAGCCTTTTGATGGCTTTACATTTTTAGTTTTAGTTTGGAGGTCATTCATTTTTGTTTTTATTTGCTTTCGGAGAAGATTAAAGATTCAAGTTATCATCGAGGTATTTTTAATTATGTCTTTCAATTCTAATGTTATGGTATTTATTATCATGAATGAGTAGGTAGCTAATCTAAACAAAACTACAAACATGAACTAGATTCGTTTTGCAATGTAGTCATGATATGATGATTGTGTTCTTAATGCTTTAAACTAATTGTATTCAATAATTCACTGATTTTATAGATTTTTATTTATGGATTGCAATCATGAATTTAAGTGTAATGTTCATAGTGGCCAATATGTATTATGATGTTTTAATTCATTATCTAATTTAAAGTAGTAACTAGGATTGTTTGAAAGGTATTACCGTTTAGATGTCCTGGGTGAATTTGTGATCTAAATCTAATGTTGAAGTGGCTTTCAAAAGATGTTAGATTTAGTAGTTCGAAGTTTTTCATATATTGTAATGCGATTTTATTGCGTGAAGTTAATGTCTTTGTGAATTCGAAGGGGTTCACTCAATAAAATTAGAACGTGGCTTTTCCACCAATATAAGGAAAACAAATGGCCAGCTAAAGGCTGTTTACTTACTTATGATTATTGTTTAATGATCTATTATACTTCATAAAGTATGTTCATGACTATGTTATTGAAGTAACATGTTTTGATGCAAAATGGATTGAAGTTTCATTGTTTAGGAGGTTTGTTTAGATGTTTATTTATTATTGTGTTTCATTGAATTAAATTGTTTTGAATTTAGTTATTTAGAATTGTGTTAGTTTAGTTAGTTTAGTTGATTTTTATATTTAAAAAGTATTAGTTTAAATTTTGGTTTTTATTAAATTAAGTTAAAAATAAAAATAATAAAATTTCTTTCTTAAAGAATTTGCAAAATCCCTATGAAGACGATCTCACTTACCACTACTATAAAATTTTAATAGTATAATAAAGGTGGTAAATTTATAGTACACGCTCGACACGTGTCAATTTCTGGCACCGTTGCTGGTAATATTCTTGATTTTAAGTTAAAATCGGGATTCATCAATTCTTTACCTCACTTTCAAGGTGAAGGTGATGAAGATCCTCAACAATTTATTAGGAAATACATGCATATAATAAGTGTGATAAAACATAAAAACATAGAATTAGAGTATGTCAAGCCAAGGGTTTTCCCCTCTTCCTTAAGAGGTCAAGTTCAAGATTGGCTATTCTATCTCCCTCAAATTTTCATAACCACATGGTCCGAAATGTTAGAAACCTTCTTAGATCAATACGTTCCAACATGTAAAATTAGTTTGGATAGGAAACGAATTAGCAATGCTAGGATGGAAACCGATTAGACTTTTAGTAAGTTTTTAGATAGAAACCAAACATTAATATCATTATGTTCAAAACATGGATTTACAGAAAAAAAAAATAACTTTATTAGAATACTTTTACGAAGGATTAAATAACTTAGAACAAAGATTCTTAGACACGGTATGTGGAGGATCTTTATTCAACATAACACCAACATTAGCAAGAGACACTATTACCAAAATGGAAAAACAATCAAAGCAATATTGCGAGAAAAACAAATTTATGAAAAACCGTTCTTGTGAAATCAATAGGAATATAGTCAAGACATCACATGACAAATTTGATGAACTAAAAAGTATTTTAGAATTATTATTAAAAGATAGATCAGTCTAAAGTAAAATTCGTGCTTTTTGCAATGAGGTAAATCATCAATATGATGAGTGTCCATTAGTGCAACAAAATCAAATCAAAGAGGCTAACACTATGGTGAGTCATTACAATAATCATAATCAACCTACTTATATTTCTAGCAACAATGCTAATTACCTAAAACCAAATATAGGTAATGGTGTAGACAATCAAAATCTTCAAAGATATAGAACACCCACATTAACCGATAGAACGATAGCATTAGAAAATCCAAATAAAGTAAAAGACCAAAAAATCCAGGCCTTACAATATGATAAAGTTGAACTAAAAAATCAATAAATCAAATGGCAATGCAAATGAGTCCATAAGTTAACCAAGGCAAATTACCGTCTCAACCTTACCCTAGTTCATACGTAAAAGCGATAACTTTGAGAAGCGGTAAACAAATAGAAAAACCAAATATGCCAAAACAACAAGTCCCTCAAAAAGAATTAGGGGCTGAATTAGAAAAAGAAATAGAAACTAAAGATAGTAAAATTCAAAAGGAAATCAATTGTGATTTCAAAAAGAATAAACCAAGTATAGTAAGACCACCATTTCCCCATAGTTTTAGAAAACAATAAGAACATTAAGAAATTGCAAGAAGAAAAAGAAATCTCAGACACTAAGGAAAATGGTAGTAACAAACCTTTATTCAAGTCATACAAAATGTACCTAAATATCAAAAATTTATAAAAGACTTATGCACTGATAAAATTAAACCCAATGAAAGAGTAAGCCTCGAAGAACATGTGTCAGCAATAATTAAAAAAAATATCCCCTTAATGTTCTGATCCTTGAATGTTTTTCGTTCCATGCGCTACAAAAAATATAGGGATATCCAAAGCGTTATATGATCTAGGCGCCTGAATTAAAGTTATGCATTTATCAATATATTTGCAAATAATAAATGTACCTGTAGAAGAAATTTGTATAGTAGTACAATTAGCAGATGGATCTATCGTTCAACCTGTAGGAGTATTAGAGGATGTATTGGTTAGGGTTAATGATTTAGTTTTCCTAGTCGATTTTTATGTCAAAGACATGAAAGAATACCACTTCTCTAGTAAAACTTCTCTTATGACACCCATTCTTAAAAATGGCAAAAGCCAAAATAGACGTTTCTAATGCAACTCTAACAATGGAAGTAGATAATGAAATGGTAAACTTTAACATCCACGATGCTATGAATTATCATTTAGATGTTTTGTCAGTATGCACCGTAGATATGTTAGATCATATAATAGACAAAACTTCTAGAAACGATAAGTCGGACAAGCTTGAAAAAGTGATTTAAATGACGATGATGTTATAGATGAAGAAACAAGAGAAATAATTAATGCCTTATAATCTTATAATGATTCCCTGAACTCTCTTACTATATGGATCTACCAATAAATCATTTAAACTTTTACCCTTTATAGTAAAAGCTCCATACTTAGTTTTAAAATTTTTGCCAAATCATTTAAAATATGTGCACTTAGAAAGTAACAACGCCTTACCAGTTATAATCTCTAATAAATTATAAAATCTAGAAGAGGAGAAATTGGTAAATGTTCTTAAAGAATTCAAGAAAGCAATAGGATGGACAATAGTTAATATTAAAAGAATAAATCCAGCCACATGCATGCATAGAATTAATCTTGAAACAGACGCAAAATCATCTAGACAAGCTCAACGTAGATTGAATCCACAAAAAATGGTAGTAAAGAAAGAAATATTAAAATTACTAGAAATAGGAATGATATTTCCAATAGCAGATAACAATTGGGTTAGCCCGGTACGATTAGTCCCAAAAAAACATGGATCACACTTATAACAAATGAACATGGAGAATTAATACTAACTAGAATCCAAATCGGTTAGAGAGTGTGCATAGATTATAGGAAGCTAAATGTAGCAACTAGAAAAGATCACTACCTACTTCCGTTCATAGATCAAATATTAGAAAGATTAGCTAGATGAACCCATTGCAATTGTTTGGATGGATAATCAGGATTTCATCAGATTCATATAGCTCCAGAAGATCAAAAAAATACAATTTTTACTTTCCCTTTCGGTACATTTGCTTACGGGCGTATGCCTTTTGGTTTATGTAACGTACCCACTACATTCCAAAGATATATGATTAGTATTTTTTGACTACGTAAAATATTTTATTGAGGTTTTCATAGATGATTTTACCGTATACGATAAGTCTTTCGATGAATGCTTACTTCATTTAACTAAAGTACTTAAAAGATGCATTGAAAAAAAAATCTAGTAATGAGTTATGAAGATGTCATTTTATGGTAATTCAGGGACTTATATTACGACACATAGTGTCAGCAAAAGAAATAGAGGTAGACCCCGCTTAAAATCAAGTTATAAAACATTACCTTATCCAACTACTGTGAGGGAGGTAAGCTATTTTCATAGCCATGCAGGATTCTACAGATGCTTTGTGAAAGATTTTTTCTAATATAACACAACCTTTGTAAAAACTTTTGTAAAAAGATATTACATTCGAGTTCACACCTGAATGCAAGATAGCTTTTAATACGTTAAAAGATGCCTTGATTACTACACCTATGATAAAGTCACCAGATTGGTCACAACCTTTTGAAATAATGTGTTATGCAAGCAACTATGCAGTATGAGTTGTTTTAGATCAAAAGTTAGGAAAGGGGTTCCCATGTCATATATTATGCATCAAGAACTTTGGATCCCGTCTAACTAAACTATATTGTCATAGAAAAAGAATTTCTAGCAGTTGTGTTTGCATTAGAAAAGTTTAGACCAAATTTACTAGGAACAAAAATAATATTATACTCAGATCATGCTGCATTAAGATATTTGATGGCAAAGAAAGATGCAAAATCAAGATTAATAAGATGGATCTTATTGTTACAAAAATTCAATCTTACTATAAAAGACAAGAAAAGTACCGAAAACATAGTAGGAGACCACCTAAGTAGACTAGAAAATGGAGAACCCCCAATATCATTAAAAGATGAATTTTCAGACACTACAAAAATAACAGTGATTTAGCAACAGATTAAAAAGGGAATAGCAATGGAATAGAAACGAATTAGAAATGGAATGCCCACAGAAATAGAATCAGAGACGGAATAGCAATGGAATAAATTTCGTTTCAAAAAAACGTCGTTGCTAATTATTAAGCAACGAAAATTAAATTCTGCCGGATGGAGCAACGGAATAGTAACAAAAATCGTAGTAATGCGTTGCTATTCCGTTGCTAATTTGCAACAGACATCAACTCATAAACCCAGAACATTAATTAACCATTTTGATTATGTTTCTCATAAGAAATGAATTAGCAATAGAACACTTGCATTCCGTTGTTATTCCGTTTGTATGACCATAATTTTTTGTTCATTACATGTTCCAGCAAGGTTCTCCTAGAAACAAAACTTGCAGCTGGCCTTCTTCAACGCCCTGCACCCCCTACAACGACTCCTTGGCGGTGGTATAACAACCTCCAAAACCAAATTTCATATCATTCATTCACACAAAATATCAAATTTTATACTAAATAGAACCCACAAAAAATAGAATTCAATCTCAATATGCACAAAGCGTTGTTTGAAATCTGTTTACAAACCAAAAAAATGTACAAACCAACCAAAATACCTAACTCTCGTCACCAAGGTGCTCCTCATCCACCCAATCCTGGACGTCCCGATCATCATCGTCATGCTGTTGCTCCAGTGAATGAGCCGGATCCATCCCAACCAGCTGGTGATGCTCCTGAGGTGGTGGTGGTGGCGGCGGCGCCGGCGGCGGTGGTGCCTGAGAGGTGCTCCCTCCGAAGTCTATGCGCATTCCCAACTGGCTCTACACGAAAGCCTCGAACTATGCGAGCCACTGAACGACTGCATCAAACTCCGAACGTCGCACTATCGACTCCTAAGACATGTTGGCATCGGGATCTTCATATATCCTCTTCTTCCTGGCATGTGACCCGAGCCTATAAACACGCCCCTTTGGGCAGTCCCCCGCCACGTCGTAGTAGAGTTGCTCCTCATCTATCGATTGGTTCGGTGTAACCTGAGTGTGCTCCCCACGCCTCCCCACGAGCTCCACCTGCACAAAAACAAAGTCGTCAAAGAAAACAAAAAAATGAAAATAAATCATAAAGAGAACAAAACATAACAATCTACTATAAGACTTACAAAATTCTATAGAACCCATGCATAAAAGTCTACTAAGCAACAAGAATTAGATTGTGGTTTGATCTAATTAAATCGAAAATTGAAGCAAGCCAACAGACGAAACATCAAATTAAATTGCTTTTGAAACTGAAGTACTTAAACATTATTATCTTCTCTTTGCAATGCAATTTATCATCCTCTCTCCAACACCAGGAGAGATTTTGGCAATCACATGCTATTATTATCTTCTTATTCAAATTTTCTTGCTCAGTAAGTTATCTAAATTGCTCATTTTATGTGGTGGTTTAGATATAATCTTAGTAATTATTCATTAAGTTGTAGGTAGACATAGGAGGGTACCTGATCAAAACATGAGTTAGTACCGGCTTTTCTTCGGTTAACTTCATAAGCCCTATCTGTATTAGGGAAAATTGTATTCTATATCTAGTCGGAAAAGTTGAAAAGATATAAAAATAATGCAATCCTAGTAGAAGATACACTGATTCCATAATATTCCAATAAGATTTCACTTTGATCTAGCATTCCAAAAGTCTAATTAATTAATCACCCTATGTTATCATCCCACTTTGGTCTAGCATTCCAAAAGTCTAGTTAATCACCTTATGTTATCATTCGTTCCTTCATATAGAAAAAAACAAGCTTACAAGTATCTCATCCAAAAGAGGAAATATTTCAATTTAATTATTTTTTTATGAAACTAAAGTGTTTATTAAACATAGGAATCACATCATGGTTCACAAATCCACAAAACAAGGAATCACATCATGGTTCACACATCCACAAAACAAATAAAAAGAATAAAACAACAAACAAAAGTGCTTGTTAAACATATGCAATAAAAGATTTAAAATAAGCGAAAATCACGATTCAAGCATGATGAAAGATATCTCATTATATGTATAATCATAGTATTTATTTATAAGCAATTATAAATTTTATATTAACAAGACACTTACATGAAACCGCGCTAATCTGTTATCAATGAATGTCACCCCAACGTGATCATTCGTATGGACATGACGGAAGACATCATTAGGAGTAACTTCATCATCCTCATCCTTATCCAGTGCCTACATACAAAAGATCAAAGTTTACAACATATTAGTCAAGACAAACATATAAGTTCTAAGGAAACGTCGAATAACCATGACACTTGCTAATATCTCTCCATAGATCTGAAAAGACCGTGAGCCACCAAGGTGCTTTGAATAGCCTGTACCAGGGTCGTCCTTTTCGCTCTTTCTGTTTTGTGAAGCCTTCTCAGACCTGGCCTTGAAATCTGCGCTCGCCTAATACTCACACTAACTATTCTATCCCTCATTAGTCACAAAGTCCGGCCTCACGCCAAGGGCGCGGAGCTCGTGCATCAACGCACCGTACCTAACACGCCTTTGCATCATAGGCGGCTCTCACAATCACCTCATCAATCGATGGGTCCCATCGGAAGTATGGTTGAAAAAAATGAATATAGTTAATTATGATTTTTTTTCAAAACAAAATAAATAATTTAATAATTTATTCAATCATTTAGTGTCATTTACTTACTTTCCATCTCTCCCAATATGTATCCTTTTGATGATCGGGTACTGACTTCCAACAATACCCCTCATTAATCATCCCCCGCTAAAAGATTTTGCTCATCCTCCAAGCACAAACTTCCGAAGGATGTAAAACCCAACGGCTTACCCAGTTCATTTTCAACTTGATCAAGTTAGTCAAATGTTCTTCTTGCTTTACTTCTAGTTAGGGTACGTATAATTAATTAGTCATTCGTAATGAAATGATAACTTACCCGACAGACTCAATAATAATGGGCAATCTAACAATATGGGGCGCACCTCCTCCTCCCCCCTGCTGAGGGAGCTGGCAGAAGAGGGGCTGCTGAGGAGGCTGCGGAGGAGCTCCATTACGCAAGTTGCAACTCACAAATTGCAACCGAAATGAAAGCATTGAACACATGAACAATGCCTTTAATTGCTTCCTTACTTGGATGGTAAAGTATCTAAAAATTGGTACCAAAAGAATTGGGTTGCATAAAACCTAATTTTCATTCTATTTTTTTCAATTACTTAACTCGTCCCTTGAAACTTAAAAAAAGGTGTCAGTGGAAGAAATGGTTACTAACTTCTATTGTATATATATATGATGAATTATTGATGAGAAATTAAACAACAATGGAATGCTTAAAAAAAAGAGATATAACCAAGATACATCCTATTTTTGAATGGGACAAGTTTATTGTCATTTATAACTTGTATTGGACCTCTAAAAAAAGTTACAAGACCTCACTAGCAACTGCCACAACAACAAACTAAGCTAACGCCACCATTCAGCAAATTAATGTCCCATGCAGTGAACATGGTTAAGCTCACACCATTTGCACTTAGTGAGAAACTCGAAGAGGATAGAAACCAAATAAATTCTCATCCATTCTTGTTACATTAATTGCAACAATGACGACGTTTAATGTTGCACAAATCTGGTCAAGGTAAAAAAAAAAAAAAAAAAAAAAAAAAAAAAAAAAAACTTATGACCCGATGCACCAATCAAATTCTCAACGGAACAAGTGTCCATTGCTAAATCTGTTGCTAATTTATTGTTTTATTGTAGTGAGAAGAGTCTCATATTTCATTTTCTTTTCCAAAAAAATTGTCAACATTGAAGATCTCACATCTCCCCAACATTTCACAATATCATATTAATACGAATTGAAAGGTATATGCATCATTACACAATAATGTTTATGACTAAGCAGAAATAAGCATATCATCCTCTACTTCACAACAACAGTGAAACAAGCTACACAGTGAAGACAAATTTCACAATAACAACAACAAAGCCTCAATCGCAAATATTGAAGACATAAATGGTGGACGCAAAGTAGAAATTATGAATATCAACTTGATTTTGGTTCTATAGATTTGGTTCTATAGATCGATTAATCTTTAGAACCAATCCACAAAGTATTAGTATCTGTTCTCAGCCTTCGTCAATGTTCAAGCAAATTTTCTTGGTAAGCAGTGAATGTTTTCCTTGATTACTAATTTAGTTTTTGAATAGTAATATTGTTTTTCTTCTATGCATTGTTGGTTAGTTCATCGGCGCAGCTCCATGCATCGTTGGTCTCGGTTTAGTCATCTTATCAAACCTGAAACCTGCTGGTTTTGGTAACTTTGATTCTCAATTGGTACACAATTGTACCCTTTGTAGAACTATCGTTTCATTTTATTTTATTGCTTATGTTATGTGTTGCTTTAGGGTTGATATGTGTTAATCAAAAATTATATCCATAATGGAATTTAATGCCCTATAAAATGGAATTACAAAAGGGTGTCTAGATTTTTGCATATTCTACAAAAATTTCGACAAAGTTTTCCCTATAAAATGGACTACCAAAAATTTCATAACCTAATAAACATCATGTGGAAGAATGCCTAGAAGGTCTCACATCTCCCCAACATTTCACAATATCATATCAACATGAATTAAAAGGCTAAATCCAAGTCATATGTTAACGTTTCAAGATATTCAAAGCGGATTGAAATCGCAAGTTGTAACAAAAATGAAAGCATTGAACAATTACAAAACTAACCTGAAATCCCTTTATTGCCTCAACTTCAACTCTTCCTTATAGGCACAAGCTTCTACTAATCCTTCCTCATGACACTATTGAGACAAATCAAACAAGATTCTTTGAAAAAAAAAACAAAATCAGACACGATTTTCATTCATAGAGTTGCATTCAAGTAACAATAAATATATATTTCCTAGACAATGAATGTACAGTTCAAGTGCGCTAATATGTATTTTCAAGACAATGAATGTGCATTCCTAAATAATAGGAATTAGCAGTTACAATGGATCTAAAATAGGCAGCAATTAATATGTATATAAATAAACACACACACATGAAACAACAACAGACAATTGAAAAATTACAATAATGCGAAAATAGTAATGTCATACATTAACAAGAAGAACCACTAAGAATCAGCCCCAAATTAGTGAGGATCGGCTACATGGATTATTATATTTTTTTTAATTGGCTCTATTTAATACTTTGATGATGTGACTTGGCAATCTTGTAAATCTTATACAATTATATCTCAATTATCTTTAGGTTTACATATATCCCTTCAAGTTCCTTCAATTTCTAGCGAGTCTCTACTTTTCAAACCTAGGTATTTGTATTTCAAGCTGTTTTTGAATATGTCTAAACCACCACACTCAACCTTCTCTTATTTTTTAAATATCAATTTATGCATTCACATGAAATAAATAAGTGGAAGCACATAAATCTGACTAGGGAATCAGGGTCCAAAAGTAACCCACATTGGGAAAATATTTATATCAAGCCTAGGCATCCTCAGGTCTTCATGGTCAGCAATAGGAATTGAATTCATTGAAGTACATACTACTAATAATATTATAGAGTGCCAGACTATGAACAAGAAGAACAAATAAGGGCCACCTAATACTGCATAACTTATCCCATAAAAATTATACTTCCAATTCCCAGAGGAAATTAATGATAAGAAGAATTACTTTGTAAACATTCTCGCTCCAAAGGGCGAAATCTCCACCAACAAGATACTAGCTGCTATAAGAAGTTACAAAGTTATCACAAACACAATTTGACTTTCGGCAGATAACATACAATCATTTATTGTAAGAAAGAAAAAAGAAAAGAAAATCATAAAAAGATACTGACTGCTGTAGCAAGATGCCAAATTGTTAAATATAGCATAGAAATTACTATATAATCTACAGTTCGTAACTTGCCACAAACCATTCATCTACAGTTAGACTAACCTAAAGGTTGAAGTGTTGAATGCCTAACCAGGTATCATCTAATCCATGATATTAAGAGCCTGTCGATACAGCTTTCTTTGAGAGATCTAAACAGTATCTAACAATAACTAGCAATGCATCCATTTTATTTAGTTCACATGCATGAGTTTATGCCAAGAAAGGGCAAGGGCAATACAAAAGAAAATTAGTTATTGAGTAATTGAAGACTTACAAAAAGGAAAAAGAAATTTAGTTGACAATAAAGCTGAGTATGCTAGAGTCTTTTTTTTGGGTAATAGTGACAAGTTTTTTTCCTGAAAGCATAGATGCAACTTCTACAGGAGCTCGTACACACTAGCTAATAAATATAAAGGGGTGATACTTATAGCATGACTCATGAAACAAGTTTGTGCAGTAGCTAATAAATAATAAAGGGGTGATACTTGTAGCATGACTCATGAAGAAAGGAAACCGTGAAAGTTTTCAAGCAGAGGAAGCATGATGTCCTCTTTGCATACATCCATTGCCCAATTGTCAATTTTTGCTGATCTTGAAACCATTCGCAACTTCAATTATAAATGTGCGAAAGAAATATATCATAACATTATATCAAATGAAATAAAAGTAAAGGCATATAATCAAATATAACAAGTAGAAACGCTTTAAATAATCAAATGTGATTCTTCAAAATGATTAATAGAAGTATCACTACTAATGAGTCAACAACTGGGAGAGAAATCACCTTAATGTACTCCAAAAAGAAGAGAACGTGTATCCTTATCTCAAAGAATATTATAAGGGCCATGCTAGGCTATAGACGGAAGGCTTGATGCCTGAGAGAGTTTATTTATATTATTTGACTCTCAATGACTCCATTACACAATGAGCCATTCCACTGCCTTCTTCTATGTGATTTTAGCTAAAGCAAAATGAATTGTTTTTGGACGACAGTTTATTACAAATTTGACTTGCAAATAGACTAATAAAGTATAGAGCTGGAAATTAAGAACGTCGAAAATATAAATTACTTTGGGCATGGCACATTAATGATAAGATTTGTGGAGGTAAGGAGAGAGAAGAATGTGACTTATTCATAAACTTATTACTACTATCACAACACTTTCCATTATAGATTCATCGGCAAAAGGGAGATAATAATATGTCTCAATTAGGAGTCCTTCAAACTCCTACCTTTTTACTAGATATTCAAAGAGCTTTGGAATTTGTTTGAAGACGAGGATAAGATAACAATAGCTGCCATTTTGTTCTAATGGTTTGTTAGACCACCTAACACGACCTACATTTCTATTGAAATGTGACGATAACAATTCGATTTACCGGAGTTGATAAGAGTTCTTGAACTGCAATACAACATGGCTTGCTATTCCAAGAATTGAAAGAGTAATAGAAGTATGAGATGCCAACCCGATATGTTTTTTTTTTCTATTTTTTATTTTTTCTTTTAACAATTTCGTGCATAAGTCAAGAGAAAGCACTTCAATCAAATTTAGAGAACCTATTTATGTATTACAGTGAAAGAATATTGTTTATCCATCATCCAACAATATGTTCTTCTATTCTAAGTTGTACCTTTCAAATATATATGTCAAACACGAATAGTAAATTCTGCAGCTCCTAAAGGACCAAAACTAAAATTCACAAGTTTAAGTCCTCAATGTACAAGTGATTCAAAGCGCCTAGCCTCCTAACGAGTATCCTGCTTTTTCAAAGTTTATTGATACAGGAACAGTTTCTGAATTTAAAACCAAATGCAATCCGGGATAGACAAAAGTAATACCTTTACATAAAGCTCGACGTAATAAAAAAAATTTGAATCCTCCAACAGGGCCTTATTTGTGGGAAGTTGCAATAGACCTGGTGTTTCTCCTTTTAGGGGCTCTCTGAGACAATTTTGAGACAACATTAATAGTAGCAGTTGTTAGCAGTTGTTAATCTATATTTAGCCTCTAAATGATAAAGATTTAGCAAATACTTTTCTAGTTTCACCTGAAGTAGGAATTATCAAACATTATAGTTGTACCTGTGAATCGAGGAGTAGTTCAAAACTCCCCAACTGAACCTCCACGCTCCACTGAGTTCACTCTGTTCGCGAAAATTGCTCCGCCCAAACAACCCCCAACAATAAAACCTAACTCTTCCGCCGCACTCTACCCTAAATCAATCTTTCTCCACCTCAACCGAAACCCTAATGTCGCCGTCCCCAAATCTCCTCCCCAGTCTCTTCTTCGCACCAATTGCACTGCCAATGGCGAAATCGATTTGTCTGATTTAGTGAACACTGAAAAAGATTATGACGAGGAATATACGCTATGTCACTGTCGTTGTTCCTGGCCGACGTCGACGCGGCAGCGACGCTCGTGGTGACGCCGTCGAGGAGGCTGCAGCAGGATGAACACTGGTTCGTGGGTTGAGGAGGCGTTGGTGGTGCGTAGGTTGATTGTTGAGGAGGCGTGCGTTGGTTGAGGAGGAATCGAGGAGGGGAGTTGAAGACTATAGTTAACAGTGGTGAGTAGGATCTAATTTAGGGCGTGTCGTCCCTCTTTTACACTTTCCAGTTTAACAACGGAATCCCAACCGATCACATTTAACATCGGAATACAACCGGTTAAAAAACTTTTTGTTGCTAATGCGTTGTAATTTATTGTTTACAATGGATTAGTAATTGCACATTACCAACGAATTAGCAACGGATTTTGACTAATACATTGCTAATCCGTTGGTAATTCGTTTCAATCCAACGTTTGAAACAAATTAGCAAAGGATTAGTCAAAATTCGTTGCTAATCCGTAAGTAATGTGCAAACTGTTGCTAATCCGTTGTAAGTAATAAATTACAATGGATTAGCAACGAAATATTAGGCAGGACATTTTGGCGGGAGTTTTAACCAACAAAATTTTTCTTTAATCCGTTGGTAATCAGTTTCTAATTGGTCAAACAGTTTTTCATCCACATTCCGTTATTATTTCATTGCTAATTAGCAACGGACACTTAGTCTGTAGCTAATTTCGCTGATAATTTATTATTTTTTGTAGTGAGATGAACACATATATAAGATAGCTATTACTAGCCCATGGTATGCCAATATAGTCAACTATCTCATTACTAAGAGGCTATCACATCATTTAACAAGAACTCAAAAGAATAAAATAAAACACGATTTTAAACATTATTTATGGGATGATCCTTACCTATGGAAATTATGTTCTAACAAACCATTCGAAGATGTATTCTGCAAACTGAAATACAATATGTCATGGCTCATTGCCATACTTATGCTTGTGGAGGACATTTTTGTCTCTATCGTATATTAGACTCAGGATTCTTTTGGCCTACTTTATTCCACGATTATTATGTTTACACGCAAGCTTGTCTAAATTGTCAAAGAACTAGAAACTTAGGACGTAGGAACCAAATGCCCTTGTGTCATATTTTGTTTTGCGAAGTATTTTATTTTGGAGAATATACTTTATGGAGATTTTTCCATCATCTAATGAAAATACTTACATTTTATTAGTCGTAGACTGTGTCTAAATGGGTAGAAGCTATAGCCACGAAATCTAATGATTCTAAAATAGTAGTTAATTTCCTAAAATCAAGGATTTTTACTTTTTTTTGGAGCACCTATAGCATTAATTAGCGATAGAGTTTCACACTTTTATAAAAGAATTGTCGCTACTCTACTTCACAAATAGAATATTAGATATAGAACATCTACCGCATATCACCCACAAACTAGTGACCGGCTGAAACCTCAAATAAAGAAACTAAACCAATTTTAGAAAAGACGGTATGTTTAACACGAAAAGACTGGAGTCTTTGTTTAGAAGATGCTTTATGGCCATATAGAACTGCATTTAAGACACCCATAGGTATGACACCTTATAGGCTAATTTTCGGTAAAGCATGTCATTTACTAGTAGAGCTAGAATATAAGGCATATTGGGCAATCAAGAAATGTAATATGAATTATGATCATGCAAGAAAACAATGTAAACTTAGTATCCAAGAGTTAGAAGAATTGAGAAATGATGCATATGAAAGTGCTTCTATATATAAAAATAAAACTAAAGTATTTCATGAAAATAAATTTAATATTAAGAATTTTGAAGTAGGACAAAAAGTCTTACTCTTTTGTTCACATCTTAAATTATTTCTTGGAAAAATCCGTTCAAGATGGATGGGGCATTTTATAGTTACACACGTATTTCCCCACGGTATTGTAGAGATAGAAAGAAGAGAAACGGGGAGAATCTTTAAAGTTATTGGTCATAGAATAAACCTTATCATGAAAATTTTGTCTTACAAGATATGAAGATCATTGACTTTAACCCAGTCGACAACTCATTAGATGAATTGAACCCTATAGAAGAGCATATTGTAACCATAATTCCAATGAAACATTCAACGGATGGATGGTTAAAACACCAAGAAGAAAAAAGAATAAGAAATCACAAAAGGACAAACAACCTTCCAGATACCCATTTAAGTGCGACAAGGATGACTTAGATTACGAAGAGTTTGGTGAAAATGACAATCCTTCAAAAATATTAGCAGAGGCTCCAGGGCACACCTCCCTCAACATACAAATCAATGAGATGTTCTTTTACGGAGTTCAACTCGATACGGAAGCCGATATGAATCTTATGCCAAAACATTGGTTTCTTCCAACAAAATTGATGATTCATTGCAAACCTTCTATTACGGTGTACAAGCCAAATGTCATTTATACAATCCCATTACGAGTATCAAAGAATGTGTATGTACGAGTGGGTAGGCTCACCATTACTAGAATTTTTCTAGTTATCCAACAGCTACCTCACATGATTATATATTATTGGGTATGGCCTTCTTATCAACTGCCGGAGGTATAATCAACATACGTGAGCGCATAGTTACACTAAAGATGAGCAATGAATAAATATCATTCAAAAATGGGAAAGAACTTTGCGACAATATGGAAGAAGGGCAATTTAATGAAGGTGATGAGAATAATGAAGACACATGTGTTTCATACCCTAACGAAGAGATTCTCAATGAGGAACCACTTGAAGCTATGATTGATTCGCTCACACACACTAAAGATTGGATCATCTATCAGTCGAGCAAACGACAATAAACAATAGCATTTTATGGGAGGTAGCCTATATTCCTTATTTCTATAAGTTATTTTAGTTTTTAGTATGAAACCTAGCTTTAATATAGTTTGTTTTCATTCTCTCTCCTTTTGACTCTCTTTTGGAATTGCTTTCAAAAGTCATTAATCGTAACCGCAAGTATAATGGTTCAATTGTAGTAATAATGTGATCAACAAATGTTGATTATGGATATCGTTCCTCTAGAAAAGTTTTGTATGCACACACGTCGCTTAGTTGAATTCACTCTATTGTTAAGAAAATCTCTTTTGTTCGAATTTGAACTAAACAATTCTATTCTATAAAACAATGTAAATTAACTTGTAATCTTATATTGAGAAGACTTTTAGTTCACAACTTCACCCAGGTAATGAATTAATATTCTTTCCATCTTATATTTCCTTCATCTTCATTATGTATATGCAATGCTTAATTAGAATTTATAGATTTCTTTAATATTCACTTCCACCAACTATCGTGGTGAAAAAGACCTTAATGTGCAAACTAGAACTCCATCTATCGATGTCAATTATGTAAGTCTTACTTAGCATTAGGTTCCAAATCTTTAAACTCATAAACACTAAAGTTTACTACCCGTGCCTCCCTAATCAACAACTATCTATTAATGTTATATATTTTTATGGTTGTGTTGTTCATATTCGGCTTAAAAGCTCTAATTGTGATCGTAACTCCTAAAACCTCTAATAAACAAGCATGTGATCAAGATGTTAGCATTATTGATGTGTATGCCGTAAGTGTAACAGCTCGATCGTAGTTATAGTATAACCAACTTACATTGACTACATATATCGTCCTAAGGGAAAGGTGTATTCACTCACTACGTACTTAGCTACAATGAATCTATTGCTAAGGAAATCCTTTTTAAATGGTTTTATAACTAAACTAAACTAATCTATACTATCAAGTCAATGCAATTTACTTTTAACTCTTATATTAAAACTATCTTATTTCACAACTTCACCTAGGTAATGAAATACTATGCTTTTTAACCACTTTATCTTCTTTTTATGTTGTGTTCAATGCGTAATTAGAATAGACAAATTTCCTTGAAATCCACTTTAACCCACTGTCATGATGGAAAACATTCTAATGTGCGAACTAGAACTCCACCTATCAATTTGAGTAATGTAAGCTCCACATTGCTTTAATGTTCTAAATCTTTAGATTAATAACAAATTGAGTTTACTATATGTGCCTCCCTAATCAACAACTATCGCTCAATGTTGTGTATTTTACAGTTTTACCATTCATGTCCAACTTAAAAACTTTAATGTCCATGATAATTTCTAAAACCTAATATCAATAAACATGTGATCAAGATGTTTATAGCATTACGCTCAAAATCAATACAAATTCTAACCATTGCACTTTTTGTATTCAATTTCTACTCATGTTCATAGCATAACATTCATAACATAGGATCCATTGATCCCTATGATTAATAGACTACTCACACATTATTGAAATAAACATGCACATAGTGATTCATACTTTAACACATCACGTGAGTCTTCAATGTCTTCTCTCCACAAATCATTCTAATACTCAAGAATAAGTAAAACCTATGCTAAAATACTTTAATGCTTGCTAATGGTTGATATGTTGCATGTTTACCACATCCTAATATCTATTTATACTTCTTAAACACAATTAGAAAACCTACATTACAATTCAACTCGAAATAGAACTCTAACTTTCTATTTTCTTCTGATCCAAAGCTGTCACTTAAACCCCGGTATCGTGTGTGTTATGCCACTACGCCGCCACTTATGTGTGCTCTTCCTTGCTTCAGTGACCTCGGTGTCGTCCCTATGGCCTCTGATGCCATCCCTTAGGCTCTACGGTGCCACACCTATATGCCATAGCGCCAACCCCATTTTAGTGTGTTTTTAGCTCCGTTTCTTCTTATTTTTGCTCGTTTCCTTCTTTTATGCTTTATTTACTTGAAAATGCATAAACACCATTAATTAGAGCTCTTTTAGGGATATTTATACTAAACTAACCCTATATATAAGTTTAAATAATCACTTATCAAATACCCCCAAACTTAGGATTTTGCACGTCTCGAGCAAAAGTGTATTTTACTAAGTCTCCTAACTACTCCTATTACTCTGGTTCTTGTTTATTTTATATTTTTCATGGAGTATCATTTAATTCACTAAGTTTCAAGTTAATAATCCACTCAAGAGTTTTTCTTTGCAAAAACTTATATTTTTTTTCAAAATATGTAGCTTAACAATACATACAACTCACTTTTGAAACACCAAAGTAGATCATAACCAAAACCATTACTACTCACAAGTTTGTTTCACCTCAACACTCAAGTAGCAAGTGTATAATCTCATGATTTCTCATTAAGCTCAGGAATTCACAAATAAGCATAGATCAAACTACTTTTGGTAGACTTTAGCACTTCAAGAGTCTATAGAACTTAATATAGTTGGAAATAAAACTTAACTCAATTAAGTTACTCGCACTTGAGCTAAATTTTTTATTTGAAGTGCTTTATTTTAACTCCCGCATTTTCTATTTATTTTTCTCTTATTTTTTGTCTTTTTCTCCTTTTTATTTTAAATTTCACAGTCTTTGTTCCTTTTCCTATGGACTTCCTTTTTCCTCACTTTTTCCAACTATCAAGTTCTCTGCTTCATTTCCTATAGAACTTATAAGACTCTTTCATTTTTTCTCTTTCTAGTCTAAAACTCTTGTTAACACTTCCCACTTTCACTTTATTAAGCAAGTTAACTCCAATTTTTCATTTACAATGCCTATTTCTTCCCCTCTTTGAACTAAGTCTTTATTTACTTTTTATTTTCAAGTAAAATTTACACTTATCATAAAATTCATTAGAGATCTACCTTTTTCCATAAGAAGTGTTCTAGTAATCTCCTTGCTTTTGTTTCAAGTTCATGGTCTTCCCTGACTCTATGTTTCTAATCTTGAAATCATACCGTTGTTGCTACATTTCATTATTTTCTTCAAAAATTTAAAAACACTATCTTGAGTTTCATATCAACAAGACACTTATATTCTACTCATTCTCCATTAAAGGCATGAACATGCAAATGAACTACTTATTCATTACATATTACTATATATAACCTAATCTATACTAACCAAACATTCAAAACAGTAAGTAAATGAAATAAATAATACACTACCATGCTTTCTTCTTCAACTGCTTCAAAATTATAAAATTTAAATGATCATACCTACAATGTTTACCTTATTTTAACCTTTTTTTACCACTTCTCATAGTGTAGTGTAGTATTAATGCCCCCGAACTTAAACCAAACCTTGTCCTCAAGGTTTAAAAGTAAACCTCAAACCATGAAAACACTAAAATACACAAACATATATAATAACACAAGATATATAATCATAAACTAAACCAAACATAGAATTTAAACAACTAAATAGTTAACATAATATCCCAAATCTAAAAAATAAAATGGTATCAATGTATCTCTCATCTCCCCAGGTTTAGAGATATCCAAAGACACTGACATCAAGTCTGCGCATCATCATCATCATCATCATCATCATCTACCTTATCAGCTCTAGCTTAGAATGGTGTTAATGGACGCTCCACCCTCTTGCTCTACACCATATTCGGATCAAATACATAAGTTGGTGCTACTGAAAAACCAAAAGACCTATCAGGAGGTCTCATATGTCTGCTCCTCTCATACCTAGCTATGTCCCTCTGATGATTGACAAACAACATGAAGTTTCGCTGCCCATTCCGTTGGTCTTACTCTTTCATTTGCATATCTTGCTCATATCGTAACAAGGCTGCCTGATAATGCGTTGTATCCTCTCGATATTATTTCCTCATCTTAGCAATCCACAACCTCTGCTGCCGCAGAGTCGAGTCCTCAGGTGGTGGTTCTGGTGGAGGAAGTGGTGGAAGAACCTTAGGACCATCCAAGTCCTGCTATCTAATCAGTGGGTCTACAAACTCGTAGCCCTCATCGAATCCTTACTATTGCTCCTCTTATTCTCCATATCCTTCATCTTCTAATTCTTGGGCTAACTCTAATGTTATAGCTATCATTGCTGCATTATCCTCATGTTCTTTAACCAATAACTCGACCTCACATATAGCTCCCTCGGCTATTTCTCTGTCTTCCTTGGAGTTTTGATAACTAGGTGGTGATTTAAGTGGAAGCATAAAAGCTTCATCCATGGTTGCTTGGGCCTCTATATCAATTTTTTTTATCATTTCGGAGTCTAACTTCGGCCTTCAAGCACAACTGAGTGATCAATATAAGAAACAAAAATTTGTTGTCTCGCTCTGACATGATAAACTCCTTCAGATTATTATAGATGATATCGTCGACCTCGATATCTCCATTCTTTATGATCTCATATAAATAAGTCGCCTTAGGCTTGTTGATATCTCCCTGCTGAATGGTAGGGTATAGTGATGCAACAAGAAAATGTTGCCACATTCGGTAGACTTTCCAAACACTCCCCTTCTTGATGTGTTTCAGCACATTATCATCTCCTATTACCCAGTCGGGTTGTCCTTGGACAACCAATGCTCTCTATCACTTTAAACGGGTATAGGTTATAAGGTTTCTCATATAGATCATCAGAAAAACTTGGTTCAGCTCCACCATACTTAAATGCTCTAATCCATAGATATTATTAATTTCATGCTTATTAAAGGGTACAAACACCCCTTTCACCTTCACTGGATCCTCCTTCCTAGTGAACTTGGCATTAGCATAAAATTCATACACAATTCCACTCACTCCTCTAACTTTGTTCTCTCTATAATCTCGAGTGAAATGCTCCCAATTCTGTCGCCTAATGAATTTGTTCACTCATTTTTCATATTTAGCTAGCAAATTTATTTCTCTTTCATAAATGAACTCCCTATGCTGAATATCCTCCTACCTATTCTTGGCCTCTCTACTAATGAAGTATTTCGACTTAAAAGGTATAGGCTTCTTTGTGGGATTTGTTGAGGTTGATACCTCAAAATCATTTGTTTTAACTTACTAACTTGCTTCCTTGTTCTCGACATTCTCTTTAATTCAAACAACACAACAAATGCAACAAGCAATATGGGTCTTGAAATCACCTAAAGTCACAATTCATATCACACGGATCATTCATACACCAAATAATGCAAATACATATACTGAGTCTCTATGGGTAACATCAATGCTCAATATTCACACAACTTGCAAATCCTTATCCAACAGCCTCAAATCCACTATTCATGCAATTCATTAAAATTCTTCAAAACTCAAAGCATAACTAATGAAATTATTTATTTACTTCAATGCTGGACTAGTTTATGGTGTAGACACTCCTATAAGTCTCTATCGATCATATCCCTCTCATTTTTCTAACAAACTAGAACCCTAGCTTTTTTAAAACTCAAATTCTTAAATTCAAGCCATAGCTTTCCACTTTTTATCAATCCATAATGCATTTGCTTCTTTCACTCTCAATCACTAGGAACTCTCTTATCTCATTTATAAATGATCAAACTTTGGCTCTAGAGGGATGTATACTTGGTGATTGTATTGGGGTTTTGGTTGCAAGCATGAAGAAAGCGATGACCATGGGGTTTTAAAGCCCCTCATCGATATTGGTACAGTGCCTTATGGGCACGAAGCCATGACAACGCGACCATAGCATAAATGACACCTTGTTTTCCCCTTGGTGCCCTATTGGCATAGTTACTTATACCCACAACGCCGTGACTTTGAGCACTCTGCCCACGTATTTCGCTTAAATTCTCTGTTAATTCCTATTCGGCGCTTCTTTGACTTTGTGTATCACTTACACAAAATGTCGTAATTGCATGAAATCCATGTAAATATAAAGATTTCATCAAAACTTACCTATGATTTTCCCGAGTACCTCACTTTTGCCGCTTGAACTCCTTCGCTCTTTTACGCTCTTTAATGAGTTTGCAAGACATATCCATTCTGATGAATCATCACCCGGCAAATGGTCTTTCCTGCACATTTGACACAAATTTTTGAAAGCTAGAAACTAAAACGTGTAAATTGTACTTATTAGACTAAATAACTAACTACTAACTGAAGTTTTAAAAACTTGAAATTTAAAAACCCTTGGGATGCCTCCCAGTAGCGCTTAATTTAACGTCATTAACCTGACACCTTTTTGCTCATATAGTCCGAGTCTAAGTCAAGATACTTCAATTGTAGATCAGAGATTATGATGTCATTCCTGTTCGGATGTACTTCTTCACCATCGACAAAGACAAATTTCTCTGCATCATCACCCTCATTGATACTTATCATGATCTTCATTTTTCGTGTGTACTAATCTGCGTTAGCAGTGTTCAAAAATAGTCGCCTTAGAATCATAGACACATCAACATCCATGTTGTGATCCATAACCTCAAAATCTGTGATGAATGTGAATCTACCCACTTTCACATGCACATTCAAGACTCCTCCTATAGTAGGTATCAACTTGCCATCTACTACTTGCAAATTCATCGTATCGGGATAATTGATCTTTAAATCGGCGTGCAACATGTCCATTAGTGGCATGACATTGACTAAGGCTCACATATCACATAAGAAATTTTTAAATCGATGCCCATCGATGCTTATTAGTATGCATATCTCTCCCAAATCTCTCATTTTGATTGGTTGAAGTCTCGGGATGAACTTGAACTTTAGTTACGGCTTCCTTGGACCTACCTTTATGGCATTGCCTTTTGGTGCTTCTTCCGAAGGTCCTTCATTTTTTTGGCCTTCCATTGCTTCTTTCCCTTCTTGTCACTCTTCAAGGCATTGATTCTTTGTTGCCCGAATCCCTCGAGTTCAACTTTCCTTAATTTTATCTATACTCATGCATTTCTTCATGCTTTCTCATACCTAAAGTATTGACTTTTTTCTGGCTTGTACATCATTCGATCGTTTATTGGCTCATTCGTTGTCGTAGTGCTCATCATTTGAATAACACTAATATTTTCCTTGGGATTAGTGATGGTGTTGCTTGAAAACTATCATTCATTCCTTAAGTTAAAAGCAATGGCTAACTGTCCAATATGCGTCTCTAAGTTCTTGATGGATTGTGATCTCTCATCATCATCCTCTTCATGGCTTTCTTCACTCATTTCGTCTCTTTCTTGTGCTTCTCATGGCGTTCCCTATTGCTTATGTCCATGGCGTGTAAGTACTTCTCAATTGACCTCAATGAAGTCATCTCTTCACTATGTCCTAGCTTCCTCTGTTGGACTTTTTGATCAAAGCCTTGAGGTAACTTCAATGCATTATCAGGATTTCCATACGAGAAGTTCGGGTTGTTATTGTATCCTTGATAAAACATTTAAGGAGCCATTCCTCTTGCCCTAAAGTTGTTCAAGTAGCCTTGGTTGTTCATGAAGTTGATGTCCTCATACTCTATTTTCTTGTTGTATGTCCATTTGGTTAACCACCATGGCTTGGTGAACAATATGTTGTTGTATCAGCTGCACTTGTAGACCTTGGTGTCCCATTTGAAGTTTTGCCATTTGATTGCTCAGATTTGATAGTTGTGTCATAATTGCAGCCTGTGAACAAATCTCATATACTCTCGTTGGTTCCCTCACTGTGGAACGAATACCGGTTGTAGAGTTTTGAGACATAAGATCAAGGAGATCCAATGCTCCATTCTCATCTTGGTTAGTAGATGAACCACCTACTGCGGCATCTACTAGTGTTCTCGTGCTGTGGTTATTCCATAGTAGAAAATCTAGAGTTGCACCCATTTTACATTTTTTATGTCCTCGACATATCCTCAGCATGTCTTTGAACATTTCCCAAGCCTCACCAAGAGACTCGATGTCTTCTTGTTTGAATTGATTGATTTCCACCTTCCTTTCATTGACCTTCACTGGGCGAAAGAACTTATCAATAAATTTTTCATTGATTTTTGCCCATGAGATCATATTCCCTGCATTCAGTCCTTGGAACTAGGATTTGGATTTTCTACCCAATGAGAATGAGAAAAGTCGCATTATGATCACCTCATTTGTGACTCCGGTAATGTGCATGGTGTCGCACTTCTCTAAGAAATTCTATACACGTGCAACTGGATCTTCATTAGCTAGCCTGTTGAACAAGCTATTTTGAACCATGTTTATCAAAGATGGTCTCAGTCCGATCCGTAGTATTGGCTGGATGCCTCATCTCTCCATTGTAAGTCTCCTGAACTTTTGGCTTGAAGTAGTCATGAAGGCATTTATATCCTGGCAGTCTGTCCTGCACTACCAGATCACCTTCGGGTTGATTATTCTCGTGGCCCTATTGTTGTTTTCTTACTTGATCTTCAGCCATCTTGATTCCTTTATTTTTCTTTTCTTTATTGGTTCTGTCAATCTCTGGGTCGTACGGCACTAAGTCCTTCTCTCCTTTGCTACGCATGCACTAGTTTTCCCTAAAAAGAAAACACAAAAGATCAAGTGTAGAAAGTCAAACTTGAAACTTAAGCCTTTTATTTTTTCTTGTATTTATGAACTTGAAAGTAAAGTACTTAAAATAAAACTTAGCAACTTTTCAAACTAACTAAATAATACTAAGTGGCTACCAGTCCCCAAAAATGGCATCAAAAACTTGATGTGTGTGTCGCAAGTATAACGGCTCGAATGCAGTAATAGTGTAACCAACTTACGTTGACTACGGATATCGTCCTCAGGAAAAGGTGTATGCACTCACTACGTACTTAGCTATAATGCATCTATTGCTAAGGAAATCCTTTCTAAATGGTTTTATAACTAAACTAAACTAATCTATACTATCAAGTCAACGCAATTTACTTTTAACCTTTATATTAAAACTATCTTAGTTCACAACTTCACATAGGTAATAAAATACTATGTTTTTCAACCACTTTATCATCTTACTATGTCGTGTGAAATGCCTAATTAGAATTGACATATTTCTTTCAAATCCACCTCTTGGTGTAAATAACGTAAGCTCCACATTGTTGTAATGTTCCAAATCTTTAGATTTATAACCAATTAAGGTTACTATCTGTACATTCCTAATCATAAACTATATATCGATGTTATGTATTTCAAGATTATACCATTCATGTCTGACTTAAAAGGTTCAATTGTTATGATAACTTCTAAAATCTAATATCAATAAACATGTGATCAAGATGTTTATAGCATTACGCTCAGAATCAATACAAATTCTAACCATTGCACTTTTTATATTAAATTTCTATTCATGTTCATAGCATAACATTCATACCATAGGATCTATTGATCCTTAAGATTAATAGACTACTAATACATCATTGAAATAAGTATGCATATAGTGGTATTAATTGAAATCAAAAATATATTGGGACTACTTCAAATAAATCGATAACACAGTACCCAAATCACCACACGTGAGTCTTCAATGCCTTCTCTCCACAAATCGACCTAATACTCAAGAATAAGTAAAACCTATGCTAAAATAGTTTAATGGCTGCTAATGGTTGATATGTTGTGTGTTCACCACATTTTAATATCTATTTATACTTCATAAACACAATTAGAAACCCTACTTTATAATTTAACTCGAAATAGAACTCTAATTTTCTATTTTCTTCTGATCATGCATTGTTACTTAAACCCCGGAGTTGTGTGTGTTATGCCACGGTGCCGCCATTGTGTCTCCACTTTTATGTGCTCTTCCTTGCTTTAGTGACCTCGAAGTCTTCCCTATGGCCTCCAGCGCTATCCCTTAGGCTCCACGGCGCCACACCTGCATGCCACAACTTTAACCATACTTAGGTGGGTTTTAGCTCTATTTCTTCTCGTTTTTTGCTTTTTTCCTTCCTTTATGCTTTATTTACCTGAAAAATGCATAAACACCATTAATTAGAGCTCATTTATGGGTATTTATACTAAATATGCTACTAAATTAACCATATATATAAGTCTAAATAATAACTAATCAATTACGTATAGAATCAAACATAAATCTAACAGTTGCACTTCTAAACATTATAATCCATTCATACTTCTTTTTATAGTATTCATACCATAGGATCCATTGATCCCTAAGATAAATTAACTACTCACTCATCATTGAAATCAACATGATACAATTCATAAACATCATTGAAATCAGAGATTAAACTAATTATTGCCTTTAATTGAATCAATGAAACAAAGATTAAATTGCAAATAGGAGTCTTCAATGTCTTCTCTTTCAAAACTCTACTAATCTATAATAATTGGTCTATTGTGATGAGTTTATCATATTCTAATACCTATTTATACTCCTAAAACTCTTAAGAATACATTTAGAAACCTTAATTAACAATTCCAAACGAACTAGAATTTCAAAACTTTGTGTTTTTCTATCTCGGTGTTGTATGTAAGTGATACACACTGTCTGTGAAAAGTCATAGCGCCACCATAACGTCAACCTTATATGTGCATTTTCTTTTCACAGTAGGTTCGGCAGCGCCTGTACATTTGCTCAAACCCTACAGCGCCACCACTTTATTCACATCGTCAACTCTATTGCATATCTTCTATTGGTCTCCATGCCTTATGCTCACTTCCCACGGCGTCAAATGTCTTCTCCACAGCGTCGCATGTGATTTTTTATGTTTTCTCCCCATTTCATCCTGAAATCACTCATTTGTCTCTTTTATACCTTGTAAACATGAAAACACATAAATACCATAAATGAGAACTCATTCCGAGATATTTGGCATTCTATATAACTAAACTAGTCTTATATATAAGTCTAATTAATCACTTCTCAGTCACACTTCGGAGTAGCTTCAAATAGAGGGGGAATGATCGAGTTGCTTTTATTTTTATGGCCTTTATGCAAGTTCGCATTATAAACATGCTTATTTATTTATTTATTTATTTCATTAATAAAATTATTAGTTAGGTATATATCCTGATCATATTTTCAAATTTTTGAATTTTTCAGTAAATTTTACCTATTCATTCATCTCTATGAAGGGTATATAAGTTACTTATGAAATAAAGTTGCAAAACAACAAAACAAGGCCTAGCGTATCTCCAACGATTCCAAATAACAGTGAAAATTGCTGAAAAAATCCATTGCAGAAATCAGTGAATTAAAGTAAGAATTTAGGTCTAGCGATTTCTCAGAGATTCCATTTGTATAGGAATCACTACTCAGATTGGTGGTTCATTACGTCTCACAACCCACGAATTTGCCTCGCGAGTTTCCAGCGATTCCATTTATACATGAATCGTTGGGCACGATTTTGGGTTTATAAAAAAATAAAACCTAAATCACCAACCTCACAAGCCTATTTCCATGCCCAAAATGTCACACCTCCTCCTATCACAATTGATTTCTTGATTAGATTCAACCTTACTAAGCTCAATCCTAAAGTATTTAAGTGACTCCTACCTCCACCTAGCTTCATTCAAAACTATAATCATCGAATTTGAGAGATTAGAGCCAAGCTAGGGTTTAAGAAGTTCTGGCTTGGAGCTTGGAATACCGTGTTAGAGGAGTTCAAGAGCACATATCTTGAGAGATTCACTCTCAAGAAGGTAATCACCACAACCCTAACCCTTTATTTTGATGAAATTCTGATTTTGTTAGATTTTTTGAAAAAGTCTTCAAGTGATTTCAAAAATTCGTTTCGAACTCCACATCGGTACATTGAATGAATTATTTGAGATTAGGTATCACAATAGTAATGATTGTCGATTTTTAAATCACATATTTTTGGAAATTATAAAGATTTTAGAAGAGTATTCAAAAAATATTTGAAATTGAATTTTCACAAATCAGAGGTGTAATTCACGAGTTTTTGAAAAACCATGTCAATAGATTTGATTGTATATTCGTGACTCCTATGATTTTCAAATAAGTTTTGTAAAATTTATTTTTCATGCATAATCTTTTCAAGTTTCTCGATAGCAATTTTATTTTCTATAACTACCCGCCTTAAGTCCCTTTTTGTATCAAATACAAGATTTTGATTTACCATTCCATAAAAGTGATTTGATCTTTATGACGAGATGAGGTAGAGGAAAAGGTAAGAGAAGTGCACAAGAGAAAAAAAAGGTTATGATAGAAAAATCTAAGAAGAATCACCCAAGTCAACAAATGTCCATTCAACTTTCGGGTATTAGTATTAGTGAATTAAGAATCGGAAAGGTCAAGTTGAGAACACCTACTTCACCTATCTCTGATAAGGATTCGGACTACTTAGACCTAAACACATAAGTCACCTATGACCCCATGAGATTTATCATTCCTAAAGCACAAAATAGATACTTAAGAGATATGAAAAAATGTTATCATTCCCAAGAGAGGATTCCAAATCCAAAATGTGAACAAATACGAAGACAAAATTGTGAGCATCATACGAGAAAGACAGTGGGAACACCTTCTTAGGGATTGCGAAGGTAGATTAGAGAGGGGATGCTCAGAATTAGTTCACCAATTCTACGCCAATGGATATGTGAGTGAAAACTCTAAAGAAGTGATAGTTTAAGGAAAGAAGATTGATATTTCACTGAAAGCCCCGAATCGAAATTATAGACTTTCAGATGTAAGAGTTAGACAAGATTTCGACTATCCCAACATAAATTACGTCCCTAAGGAAATTTACCGATCCATAATGATTTAAGAAGCCTTAGAGGCAATTCTCGGATAGGGATTTGCTCTCGATCTATATGGTCATCTAAAGTTCATCGAAACCACCAATTTTTGGAAAATCACCAAGTGTTGACGCTACATTAAATACACTTGCCTATACCCCACTATGCAACATTTTAAAGTGAAAACACATAGAACCGCTCTACTCTACAACATTGTTACGAAGACTGGGTATATCGACATTGGATATGCAATTCACTATGCAATGAGAAAAGCAATGACGACTATGAAGCATGACGGCCTACCTCCAAATCTTAATCACTAAGCTATGTATGAAGGCCAAGGTTGGTTTCCATGAGATGGAATTCGACGTACTACCTTAGAGGACCATTACAGACACTACGGTTAAAAGGATGGGAACATTCAATGTATATAAAAATTCAAAAGAAGAGCAAGAGCTCAAAAAGATAGAAGATCTAGATTTGAAGGCATGATTGATAGGTAAAGAATCCACAACAGCACACAAGAAGAAGCAAGGCAAGGAGCAACAAGTCTAATGGCTCAAGTACATGTTCCAGCAATAGAGGGCAGTTCTTCTTCTCCAGCAAAGACTAAAAGGAAAAGATTTTTCAAATCCTTATTCTCAATTTTTAGGTGGAATCAAAAGTTCATTTTGAAGAATCAGGAGATGCTAGATGAGAATGAGAGAACTCTAGCACGACACCATTCCATGATGGAAAGGAGGAAGATGGAATATTTACTGGATCCTAGGAGGAGCATTAACATTCCTTTGATGCAGTTGAGATTTTCATCGAGAGTTTATGACCCAGTTGATAGCTACACTTCACAATCTATTGCAACAAGGAATGACGATGGAGCTGAATTCACTTGCTTCTGAATGATTCTTTTTACCTGATGGTAATCTCATGCCCAGATATGTCTACATACTCAATTGGAGTTGAATTTAATTGCTTCTAACCTATTCTCTTTACCTGATGGAACTTCAATTCAACCAATATGAGTGGTCACGGATGTGCCAGTTCAAGTGGACAACACCGTACCAACGACGTTTTGGTTATGCCATAATTTATTAATGAAGATCTTCCTTTAATTTTAAGACAGCCTTCCTTAGCCACTACACATGCTATTATGGATATTCTAAACAAAACAATCGCTTTGACGATTAATGGCTGAGCATTCAATCTTTAGAATGACACTATAGTGGATAATCCTAAACTCAAGTTTAGAGATCCAAACTAATTCTTGAAAGGTTAAGTCAAGCCATCAACAATAAACAAAAGCTCTCTATGGGAGGCAGCCCATATTCTATGTTAATTCTATGTTTATTTAGTTTTATTGGGTATTTGATTTAGTTTAGTTTGGTATGTTTATATTCTAACTTTTTTTACTCATATATTGGAAATATTTTTGGAATTTCAACTCCGAGGTAATTTCAATTAATGGGGGAGTGATCGAGATGTTTTTTCTTATACGACCTTTATGCAAGTTGCATTATTTACTTGCTTATTTTTATGTTTATTTAAGTAATTAATTAATTAAAGTATTTAGTTAGTTAGATATCCCACTCAAACTTTCAAGATTTTAGTCAATTATACCTTAATATGAGTATTAATGAATGATGTACACGTTAATTATAAGATAAATTACAAAAACAAGAAATTAGGCCTAGCGATTCCCAGTGATTTACAATCATTAGGAATTGCTGGCAAAATCGATTGCATTACATAAGAAAATTAGTGCAAATTTGGAGTCTGGCGAATCCCCAGCGATTTGCCTTACGAAGGAATCGCTACTCAAAACGATGGGTCACTGCATTTTACAGAACCTCACTTATTATTGATTCACATACCGATTCCTAACGATTCCATTTACATATGAATCGTTGGGCATGCTTTTTGGTTTTTAAAACTAGAACCCTAAATCGCCACACACACCAACTCAAACAAATTGTTGCACCCTTTCACAAATATCCGAATTTCTTGCCTAGATTCAACCATCTTAACTCAATCTTATAGCATTTAATTGATTCTCACCTCAACCTAGTCCCATTCAAACCAAGATTTTTGATTTTGGGGGTTTTGAGCCAAAACTAGGGTTTTAAGAAATTTTGATCTAGAGCTTGGAGGGACGGTCTAGAGGAGTTCAATAGCTTAAATCTTGAGAGACTCACTCTCAAGAATGTAATTACATGAACCCTAACTCTTTAGTTTAACAAATTTTTAATTTGATGGATTTTTGAAAATTTCTCAATACTTTTCCAAATTGATTAGATGAACTTGTTCAATTACCTTGAATAAATAGTTTTATTGATTCCAATAGACTAGGAACTGTGATTCCATTGATTGTTGACTTACAAATTTAACAATTTTGAAATTTCGCTATATCTACACATATTTGCAAATGGTTTGTAAAACATGTTTAAAATGAGTTAGGGGGTTTGGTTATGGTTTTATTTCAATTTAATTTGCTTTGTTTTTGAAAAACTTAAGATTTATCGCATAATTACTTTATGATATTTAGAAAACTAATTTTCAAGACTATATTTGAGTTAAAACTTCGATGCCAATTTTGTTTTAAAAATTATAATGAATTCTAAGCTAGCTTAACAAATGGATTTCTCCTTTTAAAATAAAGTCTAGAATTTTCCTACTTATTTCCGACAACATTGTTTCTATCATTTATAGGTTTATTTAGTTTTTGAACTTATGAGTTTTGAAATTTGTAAGACAATTTCCAGAGGAAGTAGAGGTAGAAGCTCTCGAGAGGAGAAAGAGAATGCACATTTAGTAGAGAAATCCAAGCAAAAAGTCAAAGATCCACCCACACCAATTAGGCCAACGGGGATTTCGATAATTAATCCCTGAACTAGACTACCAAGAGAACCTTCTTCACCTTTAAGTTTTATCGATTAGTCGGAGGGAGAGGAAGAGATTGAGGAGACACCTAGAATCCAATTCTATGCCCACAGCCTCATTAATGCCAGAGCTATTGCTAGATTGGAGAGCGACATTACCAAGAATAGAAAAATCATACCAGATAGGGGTTTCAATGTAAAAAGCAAAGCTAAGTATGAGCCTAGGATATTAAACATAATAAGGAAGAAGAACTAGAGATTATTAACTAGGGACTACTACACTGATACTAACGCGGGGTCTTCGATTGAAATAGGTTATGGAATGCTAGTAATAGAGTTTTATGCAAATGAGCGTAGAGATGGAAATAAAATAGTAGCCATAGTCCGAGGAAAACCAGTTGACTACTCACCTGCAAGAATAATCCGGTATTATGGTTTACCAAAATTAAAAAGTAAAATAATGAGTACCTAAAACACAAATATATGTATAGACACGGATTTCCCCACAAGATCATTAGAAAATTTTAGAAGCTATTCCGGAGGGACATATTTCTTTTTGATAAAGATGGGTACCCAAAACACATCCTAGCCAAATACTTTAGGAAAACCATCAAAGCGTGGAGCTTTTTATTAAATGCAAGCCTACAACTAAGTTTACAACACTATGATATAGTGAACTATATAGCGGCTTTTTTGTACTACATAGTTCAAGGGATCGGCTATATTGATGTTGACAAATAATCTATGATTCTATCAGAAATGCATGACCACAAATAAAAATGAAGGATTGTTTTTTTCCTTTAATGATTACTAAGTTTTGCAAACAAGAATGAGTTCCAATGAGAGGTCTAAAGTTAGATGTTTTTCCCTGATAAGACTATCACCGATGAAGTTATTAAAAGCACTAAGAAGGTGCCTAGATATGCTGATTTGGAAGAGGATCGGAGAGAAATGATACACATAGGAGAGAGACCACAGAGAAAATGACAATACCAGCAGAAAACCGAAGAAATTTAGAAGAAATGCATAATGTTGCGTATAATGAGCAAACTAACCAGAACCCATAGTCACCTGTAAAGAGCTTCACATGCATGTATACGGATGAAACAGAGATGGACATGATGAGGTCAATCTTGCACAGTTAGATGAGAACTCTAAGACATCAAGAGTTCATGTTCCAAAACCAACGCGAAATTTCCAGAAGCATCTATGGATCTGAATGACACATGACCAAGAGGATGCTAGGCGGGGGAGCTAATATTCACGTTCCATCAACCCAAATGAGAATGCCAAACCAGGGAGTCTTTTTAGAAGATAACCCGGTGGCGGGAGTTGACTACACCTTATATGATCCTGCGAGGAGCTTCCAATCTCAACAGCCTGATCATAAGGATGACGGTGATGATGTGACATATGGACGTCAGTTCTTGATATTTTATTCTTCTCTTTGTATTCTTTTTTTGAGTGTTATTGTGAGACGTCTATGTTTGTAATATTTTGATTGGTATGATGTGGTATGTGCTACTATGATACAATTTCTTTGGTGTATTCACATTATATACATTGGTTTGATTTGCTGAATTTCTATTATACAATGCTTTGGGAATATTTAAATTTATCATGTTTTCAATTACCTTTGCAATTCATTCTTCAGTTAGTATTTATTTATTTATTTATTTATTTGTTTATGCTTCACGAGGTATTTTTATTTTTATTGAAAACCATACTTAATTTTTAAACCTTGAGGACAAGGTTTGGAATGAGTTTGGAGGTATTAAGTGAAGTGAAGTATGAAGATGCAAAGTATGGAAGAAACGAGATGTAGAATATAGTTGAATATTATGAATTTCTCAAATTTCTCCATAATACAGGTAATATTTTTCCATTTCATTTTATTTTATTTAGTTAGGAATATGAATTGAATATAATTTGGACTTAAATAGAAGTGATATATATGTTTATTACCTATGAAAATATAGATTTTATGATGGAAATTAATTATTATACCCTATTTGACTTAACCTAGGTTGTGTAGACACTAGAGTAGTTAGAAGGGATTGATTACTTTGTGTTAGACATTATAATGGGTAGAAAATCAAAATGATAGTGCAAGATAAATAAGATAGATTTCTAAAAATCATGTTATACAAATATTATTGATCAAGTATTTTATATATGTATTAAAAAAAGTTTATGCCTCAATTAAGGAGAAAAATAGGAAATAGCCAATAAACTTTACTAAGCTGGAAAAAATGTTTTCTTGACTATAGTGAAAGTGAGAAGAGCTAACAAGAGTTTTTAAAAGAAAAAATATAGAGACCTACAGATTCCAAAGGAAATGAAGTAGAGAATCTAGTGGTGGCAAAAATATGAGGAATAATTCCTATAAAAATAATGGATTCCAAAGGAAATGAAGCAGGGAATGGTAGGAATACAATATAAATAAGAAAATGAATATATAATTGAAGGAAAAAAGAAAGATATAAAAAGAATGAAGGATGCTTATGAAAAACTATTCAAATAAAATATTTAGCTCGAGTGCTTATAGCTAAATTAAGTTAAGTATATATTTTTATTCCAACAAATAATATGGAATGATAATTATTGGTGAATAAAAGTTCCTACCGACTTTGATTGTGGTGATATTTTAGGTATTATCTTAAAATGAGATTGATTTAGTGATTTTTGTATCTTGAGATTATATATTAGTTATTATATGCTTGATGTTTGTCAGTGGAGATAGAGAAAACCTATGTAGTGCCTTGACCTTGGTGATTGGTTTAACTTTGAATTATGAAGTGTATTGCACATTAGGGTTTTGAATTGTCAAATAAAGGGTTGTTCTTTAAATCTTTCTATTCTATCATGATTCTTATTATTATGAAAGTAATATGTTTTTATTTAAAGGTCATTTCTATTTAAGAATATGATTATATAATTATGAAATCAAAACGAGGGAAGTAAAAAGAATATGATTGAGAGTATTCCTTTACTCACGACAGCAAAGTGCTGAGTTTGGGGGTATTTGATAAGTCAATAATTAAACATTTTTTATAGTTCATTAAGGATGAATTTAGATGTAAAAAACTATATTACATGGGGTTTTCTCTTGTTTTTGTTATTTTAGGTAATAAATGGAATATATGAAGAAATGGAGTAAAAAGGGAAGATTATGAAGGAATTAATGAAATTGAAAGAGTATGCAAGGAATCATCAACAAGGAATCAAGGAAAAATCAGAGTTCAACCCCAGCGATTTCTAGCGATTCCTATGTACACAGAATCACTACTCAAATAAGTGGAAATAGGGAGTTCAATTCTACCGATGTACTCTACAATTCCACTTAACCATGAATCGATGAGGAATCTCTGGAGTAGATTTCGAGGATTTTAGATAAAAACGATTAGTTTGAGTTAGTTCGGGATGTTTACTACCTAAAACACTATAAATACGACCTTAAGGTTATGAAATTAGTTTCCCTTGAGTACTTAGATCAAAATCCCATTGCTTTAGGAGCCATAGCTTATTTTCATTCTTTATTGTTTTAGTTTATTGCTTTATTGTTCATTACTTTTGGAGAAGATTGAAGATTTAAATGTATTTATTTTAGAGGTATTTATCTATCTTTTATTTATATTATTGCAATGCTATTTATGATTATGAGTGAGTAGTTAGTTGATCTAAACAAAGTCCGAACATGAACTAAATCCATTTTGCAATGTAGTTATGATGAGAAGAATATGTGCTTAATGCTTTATACCAATCGTATTCTTTGGTTCACTAATTTAATGGGTTATTATCTAATGATTTAAATTATGATCTTTGTATTGCATGCATAGTGTAGAATGTCTATTGTGATATATGGATTCATTATCTAATTTAAAGTAGTAACTATGATTGTTTGAAAAGTATGATCATTTAGATGTCCTAGTTGAATTCTAGATCTAAACCTAATATTGAAGTGGCTTTCCGAAGATGTTAGATTTAGTAGTTCGAAGTTTTCATAAAGTGTAATGCGATTTTATTGCGTGAAGTTAACGTTTTTGTATATTCAAAGGGGTTAGCTCAATAAAATTAGAACGTGGCTTTTCTGCCGGTATAAGGAGAACAAATGGCTGGCTAAAGCTTGCTTACTTACTTATAATTAGAGTTTAGTTATTTAATATGTTTTATAAAATATGCTTATAACTCTATTTATTGAAGTAACATGTTTGGAATGCAAAACATGTTTATGTTTCATAGTTCAAGATATTGTTTAGATATTTATTTATATTGAATTGAATTGGAATTGTGTTAGTTAAGTTAGTATAAATAGTTTAGTTAATTATTAGTGAGTTGAATTATTGTTTTAATTAAATTACAGTAAAAAATAATAAAACTATTAAAAGTATTTCTTCCTAGAGAAGTTTGATAAATCTTTGTGGAGAAGATTCCCACTTACCACTACTACAAAGTATTAAAAGTATAATATAGGAGGAAAATTTATTGTACTCGCCTTACAAGTGTCAATTGAGAGTATTCCTTTGCTTGGGCTGATAAAAACCTGAGTTTGAAGGTATTTGATAAGTCAATAATTAGAAATTTTTTAAGTACATTTTAGGACGATTTTAGATTTAAAAGACTGCATTACATGGGGTTCTCTCTTGTTTTTGATATTTCAGGTGATAATTTGAATATATAAAAAATGGAGTAAAAATGGAAGATTATGAAGGAATTGACCAAATGGAAAGAGTATGCAAAGAATCATCAATAAAGAATCAAGGAAGAACTAGATTTCAAGCCCACCGATTTCCTAACAATTCCTATGTACCCAAAATCGCTACTCAGATTGATGGAAACAGGGACTTCAACTCTAAGGATTACCCCAGCGATTCCACTTGAACCATAATCGCTGGTTATAATTTCGAGGATTTTAGCTTACAACAAGGATTTTGACTTAGTTTAGGATATGCATTACCTAATATACTATAAATATAAACCATATACTACTAAATTAGGAGTCTTTTGAAAGATTTACACTTTTTGTTTTAGTTTGGAGTTCATTCATTATTCTTTTTATTTGCTTTTGGAGAAGATTGAAGATTTAAGTTATCATTAAGGTACTTTTAATTATGTTTTTCAATTTGATGTTATGGTGGTATTTATTATCATGAGTGAGCAGTTAGCTAATTTAAACAAAATTCCAAACATGACCTAGATTAGTTTTGCAATGTAGTCATCATATGATGATTGTGTGCTTAATGCTTTAAACCCATCTTATTCTTTAATTCACTGATTTTGTAGATTGTTATTTATGGATTACAATCATGAATCTAAGTGTTAAGTGCATAGTGGCCAATATGTATTTTGATGTTTTGATTCATTATCTAATTTAAAGTAGTAACTATGATTACATGAAATGTATTATCGTTTAGATGTCCTAGGTGAATTTGAGATTTAAATCCAATGGTGAAGTGGCTTTCCAAAGATGTTAGATTTAGTAGTTTAAAGTTTTCATAAAGTGTAATGCAATTTTATTATGTGAAGGTAATGTCTTTGTGCATTCGAAGGGGTTAGCTCAAAAAAATTAGAACGTGACTTTTTCACCGATATAAGGAAAACAAATAGCTTGCTAAAGGTTGTTTAGTTACTTATGATTAGTGTTTAATGATCTAGGATACTTTATAAATTATGTTAATGACTACGTCATTAAAGTAACATGTTTGGATGTAAAATGGATTGAAGTTTCATTGTGTAAAAGGTTTGTTTAGATGTTTATTTATTATTATGTTTCATTGAATTGAATTGCTTTGAATATAGTTATTTAAAATTGTGTTATTTTATTTAGTGTAGTTGATTTTTATATTTTAAAAGTATTAGTTTAAATTCTGGTTTTTATTAATTTAAATTAAAAATAAAAATAATAAAATATCTTTCTTAAGGAATTTGCAAAATCCATGTGGAGACGATCCCATTTACCACTACTAAATGATTTTAAAAGTATAATAAAGGTAAGAAATTTATTGTACACGCTCGACACATGTCAGCTACTAATTTTTATAGATAGGCTTATAGTAACTTTCGCCACCTCATTCTCCTAATGTCAATGGAACGAACGTACGACACAACCACATACTAACTAGACCTGCAAAATCCCGAGTGCTCGGTAAATTTTCAATGGACTAGCAGCATTAAAATTTGTAAGAACACCTACCATGACTAGTAAATAACGTTAAATTCTTTCCATTGTCACGTGGAGATTACAATATGTTTTGCCTTTCTCATATCTCAACGACACAAAGACACATTGATTGCCAACAGACAAGGTTCCACTTGCCACCTAACGTGATCCCCCTTATCGAGCGGTAATAAGATCACTAGCGATAGCTTTTAACCAAAATCAGAGTGCACGTGCACTTGCACCACGAGAAAGAAAAAACTTAAAGTTGAAAGTTGTAACCAAAAGCCTCATAAAAACAATGTAATCAAGAATACAAAAACTAGAATTAAGCAATATTGGAATTGAAATCACAAAAACCTCATGAATCCTTAAAATCCCTAATACTTAATCACATTAGACTAAAATGTGGGAATTAGCCACTCATTGACATAGAAAACAATGCAAAAATAAATAAACACTTACAAACAAAACCTAAATGAAGTCTTCCCCCTTCGAAGTGTTTTGATCTAAAAGTTCATGTGAAAGAGAGAGATCTAAAGTCTTTCTGGGGTTTTCTATTTATAATAGAAGTTTAATAAAAAGTAATCTAATCCTAAATCTTACAAATTCGCAAAATATGAAACTGCCCATCTTCGAATTAATCTAGCGTCATTCATTGTAAACATAAAAGTGCTAGGAATCCCTGAGAAGGCATTATGATACTCTGTTTTTCATTCGATTCTGTTCCAACTCGTGTGCAGTGCCGCACCAACAACGTATGTACAGTTCAAGGCACTGTGAAGGCACTGGCGCTAGGCTTTTTCTTGGAATTTGAGCTCCATTATCTCTTAGGTCTTCACAAGGCTTTATACGCAACGTCTCCAGTGAGTTTCCTCTGATCCGATCAATTTTTGTCCAGCGATTCCTTGGCGATTTCAATTCACATGAAGGCGATTAGAATGCGTTGTGCCTATGTTCAGCTTTTTGACTGGATTTTTAACGGAATTCACTACTTTTTGTCCAATAGCTATATTTACCCTGAAAATACAAAAACAAAGGTTTTAGAGTATAAACAGAGATAAAAGTCTTGGAACTCATAGTAATATCACAATTTGTGACTTATCAAATACCTCTAAATTAAAATATTTCTCATCCCGAGCAATGGAGTATAAGACATCCAAATTCCATTCACAAAATTCATTTCAGCTTCTCTAATACCCAACTCTAACTTAAACGGTTTCATCCAGTTTTTCACAAATTTTCCAAATAGAAACAAGAACACTCAAGAAAAGCTGGTTACTTTGAGTAAAGATATTTCGGCTACTTTCTCGAAGAATACTCTGAAAAACACTAGGCTTCATCCTGACTAAAGTCATCAATTAATCTGAGTTACCACAAAAACTTTAACTAGTCAAAAGTTGCAATCTCTAAATAGAGCATTGAATACTAAGATTCCATAAATAGAACTTATGCAACCATTCCTCTAATATATTTAAAACAATTATTAGAGTCAATAAGACTTTTTTTGGGTTATTATTGTCGGTTGGGTGACAAAGAAAAGTAATTCATGGATTCAAAATATTGGAAAACTTTAAACTTAGACTTGTCAAAAGATTTTCAGAGAACATGAAATGGTGTACACTACGCCTAACTTAATTTTTTTTGTTATATCGTGCCGTCCTTACCTTTTTCCAACCATCCAGTTTCCAGCTCTATTTCCTAAGGATACCGTTTTAGATGGGACTTTCATATTTTTCTAACCACACTACTCCCAGCTCTTTTTCTTATGGATATCGATTTTAGGTGGAACTCTTTAATCATGACTCGACTTTTTTTTCATCGTGATCAATTTCCCTTATTTTGGGTATATAAACAATATTTCACTCTTATAACTTTTCTTTACTCTTTTTTTTTTCTTCTTTTCATGCCTCTTTTATAATGATTTCAAATCTAAGACTAGCTTCCAACTAGGTAAAAGATTATAGGCTAATAGGTTATGTGTTTCATGATAGGTGATGAAAAAATTAGGTTTTGTTTGGTCAATAAGCCTAACTAGAGATAACTTAATAGGTTGGCTAAAGGCTTAGAGCTTTTAAACAAACAATGCATATATCTTCCCCCAAACATATTCTTAAGTTATTATTCAGTTGTAAATGGATTTCAAACCTATCCTAGAATTTGTAGAGATTAGTTGACTCTTGTCCATGACTCCACACTAGCACTTTTTGGTGCAGACTCAGTACGGTAGACCAATCACAAGAAATAAGTTTTTTCACCTAAACTTCTAGTTAAGGTCTTGTCCATTTTTGGAAATATCAATCCACATTTGAGTTCTCAAATTTTCCACCATTATCCTAAGCTAGAATTGGGCATTCATTTAAGCTCAAAACAATGAATGGAAAAACAAAACGAAATAATTCTTAAGTATGGAAATATGTAAACAACCTACCAAGCCATCAATCTTTAAAATAAAATGAAACCATATTACCTGTATTTCGCCAAAGATTTTGAAAAATTCTAAAGATTGTGGAGATTTTACCTTAAATCCTTCACGGTTCATTTATGCATTCCATCAATCTGCAAACCTGCATACCCCCAAACTTATCTTGAACCTTGTCCTCAAGATTCAAGAAAGTAGGACAATCAATAAGTATTCCAAATGAGCAAGCAAAATATAATAATGGAAGATATGAAAATGGAATGAATGAGATGAAATGAAATAAATAGCTGACAATGTATGCAAATGATATGTTGTGTATTGATATTACAAAATTAAATCATCATCATACTGTATCTCCCCAAATATATTACAAAATCGAATTTGTACCTAGTTTCTCAAATCCTCTCTCAAATACATATAGAGACAGTAAAATCAATACTCAAAATCATTGAAGCTATACTGATACTACTCGCTTTGTTGTGGAGTCCTCTGCAAAGTCAGGTAAGGATTCTGCACTCTTTGTGAAAAATTTGAGGAAGAAGTGGCTCCAAACTCCTCGTGGGCTCGGTAAACCTGGTAGCTCAAAAGTCTGATTAACGGACTTTCTGAAATTGGGGAGCTGGCTCGTTAGAGTAATTATGGACCTGTTGATGCCACATATGTCTGTGGTACAAGAAAAAACTAATACCCTCTAATTATGGATAATCATCTCCTCATTGGACATCTATCCTAGTACTTCCTCCGATGGTGGTGGTGGTGGTGGTGCAGATGAAGATGTTATTCTCCTCCTACCCTCAACTTTCCTAGTTTAGGTCTCCTGATGCAACTGCTGCATCCTTGTCACTGCTTGTTTTCTCTTTTATGCTCTCTCATCCTGATCCTCTGAATCTTCTTCCTCTAGCTTATCGAACTCAAAGATGCCATCATCGTGTATGATCAACTTGGGTGGGATACCAAACTCTAAACTACCGAGAAGGACTCCAGCCCGACGGTATAGGTCAGTGATAAGGAGAGTAAATGCTAGACTCTCATTATTCATCGTGGTCATCTTCTCTCTGATAGCCTCGTGAATGATACGCCCCACATTGATGGGATCGACACGAGCCCAAATATGGTATAACAATGCACATCGAGGCCGTGTCACCTCTCCGTGCTGAGTGGTGGGAAAGATAGAAGCGTCAATAAAGTAGGACCATGCCTTAAGAGTCTTCCTAAAATAGGTCTTAATATGATGATTAGGGTATTGAAAGGTGGAATAGACCCAATCATAATGGGGGAAACAAGTTAGAGCTACTCTGACAGTGTGATAAGGGTAAAGAGAGACATCATAATATCTCAGGTATGGGTAGTCAGACTCACCCAAGTCATCAAAAATAGGTGGACCATAATAGTTTTTAATGACCTCGAGAGTGTAGCTAATCATCACTCTTCTCACCTTCACACTATCTCTGTGTCTGGTTGTGTGTCCATTCGCATAGAACTCACGAACCAATTGCTCACATCCCTTAATTAGATTTAGGTTATGAGGATGCTCATTAAAGGCTTAGTAGTCTATAGTGAAAAACTTTCATCCCTGTTCTCAGGTTATCAATGTCACTCTTCTATCATATTTGGGTTTTTCTATACTAAACCCCTCTCAGCTAAAGGTTTAATTTTTTTCTTATTCAACCCTATCATACCTTTTCTGGGCCTTTGCACTCATAAATAAAAACTCATCGTAAGGCTTGGTTACATTAGGTGGGTGGGTTTTAGCCCTAAATGGCGGTAATCGACCATTCATCTTCCTACTAAGACATGTGGGACCACTGTACTCTCCTCTCTCCATGGCACATAAACAATATAACAACACACAATAACCTGTATGAAGTTCATAGTGCATCAATAACTAGCACGTCGGTCCATAACACTCGGCAAACACGAGAATATTGAACTCAAACATAAAAGTGTGCTCAAAATAGCTTATCGCTTTCGAAATTCAAGTCAATTAATGTTCTGAGAAAACTCGGTGAAAAACCTCTTTCAAAGTCTTGAAATCATACAAAAGTTCAAATCAGTCCAAATTGATGCAAACATGATTTTAATTAATTCATCACTCACATACACATGCACAATTAATCTTTCACGACCCAAATTCCTAATCCTAGTTTAACTCCTTAATCAGGATCATTGACCATGACGTGGGACTCACATCGAGATACGTGCACTAACCGAGGCGATGTGGCCGAGTTATATGTTAGATTTGTTGTGTTGTATTCTTACTATATTATATATGTGTAGACTACTAAGTCATTCCTACTTGTGTTTGATGTCAAGATGTATGCAGGGACGCACCTCAAGTTGCGTGCTGTCGTGGGATCGGGATAGAGAGTGATGTGGTAAGTTTAATTTAAATTTAGTGTGGCTTAAATAACAATTTGAGGTGACTATAGTTTAATTTGTATAAATGAAACCTAAGTCAAAATAAAACATTAATCATTGATATTTCTCGAGATACGTGTGAACATATCACTAGACAAATTAAGTTACATTGTTATTATCAAGGATGAAATAATGGAGAGTTAATGGATATTGGGGTCACAATTGAAGCCATTAGATTGATCTAGAGATAGGTGATGTACATGAGATCAAGGGCTATAAATACACATTACCTTATATATATAAAGGACTGAATAGAATGACATGCAAACACTTTCATTTGATCTAAAGGAGAGAAAGAAAGATCTGGAGAAGGAGATCAAGATTGTGAGGAGATTTTAGTAAATTTGAGAGGGATTGATCAAGTTGGTGATGTTCTACAACTAAGAAAGCTAGTGTACACTATCATTTTGTAAAAGTTTGTTAAAAATATTATAGTTTTACTTTAGTTTTAGTTTTTGCTTAATTTCAGAGGGTAAATGTAATCTTTTTTGAAATTGGTTAATAGATTTGCATTCCTTGCGAAAAACTAATAAATTTTCTATACAAGATCCGAATTTTAATTTGAATTTAGAAAGTTATGACATTTTGATGTTTTAGGTGTTCTTGATAGATTTAGTAAAAGCTATGAGTTTTGGGTTTCAATACCTAAGTTTTGTAAATTTTGATTGTTTTGATAATGATCAAGTTTGATTTGGGTGTGTTTAAGGTGTATGAGGAGTATGGATCATCAAAATGCAAACTTGAATTTTTAGTAAGGGTAGACAGGCTTGACGTCGTGGCAACGCTGTGGGTGCATAATGCACGGCACCACTACAGCGTTAAGACCTTAGTTGTGTGTATGTGGATTAGTTGACACAGAGCTGTTATGGCGCCATGCATTTGAGCACACGGTGCCACCATGACGTCGTGCCCTCTAGTGTGATGCAAAGGTGTCATTCTGGCAACGATGTGGCCTCTGTACACACAGCGCCACCACAGCGCCACACCTAATAAATTGTAATGTTTTTAATAAAATTTTAGGGCTTTATAATCAATTTAGTCTAACTTTAATAGTTTGTATAAATCTTAAAACACCCTAATTAACCTCAGGAACTATGAGGAGAGTCTCGAGAGTTCAGATACGTGTTTTGGGGTGTCAAGAGGTCGGATTAGCCTAGGAACTTTGGATGGACTGTAAGTAAACTGATTGAAATATTTCTCCCTATTTTGTTTCCTTTTTGTGAATTTATTTACAATCCATTTGGATTGATGTGCCTATTGTACTCTCGATGACATGACTTGGTTGTCCTATCTCATATCATGATTTCTTTTCATAGCATTATTGATGTTTGAATGGTTTCATTGATTCTAAATCATGTGCTATATTTTTCTTGGATGTTGAGGATTTTCATAAAGTTAGATAGCATGTTATTAGGTAGATGATTTGTGTGTTGTGAATCTAAATCCTTTGTGCTTTACTCAAGCAATTCTAATGTTAGATTCCTAAATCATGTCATTTCTTGAGTTATAAAAGTAGTTCTTGTATCTAGGACCATGATATGATAGAGATAGGCGGCATAAAAGGTCACTAGATTTTGAGGTTGTCGGCATCTCTCCACAAGCTTTTCCAACACACGAGGTATGAGACTCGGGGTTGTTGACAAGTATATATACATGTATGATGGGCGTTTGTGATAATGTGAAGGCGTTTGTGATAATCTTACGCCTTAAATAGTGGAATAAGGCTTGCACGATGTATCTCACGGCCGACCGTTGATCATTACTGGTTAGCAAGTGTCAGTTTCATAGTGTTTAACTGAAATATCTTATAGCATGATTCCTTTTCAGCAAATCTTTGGATTTTCGGTCACAGAATAAAAAATTCAGGGCCGCGATTAGTGCATCGGTTTTTTGCAGAAGAATGCTTTTTGCTGGTTGGTTTCATTATCATAAAGCTGCTCTAAAATTAGCTTGGTTCCAAGATGTGAGGCTCAAATCGAGGCCCATTTACTTATGTTTTCTCATATGAATCTCTTATCTCCGGCGATTGGAGATCCCAAACAAAAAATTTATGCTTTCATATACTTGTATATTTAGAGATGTGGATAAATGTCTTTTAGTGTTACTTTCGATTTTTCTATACTCATCGTCCTTTTTATGATGGTGGGCGCGGATCCACTGAGTAGCAGACTGGGCAAAGAGAAGATTGTCGACTACCTCTCAGCCACTAGATTGTTGCTACCTTTAATTTACTAGGTTTTGACTTTTGTTGTATGACTTATGTATGTCTTTTATGTATTTTTGGGGTTTTACATTATGTGTTATGAGATATTTCTTGACTAGACACGTATGGATATATTTTTATCACCGTTTTGATATATATATGTATATATATACATGTGATCTTTATTTTCTGGTTTTCCACATACTTAGGATTTATATTAATGGCTTCAGCTAATTTATTAAGAATTCTGCTAAATAAGATTACGTTCTAGAAACTTTAATCAACTCTGAAATGTTAAATAGTACAAAGATGATGTAAGGCTTATTTGAAATGTAGCTAATGAGGAGATACGATTGGAAAGGCTGACTAATATGTTGTTAAGTCCTATGCGGTAGTGGTTAGGGCTTAATGATTGGATTAGGCCGGGCGGTGCCCTTGTTTGAGAATGGGTCGTCATAGTTGGTATTAAAGCCAACTTTAAAAATAATCAACCTATGAATTTCAATAAAATATAAATTTTAGTTATAGAAATTAGATGATCCTTGCCTAGAAACCATTAGTTGGGAAGTGAGTGAAATTGAGCTGGGGAATACTTATATGTACATGTTTGTTTCTATATGTATATATATGAGATATCTATGTAGTACTTGATACAGTACAATCTCCCACTCTCTCATTTTCTAGTTCGTTAGCCGTGGTTCAGTTGGTGAAGTATTTCATCAGACTTAAGCTAGTTTATTTTGATGAACAGCGAGACTTTAAGAAGATTGAGAAGTGGATATTGCCTTAAGAGAAGCTTCATAGGATTTTGAGCATTGATGATAGACTCCGGGTTAAGATTTTGTTGTATACACTACAAAGAGATGTTTATGTTTGGTGGCATGCGACGATAGCTTTGGATGGTGATTTTGAGTATTGGGATGCATTTAAGAAGAAGTTCTATCAGTAGTACTTCCCACCTTCAGTAATGAAGAGGTTAAGGAAGGAGTTCATGAATATGAAATAGGGAGCTGATTAGTCAATGATGAGCTACATAGATAGATATGGATATTTGAGACAGTTTGCTAAAGATCTAGTGAGAGATGACTTCTATGATGTGTATCATTTTGGAGATGAAATGAGGCAAGAAATATGGTTTTATATGGTCAGTTCCAATGCCAAGACTATGGGTAAGATATATGAGCGTGCACTTTCTCTCGAGACATATTATTTGAATAGAGTTGTCGAAGGGACATCGTTGAAACCAGCATTGTCATCTAATCAGCTGACGGAGTTTGTGAGGAGGAGATAGAGAGGCAAGGGATAAATGATATGGGAGACAGGTTCTTAGGGATCAGGAATGGCTACATCAGTTGTACCCTGCGCATCATACCCTACTCCATTACAGAGTATAGTTTATAGACCCCCCTTGCCACCTCCAGTCATACCAGCTTTACCAGTTCCTACTACTTTACCATCACTTCCAACACCACCAGCGCTGCATCAGCAACAATAGGTTGGAAGAGGGCTAGGCAGAGGTAGAGGTAAAGGTTGAAGTGGTTCTTGATAGGGACAGAGACTTACACAGGCCCAAGATTAGTCATAAAGTCAGCGCAGGCCGATTATTTAATATATATGTAGTCAGGATGGGCACATGTTAAGAGATTGTCCACAACTAGCAGCTGTATACCCACAGTAGAGTCAAGACGGAGTACACATGGTAGTACAACAAGATGCAAACGGTACACGAGGACTTATTAAGGGTACAATTTATATTTGTGGTACATATTTTTATGACTTGTTTGATTCAAGTTCTACATTATCTTTCATTTCTGGTCGCATGATAGGCATCCTTGGGTTGACACCGGTTAGAGTTAGTGTACATTTGACTTTGAGTACAGCAGCCAGGGATAGGGTTTACCCTAATTGTCTTATTTAGGGATGTCCAGTAGAGATAGGCGAGGTAGAGTTACCTGCAAGTTTATAGTGCTCGAGTTTTTAGATTTCGATGCTTTGTTAGGGATGGATTGGTTAGCAGCGTATCACGCTCATAACGACTATTTCAGTATGACAGTGATATTCGATATCCCAGGGCGTCTGATGTTCACATACAGTAGTAGTACACCGAAAGTCGAGGGCACGAGAGGTCGACTTGTGACTGGTAGAGAGATTGAGACTTTGGTATCATTATATGCAATGGTAGAGAGTCAGGGACCCAGACTTGAGGAGATTTCAGTTTGTGCGAGTTTTGAAACATGTTTCCAAAGGACTTACCTGGTTTACCACCATCAAGAGAGATAGATTTCATTATTGAGTTGGTACCATGCATCAGACCTATTTCTATACTGTTGTACCACATGGCTCCGAGAGAGTTGGAGGAGTTGAGGAGTCAGCTTCAGAATTTGGGACAGAAAGGATTTATCGCACCTTCTATGTCACCATGAGGAACACCCATTATGTTTATGAAGAAGAAGGATAACACTTTGAAACTATATATCGATTACATACAATTGAACAAGGTCACAGTCGGGAACAAGTATCCACTACTACAGATTGATGATTTATTTGATCAGCTGATAGGAGCACAGTTTTTCTTAAAGACAGCTTTTAGCACGAGATATGGACACTATCAGTTCACGGTCATGCCGTTCAGATTGACCAACTCCCTCTGCCATGTTTATGGATTTAATGCATCGGGTGATGAGACCGTTTCTTGACTGCTTCATGATAGTTTTCATCAATGATATATTGATTTATTCAAGACTCTGTAGGATCACGAGCAACACCTCAAGGAGATGTTGCAGACTTTGAGTGACCATAGACTCTACGCCAAGTTCGGTAAGTGTGAATTTTGGCTTTCGAAGGTCAAGTTTTTTGGGCATGTTGTTAGAGCAGTGGGGATTGCATTGGATCCAACTAAGATTTGGGCTATTATGGATTGGCTGACACTGATGTTAGTTACTAAGATTAGGAGTTTTCTGGGGTTAGTAGGATATTATTATAGATTTGTGAAGGATTTCTTGAAGATCGCTTCACTGATTACCAGATTGACTCAAAAGGACATTGTGTTTGATTGGTTTAAGGAGTGTGAGCAAGCATTAGCTCAGCTGGAGAAGTTGTTGACCACTGCACCAATATAGGAGTTTCTAGAGGCTGGAAACGGGTTCTTACTGTATATTAATGTTTCTCATACATGTTTAGGCTATGTATTGATACATTATAGAGGCATAGTGGCTTATGCGCCTAAATAGCTAAAGATACTTGAAAAGAATTATTCCACTCATGATTTAGAGTTGGCAGCAGTGGTGTTTGCTCTAAAGATATGGAGAGAGATTCACACTCTATAATGATTACAAGAGTCCGAAATATCTCTTCACACATAAAGAGTTGAACATGATATATCGCATATGGTTGGGATTTCTGAAGGACTACGACTTTTCTCTAAAATATCACCCAGGAAAAGCCAATGTAGTTGTTGATGCACTGCGTATTATACCGACTAGAGATGCCAAGGTTGTTAGATGTAATATGAAGCATGAGTACAGATTACTCAAGGCACCAATGATGATGAGTCAGTTCAATATTCCTATTGACACACAGGTGATGATATGTGCACAAATGAAGCTATAGATAGTGTCTATACAGATAGTTTCAGAGGGTCAGAAAGTCAATATTCTATACCCGAGGTTTAGTGAGTTAGCCTAGAGTGATGATTGTGCCGATCGGACAGAGACAACATATCAGTAACTGAGATTTAGAGGCAGATTGTGGATACCATCAGTGGCAGAGCTGAGAGATAAGATTCTTCAGGATTCACATCATTCCTGGTTCGCTATTCATCTAGGCAGGACCAAGATGTACCATGACATGAGGAGAAATTTCTGGTGGCATGAGATGAAGGCGAACGTATCGAAGTTCATCAGGAATTATGGGATTTGCCCGTAAGTGAAAGCTGAGCATCATAGACCTGGAAGGTTGTTACAGTCGCTTCCTATTCTGAGATGGAAATGGGAATAACTTTATCAGAGGATTGCCAAGGATTTCTAGACGACACGATTCTATTTATTGGGTGATTGTGGACATATTGAAAAATTTGCCCATTTCTTATCAGTCGTAGCTTACTACACATCTGATAAGTTAAGTGTATTGTGTGAGAAAGAGAGATTATCTGGCCGCATGGGTTACCATTAACTATCACGTCAGACAGAGATGCTATGTATGCATACATGGTGTGGCGAAGTATGCAGGAGCAATATGGTATGCGCCTACAGTTCAGCATAGCTTTTCACCCTTAGACTGATGGGCAGACTGAGAAGTTGATTCAAGTTCTCGAGGATATGCTCCGGGCTTATCTATTGGAGTTTGGCGGATCTTGGGAGGAGTACATATCGTTGTGTGAGTTTGCATACAATAATAGTAATCATGCTAGCATTAAAATGATGCCATTTAAGGTTTTTTATGGTAAACCATGTCACTCACCATCGTGTAGGGTTGAGCCAAATGACTAGGAGTTAGTAGGGCCTGAAATTACTGTTGATCACACTAAGAAGTATGACACATTCGTCAAAATTTTAAAGGGTCCCAAGAGAGGCAAAAGAAGTATGTAGACACATATCGCAATGATCTCACATATGCTGAGGGAGCCCTTATGTATTTGAAGGTTTATCCTTGGAAAAGTCTTTGCAGATTTGGTTTGAAAGGCAAGTTAGCACCGAGATTCATCGAGCCTTTCAAGATCAAGAAACGCATCGAGAAGGTTGCTTATGAGCTTGAGGTACCTCCACGTATATCAATGATTCATCTAGTCTTTCATATTTTTATGCTTCGACTGGCTAAGTCGAAGGCATTCGTACAATCGATGGTTGACTTAAGCCAGATTGCCTGAGTGAGGATGTATCTTATTAGGAGCAACCGATACAGATTTTACTCCAAAAGGTACAATAGTTGCAAGGCAATTCTATTCCGAAGGTGTTAGTCAAGTGGCAGTTCCATGGTGATTCGAACTCACTTGGGAGTGGGAAGACTATATGCGAGATAGGTTTTCATACCTTTTCGAGTCAAGTATAACTTTAACTTGAATTTAATTTCGTGGACGAGATTTTTATTAGTTGGGAAGACTTGTCACTACCCAAATTCCTATTCCTAGTTTAATTCCTAAATCAGGATCATTGACCCGTAATGTGAGACCCGCTTCGAGATACGTGCACTGATCGAGGCGATATGGCTGAGGTATACGTTAAGTTTGTTGTGATGTATTCTTACTTGTATTGTATATGTGTAAACTACTAAGTCACTCCTACTTGTGTGTTATATGTCGAGACGTAAGCAGGGATGCGCCTCAAGTTGCGTGCCAGTGTTGAACCGGGATAGAGAGTGATGTGGTAAGTTTAATTTAAGTCTAGTATGGCTTAAATAGCAATTTAAGGCGACTATAGTTTAATTTGTATAAATGAAACATAAGTTAGTAAAATAAAACATTAATCATTTATGTTTCTCGAGATATGTGTGGACATATCACTAGTCATAAGTTAAATTGTGTGTTATCAATGATGAAATAGTGGAGATTTAATGGATTGTGGGGTCACAATTAAATCCATTAGATTGATCTAGAGATAGGCGATGTACATGACATCAAGGGCTATAAATACACCTTACCTTATATATATAACAGATTGAATGAAAAGACATGCAAACACTTTCATTTGATTTAAAGGAGAGAAAAAAAGATCTAGAGAAGGAGATCAAAGATTGTGAGGAGATTCTGGTGAATTTGATAGGGATTGATCAAGTTGGTGATGTTCTACAACTAGTTAAGCTAATGTACACTATCATTTTTTAAATGTTTGTTAAAAAAATTGGAGTTTTACTTTAGTTGTGATTTTCGATTAATTTCGGAAGGTAAATGTAATATTTTTCAAAATTGGTTAAAAATCAATAAATTCTCTATTAAGAAAATCTGAATTTAAATTTGAATTGACAAAGTTATGGCATATTGAAGTTGTAGGTGTTCTTGATGGATATTTAGCAAAAGCTATGAGTTTTGGGTTTTAATACCTAAGTGTTGTGAATTTTGATTGTTTTGATGATGGTCAAGTTTGATTTGGGTGTGTTTAAGGTGTATGAGAAGTATGGATCATCAAAATGCAACTTAAGTTTTTAGTAAGGGTAGACAAGCTTGATGCCGTGGTGACGCCATAGGTGCATAATGCAAGCCGCCACCACTACATCAAGCCCTAAACTCTGTGTGTGAGGTTCAGTTGGCACGGTGATGTCATGGCGCCGTGCATCTAAGCACACAACGCCACCACGGCTTCGTGCCCTCTAGTGTGATACAAATGTGACGTCGTGGCGCCCCCATGGCCTTTGTACATAATGCGCCACCACAACGCCACACCACACCTAATGAAATGTGAAGTTTTTAATAAAATTTAGGGGCTTTTATAATCAATTTAGTCTAACTTTAATAGTTTGTATAAATCTTAAAACACCCTAATTAACCTCAAGCACTAGGAGGAGAGTCTAGGGAGTTCAGATACGTGTTTTGGGGTGTCTAGAGGCTGAATTGGCCTAGGAACTTTACGTAGATTATATGTAAACTAATTAAGGTATTTCTCCATTTCATTTCCTATTTATGCATTTTATTTAGTCATTTGGACTTATGTGCCTATTATACTCTCGCTGCCAAGACTTTATAGTCCATTCTAATATCATGAGTTTGTTTTCATGGCATTATTGGTGTTTGAATGGTTTCATTGATTCTAAATCATGTGCTATGTTTTTCTTGGTTGTTGAGGATTTTTATCAAGTTAGATAGCATGCTATTAGGTAGATGATTTGTGTAATGTGATAATTCATTTGTGCTTTACTTAAGCAATTCTATTATTAGATTCTTAAACTGTGTCATTTCTTGATTAATGAAAATAGTTCTTGTATCTAGGACCATGATATGACAGAGATGGACGGCACATGGGGTCACTAGATTTTAGGGTTGTTGGCTCCTCACCACTAGCTTGTGCAACACACTAGGTATAAGACTCGGGGTTGTTGAAAAGTATATATACATGTATGATAGGCATTTGTTATGATGTGAAGGCATTTATGAAATTGTTACGCCCTAAATAGTGGAATAAAGCTGACGTGATGTAACTCCCGGCCGACCGGCCCTACATCATTACTGCTTAGCCAAGTGCTAATTTCATATTATTTAAATGAAGTATCTTATAGCATGATTCATTTTTCAGCATAATTGTATTGTTATGCTTTTAGATATTTATTGTATATTTGGAAATGTTGATAAATGTCTCTCATTGTTACTTTCTACTTTCTTGTACTTACCGTCCATTTTATGATGGTGAGTGCAGATCTATCAAGTAGCAAATCGGGCAAAGAGAAGATTGGTGACTTCCTCTAATTTCGTAGGTTTAAACTTTTGTTGAATAACTTACGTATGCCTTTTATGTATTTTTAGGGTTGTATATCATGGGTTGTGAGATAGTTTTCTCAACTAGACACATGTGGATATATTGTTATCGTATATATATATATATATATATATATATATATATATATATATATATATATATATATATATATATATATATATATATGCATGTGTGCCTTTCATGAATGGCCGGCCTAGTACAACATAGATATGATTGGATGCATATGTGTCCTTCATGCCAATGACATGGAAATAAGCGAGAAAATCTAAATTTTTGACGTGAACATTTACGTCTTCCAACATCTTGATTGGGTTGATTGAAGATCCATCCGCTAAATGAATGACGATGCTAGAATGCTTCAAAACGTGGTTATGCATAGATGATAAGTAGTTAATTAGACTTATATATATGGTTAATTTAGTCGCATTATAGGTCTAAATATCCTGGAATGAACTCTAAATGGTAGTATTTGTATATTTTCAGGTCTACAAGTTACAAAAAGACAAAGGAATGAATTCATGAAGAAAATAGCAAAAAAACCACAAAAATGAAGTTGAAGTTGCGTATATAAGGCTGACGTTGTAGGTATACATGGACGGTGCTATGGGGAATGAATGGACAATGTGAAAATTAGAAGGAGCAATGCAGTGATGGTGATGCAATCAAAGCGTTGTGGCTCAACACAAATGATGTCAGAGCATAACACAAGCGGCGTCAAGTGCACTGAGAAGGAAAAATGCAGAGAAGACAAGGCGATGTGGTTACACAGTCACTTAACACAGGCGACATGGATCACTTACATACAGCGTCAAGACTAAAAAATAGAAAGTTTTGGACTTCCATTTCGTTTGGAATTGTTATTTAGGGTTTCTAATTGTATTTTTAGGACGCTTAAGAGTATAAATAGGTATTAGGACATGTTAAACTAATCGGCCACAACACACCACAAATCAACCACCATAGTCTACATTAGTTTTGAGTTTTAAAGAGTTTTTTTTAGTATTGAGAAGTGTTTTTGAACGAGAAGACATTGAAGACTCCTTTTTGCAATTCAATCTGTGTTTCATTGATTTAATTAAAGGTAATATTTATTTTAATATCTGACTTCGATGATGTTTATAAATTGTATGATGTTCATTTCAATGATGGGTGAGTAGTCTATTTATCTCAGGGATCAATGAATCATATGGTATGAATATTATGAAAAGTTATAAACTATTTATAATGTTTTAGATGTGCAATGATTAGGATTTGTGTTTGATTCTATGTTTAATGCTATGAACATCCTGATCGCATGTTTATTGATTATTGAGACATTAATAGTAAACTTTTAAGCCGAATATGAACAACACAACCGTAAAATATATAACATCGATAGATAGTTGTTGATTAGGGAAATATGGATAGTAAACTTAAATGTTTATGAGTCTAAAGATTTGGTACTTAATGCTTTGTAAGACTTACATTATTCACACTTATAGGTAGAGTACTAGTTTGCACATTAGGATCTTTTTCACCACGATAGTGGGTTGAAGTGAATATTTAGGAAATATGTCTATTCTAATTATGCATTGTACACATATAAGAAAGATAAAGGAAGTTTGATGTGGGAAGTATAATATTAATTACCCAGGTGAAGTTGTTAACTAAGAGTTTTCTTAATATAAGAATACAAACAAATTTACATTGCTTTTATAGAATAGATTAGTTTTAGTTTAAATCAAACAAAAATAGACCTTCTTAACAATATAGTAAACTTGACTAAGCATTTGTGTCCATACATACCTTTCCTAGAGGAATGATATCCGTAATCAACCTTTCTTGATCGCATTATTACTGCAATTGAATTGTTATACTTGCGGTTATGATCAAGTTTATGGTGCCATTACCAAGGATAGGTAGCCATAATTAGTTCACTTTACATAATTGTTAAGAATTTTATTTTCAGCAATTTACTTTTAATAAAAAAAGTTTAGTTTCTAGTTTGACAATCTACAGTTGGTCTTTTGTGTTTTCTTTCTCAGGGAATAGGTAGTGCATGCGTAGTCAAGGTGATAAGGACTTAGTGCCTTACGATCCATAAATTGACAAAACAACCAAAGCTAACAACAAAGGAAAGAAGAAGAAAGGGACTAAAATGGTGGATGATCAAGCGGGAAATCGGAGCCAAAATCAGGGTCGAGGGAACAATCAACCTGAATGTGATCTATTAGTGTAAGGTAGAGAAAAAAGACATAGATGTTCTTCGAAATTACTTCAAACCTGAAGTGCAAGATACATACAAGGGAGTAATGAGGCTTCCAGCGGACATCAATGAATTTAAGTCGAGACCGTCTCTTATCAACATGGTGCAGAATAGCCTATTCAATGGGTTAGCAAGCAAGTATCTAGTTGCACATGTGGAGAACTTTTTAGAGAAGCGTGATTTTGTTCACATTGAAGTAATAAGGATGAGACTTTTCCCATTCTCATTGGGTGGAAAATCAAATCCTAGTTTCAAGGACTGAATGCAGGAAGCATGACTTAATGGACGGATATTAATGAGAGTTTCTTAAACAAATTCTTTCCCCTAGCGAAAGTTAGTGAAAGGAAATTGGAAATAAACCAATTCAAGTAAGATGATACCGAGTCTCTTGGTGATGCTTGGGAGAGATTTAAAGAGATGCTAGAAAGATGTCTAAGACATGGATATGTTAAAAGGGCATAATTGCAAATATTCTACTATGGAATGAATCATGACACAAGAACATTAATAGAGCCACAGCAGGTGGTTCTCAACTAACTAAGAATGAAGCTGAGCAGTAGATATTTTAGGTCTTATGTCCCAGAATTCCACAGTAGGAACTTGTTCCAAAGTTAGAAAGTCAGCAGGAGTTTTGAGGTTGATTCACAAGCACCAATCATGGCACAATTATCTGACTTGAGTAGTCAAATGGCTAAGCTACAAATGGGACCATCAAGTCCACAAGTGCAAGCAATTTAGCTACTTGTTAATCACCTAGAAATGGTGATTAATCCATAGGATATGCAACAAGGGATGGAGTTTGAAGATGTCAACTTCATAAATAATCAAAATTATAGAAACAACTTGAGGTATAGAGGAATGGATCCTTGGAGATACTATCAAAGATACAACAACCCGAACACTTCATATGAAAACCCTAATAATGCACTGAAGCTACCTCCAGGTTTTAAGCAACAAGTCCAACAAGGGATGCTAGGCCAAAGTGAAGAAATGACTTCATTGAAGTCAATTGAGAGATTCTTGCAAGCCATTGACATCAATAATAGAGAAAATCGTGAGAGGAATGAGAAAAAAATGGAGAATGTGAAGGAAACTCTTAAGCAAATGGATGATGAAAGAAACAAGTCCATTAAGAGTTTGGAGAGACAAATCGAACAGTTAGCAATTGCATTGAATTCGAAGAAGGAATGAAAATTTTTAAGTAATACAACCTCTGAGGAAATGGCACTTTGTGGTTGATGGTATTCATCAATATCTTGCTCGAGGTGATCATTTCATTTTCCTCCTTTTCTGGCTTTTCATGTTCCCCTGCTATAAAAATTCATATCTCAAACTTTCTCAGCAGTTTCGGCTGATAAAATGGTGTTAATATGTGAAGTCGTATTCACTTGTGCATTAGGGTTCGAAGCAGGTTGTGATGGTAGCTTCCCTTGATTGTTGGCTTGGCTTATCTGATCTGACATCCTAGCCTGCAATTCTTTAATTGAAGCCTTAGTCTAGGCTTCATATTACTAGTGAGATAAAACCAATTGTTTCATCATTCCTTCTAGAGTAGGACCATGTGGATGATGATTATGAGGAGCTACTAGCATTGACTATCCTCTTGGCACAAAGTTTGGTAGTTAGAAGTCATGGCTGCATAGTTAAAGTTAGGATTCCTATCCTTCCCTGCATAATAGTTACTTCACTACCCGTACTATCTTGTAGGTGGTCCTGAAAATTGGCATGTCGCCTTGACTTCCCCAGTATCCTCAAAAGTTGAGGACACCGATATATGAAATGGTTTGGTTCTGATCATATACCACATGCTTTCATAGTCCCAGTCACAAACATCATTTGTTTCACCATATATTTGAGTTTTAATTGACTGCTATGACGTCTGCTTCATCCTGAAGATATTGTTGCTCCTTTTCTCTCACTAGTCGGACCATACTGATTGACTTGATTAGCTACTTTCTCAATGTACATCCTAGCCTCTGTAGGTGTGATATCTGCAAGACTCCCATTGCACACTGTATCGAGTAGTCTTTTTTCATTATAAGTCAGCCCCTCGTAAATGTTAGGTTTTGTGGTTCTAAATGCAGCGAAGATTTTAAATTTTAATTTTGAAAACCTCAACAAGATCAAATCCTAGTTCCATTAAACTGATTGATTGAAACTAAACCGTACCTCAATTGCAAGTTTCCTTTTATGTGTTGATCGATCTATAAGACACTGCCAGAGAAGAACGTCCTCTATTAGAAATCCACACACAAATGGTGGCCGAGATTTCGAGTGCTACTCAAGAGAGAACACGAAAATAACTTTTTGTTCTCCCTAAAACTACAAAATGGTTGAAAACCTAACTCATTTTCTCAAAAACAAAAATTAGATTCCAACTATAATATCACATGTAATGTGAATTCACTTAACATGCATATTTATACAACTCTTGTAAAAAGTTGGCTAAGTGAATTACCATTATACCCCTACTTAAAGAGGTATTGATATGTCACATCACATGTAATTTTATCATATAAAATTTGTTGTTCCGAGTTATTTAAAATCCCAAAAAACCATTCTTTGATCAAACATAAGGCATGGAAAAAGTCACCCTCGATGTTTAATCGTACTAGTCTCAATCTCTTGGTAGACTAAAAGCATCCAAGTGACATTGATTATATCAATTCACATGGACTTGACCATTATCAGTCTATCATATTGAGGGATCCATGAATATCTATCTATACGAGAGGGACAAATTCTATCTCGATTACACACCTTCACATATTATTCACATAGTAACCAATCACAATCTTTATAATCATCTGGTTAAAGACAATGTTTGATTGTGTCAAATCAATGTGATCGTAATATTGAAGTCTCTGGTAATCTCAAGTCAGAGAACAAAATGATATACCTATCATGAATAACGTTTACGACTTAATCTATGTGGTGTTCTCATAGTGGGTCAATCCAGTACCATATTCCATAATATGTACTCATGATCTTTATTCGTATTCTTATACGTATGATCATCATATGACCATTGTAGTATCCCCTATCCCGATTAGGGAAATACCCAACCTAAAACCCTAATTAAGCCTTAATAACCCAGCCATACTAAACTAGAGACAACAGCCTCTCCTTATATCTCCTGATAAACACAATTACATATCAAATATCGATGTAAAACAAATATTAAACGCAACGAAAATTAAAATTTTTCTTGATATTAAATACGATATCCAAAATCAATTCAAACTGGAATAAATCTCGGCTATACAAAACCTCTCATCCCTTATAATATTACAAAACTATAATTCAATACAAATATATAAGATAAGGGGAGATTTATTTCATCGAAGAGAAAATTAATACTCCTGCATCTTCTCTATATCGTAGTCGTAGCACTCGTCGATTTTCTTGAAATGTTAATTGGGATGAGCACTCCAAATTGCTCAATAAGGATTCACTATGCCATCAACATTCCATATAGTAATCAAGAGCAATATGATATAACAATATGCACCAATGATAGCTAATGGGATTATGAAAAACATATAATTCAATAAGTTACAGACGCAAGTCATACCGTCAACACTTTGGCTGATGTGTTGTCTAGCCAATCCATTAATGTCCAATAGTTTTATCATAAACCATCTAGTGAATATGTCATCTACGTAACCTATCAAACTGAGTAGGAGTTACATATAGGGTGGGAAGGTAACCCATCTCCTATATAACCTATTCTCTGTTCCAGGAGTTTCTCTTGTGAATCACATTAGACATTGTTTTCCGTTTAGTAAAAACATCAAAGTGTACATAGTCCTCCATTTAGTCCTTAAGCTATTCGAACTACATATACTAACATATCCATGCAACATTGATAAATAAGCGAATCCATAATTACCTCGGTTGAGGTTTCCGGTTTCCAATCTTCCTAAGTTTTTGGGTCACTCACATTTTCTCGGTGTTCCAACACCTATCACAAATCATTTGTGATTAATATAGGTCTAACACTCTATGTTTAGAACCCCTAAGTCAGTCCCCAAGACCTCGGGAAATTCTAACTAAAACTCAGCATAATTTTTGTTTTCTGGGGTGGGAGCGTACTCCCTCACTTGATGGAGCGTGCTCCACTAACTAGGTTCGTCCCAACTGGGTTAGTCCCAACTGATAAAGGGAGCGCGCTCCTCTGCTTGATGGAGTGCCCTCCACCCTGCACTGTCTCGATAGTAAACAGGGCAGCAGCCATTGTTCTATAACCAAATCATCCAAAAAACCTCCAACACTCGCCTAAAATATCAGGGAGGAGGAGGACCTTTAGTGAGGTATAAACCCATTTACAGTGATGAACAACAAAGATTCATAGAGAAATCATCACCAACTATTGAATTGAACTTAAAACTTAAAAACCAACTTACCAACATGATGATCTCTTATCTAATAGTGGTTTGATCTCCTTATATCACCTGAGTACATTCCTCTAAATTGTTTCTTCCACATCAAACCCTCAGTTGCTTTGTTCCTCTCACTTTCTCTTGAATGATCGATGAAATGAGGATAAGTTTGAAGCTTTAAGATTTATATATATATTCTTCTCGAGATACGCATCATGATATCTCGAGGCTGATCAAGTGATTGATATGTCAAAATGATACTTCTTAAAGTGGCACACATTTTAATATCATCAACACTTACGCTCATCTCGAGGTAATCCAACGATCTATGTAATTCAAATCAAACTTATAGTTTCATTTATATATATCAATTATATATAAATATATATATATTTATCCATTTTCTCGCCAATAAATTCACCAGACATGCCCACGAGTATTCTTGGGTGTGCACATTTATTTCACGACCCCCTCTTTGCACTTGGTGTACCGAAATTTATTTCTTAATTACTTATTTTGTTATTATAGGCTTGTATTAATCTCTTATTAATCCCGCAATTTATAAAATCAATAAACATTCCAAAAAAACACAAATCATCACCCAAACCCACACACATGCTAATCGAGGTATGCCAAACTTAACTACGAGCCTATCTCGGGTTAATTAGGATTCAGGTTAACACTAATCACCAGCTTAAGGTAATAGGTCATTACGGTCTCCCCAATTTAAAGTAAGTTCGTCCTCAAAATTAAAGTAAACATAAAATTACATGTAGTTTCGAAGAGAAGTGGAAATTGTTTCTTCATATAAGACAACCGCTCCCTAGTTAGTTCCTCATCTTCATGAAATTGTCATTTCACCTTAACCAAAGGAATTTCTTTGATTCTTAGCCTCTTAATCTTACGATTAAGTATCTAAATCAACTACTTGTCATAAGATAAGTCTTATCAAAGATCAAATTCATTCCAATTGATCCTTGGAGTGAACTAAGTCTCTGTTTCGTGAAGCATAGATACGTAGAAGACATTATGAACTCTGGTTAGCTGAGGAGGTGACTCTAACCTATAAGCAACAGGACCAACTCGTTCTGCACTCTGAACGGCCCAATGTACCTTGGAGCTAGCTTACCCCGCAATCCAAACCTATACAATCCTTTCATTAGAGAGACTTTCAATAAAACGATATAGTCTTTTGAAAACTCCAAAAACCTATGATTTTTATCGGTGTATCTCTTCTGTCTTAACTGTGCTATAGTCAAATGCTGGCGAATCTGTTGAATTCTCTCTATGTGTTTTTGAATTGACTATAGCCCCAACAAATTGCATCTCTAACCTTTGCCCAATAGGCAGGTGAACGATAAGGCTAATCATATAGAGCTTCAAAAAGAGTCATTCCAATGTTAGCCTAATAGCTACTATTATAAAAGAACTCATAAAGAGGAATGTATTTCTTCTAGTTACCGCCAAACTCTAAGACGCAAGCTCGAAACTTATCCACTAACACCCAAAATCAACCGCTTAGTCTGCTCATCAGTTTGCGGATGGTATTCCGTACTGAGGTTAAAAATAGTTCCCAGTTGTCTCTACAGACTAAACATGAATCTCGAATCTAATTGAAATAATCGACACTAGAACTTCATGAAATCTCAATACCTCACATACGTACACCTCATTTAATCGTTCAAAAGGATAGCGCATGGAAATTAGCAAGAAATGCACAAAATTCGTCAACCTGTCAACTATAACCCATATTACATCGTGCTTACACTGAGTCAAAGGTATACCAGAAACAAAATCCATCGATACATGTTTCCATTTCCACTCAGGAGTAGGCGGAGAATGCAATATCCCTCCAAGTTTCCTATGCTCAGCTTTAACATGCTGACATATCTCATATCATTTCACAAACTTAGCAACGTTAGTCTTCATCCAAGGCCACTGATAGATACACCTCGTATTGCGATACATTTTAATGTTACCTAGATGAATAGAGTAAAGAGATTTATGAGATTCCTATAGCAACTCCTACCTCAACTAATCCTGAGTTGGAACCCATAATATATCCCCGAACCCGTCACTAAAAACTGACCAATCATGATGATCCATACTAGCCGCTAATCTCTGAAGTGTTATATAATCCTGATCAGCTTTCTGATAACTAATCAGCCACCAAATCATCTCTGGCTCAGTCTGAATCTGAGCTCAAAAGAACAGATTAGTAGCTCTGGATTTAGCTCTCTCAGATGATGATGTGTCAGCTAAACTCACATGAATTATCATCGTAGATGTTTCCTCAAGAAGTTTAAACGGAGAATCTTTAGTAGTAGCTACATCATGTATGCTTGTTCTTCTCCAACTTAAGACATTAGCAAACCCATTTGCCTTTGCTTAAGTGGTACTCTAGAATGAAGTCGTAGTTCTTGAAAAACTCAAGCCATTTACATTTCCTCATATATTTTCCATTTATTTGAGTTGTAATTGCATATTGACAGTTTGTTAATACTCTTCTGTGTAGTTCTAAATTACTCAGGCTCTAATTAACTTGTATATTTATATATTTACTTCTTGTCCCACACCAATTCATGAAAAGTTAAGCATACAACATTTTAAGGGAAACACCTTAATATTTATAGCCTTATAATGTCAATACTAGAGAACTCACCCAGTAAAATATTTCTTCCAGTAACTAACATCTTCCAAGTCACGAGCTCGTAAATTATATTCTCTAGAACTAAGATCAGCCGCAGATATATTGTGTTAAGATTGAGAAAAGTCCCTCCTATCTATTATACATTTCTTCCCAATGGGAAGTAAACTTTTGGTTCCTTGCCAAAATAATAATCCTGGTTCTCCATAAACTCTCAACTCTTTCTACACACATATATCTTGCTTATTCTTCCACGAGAATTAAACCACGATACTGGCAAGAAATCTACAGACTCTATCAATCCTACAATTATAACATCAACAACCTTTAGTTGTCATTACAACTTAGGTTAATCCATCATAAATCTCTGAGCATGAAATTTCATTCATATAGGGCAAGAATAATATAACCCTCCAGGTTAATAAAATTCAGCTTCCACTTGTGGATATATCTCATATTTCTTTATAAACTTGACACTGTCAATTTTCATTCCAAGTCATCAACAACTCATTCTTATCATAATGATTTTAGATTTCGCCTGAATGAGTTTTTTAAAGAAATCCATGAGATTCTCATAACATTCTTGCCTCGCTCTTTAATTCAAGTTCCAAGAACTTTTTTACGTGCTCAACATTCAGATTTGAGATTATCCATATAAAATACCAATAACTAATAATCAAGCCTTGACCTACTAGATAATTTCAATCAAGTTCTCTAATAATGTATCACTCTATTAATCATTATTAGCTCAGCTCCAATCTGAGCTCTAAAGAATAGACTTGTAGTTACCAATCCAGACAACTCAACTGATGATGTGCATGCGCATGACTTTAATAGATCACCATTTATATCTCACTCAAGAGATATTATTGAGTAGCTTTTATTGCAACTACATCCTATGTTTTTTTCCTATTCAAGGCATTGTCAACACAATCACCTTAATAAGTTATGTTTTAGAGTGAATTTCTACATTTGAGAAATCTTAGGTATATATCTCACCTTTCATTTTTGTCACTCTGACAATTACATTTTTCAAGCTTCCACAGTTTGAAATTCATTTTTTACACCAATGCACTGGTTTTTATACCTCTAGGTTATATTTTTATGATTCTTCTAAGATTCTCAATAATCTCTAAAAATGATTAAAAGATTCTCAACAAGCTTTTCCTTTTATTAATAAGTGATGCCTTCTGTATTTGGTATAACTACCAAAATGGCTATCTCGAGATTATCGATCTCCAATAGTTTGTCTCATATGTCTTGAACTATATATATATATATATATATATAGATAGAAGAATAAGCTACAATTTTGCTTCATTGTGTCAGCACACATATTTACCAAAAATAAGAAGTCTTAGGATGAACCTCTAACTTTTTCCACAATTTAAGTATCATCAAGCAAACATTGTAGTCAAACTATACTTCAACTTTCCTCAAAGGCATCCTTGTATCTAATCTCAACTTATACCAATATCATACTTAAGTTAACTAAATAAATTACACAACGATACTAGAAATCCTTTAATCAATCATTTGTAATATTCAATTATTTCAATATTACTTTTCTATGTTGCCTTTATGTTGAATATATTACAATCCTATATTGTCTCAATTCTAGTCAAATCCCTTGATTTGTTATTAATATTCAACACTCATACAAATAATTTACCTTTGAAACTTAGTACTTGCACTAGCAAAATCTGGCATGAATCAATTTATAGTCATAATTTGTAACTCTTTACGGCAATACTCGAGCATCTTCTAAGTCTTGAAAGATTCCATGTTATTATTAATAACAAAATAAGAACTTGATTAATATAGGGTTTCTACACTCGACACCCTTTATTCATGAACATAGCATGAGTTATAGAAAGTTTTAATGGTTTCCACCATCCATTTAAAATGATCTAGCAATCGCCTAAAATCATATTTATATACATCACTAATTATGATTATACAACTGTGACAACCTGATCTCAACTACATCTTGAGAACAACTGAATTCACCTTATTATCAGAATGAATTGTCAATCCTAGGCAACGAATATTCATTCCCACTATCATACATTATTCTTTGACTTCCTAAACTTTTCATATTTATCGATAAATCATTCCTCCCAATTTAAACTATACCAGTCTAAAATATCGACTAGGAAATCTTACCAACTCACTGCTATTGTAAAATTTGAGAATTTCTTAAACTTGATTAGGCGAATAATTAATTATTTTAGGATTTAAATTGGGATTTAAGTATCCGAGATATGACCCATATATTTTAGACCAGATATCATAAGTTCAAAATATTAGTTTTGTTTGTTGCGTGCTTAGTGAATGTATTATACTCTATTTAACGCGAAATAGGGTCAAGTTAAGATCGAGACGTAGTGTACGAGTGTTTCGAATAGTGGGTGTTTTTCCAAGATTTTGAAGAAATTGAGATATTTTTTGGGGTTAATTTGCGCTTCAAATACAAGAGATAATAAAAAAGACCAAAAGGGCAATTGGGGTAGTAAAGAAGAAGGGATAAGCTAGAATGGCAAAAGTGTCATTTTATCTAACTTAGTTTAAGTTAATTGTGCGAAATGAAGAGAGGTTTGGATTAAAACAAAACATCATCATCTTCAATGTGGAAGCATATCCCTTCTTTGTCGATCAAACTTCTCTCTCGACTCCTCTCTATGTGCTCTCTTTCCTCTCGTTTTTCTCTCCCTCTGAGACGTAAGCACTCTTCTCTCTCAGTTTTATCTCCCTCACAGCCCATCCCTCTTGGTGCTCATCCTTTCTATTATCTCATCTCTCTCAGTTGACACATTTCTCTTAAACTTGGTCTCTTTCATTTATGTGTTCTCTTTCTCGCGCATGACTAGTTCGTTGTCACGGTGGTAATGGTGAGCAAGATCAAAAAGGAGAAGAACTTGATTGAAATAATTGGAGTGATTGAGGTAAGTTTAAGGATCGATTATTTCATCAATTTTTGATCAAATTGAATGAATTCAATGCTGAGACTAATGCCTCCATGAGAATTTAATATAGTAAATCAGTTTTAATGAATCAAAATCATTTTGGGAGTGTTCTAATGTGATTTGAATATGTTTTACAAAAAATAGTTGATGTTTTAACAGTTTTATAGTCCTATTTCTAGCTGATGTTGGGTATTGATTCGAACATTTAATCGAAGGTTTTTATCTTAGGTTTTCAATGGAAATTGATGCTTACATACCATATTTAATTCACATGAATAAGATTGGGGTTTGGTGGAAGCTTCATAGGTCAATCAAGGTTGAATTAGTTTTTGGCTATTTTGAGGTGCAATTTTGAGCAATCAAACGGATATTTTTCGATAAGATTTTTTTTGTATTTTGATACTTGTATATTAATAATGATGTACGAGAATCAGATTTTGATTTGGAGAAGTTTTGGTAGCGTTTTGAAGGCCGGAAAGGAGGCCAAAAATTGGGACTGCACTGTCATTTTTTAACTTGTTTGAGTAGGCATATTGAGGCATTAATTTGAGACATCAAATAAGGTCCAATTGACTTGTGAATAGGTTCATTTAAATCCTAGTATGATCTAATTTGATGACCAATAAGATTTGTGGGCAATGTAATTGGTTTGGTCAATGAAAAACATAATAGAATATGACATGTTAGTATGGTTCAAAACTATCAAATTGTGAGAGTTGCGACTTTGCAACGTTACGTAGTGATTTAAATGGACGTTTGTTATTCAAATTAACTAAGGTTGGACTTTTTAGAATCCTTATATATCCTATTTTGAATAGAACTTAAGTTCGAACCTTGGTACAACTTTTAAGTTGGTGAAAAATAGTCATGAAAAGGGCCAAAACAAATGAACTAAATTAATTAGTTAATGAAATGAATTGGTGATCAAATAGAGATAAATGACATTGTTAGTGATACAATGAGTTAAATTGTGACTCTAATTGGGAGTTCAAAAACATGAAAATAAGCTCTAAAAAGAGTTGTTAGAGCTATTAAGTGGTTTGAACTCCGTTATGAGATTGAAAATGTATTTTAAATCCCATTGTGAGTTTAAAATGATTTGTAATTGTTAGGATAGAGTTATGACTCTTAAATAATGATTTTTGTGTTTAATGGGATTTATGAAAAAACACGTGAAACTCGGGGATTCGAGTGTGAGGTTTCACGACCAACAAAAAGTTGATTTGATTGTAAGTAAACCTTACAATGGTCATTACTATTTATGGAATTATCTTTGCACCTACATTTTTGTTTAGTCTGCAATGGATTTTGCATCATTCTAGGTCATACATACATGGCATCTAGATAGATTTTCCCCTACTTCGGTCGTAAGAGTGTGAGGTGCTCCACTCCAAACAAGACATACTGCAGGCGTCTAAGGTAGGTAATGTCAACTCCGGAGTAGCATGCATTGAACTCATAGGACTGTTCTAGGTTCATCGTGAGTGGGCTCGCTTGTTATGAGCATAGAATAGGAAATGAGGCATCCACATTGTAATATAGATTTTTTGTTATTTGGAAATATAATTACATGTCTCCATGTATTCAGACTAACATTTGCAGGAGTACAGAGCAGTGTAGGAGTTTACTTACCTGACATCTTCGAGTTCTTTTTGATGACGTCAGATTCTTGGTGAAGACAATAAATAATGGACAAGACTCGAATATCTTTGTGATATGTTTTAAGTTTTTAAAGTTTAATTATTGTAATCATGTTATAAATAATTGTTTTGGGTTTCGAGGTGAGCGTAGGTCATAAAATACTTTCAAATAGGTTATGTGAGTCTCCTAAATTAATGTGAAGTAAGTTGAGAAGTTTTTATTCAGTTTCAATTTATTTTGGGTTTGTAAAGTTGTAAATAATGTATCGGAGACTTTAAGTTAGTTTAATTATTTTAAATGAATATATATTGTGAACTGCGGGGGGTTGTGAGTCCTTCTAAGCTTCTCCCCATTCTGTTGTCTATTAGGTGAATATTTCAGTATGCCATTTTTATTGGAGGTGTTGCTGAGATTTTTTACAAAATATGGATATTTGCTCCAATTAAGCAAATCATGAATTGAGTATTGAGAATATAAATTTACTTTTGGAGTGTTATCAAGGATTATAAAATGAAATGTATTTTGAGGTTGAAGTTAATTGACTGAATTAGATGCCTATTTATGGGAAATAGGCTAAGTCAGGACTAAGTGAGACAGGCCCTGACAAACTTGGTATCAAAGCCTAGGTTGGGCTCACTTGAGGACAAAATCTGGTTGGGAATTAAATAGTTATTGAGTGTGATTAGTTGGGAAGTGATGTGAGTTGGGAGTATTTTATTATTGCAATATGTTTGGTATGTATTTATTATATTATCGTCTGATATACGATAAGAAGTTTATTCTCATTGTCTATTTGATACTTAACTCGCGAGATATGACAAGTAAGATTAGGAACAAATAATTAAAAAGAGAATAGACTTGTGAAATGATAACTGAGCGTGGTGAGATGTGAAATAGACTCGGGAAGTCTAAATTCATAAGGATATTATAAGTAGTTTGGTACTAATATAATTGAGGGAAATAGTTAGTTATAAAACCAATAGGAAATTGGTTGAGCAAGTAGTCTAGATGATTCAGGAACGTGAGTACTGAACATAAATTTCTTGAAAATTGAAAGTATCGAACTATTACAATTTTGAAATGCTCAAGAAATTGTCGGATAGACTTAAGTTAAAGTCTCAAACGATTGAGAATCGTTTGCAAAACATAAAAAATAAAGTTGAGACTTGTGGAAAGCGCAAGATATGCAATATCTTGAGTTTTAGAATGAGGTTAGTACCGATTAAATTAGTGGCTTAGGAAAACCTATTTTACAAAGTATTGGTTGAGTTTATAACCAATTGAGGGTTGCTTCCAAAAAATAGTATCAACAAGGAAAAATAAGACACGTGGTTTTGAAATTAGAAATTGATTAGACAAATTGAATATTGACTTGTAAATCACAATGGGTTTGAGATAAATCCAATTAAGTTGTCTAAGTCGGTTTCTACAAAACAAAATACTTTAAAGCAAAGTATTATCTCCTTTCCGAAACAAAACACAAAATGAAATTGTGAATGGAACCATGATTTAAAACAATCAAATGACTTCTAAAAAGAAGTATTGAATGTCTTTGATTGTTTATTACTCAAGTTACCCATAAGTGACGTTGAGTATAGTGGTTCTATGAATCGAAAAAATAAGAAATGATAAAACAAAGGGAAATACATGAGTTAGAAGTAATATTTGTTAACACCAGATTAGGTGTTGTTATGAAACAAAGATCAGTAAAATTTCTAACTTGAAAATGAAAAGTGTAATGATAAGATGAACGTATAAGAAATTAAGATATTGGGGAAATGGTCAAATAATAGCTTGGATTAGCTATTAAACATCAACACAAGTGATTGTGTTTTGAGATTCAAAATACCCAGTAATCACTTCTAACGACATTTAATTATGACGCCTATCACTATAACTTAAAATATGATTAAGGAAGAGATAGACGTAGTGATTGAGAATTAGTAAGTGATTTGTATAAGATGTCAATATGAGCTCCTATATTGTAAGAATTTTCATTTATAGGACTGAAAGGATTTCGATAACATCCTTTAAGAATTCGATTAGTCATTAAGCTAATCTAGGTATTGAGAATTTAAATTCTTATATCTCTTCATATGAACAACAACGGACAAATGAATTCATCAAAAGTAATTTGATGAAAATAATATACAAAGTTATTTTACACAATCTCTTGAAATTACTGAAATTCTTTTTGAGAAAAAGAAAAGTCGAGAAAATTTGAGACTAATGTAAATAACTTAAGGCAATAACAAACAATTAGTCTATTTAAGTTAGGAATTTCTCTGTTTTGAACAAAGAGTAGCTAAGGAAGACTTCAATTGACTGAATCATCATAAGAAGTTGCACTGTCCTTAGCTATATTTTTGAAGAGAAAAGAAATAAATTGCCTTTTTAAGTCAAGATTCAAGAGATGTAAGTGGCTTGGCTGTTGAGCAAAAGTCGTGGTAAGTTTATAAAGGGACCAAGATTGAGATCAATGTGAGAATAGCTAAGATTGGCAAAAACCGAATAGAATAGACTGTGTATAAAATAAAATGAGACGATGAGATGACTTGTGACTGTTGGAAATGACATGAACGAACTCCTTTAATCAAGGTAAGGCACTGGAGTAGTTGTGCATGACCAAAAGTCTAAGTATAACTCTCATAATCACAATTCATTCACAGCGTAGGAGGCTGGTGTTTTACGCCTACCTGTCTTTGAATAATCAAATGAATTAATGATAGTCGGAATAAAAGAGTATATGAAGTTTCATTGGAGTCAATTGGAAGCTTAGGTATAGGTAAACAAATGGTCAAGGCATATGTATGGAAGTGGGAATTTTAGGTGAACGAGTCCCGATAAGACTTTGGATATCAAACTATAGGTTTGATGGAATTTTATACATCTTCATTTTACAAGAAATTAAACTCCAAATGTTGAAAGTTTTGAGCCAAAGTAGTATACAACTGATATCAGTGAATATGTTGTATATTGGTTCAAGTGTTGTGTTACACCACTTAATCAATCAATGGTGAAGTTTGAAACACTAGGTTAATTTAATTGGAGCTGATGTACATAAGATACAAAGTTATTATTATCTACATCGGTTGAAAATATTGAATATAGTATAGTGTATCTAACTTGATATGTTTGAAGAATTGAATGTTCTTCCACTATAAATTTAGAAAAGCCAAAAATATGTATTGAGTAAAAATGAAAAAGAGATAACATATTTATAAACTTGTATAAAATACAAGTTAAAATTTATACTTTGAGAGTATAATCAAGAAATATGTTGATCTCTATTTAAAAATGTATATCTACTCAAAATAAGGATAAATGTCTCTATTCAAGTAAGGAAAGAAGTATAGCGAACAGTAGTGATTGAGATCGAGATTATGGGAAATCTTATAAATTGGAGAAATGTAAAAAAAAAGTCAATGTGAGTATGTTGGTAATGTAAGAGAATGAGGTTTATTGTGAACTCAAGAATAGAAAATGATTTGACGAAGTTAGAAAAGTCATCAATTTTCGAATCACTCAAAGGAAAAGTTAAGTGAATCGGCTGACGAGTTGGAATTTGTACTTGCTTTCTAGTCCACAATATAAATAATATGTAAGTATATATGTAGAGAATGAGTGAGAGTTGCATGACGTGCCATGTTTAATTATCTGATTGGATTATAATTTGAGATCTATTGTCATGAGATGACAGATGTAATTCAAGATCTATATCAGGGGATGACTAATGTAATTCCAGGTTTTTGTTAAGAAACGCTAGAATGGTGATGGATCAGATAAACAAGCAACTCTACTTTGTATCTAATGTCGTGCTCAAATATTATTTACATCAATTTATATAAATATTTAGACTAATGATAGTCTAAGAATTGATAAGACGACAATCTTAATGAAAAATGATCTATATGAGAAAGTAAACTGGGATGTACTACCAGAGTTTGGTGGATATGGAAAAAATTATCAATAGTTTAAGGAATTGTTATCAGTAAAGAATGAAAATGGTTTAATTGAAAAGCAAGACATGCTAGATCTTGCTAAAATATTGATGTTTGAATGAGATTCAAGGCATGAAATATGAAGTGAACTAAGTTTATTGGATATTCCACAAAGTTGGTTGTTTAACTCTTCAGAAATTCACAAACTTTCAAGATTGGCAAAGTAACGGATATAACTTTTTATTGAACCAAAAATTTGAAAATGAAAAGTTGAAATGTTTATGATCTCTATCATTGAGTTGTTATTACATCGAAAGTGATTGGATCCACTTAATGGTTTCACATTGGAAATGGTTTGTAAATGTTTGGATTAAAAGAGTTGTATATGAAGGATCAACTTCTCATATCTCTCTTTTGGTTCAGCTAACCTATATGTTTAAATTTCAAGGACAAAATTATTGATTAATTGGGAAGAATTGTGACATCTGAGAGTTTTTTAAACTTGATTAGGCGACTGGTTAAGTATTTTCATATTTAAATTGGGATTTAAGTATCCTAGGTAGGACCCACATATTTTGAATCAGAGATCATAAGTTTAAAATATTATTTTTGTTTGTTGTGTGCTTTTGAGACCGAGACTTAGTGTACGAGTATTTTGGAGAGCGTGGGTGTTTTCCCAATTTTTAAAGAAATTGGGATACTTTCTGGGGTTAATTTGTGCTTCAAATACAAGGGATAATAAAAAAGACCAAAAGGGCAATTGGGGTGGTACAAAATAGGGGATAAGCTAGAAGGGCAAAATGGGTCATTTTTTTAACTTAGTTTAAGTTAATAGTGTGCAATAAGAAAAGGTTTAGGTCAAAACCCCTCCTCATAGTCTTCAACGTGAAGGCATATCCCTTCTTCCTCGATCAAACTTTTCTTTCGACTCCTCTTTATGTGCTCTATTTCCTCTCGTTTTGTATCCCTCAGAGTTTGTAATCTCTCTTCTCTCTCAGTTTTATCTCCCTCACAACCCGTCCCTCTCGATGCTCATCCTCTCTATTCTCTCATCTTTCTCGATGAAACCTTTCTCTTAAGCTTGTTCTCTCTCATTTATGTGTTCTCTCTCATTTATGTGTTCTCTCTCTCGCTCATTACTGGTTCGTTGTCATGGTGGTGATGATGTGCAAGATCAAAAAGGAGAAGAACTTGATTGAAAACAATTGGAGTGATTGAGGTAAGTTAGAAGTTCGATTATTTCATCAATTCTTAATTAAATTGAATGAATTCAATGCTGAGATTAATGCTTCCATGAGAATTTGATATAGTAAATCAACTTTGATGAATCAAAGTCACTTTGGGAATGTTCGAATGTGATTTGAAGATGTTTTACAAAAACAGATGATATTTTGACAGTTTTATATAACCTATTTCTGGCTGATGTTGGGTATTGATTTCGGACATTTAATCGAAGGTTTTTATCTTAGATTTTTGATGAAAATTGATGCTTACATACCATATTCCATTCACAAGAATTAGATTGGGGTTTAGTGGAAGTTTCATAAGTCAATCAGGGTCGAATTAATTGCATTTTGAAGAAAAATTAGTTGTGGAGTCTTAGTTTTTTGTTGTATTGAGGTGCGATTTTGAGCAATCAAACGGAAATTCTTCGGTGAGATTTTTGTGTATTTTGAACCTTGTATATCAATAATGATGTGTGAGAATCATATTTTTATTTGGAGAAGGTTTGATAGCGTTTCGAAGGCTGGAAAGGAGGCCAAAAATTAGACTGCACTGTCATTTTTTTAACTGGTTTGAGTAGGCATGTTGAGCCATTGATTTGAAACATCAAATGAGGTCCAATTGACTTGCGAATAGGTTCATTTAAATCCTAGTATGATCTACTTTGATGACCAATAAAATTTGTGGCCAATGTAATTGGTTTGATCAATGAAAAATATAATTGAATATGACATGTTAGTATGGTTCAAAACTATTAAATTGAAATAGTTGCGATTTAGCAACTTTACGTAATGATTTAAATGGACATTTGTTATTAAAATTAACTAAGGCTGGACTTTTTAGAATCCATATATGTACAATTTTGAATAGAACTTAAGTTCGAACCTTGGTACAACTTTTAAGTTGGTGAAAAATAGTCGTGAAAATGGCCAAAATAAATGAACTAAATTAACTAGTTAATGAAATGAATTGGTGATCAAATGGAGATGAACGACATTGTTAGTGATACAATGAGTTAAATTAGGACTATAATTGGGAGTTCAAAAGCATGGAAATGAGCTCTAAAAAGAGATGTTAGAGTTATTAAGTGGTTTAAACTCCGTTATGAGATTGAAAATGGATTTTAAATCCCATTGTGAGTTAAAAATGATTTGTAATTGTTAGGATTGAATTACGACTCTTAAATAATGATTTTTTATGTTTAATATGATTTGTGGAAAACACGTGAAACTCGGGGATTCAAGTATGAGGTTTCGCGACCGACAAATAGTTGATTTGATTGTAAGTAAACCCTACAGTGGTCTTTACTATTTATGGAATTATCTTTATACCTGCATTTGTGTTTAGTCTGCATTGCATTTCGCTTCATTCTTAGTCATCCATACTTGGCATTTGGATAGAGTTACCCTGCTTCGGTCGTAAGAATGTGAGTTGCTCCACTCCAGACTAGATGTATTACAAGCATCTAAGGTGGGTAATGTTTATCCCGGGTAGCATGCATTGAAGTCATAGGATTGTTCTATGTTCATCATGAGTGGGCCTGCTTGTTATGAGCTTAGAATAAGAAATGGGGGATCCACATTGTTATATAAATTTCTTGTTATTTGAAAATGCAATTACATGTCTCCATGTATCCAGACTAACATTTGCATGATTTTACTTACCTGACATCTTTGAGTTCTTTTTAATGATGTCAAATTCTCGGTGAAGGTAAGAAAGAATGGACAAGACTCGAAGATCTTTGTAATATGTTTTAAGTTTTTAAATTTTAATTCTTGTTGTAATCATGTTACAAATAGTTATTTTGGGTTCCGGGGTGAGCATAGGTCGTAAAATACTTTCAAATAGGTTATGCGAGTCTCCTAAATTAATGTGAAGTAAGTTAAAAAGTTTTTGATTCAGTTTCAGGTTATTTTGAGTTTGTAAAGTTGTAAATAAGGTATCGGAGACTTAAAGTTAGTTGAATTGTTTTAAATGGATATATATTGTGAACTACAGGGAGTTGTAAGTCCTTCTAGGCTTTTCCCCATTCTACCGTCTATTAGGTGAGTTTTTCGGTTGGCCACTTTAGTGGAGGTGTTGCCAAGATTTTTTACAAAATATGGATATTTGCTTCAGTTAAATAAATCATGAATTGATTTTGATTAAGAATATAAGTTTACTTTTGGAGCATTATTAAGGATTGTAAAATGAAATGTATTTTGAGGTTGAAGTTAATTAAAGGGATTAGATGCCTAATTATGGGAAATAGGCTAAGTCAAGACTTAGTGAGACGGGCACTGATAGCTATGTTCTAGATTAAACTGCTTCCAGTTTCACCGGTCTAAATTCTGAATTTTATATTTCATTGTCCGACAAATTGCTTGTCATTCCAATTTGGATTCTCACCATATCTGAAATTTCTACTTCATAACAACTTATGAAGTATAAATACATTAATGGTTTCCTAACCTCAAATAGGCTTTTATCATAGCTACTAATGTATTTATTTACTGAATAACTTTCATTTTTGCTTAACTAGTCTTGATACTAGTATTAAATCACATCTCAAAGTGGTCTACCATCATTAAGTTCCACGTAAAGTCATTCAGTATTCTATTTTTTCATAAATTCCTATCTCCTAATATATGTCTCAAGGTCAAGATCCAATAGATGCTTCTTCACTGACTATTATTTGTCTAATAATATTAGCGAGAACAAAGACTATTGACAATAGTTAATAGGAGAAGAGTTTAATTTCATCTTTGTAAGTTCTCCTTATGTCTTTCATTTTCAATCTCCTTGAGGTTAAAACTCTCTTAAACTCTTACCTTCAACATTTTCTCATATCATGAGATAGCAATGGAATTCAATCATCTTATCATTATTCAGGAAAGACATTTCTTATATCTACCACGTAGATATAATAAAGCACAACAAATAACATATCCCAGTATTTTATCTTTTTGTCCCAAAATCACAATAAAACCATTTATTACGTCCTAATGTAACGGCCCATTTAGTTAACGCCATCATTATTACTTATTTACATATTAGGACACCAGCTTGGACCCACGCGGATGTCGTATATAAGCTAAGGGCATGTCTGACTAGGTACTAGTTATATATTGTCTGATTGGTTGCTTTTATTGCGGTGTATTTCATTTACTTTGGCATAAATCATCTCATATTTGTAAATATCATGTTATATCTAGTGAGATAGTGTGACGGGTAGTCGCCTCGTAAAGCATATTGACACGGGTATCGGATAGGTGTTGTACGGGTACACTAAGTTTTATAATACTAACTTGAACAAAATAACTAAGAATTAAGATGAATATGACATAAAATGGAGAATCAAACTTTAGGCTAAGTCAAAATAATTAGGTACATCAAAGATTGGCGCGCCTCGAGATGCATGATGAGGCGCAAGTCACTGGGTGTTTGGTAGTCGGGAGTTAGTAGGAGCACAATTGAGTTAATTATGCAATCAAATGCACTAACTATAATGTTGAGGTACCTAAGTTGGTTATTTAAATAAAATGAATTTGATTTTCCTATAGTTAGAAGGAAAATAATCTAGGCCATTGATGAACATTAGGATGATCCTAGAATGTGTAATACTAGGTTGTTAATGTCCCAATGAAGTCATTAAGCGGTGTATGACAGCCTTGACAAGGACCCCAAAATTTCCTCGAGATACATATTTACATATGATTCCATCACAAACTATAAATACCTACTTAGTGGAATTTCATTTGAACCCACAACTCATTTTCATGCAAAATTTGGAAAATCCCAATAGCTTTAGAGAGGAATTTCAAGCTCAAATTGGAGATTTAGGGCTAGAATCTCTTAATAATTTACCATTTCAATCAAGGTAACCCACTCCCTCACAATTCTCTTCTTCTTCTCCAACTTGTGTATCCATGAAAAATGAGCTTGAAACTTGGGGTTTTAATGGTGATTATTTTTGTTATTGTTGTTATTATTATTTTTGTTGGGTTGTTATTGTGGATGATGATAAGAAGATAACACAAAGAGATGAAAAAAATAAAAAAATGTCACTGTGGAGGCAGATTGACGAATTGGAAGGGACTCGCACGCACACTATTACGTGCGTGCGTGCAAGCATGGGCCGAGCCGAACCAGGCCCGATTTAGGTGGGCCCAACCCCCCATTAAACAATTAAAAACTATTTAAAATTAATTTAAATTGCTTATATCCATTCTTGCATACCATTCTATTTCACACTATTTTGGATGGCCGGTTGAGGTTACTCCCACTAGTATATTCGTTGTGTGTTTATAACATGCTAGGCTGTAGCATGTGTGGCTAAGCCCTTTGTGAATTGTGACCCGAGCTACTTACTGGTGCATGTATCGATGAAGCATAGGTTTAAGCCAATCACCGCTAGGAACCAGGTGAAAGAGTAGTGTGGGCACCCACTGAAGGGATCCTAAGGATCCGAAGTATAGTTTAGTTTGACCAGGACGAGCACACACTTTGTTTATCCACTTGTTATGTATACATGCGATGATCTATTTACAGTTGTCTATTTATATTTTCGCATGTTTATTTAACACTTTCTTTGGCTTCTTATTTACTTAAATGCTCAGTGAATTTCCTTAGGATTTTACTCACTGAACTCGTCATTTATTCCTAATACGAACAGGGGCAATGGGATCCTAGGCGACCATCTCTGATCAACTACTGTCCAGGACACTCTAGTACACGTTTAGCTTTTTGGTATTTTGATTTATTTTGGGTATCGGGGAGACTAGAGATACATTGTACATGTATATATATGCTTAGCGTTTAGTTATCAGGTTTCCTTATATACAAAGTACTCTATTCCGGGTTTTCCGCATTAGGATTTACGCTTTATGACTCATGACATATATGGATTATCCTAGAATGTGTTATACTAGGCTGTTAGTGTCCCAATGAAGTCATTAAGTGGTGTCTGACAGCCTTGACAAGGACCCCAAGATTTTCCTCGATATATGTATTTACATTTTATTCCATCACAAACTATAAACACCCACTTAGTGAAATTTCATATGAAACCACTACTCATTTTCATGCAAAATTTGGAAAATCTCAGCAACTTTGGAGAGGAATTTCAAGCTCAAATTGGAGATTTAAGGCTAGAATCTCTCTAGAATTTACCATTTCAATTGATGTAATCCACTCCCTCACAATTCTCTTCATATTCTCCAACTTATGTATCCATGAAATGAGCTTGAAAATTAGGGTTTTAATGGTGGTGGTGGTTGTTGTTGTTGTTGTTGTTGTTGTTGTTGTTATTGTTGGGTTGTTGTTGTGGATGATAATTAGAAAAGAAGAGAAAGAGAAGGAAAAAAAAAGTAATTGGGGAGGCAAAAAGATAAATTGCATATAAATGCAATTCGTTTCTGCAGTGACGAATTTGGAGGGGCTCGCACGCACGCTATTGCCTAGTCGGGCTGACCCTAACCCGATTCAGGTAGGTCTAACCCCCCATTAAACAATCAAGAATTATTTAAAATTAAATAAAATACATAATAAATAAAATAAATTATAGAAAATAGATAAAAAATTAAAGAGAATTACAAATAATCCAAAAAATAGAGAAAATATAAGAAATTGGGGAAAAGGTAGAACATTGGATTTTAAGAATTTTTCGGGTGTTTATCACCCCGATGTAACTCGAAAAATGTGTCACAAATAAAAATTGGAATAAAAGTTTAATTTTTAGTTTAATATTAATAATTTAACTTAATGTGGCTCTAAATAAATTAAAATGATACATTTGGACTTCAGGGGACGTAGCTCGAATATCGGGTGTTAGGCGGGGTCGGATTCGAGAGTCTGGGGAAGTCATAGCGCGTGTTCGAGGTTTATAAACCCATAGGGACATCACTTGGGTATTTAATTGTTGGTTTTATATTTCTTTTGTCCATTCTTGCATACCATTCTATTCGACACTATTTTGGAAGGTTGGTTGAGGTTATTCCCACCCATATATTTTTTGTATGTTTATGGCACACTAGGTTGTAGCACATGTGACCAAGCCCTCGGTGAATTGTAACCCGAGTGGCTGACTGGTGCACATGTTAGTGAAGCGTAGGTTTAGTCCAATCACCGCGAGGAACCAGGTGAAAGAGTAGTGGTGGCACTAACTGAAAGGATCCTGGGGATCCAAAGTATAGTCTAGTCTGACCGGGATGAGCACACTTTGTTTATCCACTTATTATGTATGCATGCGATGATCCATTTACATTTGTTTGTTTATATTTTCGCATGTTTATTTAACATTTTCTTTGGCTTCTTATTTACTTAAATGGTCAGCGAATTTCCTTAGGATTTTACTCACTGGACTCGTCATCCGTTTTGTTGTGATGGCTGAGTGCAGATCCTAGTACGAACAGTGGCAAGGGATCCTAGGTGATTATCTCTTATCGCCAATTGTCCAAGACACTCTCGTACGTGTCTAGCTTTTTAATATTTTGATTTATTTTGGATATCAAGGAGACTAGAGATACATTGTACATGTATATATATATATATATGCTTAACTTTTGGTTATCATGTCGCCTTATATACAGAGTACTCCATTTCTGGGTTTTTCATAATGGATTTATGTTTTATGACACACGACATATATATATTTCATGTTTTTATGTCAGTTTAAGACTTCTGTTGTTAATTTACTGCTTATTAATTGCAATTGATTAAAACACAAGCCATATGTATAATTGCAATATGCAAAACTAATTTACAATAAAACAACAACACGATAAGTTGGCACGCACAACTAGGATGTAGGCGTGGCAAGCGACGCAGTGGAGCGTGGGATCCTACGGGTCGTGACGTGGACAGTGTAGAGGGGCCTACTAAGCGAGGAGCAGCACCCACCTGGCGGCCTCGAGGCGCGGACTCTATACAACTCTCAGAGTTAGTAAACTTAGGTTATGGTACCAAGGTATATCAGAGTCAATAACCTTAAACTTTGATACCCAATTGTGTCCAAGTTATTACTGGTTTCCAAGTAATACGGTTATACTCTGAAGTAGACTCTAATACCAAACTGTATCTGAGTTAGTCACCTTAAGCTTTGAACCTTCTCTAATACCAAGCTGTAGCATCCCATATCCCGATTAAGGTAATACTCGGCCTGAAACCCTAATTAAGCATCGGTAACCCAGCCAGACTTAGCTAGAGACAACAGCATCTCCTTCTATCTCCTGATAAACACAATTGCATATCAAATATTGATGTAAAACATATATTAAACGCATCGGAAATTAAAACTTTTCTCGAGATTAAATACGATATCCAAAATCAATTCAAACCGGGATAAATCTCGGTTATACAAAACCCTTCATCCCTTATAATATTACATAACTGTAATTCAATACAAAATATAAGACAATGGGAGATTCATTACATTAAAGAGAAAATCAAGACTCTTAAATCTTTTCTATCTCGTAGTCGTAGTGCTCGTCGGTTTTCCTGAAATGTTAATTGGGATGAGCACTTCAACTTGCTCAGTAAGTAAGGATTCACTATGCCATCAACATTCCATAAAGTAATCAAGAGCAATATGCAATAACAATATGCACCAATGATAACTAACGGGATTATAGAAGCATATAATTCAATAAGTAACGGATGCAAGGCATATCGTCAATGACTATTACATTGTGATTCCTATTTTATTTACCAAACTAAGGTCGATTATCCACTGGCACCATTGATGTGATTGCTAGACTAACATATTGGCCGATGTGCTATCTAGCCAATTCATCAATGAACAATGGTTATATCTTAAACCCTCTAGTAATATGTAATCTACGTAACCTATCTAACTGAGTAGGGTTACATCTAGGCTGGGAAGGTAACTCATCTCCTATCTAACCTATTCTTAGTTCCATGAGTTACACTCGTGAATCACATTAGACATCGTTTTTCGTTAAGTAAAAACATCACAGTGTACATAGTCCCTCATTCAGTCCATAAACTACATGAACTACGTATACTAACATATCCGGGCAACATTAATAAATAAGCGAATTTATACTTATCTCGATTTAGGTTTCCCATTTTCAAACTACCTAAGTTGACAGATCACTCACGCTTTCCCATTGTTCCAACACCTATCACAAACCATTTGGGTTTAATATAGGTCTAACACCTTATGTTTAGAACCCCTAAGTCAGTCTCTAAGACCTCAGGAAATTATAACTAAGACTTAGCACAATTGTTGTTTTCTGGGGTGGGAGCGTGCTCCCTCACTTGATGGAGTGCGCTTGGCCAACTGGGTTCATCCCAACTGATAAATGGAGGGCCCTCCACCATGCACTGTCTTGACAATGAACAGGGCAACAACCACTGTTCTATAACCAAATCATCCAAACAACCTCCAACACTCTCCCAAAACATCAGGGAGGATATCTAGTGAGATATAAACCCATTTACAGTGATCAACAACAACAATTCATAAAGAAATCACCACCAACTATTGAATTGATCTTGAAACTCAAAAACTAACTTACCAACATGATGATCTCTGATCTAACAGTGGCTTGATCTCCTTGAATCACCTAAATTCACTACTCTGAATCGTTTCCTCCATATCAAACCCTCAGCTGCTTTGTTCCTCTCACTTTCTCTCGATTGAGCGAGTTCGAAGTTTATACATATATATATGGATTTTTCTCAAGATACGCATTGCGCTATCTCGAGGCTGATCAAGTGATTGATTGGTTAAAATAATATATCCTAAAGTGACACACATTTTAACACCATCAACATTTACGCTCATCTCGAAGCGATCCAACGATCCATATAATTCAAACTAAATTTATAGTTATATATACTTTGTGTATTTTCTCGCCAATAAATTCACCGGACATGCCCACGAGTATTCTCGGGTTTGCATATTCATTTCACAACCCTCTCATTGCACTTGGTGTAGTGGCAATTTATTGTTTAATTACTTATTTTCCAATTATAGGTTGTATTAATTTCCAATTAATCCCCCAATCTAGAAAACAAGAAACTATTCCAAAAAAACATAAATCATCACCCGAACCTACGCACACGCTAATCGAGGACCACCGAACTTAACCATGAGCCTAACTCAAATTAATTAGGATTCGGATTAATACTAATCACCAGCATAAGGTAACGAGTCGTTACTACTATCAATTAAGCCTCACACTAGTCTTAATTCATTATAGTTCCTAGTATAAACCAATTACAATAATGAACGGCAAATGTAATCATCCATTTTATTAATCAAAATAATATTAGAAATAATGTTCATAAGATTGACCTAGGGCAGATGCCCAAACAATAAAAACTTTCCATCAAGGACTTCTCACTGAGGTCGTGTTGACGACACGCCCTGCGCAATCTATTGAACCTCTTAAAATATTTTAACAATGATTTATCATCTTTCATAACAATGTGAGATATATGCCTCCTAAGGTGGGTAATCCTTCCAGTTGGCATGTAATCATCCTAAAATTTCTGATGCATCTCATTCTAATTCCTGATAGAACCGCCGGCAAATGAAACAACTAATCATGAGCAGCATATTTGAGACAAAAGAGAAATGTCATCAGTCTCACTAAGTCAGCATCAGCTATAGCATGTTTCATGCCTACTACCACCATATCAAATTATGTGAGGAACTTTTGAAGATCCTCGTTCTCTTTCCCATGAAAATCGGGAGTTTGTGTATCAACCCTAATTTAAGTTCAAATTGACCGATGGTCGTTGAATACTCGATACATAAGGGTAACGACCCTTCACATTGTCAATTCGCCTCCATAAATGTGAGCTTTTTTTTCCTGCCTTGGTTCATGCCTCGCATTCTACCGGTTGTTCTGCCCAGCATCCGGCTCAACTGGAACATTCGAATCTCATTTGTTTTCATCCATAGTCACCTGCGACCTTTCACTTTTTTTGTTATCCCTGTTCCTCTTTCTATATGTCCGATCAACTTTCGGATCGACTGGGAACCAAAGTGTCTGTAGAAAGTGAACGTCGGTGACCTGCAACTATGCGAAAGCCCGTCTCATTAAGCCCTGACTTAGCCTAATTTCCCCTAATTAGGCACCTAATCCATTTAATTAACTTAACCTCAAAATAATTTTTAGTTCAATCCTCAATAATGCTCCAAAAACTAAATTTTTATCCTTAATGAAACTCAATTTATGATTTGTTTAATTGGAGCAAATTAGGAAATCATATGGATTGTTCTCCATATTTTCTAAAAATTTCGGCAGCACTTCCCTTAAAAGTGGCATGCCTGAAAATCCACCTAACAAACATCAGAATGGGGAGAGGCCTAGAAGGACTTACAACTCCTCGGAGTTCATAATATATATCAATTTAAATAATTTAAACTAACTTAAGATCTCTGATACCTTATTTATAGTTTTACAATCCCAAAATAAACTAAAATTGAGCATAAGTCACGACCGAAATCTCTAACCCCCGTGTTAATTCCTTAATCAGGATCACCGACCCTTGACGTGGGACCTACACTGTGATACCTGCACCGACCGAGGCACGTAGCCAAAGTATATTGTATTTTTGTATTGATGTATGCCTAGTGTTATGTATTCTGTAGACTTACAAAGTCGATTTGTACAGTTGTAAGCATCGAGACGAGAGCGGGGACACGCCTCGAGTAGTGTGCGAGCTAGGGAACCGGGTAGTTAAAATTTTGGTAAGTCTTATTTAATACTAATATGAAATAAGGAATTACTTATAAGCCGATGGTTGTGTTTGTTAATGTAAATCAAATTAAAGGCCTATAGTAAATTAAATGGAAAGCATAAGATTGGTCTAGAAATACACACTGGTACATCTAGGAACTAGGTTAGTAATGAAATGGTGTCACTCGAGGTTGAGTTAGTGGGATTTAGTGGGATATATGGCAAGAGGTGGACCATTAGATATTCCTCGGGATACATAAATTCATGGAGATCAAGGGCTAGGAAGGAACATCACCTTAATATATAATATTAGTGATAAAACAACATGCAAACCAAATCACTCATTCATTTTTGCTGGAGAATAAGAAGGAATTGCTGGAGATGAGTGAATCATCAAGGTGTTGAAGGGATCCATGGGAGTTGGTGAGAAATTCTCAAGCTAGGGTGCTACATCAACTAGGTACACATCTTTTTAGTTGCAATTATAACAAGTTTTGGTTTTATACTAATTTCAGATGGTAGATGATTGAGTATTTACAATCGATTTATATATTTATATCCCTCATTTCAAGCTGATAGTCCAGCTATATTGAAGTTCTTAATTTGGTTTTGAAATCATAAAGATATGAATTTTTGAAGTTGCAACACCAAAACTAGAATTCTGCATGTTGTATTAGGAATCAACTTGGGTAATTTGGTCATAATCTGCTCATTTTAGATCCAAATTGATCCAAACTAGTGGCATTTGAAATCTTATTTAAAGGGGAATAACTTTTCTTAACTGAAGGTATTTTGATTCAAATGTTTTTATTTCCAAACATGCTCTACAAGTAGGTGCTGAAATTATAGAGGAAAATTTTGAAACCAAATTTGTTAAGGGTATAACTCCCTAACTACTTATCCAAATGAACTAATCTTTTATTATGTTGTATTTGGATATATTTTCTGACTTTTGACCAAAAATCACATTTTTAGGAACTATAGATTGGGAGAAATAGATTTATTTAAATCCGATGATCGGATTAAATTCCAGTTTGACCTATGTTTAGTAAAATCATGATATCTCTTTCATTTTAAATCATAATTTTGCAAACTAAACCTTTCCGGAAAGCTGAGAGAGAGACCAACAATAATTGTACTGATGGAGGATTTCGATATTTAGACCATTTCATGCTTAAAAGTGCGTTAAAATGTAGGACTGAAATTGAAACTTAATTTAGTCTTTAGGGGCTGATTTAGGAAGATTGATTTAAAGTCTATTGAACTAATTTGAATACACAATAAACACACTAAATCGAGCTTAAACCCACTATATTTGAACTAATGAGACACCAAACTCAGGAACTTAGGAAAAGGGTACGAGAGAGCGAATACAAGAGTTGGAGTATCGGGAGGCCAGTAAAGCTAGGACTTTACTTTGTTGTGGTGAGTATACCCAATGGCAACTTTACTTAACATTTCATTTCTATTAATTGTTGTCCTTGCATAGTTCTTTTGACTATTTTGCCTTTGTATTCTTATATCATGTGTTATTTGTGTTTATGCTCACTTGATGAGTCTAGTTTGCATGATATCCATTCATTTGATATGATTCATTGATTTTATCTCATGCTATGTCTATTCTTGTTGTTTTAAATGTGAATTGAATGATAAATAGCATGCTATTAGGCTAGTGCATATCTTATAAATGTTTAAGAGGACTTGTATTCCTTATTTGTTTAGGTGTGTAGATGTGCCTATGCCTTGACAATCCATACTTGGTATTTCTTGAAATTTAAAAAGTAGTTTTTGCATTTAGGTCCCGTACTCGATCGAGGTGTGCGCAACTCACGGGGTTAGAGTCCCTGGGGATGTCGGCACATGTTACTTGACATTGTATGACACTCGGGGTTAGAGTCCCTGAGGTGGTCTACACACCGAGGTTAGAGTCCCTGGTAACACTTGGGTTAGAGTCCCTTGTGTTATATGATTATTGAGTCGGAGTGACATGTTTCACTACTGACCGGACCTAAATCACCACTACTTAGCCTAGTGTCAGTATCACTTGTTTAACTCTGGTATTTACTCGCATATGGTTTATTTTCCAGTTTTCCCATTTATATGCTTTTAAATACCATTTGAATATTTGGAAATGCAAATTAAACTTGTCATCGGGGATTACTGTTATATTCTTGTACTCACCGTCCTTTTTATGACGGTGGGTGCAGAGCCGTCTACCAACAAGTCGGGCAAGGAGAAGATCGGCGATTATCCCTGAGCCTGCGGCGCGTCACTGCATCGATTGTAGGTCTTCTTTTAGTATTTTGATTGTATATGTTATATATGTCTTTCATATACTATTTGGGGTTATATATTGGGTTGAGGTTTCCACGACTTGACGTAGAATATTTTACTATTTCACTGCATTTTGAGGACTTTATATATGTGATGTCATTTCTTGGTTTTCCACACTTAGTATTTTATAAATGGCTTACGCATAAGTTACTAATTGCTTCTGCATAATCAATAAGATTTCCGCTAATTGATTAATTTGATAAAAAAATTAATTAACTCTAAATTTTATAAACTGGTAGGACTAGTGTATTACTTATCTTGAACACGAGAAAAGAGGTGTCTAGGTTGTAAAGGCTGACTAATACGTAGTTAAGTCCTGCGTGGATAAGATTAGGGCTTAATTACGGGATTAGGCCGGGCGGTGCCCTAGATTAGGAGAGGGGCCGTCACAACATAAAACTCTAAAATTGCTCTTAAACAAATTTAGGAGACTCTCATAACCTATCTAATGATGTTTCACGGCCTACACTCACCTCGAAACCCAAAACAATATATATAAATGATTTACAACAACAAAATATTAACTTTCAATTTAAAACAATCGCCAAGGTTCTTCGAGTCATGTTCGTTCTTCCTTATCTTCATATAGAATCTGACATCATCAAAAACAACTCGAAGATGTCTGGTAAGTAAACTCCTACACTATTCAGTACTCCTGGAAATGTTAGTCCAAATACATGGAGACATGTAATTGCATTTCCAAATAACAAGAAATTTGAATAACAACGTGAAACCCTTTTATTACTATTTAAAGTTCATAAAAGGTTGGCCGACCCAAGAATGAACCTAAAACAGTAATAAAAGTCTTATGCATGTTTGCCGAAAACCTTGCATGCCTTGGGTCTTCTATGATCCAGTCTATCTGTTCGAGAAACCGAGCACTACCAAACCATAGTCCGGAATGACATGAAAGCATGACCAAGAATGATGTGAAATGTAATGCAGACTAATCACAAATGCAGCTAAAAAGATATATTTTCATAAATTGTAAATACCACTATAGGGTTTACTTACAACCAACCAATTTTGAGCTTAATTTTTGGGGTTCCCAGAGCTTTGGATCACCTTGAAAATGGTTCCAATAGCTTCCCTGCATACCTAATTATATTATGAGTTAAGTTTTAAATGAAACCAAATCACGAAACCCAATGAAAACTACGGCCAAAGTACGTATGAGAACAGTTTTCAAAAATATAAATTTATATTTATGTTTCAACTAGCTTTCAACCAGCCAACTTGAGGTAACTTTTAACCTTGAAAACCTCAATTTTTGTCATAATGACCTAAAAGGAACTTGTAGTACTCATGTCTTACTTTCCATAGACTCCAAGACCACTCAAATTGGATTACCGACGGAGAAGTTAAGAATTTTCCAATAGGGCCAGTCAAATAGGTAAATTTTATTTATTTTGAACTAAAAAACTTCTCCAAATCAATATTTTCGTAATTAAATCCTCTAAACTCGACAATAAACACCACGAAATCACTCGATACCAATATCAAAATATTTCCACAACCCGTAAAGTCAAATTGGATTAAAACTTATAATCAATTCATCTAGAAACCCAATATAAATCAATATGAGCTTTAAAAACATCTCCAAAATAGTTATCAACTAAAATGCATCAATTCATTTCACCAAAACCATATCCCACATCAGTGGGATTTATTTCAAATTAACGCAAATCAATCCAATATATCAATTCCTCCCAATTTCTATCAATACCTCGCGAAAGAAATCGAAAAATCGCTAGAATTCAAATTGAATTAAGGAAAATACCCTAAATTGAGAATTTACCAAATTGCGGACAGAATAACTTGTTTCCTCCGCGAAAATTTAGCTCGAACTAACCGTCTCATGATGCTCTATATTCTTACGAAAAGAAACCGAGCGAAAATCGGATGTCGAGAGCTCATGGAGTGAAAACCCGAGTGAGAGGGTTTCGAGAATAAAACTTTTTTCGTTCTTTATTGAATTGAAATAAAATGAATGTTTCATTTGATTTTTTTTGTTTATATATTAAACCCTCAGCTGCTTGTCTGTAGCTTAATTTTTTATTTATTATCAACAGCTTAATTTTTGTATTTATTAATTCTCGAAATCTCTATTTTGACGTGTTTTGGCTTCCGTCGCTCGTTTTCAATCCGGTTTTTCACCGAATTGAACCAAACTCTTAACAAAATAGTATGTCTTCATAAAATGTCCATAACATTAGTTTCGGTCACATAAAACCCTAAAAATCTTAACTTTGCCCATGACATACCGAACCCTTATGGACCAATTTTCTTTCCATACCAAACTAAACTTACACCAATTTGAACTCAATCTCAACCACGACCACCACCAACTGATACGAAACTCAAGGCAAGGCAAAGTCTTGCACCAACTTCATTCTCATTTTGCAATACCATTTATCCCAACTTGCACGTAAATCGAGGCAAAATTAATATGTGATACTTAACATTTGTTTACTTGTTTTCGAGTGAACAATGATTTTTATTGCACTTGTGTCCTTAAGACACACACTTACAAATCGATTATGACAAATTAAGGATACACCTCAACACACCCCAACTTCACGACAAAATATCATATAATACACACACTAGGCATTCAACACAAAAAAATAAAATATACCTTATGACATATGGTCTATAATGCATGGGTTCCACCTCAAATACTTAAACTCCAAATAAACTTTGAAATTACTTAATTAGTCGCATAATCAAGTTTATGAAATTCTCGAATTTCATAATTTTTCTCAACTAATTAAAAACTTCGTCCTTGAAATTTAAACCTACATGTTACTGAACCAAAAGAGATATGAGAATGTGATCCTTTATATACAATTCGTTTAATCCAAACCTGTAAAACTATTTTCAAGGTGAAACTGTTTAGCGGACCCAATCACTTTCGTTATATACAATAATTCAGTGGTAAAAATCATAAACACTTCAACTTTTCATTACCAAATTCTTGGTTTAATGAAAAGTTATAACTTCTCTGCCAACCTGGCAATTTGTGAACCTCTGACGAGTTAATCAACTTTGTGGTATATCCAATAAAACTTGTTGTGCTTCATATTTCACGTCTTGAATCTCATTCAAGAATCAATTCATAGCAAGATCTAGCTTATCTTGCTTTTTCAATAAAACCATTTTCATTCTAACAGATAACAATTCCACAAACCGTTGATAATTCTTTCTCTATCCACTAAACTCTTGTACATATCCCAGTTTACTTTCTCGTCATTGATTAATTTTAATTAGAGTCGTCGGTCGATTAATTTTTAGATTATCATCAGTCTAAACATTTATATAATGATGCAAATAATAATTGAGCACGCATAAGATGCTAAGTAGAGTCACGTGTCTATCTGATCCATCACCATTCCAGCGTTCCTCAATAGAAACCTGGAATTACATAAGTCATCTCATGACTATAGATCTCTAATTACATCTATCATCCCATGACAAGAGATCTCGAATTTCAATCCGATCAGAAAATGAAATCGGACATATCGTGCAACTCTCACTCATTCTCTAAATGTCTACTCACAATATTATTTACATTGTGGACTAGAAAGCAATCACCAATTCCAACTAGTTAGTCGATTCACTTAGCTTTCCATTTGAATATTTAAAACCTCATTTTCTATCCATGAGTTTACTAAGAACCTCATTACATTCGATTAACTACCAATCACTTCTAGATTGGCTTGATCACTACTCCGTTATTCACTATTTCTCCAATTTCTTAGATTTCACATTCTCACGTCTTAATCACTTACTGTTCATCAACTTCTTTTATTACTTGAATAGAGACAATTATCCTTAAATTGAGTAGACATGTGTTTCTAAATAGAGATATCAACATACTTAATGTTATACTCTTATAGTATAACTTTTAACTTGTATCACATACAAGTTATGAATATGCTATCTCTTTTTACCTCTATTCAATACATATCTCTAGTTTTTCACAAGTTACAGTGGAAGAATATTTAATTCTTCAAACGTATCCATCAGATACACTGTGCTTTATTCAATATTTTCAACCAATACAGATAATGCATACTAACTGAGCTATAAGTTGTATGTATCTCTTTTCATTTCATTTATATCTTCGCCATCATATAGACATCTTACATTAACTCCAACTTAAGATAACCTAGTGCTTTAAAACTTTCACCATTGACCCATCACGTGGCGTAGCACTACATTTGAATCAATATACAACATATTTACTTATATCAGTTGTATACTACTTTGGTTCAAAACTTTCAAAATTTGGAGTTTGATTCCTTGTAAGATCCTAATGAAGAAATTTTAAGTTCCTTCAAACTTATAGTTTGATATTCTCAGTCTTATCGGGACTTGTTCACCTGAAATTTCTATTTTTCATATTTATGTGAGATTTATTGACCATTTTATTTACCTATACTTAAGCTTCCAATTAACTCCAATAAAACTTCATAAACTCTTTTATATCGAATCTCACCAATTCATTCGATTATTCAAAGACAAGTGGGTGTCACACAAGTCTTCTACGTTGTGATTGAATCGTGATTACGATACAGAGTCTACTCTGTTCCATTTTGTCAATCTTAGCTATTCTTATTGGCTTCTTTTTCCAACTTATCTTAACTTTCGCTCAATAGCTAAACCACTTACAGCTCCTTAGTCTTGACTGATAAAGACAATTCTTTTTTTTTTGTTCTTTTTTCGAAAATATAGCTAAAGACGATGCGACTTCTTATTATCATTTAACCAATTAAAATCTTCTTTAACTAATATTTGTTCAAAACAGAGAAACTATTTATGACTCAAATAGTTGAATTGTTTGTTATTGCCTTAATTTGTTTCCATTGGTCTTAGATTTCCCAAATTTTCTTTTTCTCAAAAAGAATTTTGATACTTTCAAGAGACTGTGTAAGATAAAAAAATATCTTATTGATTTACGAATTCACCTTTTTGTTATTGTTAAGATATGGAAGAATTTGAATTTCCAAACTATTAATCAACTAAACAACTAATGAAACTCTTAAAATATGTTGTTTCAATCCTTTACTTCATATCAATGGAAATTCTCGCCATACAAGGGCTTATACTAATTTCATACACTAATCACTAATTGATATTCAATCAGTAAATCTATCTCTTCATTGGTTTTATTTTAGGTTGTAGTGATACGCATCAATACTTAATTTGATTAAAAATGACTATTGGGTACTTTTAATCTCAAAACACAATCACTTGTGTTAATGTTTAATAGCTAATCCTAGCTATTTTCATACCGTTTTCCCCAATGTCAACTTCTAACATGTTGATCTTATCACCACACCTTTCATTTTCAAGTTAGAAATTTCGTTGATCTTTATTTCGTAACAACACATAATCTAATGTTAACAAAGATTAATTCCAACTCGGTATTTTTCATACATTTATTTTTTTCATTATTCGACTCATATAATCATTTTATGTTTTGTTTCGTAAATGAGACAATACTTTGTTTTAAAGCATTTTACTTTCATAGAAACCGTCTTAGACAACTTAACTGGACTTATCACAATCGCATTATGATTTCCAAGTCAAGATTCAATTTGCCAATCAATTTCTATTTTTGGAACCATGTGTCTCCTTTTTTTCCTTTGTTGAGACTATTTTCGGAAGCAACCCTCAATTGGTTATGAATTCAAACCAATATTTTATAAAATAGGTATTCTCGAGTTAAATGTGCAACTGCTACTAACATTATTCTAAAACCCAAAATAATCCATATCTTGTGCTTCCTACAAGTCTCAATTTCATTTTCACGTTTTCCAAATGATTCTCAATCGTTTGAGACTTAATTTAAGCTTATTTTAACATTTTCCTGAGCGTTTTAAAAAAATTGTAATAGTTCGATATTTTCAATTTTAAAGGAATCCATGTTCATTACGTACGTACCTAAATCATTTGGACTTCTATTCTAACCAATTTCATATTAGTTTTATAAATGATACTATCATCAATTATATTAGAACCGAACTACTTACAACGTCTTTGTGAATTTGGACTTCATAAGTCTATTTTACATCCAATCACGCTCAGTCTCATTTCACAAGTATATTTTCTTTTTAATTGTATGTTCTTAATCTCACTCATCATATCTTGAAAGTTAAGTATCTAACAAACCAAGAGAATAAATTTCCTATCGCATATCTGGCGATAATATAATAATATACAAGAAACATATCACAATAACAAAGTATTCCCGACTCACAGTCACTTCCCAACTAATCGCGACCTTATTACTGAACCTTGTTCCTCAAGACCATCACTTAAGTTCATGCAACTTGATGTAATCCAATAGCCTTAACCCAAACTTCCCGATTGAATCAATCCTAAACTCATCGTTATTATCATTTCCTTGATTGAGCTTAACCATAGCCCTGATACCAAGTTTGTCAAGGCCCGTCTCACTAAGCCATGACTTAGCCTAATTTTCCCTAATTAGGCACCTAATCCATTCAATTATCTTAACCTCAAAATAGTTTTTAGTTCAATCCTCAACAATGCTCCAAAACTAAACTTATATCCTTAATAAAATTCAATTTATGACTTGTTTAATTGGAGCAAATTAGGAAATCATACGGATTGTTATCTGTATTTTCTAAAAATTTCGGCAGCACTTCCCCTAAAAGTGGCTACCAAAAAATTCATCTAATAGACAGCAGAATGGTGAGAGGCCTAGAAGGACTTACAACTCCCCGAAGTTCACAATATATATCAATTCAACTACTTTAAACTAACTTAAGGTCTTTGATACCTTATTTATAGTTTTACAATCCTAAAATAAATTAAAATTGAACATAAAACTTTAAACTTGCTCTTAAACAAATTTAGGAGACTTTCATAACCTATTTAAAAATAAATTAAAATTGACCATAAAACTTTAAACTTGCTCATAAACAAATTTAGGAGACTCTTACAACCTATTTAACGATGTTTCATGACCTACACTCATCCCATAACCTAAAACAATATATAAACGATTTACAACAACAAAATATTAACTTTAATTTAAGACAATCACCAAGGTTCTTCGAGTCCTATTCGTTCTTCCTTGTCTTCACGTAGAACCTAACATCATAAAAAATAACTCAAAGATGTCTGGTAAGTAAACTCCTACATTGTTCAGTACTCCTGGAAATGTTAGTCCGAATACATTGAGACATGTAATTGCATTTCCAAATAACAAGAAATTTGAATAACAACGTGAAACCCTTTTATTACTATTTAAGGTTCATAAACAGGTTGGTCGACCCAAGAATGAACCTAAAACAATAATAAAAGTCCTATGCATGTTTGCCGAAAATCTTGCATGCCTAGGGTCTTCTATGTTCCAGTCTATTTGGTCGAGAAACCTAGCACTAACAAGCCATCGTCCGGAATGAAATGAATGCATGACCAAGAATGATGCGAAATGCAATGCAGACTAATCACAAATGCAGCTACAAAGATATATTTTCATAAATTGTAAAGACCACTATAGCGTTTACTTACAACCAACTAATTTTGAGCTTAATTGTCCCAGAGTGTCGGATAACCTTGAAAATGATTCCAATAGCTTCCCTGCATATCCAATTATATTATGGGTCAAGCTTCAAGTGAAACCAAATCACGAAACCCAATGAAAACTACGGCCGAAGTACGCTTGAGATCAGTTTCCAAAAATATTATTTTATATAAATGTTTCAACTAGCTTTCAACTAGCTAACTTGGGATAACTTTTAACCTTGAAAACCTCAATATTTTTGTCATAATGATATAAAAAGAACTTGTAGCACTCATGTCCTATTTTCCATAGACTCTAAGAACACTCAAATCGAATCACCGACGGAGAAGTTATGAATTTTTCAATATGGCTTATCAAAATAGGCAAACTTTATTTATTTTGAAGTAAAAAAAACTTCTTCAAATCAATATTTTTGCAATTAAGACCTCAAAACCCGACAACAAACACCACAAAACCACTCGATACCAACATCAAAATATTTTCACAGCCCGTGGAATTAAATTGGATCAAAACCTATAATCAATTCATTCAGAAACCCAATGTAAATCAATATCAATTTTAAAAACATCTCCAAAATAGTTATCAACTGAAATTCATCAATTCATTTCATCAAACCATATCTCACGTCGGTGGGATTTATTCCAAATTGGCGCGAATCAATCCAATATATCAATTCACAATAATTCCTACCAATTTATATCAATACCTCACGAAAGAAAACGAAAAATCGCGAGAATTCAAATTGAATTGAAGAAAATACTTTGAATTGAGAATTTACCAAATTGCAGGCTGAATACCTTGTTTCCTTCACGGAAGCTTAGCTCGAACTGACTGTCTCGCGATGCTCTATAGTCTTGCAGAAAGAAATCAAGTGGAAATCGAACGTCGAGAGCTCGTGGAGTGAAAACCCGAGTGAAATGGTTTAGAGAACAAATTTTTTTTGTTCTTTGTTGAATTGAATTTCGTTTCATATTTTTTTTGTTTATATATTATATATTAAACCCTTATCTGCTTGTTACCAGCTTAATTTATTTTTATTTATTAATTTCTGAAATCTCTATTTAGACGTGTTTTGACTTCCGGCGCTCGTTTTTATCCAATTTTTCACCAAATTGAACCAACGTCTTGATAAAATAGTCCATCTTTATAAAATGTCCATAACACTAGTTTTGGTCACACAAAAACCCCAAAAATTTTAACTTTGTCTATGACATATTGAACCCTTATGGAACAATTTTCTTGTCATACTAAACCAAACTTACACCAATTTGGACTTAATCTCAACCGCGACCACCACCAACTGATACGAAACTTGAGGCATACTCTTGCACCAACTTAATTCTCATTTTACAATACCATTGATCCCAACTTACACGTAAATCGAGGCAAAATCCCTACATGATACTTCTTGTTTACTAGTTTTTGAGTGACCAATTTTTTTTATTGCACTTGTGCCCTTCAAACACACACTAACAACCCCGATTATGAAAAATTGAGGATACACCTCAACACACCCTAACTTCACAACAAAATACCATATAATGCACACATTAGACATTCAACACACAAAAATAAAATATACCTTATGATCTATGGTCCACAATGCATAGGTCCCAACTATGTTACTTAAACTCCAAATAAAATTCGAAATTACTTAATTAATCGCTTAATCAAGTTTATAAAATTCTCGGATTTCACAATTCTTCCCAACTAATTAAAAATTTCGTCATCGAAATTTAAACCTACAGGTTACTGAACCAAAAAATATATGAGAATATGATCCTTCATATACAATTTTTTTTATCCAAACTTGTAAATTATTTCCAAGGTGAAACCGTGCAGACCCAATCACTTTCGTTGTATACAACAATTCGGTGGTAAAAATCATAAACACTTCAACTTTCCATTACCGAATTCTTGGTTTAATGAAAAGTTATAACTTCTCTGCCACCCTGAAAATTTGTGAACCTCTGACGAGTTAATCAACTTTGTGGTATATCCAATAAACCTTGTTGTACTTCATATTTCACTTCTTGAATATCATTCAAGAATCAATTCATAGCAAGATCTAGCTTATCTTGCTTTTCAATAAAACCATTTTCATTCTAACTGATAACAATTCCACAAACCTTTGATAATTCTTTCTATATCCACTAAACTCTGGTACACATCCCAGTTTACTTTCTCGTCATTGATTAATTTTAATTAGAATTGTTGGTCGGTCAATTCTTAGATTATCGTTAGTCTTAACATTTGTATAATAATGCAAACAATAATTGAGCACGACATTATATGCTAAATAGAGTCGGGTGTCTATTTGATACATCACCATTCCATCGTTCCTTAATAGAAACCTGAAATTACACAAGTCATCCCATGATTATAGATCTCTAATTACATTTGTCATCCTATGACAAGAGATCTTGAATTTAATCCGATCAAAAAATGAAACCGGACATATCGTGCAACTCTCTCTCATTCTCTAAATGTCTACTCACTATATGATTTATATTGTGGACTAGAAAGCAATTACCAATTCCAACTCGTCAGCCAATTTACCTAGCTTTCTATTTAACTATTTAAAGCCTCATTTTCTATCCATGAGTTCACCAAGAACCCTCATTACATTCGCTTAACTACCAATCACTTCTAGATTGGCTTGATCACTACTCCGTTATTCATTATTTCTCCAATTTCTGAGATTTCACATTATCATGTCTTAATCACTTACTGTTCATCAACTTCATTTATTACTTGAATATAGACAGTTATCCGTAACTTGAGTAGGCATACATTTCTAAATAGAGATAAAAGTCTTGTAATTCATAGTAATATCACACTAAAATACAACACAATTGGCGACTTATCAGCGAACCGAGTTTGGGCCAAGATCATAAACCTAAACTCGCTCATTAAATGGGCAGGCTTTGGTTGGCCTGGACCTAACCAGTTATATCTTACATTTGTAAGCCCTAAGCTCGACCCATGCACCTAATGAACAAGTCTACCAACATGATTGAAAAAAGAAAAAAAACCACCTAGGCTCAAACTCATATGAGTTTAGGCGGGGATTAAACTTGAATAGGGATTCCTCACTTAGGCCCAAGCACGCTGGGATGGGAAATACTTGCAACGGGGAAGGGTACGAGAAATTTGAAAGGGGACAGGGGCGAGGAAAAAATCTCATACCCATGGGTTAGGTGTACGAGGATGGGGAAAACATACCTGCGGGGATCCTCGTGGGTAACTCCATTAGGGATCTTGGCGGGGATTACAAATGGGGATCTCGCGATCCCCTATGGGGATCCTTATATATTATATCAAATGATATATTATATATGTATATATATAATATTCCATGGTTTCTAATAAATATATAGTAGACACGATTTCACATATTTTAAAATCTATATATCATGTTTCAATATATGTGCCTATGCTAGCAATAGACATATATATATATATATACGTGTATAAATACAATTTAAAAATACCTATATATATTACGTGAATAAATACCATTGAAAAATACCAAAACACATATACATATGTGTGTGTCTTTTACACCTTACTTTATATAATTCATTTTTAAGTAAAATTAAGTAAGGAGAAATATTTTCCCACGATGAATTTACGCGAGAATCTCCACGGGAATCCTCAGTTGGGAATGAAATGAGAAAGATTTTTTCATCCCTGCAGAGATTAGACTTGGACGGGATGAGGATGAAAATTCATATCCACTTGAAGATGATGAGTATGGGAGCGACTTATATACAATAATTTATTTTACAATTTTTGCAATCCTACATGTGTCACCTCTTGATTGGTTTACATGTACACTCAAGAAAATAAAAAAGGGAAACCCATGAAACATAACTGTTTCATCCTTTTTGATTTTCTTGAGTGTTCACATGGACCAATCAAGAGGTGACATATGGATGATTGCAAAACTTGTAAAACAAAAGACTGTATATAAGCGGCTCCCCATGAGTATGGGACTGGAAATGGGCCCATCCCCAACTCTCCCATTTGCATTTTAGCAAATGCCTTCCATTCTATTCTATTAGGGTTGGGGTTAATTACATAGAAGGTCACTTAACTTTATGAATTGTAACACTTTGGTTATAAAACTTTAGTTTGTAACAAAAAAGTCACTCTACTTTTGCAAAGGTTTCATAAAAGTCACATTGGTTTATGTGGCAATGATGACATGGCAAAGTGCAACTTGAGGAAGATCCGATGCTCATCATTAGTTGTTTTTTTAAAGAAAAAATCCTAAATCTATTTATTTTGTTTTTAAACTTTATTAAAATCAATGTAAAACTCGAGGAGGATCCAACGACAATTGTTCATCTTCTTTATATGAAGGGGGTGGTTTGGTTGCCTCTGTGGGTGTGGCGATTATGGCGAATGAGAGGTGGCGAGGGACTAAGAGAAGCGGAGGTGGGTTATAATTTTGATGTGGGAGAAAAAGGTGGGCTTGGACAGAGGCGTTAATTTGAGGTCATTGGCCAAAAAACAACAATGTCGCAAATCATCACGTCTATCCATCTCACACTCTTAAATATAAACACCCCCTTTAATTTAATCCATCTTTTTCTCTGTCCAGATTTTCACAAATAAATCCTACCTAGATATGGGTTTCCTCTGTTTACTTATCTCCACAACTTTAACAATGTTAATCAACACTTCACAAATCAATCCACCTCTCGGACCACCCATCGTGAGCCCGTTCGTCCTTTAATGGTGCAGCGCACCTTCCTTTCCCACATAAAAGCTCTAACCCGCCTCCGTTGTGCTGCGCCGCCCCTCCGCCTCTCTCTGTCGCTTGCCACACCCCCTTCGACTCCCGAAGAGGCGGCTGAAGCTCCGCCTCCATAGCCACTGGCGCTCCATGCAAGGAAAATGAACAGTTGGCATTAGATCCTCCTCGAGTTTTGCATTAATTTTAATAAAAGTTAAAAACAAAATAAACGGATTTAAGGTTTTTTATTTAAAAAAAAACTAATGATGAGCATCGGATCTTCCTCGAGTTGCACTTTGCGATGTCATCGTCGCCCCGTCAGCCATGTGTGATTTTTATGAAACTTTTGCAAAAGTAGAGCAACTTTTTTGTCACAAACTAAAGTTTTATGACCAAAGTGTTACAATCAATAAAGTTGAGTGACCTTCTATGTAATTAGGAAAATGCTAGAATGACACCCTAAATTACACCCTACGTGACACCCCTATGACGTGACATGCAGGTCGTATGTTAAAAATGTGATGTGACATGTTGGCCCACATCCATGGGAGTCATCATGCGCACTTCGGGATAAACACCACGCGTATTATGTGCTAGGAACTATTTTGGCACACTCATTTTTACGTGGGACGACACGTCATGATGTCACTTGGGGTGTCATTCTAGCATTTTCCATAATTAACCCATTAGGGTTGCCTTGCCTATTAAATCAGTGCTAAGCAGTGCAGCTAGTTCGCGCAAGTGCAAACATCAATAAAAACAGGGAACAAAGTTGCAAGACTCGCAACTCGCAAAACCTACAACTCTCGAACAGAACAGAATTCATTCGACAATGCCGCCCAAGTCTGCTGCCAAATCAAAGGACGCACCTGCCGAGAGAGCTATCTTGGGCAGATTCTCTTCTCACCTCAAGATTGGAATCGTAAGCCAGATTTCATCTCTCTTTGGCCTTCTGAATTTTCTTTAATGCTATGTATGCGTAATGAATGAAACTGTTGCGAGGGGCGGTCGATTTACTACGATTCCAAGGTTTGGTCGTTCGATTAGGATAGTAATATGTGCATTCTATGTGCTCGTTCGAGGTGTGGATACGTTTATGATGTTGAGTTGGTGCCTGTTCTTGTACTTTAGGTTTTATCTTCTTTTTTGATGAGATGAGATTCAGATTAGTGTGAACTTGAAGACCTGGGTTCTTGATGCAAGCGTGCTTGATCTGCGGCCATGAATTATATGGAAAAATTTTCTTGGACGAGCAGAGAAAGAGAATGATATGCGGCCTTTGTAAAAATGCTTATCTGATTGCTTTCTTTAGTAGCTCCCTTAGCTGGAATGTTTGGTGAAAATAATGTGACTATGAATCTGACTATTGAAATTTGAACTTTACTGAATTTCAGCCCGCCCTTATGATAGTTATATATAATACTAGACTCAGCTCATGAGAGTTTCAATGGTCAAGAGTTGGCTTTATGAAATGAGAGTCAGTTTGAATCTCACTCCAAGAAGCCTTTAAGTCTTTGGTGTGTGACGATAGGCTTCACATGCACCTCCATGAATCGGCTTTATGCTTTGAGAGGCAGGATTACTTTGGATTCTTATTGATTTTGGATTTCATGCTCCTTTTGATATTCAGTTGCCAATAGGTCATTATAGTTTTTAGTGATTCTATCCTATAGCCAGTAGAAAAGCAATAGACTGCTCTTTTTTCCCCATATTTTTGGTTGGCGGCTCTTTCTGATGGAAAATGCATCAGTATATTCTCAATTGATTTTTATTTTTTTTATTTATAATTTTCAGAAGCATTTCATGTTTATTATTGAGTATGTGTTATTCTGATATGTTATGCTTTGCTATGTTCTCTAGGTTGGTTTGCCCAATGTAGGCAAGTCCACTCTTTTCAACACTCTTACGAAGTTATCGATACCTGCAGAAAATTTCCCATTTTGTACCATAGAGCCAAATGAAGCCCGAATTAATGTTCCTGATGATCGGTTTGATTGGCTCAGCAAGTTGTTCAAACCAAAGAGTGAGGTTTGTGATTTTTTTAACCGAAGCTAGTTTAAATTAGTGGCCAAGTAACGGGTATTCTTGCTCAACTGTGTATTCATGTAATTCATTGGGTTCTTTTGTAAGTTTTCCAAATGTCTTGGTTTATGGTTAATTAAATTTTTATTTACGATTTAAATTAAGTACTGCTGTTGGGTATACCTCTTTTCTGGCCGTGGAATACGATGCTATCATACTGAATTTTGTGCACCTCTTCGATCGAGGTGCTCTTATAAGTTGTTATAATTTACATTTTCTATGCATAGGGACACATCTGCCATCCAAATAACTAAAGAGGTACATTTTTGTATCTTCTATTTAGTGACAACGGAAACTGCACTGGAACTCACCTTGAGTTTAGGATGTATATTTGCAATTTCAAAAGGTTTGATTTCGTAAATAATTTTAACTTACCTGTTGTTTTCATATTTTTTTCTTAGTCACCTTTATAATGCATTTACCATTGGAGTCTTGCATTCCATAGATGATTCTTTGAACTTTATTTGTGTCCTCAAACTTGGGTACATGTGTGAATTTGGGTTTTGTTTAGAGTATCTTTGATAGATTTTGATCCATGTAGCCGACCTCAATTAATTTGGGACTGAGGCTATGTTGTATCTTTGTCGCCTTGACTAGAAGAAACCTAGATTATTCATAGCCAAAAAACCTTTATGCTAAGTCATGGTGTTGCTCTTTGAAACTTTGAGGGTTTCCACCCATCCACACTCGCCCCATCCAATCTAATTGGTCCACACAATTACCCTTAAATATTCTATTAGCTCACCTAACAAAAATCTTGAAATCCCTAAACAACCATAGAAATAACCCACCCACCTAACCCTCCTGCATTCAACATCTTCTCTCAAAACCCTGCAGACGCAACATCTTTTCTCAAACCCCTGCGCACCCAACCATGCCCCACCAATCTTAGCCCATTACCAAGGTTTACTATAGGAGCGAGTAAGGATCACTGGATCGGCCCCCGTTCAGAGTTAGTTCAGTCGGTCCCACACATTGAGGGGAGCAGGTGTAGTTGTTTCAGGCACAAAGTGTGAGACCACACAAGTATGTAATGAGTGTAGAGAGTATAAAAAGGGGTACTATTCACAAGTGTGAGGTATTGTAATTGTAATTGTTGTGTAGAGACTTCGGTCTTGGGTTGAGAAGAGTGAATCTCTTTCTCTGGAAACTTTGGGTTTCTTCTTTTTTGTGTTGTATTTCTTTGATTTGATCAATGGCTTTTGAGGGTCTTCTCCTTTGGGAGTGAGGTTCTTATCGATTGCATTGTTCTACTTCGAGAACTTTATTGCTCTTTGCTTTGTTCTTTTCTTTTTACTTTTTTTTTTAGTGTTTTTGTTATAGGAGCCTTGTTTTTCCCATTAGACAATCAATTCATTAACTTCTATTTCCTGAATAGTTTGGGGGGTTAGTATCTATCATTCATATCCAAAATTTCGACTTTCTCTTTTGTGAACCATTATGATCAGAAATGCAGGAGAAAAAAAACATTAAGAATGCTCAGTTGCTCACCTTTCCAAATGAAGCTCATTCGATTTTTACACCATTTCTTTTGTCATGAGAATAAAATCGTCCTGCGGAAAATGCTACGTACTCTCATAAAATATCATTGCTATAGCTTTTGGACTTCTATTTGTTTATTCCTTTAGTTTTTTTCTTAAATATATTCAAGCTTTTTTAATGTGTAGGTGTCAGCATTCTTGGAAATACATGACATTGCTGGACTTGTTCGTGGTGCCCACCAAGGGCAGGGGTTGGGCAACAATTTCTTATCTCACATTCGTGCCGTTGATGGAATTTTCCATGTTCTTCGTAAGCTATTATACTTCTATATTTTCTTATAAGAATTAATGTCATATATTCCAATATCTTTACTTAATTCATTACCATTTAAGAAGCAAGAGAAATTCTATAAATAATACATTGTTTGGGCTTTAGTGTCTCTTGGTAAAATGTCGCTTATATTCATAATACTTGGTTTGGTAAATAGTTGGTGAAGTTCTATTTTCTTACCATTCATTTTCTATGGAGATTAAGTTGAAGTAAAAAATCTTTCACATATGCAGATTCAGAGTTTTGTACCTTTAGAAATCCGTGGCTTCGAGAGTGTTGGGTCACACACACACATTTGGATATATAAATGGGGTTGGAACCCATCTTGCACAAAACCAATTGGCTTGTTCTAGGATCCAATCTACTCCACTTATATCCCACGCCAACTCTTATTATATTTCCGATGTGTGATTACCTTCTCCAACACTCCCCCTCAAGTGCGACTGGGCTGATCCAGTTGACACTTGCAAAACACAGACCTACTCTTAGAGGTCCATACAAACATGCCTAGGCCTACCCTTAGATACTCTAGGTCCACGAACGGGTCTTGACTCCACCTCTAGCTCAACAAGGTCTTCAAACACGAGCCCATGATCGTCCCGCTCTGATATCATGTAGAAATCCATGACTTGGAGAGTGTTGGGCCACACACACACTTAAGCTACAAGTCTAAGAAATCAATAGTAAATTGGTTTACACTTATTGGATCTAGTGTCTCTCTTTTTTGAATTTGTCAATCAAATTTTGATTATAACTCGCAAACACTAGATTATTGAGTCTCTCGTGAGTCAATTGCTCCTCCTTTTTGAATGAATCTGAAGTGATGGGAAAAGAATAGTAGAACATCATGTTATGCTTGTTCAAGTCTATGGAATCAATAGTAAATTGGTTAACACTTACTTGCTTGAATACACTCCAATTTCTCTCACACCCACTTGAGCTACAAGTTAAGCCAAGGACTTTCATGTCAAAAGTTTGAAGATTAGGAGTTGTTGATCCATTAAGTTGCCACCAAAGACCTAAATTGCGACTATTCATCCATTAACTACAACTTTAGAGATTGAAATCATTGAATCAATGGTATATAGATTTAGAGCAATTGTTAACTTTAGCTACCTGGTTGCATTTTGTCACGTGCTCGAATCGCCCTATCACGACCAAACAAGCCACCAACATACATATATAATCCCATCTCCCTTTCAATTGAATCTTGATGTTCGTTGTTCTTAGCAAACCTTGCGACCACCGCAAGCATTCCTTTCATAATCTATTCATCTTGTGAAAGATTATTCTTGTGTGAAAGATTATTCTTGTAGAATAAGCTTGGGTTTAAAAAGCCCTCGCCGAATGAAGTTTTTGATGAAGTTGGTCTTCTCACCTCTTATCAATGACATCCCATATAGGCTTGTACCTACAAAGTTTAGAAACGTACAATTATAAAGCATCCACTAAAATTGTATTGTATTCAATAATTTAAAATTTCAAACTTTGTTTGATCATTTCCAAGAGCACGCTTGATGACCTCCTTTGTTCGCTCCATTATCTTGTATATATAACCCATTAGGGGCTATTTACAACCAACCTCAACACTTTTATTAATGGAACAAAAACTTAAATCGCATAGGTAATCCCGTTCCAAAAAAGTTGTTGAGAGGACTTCATTCATTGCATTTTTTCCCTGTTGATCTCAGGACCATTTTGAATGGTTCCATTCATCACTAGTGAAAACTTTTACTAATGCATTCTTCTTTTTGTAAATGCTTTGTAACGTCAAGAATGATGTGGAAAATCTTGTAATTGTTGCGCGTACGAGGTCTCGGTCTTGGGCGTGTGTCCGCATTAAATTTAGAACAAACCCATGATTATAAATGAAGCTGCCCAACTTGATTGTTTTCCCAATTACTCTCTTGATCTTCTGCATTTTCCCAATGTCTTCTAACATCAAATCAAGACAGTGAGCTGCACAAGGCGTCCAACACAAACGCGACCTTTTTGCAATCAACAAATCACCATTCGGCTTATAATTCGAAGCATTATCGGTTACTACTCCCACAAATTTGTCCTCCCTGATTTTCTCCACAAATGAATCTAGCAATTCAAACAGCTTCGATGCACTATTGGCATAAGAAGCGTCCATTGACTCAAGAAACACTGTGCCGGAAGGACCATTCATCAAAAAATTTATAATGGTCCTGCTTCTTCGATCCGTCCATCCATTCAACATCAAAGTACAACCATATTGTGCTCAAGATTCCTTAATCAGTTTTATTAGCTCCTCGGTGTACTCCACTTCATTGTTAAGCAACCTCACCCTCCCTTGATAATACGAAGGTGGCTCGTAACTAGGCCCATATTGCCCCACCCCACTGCTTCCACAAAAGTCCTCATGTCTTCGGATTTAAGAATGCTCAAAGCAATTCTGCTCTCCCATTGGAGTTGGATTGCTAGCTCCGGGAGATCTTGAAAACGTTTTTCTCCTCTCCCCAAAGTCCAGAGAACTCACAGAAAGCCAAAACAAAAATCCAATTCGTTTTTGGGGTTCAGCCTCTTTTTGTACGTATACAATGCTCACTCTTAAACACCTATGTACAACCATTGTATTTAGGGTTTCAAGTGAATGACATATATCTACTTGAGCAATAATATAGCAAACCGTAAGGGCTTTTTTTTACATGAATTTAATCCCATAAAATTCATCAATCTGGACCATTTGAAATCATGCAAAGTCCTTCGTTGTGTGCGACCTAATAGGTTCATGCAACGTTGACAGTGAACAAAAACCTTTTTTGGTACACAAGTTATAAACAGTCTCTAGCAAGGCATTATGACTACTCAAGTTGCACGAAAATCTAAATCGATACAACCTAATCAATAGCGTATACCACATCCTTTTGTCGTATGATATCCTTTGATTAAACATGAGGCATGAAAAAGTCATCCTCAATGTTCAATCGTACTAGTCTCGATCTGAAAGTAGACTAAAAACTTCCAAGTGATATTGATCATATCAATTCTCTTGGACTTGGCCATTTATTAGTCTATCTTATCAATGGATCCACTGATATCTCTCTCTTTACGAGAGGGACAAATTTTATCTCGATTGCACGCCTTCACACATTATTCACAAAGTAACCATCACAACTTTTATAATCGTCCGGTTAAAGACAATGTTCGATTGCGTCAAATCACTATACTCTTAATGTTGAAGTCTCTGGTAATCTCAAGTCAAAGGACTAAATGATATACCTACCATGAGTAACACATGTGACTTAATCAATGTGGTGTTCTCGTAGCGGGTCAGTCCAGTGCATTGTTCCCCAACAAGTACTCATGATCTTGATTCGTATCCTATACATATGATCATCACATGACCATTAATCAAGACTCACACTAGTCTTAATTCATTATAGTTCCCAGTAGAGGTAGGCAGCGGTCTCCGACAAACCACCCAAACCGGCCAAACCGTATGGTTTGGTCTGATTTTTAAAACTCGCGGTTTGGGGGTGGTTTAAAGAACTTGATAACCGCGAAATCGCGGTTTGGTGGCGGTTTTCATTTTAAGAAAACTGCGGTTCACCAAACCGAGGGTAGTTTAGTAAATTCTTTCAATTTACTCAAAACCCTAAGAATATAAACAACTTACTCAACACTATCACTTGATTCACTTCATCAACTGTTTCTCTCTCTCTCTCTCTCTCTCTCTCTCTCTCAAGACCATTGTTTGCCTCCTCCCACACGTCAATGTCCGCCTCCTCTTACTGCCACCAGTCGCCGCCTCCTCCCACCGCCACCGGTCGTCGCCGCCTCCTCCCATCGCGCCAGTCGACGCCTTCCACCGCCGCGCCTCCCACTAGTCGCCCCTCTCAGTTGTACCTCCCACTACCGCCTGCCGCCTATCACCGCCAGTGGTCGCCTCTCACCGCCAATGGCAGCCTCCCACCAGTCCCGCCCGTCCCACCACCGCTCCTTTAACCAGTTATGCCTCCCATCGCCGCTCCTCTCACCTGTTGCGCCTCCCATCGCCGTCTACCGCCACCAGTGGTGGCGTCCCACCGTGCCTCCCATCACGAGTGGCTGCCTCTCCCACCAATCGTGCCTCCCACCGCCGCCTCCCACTAGCCACCATTTTTTTTTTGTTGAAAATGTACCCTAAACCCTAAAACCACAAAACCAGACCGACCAAACTGCGGTTTGCGCGCTTGGTTTGGGTATGGTTTTAAGGGTTCACAGTTTGGTGGTGGTTTGTAAAATGACCAAACTGTGAATCCCTGGTTTGGTCGCGATTTAATGGTTTTCACCATCAAACCGCGGTTTGCCTACCCCCCGTTCCCACTATAATGACCGACTAGGGACATTTAAGATATTTTAGTAAACATCTATGAATTTTATTATAATGTAAACATGCAAACCAATTATAATAAACAACAAATGAAATCCTCTATTTTATTAACCATAATAGTAATAGAAACAATGTTCATAGATTGACCTAGGGCATATGCCAAAAGTCACACCTTAGAGCACATAATCCCTAGCCGTTTTGATTATGACATTTTTACGATACCTCAATACATTTAACAAGCAACAACAACAACAACAACAACATAGCCTCAGTCCCAAATTAACTGGGGTCGGCTACATGGATCAAACTTTTCCATTGTGCTCGATTAAGTGCAATTGATGGTGAGCTTTTCAAACCATTCAAATCCCTCATAATTAATGCATCCCATGTTAACTTTGGTCTACCCCTAACTCATCGAATTTCTACAGTTTCTATTGAGTCAAGTTTTCTAGTTGGTGCATTTGTAGGCCGTCTTTGCAGGTGACCAAACCACCGCAACCGCCCTTCCCTAATCTTTGTATCAATTGGTGCTACTCCTACTTGTCTTTGAATTTCTATATTTCTTATTCTATCTTTACGAGTTTTACCACACATCTACCTAATCATCCTCATTTCTGCTACGTTCATTTTATGTAATTTTTGTTGCTTTACCGCCCAACATTCACTTCCATAGAGCATAGCTGGCCTAATTGCGGTCCTATAAATTTTCTTTTTAACTTAGTAGGAACATTTCGATCACAAATCACCCCTGTTGCACTCCGCCATTTCTTCCATCCAGCTTGAATTCTATATGTAACATCATTCTCTATGTTACCATCATTTTGTATGATTGATCCTAGGTATCTAAAGTGGTTTACCTTAGGAACTTCTACTTCCCCTAATTTTATCACTCCGTCATCTCGATGTCTAGTGTTTCTAAACTCACAGTGCATGTATTCGGTTTTCGTCCTACTCAACTTAAAGCCTTTAGATTTTAATGCATTCCTCCAGAGTTCTAATTTCCTATTCACTCCATCTTTAGTTTCATCCACTAAGACAATATCATCTGCAAATAGCATACACCATGGTATATCCTCTTGAATATGTCTAGTTAGTTCATCCATAACTAAAGTAAATAGATATGGGCTTAAAGCCGATCCTTGATATAGTCCTATCGTAATGAAAAATTCTTTTGTAGCTCCTCCAAATGTCTTTATACTCGTTACTACTCCATCATACATATCCTTAATAGTGTCTATGTATCTAGCATGCACTCTTTTTCTTTCTAGAACCCACCAAAGAACATCTCTAGGGACCCTATCATAAGCTTTTTCTAAATCTACGAATACCATATGAAGATCTTTTTTCTTTTCCCTATATTTTTCTAACAATCGTCTTACAAGAAAAATCGCCTACATAGTTGACCTCCCAGGCATGAAACCAAATTGGTTCTTTGATATTGTTGTTTCTCTCCTTAACCTATTGTCAATTATCCTCTCCCAAAGTTTCATAGTGTGTGACTCATAAGTTTAATTCCCCGGTAGTTTGAGCAACTTTGAATGTCTCCTTTGTTTTTGAAGATTGGCACAAGCGTGCTTCTTCTCCAATCCATTGGCATCCGTTTTGATTTTAAAATTTTATTGAAAAGTTTTGTTAACCAAGTCAATCCAATTTCTCCTAAACATTTCCAAACCTCTTTGGGTATTTCATCCGGGCCACATGCTTTCCCTATTTTCATTATTTTCAATGCCTCTTTAACTTCTACAATTCTAATATTGCGTGTATAGTTTACATTTCTTTCTTGGTGTGGGTTTTCATCTATGCTAGTATCAACTTGACCATCATTAAATAAACTATAAAAGTAACTTCTCCATCTCTCCTTAATATCCTCATCGCGCGTTAAAACATTTTGATTTTCGTCCTTAATACATCTTACATAACTTAGGTCTTGTTTCTTTTTATCTCTTAATTTGGCTAGCCTATATATATATTTTTCGCCATCTCTATTACCTAACCTTGTATATAGATATTCCATGAAATTTGTTTTAGCTTGACTAACTACTTTTTTAGCTTGTTTTCTAGCTTCTCTATATTGATTGTACACATCTTCATCTTGACACTTATGTATTTTCCTATACATCTCTCTTTTAGTCTTAATTGCTCGTTGGACATCCTCGTTCCACCACCATGTTTCCTTCTTTGGTGGTCCCAAGCCTTTAGATATACCTAATACGTTTGATCCCACTCTCCTTATGCAACTACTCATTTCTAGCCACATTGTATTAGCATCTAAGTCAAGATTCCAAACATTTTCCTTTAGTAGTTTTTCTCTAAACTCTACTTGTTTACTATGTTTTAGGTTCCACCACTTTATTCTAGGGTCGCTAACTCTTTTATTCATATTATGTCGTCGTGTTAGCTTAATATCAAGTACTACTAACTTATGTTGGGTAGTAAGTGCTATGAAGTTATACTCCAAGTATCGAAAGCAAACTCAAAATATATCAAGTTTTCACTCATAATAAATAATTGGCATGGTAAAAGTTTTAACACAAAAATACAAGTCTTCACAAGAAATACTCATTTAATAAACTTAAAAGTCTTCAAAAAGTTTTTAGAATAAAAATAAATTTTATAGCAATTTTTTTTTTTATGAACATACAAAATTAATTAACATAAATTCATGAAAAAAAATAAAACAAATAAATTTATTTAATCATTCTCAATACACACACACAAACTTTTTATGACACAAACTTGTTTATGCCAAATCTAAACCCAAAACCATTAAAATCAGTGTTGTGTTCTTGTCGGCTATCGTGTTAGGGCATGAATTGCCGTCCGTAGTCTCAATCTAGGCTTCCACGGTGCTACTAGTCTAATGCAAATCATATGATTTTTGTTAAAAAAAGAAGAAATAAAGCATAAAGTTGAATGGAAGATCAATAACAAATATGCATTTTTTTTTCTTTTTTGGTTTTACTTGGTCGTATTTTTCTTATAACTCTTCTGTGTTGCATATCGTTATTTTTATTTTAAAAGATTTCCTTTTTTATTCAATTTTCATCTATCTTTACAATTTACTTTTACAATTTTTGTTTACAATTTATGTTTAAATTTACGCTTTTGTACCTCCAAATTTTTTAATTTGCTCGTAAAATAATCTTAACTTGCTTGTATGTTCTCTAGGAGCTTTTGAAGATCCAGATATTATTCATGTTGATGATTCTGTTGATCCTGTGAGGGATTTGGAGGTTATTAGCGAGGAATTACGTTTAAAGGTATCGTAGACACTACATTTTTCGTAATTTTTTTTCTAGACGCTGCATTTTCGGAGTTGCAATGAGTCCATTTTTCTTTTACACCACACTAAATTCTAATATGTTGGTCCCTAAATTTCTAAGTGCTTTTTTTTGTGTTATTTGCGTGTAAAGCATACTTTAAATTTATGCCTCTTTGCTTCAACTACCTATATATATATATATATATTTTTCGTGTAATGGTGTTTTATGTTGCAAAATTGGAGTTTGATCGAATTTAACAATAGTGTTGCATTCTTTTTGTTTATTTTTGCTAGGTAAGTTACATTTTTACTATATGTTTTTTCATCTTAAAGACTTGCAAAACACTACATGCCATTTTAGCTTTTTTAGTGGTTGGTAAAATCTCTGCTTTTAGGTTAAGACAATGAAGTATATGTACAAGGGAGGAACTTTTCTACCAAAATGTTCTGATCTACTATACTCCAATTTCCAGCATTAACTAAACTTTTTTTTTTTAATCAGAACTAATTCTTGGTTGTTCTCGAGTATCTCAATGCATTTATGGAATGGTGACAGAAGAATCATGATCTGTATAGTTCTTATTATAATATTTATTATTTCTTAATCATGTTCATGCAAACTTGGGTTTGAATTTTTTTAGGTTAGCTATGTTTATGACGTGAACTAAATTTCAAGAAATATATATATATATATATATATATATATATGTATGTATGTATGTATGTATGTATGTATGTACTAATACCATGAGAACCATAAAAATACCATGCCATGAAAACATCATTTACAACCATTGGATTTTAATCCAACACATTAATCTATGAGTCATAAATGTACAAAAATTTTTAATGCAAAACACATTCTGAGGAGTTCCCATGACATGTGTATATATTTGGGTTCCATTGTAGAATTTCCTATATATATAGGGTATATATATAGGTGGTTCTACCATCATTATTAGGGAAAATCACCATGGATGGTGATTTTTATTTATAAAATCCAATGGACAATATCCCTTCTTGGTACTTGTGCACGCATTTAAGAGTCATTATTATAGCTTTCATAATAACCATTGGATATGAGTCCAATGGTCAAAAAGTTAAACCACCATGGTAGAACTACCCATATATATACATATATTAATAATTTCGTTGTACTTTTCCATAAAAAAATAATTATTTCATTGTATTTTTTTAAGTGAATGTAATTGTATACATATCGTGTTAGTTGATTTAATGCCTTTTTGTTATATTTAACTTCAAAAAAAAGTGTTATATCATGTATAAGTGTATTATTAGTATATTCAAGAATTTTAAGTTAAAACACCCAAAACCCTAACCCCGACCTTCTCTCTCTTCTCAAGTTGGCGACGACGCTCAACAACTCTCTCGCCTCTCCTCTCTCGCGACCTCAACTAACCCTAACCCTAGTTCTTTTCTCAAGTCTACGCTCAACCCATCTCTCTCGCGACCTCGTCGGCGTCGTCGACTCCTTCGTCAGCACATGTACACAACACTTCTCGTCTCGTCTCTCTCTCTCTCTCTCTCTCTCTCTCTCTCTCTCTCTCTCTTTTTTTTTTTTTTTTTTTTTTTTTCTTACCCATTCTTTCACGCTGCAACTCTATCTCACTCTTGTTCTCTCATCGCAATCCTCAACCATCAAAGTGACCCTGCTGCGTTTGACCTCACTTTTTCTGCATCAGCATGTATTCTGTGTTCGGATCCGTGTCGGATTGTCTCGATACGTGTACTACGACACAAAATGCCGAGTCCAGTTATTCGAGAATTATACTCCTAGGCTAAAAATAGACCCAAAAATATGTTTTGACCTAATTTTATGCAGTGATTGCAAGGCGTCGCCTAGGCGTATTGAGGAAAAATTTCCTAGGCGACTTGTTAGGCAGGAGAGTGCCCTTCTAAATAATTTTTAAAAAATTGAAGGGGGCAAATTATAATTGAGTTTGGTGCCATAATACCTACCAAACAACGAAATCTTAACATAGTTAATGTTGCTTGAGTACTTAAAGGCTTATTAGTATCCTTGAACTATTTATAGATTGCAGATTATAGTGACTAATGAAATATTATTGTTAATTAAGTATCTATAAATAAATAAATAATAATTCAAGGGCCTCTAAATAAATGTATTTTTGGCCTCCTAGGCATTGTCTAAGCGCCGTCTAGGCACCGCTTCGCCTAGGCCAGCGAAATCGCCTCGAGTTCGCCTTAGCTCCTTGCAATCCTTGATTTCACACATCCTGAGTTTTTCCGACTTTTTCTCAAATATGGGCACCTCCGGCGTTGGCAGCGACATACGGGCACTAAATTCTGGAGCTCTTTGTTTTCGGTGCCTGGTTGGGCTCTAGCGGCGCCGATGAAATTCCTACGCGCATTACCTGACTTGTAACGCAAATGAAGGCCTCGAAATGCCTTAATTTGAGAAGGTGTGGGAGATGAAATTGTAGAGTTTTGAGTCTTCTTTCCCACTACAAAAACCACAGCTCATTTGGACTTTAAATGAGGGAGATATGCCCAAAATATGGAGACATGTCAAATCTTGAATTTTACAAAACTTGTCCATTTTGATGGCAATTTTGCTAGACTATTTCATTCTCATCTCAAGGCCTTCAAGACTCATCTAACCATGCCATTTTTACCTACAATTACAAAAGAGGAGAGTTTATTAAATATTTGGAGACTTAAAACTACAAAAACACAAAAACCACACAAACTATTGCTAAAAACACAACTACAAGTTAAATGCTTTTCACGCATGTATATTTGTTGCTAAAAACTATTGCTATATAATTGCTAAAAACCATACATCTTAATTGTATATATTTGTCGTTAGGCCTATTCACCTAAGCCTACGAGAGCTCTTGGATCTTCGGTAGTATCGATATTGCCCCCAACTTAGTCATCTTCAATTCATAGGTGTAAGGTTTTAACTCAAAAGGCTTCGATACTAGTTGAGGGGGGACCCACGCTTGTATACTTCATTACGAAGTCACACTTATCTGATGTGGAACTAACATTCGATCAACACATCTATAACAATATCAAATGTATGCCCCTCAATCATTATCCTATTCTTGTAATTGGAAATGCGTCATTAAAGGAGCCAACTATGGTGTATAATACAATTAATCACCATCCATTTGAACATTTGCTCATGGGTTGTAACTTAAAGAAAAAATGGAAGTCCAATAGTGTCATACATTGCTTTCCTTTGTTCTCCATCTCTGATTGAGCATGTCCGTACTTCTCTTACTGCACAACTCATCTCTGATTCTCAATTCAATAGAAGTCCTTTTTCCAATGAGGTTAACTATAGCTGCTATTTGAATTTGCCTCTTCCATTGCAGAAATCAAAGGTTTCAATCCATGGCAACCAATGCTAAATTTGTGTCTTACATATCTACTTTTATTATTTTCCCTGGTATTATTCCAAGTCTCTTTAATTTGGCATTGGGACATTTATATTATATATGTTAGAAGGTCTCATTTTTTTCGACTACTCATCCATTGTTGTGTTTGTCGATCAATGTTTAATATTTTCCCTCGTTTCATCTCTGATTGGTGCTATACCTATCTTATTTCATAAATATTAATTAGAGATTTTTTTTTTAATTTGTACGATAGATTCATCCGTACCTCATTTCAATTGCATTTATTTAGCCTTTAGTTTATGTGAATTGAATGATTGAACTTAGAGACCTAACATTCACACTCCCCATTATTTCTTGACGCTCAATCATTAATATTGATTTACCAAGATCAGATTATGGGTTAGTAAATGGTAAAACGAGTAAAAATTTGTAATTTTCATCTTAGTGACAAACTGACAATCCCAAAAGGGCCCAACAACAATACCAAATTAATTGGGGTCGGCTACATGGATCAAACTCTTCCATTGTGCTCGATTAAGTGCAATTGATGGCTAGCTTTCCAAATCATTCAAATCCCTCTTAATTAATGCGTCTCATGTTAACTTTGGTCTACCCCTACCTCGTTGTATTTCTACAATTTCTATTGAGTCAGGTTTTCTAGTAGGGGTCTTTGCAGGTGACCAAACCACCGCAAACGCTCTTCCTTAATCTTTGTGTTAATTGGTGCTACTCCTACTTGTCTTTGAATTTTTATATTTCTTATTCTATCTTTACGAGTTTTACCACACATCCACCTAAGCATCCTCATTTCTGCTATGTTCATTTTATGTAATTGTTGTTGCTTTACCGCCCAACATTCACTTCCATAGAGCATAGCTGGCCTAATTGCGGTCCTATAAAATTTTCCTTTTAACTTACTAGGAACATTTCGATCACAAATCACCTTGGTTGCACTCCGCCATTTTTTCCATCCAGCTTGAATTCTATGTGTGACATCATTCTCAATATTACCATCATTTTGTATGATTGATCCTAGGTAAGTGGTTCACCTTAGGAACTTCTACTTTCCCTAATTTTACCACTCCATCATCTCGATGTCTAGTATTTCTAAACTCACAGTGCATGTATTCGGTCTTCGTCCTACTCAACTTAATGCCTTTAGATTCTAATGTAAATCCTAAAGGACCCAACGAATTCAAAATTTTATAGTAGGGTATCCTTTTATGTTGAATTGATTTTTTGGTTACATTGTTAGATTTCAAACCGTTGGATTGACCTATTCGTGGACAATTAGATGATGACAAAATTACTAAAGATTGGCATTCCTTATTTATATTCCCCAACATATGAATAGTTACTTGATGTTGGTTAAGTTATTGTTGAATCCTTTCCTTGAAAAAAAAAAAGGATTGAGATTGGTGCGATCTGAAGATAAAAGTTTTAGATTCCAAAGTCTCTTCGTGCTATAATTTACAATTAACTTCTTCTTCAGTTTCATTTACTATGTCTAACTTTCGTATTAATATTGAAACATTTGGATTCTAATATCTTTTGACTTTTCTAATGAAGCATAACTTCTGCTTTAGTTTCATCAACTAGTGCAATATTGTTTACAAATAAGACACATCATGAATTATCATCGGAACACTTTACTAGGATCTAATTTGTGCTTCATGTTTCATTTTTTTAGGACATTGAATTTCTTGGGCGAAAATTGGAAGATCTTGAAAAAAGCATGAAAAGGAGCAACGACAAACAATTAAAGATAGAGCATGAATGTTGTGATAAGGTTTTGAGGCTCATTATCGTTCTAATATTCTCGTACTATGCGCATGCAATATCTCTTTTAATTTTTTAATTCTATATTGTGTTTAAGATGTGAAATAATTGCAACTTAAAAAATAAAAATGAAAAACAAAATCAAGTTTCTAAGCTATTCGCCTAAAAGTAGCAACTTCCTAATTCTTTTGGACTTCTCTTTTACCAATCTTGAATGCTTTTGATTTCTACTAAGTATGGAAGATGGGGGATACTAAAAAAATGCTACATCTTGAATAAAAAAAGAAATTCTTTTGAAAATGAAACCTCACTTAAAATAACTTATATTGTTGTTTAAGCTCTACAACTAGACCTGTTCACGGGTTCGGGTACCTGCCCCACCCCGCCCTCGCCTAGGCCCAGTCCCAGGCCCACCTTGTTTGGGATGGGCTTGGGTTTGTATTTGCAAGCCCAAGCCTGCCCGACCCGCCCATCATATATTTAAAATACATATTTTTTAGTACTAATACCAAAAAAAAATGTTGAATGTAGGGATGAACCTTACACATCGAGGTCAATCGGTACAATTTTTACCACTATGCTAACATCTACTTTACATTTATGTTTAAACATCTACATACTATATTTACTTCATTAAAAAATATGAAAATTCTCTTGAAAATGAAACTTCACTTTAACTAACTTATATTGTTGTTTAAGCTCTACAACTAGACCTGTTCATGGGCTCGGGTACCCGCCCGCCCCACCCAGGCCCACCTTGTTTGGGATGGGCTTGGGTTTGTATTTGCAAGCCCAATCCCGCCCGACCCCGCCCATCATATATTTAAAATACATAGTTTTTAGTTCTAATACCAAAAAAAGTGTTGTTGTAGGGATTGAGCCTTGTACATTGAGGTCAATTGGTACAATTTTTATCACTACAATAACTTCTACTTTAAATTTATGTTTAAACATCTACATACGATATTTATTTCATTAAAAAAATATGAAAATTTAGTAAAAATTTCTTAACTTGGGCAGGCTTGGGTGGGCCTGGGCAAGGGCTTAAAAGCCTTGGCTCGACTAAGCCCGCCTCGCCCCGACCAGTGAACAGGTATATCTACAACCATTGCCAGCTTGAAAAGTTATTGTGGAGCATGGTTAATGAGTAACTTTCTTTAATCATCCTTGTAAATATCTAATGTTTGTCATAGTATACCTTTTTTCCCGCCCCAGGGAAAAAAATATTCAATATATTATTGCCTGTTGCATGTAACGTAAAATCAATTTGGAAAGTTCACAATGAAGTTGGTTTTCATTTAAGATTATCAAATGAAAAAATTGAGAAACAAAAAAGGGCCTCCATATAATATTTGTAGGGGTGGGCAGTGGTCTCTGCAAAACTGCCCAAACCGTCCCAACCACATGGTTTGGTCTGATTTTTTAATCCAGCAGTTTGGGGGCGGTTCTGGAAAATTTGAAAACCGCAATCCCGCGGTTTGGTGGTGGTTTTCATTTATAGAAAACCACGATTCACCAAACCGCAAAACCACCCCGAAATTTGGAATGAAATGGAATGGAGTTTAAACCTTTTCATTTTGTTTTAACTTTTGAAATGAACTTAAACTCGTAATTTTGATTGATTTTGTGTGTTTCATTGTGTTTTTGGTGGATGGTCATGTATGGACACAAGTTTTGTTAATAGACATGTATAGAATGTGTGGTTTTTTTGTTGAAAATGTGTTGCTGGAAAAGCCACAAAGCCAAATCGACCCGCGCAAACCGTGGTCGGTTTGTTTGCGGTTTTGAGGGTTCGCGGTTTGGTGGTGGTTTGCAAAACGGCCAAACCACGAACACTCAGTTTGGTGGCGGTTTGATAGTTTTCACCATCAAACCACGGTTTGCCCCACCCATAAATATTTGTAGACATGGAAAAAACATGTGATGGAGTTCTTAGAGAGGTGCTTTGGTGGGCATTATAAAGAAAAGAGTTACTTGCACCCAAAAAAAAAGAAAAGAGGTACATGCTTGTTATATAGGCACCATTAAAGATAAGTGTGAAGGAACGCTAAGTGTAAGAAGTTTCGATGTCTTAGAAAGGAATTTTTCATTTCTACCTGACTACATCAAAGATTTGCTTTGAGTTTGTCTTTTTTATTTAGTTATGAAGTTAACTAATTAGAAGAGGAGATTTTGGATGATGTTATCTAAACAAGAGAAGGTTTGAAGATGGAATGAGAAATTTGGAGGAATATATTCGAGCGTAAAGGCTAAAGTTGAGTAGAGAAAATACTAAATATGTGGATCGTGAATCAGAGACAATAGAGGTCATGATAACAAAGTAGTCAATTAGAAGTGGAATCTCCTAAGGTGTGCCATTTTGGATGCTTTGGATTAGTCATATAAAAGGCCAGAATGACCTCACACATAATTTAAGCTGAATGGAAGAAGTGAGGAGTGCAAAAGGTGTAGTATTTAATAGAAACATTCCAATTAAATTAAAAGGGAAATTCTTGAAGGTCGCAAGGCCCGTAACTAACCCAACCATGTTTTGTAAGAATGAGTATTGGGAAGGTAAATAACAACAAAATTCATAAAGAGTTCGATTATTTGGAAGAACCCTATCATTGCTGTTGCAACCCCTACTAATAAGTTCACCTATATTTTGTAAACTTCAAGAAAACCACTCCATATAATATATTATCCCCAAACTACCCCTCTCTTCTACAACATTGAACTACCCTATTTGTCATTCGTCCCTCTCGCCTTAAATCACCACTAATCTCCAAACCTACCATCTCGAGGTCCTCACTATCGTCGTTCCTACCTTCGTCATCGTTGAAGTCGCCTTTGTCGTTGCTTTCAACTAGATCTCTTTCATTTGATACGATTTGAAACTACACATGCAATATTAGGATCTTGTAAGTTGAGGCATTGAAAAAAATGAAAATAGGAAAAGCATAAGATTACGTACCCTTGAGGTTTTGAAATGCTTAGGAGAAACTGGATTGATTTGGTTAACAAAACTTTTTAACAAAATATTAAAATCAAAACGAACGCCAATGTATTGGAGAAGAAGCCCTCTTGTACCAATCTTCAAAGTTCGAAAACAGAGGAGACATTCAAAGTTGTTAAAACAATCGAGGAATTAAACTTACGGTTTGTACTATAAAATTTTTGGAGAGTATAATTGTCAATAGGCTAAGAAGAGAAACAACAATATCAGAAAAACAATTTGGCTTCATGCCAGGATGATCCACTATGGAGGCGATTTTCTTTGTAAGAATATTGATGGAAAAATATAAAGAAAAGAAAAAGGGTTTTCATATGATATTTGTAGATTTAGAAAAAGCATATGATGAAGTTCCTAGAGATGTTCTTTGGTGGGTTCTAGAAAGAAAAAGGAGTGCATGCTAGGTACATAGACACTATTTAAGACATATACGAAGGAGTTGTAACGAGTTTAAAGACATTTGGAAGAACCACTAAAGAACTTCCCGTTACAATAGGACTACATCAAGGATCTGCTTTGAGCCCATCTCTTTACTTTAGTAATCTATGAACTAATTAGGCATATTCAAGAGGATATACTATGTTATATGCTATTTGCAGATGATATTGTTCTAGTGGACGAAACAAGAGATAGAGTGAATAGTAAATTAGAACTTTGGAATAATACTGTAGAATGTAAAGGTTTTAAGTTGAGCAGGACAAAGACGGGATACATGCATTGTGAGTTCAAGATTACTGTGCATCAAGATGATGAAATGATAAAATTAGGGGAAGTAGAAGTTCCAAAGGTGCATTACTTTAAATGTATGGGGTCAATCATGCAAATTGATGGTAATATTGTGAGTGACGTTACATATTGAATTTAAGCTGGATGGAAGTAGTGGAAGAGTGCAAAAGGTGTAATAAGATCAAAACATCCTTACTAAGCTAAAAGGAAAATTTCGTAGAAATGCAATTAGGCTAGCTATGTTTTTTGTTGTTGGACATCTTGATCATTATCCTAATGCAACTAGTTCAAACATCAATGTTTGATTTTTTGTTGCTAAATTCTCCAACAACCTAGGATTTCTCTCTCATATCTCTATGTTGCTTAAGTTCCTTCTAATTAATTCTCTTGATTTTCCCTTTGTTAAATTGTATTTGAACTATTTTGATAAAAAAAATATATATATTTTAAAACTATTGGGTTTCTGCAAAGTTATTCATACTTTAAACTATTTCGTTTTTATATTCCAAGATTAATAAATATTTTTCTTAATTCTTTTTTGGCTTGATGGTACTTATTTAAGATTACAATTTTTGTTTTTTAGTTTAAGGTTACTATTTTACCCTTTTACTAAAATCACTACTTTCTCGTTGAAAATTTATGTTATTACGTTGTAGCATTTAGTTCATCACCCATTATGAAAGCAGTTGATGTTGCATGGGCAAAGTTGTCATGCCAATTCTACTTCTAACCACATCTGTCATGCCAATTTAGTTTCCATGGAACATGGCCCACTCACTTCATCCTGGAAATCCATCTTAGTTGGGTTGAGGAGCTAGAGCTCAACGCTTGAACATTGACGCTGTCAACCCCTTTTATTGTCATCTTTACTTTTTATTTTTATTTATTTTTAGATATAGCTTAGTTCCTCTACAAATAACTCAAAATCTTTATCCACCGAGAATCCTTTATCATTAGAAGACTAATAAATCTAATTTCTTCTTGCGGAGAATCTCCCTTAATGAATCGTACTGAAGCAAATCCAACTTTACTCTCTTTATTAGAAGACATTTCATTTTGCCCCTAGACAATCTCATTTCTTCATTTGTATCATCTTAAGATGTCAAAGCACCGTGTTTTGTGTCTTCTCTCTTCTATACTTAGCTTTCTTCATTTCCATCTTCAAAAATGTTCATGCTTTTCTTGATTGATTGAATGGAATTCATAGATTTATAAAATCAATTCTTGAAGGATTGTAAAATAGATTCATGTTTTTGATAGTCATGGATAAATTTGATCGTCACCTCAATGTATAAATTTGAGAAGTAGTTTTCAAACAGCAATTGTAAGTTCTTTGCTGTCTGGAATTCTGGTACACCTCAAGTATCCTTTTTCCTTTTATTCTCACTGGCTATTGCATTCCACAGGTCAAGCAATGGGTTGAGGAGGGAAAAGATGTGCGGCTTGGGGACTGGAAAGCTGCAGATGTTGAGATTTTAAATACCTTACAGCTGCTTACAGCTAAACCTGTTGTTTACCTGGTATGCTGCAGTTTCATTGTGTAATAAGATTGATGTTTATCCATGATTAGAGACATTGTCATCGCCAACAAATTAGGATTGCCATATCTGACTTGCTGTATTTTCTTTTTGTTGTTGACTTGAAAAACATGGTAATAATTGCTCAGTTGAAGTTGGGACTCATTGTTTTTTAAAGCTCCTGGTGCTTCCTGATTTTGATTAAGTCTTAAAAATTTCATATAATTTTTTTAAAGTCATTGAAATGTAAATAATGGACTGGTTGTATAAAAATGTTGTGCCTGCCAATTTCAGCTCAAACCTGTCAGAGTGAAATCATTCAAATGTTTGAACAATCAAGAACAGTCTACAATTATGATCTGATTTATAACCTATGTGTACCTCTTTTTGAGCTCATATCTTTTGGTGCACATGCTTAATCTGCAAACTCACTCTTTTCTTCATACTTAATCTTTAAAGAAAATAAATTGATTAATCACCAAATGAAGTTAGAAATTAGCTAATAAAAGCCTTTCGAAATCAGTATATTGATCATCTGCTCTTTTTTTGTACGAGTTATTTATTATACACGCAATGTCATTTATGCCTTGTTTGCTATGATCAGACAAATTTTAATTGTCAATTAAATAATTTGACTTGTCTAATGAATGAAAAGACAATAATTGTGTCTTCATTTATTTTGACAAGTAGGGTGGAAGATTTTGTTTGAAAAGATTAGAAGATTGAATGCTCACGAATTTCTGTTGTTAGATGCTTAGGGTTTGTCATATCATACGATTAATGACGCAGTATTCATTTTTGAATTTTACATGTATTTATTTTTTACACTCACACATTCAATTTTTGTGCCTCACCTTCCGCCTTAGGTTCTTAGGGCAAGGTTTGCCTTTGACTTGCTTGTCTGCAAATTGCATGACCAGAAAATGTTGAGATCATGACAAAGCTAAATCAGTTTAGTCATATGGCTTTTACTTATCAAGGGTAGTTTCCTTCGTAAACATATAATATGATATTAGGATCATGATCATTATTCTGCATTATGCAGGTTAACATGAATGAGAAAGATTATCAGAGGAAGAAAAACAAGTTTCTCCCCAAGATTCATGCTTGGTATGTTTTGCATTTCTCATATTATTATAAAGCAATTCTTGGATGTCTATGACCCATTGATGAACATTTTCGCTATATTTTTGCTAAAGCGGAAAAATTCTCCTGATAATAATGAAGAGTCTATTCATTTGGTAAACCTGGAGGACAAGATAGAATCTAATTGTGAAAAATTAATAAGTTTATAATTAAGTGATTGCTGGCCTAAAAGGAATGAAATAATTGCTTTATACAATAACTCCTATAAGAAATTATAGTTCAATTCCTAATGATGTCGTTCATGGAGTGTTAATCTTGCGCAAAAACATCTTAAGCTTGGATCCTTTTAACCTGAAACAATGATCTAGTAATTTCCTTGAAAAAAACCATTTGATTTTTTTTCAACCAAATAGACCACACAACTCAGTGTGTTCGACATTGGAAAATGCTAGCGTTATCTAGATAGGACACCCGGGTAGGACACACGCTTGTGCGTGTCCCTTAATCGACATGCGTGCACATGTGTATCCCTAGGCACATTGAAGGGCCGCACACAAGTGCATGTCTTATTTGAGTTACCCTAGTAGGGTCCTTTTCCAAAACCCAAAGGAGCTCTTTCTTTTTGCTTTGGCTTTGGAAAATACCTTCATTTTATTCAAACTGTAAGGAAGAACACTTTCAATCTCTAAGAAGCATGAGCTCCTTTAAATTTCCAGGGCTCAACACGTAATTGGTTGAATTTTATGTGATTTTTGTTTTTGAGGATTTATTTGACGCAGTTCCAAATTCTTGGAAACGGGAAAAAAAGTCTTAGAATTTGTTAATCTACTAGCTCTAGTAGTGTGAAGAAGCTGTGTTGATTTGATTAAACTTTGACAGGGCGTCATGAGCGTCTTGACTGTACCACTTTTTTCCATGTAAAAATCCTTTCCCATCATCTTGTGATACCCCCTCTTTTTCCTCCTTTCCACATGAAATAATTGTCATGAAAGCAATGGTTCAACTCTAAAATTAAATTCTTTTTATGGCTTGTAGCTTTGGAAAAAAAAAATAAAAACCCATTATTAGGGTGCGAAGGAAGAATCCTTTTAGTGTCATCTCTCCTCAATGTATCTGCTTGTGTACAAGGGATGGAGAAAGTGTGGACCATTTATTTATCTACCGTTCTTTTCTAAGGCATATTTGGGATTAGTGGGTTTTCTTCATCAATGGTGTATTTAAAAAATCCTTTTGACGACCGTCTTTTTGCTATGCTAAGCTATGTGACTGTTAAAAAAGCTCATGGATATATGTTAGATTGTTAAATTTGCTGCTTCTTGGTCAATATTGATGGAGCAAAGCAACATAGTAGTAGTTTTGAAGATAAGGTTGGATTGTTATAATGTGTGGGAGGATAGAGTAGTCACTCTGCATTGCCTTCCTTTGGATTGTTGGGTTTAAATGGGGTTGCTCTTTGTCATTGTGCAGTTCATAGGAACTTAAGTACTCTATGGAGTATGTGGATCTAAGATGGGTTATGTATGTGTTTTCTTTGTTTATTTGTTTTGTAAGGTTTGTGCTTCTATCCTACTTTTTATTCTATATTTTATCTTTTCCTTAACATCATCAACAACAAAGTCTTAATCCCAAATTAATTAGGGTTGGCTGCATGGATCAAACTCTTCAATTGTGCTCGATTTATCGCAATTTATAGTGAGCTTTCCAAACCATTCCAATCTCTCCTAATTGATGCTTCCCAAGTTAACTTCGGTCTACGCTTACCTTGTCGAATTTCTTCAATTTCTTTTGAGTCAACTTTTCTAGTTGGGGCATTTTTAGGCCGTCTTTGCTGGTGACCAAACCACCGCAACCGCCCTTCCCTAATCTGTGTCAATTGGTGCTACTACTACTTGTCTATAAATTTCTATATTTCTTATTGGGAGCGGCTAAATGGACCTCAGTTATTGCTTAGAGCCTTATAGGACATTTTAACTTTTTTATGAGTTCCAATTCTGCCCAAAGAGGAAATGACCAAATTACCCTTCATATAAATGGGTCTTTTCTTCCCTTACCCCACCCTCTCTTCTCCTTCACCAACTTGACCCCATTTGAAACCCCAAAACCGACTCCTAAGGTTTGAAACTTCAACTTCGCCTATGACTTCGCTCACTTAAAATTCGGAATTAATTTGCGGAAGTTAACTTCGACGATGGAAGTTTGACAAAAATTTGACGTGTACCGAAGTTTATGAAATTTCACTTTAAATGCTAGAAAACTCAAGTTTCTTCGTAGAGATGCTAAAACTATGTTTTATTCAAATTTAGCCGAAGTTTAAGTATATTTCTAGCATGGTCGAAGTTTCAGTCGAAGTTTGCTCAACTTCCACGAAACATAACAATTTTACTTCATGTTTTATTAACTTCCATCGATGTTTTCGAAGTTCGGCCGAAGTTAGCCGAAGTTGAGTCGAAGTTTTGCAATTTTCCTACTGCCTATGAACTTCGTTTCGCTCACCTCAGAATCGACAAACTTCACCCAAACTTCATTGAAGTTTGTCGATTTTTTAAACCTTGCCGACTCCACACTCTCATCTCCGATCGATAAAAAACGCATGAATACACATGGAATTGACTCGGTAAGTCCGTTCTCTCCTTGTTTGGTGGGGTTTTTTCAAGTTTTTTGGCATCATTTTCACTGTTATTGATTTTGGTTGTTTTATTTTTAGGGCTTTGATTTATTAATGATTTCCACAATTTTGATAAGAAAATGTCAAACGAGTCATCAAAACAAAGCCACCTTGACAACGACGATCCATTTTTATGGGTTTTTATTGGGTTCTTTCGTCAAGGAAGAACCTTCATTTTTGGTTGTTGTCCTCGTGTTGTGCGGAGTAACAGAGCCGAAACACAATCACATATCGGTTTTGTTTGGCAGACATACTGTACATGCGCCACATAGTTGCTACTTGGACCCCACCCGATTGAATATTTGAATTTTTAACTTAGGCGAGCACAATTGTTCACGTTATTACCACATTATCGTCTACCACAGACTGTAAGGCCTGTAGAGGTTTCAGTTACTATACACTGTAATCATACCTATACCCCACCAATTTACTCCATGGACCCCACCCGATTGTATATTGAAATTTTAGGTAGCTGTCGGAGTTGCAAGTCCGCGATATTACTGGCAATATCAGTTAACAAAGACTTTTACGCCTGTAGAGGTTCTGGTTTTTCTAGACTGCAATCTTACTTATACCCTATCAAATTACTAACGGATCCCACCAAACTGTATCTTTGAATTTTAGTACACAGACGACAAATCCGTTGGGGTTCGACTGAAATAGACTCTCCTACGACCTCAGTGACCGTGAAAGACGAAGAAGATGAGTTTTTTGTGTTTTGTAAAAGTTTTGATTTGGGGTTTGAATGTTGGAAACGGGTTGGGAGGTGGGGGGTGATTTTTTGTTTGTTGAAGATGAATGTATTCTGGGGATTTTGAAAAAAAAGTGGGGCCCGTTTAGTGAAAAAAAATTCAAAAATGAGGTACGTTGAAATAATGGGGACCTCTAAGCAAAAACTGGGGTCTGTTTAGCCGCTCTCTTCTTATTTTATCTTTATGAGTTTTACCACACATCCACCTAAGCATCTTCATTTTTGCTATGTTTATTTTATATAGTTGTTGTTGCTTTACTGCCCAACATTCACTTCCATAGAGCATAGTTAAGATGATTTTTATTTAATTTGTTTACTTTTATAGAACTAATTCTGTTTTAGTGCTATAGTTTCCCCTTTGAAAATTAAAAGGGAGCGGCGAAACGGACCTCAGTTTTGCTTAAAGAACCCCATTTTTAAATTCTTACTTCATCGTACCCCAATTTTTTCTTAGTTTACCCCACTGTTTTTTTCTCAAAATTTCAAAAATAATATTGCTCACCCCATCACCCTCACCCTCACCCTCACCCACCCTCACCCCAACACCCCTCAATCCTCTCCATTTTTCGATTTTAGTCGTTGTAGAGGACTTGAACTAGGTCACCAAGTGTCGTAAGAGTGTTTTTTTAGTTGAACAAGGTCGGGTGTGGTCACGTCGTGTCTTAGAAGTAAAGAAGTGCGGCCCACGGGTGTCTGACACACAAGACTGACACCTCTAAAGAGGTGACGACTGACTTTGACCGAGACTGCAAAAAGAACTAGGTCTCAGTGGGTGACGGAGGAATCCAGTCGAGACCTCTTTAGAGGTTGGCCCTGTGTGTCCAAGACCTCTTTAAAGGCGTCGACCTTGTGTGTCCGAGACCTTTTTAGAGGCGTCGACCCTGTGTGTCCGAGGCCTCTTTAGAGGTCTCGACTTTGTTTGTCCGACAACCGCATGGCAACAAAAACGAACAAAAAAATTTCGAAACTCCTAAAAAATACATGTAAATGACCAAAACAATAGTGAGTTTTGCTCAGAATCGCTTAATGTTTTTGATTCAATCGAAACTTTAAACCCAAAATGCAAGATTCAACACCCAAATCAAAGCTCTAAATCCAACAATCCCACAACCAATATCGATTTAAAAAAAGAAAAAAAAAAAACCAGAATAACCTCGAAATCGACACTAAAAGAGATGAGAAATGCACCCACGGCGTCGAATCGATATGGTTTTGCTCGGATTTCTTCGGATTTAAGGTTATGGTGAGAACGAGATTTGAGTGAGGGTGACTGGGGTACAGGTGAGTGGGGTGAATAGGGTTTGGGTGAGTAAAAACTCTTTTATATGGAGGGGTAGTTGGGTCATTTCACTAAGGTGGGGTCCTCTAAGCAAAAAATGGGGTCCTTTTAGCCGCTCCCAATTAAAAGAGTGCTTGAAAAAAAAGCATATAAGAAATTCTAAACTAAAAAATGGTTTAATTTTATTTTTAGAAGTCATGTAACATGCCTCGATTTTCTTTTATTTGATCCATATATGTATTGGCATCTAATATTATGCACTATACGTGTATTAAAAGTCATACATAGTTGCCTAAGAGACGGGTTTGGACCAAACACACTTTTTAATGGGCCTTATATGGGCTTTTAACTAATATTTTGAGTATGCTACATTTTCTGGGCTAATTGTTTGTCCCAAACAGTAGTTGCTGCACTCAATCATAGATTGTTTGGTTTTTTCAATCGTGATTATTACATAACTTTATGGGCCATCTAGTATGCAAGTGACTGGATATAAAAGTAGTTGTGCAGCATGAAGATGCTTTTTGCTTACTTTCTGATGAAGTATTCATCATTAATCTGATGCTAGTTGGTGAAAGAAATCTGGAGACATCTGTTTTATTAATTCAACTCTTCTAAGGGTCAGTTGGAGAAACTGCTTTGCTCTTACTTTTTCCCAATTTGTATTCATTGTAATGCTACATGCCATACACTCTTCCTGTCCATTATTTATTTATTTCATCTTCATATATATAAAATATTTTCATTAACTGATGCTATAAAGTTCTTTTGGTAGATCTAGATTCTTGTTTTCATTTCAAATCACATTATATTTTAGTACATTGGACTTAAAATCTTGTATCTTGTTAGGGTGCAAGAACATGGTGGTGAGCCAATTATTCCCTTCAGTTGTTGTTTAGAAAGGAACCTTGCCGATATGCCGGAAGATGAAGCTGCAAAATATTGTGAGGAGAACAAAGTACAAAGGTTATATTCAATTAAGCTACTCTTTGAATAATTATGTGATATCGATAATTGATATAAGAATGCTAGGCCTTGTCATGGTATAAATTATTCTGTTACTTAACCATACTGTCATGCTACTAGTTTTTAGATCTCAGTAATGGCAAATGCATTTCCCGTCTTATTTAGGTTAAAGGAGTTAATTCGTACTGTAAATCTACATATTATAAAATTGTATTTGATATGAATCCCTCTGAATATTTTCATTATTATTAGAATCTTAATTGGAATGATTCGTTTTGACCCGAGCAAATTGAATTGGGGTTGTAATTCATGAATTGCAAAATTCCATGCATGTCTTGACTCATATTTTTGTTTGGCGTGTTTGACTTGAAGAATTAAGGTAATGGTTTCTGATGGAAGACTTTTTTGAGAGCTTCCTTTCTATCCTTCAGCTATTGATTTTTTTTTTTTGTGGCTGAGCACTTGTCTCCGACTTTAATAACCCGTAAAATAGTTTTTTGCTGGTAAAATACATCTGGTTCTTCCTTCCTTTCTCCCCTTTTCATTTTATTTTTCTTATTGAAACATAACAGATGGTGAGTTGAATAATTAATGTGGGTATATGTTTTTTTGACTTCTAGTTTCTTATACTTAATATTATTATTTCTTAGATATTGGCTTTGTTCAAATATAATATTGAAATTGTTTTTGTTATTCTTTTGTTTTGGCTTCTCATTTTCTGCAATAACTTAACTGTGATTAATCCTTTTTTGGATTTAACTTTTTATTTATTTTTATTTTTATTTTTTGTGGGTAACGCAACTTTTTATGTTACTCTTGACAGTTGGAGGAACTTCTCCAATTACCAAATTAAAAGGATTTATATAATGCCATTATTATCAAGCAAACAATATAAAGTATCATCATGGATATGCTTAGTCTGTTCCATAAGTAGGTTAAAAAGGAATGGATTTACTAACCATGATGACTTGTTACATGCTATTTATAGAAAAAATACATTTCTTTATGAATTTATGATGGAATCTTGTATTCACTGCAACTGGTTTTCATTTACAGTGCTCTCCCAAAAATCATAAAAACAGGATTTTCTGCTATCAATCTTATCTATTTTTTCACCGCGGGTCCAGATGAGGTAATGACTTTTATCTGATATTGGGCTAATTCTACTTTTTGGCCTTCTTCTGTTGAGGTAATGGCTTTTATGTCCTTATGAGGTTATGTTTTAGCAAGCATTTCGTTGATGTTGTCTGCTGAACAGTTACAGTAGTATCCATATTCACACATATAAGGGTGCAAAATTTGCTATCTTCCTATAAGATTGCACATAAAAGGATGTTTCTGAGTTCAGAGGCATTTTGTTGTTAGAGGAATGGAAGGGACATCTGTTTTAGTATAAACAAAAGAGGATTGTGATGGCCAAAGGAAGCTATGGAGGATAATATCCTTAAAAATCTAAATAGTAACTGCATGGCGACATCATTTGATTTTTGAATGACAATGATGAATTGGTATGCTTGGTTTTCTAATATTCTTCAATTTCTTTCAAGCCAAGATTGCGAAAAAGTACATTTTCTTTGTAACTTGCTCTATTACCTGAGGAACAGTGGCCTTGTTTAGGGTGTGGTAGTCAACACAAAATCGCCATCTACCCTCCTTTTTGACCTATAGCATGGGACTGGAGAGTTGGGCTGGATGATACCTGCTATTAACATCTCTGCCACCATCTTCTCTATCTTTGATTTCTGGATGTGGTGGTAGCAATAAGGACGAACCTTGACTAGCTCTCCCCCTTCTTTCAAAAGGATAGTGTGGTCACATGATTGTGACCCCACTATTAGTCATTGCGGTCCAAATTCGTTATATACTTCAAGGACATTGATAAAAGCCTCTAGCTTTTTTTTTTTTTTTTTTTTTTTTTCTTTTCCATTTTTGTTTCATAATTTTTTAGATTGACTTAACATTTGTTTTTTAACAGTGCCAACTCGTATTTATTTTGATATGATATCAGGGAGAGGAATTGACTTTTGTAAATTTTCATATCTTCTGAAATGTTTTTGATGTATAAGACTCAAGCAAGGGTGTTTTATCTTGCTTGGACGTATGTATTGCTTGTCATAAACATGGGTGAATAGCAGCATTGCATTTTTTTCTACCGTGTACAAGGAAACTCATTTTTTTTTTACATAAAAACACACTATGAGGGTGATGAATTCTTTTCATGTTTCAGCAGTTAAATTTTCGGCCAAAGCTGGTAAACTGGAAAACCCAGCCACTTGCTAAGATGTCCTAAATTTTTCTTATGCTTTTCTATACTTACAAGTTTATTCATGTTCTCGGTTCTGGTTTGGTCATCTATATTAATGGATAAGTTAATAGTTTGGGTGACAAAAGCCTCATACAAGCATCTGATAGTCTTCCTACCCATATCCAAAGGAAAATGCAGTCCACTTCTGTGCATCTAATAAACTTGCTTTGCATTGACTGAATGAGTATGCTTTATGACAGCGGCTAGTCTACTGATTTCGATGGCAGTGCATATTACTATTGTGTATGTAGGAATTGATGCTAATATTATTGTTGCATTCTCACTTGAATTGTCCGATTCTTTGTTGCCTATAGAATTATTTATATCATTAATTTTGCTTACTAGACTTGCACCTATTCTTTTAAGCATGAAGTAGAGTTGATATTTCTTTCTAGCTCATATTTTGTGTGATGACATGATTGGCTTTTCAGGTGAAATGCTGGCAAATTAGACGGCAAACAAAAGCTCCTCAAGCAGCAGGCGCCATACATTCTGATTTTGAGAGAGGCTTCATTTGTGCTGAGGTTACCATATTTCCCCCCTTCTATTTCTCTGTATCAGAAATGCATTAGCTTGATTGCTATTTTAAAAATCTTTATCATATTTCTGTTTCTTGGGTTCTCATCCGTTTTAATTTTTATATGGTGAGCTAGCTTTGTGACTTTTCTTTATGTAAAAAGCTATTATTGTTTTGAGCTTCTAATGTAATTGACAAACTGACTGTTATGACGTGGCCTCACTGTTGGGTTAATCAATTCCTAGTCATGAAGACCTATTTATGCTTGGCTGCTTCTTAAAGAGTGATAGCATTTTCCTTGAGCCCTTGGTGAGACCTACTTGTTTTTCGTTAGTAGATCTCAAGGTTTTCTCTGTTACATGGACTCTTCTTTTTGGCTCAAAGTGCCAATGTTGACATGACTCCTCACAACCATGGACACCAAATATGTGTGGCACTCTTCAACTTGGACGCGTGAGTTAGATCAGCAGGGAGAGAGAGCAAGGAACTGAGTGTTGTCTTCGATCAACAGAGAGAGAGAGCAAGCAACCTAGAGAGATATCGATTAGGATAGGAAAACAATGAGAGAGATGAGAGGCAAAGAAGTGTGACCAATAACCTTCATCTTTTGCTTTTAGATCTAGGGTTCTCTCTTCTTCTACTTCAGATTTTAGGTTCTCGCAACACGCACTTTCTTTCTCTTGACTCTTAAAGAATCAATCGAGAATTTTGAAACTGCCCCTATGCCAAGAAAACACAAATCTTGTACACAAGATATTTATTAGTGTTTGGTTTTAAGTTAAAAAAGTTTTTCTAATTTAAGATTCTCTTTAAAAACTGTTTTTTATTTTAAATGCGATTATATATATAATAAATCATAAACAAATAAAGGAAAATATATAAAATATATGGTTCATACCCTCGTTCAAGCACCCATGTCGAAATTTTTGGACACCTTTAGTCGAGTTCCCAAGTCCCTAAAATTAGAGAATAGCCGAATGTGTCTGATAGAATACCAATATTGATCTATTTATTTGAGAATTCAACGACGAGTACAAGAACAAGAACACAACAGTAACCTAGAGAAGAGTCTTAAAACTCTCTCAATCCCAACTCCTAAGAGTCCCCAAATTACATTCAAGGTTAAAGATACCCTTCTCTACCACTTACTACACATATTATTCTCGCCCAAATTACTAACTAAGATTATGCTTGAGGCATTTTTGGTGTGGTCCCACCTCCCAATATGTTTGTCTTAGCATCAAAAGAGATCGTAACATTATTCCACCTTTAAAAACCACCTTGTCCTCAAGGTGGTGACTAGAGAAGTTGAGCTTGCCAAGATTTGGGAACTCCTTGAATGAAGCAAGGGACCATGCCAAGATCCATATGAACCTGCGTTGGGTTGATCCAGTAGGTAAACATGGTTACAACCAAGTCAACTCGACCCTTGATTAAGAAGCCATAACCCAAAGATTTGTTGATTCGGTACACAAACCCTGTAAAGTTCTCGAAGAAATCAGTATGCAAATATCCATAATCCACTGATGCCATTTCATCGAACACATGTTGGTCACTGTGAATGGTGACAAAAACAGATAGTATCAAATACCCAGATTGTGTGAAATTGAGAGGAGACCATGCTAGGATCCATATAGTCCATTTAACCAAAGTCTGAGCACTATCGAGCAGGGAGACTAGGAATGGCATAGGACCAACGCAAACGTCCCCAAGCAGAAATGATGGAGGCAAAACAAATCTTGAGGTACTCGTTGCATTAATTGTATCCTTAATTTCCAAAAGTATTTCCACTGTCAAAGAAATTGAAGAAAAAGTCAGAGGTGCAAAGACCAACAATTGCACACAATTGCCATCAATCCACCTGACTTCAACACCAGGAGAGTAACTAGTGAGAGTAAGCAATTCATCGGGCAGCTGGTAAACTATATTTAATAGCCCAAACAAACATAAACTCAACTCCTTTCATCATGATAATGAAATACACAGAGGTCGACAACTTTGGCAATTCTAAATGACAAGTACGGGCATGAATCAAATTCATAGGCAGGGTGGTCACACAGAAAGAAGGTGCTGCTACAAATGGAAATATGCATATCAAAATTGTAGAGGTGGAACGTGTCGCCTCCATAGAAATGTATTTGCAAGGAGTTGCTGAAATTGAGTAGCAAGAGGGAAATGAAGCGGACGAGTGATCTTCTAACCAGTAAAAGTGACTAGAAAGCCTAAATGCAGAAGAGGAAACATGTGACATAAAGCTCCAAGTAGCTAAGTGGACCCACAATAGAAACTATGATAAGTGATGTACCCATCGAGAACCATCTAGGATTACAACAGAGTAGTGGGAATTGAAATTGGAAGTGGACATGTCATCACACAAACCCCATCTTAGTGTCACTGCTCGTACCATTCGATCTCCTCGAGTTCTCAACTGACACAATAGCACCGTCTTCCCCAAATCAACTTCTGTGATAGTGTCTTGCACAATGCCCAAAATGAGTAGGGCAACACCGAAGGTCGTTGACGTGGAAGAAAAGGGTGGAGGCCACGTCAGAGGGCTCACAGGTTTGAATCTGGTCGCGATTCGCGTTACCTCCTTCGTGACAACAATTAAACTCTAAGATCCATGGGCTTGCAAGGGCTCAAGCTTGAACTTAATAGAGTCACTGGGATCGATGATCATCAACTTGCTGTGAATTTGCACTTCAGTTAGAGATGGCGTGGCTCCATAGATTTGAGATTGAGTTATTACAATAGAGAGAGGAAGAACTGATGAAGCGAAAGCTAGATCTGGTAGACTTGGGACATTCACACCACTGATCAAGTTGATTTGCAGGACTTTTGAGAGACTCGGTGCGGTTGTGAGAGGTTGAAGAAGATCCTCTATACTATCTCGAGCGGATGAGTAGCGGTGCTAATCTAGTGCACCGACAGTCATAAACTCAACAGACATCCCTGGATCTAGCGAATTTGGGATTCGAGACCCTCGATTGTCACCAATTTGCGAACCCAACATTTCGATGGCTGAATCTCCTGTGATTGTTGGCCATAAGGCTCGTGATTGCGCCAGAAAGGCCTCAATCTTCTGCCTTAAGGACCGGATCTCTGAACACACTATTGAGATCTTGAAACAAACTTCAGATCTGAACTCCTCCATCTTGTCGGCAAACCCATCGACCGATTCTTCCATCTCATGGAGTTTCTTCGGCTCCGCTTCAAAGGTTTCTAGTTGCACATCTACTTTTGGAGCCATACATGAATGATGCTCTGATACCATTGATAGAATATGATATTGATCTATTGATTTGATAATTCAACAACGATTACAAGAACAAGAACACAACAGTAACCCAAAGAAGAGTTTTTAAACTCTCTCTATCTCAACTCCTAAGATTTCCCAAATTACATTCAAGATAACTAGATACCCTTCTCTACCACTTACTATCTATTTATACACATATTTTTCCCGCCCAGATTAACTAACTAAGATCATGCTTGAGGCATTTTTGGTGTGGTCCCACCTCCCAATGTGTTTGTCTTATCATGAAAAGAGATTGTAATAACGTCCTCTAGACTCATTCACACACTTGATACCCATATTCGAGTCCAAGGAACATAGATGAATTCTATCATGATGATAAGAATCTTTTACATGTGCCAAATGCAGGGACCATATATAAAATTGTGTCGTTACCGAAAGGGTAAGTAGTCATAATAATCCAAAATTTTCCACATTTTCTCAAAATAATCCCAAACTTTCAATTTTATCTGAAAAATCTCGATTTTTGTGTTTTTTCTCAATCTTATCCCAACTGATTTTTAGGTCAATTTCGTGCTGACGTGGCATTGTATTTGCTGACTCAGATTCTTCAGACAGGTGTTTAAGAAAGAATACAAGGATGTCTGAACAATTTTTTTTTTTTTTTTTTTACTTTAGTAAAAAATAGCAGGTCGTTCAAAATAAAAAAGTAGAGCTAGAGAGTTGAGCTCTCTAGGTTGTCTCGTCTTCCTCGCGCCGCTCGTTGGGTTGTCTTCACGCACGCCCGAGTCATCTTCATCTCCATCGCACGGAGTTCCTTCTTCTCATTGCTCTTCGGTGTTGTCTACTCTCCTCATGGCCCTCTTTAATTCTCGTTGCTAATAGGGCTTGAGGCGAAGAAGGAACTTTGTACGAAATTCAAAACCCGTAAATTTCAAACATGCAAACCATTCCCCAAAACAAAATCTCAAACTTGCCCAATTCCAAACCAATCGATCAAATTCCACAATACCCTACAACCCTCAAAATGCACAAAGCACATTCACAAATTCATTAAAACCCACTAAATAATTTACAAATTCAAAACATGTCACAACAATTGAAGAGGTGGGGAACCTCTCCGACAATGCGAGAACCCTCCGATCTTGGAGCTCTAGGGTTTCGATTTGGGGGCTCAATTGGGAGCTAGTCTCTCTTGCTTGATATTTTTTTTTCGATTTTGAATGACTTGTTGTTTTGGATTAAAGTAAAAAAAATATTTAGACATCCTTGTATTCTTTCTTAAATTGCTCACACCTACTTGAAGAATATGAGTCGGCAAATTCAGCACCACGTCAGCACGAAATTGACCTAAAAATCAGCTGGTATAAAATTGAGACAAAACACAAAGTTTGGGATTATTTTTAGAAAATGTTGAAACTTTTGGGATTATTTTGATTATTTACTCAATACAACAAAGTAAGCATATAAGATCCAACATGAATTCAAGCCACTGCCTCAACCACTTGATTGAAAGTTTATCATGTTGTTCCTTGCTTTCTAAGTAATGGCATTGCTACCTATTGACATCTAGAGCTACTGGAGCAATAGTTGAATTTGAGGAAATAGAACGGCGAATAGTGAACCTATAGGCCAATGAGTGATAATATCATAACAAGGCTTTTTTTTTTTTTCGTTTTTTTTTTTTCGGTATTGAAGAACGTGCAAGACGTAAGCGATATGATTCCCTTTTTTGGCTGAGGCGGGTGGGGTCTTGAGGAGCAACGAGATCAAAGCTTTTATCTTTATTTTCAGTTTTTAAGGCTATTTGCTTGCTGTTTTTGGAGGTGTCCAAATCTCCTTAGCGTCATTCTCTAATTTTGCTTGAATCGGTGTTATTCCTACTATTCTTTAAATTTCTTATTTCTTATTCTATCTTTAAAAGTTTTGCCACACATCCACCTAAGCATCCGCATTTCGCTCCATTCATTTTGTTTCTTTACCGCCCAACATTCACTTACACAAAGCATACCCGACTTAACTGCAGTCTTATTAAATTTTACTCTTAGCTTGTTAGGGATATTTCGAACACGTATCACACCTGTTGCACTCCTTTACTTCTTCCATCCTGCTTTAATCCTATGTGTAACATCATCGTCAGTATCACCATAATTTTGTTTGATTAATTCTAAATATCTAAAGTGGCTCACTTGTGGAACTTCTGCTTCTCTTAATTTTACCAGTCCATTATCTTGACATGTAATATTCGAGAACTCACAATGCATTTATTCAGTTTTCCTACTCAACTTAAAGCCTTCATATTCTAGTGTATTCTTCCAATGTTTTAATTTCCTATTTCCTTTATTTATTATTTCATCCACTAAAACAATTTAACGTGCTCTTCATATACCGTGAGAAAATGTAGGCCTTATTTGGTTTGGGGGAAGTTAGAGAAAAAATTCAACTTCTAGGGAAATGGGCTCTTTTCTCGATTGTTTAGAGTTTAGTGTCAAGTGTCAAGTCCCTGGAAGCCCCAACTTCTCCCTTATGGGGGACGATAACTCCCTTATATTTTTCCTTTAGATCCCCTTGGAGAGTTATCTTCTTGAGGGGAAGTTGAAAATTATGACACATTAGCCCCTCATTAAGTCACCTCTCTCCCCCTAATGGGTATTTGTGTAATTGCAATATTTATTATTCTAAATATACAACTTCCCGAGAAGTATAAAGTTGAACAAAACATTAAAGCACCAACTTTTTGGGTGGTTGGCTTACAAGGAGTACACTTTGCTGGAAGAGAACTTCTGTGAGAGTTGGCAAACTGAACCAATCGAGGCCGTAGATGTGCACTTTGATGAAGTTATTTATATTAAGCTTTGGTGGCAAAATGTTGCAAGCGTTCCTCACATTGAATTGGATTTCCTTATATATATATGTCTATATGTAAAATCACAATCCATGGTGATTGAAAAAATCACCATGGTAGAACTACCCCACATATATATTAGAACTAGTGTCCTATATTTATTTTTTGGTTAGATGAGGTTTCACCAATGAACCAATCGATAAATAAAAATACAGCAAATAATCTCATTTACATACTTCATCATAAAATTGTATTCTTGCAGCAATGACTGTTTTCCTTTTCTCTCTACGCGTTCTTTTACTATTAATCGAAGTGTTTCTTACTTTCTTTTGTGCCTTCAAGTGGTTCATGTCTACAAATCTCTTAACTACACTCATCTTTACCATGCTTCAGGTCATGAAATTCGAGGATCTGAAAGAGCTGGGGAGTGAAACAGCTGTTAAGGTATATCCCATGGTCTAAGTTCTTGTATGAACCTTTCACAATGATTAAGAAAAAGAAAGCATCTTACTTGCTTTTTAATTTCTGTAAAATTCGTATAGTTGTTAGGGAAATTTCACCAACTGCAGTTGCTAGGAGCGTCATGTGATATGAAAGTGCCGTAGCTTGTTTGTAATTGTGCACACACAGTCACTCACTCACTCACTCACTCACCCACTCACCCAATTTTCAACAAATTCTTATAATGGGTGTCATCTCTATTGTTGAAGATCCTTGATGAGTGCAAAAATCTTGCTAAACATCCTTAGTTTTATGGATTGTAATCGTGTAAAAAGGTGCAAGCTATCATAGGAGTGGGTGATTTTTCTTGGGTTTAGACACACTCCCTCCGGTCATTTTATAAGTCATCCTACAAAAACTCTTTGTCAAAAAATATACGTCGTTTTCGGAATTCTAGTAAAGGTTTTTACCTATTTGCCCATTTAACCCCTAAACATTTAATTATAATTAAATACTTGCTCTCCTTTTATTGGGTGGATAGAGGATTGATGTAATTAATGACGTAATTAAAGCACGGCAAGTATGTAATTCGAACCTATAGTTAATTCGTTCCTTAATATGTGTGTTTTGGGCAAACGGACTTATATTATTGATCGGAGGGAGTATTATTCAATGGATGGCCATGTGATATGTTGCTATGATTCTATGGTTAAAGCCCCGCCTCTTTCCCAGGAGAAAGGTCAATATGCTTTGTACAGAGGTAAAATGTATCTTGATGGTCCTCTAACTGTTTTGCAGCTGTAATCAGAATAAGAAACTTAGACTATACTTTTGAAATCCTCAACATTTGGTTTCTGTTGACTTGTAATAAAAATATGATGCAACGATTTTCTACTTTAACAAAGAATTATCTTGAAGTAAGATTTGGGAAAAATTAAGAAAATGTAAAAAAAAAAAAAAAAAAAAAAAAAAAAAACTCCTGATTCTTTATAGGTTTTGTACTATCAGTTAAATATTTTTGAGAACTAAGAGATTAGGAATTGTTGGAGGAAACTTGTATTTTGAGTCCCAATCGGAGGTTGATCTGACTAGTTGTATCTTCTATTGCTTGAGCTTTCTCCTGGACAAATGCTTTTTCCAGAGTACAGGTTGGATGTAGAGAAGAGGTTTATTCTGAAAATCAAATTTACTTTGCATATTACATTGCTTTGAACACTCATTTGTGTCTCCTTGGATGCAACAATAAATATTAATAGAATAACTATTAATCCATACAATTTGTTGAACAAAAGATATCTATAACTGATTTTATGTCCTAAAAATAATGACTTTTTTTTATCCTAAAGTCTGATTGACATGTTAAAAATCTGCTTTGTTGATCAGGCCTTATTAGATGCTTTGCATAACTTTTGTTTGTGATCATCTTCAGCCATTTTAGCATCTTCTGAGACCGGTCTTGACCCTCATTGTCTCTGTTGGCTAAGGCCTATTTTGCTTCTCAAAGCTCAAATCTAGGTTTGGACAGAGATTTGGTCGGTGCATTTGTGGCTAGGTAGTCAATCAAATGAAGTACATTGACTTACTTTCTTTTCATGTTTCGTGTGAGAAAATTGAACTTGATCTTAAAATCTTTTGACTAATCATAACATATGGATTATTTCACATGGTGATTGTAGTTTGGTTATCAATGTAATTGTTTGTTGGTTACTTTTGTTCCATTTGTAAATCTGCAAGTGACTTCCTGTGCCAGAGCGCTTCGGTTGCAGTTATGGGTGGGCACAGGTCACGTTCGAGTCAGCCCGACCCAACACCTGTCGGGCCTGACCAGACCTCAAACCCAATTCAGACCCGACCTGTTTATTGGTGGGTCGTTGGGTATGACCCGACTGTGCATGGCAGTGTTACGAACCTGCTACAGAACAGTTTCAGAATAATAATAATAATAATAAAAAAAAAAAACAGTGGCATTAGAGACACCTAACAGAGACAACAAAAGACATGCAAAAAAACATCAACCAAGGTTACAAAGCATTAAATAGAAGTTCCAAGTGGCATTAGAGATGCAAAAGAAAAAAATCTGTTTGTCCATCAACACACCTGTCCCTAAACACAACTGGACAATGAAGAATACCTGTTTTAAATGGTTAGAAAAGCCCAAAAAACCTGCAAGGCTACAAATGCAAACAATCCTACAAGTCTAGTGCTCTAGTCACTCAACCACAACATAAGCAAAGCAGTAAAGCAAACCACAGCATCTATATTATATGATACACCTCTACCCATAATTTCAAAAGCCACAAAATCTCAAAACCAAAATAATTAAAACAGTCTTCTTTCCCACAAAAACTAACAAGTCTTCTTCATCCCTCGTGTCTTTGAGACTATGATTCCATCTTCAATACTGTAAGTTTCATCTCCAAAGCAAACTACAAAATGAAACAAACAAACAAGTGGTTAGTACTACTTGGAACTTATAAGTGCAATTGGAAAAAACTTACAAATAAATGATGGGTGATCAACTTACAAGATCTATTCTTTAGCACACAAAATATGACAAGAGAACTCAATGCTCAAGCTCGAAGACCAATGGTTCTCCTTTAACCTCCAAGTCTTGAAAATAAGATAATATAAAATAAAGAGTTTAGAGTTACAAGTTGCAACTCATAAAACACTTGGAAGACAAGTAAAATTTTTAGTAATTTATATATTTTATAAGCAACTTACCAGATTGGTCGCCAAAACTTTCTAAAGCCCCTTTAAGATCAAGTGGAGCATATTTGAGCCAATTTTGAGTGCAAATAAGGGCCTCGACGGTCTTTCCAATACACGTCCACTGGTGCTGAATGCTGATTCTGATGCAACTGTAGAAATTGAGATTGCCAAGACATCTTTCGCTAACTGTGAAAGGATTTTGTATCTTGGAGAGTTTACCTTCCACCAATTTAGGATGTCAAAGGGCTCCACATTTTTTTTTACAAATCTCTGGCAAATATTGTCTATTTCGTTCTTATTCCCATTGCTCTCTTCTCCATAAAGTTGTCGTGTGACTTGCCCAAATTGTGGAATATCATCCATTCTTAAATCAGCTGGCTCTGGAGTTCGTTCATCTTCACTATCACCATCTTCTTCAGCATCAGGAGTTCGTTCATCTTCACTACAACCTCCTTAATGTCATATCCACCTTCTTTGTCATAGCTTCACCCACTCCATCCCCATACATAAGAGTAAAGTAATATGCAACTGGCTTCAGTTTGAATCTTGGGTCGAGCAAAACAGCTACATACAACATAATATTGGTCTTTTCAGTATTTCCCCAATATTTATCAAACTTCGCCTTCATTATTTTAGCCATCGATGATAAGCACTCATCATTGCTCTTACAATACTTTTGAATTAGACCATAAACCAAGTAAATATTTTGAAAGTGAATATTAGAAGTTACTAGCAATGAAGCTGATACTCTATTGGTGATTTCATGGAATGACTTCAAAAACTTCACAAACATCCTTGCCTTTTCCCAATCAACATTAGAGGGAATCTTTGTCAAATTCAAATCATCATCTTCTCCTTCCATTCTAACAAAAGCCCGTTGGTAGGTCAACATTAAGAAGGTGGAATTCCACCTTGTACTCACGTCTAAGCAAACACCACCATTTTTATAAAGTTTTTCTTGGTCTACAAATGTCTTAAAAGTGAGTAATCGCGTAGAAGAAGACCTCACATACCTCACAAAGTAGCGAATCTTTTCAATGGACGAATCCAATTCCTTCAACCCATCCCTACCCACAAGATTCAAGACGTAAGCAACACATCTAACATTAACGAACTCACCATCTAATACCAATCCACCCCAATTCCTAGCCTTCCTTACCTAGTAAGATACGACCACATCATTTGAAATAGCATTGTCAACTGTCACACTGAAGACTCACTCAATGCCCTAGTCTAGCAAGCACTTATCCATTGCTTTCCCTATGGCATCACCTTTATGATTTGGAATTTGAAAGAAGTTTAAGATTTTCTTTTGCAACGTCCATTCACTATCAACGAAGTGTGCAGTGAGCACCATATAGTCGATCTTTTGGATTGATTGCCATGCATACATTGTTATGCACAGACGTTGAGATGACTTACGAAACATTTTCGTCAACTTCGTCCTTTCACTTGAGTAAAGACTCATACAATCCCTTGTAATAGTTCTCCTTGATAGAACAATATACTTAAAATTTAGTCCTGCCACAAAATCATGAAGGGCCTCATTCTCCACAAACCTAAAAGGCAACTCATCCAAAATAATCATCCTAGCAAGTAACAATTGTCTTGATCATAGGTAGCAAACAAGTGAACTGTACTTTTAGCCGACAACCTATCATAAGTAGAGGAGAAATAAAGGTTTGCTTGCTTGGAAGGATGTCTCTCATTTTCAATTTTCCACGGATGATTGGGGTTCGAACACTTCTCCAAATGCAATTTCAAGTTTTTGGTGCAACAACTTTTGGAATGGCATGCTTAGCTTTTGGGACCAAAGTTGCATTTTGCCCTAGGCTTTTTAGCATCCTCTTCTGTGATTGCGAAATAATCCCAGGTTTCCATAGTTCTCTTTCTTTTATTACTCGGATTAGGAGGTGGTGAGGAGGGGCGCGATTCATTGATTTCATTCTGCCTTGGAGCTGGAGTTGGAATGCCAAATGGATTAGCACCTTCACCTTGGCCTAACTCACTTGAAACTGTAGAAGGTGGAAGTAGAGATCCACGAGTTGATGTCATCTAGCAAATCAAACAAAAAAACAAAAAAACCACCATCAAGCATTAAAGAGGTTCAAATCTTTTGATGCAACAATTAGAAAGAATCTAGCACCATTTGCCGTTTTGCACAAAGATAATCAAGTGTATAGACTAACAACCCCACTTGCTCTCTAAAAAAACATGAAAAATGACACTCGATGAAACCTAAAATCATATTACATAGGCAAATCATTGAGAGAACACATTATCAAGCGAATACATAGAGATCCTTTGAAAAAATGGAGGATATGAGATAAGACCTTAGCCTTAGTGTTCGTAAAAACCGATGAGATGAGGAGGCGATGAGAAAAACCAAGCAATGTTCTGAGTCTCCTGACGTTAATGCCAAGAATAAAAAAAATGAGAGAAAATAGAGAAGGAAATGAGAGAGAGGTCACAATAAATAGAAAAGAGTACCTTGGTCCTTGGAGGAGCTGTGGTGGTCAAGCTTGTCTGTCTCTAATGGGGGATGGAGGAGACGATGAAGAAGACCTAATGCTGCAAAGAGGTGGTTGATCAACTAATCTCTAATGGGGGGTTTAAAAAACCAGAGAGACGAGGTCGAATTCGAAGAGACAAAGTAGCAAGAGGGTAGAGATGTAATGGAAGATATACACGTTAGGTTTTTGGGATTCAAAATGTAGAGGAAATTTAATTTTTATTTTCGAAACCCCAACAGGATCAAATCCGAATTCCATTGAACTGATTAACAAAAATAAATCGTACCTCAATCACTAGTTTGCTTCGCAGTGTTGATCGATGTTTAAGACGCTGCCAAAGACGAACTTCTTCTATCAGAAGTCCACACACGAACGACGACCGAGATTTCGAATTCTAGCCCGAGAGAGAAAACGAAAACAATTTATGTTCTCCCTAAAAACTCTAGAACGGTTGAGAAACCTAACTCGTTTTGAAAAACAAAAATTAGATTCCAACCCTAATTTCTCCCGTAATGTGAATTCACTTAATACACCTATTTATACAACTCTTGTATAAAGCTAGTTTAGTGACTTACCTTTATACCCATACTTATAGTGGTATTAATATGACACATCATAAGGACCTTTTATATCACGAATTTTATCATATAAAACTCATTGTTCCGAGTCATTTTAAAATCTCTCAAAACCATTCTTTGTGTGCAACCCAATAGGTTCATGCAATGTTGACAGTGAACCAAAACCATTTTGGTACACGAGTCATAAGCGGTCTCTAGCAAGGCATTATGACTACCCAAGTTGCATGAATATCAAAATTGATACAATCTAATCAATAGTGTATATCATATCCTTTTGTCCTACGATATCCTTTGATTAAACATAAGGCACGGAAAAGTCACCCTTAATGTTCAATCGTACTAGTCTCGATCTCTAGGTAGACTGAAAACATCCAAGTGACATTTATCATATCAATTCACTTGGACTTGACCATTTTTAGTCTAACATATCAAGGGATCCACTGATCTCTCTCTCTAAACAAGAGGAACAAATTATATCTCGATTATTCACTTTCACACATTATTCACTAGTAACCAATCACAACCTCTATAATCGTCCGGTTAAAGACAACATTTGATTGTGTCGTCACTATGGTCCTAATGTTGAAGTCTCTGGTAATCTCTAGTCAGATGACTAAGTGATATACCTATCATAAGTAACACCTATGACATATGGTGTTCTCATAGCGGGTTGTTCCAGTACATTGTTCCTTAACATGTATTCATGATCTTGATTCGTATACTTGTACGTATGATCCACATGACCATCAATCAAGATTCAGATTAGTCTTAATTCATTGTAGTTCCACTATAATGACCGACTATTGACATTTAGGATGTTTCAGTAAACATCCATGGATCTTATTATAATGTAAACATGCAAACCAATTATAATAATGAACAGCAAGTGAAATCCTCTATTTTATTAACCAAAATAACAATGTTAATAAGATTGACCTAAGACACATGCCCCAACACACGTACCATCTAAATGTAAAATCTTCTTTCTTGAATAGAGTGATCATAAGAGGAGAAAGTCCACTTCTTGAAGAAAGACTTGCGTGCCGCCGCTATACTTCACTCTTGATGTCTGCGTCAAACTCAAACAAGATTTTCTAAATCATGTCTGCATTATGGGTTTTTCTTCTAATGTTGGTGGCGTATATGCCGTCACGGTTTTTGAAGTTTTTTCGTTTTAGTTTTCTTATCTATTCACTTAAAGTTGCACCTTGGTTCTTGCTTTGGGGTGAAGTTGTTGTGACAACAAGTTGTGCAATACATTAAACAGGTAGATTCTCAGCTAAAGAACCAGATTAGGATAGAAATGTATTAGCAGCACATACGTAGTGAGGCCAGTGTTCTTGAGTTAGACGTTGTAGAATCAAGCACTTTTTGTTTAAGTTTCGATGATTTGCATAACTTATGGAACTCTTCTTTGACATATAAAAATCCCCGACGCATCTGTTAAATGAGAAGATTAACAATTATTTTTTATTTGAAATTGAGTTTTTGTCTTTTGATTGATGAAAGAAGCAACACCTCAATTGATTAACCAATATTATATAGGGAATATAACCAACAAGTACGTGATGATGTGTTGATGGATTCATGAAATGCAATACTCACTGTCTTGATTTCCTTCCTTGATCTTTTTGAATTTTTATTGTTTATGTTTGAAAACTTGACCTTTTTGAGCTTTGTAATAATATTCTGGCTATCTACCTTCGCACAGGCTGCTGGAAAGTATAAACAAGAAGGAAAGGGCTATGTGGTTCAAGATGGTGATATAATATTCTTCAAGTTCAATGTCTCCGGTGGTGGGAAGAAATGAACGTAGCCGATGTTAACATTGTTCTTAAGCTCAGTTGGCATTATAATCCAAATTTTTTTGGTCCACGTGTAATTTGTATGCTGAACTTTTTCCTATTCACCGAAGCAAGAAGGAATACAGTAGTTAAATGGAATGTTAAATTTACAAAACTGGTCCATGATGTATTTGTTTTCATAAATTATATTGGCAACAAGTACTTGTGTAAGCAAAAATGATTAGCAATTTAGCATGTCGGTTACTGTTAAGTTTCTGGATGATGTGAACTACTGGAATACACGGGTCATTTGGAGATTTTGAATGTTTAAATCTTTGTATTTTTATTTCATAGACTCCAATTGCTGTTTTCGAAGAAAAAAACTAGACTTCAATTGCTTGTGAATTAGCACCTTTTCTATTCTTTTTTGATAAAAAAGCTGTTTTAGAACAAAGTCCAAAGTGGCTTTAATTGGAGCGTGAATGATTTACATGTGAAAGTTGGGTTATTGATGGTCATAGAGTTTGTAACATTTTGGTCACAAAACTTGTTTTTGTATCAAATAAATCACTTGACTTTATAAATGATTTCATTAAAATCACTTTTAACGCTAAAGCTGAGAGAAGATGGGAAATGTAAATCAAGGGAGTTGTCTTGATTTTTTGGATGTAGGAGTCGTCTTTATTAAGATCCACATTGAAGCAACTATTGCTTTGTGACTCGACAACTTCACAAACCCACGACCCCAACAAGACCAAATCTCTCTTCCCTTTTGATTTCCACTTCTGCGTCTCTAACCTCTCCTTTTTAACACCACCATCACCACCACCAAAACTGCAACCCCACCAAGACCAAACCTTCCAAGGAACAACCCGTCGCTGCCACTACCCCTTCTACTTCTTTCCCCACTTCCATCCCCTCCAACATCGCCACCTCTCCTCCCTCCCCATCAATCGTTCCTCTCATCTAGTGTAAAAGGCAAAATTGTCTAAATATTAACTTAATTATTAAGATATGCTTAAAGTGATAATAAAATAATTTATTAAATTAGTGATTTATTTGATACAAACACAAGTTTTGTGACTAAAGTGTTACAAACTTTAAAGTTAGATGACCATCTATGAAATTAAACCTGTGAAAGTTATAAACAATTCTAAAAGTCATACATTTTCACAATAAATCCTAGGCCAACTAAAATTTGCAAAAAAAGAATAGGGCCGCTATGGGCACCCCACCAATTCATGAAGGCACCCAGTTGTTGAGGGCACAAAGTCATTTACCAAGGGCACCTAAAATTGAGGCCCGAAATCCTCAAAATACCCATCGTTCAAAACAGAGGCACCCCACCACCCCACCACCGTCCTCTTGAAGCAACCAATACTCTCTTAAACGAACGAGCAAGCAATCCCGAGAGTCATTTGTCTTCGTTCCTCTCCGTCTCTCTCCTCTGTTGTAGGCGGAATATCGAGTTTGAAGGCTATGGGTTTTGGTCGATTTCATCTTCACATTAGGGTTCGGTTCAAGTTTTTCTTTCACACACTCAAGTCGTGAAATCGATCGTTTAAAGGTACGTTGATAGTCTAATTAAGTTGCATTTTGTAGAGTAGTTGTTATGTTTGTGCGGCGGTGCATTCAATGGTTCCTTTATTGGGAAGTCGTGGTTCTCGGCCACACAGGCCAGAGATGTTATTTACAGTCTCGGCCAAGCATGGCCGAGATAGAGGGGAAATTTTTGGGAACTCGTGGTTCTCGGCCAGACAGGCCAGAATAGTTTATACAATCTCGGCAACGAATGGTCGAGACTAATTGTGTTATCTCGGTCACCACATCACGAGAGTAACCCTAAGTGTATAGTTTATGTCCTGTCGGTGATGTACAACCGAGAATGTAGCGTTGCTCTCGGTTTCCCATTACCGAGACTATTATTGTCGTCTCGGTCATGCGCCACCGACATTCTTATGGTTTTCTCAAACCTGCATGACCGAGACTATAGAAATGGAAGATTTTGTTCTTATTTTTTTTGAATTGTTTTAGGTAGCGTAACGCTGTGTTTGTTCTCGGTCACCACATCACGAGAGTAAGTCGAAGTGTATAGTTTATGTCCTGTCGGTGATGTACAACCGAGAACGTAGGATTTCTCTCGGTTGTCCATTACCGAGACTTTTATTATTTTCTCGGTTATGCGTCACCGATATTCTAAGGTTTTTCTCTAACCTGCTTGACCGAGACTATAGAAATGGAAGATTTTGTTCAATTTTTTTGAATTGTACTTTTGTTTCTGCTCCAGGCACTTACGTGTTGTAGTATTTTCAGGTATGGCTCGTTCGAAAACCCCGGTGACTAGGGAGGAGGTTGGTGTTGAGGTGTCGAGGGGTAACGTGGGAGAGGCGGTCGGAGACCCCCGACTGCATCTTATCGAAAATAGAAAGAGAAGGAGAATGTAGATGTTAAGGGAAAGGCTAAGGTTGATGGAAATCGTGCATGGAATTTACAATTGCACGATGAGGGTTCCAACATCGACACGCGGCGACGAAAAGATCTTGTTGTTGCCCGAGGCGAAGAGGAGGCTCATGCATCAGAGTCTAGTAGTAGTGACTCATTAGCGGCGGCGAACACCACGGAAACTGATCGTAATGTGGGTGGGAGTACTAGTGGTGGAGGTGGCCATAATGAAGGAGAGTTACAAGGGCCTGTAGAAATGCGTGCTCCTTTCCTCGGTGGTCCTTTAGACGGTGCTTTGTTGAAGAGCTTTAAGGATCATGTCGCATTAGCGATTTGGAGCAATGAGGTATATAAAGTTTCATTGAATGGAGTACTTAAAAACTTAGGGTTTTCACTAAGCTGATGAGATGTTTTTGTTGTTCCAGGAGTGTCTGGTACTCAAGTGTATCAATCACGAAGCTTAGATCCAAGAATGGGAATTATAGTCGTGCCACCCTGACACCGAGGGCCTTCAGAGGATTATTCAGGGTTCTGCGTTGAATACTGATAGACTGTTCATACCGCAAGGCTAACAAGGAGGTTATCTCTGCATTTGTGGAGCGGTGGCAGCCGGAGACGAACACATTTCACTTACCATTCGGTGAAATGTCGATCTCCTTGGAGGATGTGAGCATTCTCCTGAAGATTCCTGTGACGGGCAAAGTGGTGGCAGTTGAGAACTTCGCGAGGTACACGGAGGAATCTCGCTCGGATGCTATTAAGTTGGTGTCGAAACTACTTGGGGTTAGCATTGAAGATGCTGAGGAGGAAGTGAACTTCAGCAAGGGGCTCACAGTGCGAAAATGTTGGTTGAAGAGTCGATGGTGCCCCAAAGCTGGGTTCGAGGAACACAACTTATCCTCCTGTGGAATGCACAGCCCGAGCGTACTTGTTGTATCTACTTTCTTGCACCCTGTTTGCGGATAAGAGTGGATCTCGGGTATCTATCGCGTTGTTGAAGCTTTTAGAAGATTTGGACGACGTAGGAAAATACGCATGGGGTGCAGCTGCATTGGCCTACTTGTACCGACACTTAGGGTCTGCCACCAGATTACAAGTTTCTCAGATTGTCGGCTACCTCACATTACTTGAGGTTTATTATAAAATTGACTTACATTGTTTAGGGTATAATTATTATTAATTTTTGCATTTTTGGACAAACTAACGTTGTATGTATTTGCAGGGATGGGTGTACGACCATTTCAAACTTGGGCTCGCCACACCTAATGCAAAATACATGGACTACGTGCAACCTCGTGTCTGCAGATGGATTCAAAAGCACGAGATCGTGATGAATATTGACAAGGTTGGGTCCATTAGGAGAACGTTGGATAGGTTGCGCCAAAGTGAGGTGAGATATTTAGCCGAATCCGGATCTTAGCGTTGCATCTAGTGTATGGTTACTAATAATGGTTGTCTATGTTTGATTAGGTCACTTGGGACCCATATGTTAATTACAGGGATAATGGAGTTGTGCACGCGATGGCCTTCTACAGTGGGACACTGAAGTACATGGATGTGGTGGAGCCCTACCATCCGGAGAGGATTCTGAGACAGTTTGGCCACGTGCAATCTATACCAGATCCTCCGTACCGCCCATTGGAAGCACATCGAGGCCCATCTGCGAACAAATACTCGGTCAAGTATGGGTTCCAACAAGACAATTGGGAACGTTGGCGGAACCATTTGTTGGCCCTCGAAGTTCGTGGTGACAAGGCAGAGTTCGAGTTTTTGGCTACACCGGACTACCTACCTTGGTTCCTCAAAGTGTCTCACCCAGTGATCACCAACCCGTGCTATGAGGATGAAGACATGGTCGCCACAACCATCGCTGACAATGAGCTATTAGAGGTATTGAATATGTTATACGTATTATGTAGAAGTACGTGCAATTTCTTGAAATCCCGATAGGTATTACATTAACGGTTTTATTTTTCTTTTCATCAGCGTAATAGGCGTGCGTTGGACGCGGCATTAACATGGATGGACCTCCCGCCGGAGTTGTGTACGCTAGAGTCTGCGAGGAAAATGGCGAGTGACATCGTCAATTTCCTTTCGGGGAGGAGTATCGGTCCCTCCACCACCACTACCACTCCGACCACCGCAACCGACACAACCGACACATCCGCCTATAGCGAAGCGAGCCCCCTAGCGCCCAAAGACGATAGCACTTCTACACACTCCACCCCGGCTAATTCTCCGCCCGCAACGGTCGATGCTCGCCCCCGGAAGAGAATGCATGGCAAGGAATACCAAAGGAAAAATTTGAAGAAGCCAAAGCAATGACTTTTTTTTTGCGTTTTTCACCTTAATTTGACTGGTTGCATGAAACTTGTTATTTTTCTTGGTTTGAGGAACTAGGCCCACTTGTGGAATGTTGGATAATTTGTTGGATGATGAAACTTGATGATTTTCGGTGTAAAATTTGATCCTTTCGAAAGTGTTGGTGCTATTGTCGGTGTCGCGTAACGTTTTGATTAATTCTGGTTTAGATTACATAGCAATTTTTGGAACAGGTAAGTGTCTCGGTCATTCAGAGCCGAGACGTTATGAAAATTCTCGGAATCAAACAACCGATACATTCCAAGCACTCTCGGATATGTCCCACCGAGAACTTCCAATGACCCGAATAAACCAGTCGGGCGTGCACGGGTTAACGAGTCGTTTCTGTGCAGTATCATATTACATAGCGAACAAATTCTCTCGGTAGGGGCATACCCGAATAAAACGTGCTGACAATGTGTTCAGTTAAACCTCAACGTTTAGTTTCGGTATCGAGGTACCGAGAATTTTAATTTTGTCTCTGCGCCGCGTAACCGAGAATGGTCTCGTCGGGTCGCGCACGGGTCAATGTGTCGTTGCTGGAAATTGACAGATTACATAGAGAAACATCACTATCGGTAATGTCGTGCCGAGAAGTTACGTTTGTTTTCGGTAGGTAAATGCCGAAACTATTGAGTGGGTGACGACGGGCTATGCCGAGAGGTTAATTTTGCACAATGAAAAACCATAACATATCAATAAAACTACTTTACAATGTTTACAGTTAACAAAATATACAACACACTCGTACTTAGATACATGTTTTATACTACGGAGTACCTAAATCTACCACGGAAAGCGTGCCTTCTTCAGAAGTTACGATTGGCACGATATCTCGAATTAAGAATCCATCTCGCCAACCTTTTGCGCACTCCTCATTATACCTTTCCCACGATGGATATAATGATGGCAGTGGTGCATTTACAATCAACTTCACCTGTTAAATTCATAGTAGAACAAAAAATCTATTATCATATTAACAGAAGGTGAAAAAACAATTCACTAAAATTGTACAAACTTACCCTAACCCAATGGATATTCCTTTCATTAATCATCGCAATGATGACTCGACTATGGAACGATGACGGTGGAACACTCCGTAGAGGAAGGAATGTCGAGCAGCTACCATGCAAGAGGTTTACTAGTGCGACATTAAAGTCCGTTGATATTAACAATCCCATGTCTGGAAGTGTCAACCATTCGTCAAAAGAGGCACCAACATGATTATATGTCCAATGCACAACAGTCTTGACCTTCTAGTAACTCGTTCCAAGCACTTCCCGCCAAAGATTTTCATACCCGATTATTTCATCAAACATCCTTCTACGTACTATCTTCCAACCATCGACATCGGGAAGTCCTAGCCCGGAGGCAACACAACGATATCCACAATTACCATCGCCTAGCACATTAATAGTGCTCTCAACATATGGCAACCAATCCGGTTCTATGCAATGAGAATAACCAATCTTAGTTGCACTGGTCTGTCGACATGAACGACGTACTTTAGGCCCCACTTTCATTTTCTTTTTTCCCGAACTAGAAGCCTCTTCTGTCGATAGTACGTACTCAAATCCGCTAGGCATTCTTGTCGTCGAAGTATCGTCTTCACCGTGTTTCCTCTTTGTCCCTATCTTCTTTCCTCTATTCAACAAACACCCAATTGAAGACCCCGGTGTCCTTCCCTTTGTCTTTATTTTTGTAAGTGGCACCACTCCCGGTGTAGATGAAGGTCGACTAATCTCCCTAAGTTGCTGAATAATCCTGATGCGATCGTCCTCATCAGTGCAAGCATGAAACTTTTGCAACACTCTTTCAATCTAATCGTTCACATTGTGATCCACAGATTCTCTGGTATCATACTCAACTTTCGCCAGTACATATGAATGTCCTCGAGAGGGATGGGTGAACCATAAAATTTAAAAGTTTAGCTCGTGGGCGCAAGGAAGACCATGCGTGGTACGTATCTCACAACCACAATGAGTAGAGTCGTGTCCAACATCCTCTCCACGTTCCAATTCATCTCTAATTAACTTAAGCGCCCTTTGAGAGACATAACCAAGCAATCGACGATAAAACCCATCAAAATATTCATGTTGCACCACATTCATACTGAGCTCAAATGATGCCTTGATGTTGTTATGTTGGATCCTAAGAAGACCATCAACCACTCTCCACAAAGTCTCAAAATTAGCCCGACAAGCCAAGGTGTAGCTTCAAAGTGGAATGCGCGAGACTCAACCCTCTGTGTCGTTGTTTCCCCAAAGTGCGTATAATTCGATTTGTTTGTCCATGCCGGTACAAATTTCTCCTTGTACATCTTCACCCATGTGTTATCCAAGTAATCAGTAAGACCCTTCACATGACCGAACTCACAACGCAAGTCATTCATCCTAAGTTCTAATAACGCCTCCGACTTAGCATACAACACACTCGTCCACCTATCCATGAAACGAGTGAATCCTTCGTTATCCCCAAACATCTTCTTACTCTTGGCCAATACTACTTTGTTGATGTGCCAAGAGCAAAGAAGGTGAGACGATGATGGAAATACTTATTCGATGACACTAATAAGGCCTAACTCCCGATCCGTAACAAACACGTCAGGTTTAGGTCACCCATCCAATATGGATATCAAGTTCTCAAGTGCCCAAACATAATTTGCATGAGTCTCCGATGATATGAAAGCAAACCCAACGGAGAACGTCAAATGCGTAGAAGTGATGCCAACAATCTCCAATAACGGCTTTCGATACCTATTTGTTTTGTAAGTGCAATCCATCAAAATTACCGATGAGAAACACCTTAGCAACTTTATTGAATCAGGATGCGACCAAAATAAATCAGTGACGAAATTCTTATCGGGATGCTTCCTATGCCACGACATCCACTTATTCTTCTCCAATATGTGCAATAGTTGTTTCATTTGAGTCCTCCCACCCGCATCCTCAATTCAGATTTTTGTCGTGCATTATATATTGTCCGCATTGTCGATACGTTTTTAACATCCCTTTGCTTCAACGTATTGAGGATATCTCTTGGCTTCACATTACCCATAGTCATCTGCACCACAACCACCTCCTCACCCTTATCCAATCTTCCTGCAAATGAGTGGCCGTCCAAGTTTTTGGCGGGGTCGTGATTGTGCCTCCTACATATGACAGTGACATACCACAAAGAATCAACATTTTCCTTGATGTTAATAAGGAAAGGGTATCCACATTTCTTTGTACCAGTTTAAGTCCGCCCCGTTTCCTCTTTTTTTTTTCAGTTCTTGGTTTCAAAGCAATTTTAGCCGCTTTACCCTTCCCTACTCTTTATGACATTCCCCTATATGTACCAGACCTCTCACAAGCAAGTTTGACCCTTCCCCTGCGCTTAATCCCTCCGGCATCAGAGTGCTTCGTTACTAGCACAAACTTGTTCTCACGACCAATCATTTGAAGCTATGAAATAGCCGATTCTCTAGATGGGAATGGCCTACAAGGAGTAAACGCATCCTTGTACTCTGGAAATAAAGTTGAAATCGGCATTACCTGCAATGCATACATTGTAACATTACGACTCAACCAAATTGCACAACAAATTTACCAAAAAACCCACAAAAACGTATTTTCGGTAGTACAGGTCTGCGAGCCTGAACCAATTCTCGTTCAATGGCAACCGAGATTTACGTGATAGTCTCAGTAGTTTTAACCGAGACTATATCATTTGTTTCGGTGACAGCATGACCGTGACTTACTCATAAGTCTCGGTGGCTCTTGACCGAGACTTATGTATAAGTTTCGGTCCCGCGAGGCCGAAACAATTACGCCCGTGCAACTTCGACTGAAAACATGAAAAACCAAAAAAAAAAAACACAATAAATTTCACCAAATACCTATTCTTATTCCTCCTCTTGCACCATTGCAGTACATTCGTCCATTTTATAGTGGAAACAAGTTCGGATTGGTCGAATTTACCAAACCCTACATTGACAAACCAAATCATCAATTTCACTGTGTAGAAAAAAAAAACAGTTCGTTCAAAGCTTCATATGGTTGTAAAACAGTGTTACCTCGCTATCGGATGATGTGAAGACGTAAGAATCGATACACGCCGAACAAACAAAATTGTGGCTTTAGGTTTCACTTGAGATCCAATGTGGTGGGGTGCCCCAAAATTGATTTGAAAATGTGTTGTGAGATTGGAGAGAGTATATATGAAGGGGCAATAGAGTCATTTACATCAAAGTGTAATTTAGAGGGAAAATGACAAAAAAAATTGGGTGCCTTCATGAATTGGTGGGGTGCCCATAGCGGCCCTAAAAAAGAACTAGGCCTTTCATGCAATATCAAAAAAGGCAAACATCAATACAACATCTCTCACGAAACCCTAACCAGTGCTGCACCAACAATAGATATACAAATATGGGCCTGTGACCATCTTCGTCTCAGGTCCCCCCTCTTCCCGTGCTCCTCTCCGCCCCTTTCTCTACTCCTGCAACTCCCTTACCTCATATCTCTCTCTCTCTCTCTCTCTCTCTCTCTCTCTCTCTCTCTCTCTCTCTCTCTCTCTCTCTTTTTGTTATCACCTCCTCCTTCCCACCCAACCACCTTCCCCTGCACTCTCCCTTCCATTTCTTTCTTTTCTTCTATTTTTCTTTCTTCCTATCTCTTTTTCGGCAATCGACTCGGTAATGGCTAGTTGATGGTGCATTTTCGTTGTCACCGATGCAGATGGCCCAATTTTTTCCTATGTTTCCGAGTCAGATGAAGGGGTGGCACTGAGACAACATTGTTGGTCTTCGAAGTCACCAATGGCGAACATCGACATTGACCTTATGTTGCAAGAGACCGACGTCTTGGTGGTGTGTGTAACTACAATGGTGGGAGAACCAGTAGTCTTATTGTTTTCCTTTGTCTTGTTTTATAAATTTAAGGTTTTTTGCCCCTTTGTAGGTTTGTTGCTCCTATGTAGAGTTGTTGCTCTTTCTTTGAGAGGTTGTTGTCTCCTTACTCGGGGTTGTTGCCCTTTGTTTGTGAGGATGTTATTCCAAACTTCAAAGCATGTTTTAGGATCAAAAGAAATGGTTTAGATTTCTCTTTGTTTTTATGTTGGTTATAAATCTTCAATACACAATAGAGTATTTCATTAGGACAAAGTTGATAAAGATTATCTAGAAGTTATTGTGTTAAGTTAGTTGTTATGATAAGGTCCAACAAGATCAAGCCATTTGAAGATCCTCGAGATCAAGGATAAGATCTCAACCGATGTGGATACACTTAAGATCTCAACCGATAAGGATAAGATCTCAACCGATGTGGATACACTTAAGAGAACAGTAACATACCATAACCAACCAATCACCTACAGCGATGAAGTGGCATGCTCCTGTAACTGTTATTTGAATAGAAAGATCTTAAGACGGTTGATAAGAGGAAGATCAAAGTTATCCAAAGGAAGAGAGCTTCAGATGGACTAAACCAGAAACTCATATCAGATTAAGTGCACAAGTAACTGAAGAAACTTGTGGAGGTGATGAGCCAAGGTTGAGGATAAGCACAGTTTACTTATTGGATAGTTGGATGGCTCCAACACTAACGACTTGGAGAGTGATGAGGTTTCACAAGATCGTATTCCGATTTTAATATATTTTAGTGTGATATTACTATGAATTCCAAGACTTTTATCTCCATTTATACTCTAAACTTTTGTTTTTGTATTTTCATGGTAAGTACAGGCTATTGGACAAAAATGAGTTATTTTCCATAAAAATTCAGTCAAAAAGCTAGACATAGGCTCAACGCCTCACCAGCGCCTTCAACTGAATTGAAATTACCAGGGAATCGCTGGATAAAAGTTGACCAGATCAGAGGAAACTCATTAGAGACGTTGCGTATGAAGCCTTGTAAGACACATGAGAAAACGAAGCTCAAATTCCAAGAGGAAGGCTAATGCCTTATAGAGTAAAATATGGCACTGGCGCGGTGCTGAACATGAGTTGAGACAAAATCAAAGGAAAAATAGAGTATCGTAACGCTTTCTCAGCGATTCCCATCGCCATGGTGTTTACAATGTACAACACTAGGCAGATCTGAATATTGGAAGTTTCGTATTTTACGGATTTGCAATATTCAGGATTAAATTACCTCTTGTCACACTTCTACTATAAATAGGAAACCCTAGAACGAATTTAGATCTCTTCTAACTCTTTTTTTATCTCTTTTATTTTTAGATAAAAACATCCGAGGAGGGGAGAAAACTTCTTTTTGGTTTTGTTAGTGAGTTTTTATTTATGTTTGCACTGTGTTCTATGTCAATGAGTGGCTAAGTTTCATATTCTAGACTAATATGATTGAGTTCTATGAATTTAAGGATTCGGGAGGTTTTGTGCTTTCAATTTCAATGTTTTTTAATTCTAGTTTTCATATTCTAGATTACATTGTTTTTATGAGGTTTTTGGCTACAGTTTTTAACATTAAGTTTTTCTTTTCTCGTGGTGTAAGTGCACGTGCACTTTGATTTAGGTCAAAAAGCTATCACCAGTGATCTTACCACTGCTTGGTAAGGGAGATCACGTTAGGTGGCAAGTTGGGCCTTTTTGTGGCAATCGATGTGCCTTTGTATCGTTGAGATATGAGAGGGTAACAATGTATTGTAATCTCCACGTGACAGGTGGAAGAGTCTTGACGCTAGTTACTACTCATGATAGGTGTTCTCAAATGCTGCTAATCAATTGAAAATTTGCGCGAGCACTCAGGATTTTGCGCGTCTAATTAGTATGTGGTTGTGTCGCACGTTTCTTCCATTGACATGATGCGAACGAGGTGGCGAGAGTCACTATAAGCCTATCTATGAAAATTACTATCAAAGCAACATTTTAAAATCGACGAACGAATCTAATCCTTTAAATTTCAATACACATTGTGTTCTAAAGTTTTTACGTTTTTTGATTTCCGTTTTCTAAGCAATTGAGTTTTGTTTTCTTTGCATTTAATTCTTCGTGTAATTAAGTTTTTGTTTTCAAGAAAACCTGTTTTTATTTAATCTAAAAAGGAAAATCCCAATCCCTGCAGGCTTGACCTCGTACTTACTCACTACAAATCTAAGGTAGTCGGTGAGTTCGAGACTATTATTAGTGCCTTTGACGAGGCATACAAATTTTTGGCGCTGTTGCCGGGGATTGGTGTCGATTTGCTATCTTTTTGGTTTTTGTTTTGTTTTGTTTAGTTTTAAGGTTGTAAGTTACTGACGTTCACTTTCTGTAAAGAATTTGATTCCACTCTATCCGGAAGCTGACCAAACTTATAGAAAGAGGAACAGAGATAGCAAAAGAAGAGAAATGTGGCATGTGACTATAGATTCAAACAAAAAAGATCGTTGCGCAAGATGTTGGGCTGAACAACCAACATAATGCGAGGCATGGACTGAGGTAGGAAAGAGAGCTCACATTTGGAGAGGCTAATTAACACCGTGGAGGATCGTTACCTTTATGTATCGACTATCTTACTGCCACCAATCAGTTTGAGTTTAAATAAGGGTTGATACATAAATTCCCTGAGTTCATGGGAAAGAGAACAAATATTCTTAAAAGTTCCTCATAGAATTTGAGATGGTGGTAGTAGGCATGTAGCCTGCTATAGTTGATGCTGACTAAGTGAGACTGAAGGCATTTCCTTGTTGTTCGATTTTAATAGGAATTGGAATAAACTACATCAAGAATTTCAGGATGATTATATGTCAGCCAGAAAGATTACCCAGCTTAGGAAGCAGATATCTTACATTATTATAAAAAAATGATGAACCATTGTCACATTATTGGAAAAAGGTTCAAAAGATTGTGTAGGGCATGTCCTCAACACTGTTTTAGTGAGAAGTCCTTGATGGAAAATTTCTTTGAGGGATTGACTTATAATGAAAAATACTACTCAATACAATTTGCAATATGAGTCTTGCAGATATCACACCTATAAAGGCTAAGATATACATTTAGAAAATAGCTAATCAAGCCAAACAGTATTGTTCGACTAGTGAGAGAAGAGTAACAACATCTTCAGGGGGAAGCAGATTTTAGAATGATATGTTAGAACTCAAATCTACGATGATACAAATGATGGTTGTATCAGGGACATCGAAAGCCTGCGGTATATTTTCAAAGCCAAATCATTTCATATATCAGTGTCCCTAACTTTTTGAGGATGCTGGGGAAGTCAAGGCAACATGCTAATTTTCAGGGCCACCAACAGGACAATACCGACAGTAGAGTAATTATTATGGAGGAAAGGATAGGAACCCTAACTTCAACTATGTAGCTAGGAATCCTAACTACCAGAACTTTATGCCTAGAGAACAGTCAATGTAGTAGCTCCACCAAATCAATAACCCCATCGACACGTCCTACTTTGGAAGGAATGATGAAACAATTGATTTTGTCTCAACAACAATATGAAGTCAGGACTACGACTTCAATTATGAATTACAGTCTAGGATGTTAGATATGTTAGCTTAGATAGGCCAAGCCAACAATCAAGGGAAACTACCATCACAGGCTAATTCGAACCCTAAGTACATGTGAATGCGACTTCACATATCAACGCCATTTCAGCGGTCAAAACTGGGGCAAAGCTTGAGATAGGAATCGCTAGAGCAGAAGAACATGAAAAATCAGAAAAAGAGGAAAATGAAAAGATCAACTCGAGCAAGGGATGGATAAATACCATCAAGCACAAAATACCTACCTTCAACTACTAAATCCATCACTCTTAAGCTCTAATATCACCCATTTTCAATTCTCCATTATGTGGAGATCATTCTGAGCCATGAAATTGAAAGATTGGCGAGCACCTCGACAAAGCTGCGATTTAGGAGTTGCAAAATTCAAGCTTGCTAAGTGTCCGTTAGAACAAGAAATCTCCCCTTGAGCTCTTGGGAACTCATTCCCAAATCGGTAATGTCCCAAAACTTCCTAATTTTTGTGAATTTTGTTTTGGTTTTCTTCAGTAAATTCTAGCAAAATATTTGTTCAAAGAGTCAAATCAGTCCCTAAAACCATAGGGATTTTGTAGTTAGGATGGTTTGGTCAAGTTGTTTTTGGATTTTAATCAATTTTGAGAAATCCCGATTTTTTCGACAAAATGCCTATGTTTTTGGAAAAATTGGAATTTCAAGTCTAGTTTTTTATTTTGAATGATCAAATGACTTTAAATTGATCAATATATTACGAATTAAGTTTGGGGGAAAGTTCGGGAGCTTGTTATCAAAATTTGGGTTTCCAAAGTTTGATTTTTGGTGAAAATTCATTGACACCGTTGACACTTTGGTTGAAATTCGATTTGAGGACTGATTGTGCATGTCTATATGAGCGATGAATTGATTGAAATCAAGCATGCATCAATTTGGACTAATTTGAACTTTTGTATAATTTCGAGACTTTGACAATGGATTTTCACCGAATTTTCTCAAAACGTTGATTGACTTGGATTTCGAAATCCATATGTCATTTTTAGTAAACTTGTGTTTGAACTCAATATATGTGTATTTGCTGAGTGTATTAACTATGTGCTATTTATTCTTATGTTATGAATTTCATGCAGGTTATTGTGTGCTATTTTTATATTGTTTGTGTGCTTTGGAGAAAGGAGAGTGCAATGGTTCCGTAGGTTTAGCAAGAGGATGAGTGGTCGATTACCGCCACTTAGGGCAATAACCCACCCACCCACCCAACGCACATGAGTCTTATGATGAGTTCTTGTTTGTGAGTGATAAGGCCCAAAAGAGGTTTGACAATGACTTGAATAAGAAAAAGAAGAAATCCTTAGTTGAAAAGGGGTTTATCATAGGAAATCCTTAATATGAGAAAAGAGTGACATCGATCATCCGAGAGGGGGATGGGAGTTTTAAATTAGAGACTACAAAGCCTTAACCGAGCATCCCCATAACCCAAATCAAATTCAGGGATGTAAGCAGTTGGTTCGTGAGTTCTATGCGAATGGACACGTGACCAGACTTGGAGTGAGTGTGAGGGCGAGGGTGAGAGGAGTGATGGTTAGCAACATTCCTGAGGATATTAACAGCTATTATAGCCTACCTATTTTCGATGACTTGGGAGGATCGACTTGCCACACACGAGATATTTTCGATGACTTGGGAGGATCGGATTGTTTCCCCATCACGATTGGGTCTATTCCACTTTTCAGTACCCTAAGCATCTCATTAAGACCTATTTAAGAAGACTCTAAAGGCATGGTCTTACTTTTTCGATGCTTCTTTCTACCCCACCCCTTAGCATGGAGAGGTGACACAATGTCGATGTGCATTGCTATATCATATTTGGGCTCGTGTTAGATGCATCGACGTGAGGCGTATCATTTATGAGGTTATCAGAGAGAGGATGACTAGTGTGAATTTCGAGAATTTTCTAAACTGGATTAGACAACTAATTAATAATTTTCAGATTTGATTTGAATTTTAGGTATCCGAGGAGGGATCCACGCGTGACGGACCGAAGATCATAAAGTAAATTTTTATTTTTGTTTGTTGTGTGCCTATTATATGTATTATACCTTATTCATCGCGACAGGGTTCAAATTAGTGTTTAGACGCGTTGTCCGAGTATTTTGGAGTGCATTGCTATTTTTTTCAATTTTCGGACTAAATTAAGGTAGTTTTCGGGGTTTAATTTGGATATAAAAATAAGAGATAAACATGAAATAAAATAAAAATGGCAAATTACATGAAAAGGGCAACTGGTTTATATAGATAAGGATAATAAGTGAAGGGTGAAAGGGTAATTAGCCTACCCTTTTGATTCACAAATCGAAATCAAACCAGGTGGTTCACTTATCATTTTCACTTAGGGCTATAACCCACCCACCCACCCAACGCACCTGAGTCTTATGATGAGTTCTTGTTTGTGAGTGATAAGGCCCAAAAGAGGTTTGACAATGACTTGAATAAGAAAAAGAAGAAATCCTTAGTTGAAAAGGGGTTTATCATAGGAAATCCTAAATATGAGAAAAGAGTGACATCGATCATCCGAGAGGGGGATTGGAGTTTTAAATTAGAGACTACAAAGCCTTAACCGAGCATCCCCATAACCCAAATCAAATTCAGGGATGTAAGCAGTTGGTTCGTGAGTTCTATGCGAATGGACACGTGACCAGACTTGGAGTGAGTGTGAGGGCGAGGGTGAGAGGAGTGATGGTTAGCAACATTCCTGAGGATATTAACAACTATTATAGCCTACCTATTTTCGATGACTTGGGAGGATCGACTTGCCACACCCGAGATATTTTCGATGACTTGGGAGGATCGATTGTTTCCCCATCACGATTGGGTCTATTCCACTTTTCAAGGTACACTAAGCATCTCAATAAGACCTATTTAAGAAGACTCTAAAGGCATGGTCTTACTTTGTCGATGCTTCTTTCTACCCCACCCCTTAGCATGGAGAGGTGACACAATGTCGATGTGCATTGCTATATCATATTTGGGCTCGTGTTAGATGCATCGACGTGAGGCGTATCATTTATGAGGTTATCGAGAGAGGATGACTAGTGTGAATTTCGAGAATTTTCTAAACTGGATTAGACAACTAATTAATAATTTTCGATTTGATTTGAATTTTAGGTATCCGAGGAGGGATCCACGCGTGACGGACCGAAGATCATAAAGTAAATTTTTATTTTTGTTTGTTGTGTGCCTATTATATGTATTATACCTTATTCATCGCGACAGGGTTCAAATTAGTGTTTAGACGCGTTGTCCGAGTATTTTGGAGTGCATTGCTATTTTGTCAATTTTTGGACTAAATTAAGGTAGTTTTCGGGGTTTAATTTGGATATAAAAATGAGAGATAAACATGAAATAAAATAAAAATGGCAAATTACATGAAAAGGGCAACTGGTTTATATAGATAAGGATAATAAGTGAAGGGTGAAAGGGTAATTAGCCTACCCTTTTGATTCACAAATCGAAATCAAACCAGGTGGTTCACTTATCATTTTCACTTAGGGCTATAACCCACCCACCCACCCAACGCACTTTTTGAGTCTTATGATGAGTTCTTGTTTGTGAGTGATAAGGCCCAAAAGAGGTTTGACAATGACTTGAATAAGAAAAAGAAGAAATCCTTAGTTGAAAAGGGGTTTATCATAGGAAATCCTAAATATGAGAAAAGAGTGACATCGATCATCCGAGAGGGGGATGGAAGTTTTAAATTAGAGACTACAAAGCCTTAACCGAGCATCCCCATAACCCAAATCAAATTCAGGGATGTAAGCAGTTGGTTCGTGAGTTCTATGCGAATGGACACGTGACCAGACTTGGAGTGAGTGTGAGGGCGAGGGTGAGAGGAGTGATGGTTAGCAACATTCCTGAGGATATTAACAACTATTATAGCCTACCTATTTTCGATGACTTGGGAGGATCTGACTTGCCACACCTGAGATATTTTCGATGACTTGGGAGGATCAGATTGTTTCCCCCATCACGATTGGGTCTATTCCACTTTTCAGTACCCTAAGCATCTCAATAAGACCTATTTAAGAAGACTCTAAAGGCATGGTCTTACTTTGTCGATGCTTCTTTCTACCCCACCCCTTAGCATGGAGAGGTGACACAATGTCGATGTGCATTGCTATATCATATTTGGGCTCGTGTTAGATGCATCGACGTGAGGCGTATCATTTATGAGGTTATCAGAGAGAGGATGACTAGTGTGAATTTCGAGAATTTTCTAAACTGGATTAGACAACTAATTAATAATTTTCAGATTTGATTTGAATTTTAGGTATCCGAGGAGGGATCCACGCGTGACGGACCGAAGATCATAAAGTAAATTTTTATTTTTGTTTGTTGTGTGCCTATTATATGTATTATACCTTATTCATCGCGACAGGGTTCTAATTAGTGTTTAGACGCGTTGTCCGAGTTTTTTGGAGTGCATTGCTATTTTGTCAATTTTTGGACTAAATTAAGGTAGTTTTCGGGGTTTAATTTGGATATAAAAATGAGAGATAAACATGAAATAAAATAAAAATGGCAAATTACATGAAAAGGGCAACTGGTTTATATAGATAAGGATAATAAGTGAAGGGTGAAAGGGTAATTAGCCTACCCTTTTGATTCACAAATCGAAATCAAACCAGGTGGTTCACTTATCATTTTCACTTAGGGCTATAACCCACCCACCCACCCAACGCACCTGAGTCTTATGATGAGTTCTTGTTTGTGAGTGATAAGGCCCAAAAGAGGTTTGACAATGACTTGAATAAGAAAAAGAAGAAATCCTTAGTTGAAAAGGGGTTTATCATAGGAAATCCTAAATATGAGAAAAGAGTGACATCGATCATCCGAGAGGGGGATGGGAGTTTTAAATTAGAGACTACAAAGCCTTAACCGAGCATCCCCATAACCCAAATCAAATTCAGGGATGTAAGCAGTTGGTTCGTGAGTTCTATGCGAATGGACACGTGACCAAACTTGGAGTGAGTGTGAGGGCGAGGGTGAGAGGAGTGATGGTTAGCAACATTCCTGAGGATATTAACAACTATTATAGCCTACCTATTTTCGATGACTTGGGAGGATATGACTTGCCACACCTGAGATATTTTCGATGACTTGGGAGGATCAGATTGTTTCCCCCATCACGATTGGGTCTATTCCACTTTTCAGTACCCTAAGCATCTCATTAAGACCTATTTAAGAAGACTCTAAAGGCATGGTCTTACTTTGTCGATGCTTCTTTCTACCCCACCCCTTAGCATGGAGAGGTGACACAATGTCGATGTGCATTGCTATATCATATTTGGGCTCGTGTTAGATGCATCGACGTGAGGCGTATCATTTATGAGGTTATCAGAGAGAGGATGACTAGTGTGAATTTCGAGAATTTTCTAAACTGGATTAGACAACTAATTAATAATTTTCAGATTTGATTTGAATTTTAGGTATCCGAGGAGGGATCCACTCGTGACGGACCGAAGATCATAAAGTAAATTTTTATTTTTGTTTGTTGTGTGCCTATTATATGTATTATACCTTATTCATCGTGACAGGGTTCAAATTAGTGTTTAGACGCGTTGTCCGAGTATTTTGGAGTGCATTGCTATTTTTCTCAATTTTTGGACTAAATTAAGGTAGTTTTTGGGGTTTAATTTGGATATAAAAATAAGAGATAAACATGAAATAAAATAAAAATGGCAAATTACATGAAAAGGGCAACTGGTTTATATAGATAAGGATAATAAGTGAAGGGTGAAAGGGTAATTAGCCTACCCTTTTGATTCACAAATCGAAATCAAACCAGGTGGTTCACTTATCATTTTCACTTAGGGCTATAACCCACCCACCCACCCAACGCACTTTTGAGTCTTATGATGAGTTCTTGTTTGTGAGTGATAAGGCCCAAAAGAGGTTTGACAATGACTTGAATAAGAAAAAGAAGAAATCCTTAGTTGAAAAGGGGTTTATCATAGGAAATCCTAAATATGAGAAAAGAGTGACATCGATCATCCGAGGGGGGGATGGGAGTTTTAAATTAGAGACTACAAAGCCTTAACCGAGCATCCCCATAACCCAAATCAAATTCGGGGATGTAAGCGGTTGGTTCGTGAGTTCTATGCGAATGGACACGTGACCGACTTGGAGTGAGTGTGAGGGCGAGGGTGAGAGGAGTGATGGTTAGCAACATTCCCGAGGATATTAACAACTATTATAGCCTACCTATTTTCGATGACTTGGGAGGATATGACTTGCCACACCCGAGATATTTTCGATGACTTGGGAGGATCGATTGTTTCCCCCATCACGATTGGGTCTATTCCACTTTTCAAGACTCCCTAAGCATCTCAATAAGACCTATTTAAGAAGACTCTAAAGGCATGGTCTTACTTTGTCGATGCTTCTTTCTACCCCACCCCTTAGCATGGAGAGGTGACACAATGTCGATGTGCATTGCTATATCATATTTGGGCTCGTGTTAGATGCATCGACGTGAGGCGTATCATTTATGAGGTTATCAGAGAGAGGATGACTAGTGTGAATTTCGAGAATTTTCTAAACTGGATTAGACAACTAATTAATAATTTTCAGATTTGATTTGAATTTTAGGTATCCGAGGAGGGATCCACGCGTGACGGACCGAAGATCATAAAGTAAATTTTTATTTTTGTTTGTTGTGTGCCTATTATATGTATTATACCTTATTCATCGCGACAGGGTTCAAATTAGTGTTTAGACGCGTTGTCCGAGTATTTTGGAGTGCATTGCTATTTTGTCAATTTTTGGACTAAATTAAGGTAGTTTTCGGGGTTTAATTTGGATATAAAAATGAGAGATAAACATGAAATAAAATAAAAATGGCAAATTACATGAAAAGGGCAAGCTGGTTTATATAGATAAGGATAATAAGTGAAGGGTGAAAGGGTAATTAGCCTACCCTTTTGATTCACAAATCGAAATCAAACCAGGTGGTTCACTTATCATTTTCACTTAGGGCTATAACCCACCCACCCAACGCACCTGAGTCTTATGATGAGTTCTTGTTTGTGAGTGATAAGGCCCAAAAGAGGTTTGACAATGACTTGAATAAGAAAAAGAAGAAATCCTTAGTTGAAAAGGGGTTTATCATAGGAAATCCTAAATATGAGAAAAGAGTGACATCGATCATCCGAGAGGGGGATGGGAGTTTTAAATTAGAGACTACAAAGCCTTAACCGAGCATCCCCATAACCCAAATCAAATTCAGGGATGTAAGCGGTTGGTTCGTGAGTTCTATGCGAATGGACACGTGACCGACTTGGAGTGAGTGTGAGGGCGAGGGTGAGAGGAGTGATGGTTAGCAACATTCCCGAGGATATTAACAACTATTATAGCCTACCTATTTTCGATGACTTGGGAGGATCGACTTGCCACACCCGAGATATTTTCGATGACTTGGGAGGATCGATTGTTTCCCCCATCACGATTGGGTCTATTCCACTTTTCAAGGTACCACTAAGCATCTCATTAAGACCTATTTAAGAAGACTCTAAAGGCATGGTCTTACTTTGTCGATGCTTCTTTCTACCCCACCCCTTAGCATGGAGAGGTGACACAATGTCGATGTGCATTGCTATATCATATTTGGGCTCGTGTTAGATGCATCGACGTGAGGCGTATCATTTATGAGGTTATCAGAGAGAGGATGACTAGTGTGAATTTCGAGAATTTTCTAAACTGGATTAGACAACTAATTAATAATTTTCAGATTTGATTTGAATTTTAGGTATCCGAGGAGGGATCCACTCGTGACGGACCGAAGATCATAAAGTAAATTTTTATTTTTGTTTGTTGTGTGCCTATTATATGTATTATACCTTATTCATCGTGACAGGGTTCAAATTAGTGTTTAGACGCGTTGTCCGAGTATTTTGGAGTGCATTGCTATTTTTCTCAATTTTTGGACTAAATTAAGGTAGTTTTTGGGGTTTAATTTGGATATAAAAATAAGAGATAAACATGAAATAAAATAAAAATGGCAAATTACATGAAAAGGGCAACTGGTTTATATAGATAAGGATAATAAGTGAAGGGTGAAAGGGTCATTAGCCTACGCTTTTGATTCACAAATCGAAATCAAACCAGGTGGTTCACTTATCATTTTCACTGTGGTGTTCTTTGTTCATCACTGTTCTTCGTCTATCTTGCCTTCTTGTTTCTCATCCCACTATGATCTCTCGTACTCCCGTCTCTCTGATTCCTTTATATCTATCTCGATTAAGAGAGAAGCTGTGACTGGTGGGTACGTTGACATCAAGGTGAGTAAATTGAAATAAAACATTGATTTGAGATGAATGTGATTAATCAATTATGGACTAAGGTTAATTTTGTTTCAAATTCGAAACATGAGTTTATGGTTTTGTGATTGTTGTGAATTAAGAGAAATGAGGCGGTGAGGAAAAGTGATTTAAACAACAACAAAAACAGTAACAACAGTGGCAAGACACACAATTAGGGGTGCACATGGATTGCACTAATCCGTGGATCCAGTCCAATCCGAACCAATTATCACTAATTGGATCAATTTTTTAACCCCGACTGGATCAGATTGAAAAATCACTAATTCGGTTGGACTGGATCGGATTGCGGATCCTACATTAAAAATTCGCGGATCCAATTTGATCCAATCCATTTATCACATCAACACATATACATATATGATCATATGTACTATATTATCTCAAATAACATTAACCTAAACTATCATGTAGAAATTATGGTATCTCAAAACTATGCTTGTTTTTTTAACTTTTTAATTACACTTCATACTTTTTTTTGTAGGTTGTATGTTGCAACGTGCACCTTTTATGTGCTTTTGTAAGGGTGTATGGTGCGGATTTGTGAATAATATATTTATTTATGTAGGAACTTGCATTTTAAAGGTTATTGTGATGACAAGTTTGTGAAAAATATGCTATAAATAAATTTTTGGGATGTATGTTATAAATTTGTCATTCACGAGATGCATGACTTTTATGATTCATATGATAAAGTTTAACTTTATGAATTTTTTGATAGAAAAATGTCAATCCGCGGAACTTGATAAAGTCTGGTCCGCATTTTGCAAGTTGGATTGAGTTGGATTGATGAATTATTTGGACTGGACTGGACTGTAATTTCTCAATCCGCAATAATTAGATTGGATTGTGGATTGAACCTAATTAGACTGAATCCAATCCGTGTGCACCCTACACACAATAACGACACAATAGGACAGTTGGTTTCGATGAGGGATGTGAGGCGAGGCTAAGAAGAAGACGATAAAGAAGAGAGGGAATCAAGAGACCCTTGCCTTGAGGGACCAGTAGGAATGATGGTGGTGAAGCCATTGAAACATAACAGAGGAAGCCTCTGTTTCGTTTATATGGCAGTAGTGAGGTGAAGGGGATGATCCCTTAAACCAGGTCAAACCGGGTTCTACTCAACTGACTGAACCAGGCTTAGTTCAAGGGATCAAACCCCTTCCCTTAAAAAAAATGTTTTAATTTACAAAATAAAAAGAAAAACCCTGGAAAATAGTAAAAAAATTAGAAAAATAGGATTTTGACCAAATAAATGAGAATTTTGGGATTTCTATGAAAAATATGGAGAAGTTAGGATTTTTCAGGAAACTTTTATTCGTGGTTGTCTCGTAAAGCATAATTTAGACCGATTGAGCTTCAAACAAAAAATTGGGTTCGAAAACCATATAATTTGGTTTTTGAGGTGAATTAGTGATATATTATTGTAATTGGGAATCAAATTATGAAATCGAGGTTTCGAGGAATGTTTGGAGTATTTAAAAGTGTTGTCAAGATTTTAAGGAGATTAAACACCGACATTACTCAGGAATTTTAAGAGATTGTTAAAAAAATAATACAATTTAGTCGAGACTCATAAATTATGATTTTTTATGATTTAATAGGATTTTTGAAACAAAGGAAACCGAGGAGAAATGTGCGAGTGAGGACCCATTTAACTAACTTGCGTTGGTTTGATAGTAAGTAAACAATATTTATTTACTTTTTACAGTAAAATGGTTTATATTTTCCACGGTGAGGGAGTGAAACTCTTTATCATGCATTCATGGCATTCGGATAGAGTTGCCCTTGCTTTGGTCGTAAGAGCTTGAGGTGTTCCACTCCAGACTAGACGTACTGCAGGCGTATAAGGTGGGTAATGTCGACTCTGAGGTAGCATGCATTGAACTCATAGTACCGTTCTAGGTTCACTGTGAGAGGGCCCGTTCGTTATAAGCTTATAACATGAAATGGGGATTCATGTTGTGTATTTAATTCAATATTTCGTTTATTGTGCAATACTCATATTATCTCTTGTTATTACCTATTGTACGAAGCAAGGTAGATATTTACTTATCTGACACTATTTATTTTTTGCACACTGTTGTTTGGTATTCTCGAAATGGCTTTGTCAGGTTCTGAGGCTAAGGAATACCGAAAGAGAAAGAGGAAGCTAGATGACTTCTACTGAGAAGCTCTTTTCCCTTTGCATGTAATTATTGTTTATATTATTTTGTTTTAGGTTTTCAGGGTGAGCGTATGACTTGAATCACTTGAGAAATAGCTTGAGAAGTTCATGAATTGTGCTAAACTAGGTTTGAAACTTAAATGGTTTAGTTTTGTATTATTTGAGGTTTTGAAACGATTTTAGTCTCAATTTGAGGTTGAGAGTTGTAATTAAGGTTTATAAATTGTAGTTCACTTTATAATTTAAATTTGATATCATATTGTGAACTATAGGGAGTTGTGAGTCTTTTAGGCCGCTCCCCATTATGTTGTATATTAGTTTTTGGGTGCCGGCAATCCAAAATTAGAGGAGGAGTTGCCAAAATTATTATAAAAATATGAAAAACATTTCGTATGATTTCCTCGTTTGCTATAATTGAAAAATTCAAGAACTGAGGTTTAAATAACAATTCCAACATAGATTTGGAGCAATATAAGGATTGAGTTAAGAGTCATTTCGAGGTTTAAAGTTAACTGTACGATTTAGGTGCCTAATTAGGGTAATTAGCTTAAGTCAGGACTTAGTGAGACAAGTCCTGACAACTATGATAAATAATAAGAGTCTAGCCTTTCTTATCCTTATCACTGAACTATGCCGTTTGGCAGGAGTCCCTCTTGTCGGTTTTGAGTTTGATATCCTACCCAGTCAAAAATACACGACGATGACATCTTTCGGTTTAGTAAACTAGAGGAGGAGGACTTAGAGGATAAATAGGATATAGCACGTAAGGGAGCACGAGCAACAACACAGATGCAACTGCTGCAGGAAGAGACCCGGACTAGGAGAGCCGTGGGTAGAAGGAGAGGAGAATCTTTGTCTGCACCACCACTACCACTAGAAGGAGTACTGGAACATATGTCCAATGAGGATATGATTCTCCATAATGAGAGGGAAATTAGTTGTTTCTCATATCATGGGCAGATGTGGCTTCAACAAGTCCATAATCACCCTAATGAATCAACCATACTTATTCTGGACAATCCGTTCATCATACTTCCGGGCTACCAAGTTTACTGAGCCCATGAGGAGTATGGAGCCACTTCTTCCTCACATTCTTCACAGATAGTGCAGACTCCGTACCATACTCAGCAAAGGACTTTGTATCAGAGTGAGCAGCTGCATGATAGCTCAAGTGATTCTGAGAGTTGATTTTACTATTTATGCATGTGTTTGAGAGAGGAATTGGAAAACTTGTTACTAATTCAATTTTGTAATGTATTTGGAGGATGTATAATATGATAAATTTTTAATATCACTACACATCACATCATTTGAATACATTTTCAGCTTTTCATATATTTATTTAGTTTCATCTCGTTCATACCATTTTCTTATCTTCCATTATTATATTTCACTTATTCTTTTTGAATGTGTATTTGTTGTCTTACTTTCTTGAACCTTGAGGACAATATTAAGGATAAGTCTGGGGGTATGCAGGTATGCGAGTTGATGGCATGCATGGATGAACCATGAAAATTTATGGTAAAGAATTTCGTAATTTTTTGAATCTTTTTTTGAAGATTAATATTTAGGTAGGTTGTTTACACATTTCCATACTTGTGAATTCTTTCCTTTTGTTTTTACATCCATTGTTTTGAGCTTAAATGAATGCCCAACTTGAGCTCCGGATAATGGTAGACAATTTGAGAATTCAATTATGGATTGATGTTGCCAAAATGGACAATAACTTAAGTAGAGTTTAGGTGAAAAACTTATTGTTGTGATTTGTCCACCGTACCGAGTCTACACTAAAGAGTGCTAGTGTGGAGTCAAGGACAAGAGTCAACTAAATCTCTAAAGATTCCAGGATATGTTTGCAATCCATTTACAACTGAGTAATAACTTAAGAATAAGTCTGGGGTAAAATATAAGCCTTGTTTGTCTAAAACTTTTAACCTTTAACCGACCTATGAGCCAACATAAACCTAACTCTTTCATCACCTTTCATGAAACCTATAAACCATTAGCCTATAATCTTTTACCTAGTTGAAAGCTAGTCATATAACTTAAGTCATTGAAAAAAGACATGAAAAAATAGAAGAAGAAAGAGAAAAGAAAAAATTATAAGAGTGAAATATTGTTTATATACCCAAAATAAAGGGAAATTGATCATGATGAAAAGAATTTCAATAAATCAAGTCATGATTAGAGAGTTCCACCTAAAAAGGGTATCCAAATGAAATGGAACAGGGTGCCGTATGGTTAGAAAAATAAGTGTCCCATCTTAAGCGGTATCCACAGGAAACGAAGCAGGGAGTCGGATTGTTGGATAAAGGTGAGGGTTGCACGATATGAAAAGAAAAATTAAGGTTTAGTGTAAATCATTTTATGTTCTCTGAAAATCTTTTGACAAGTCTAAGTCTTAAGTTTTCCAACATTTTGAATCAATGAATTACTTTTCTTTATCACAAAAACCAAACCATTATAACCTAAAAGAAAGACACATTGACTCCAAACAATGTTTTGAATGTGTCAGTGGAATGATTGTATAAGTTCAATTTATGGAATCTTAGTATTCAATGCTCTATTTAGAGATTGCAAGTTTTTGGCTTGTTAAAAGTTCTGAAATAACTCATTCTTAATTGATAACTTTAGTCTTGACGAAGCCCAGTGTTTTGCAGAATATTCTTTAAGAAAGTAGCCAAAATATCTTAACTCAAAGTAATTGGCTTTGTTTAAGTGTTCTTATTTTCATTTGGCACATTTGTGAAAAACTGGACAAAACCATTTAAGTTAGAGTAAGGTATTAGTGAAGCTGCAAGGTATCTTATGAATGTAATTTGACTATCTTATACTCCATTGCTCGGGATGAGCAACTTTCTAAGTTTTCGGGTATTTGATAAGTTGCCAATTGCGCTATATTTTAGTATGATATTACTATGAATTTCAAGAATCTTATCTCCATTTTTACTCTAAAATCTTTGTTTTTGTATTTTCAGGGTAAATACATGATATTGGATAACAAGGAGTGATTTCCCATAAAAATCCAGTCAAAAAGCTAGACATTGGCTCAATTCCTTAGCAATGACTTTAAATGAACTGAAATTGCCAAGGAATCGCAGGATAAAACTTGATCGGATAAGAGGAAACTAACTATAGACATTGCGTATGAATCTTTGTGAAGACCCAAGAGGAAAATGAAAATCAAATTCCAAAAGGAAGGCCAGCGCCTTCACAACACCTAGGAGTGTACATACGGCACTAGCACGATGCTGGACATGCAGTTGGGTTATTATCGAAGGAAAAATAGAGTATCATAGCGCCTTCTCAGCGATTACCGGTGCCTTGGTGTTTACAACTTATAGGGCTAGGTAGATCCGAAGATTGTCAGTTTTGTATTTTACGAATTTGCAATATTCCGGATTAGATTACTTGTGATCGCACTTCTACTATGAATAGAAACCGTAGAACAACTTTAGATCCCTTCTAACTTTTTTTTATCTCTTCCATTTGAGAAAAAAACATATGCGGAGGGGAGAAAACTTCATTTAGGTTTTTTTAGTAAGTTTTTATTTATGTTTGCATTGTTTTCTATGTTAATGAGTGGCTAAGTTCCAGGTTCTAGACCAATGCGATTGAGTTCTAGAGATTATAAGGATTCAGGAGGTTTCGTGCTTTCAATTTTTATATTTTTTAATTCTAGATTTTTGTATTCTTGTTGACGTTGTTTTTATGAGGTTTTTTGTTACGACTTTTAACCTTAAGTTTTTCTTTCTAGTGGTGTATGTGCACTCCGATTTAGGCCAGAAAGTTATCGTCAGTGATCTTACTACCGCTTGGTAAAGGGGATCACTTTAGGTGATAAGTAGGGCCTTGTCTGTTGGCAATTGATGTGCCTTTGTATCGTTGATATATGAGAAGGGTAGCAACATATTATAATTTCTATATGATCGGTTGAAGAATTCGACGGTAGCTACTAGTTATGGTAGGTGTTCTCACAAGTTTAATGTTGCTAGCCAATTGAAAATTTACGGAGCATTCGAGATTTTACGGGTTTAGTTAGTATGTGGTTGATAAGTGTTTAATTAAACTTATATATAAGGTTGGTTTATATGTATATCAAGTATAAATATCTTGAAAAATGAGCTCTAATTGATGGCATTAATTTATTTTTAGGTCTACAAGGTATAAATAGATGAAAGAGTGATTTCATGATGAAATGAGAAGAAAAAATATAAAAGTATACTTAAAGCCATATGAAGACACTATAAAGGCATGGAGAAGGCTTGGAGACTAAGGAAGAGAAGTTGTAGAGGTGATGGAGTGGCAACGCAGTGGGGTTACACATACATCGCCGGACATTATACACAGAGCGCCGAGCCTACTGAGAGGAGAAATTACACACAAAATGTCAAAGTTGTGGCGGCGCTGTGTCTTTACACAGACGGCGCAGATAACTTATAGATAGCTTCGGGACATAAAAATAGAAAGTCTTGGGGTTCTAGTTCGTTTGGAGTTGCTAATTAGGGTTTTTAATTGTATTCTTATGATTCTTAGGAGTATAAATAAGTATTAGAACGTAGTAAACACATACATTAAAACCAATCACCATAGTTTTACATAGAATATCATAGTTTACATGGTTTTTTTAGTATTGAGAAGTGTTTTGGAGGATAAGACATTGAAGACTCCACTAGTGGTTATTCGGTGTTACTTATTTGATTTAATTGAAGTTATTTGATTCAATCGTTGATTGCAATGAATACCATGATGTGTATGTTGATCTCAATGATGAGTGAGTAGTTTATTTATCATAGGGATCAACGGATCCTATAGTGTGAATGCTATGCTTAAAAAAATATGAATGGATTATAATGATTAAAAAAAGAAATGGTTAGAACTTGTATTGATTCTATACGTAATGCTATGAACATCTTGATCACATGTTTGTTAATTAGACGTTTTAGGAGTTACCATGGAAATTAGAGCTTTTAAGCCGGATATGAACAATACAAAACATCGATAAATAGTTATTTATTAGGAAGGCACAAATAGTAAACTTAAGTGGTTATGAGTCTAAAAATTTGGAACTTAATGCTATGTGAGACTTACATTATTCACACCGATAGGTGGAGTTCTAGTTTGCATATTAGGATCTTTTCCACTACGACAGTGGGTTGAAGTGAATATGAAGAAAATATGTCTATTCTAATTGGGTATTGCACACACATAATGAATATGAAGGAAATGTAAGATGAAAGCAAAGTAATTCATTTCCTAGGTGAAGTTGTGAACTAAGAGTCTTCTCAATATTAGAATACAAGTTATTTTACATTGTTTTGTATAATAGAGTAATTTAGTTTAAAATCAATTAAAAAGAAATCTTTTTAACAATAGAGTGAACTTAACTAAGTGAACCGTGTCCAGATAAACCTTTCCCAGAGCATGATATTCGTAATCAACCTTTGTTGATCACATTATTACTACAATTGAACCATTATACTTGCGATTTTGAGGTTAGTGGTTGTGTTGCACGTTCCTTCCATTGACATGAGCAGAACGAGCTTGCGAGAGTCACTTTAAGCCTATCTATGAAAATTAGTACCAAAGCAACATTTTAAAATCGATGAACGAATTCGATCCTTTGAATTTCAATTCATAGAGTGTTTATATTTATTGATTTATGTTTTCTAAGCAATTGAGTTTTGCTTTCTTCCAATTTAATTCTTAATGTAATTAAGTTTTTGTTTTCAAGAAACCCTTTTTTATTTAATCTAAAAAGGAACATCCCAGTCCCTGTGGGTTTGACCTTGTACTTACCTCACTACAAATCATAGTAATACATTATATGATTATAATTTTTTTATAAATTGCATTGATCATTGCTATTGCATTAACTTTTGTACATGCATACACAGGGGGAGGATAATGTCGATTCAAGGCTCCTTATATTGTTTATTATACCGTGGTTATAGGGGGAGAACACTATATTATGCTTGAGGGGCTGGAGTCACTGATACTTTGCATCACATGGTTATCATGAGATCACGTTGAACTAGATTGTAATCCCGCAATCTAAAGGAATGAGACTCATTTGGTTATCCTCTTAGTGCATGAGTCCTTATTACTGTTTACTTACCATTTTTGAAAACCGTCATCTGATTATGGTCGGATAACAAAAATGGGATGAACTCACGATTGTATTTACATTCCTTAGATTATATTGTTCGTTTAATCTCTTGGATTATTATGTATTTGATTATTACAGGTGTACTAGATAGTATGAGATTTACTCATATGACATTATCTAATTTTTATAATTAGGTAATGACGGGTTCGAGCAGCAATAAAGGAAATGGGAAGTTGTTAGATTTTCTGTGACTTGCTTAGTTTCATACTTTCTATACATGTATTGGTTTGAATATAATATAATGTATAAATGGGTTCTTCGGTTCATGTGTGTTTAAGACTTCTTTTGAAATGGTTGTAACGGTTTTGGGACGGACTGTGATAATTGTGGAGCTAAAGTAATGTTGGTTTAAGGATTTTGATATCCTAAATTAGGTTGGAATGAATATATATATTATGTTGATGCAATATGTATTTTTATGGGTGGTTTGTGAGTCATTCGACATTTGCACTGAGCTGAGCAGGTTTTGTTGAAGATTTTTGAAGGCTAAGTTTTTCAGTATAAGCTTAGAAATAGAGGAGGTGCTGTCGAAAATTTTGTACGAAACTTTGAGGATAATATAATCAATCTAAATGAACTTTGAGAATGCGTGGCATTAGGAATATAATATCAAAATTAAAACAGACCAAATGACTGTATATTAACTCAATAATGGAATAAAATGAAGAGAATTGCTTCAACATGTTTACTTACCTCAAATGCATGTAATTCCTAGCCTATACCGGCTCTCGACCACTCTAAACTCATTTTCCACACCCCGTAAGTCCTCTCTTAGCTCCTGAGGTATCCTAACAAATTTAACTTAACTTATTTTAGGTTGGCTAAGTCGTTTTAAATTCTGATGTTTTACAATCATACCCATTAATACTTTGTTTTTGTTGAAATCTACTTTAATAAATAAAGACAATTTTGATGCAATAAACTATGAGTTGATTTTAATTACAAAAACATTAAAATTATGTGTTGTCGTACTGAAATATGTTTGTAGAGCTATGTCTTAGCTTTCTAGAACTATTATGTTTGCGCAATTTTGATAAGAATCGAAGGAGATGGAAATTTTACCTCAATGACTCAAAATAGTTTTTAATAATTCCGACCAACAACTTTATAAATTTCATTTCTCCTAAACCATAGCTTCAAAACTCATGATTTTTTAACTGAAGCCTAAAAACATATCCTAGAACATCATACTAAAAATGTGCTTAATCTAATAAGAAATGAGGGAATTATGCTCAAAATAATAAGACATTAGCAAAACTCTAAACCCAGAAATTGCAGATTCATCACAAAGTTGCAGAGAGTTTTTAGACATGAAAAAATTAGAATTTCAAAATCTTTCAGTAGGCTAAGGTCGTTCCCTTTTGAGTTAGCTTTCAAATGCCATCAAAATAAGTCCATTTCAATTGAAAATGAGGAAGTTATGACAAATTACAGAGGCTGGTTCATAATAACAACATGCAGAATTTCCAGTTTTATTTTACAACTTCATGAATTTCAAAAATTCATAACTTAATAAAAACAAATCCAAATCTAGAACTTCTTCATAGTAAAATTAGTGAAATCTCAAAAGGAATCTTAATATGGAATTAAATTTTGAAAAAAATTCATTTACCCACTAAAATTGCCGAAAAACCAAAACTGGACCAAAACTTATAATTTGACAAATTGAACAAAGTAGTAGTGTAGATTGGTTTACCTAGTGGTGTGACTTCCTTAACTTGATCATCACCTTCCCAATTCTCTTAGTTTCCATCAAAAAAATGTTGATAACCTCTCCAAATCTTCATTTCTCTTCCTTGCATGAAAATGGATTGGTTTTGCATGAAATCTCCACTAACATTGTTTATATAGTGATGAGATCTAATTGTGGCCCTTGATCTTGTTTACACACCATCTCAAGGATCATCTCATGGCTCACATCTTGTTCCTACAACCCACTAACTCATCCATACCAACACACATATTTACACCAAGTTATATAGTGATTATGACCATACGCATCCAGAGGTACATCAATGCATAGTATTTTATTTTCTTAACTTAGGCTTCATTTATATACATTCAACTACAGGCATATTAAATTAGTTATTTTTAATCACACTTAACTAATTTAGAACTCACCATATCAGTCTCTACCCTGGTCCCACGTCGGCACGCACCTTGAGGCGTGTCTCCGCTCGCGTGCCAAAATTACAAAGTACAATACTAAATAAATATACTCGGGTATAGTATACATACATACATCACACTAGGCATCCATCACTCAAAATTAATATATTTCTTGGTTCTCACACGAGTATTGGGACCATGTACCTGCTTTCGAGTCACATTACGGGTCGTTAACCTTGAATAGGGACTAATTTGCTATTAGTATATTTTGGGCCGTTACAACATCATGACATTAATTTGGTTAGAATTGACTGTTGGGTACTTTGAATTTTAAAACACAAACACTTGTTTTAATGTTTAATAGCTAATCCTAGCTATAATCATACCATTTTCCAAAGGAAAATTATTTTTTGACATTCTTTTGTTATATACATTTGCTACACAATGGTGTAGATACTCTTAAAATCAGTGGGGTCGATACATCTCAATCAGATCTACACTATTGTGTAGAAAATATATGTCTCCTAGAATGTTAGATTATCATCTTCCATTCCCAAATACTTTAACTTCTTACATGTTGATACTATCACTATGCCTTTCATTTTTAAGTTAGAAATTTCGTTGATCTTTTTTTTGTAACAACACATAACCCAGTTTTGGCAAACATCACTTCTAACTCAAGTATTTCAATTTGTTATATCATTTCCTTAGTTAATTCATAGAACCATTATACTCAACATTGTTTAATTAAGGGGCTTCAGTAGGAAACAATCGAAACCATTCAATACTTCTTTTTAGAAGTCTTATGATTGTTTGGAACCATGGATCTATTCCACTTCACTTTATTTTTTTATTTTGCAAAAGTGATAATACTTTACTTCAAAGTATTTAATTTTCATAGAAACCAGCTTAGACAATTTAACTAGACATATCACAATTCTATTGTGATTTTCCAATCACAATTCATTTTGTCTAATCAATTTCTATTTTTCAAAAATTGTCTCATTTTTCTTTTCATTGAGACTATTTTGGAATCAACTCTCAATTGGTTATGAATTTAAATCAAAACTTTATAGAATAGGTCTTCCTGAGTTACTAATCCAACGTACTAACCTCATCATAATATCTGAGATATCCATATCTTGTGCTCATACAAGTCTCAATTTTATTTTTCATGTTTAAGAAATGATTTTTCAAAGACTTAATTTAAGTCTATTTTGACATTTTCCTAAGCGTTTCACAAATTTGATAGTTTGATACTTTCAATTTAAAAGAAGCCCAAGTTCGACACTTACGTTTTTTAATCATTTAGACTTCTTTTATAACTAATTTCTCATTGGATTCATAACTGATAACTTTCATAAGTTATATTGGTATCGAACTAATTACAACACCTTTGTGTAGATTTCACAATTCTATTTCATATTTATTTACGATCAGTTTTGTTTCATAAGTTTATTCTCTCTCTTATTATTTGTTCCTAATCTAACTCGTCACATCGCACAAGTTAATTTTCAAACAAACTAGGAGAATAAACATTCTATCACATATCTTGCAATAATACATACTTACATAACAAACATGATATAATAACCAAATATCCCTAGCTTACAGTCACTTTCCAACTAATCGCGCTCAATCACTATTTGGTTCCTAACCAAAGTTTATCCTCAATTAAGCCAAACTTAGGCTCTAGAACCAACTCAGTCATGATATATCTCACTAAGTCCTGACTTAGCCTAATTCCCTTAATTAGGCACTTAAACTTTATAATAACTTTGACCTCAAAATACCTTTTCATTTGAATCCTTATAATGCTTTAAAAGTTATTTTAGATCAGCAACACACCTCAATTCTTAATTTATTTTATTAGAGCAAATTTGGAAATCATTTCGAATATTATCCGTATTTTATAAAGAATTTGGCAGCACCTCCCCTAAAAGTGGTCGGCCAAAAAATGCACCTTATAGATAGCAGAGTTGGGGAGAGGCCTAAAAGGACTCACAACTCCCCGCAGTTCACAATATATATTAAATTCAGACTTTATATACTTACTTAAAGTCTCTAATACCTTAGTTAAAACTTTACAATCCCAAAATAATCCAAAAAAGAAACATAAACCTCTCAACTTCTTTTAATTAATTTAAGAGACTCTCAAAATCTTTCAATAGTATTTCATGACCTACACTCACCTTGAAACCCAAAAGAGTAAATATAAACAAATTTACAACAATAAAGATTAACTTAAAACATTCACTTATATATTTGAGCTTTTTCGTTCTTCTTTGTCTTCAAAGAGAACCTGACATCATCAAAAACAACTCGAAGATGTCAGGTAAGTAAACTCCTACATTGCACTTTATTCCAGCAAATGTTAGTTCGAATACATTAAGACATATAATTGCATTTTCAAATAACGACAAATTTATATAACAACATGAAACCTTTCATTACTATTTAAGGTTCACGAACAGTTTGGTCGACCTAAGAATGAACTTAAAACAGTAATAAAAGCCCAATGCATGCTACTCAGAATCAACATAGTCCTCTTACATATTTACTCGCATCTAGTATTTTTCACCTATACAGTATACCTAGTCTCGACTAGATTTACTTGCACCTAGTCTATTTCACCTAGGCGAGATACCTCATCGAGATCGAACATGAGAATACGACCCGTATACCATGTATGCATGATCAAGAATAATGCAAAATGCAATGCAAACTAAATACAAATGCAAGTACAAAGATAAATTCCATAAAAAGTAAAGACCACTGTAAGGTTTACTTACAGTCAAACAAACTCTTTATTGGTAGCGAAATCTCACATTCAAATGCCCGAGTGTCATGCATAACAAATTTACTATTTGGCTCTATTTTATCCAATTTTGAAGTTGTATCCTTTGCCAAGCACCAAAATGTTTCAAGACAATGTTTTTATGAGTTTCTTATACAATTTCATATTTGTATCATTGAAATCAACTCATTAAAATCCCGAGACATCTCTTGCTAATATTTCTCGAGTTCCCACGTCTTGAAAAACCCATTTTAATTATAAAAAATCGTATTTAGAATCTTGACTCCATTTGACCATAATTTAAGTTATTACCCTGCTTCACAACAATCTTTAACCAACTATGTAAGAAAACCAAGAAAGATCTCTTAAAAATCCCTAAAACTCTATTTAAGTTTATTTTCCTAAATTCATTCGTCAACTACGACTTCACATCCATAATTTTCTCCAAAACCTAAGTTATAAAACTCTATAAAGTCAAATTTGAAATTTAAATCACAATCGGCGCATATAACACTTTACAAGATAAAAATCACGGTGTAGGAGCCTTGACCAATTTCAAATTATGATAAACAACCACTTAATTGACTTCAAAACTGATATGTAAAACTTTTTGAATCCTAATTTGGGGTTTTAAGTCCAATTGACTGAATTCACCTTTTCAAGAACAAATCCTGACTTTTAGACCTCAAAAAGTCTTAAATTTCTCCATATAATAGAAATAAACTAATTTCTTTTGTTCTTGTCCAAAACTCCATTTTTATAATTTTTCTTCTTTCTCATCTTGTTTTAGAAACTTCATTCTTCCCCGAATGTTTTGGCGTCTACCGAGCCGAGGCTTGGCCTCGCCTAGGACTCGGGTACTACCTTGGGGAGACCGACAATGGTCTTTAGCTCCCCCTAGGGATTGGTTTAGGGCAGTGCCAAGGCCTTCCTTGGGCTTGGCAGGAATGTCCTCCCTGATCACCATAGCAACAAAAAATTGTTCTGTTCTCTTTAAGAAATAACTGAACAACAAGAACAACATAGATTCATCATCACCCCCATCTCTCTGAACGGAGCCATAACTTGTCATCTATCAAAATTAACCAAACAATCTACTGATTTAACCAACTAGTTCAATAACCAACTAAAATTCATTGCTTACCTCAATTGTGGTTGATTTACACTGCTAACAAGTGTCACCAACATCCATTCCTTTCCATGAAGACCAAGATGGAGAGAGAGAAAGAAAGAGAGAGGTGAGGACATAGCAACTATGATGAGAAAGAAACGAAAAAAAGATAGAGAGTCGAATGAGAAGGGTGGGCATGTTTTTTATTTGATTGTGTTTGGGGTGGTCAAATGACTAAAATACCTCAAACTTACCCTTTTTCCTTTACTCTTCAACTGCCCTTCTAGGTAATTTCAATTTTCTTTTATTTTTCATGTTTATCTTCTAATTTATGCCTGAATCAAAGCCTCAAAAATACCCCATCTTTGTCAAAGATTGGGAAACTTCCCAATGTGCTCTAGTATACGCGGGTACTATGTCTAAGCCTCAACTTGACTCTATTTCACGACAACTAAAGTATAGTACAACACTAGACACACAACATACAAAAATAATATTTTTAATTTATGATTTATAGTCCATAATGTGTGGGTCCTACCTCAGATTCTTAAATCCCAATCAAGATTCAAAATCATTTAATTAGTCAACTAATCAAGTTTATGAAATTCTCGAATTTCACATTGTCTCTATCTCTAACTTTCTTTCATCCTTGTTTCCCAACACAGGGATTTATAGATGGTTCAGTTCTTTAGAGGAGAACAAAAATGATTTTTGCCAAAGAGGAAACTAATAACCCATTCACCGATAGGTTTAAGACCCTATCGTTGTCGGCTGATGAAGGTCATGGTAGATGAGTATGGTTTGATTAGGATGAGGAGATAATTATTAGGGTTTGATGAGGTTAAGAATCAAGTAGCGAAGGATTTAGAAGAGATTGAGCATGGATATCTGGAGCACTCGAGATCTAATGATCACGGTGTTGTTGTTGATGATCATTTTCTAATCTCTAGAACTAATAGGACACAAAGTCAGAGCGATCGTGATGAGTTTTTGGTTGGTTGTTCTTCGATGTCCACTGGGAAACTGCTCATTTCCAATAGGTTAAATCACCATAAAGCCTTCAAAACGTCGATTTGTTCAATTGTAGAATCTAATTATTTTCAAATTCTCAATCTCGATGCTTTTGGTGAAAGCTAATAAGTCGTAAGATATGCTATGTTTTTGTACACTTTTACTATGAATTTCGATACTTTTATCATCATTCATACTAATAAATCTTTATTTTTGTGCTTTCATGGTTAAAACATGTTATTGGACAAAAAAGAAGAGATTTTTCACAAGAATTAGTGAAAAAAGCCATGAGAAAGTTCAGCGCATCCAGTTGGTCAGACATCGCCATGGAATCGATGGGCTTAAATTATGCATATTTAAGATTTGACACTGAACTTGGACCAAGAAAAGCCTTATGAAGACCCATGAGAGAATTGAAAGTCAAAGAGTTAAGACACACACGGCACCTTCGCAGCACCTTGGAGTGTACGTATGGCGCTATAACGGTGCTGGCCTTCATTCAAAACAAATTGGATAGAAAACAGAGCATCGCGGCGATTTGGCAGTGATTCTTTAGTGATGTGTCTGATCAACGTACGACGCTGAACAAATCTAGGGATTTAAATCCAAGATTCGGTGGATTTTTTGGATTTAGTAAATCTATTCCATTATATTTACAACCCATATAAATACATAGGGTTGGATGTGCGAAAAACATCTCATCTTATCTTTTCTTTACTCTATTTTCTAAGTTTTGAAGAAAGGAGCTCTCTGGAGTTTTGGTTTTCCTATTTTTGGGTGTTTGTTATTTACTTTTAAGGTATTGTTTAGTTCGTTTTATTTTTGTAATTAGTTTATATGTGTACTAGTAGCTAAGTTCTCACTGCATTGAGAGTTTTCTATAGTTGCAAGTATTGATGATATGAGTTGTTCTTTAAAGTGAGTTTTCCTTTAATTGGAATCTTGTAACTTTGATTGTTTTAGTTACAAATCTTGGATTTTCATTAGATTAGATTGAACATGTTTTGCTTATGTAGTGGACAATGCATAGGTGGGTGTAAGAGATCTAGGTCATTGAACCTACCGCCGCTAGAAAAGGGGGTTTACGTTAGGTGACAAATAAAGCCTTGCTTGTTGGCAATCAATGTGCTCTTGCACATTCGAAGTATAATTTGGGTGACAATCCATACTAGTTACCACTTAGGGAAAATGTTTTCATTGAACGCTAAGGCTGCTAGCTTGTTGAAAGCCTACGACATATCTGGTGTATTTGCAGGTCTAGTTAGTATATTGTAGCATCGCTCGTTCCTACCATTGACAATGGAAAATAGAGTGTCCGCACTTGAACTTTTCTATGAGAATCTAATAGGATGAGTATCTTTTGCAACCAATGATTAAGTCAAGTAATTATCAATTGTGAAAATTCTCTCAATCCAAGCTTTTATTATATTATTGAGTTATTGTTTTTAGTTATCTATGCATGCTTCCATTGTTTAGCAAGTTGTTAAGTTTATTTCTTCTAGATTAGGATGATTAGAAATCCCCCTCTTTTTCTTTTAGTTGTAGCCTAGGAATCCTTCTCAGTCTCTGTAGGTTCGACCTAGTAAATCATAACTATAATTGGTGTTGCACGACGCGGCATCATTTTTTGGCACCATTGTCGGGGACTGTGTTAAATGATTTTTTAGATTAACATAAAAAATGAGCAAAGAAGAAAAAGAACTCACTTTTAGGTAAGTGAACCAGCTTCGATGAGGTTCTCAACCTCAATGCATAGAATTCCTTAACCAAGCCGGAGAGTTCATGTTAAAAACTGGACTTATCCAGAAACTTCTAACATTTCTTACGTAGCATCCCCTATCCCGATTAGGGCGATACTCGTCTTGAAACCCAAATTAAGCCTCGGTAACACAGCCAGACTTAAATAGAGCTAGCAGCCTCTCCTTCCATACATGATAAAGTCAACCTGTATATCTATATCGAATTAAGAATTCAAAATATACGCATCGAAAAATTAAGATTTTTTTGATAATTAAACTCAACATGTATATCTTAATTAATAATATGCCAGGTAGACTTTCATGAATCATCATCACCTACACTTCCTCAAGAAATCTAAACTAAGAAGTTCTACTAGTAGTTACATTCTCCTTGCATGTTCTTCTCCTGCTCAAGGCATTAGCAACAACATTTGCTTTGTCTGGGTGATACTCCAAAGGGAAATCATAATCCTTGAGGAACCGAAGCCATCTACGCTGCCTCATATTCAATTCACTCTGAGTAAACAATTATTTCAAACTCTTATAATCCAAAGTACTGTAAGTTTCTCACCATACAAATAGTACCTCCAAATCTTCAAGGCAAACACAACTACAGCTAGCTCAAAATCATGAGCTGAATAATTTCTCTCATGAGTCTTGAGTTGCCTTGAAGCATAAGCTACAACCCTGCCTTCCTACATCAGCATACAGCCCAAACCTGAATGAGAAGCATTAGTATAAATCACTAACTCTTTCCCTGATTCAGGTTATGCAAGAACAAGCGTCGTAGTCAAACTACTCCTCAAATCTTTGAAGGCAGCCTTGCACTCATCAGACAAAAAAATTCAACATCTTTTTGTGTTAGCCAAGTCATTGGCACAGCAATGTGAGAGAAACCATTAACGAATCGTCTGTAATAACCAGCTAGCCCTAAAGAACTTTGAACATATGACATTATGGTAGGAGTAGGCCAATCCTGGATTGCCTTAACCTTTGCTAGGTCAACAGATATACCCTCATCATTAACCATATGTGTAAGAAATTTGACATCTGAAGATCAAAATTTAACCTCTGAGTGGTGTGAATGCTCTTCCTGAGTCTTCTAATAGATCAAGATATCATCGATGAACACGATGATAAACTAGTTAATATATAGTTTAAACACCTTATGCATCAAGTCCATGAACATAGCAGGAGCATTAATGAGGCCAAACGGCATCACTGTGAATTTGAAGTGCCCATAACGAACACTAAAAGTCGTCTTCAAGATATCCTCATCCCTTATCCTCAGTTGATGATACCCAGACCTCAAATCAATCTTCAAGAAATATCAGGCACATTTCAACTGATCAAACAAGTCATTGATCATGGGCAATGGATATTTATTCCTGATAGTCACCCGATTAAGTTGTCTATAATCAATGCACATATGTAGGGTTTCGTCCTTCTTCTTCACAAAAAGAACTAGTGCACCCCATGGTGACATACTAGGATGGATGAATACTTTTTGTAACAACTCATCAAGCTGAGTCTGCAACTCTCGTAATTCCTTCGATGCCATATTGTACGGAGGAATAGATGTAGGTTTGGTGCTAGGAATAAGATAAATGATGAAGTCAATGACACGTAGTGGTGGAAGTCCAAGCAAGTTAGAAGGAAAAGCTTCTAGAAATTCACAAACCATGGGTATTTCACTAACCTTATGTTCCTGACCAGGCTCTCCAAATGTAACAACCCCTGCCATAACCTCTAAATCTTGAGGAGTAGCTTCCCTTCCATGAGTTGCAAGTCGTGAAGGATTATAACCCTTATAGACTATAATTTATGAAAGGTTAAGGATCTGAAAGATTACCCTTTTACGAAAATAGTCAATACTAGGCATGGTATGCCGATAACCAATCCATCCCTAGTAGTGCATCATACTCTCGGAACTCCATTACCCTTAGACAAATTGGGAGTTAATTTTCCCTAATTTTGACTACACATCCCTCGTAGATCAGGTTAGGATAAACTTTCTCACTCACTGATGTGCTCAAAATCAACAATGTACTGGCTATAACAGGTTTAAATTTCAACTCATCAACCATTGCACCAGCATTAATCAGTACATGCATATCTCGATCACAAATATTTAAAATACATTCCACAAGTCTCATGTTAGCCTTTGGATCAGCCTCAGCCACTACATGACTTTGTCCTCGTGTTAGTTGTGTTGTACAGCCTACTGATGCAGCTGGTGGCATAGAACAATCTCTCTAAATATGCCATACCTGCCCATACCGTAACATATCGTAGAAGCCCTCTAAGCAAACCCATTGACCTATGGAACTTGCCAAAATCTACTCAATTTCTATGATAAATGTGTTCTACTCTTGCCCTTACCTCCAAACTGAGGCGGTGGCAAATGTTGTTTGGCTACTGAAGCCTAAAAAATAGGTGGAACCGATGCACTAACAAATGTCGTCCATGCACACCCTGTCTGTGTAGTTGCTCTAGCTGCACTCTTCTATCTCTTCGATGGACAAAAATAAACAATTTTTTTGGTTCTTTAACTCCTAAGGAACTGTGGTGCTGGTGGTGGCATAGATATTGCTCCGGCGGATTTGGCTAATATGGCTGCTTCCACCTCCACTGCACTCTCAAATATAAATGCATAACTAGTACGACGAAGAAAGGAAACCACAACATGAATCTCATGATTCAGCCCACTGAGAAACATATCTATTTTGTTCTTTTCTTACTCCACCATCTTAGGAGCGAACTCGCTCAAACTCAATAAACCTTCACTCGTATTCACATACAAACATGGTTCCCTATTTCAACTGTATAAACTCAGTCTTCTTCATTTTCCCGACTGATTTTAGGAAGTATTACCTGTAAAATATGATCCTGAACTGTGGCCAAATGGTGATAATCTTCCCCTCTATCTTTAGGAAATTCCACCACTTCCAATCAAGTTTTATCAACAAGAATGGGACCAATTTAACCTTAAATTGGTCCTTAACATCTACAGAAACAAATCGTTGCCTCATCTCCAATATCCAGGTCTCAGTTACCCCTTCATCTATAGTGTCGTTGAACCTCATAATGTCATATTTCATAAACTCCATAAGAGCTCTAAGAAATGCAACCTTTTCAGAATCAATTGGCACCGCGGCAGTTGTCTCCAACACCTGAACATGCACTAGAACTAGTAGAGTAGAAGCTACTACTATCTCAGCTCTTCACTCAACTTTGCTAATTTCAGGAGTGGTTGCAAGTTGTGCCTCAGGTCGTTGTACAGGTGGCCCATTTTGAGCCACTAGCATTGCCATAAGCTCCGCTTGAGACTCCATAAGTTCCCTTATTTGATGCTCTATTCTAGATTTCATTGATCCTTGATTTCCTTATTACCCTGACGTCCAGGTCTCTGTGAACCCTCTTCCTAATCTGCCATTAGATTCTAAAATCAAATGAGAGATAAGACCATTAGGATAACATTCAGAGAACACAAGGAAATCATATATGTACTATACATAACAATAAGTGCAGCAAATAACATGTAATAATGTTTTTATTTTTCATGTTTCCCCTCCAAAACACGATAAAAATTGTTTATCATACCCTAAGCTTATTCATAACTTGAGAAAACTCTCAAAGTTAGTAAACTTAGGTTTTGGTACTAAGGCATATCAAAGCCAATACCCTTAAGTTTCGATATCAAATTGTATCCAAGTTATTCTCTGAACTAAGCTCTAATATGAAACTGTATCAAATGTATCACTTATTTGGATAATAATTCGAAAGTGAAAAGAGGCTTTGACAAATCTCTAACACCAAAATGTATCAGAGTTATTAAATGTAACAAAACCCTTAAACTCAGGCTCTTATAACAAGCTGTATCAAAGCTAATAACCTTAGGCTCTAAAGTAGGCTCTGATACCAAGGTGTAGCGTCACCTATCCCAATTAGGGAAATACCCGGCATAAAACCCTAATTTAGCCTCGGTAACCTAGCCAGACTTAAATAGAGTCAACAACCTCTCCTTTTGTACCTGATAAACTCAACATGTATATCTATATCGAATTAAGAGTATTATGCAATAACAATATGCACCAAAGATAACTGACAAGATTATGAAAAAAGCATATAATCCAATAAATAACATATGCAAGTCAAACTATCAATGACTATTACACTTGATTCCCATTACATTTTTTGTAAATCTTGGGTCCATTACCTACTGACGCCATTAATGTGATTGCTAAACCAACACATTAGTCGATTTGTTGTCTAAGTAATCGATTAATGTTCAATGGTTCTATCGCAAACCCTTAAATGAATATGTAATCCATGCAAACTGTTTATATAAGTAGGATTTACCATATAGGCCGAGAATCAAACCCATATCCTATATAACATATTCTCAATTTCAAAATTTACTCTTGTTGATCACATTAAACATTATGTTCCATTTAATAAACACATCACAATGAACATAGTCCCCTACTTAGTCCATAAACTATATGAACTACATATACTAATATATCCAAGCAACATTGATAAATAAGCGAATCCATACTTACATCGGTTTAGGTTTCGTTTCCAAATTTCCTAACTTTCCAGGTCACTCAAGCTTTCCTAGTGTTCCAAAACCTATCACAACCCATTTGTGGTTGATATAGCCCTAATACCCTATATTTAAAACCTCTAAGTAAGTCCTTAAGACCTCGAGAAATTCTAAGCAAAACACAGCACAGTTGTTTTCTGAGGTAGGAACGCGATCCCTCAGTTGGTGAAGCGTGCTCCACCAACTGGGTTCATCACTCTTTATCAAGGGAGCGCGCTCCACCCTGCACTGTCTCGACACCGAACAGGGCAGCAGCCCTATTCAATCCATCAAACCAGCAAAACAACTTCAAATACTCCCCAACACATCACGAGGGACCTCTAGTGAGGTATAAAGCACTTTACAGTGATCAGCAACAAAAATTCACAAAGAAATCATCACCTACATCAAGAACTCAACTTGAAACTCAAAATTAAACTTAACGAAGTGATGAATCTCTGGGCTATAGTGGTTTGATATCTTCCAATCTACTGAGAAATCTCACCTGGATCGATTCCTTTAACTGTTAAACCCTCAGCTATTTTTTATCTCCCTTGATCAAATGAAATAGTGAGGATAAGTTTAAACCTTTTGATTTATATATATGAATTTTCCTCAAGATGCACATTGCACTATCTCGAGGCTGATCAAGTGAATGATGTGTTAAAGTGACACATCCTAAAGTGACACACATTTTAACACCATTACCACTTACGCTCATCTCGAGGTGATCCAACGATCCATATAATTTAAACCAAACTTATAGTTTAATTATATATATTAATATATCAATTATATATATATATATAATTCGTGTATATTATCGTCAATAAATTCACCACATGCCTACGAGTATTCTCGGGTATGCATATTCATTTCACAACCCCCTTATCGCACTTGGTGTACCGGCAATTTATTATTTAAGTATTTATTTTCTGATTATAGGCTTGTATTAATTTCTTATTAATCCCACAACCTATAAATTTACCCAAACATACCATACAAACATAAATGATCACATAAACCTATGCACACGCTTATCGAGGTATGTCAAACTTAACCACGAGCCTAACTCGGGTTAATTAAGATTCAGGTTGACACTAATCACTAGCTTAAGGTAACGGGTCGTTACATCTTGGAAGAGATGATGAGGATCCGCATAAATTTCTAGCGATTCGAATGGGTTGTTGCAGGTATGAAACCTACCGGAACTGAGCATGATATGGTTAAGTTGAAGGCTTTTCCATTTTGTCAGAGAGGTAATGCTCTAGATTGAAAAAATGGAAAATTAATCTAGGCATTATGGTGTAGCAGATAATACTTACAGGAGTTGAAATGGAGTCAATTCACGAGAGGATAGGCTTAAGAGCGAAATGTCAGAATTGAAGTCCATGATGAAACAGTTAATGTTAGGATTAGGGAGAGTCCAAGATTGCAGTACTTGTTTTGAGTACACACACACCACAAATAAATGTCCTTTATGTTTTAGGGATAGATGTCAAGTTAATGTGGTTAAGCAATTTTCAGGATCATTTCAGGAAAGATATCCAAGTTCAACGAGCTGCCCCGTTAGTCAGAAGAGAGGTCAGGATTATCGAAGTTATGGCCTTTAGGGCAATGATCATCATTTAGTTGTTCTATAAGTACAACAATCACAGTCATTATAGGAGAACTTCATAATATGTTTGAATCTTATAGTCAAAAGTGTGACATGAGATTTGGTGAGATGGAAAAATAGATTAAGCAAGTCAGGACTAAAGCTCAAGCAAATAGGGAAGAAATATTATGCACTCAGCATTCCATTGAGGCTGGTAAGATTACTTTAAGGAGTGGAGCTGAACTCGAAGGACCCAAGCAACTAGATCTACTAAGCAAATCGAAGGAGGTAATAGCAGAGGCTGAGCATGAAATAGAAGTTACTGCTACACCATATGAGGAACCTATAGTAGAACCAATCAGTAAACTTGTTGTTATTCATCCTCCATTTCCCTAACGTCTTGCAAAATCAAAGAAAGGGGAGCAAGAAAAAGGAATCATAAACACTCTCAGGAAAGTAGAGATCAATATCCCTTTACTAGATGTTGTAGCCAACATGCATAGGATTGCCAAGGTTTTGAAGGAGTTGTGTACCAACAAGTTAAAGCTACACAAACATGAGAGATTCATCGTTAGTGAAACTATCTCGGCCATCCTTCAAAAGAAACTTCCTCTTAAGTAGAAGGATTCAGGAATGTTCTCAATGCTAATCACCATTGGTGATAGACACTCTTCTAAGGTAATGCTAGATGTAGAAGCATCCATAAATGTCATGCCTTTATCTGTGTTTGAGTCTCTTAATTACAAAAAACTCAGAGAAATCAGGATAATGATCTAGTTAGCAAACATATCTACTGTACATCCTATATGAGTCTTAGAAGATATCATTGTCATTTTAGGATCGTTATACTTTCCTGCAGACTTCTTCATCTTAGACATGAAAGAGTAACCATTCCCCAATTCCTCTTCAATTCTATTAGGATGTCCTTTCATGAAAATAGCACAGGCTAAGATTGACGTCGCAGATGGATCTTTGACTGTGGGACTTAATGGCAATGTTGTGAAATTTAAAATTCATGACGCCATGAAATATCATGCTAATATATCATCCATGTGTACATTGGATGCAATTGATCCACTGGTACAAGCAAGTATTGATTATCCTACAGTAAATACATTAAACTCAGTCATCTATTAAGGAGTGACTTCTAATGAAATGGAGCACATATGTTCACTAGACAAAGATGTCGAGAATGTCGTTAAGGAGTTAGAGTCTTATGAACTCAGTTCTGAACTCCCCGTCCCTATGGATTTGTTCTCCTCTAGTCCCAAGCTTGAGCCTTCGCTCGACAATTCCCCAAAGATCAATTTAAAAGAGCTTCCTAATCACCTGACCTATGGTTACTTAGGTAAGAATGAATCACTTCCAGTAATCATTTCCAACAAACTATTGAAATTGGAAGAGGAAAGACTAGTGAACATCCTACGAGACTAAAAGGAAGCGATAAGATGGACACTAACTGACATCAAGGGATTGCATCCTTCCATATGCACACACAGAATACATCTGGAGGATGACTGCAAACCCTCGAGGCAAGCTCAAAGGCGATTAAACCTGCCTATGATGGAAGTAGTCAAGAAGGAGATTTTGAAACTTCTTGATGTAGGGATGATTTATCCCATTTCAAATAGCAAGGGGATTAGTCCAATGCAAGTCGCGCCCAAAAAGACTGGAGTAATTGTTGTGACTAATGCCAAAGGAGAGTTAGTACCTACCCATGTCCAAAACGGATGGTGAGTTTGTATTGACAACAAAAACTCTCGATGCCGCCACAAGGAAAAATCATTTTCTCTTGCCATTCCTAGATCAGATGCTTAAGCGTCTAGCTGGAAAATCCTACAACTATTGTTTAGAAGGGTATTCTAGGTTTCATCAGATTCCCGTTGCATTAGAAGATTAGGAGAATACCACCTTCACTTGTCCTTTTGGAACATTCACTTACAAACGCATGCCATTTGGGCTATGCAATATACCCGCAACATTCCAGCGGTGCATGGTAAGCATTTTCTCTAATTTTGTCGAGAATTTCATTGAAGTCTTTATGGATGATTTCACTATTTATGAAGATTCTTTCGACAGTTGTCTTGACAATTTGACCAAAGTGTTATCCCGATGCATTCAAAAGAACCTTGTTCTTAACTATGAGAAATGCCATTTTATGATAGACTAAGGAATCAATTTAGGTCATATTGTTTTATCTAGAGGTCTCGAAGTTGATACAGCAAAAGTGGATGTCATTCATACCTTGCCATATCCCTCTACTATGAGAGAGATACGTGCATTTTTAGGTCATAGAGGCTTCTATATGCGGTTTATCAATGGTTTTTCCATGATAGCCCAACCTATGTGCGCTTAATTCAGAAAGATATTCCATTTTTCTATGATGAAAAATGTAAAAAGTCTTTTTCCACACTAAAGACTACACTCACCTCCACTTGATCATCAGAGCTCTTAATTGGTGGCTTCCTTTTGAGATTATATGTTATGTTAGCAATTATGTTGTAGGAGCAGTGCCAGGTTAAAAAGTAGGGAGAGAATCTCATGTGATTTATTATGCATCTATAACTTTAGATGTTTCTCAAATGAATTATATCACCACTAAGAAAGAACTCCTTGTAGGTGTATTTACAGTTAAAAAGTTCAGGCCTTATCTGCTAGGTACCAAAGTCATTGTCCATTCAGACCATACAGCTTCGCGTTACCTAATTTTTAAAAAGGAGTCTAAGCCTACACTCTTTATCAAGAGAGGAATTCGCATGAGAGGTAGACGAGAGAGAGTGAGCAGTGAGCAACGAAGGAGAGTGAACGATGGAGAAGATATACGAAATCCATTGAAGACGATGAACGGGGGACGATGAACAACCCTTACAGATTTTTATGTTTGATAAAAAGGGACGAATTACCGTTTTGCCCTTTCCTTATTATCCCTTCACATATAAAACTAATGCCCTTTTTGGCCATTTGCCCTTTTCATATTTTTTCATGATTGTCTCTTCAATTTTTGTCCAAATAAAACCCCAAAAATACCCCAATTCTTTCAAAAACTAGAGAATTTTTCATAGCACTTCAAAACTCTCGAATAACACGTCTAACATGCAAATTGAGGTATGGGACGTTAGCTCGTTAAGTCCAATTAAACTTGAAAACTCAAATTTTAAAACTTAATTACAAATATTTTTTGCGAAATTCGAAACGAAGGTTCATGACAATATTTTAACTCTATCGAGACTCATTTCGACACGTATCTCGAGATAAAACCTCATGAAATATCGAATTTAGTCATTTAACTTGAATTTCACATAATAAAATAATATATAATACATAATACTAGGCACACATCACTAAAAATAAAATTACACATAAATCTCTTTTCACCGGTCTTTAGGTCTCGACTCGCGGCCTAAACTATAATTAAGATTCGTTAATCTTGGATTAGCCATAATTACCGGTTTAAAAATTTTAGGATTTGACAGAACCTCTGTCCTTCTTTGTCTTCTATGTCTTCTAGACATCGTTTTTTTCATCCTGTGAATGCTTCTTGCTATGGCCCTCTGGTTCTCGAACACTAGTTCTTGAGAGTTTGCATTTGATTGTGCAGAATTGTGCACATAAAGGCCAACTCTAACTCTTCCATGTATAGTCCATCATAGTCCCTAGCAGGTTGCTCCATATTCAGATCATTTCTAGCTCTCGACATTTCATCCAAAACTCTCCTCTTATCTCTTTGATTTTTCTTCTCTGATCTGTCTCTTTTCTGGCTATTTTGACATTCGCTCTCTCATCTTCGAGTCTTCATAACCATCAATTTTTCCATATCTCAACTTCATCTGTGATGGTCTTCTCCGGTAGAACACCCATTTCAAGCCATGCCATGTTTACTTCAACTGCTCTACAAAACGTTATGATCATTAAAGGAAAAGATAGTCTGTTGTTTTTCTTCATGGTGATGGCACTCCTTATCGACTCATTGATAATCTTGCCAACATCCAGATATCTCAATCTCATGATAATGTGGTAAAGTAAGGCGGATTTGTAGTTTACTATCTCATAATATTGCAGGCTTGGTTGTAAGTTGGCGTTGATGAAATAATATCATGCTTTGTGAACTTCCTAAAAAACTTGGTAGTTATGTGATTTGGATACCCCTTCATATGAAAAATGAATCTGTCACCATGGATTACCTTTAAACCTCTCCTAATTGTCTTGGTGGGATAGTGGTACTTAATCGCGTATTCGGGCTTTAAGTACTTGTTGTTTCATCTCTTGTAAAATTTCGGTAAATCAAAATATCAATTTATTCTTGCAGCAAAATAATCCAATATTCTTCTTCTAACTCGTGACTCTGTCTAATTATCACTTCCAAAAGCATTTGCATAAAAACTCTCGCACTAAAATATCGCATCCTTTCTCACTAGGAACATCATCTAGGTCTAAGTGGTTATAGTCCCTAGTCAATGATCCTCAGTTTATTGCTTCAATGGTATCTAAGATCCTACGCCTATATTTCAAATCATTCTTCACATTAAATCCCCTATTTGGGATCAACTTCATTTCTTTCACTAAATCATTCTTAAATTTGGTAAATGCATTCTCATTAATAAGTTTTCCTTCCTAAGAACATAATTTCTCGCCCCCGTCTATATCTCATGTTCTACTTTCTCCTCCTCATCTTCATACTCTTCCTGAAAATGATAACTAAATGATAAATGTAGAGTAGGCTCTCTTTGTTGTCTAATTATAGGTGTGTTGAAGAAATTGACTTGGGTTGAATTTGAGAAACTTTGGATTTATTCTTTGTTTTCTCTACAAACTTCCCCTTTCCTTTCTCCTCCCTCAAATTTCTACCCTTTCCACTTCCGACCATTAGAATAAGTACTAGTAAAAGAGTGAACCTGTAAACCCAAATTATCGAAAAAGTGTTCGATAAAATTCAACTTATTTATCTAATCAGGAGAAATTCATTAGAAAAGTCGTTTATAAATCAAAAGTTTGAAATTTATCGATAAAACATCATTGATAAAAATAATCGTTTATAGGTAATTCAAATCATGCGGTAGACAAACACAATAACCCTGAAACTCATTTGAAACTTAGTCTCAAATTAGCTTGTGTATAAAATTTAATCTATTCGCCATGTACTAAAAATAGTTCAAAAATTTAATAAACTATTATTATAATTGAAAGCATTTGATATCAAAACCAATTTATAGTAAAAATTTTGAAATTTAGCTTCTAACCTATATAAAAATTCAAAAATCGATGAAAAAACAAAAATTTAATCAATAAAAGGCTAGGGTTTTCATTGATTACCTTCTTAAAAGTGAGTATTTTAAAATTGGAATTCTAAGACTCCTCTAGCACACTCCTCCAAGCTCCAACTTTGAATTCCCCTTGCTCAAGCCCTAGTTGGCTTTACTCTATCAAAACTCACCAAATTTCGGGTTGAATGTGTGAAGATTTAGGTGGGAATCACTTAAATACACAAAGATCTAGCTTTAGAAGGTTGAATCTAGTCAAAAATTGGTCTATTAAAAGTTGCAATGGTTTGTGAGTGTGAAATAGATAAATGTGGCAATTTGGGTTTCTGTTTTTAAAAACTCGTATTCGTTCTCAGCGAATCAGGGTTAGAGTGGATTTGCTGGGAAATTGCTGACTAAATCGTTAAAAATGAGCCTCGGTGGTTCAGCGATTCGTTCACCGAATCCTAGTTATAAGTTCAAATCGGCGACAATTCGCAGACCTAAAATTACATTGAAATTGATGCACAGTATTGTCGATTTTCTTAGTGAATTCCAGTACAAACTGGAATTTGGGAAATCGCTAACCTATTTTAACTATTTTCCAATTTATTCGATTTTCCCATATAATTATCACATATATGTCCAATAAAAAGGTAGAATTATTCAAAATTATCAGTATTTGACTATAATTTGTACTAAAAAATAATTTAATTGATTTTCCTATACAATTATCACATATAGTTATTGTCGTTGGCTCGACTGAACCACACAGTTCTAGATTGGTTATATGAACTTAAGTGCAGTACTATCCATTCTAGTGCTATTCTAGAAAGTGATTGCTCGGCCATGCACCGTAAAAGTGATTGTCTTGTTTAGAGTATCCATAACAACTTGCGAAGTTGCTTAGAAAGGTCGTCCTTAGATTAATGAAGGATCATCATTGATGAAGTGTGGCATAATCAAAAAGTATGTGGGAATAATGTACTTGTCGATTTGAATTGGTACATTAATAACCACTCCTATTGGTTTCACTGAATACTCGTTTGGTAGAATAAATTTTTAGAAGCAAGTACATCCAACTCCAGTTGAGTATAGAGAAAGAAGTGAATCGACATGTAGTTTGCTCTAGAACTTTTATCACAACTAGCTTCAAAATACCAAGCATATTTAGCTTTTATGTTTATGTATATATATCCTGGATCATCGAGCTTGACAATTGCTAAATTCTTCTTTTTCTTCTTCTTATTCTTCGTAGCTTTTAACTCATCCATTTTAAGATCATCCTAAACATTGTACGGTTGCTTAACCCTCCATTATTGGTTTATTATCTTTTAATTTGAAGTGTCTTCAACTTGCTTATTCTTTGTCATAACATTTTTGTCTTCCATTGTTATTGCATTAATAACATATACTTCAGCTTCATGATGATTTAATTCTAAAGATTCATTATCATTAGTTTGTTCATTATTAGATTCATCAGAATAATCATAGACATCTTCATCATTAAAAGGAAAAGTGACAATTTTGTTTTCAAATTCCATAGACATTGTTCCTTCAAAGATATCTAACTTCGTTTTAGCTGTTTTAAGAAATGGTCTTCCTAAAAATATAAGCGGAGAATTAAATGATACTGAGTCTCCTATTTTCATGACATAGAAGTCAGCTGGAAATACAAAGTCATTTATTTTTACTAAGACGTCTTCTAGTAAACCATAAGGTTTCATAATTGTGTTGTCATCTAAGGTAAGATTAATAGGTGTATTAGTTAATGAACCTATTTTTCATAACTCATATAGTTTAAGTGACATAACATTAATTGATGCTCCAAGATCACACATAGCAAAGTCTATAAAAGAAGCTTATAAGGTAATAGGTATTCCAAACATTCCTGGATCGGAACATTTCTCAGGCATTTTCTTATTAATTAAAGTAGACACCTCTTATCCTAAGTTTTTTCTTTTAGATTATTCTAAAAATTTATCATTTGATTCAGAGAATTCTTTCAAAACTTCATCATAATTAGAAAATTGCATAATTGATTCTATCAATGGTCTATTGATTTGTATTTTCATAAATGCTTCAAGAATGTCTTCATTATTTTCTTCCTCCCTAGCATCAGCTAATCGTTGTGGAACGATAGAATATGAATACATATCTTCATTGAAATTATCAGAAATCTTATCTTTTTTATCTACAATTAATTCAGACTTTTGTAAAGATTTTTCATATGCTTCAATTCTGGCTAAATACCATGGGTTTAGCCTTTCAGGAAAAGATATATATTTCAATTGTTCCGCCATCCATTCTTTAATAGGGATGACATTAGCCATCATTTCTTCTTCTTCTTCTTCTTCAATAGCTTTATGTGCTTTCTTTTTATTACCTTGTTTAAGTATCTTTCCAGTTATTTGTGTCTTTCTCATCACTGAATAAAACATTAACTTGTGCTTGATTAGTAGGAGCAACAGTAGTATGATTAGGTGTTTTAGCTTGATTACTCTATTGATTACTTAATCTATTTATTTGTAAATTCATTTGACTTAACAGGTTTTTCAGTTCATTAATATTAGTATTAGTCTTAATCTAATTTTGAGAAGTCTGTGTAAAGTTTTGATGACTTTGGTTCATATAATTATGCAAGATTTACTCTAAGTTTAGATTCGTAGGTTGAGCATTTTATTGAGGTTATTGATTAGGTGTTGATTGCATCTGAGCTCTTGGTATATAAGTATTATAATTTTGGTTTTGAGGACCATAACAAAGGTTTGGGTTTGGTCTTCCAGAAAATTGGTTCATTATTGCATTAACTTTTTCAGTATTTTCTTCATGTAAAGTAGGACACGCATCCGTATGATGTGTAACCTCATTACAGAATCTACAAGCTTTAACTTGATTAGATCTATCATTAATTAACAACTTAATCATCTTAGATAATTCATCAATTTTATCATCAGACGTATCATTTCTTTTATTACCAACTTCATAAAGTTTCTTTCTTGAGGATTCAATCTTTTTACCGTATTGCTTAGATTGTTTTGCCATTTTATTAATTGATTCTTTTGTTAAAGTATGTGTTGTTTCAAATAAAGATTCACCACATACTGTGTCTAATAAACTTTGTTCAAAGTGATTGAGTCCTTCAAATATTCTAATAAAGTTCGTTGAGTATATCCATGTTGTGGACAATAAGAGATTAATCTTTGGAATCTATCTCAAAATTCATTAAAATTTTCATCATCATTCATCTTTACAACTGTGATTTGCTTTCTATAGGAACTAATTTTTCTAGTAGGCATATATTCATCTACGAAAGCTTCTAACATTTGACCCCATGTAGTTATTGAATTTTGTGGGAAATAGAACAACCAACTTGTGCTTGATCTTTCAATGCAAAAGGAAAAACTTTTAAGTTTGACTTGTTCTAAAGTACATTTTCTGACTTCATCCCATTAACTTTATATTGATATTCTCTTACGAATTTTTGTAGGTCTTCATTGTCTTTACCATAGAAATTAAGTAAGGCACTAATAAATTCAAATCTAAGTTCAAATTCAGAAAACCTATCAGGGTATGCTATGCACATAGGCACATATGCAGTAACATTTCGTTAGCTTGTCTAAAAATGAGTTCTCTATTATTGTTGTTATTATTATTGATAACTTTGTTATCATCATTATTATTATTACTAATGACATTGTCATTAATAACATTGTTGTCATCCTCCATCCTAATAGCTATAATTTCACTAAGTTGTTGTCGTCTTAAACTTTGATTAAAAGTTCTATCTATTTCAGGATCAAACGGATATAAATATTATGTAGAATTAACACGACGAAGTGTGTAGATCATACAACATCTAAAATCTTAAGAAATTATTTAAAATCTCCAAAAACAACGCCAATAATTGACACGTGTCGAGCGTGCACAATAATTTCTTGTATTTTCTTATTATTTGTAGTAGTGGTAAATTGAATATCGTATCCACAGGGATTTTGCAAACTTCTAAGGAAAGTATTTTTGTTTTGTTTTTCTTAATTTAGTTAATCTAATTAAACGGGAATTAAAATATCAAACAAATAAAAAACTATAACTACTAACTTAATTAACCAAACTAACTAAACTAATTCAAACAATTAAATGTAAACTAAATTAAATAAAATTCAAATTCAATATAATATAAATATCTAAACAAATCCCCACTAAACAATGTAATATACTCCTACTAAACAATCTAATATACTTAGATTGCATTCAAACACTAGAACATAACATCACTTCATAACCTTGTTATCATATCACATGAAATCTTGAAAAAATTAAATCCTAATTCATAATAGGTTGATAGCCTTTAGCAAACCATCAATTTTTCTAAATTTAATGGAAAATAAGTCATATTCTTATCATTGTAGATCTACCTATTTGATAAAACACAATAAAATAGAAATGTGATAGTATTAACACTAAATGAAAATCATGCCTAATCAAAATCAAATGTTAATCAAAATATGCTAATTAATAAATATCTTATGACACAATCACCTAGAACATCCACTCGGAAAATTCGCCCTATAAATTAATCATAGTTACTACTTCTATAATTGTTGTCAATAATTATAGACATAGAATAAAATCAAAATACCACAATACATATTTGCAACTGAAGATGCAATATCAATATTCATTAGTTGTAATACGCAAAAACAACATATTAAAATCGTGATTGTTGTGTATGAATATATCTAAAACATTAAGTTCATGATTCCTTAATTATAACCATATAGCAATCCAATATATATAGGGGTTTGTTTAGATTAATAAACTACTCACTCATGCTGGAAATAAATAACACAATAATATAATTGAAAGATATAATTAAATAAATACATCTTAATGAAATAAACAAAGCTCCAATGTTGTTTTAAACATAAACTTAATAAAACCAAACTTATGAGGGCAGAGGGCTAAGAGAGAGAGAGAGAGAGAGAGAGAGAGAGAGGGGGGAGAGAGAGAGTGTGTCAATTTCGAAGCCATGAGGTCTTATTTATAGTTTCCTAAGTATACATATCATAAAAAACTCAAATTCTTCGTATTAATCTAAAAAACTTGTGACCGACCTCAGCGATTTGTCAGCGATTCCTAAGTTTTACACAATCATTAGAAATTAGTATTTGTACTCCACCGATTTAGCTGGCGATTTCTATTCTATTTTTCAATTCGCCGATGACTCGCTGACACTTCTCTGCTGCTGATTTAGGTGGCGATTTCCTGTGTAATCCTGTATTGCTGGATTTTTTTCTCTAGTTGATTGTTTGCTTTTTATTCCATTTCTTTAGTTTTTCTAATTAAAACCTGAAATCACAAAAAAACAAGAGAATAACTAGTGTAATATTATCATTTATATCTAAAATCAACATAAATGACACTATAAAACATGTCTAATTATTGTTTTGTCAGCTGGGATTCTCCGCTTGAAATTCTCCACTAGGGAAATCTCGACCCCCATTCCCCACCCAGTGAGGATCCCCATCTCTACGGGGATTTCCCACCCATCACTTTTTTACATGATATCTAAAAAAAGATCAAATACATTATAGATCCGAAATTAAAATCATTAAAATGTTTTTTTTTTCGCAATTGTAAGTCGATTTTCAAATTTTATGTGAAGCATTCATCATACAAAAAAAAGAAATATAAGATTTAATGATTTTGATGCAATTCCCATAGAAAATATTTAGGATCCCAATGGGGATTGGTAGTGGGGAATCCCTATAGGGATTTTTTATGGTGGGGAGGGGTAATACCACCCCGCTCCGTCCTCGATGGTGGAGATGAAATTCCCCCCGTCCCTGGCCCCGTGGGGGCTAGTGGTGGGGAATCACCGCCTCATCGAGGTGGCTCCCTGTGGAGGATGAGATTCCCTGCCTCACCTGTATCACTATATGAAAGACTCTTGTAAGCTAACGTGTCTTGTGGTGTGACATTTTTGTTGTCATTTTAGTATTTTCCTCCCTTTAACATAGAGGGAGAAATAACGTTCTTTTAGCGATGGTTGGAGTTGCTAACATTTCAACTCAATTGGGGTCGGTATTCTTGCAGGGGTGTATTCAATTGAGATTTTAATAGACATTTGGTTACTTTTATAAGTGGATGACTTTTATGAAATTTGTAGATTTTCGTAGACTTTTAAAGGCTTTGCTAAACTTTTAAGTAAACTTCATTTTGATGACTTTTATTAACATTTAAGATTTTTAGTGACTTTTGTGAACTTCTTAAACATGATTTTGATTGATAATAGTAAATTTTTGTAATTTTATATTGAAACAAATATTTTGTACTTTATTATAAAAAATAGATGAATAATTATATTTTTTTTAAGAACTATTACTAATTTTTTTAAAATACTTTTGTATTTTAATAAAAAATCATATATACATATTAATGAATTACTATCAAGATAGTAACATAACAAATAAGTAAATAAATATCAACAAAACAAATAGGTAAATGAATCATCTTTTAGTGGTAAAAAAGAACCAAATAAGATCATTGTATGTAAAAATGTTACACTTTTTTTTTACTTAAGTAAAAAAAACTTATATTTTTTCCTTAAGAATGACAGTTTAAATTTCTTAAAATGCACATCTTGCATTTGAAAAAAAAATACGATTATTCTCTCCAAATATAATAATATTACACTTTTTTATATTATAATTATACACTTAATAAACAAAACTTCTTTGTAAAAAAATCCTATAAAAATGTGTAAAGATGCAAGAATGAGATCTTGTTAATAACGACATCATTTTCATTTTCATCGACATAGACATTAAGATATAATGAGTGAGCAATGAAATCCATAAGTTGTGGAGTGGTTGGAGAAGTTGATAAAAACAATTGATTAGAAAATACCTTGTGAACAATGAAGTCCTTATTGAATAAGAGAACCAACAAAAATTAGAAGTCTTGAGTTGAGGTGATGAGAAATTAAAGATTGTTGTGAAGTGTGGATGACCATGCATGTACACCAACATATTGTGTAGTTATGTACTTCCACTGGTCTTTGTATTGTCATGTTCTTTGTAACCATTTCAATGTACATGGGGTGTATGTTTTAGTCCCACATTGCTAAGGCACATTTGTAATCATACCAAATGGCCTATATAAATGATACTAACTTCATTGTAAGAGCACACCAAGTTGAATGAAAACTTCTCATTCCAACTATCTTATTTCTTCTCTTCTCTTTTGTAGTAGTATAAGTTCTTAGTCTTCTAATTTCCTTCTCTAGTTCTTAGCATGTTCCAACTTAGTTTACAACACGTTATCAGCACGAGCTTGCTCTAGCATTAAGGAGATCTTGAAGTTCAAGAAGGCTTGTTAAAGAGAGAAAGCTAGGAAGATGGATCAACAAATCATGTGTTCAAGTCATGAATCAAATAAGAGCGATATATGCCTTGCTGATTGTGCTACAACGCATACAATCCTTAAAAACAGAGAATATTTCTCCAATTTGAACTTAGCTGAGGCTAATGTTGAAACAATATCTGGCATCTCCAATTTGATTAATGGCTCTGGAAGAGCAAATATTATTTTGCCTGGGGGAACAACAATTCATGTTGACAATGCCTTATACTCTGAAAAATCCAGAAGAAATTTACTGAGCTTTAAAGATATTCGACAAAATGGATATCACATTGAAACCGTGAACGAAAATAATAGAGAATTTCTCTATGTCACATTGGTTTCAAATGGGAAAAAAGAAGTGTTAGAAAAATTCCCAGCTTTATCATCCTGGATTATATTTTACTCATATAAGGCATGTCGAAACGAATGTCGTCTTGAATAAGAAAATTAATGATCCAAAGACATTCATTTTATGGCATGACCGCTTGGTCATCCAGGATCATCAATGATGCGAAGAATAATTAATAATTCGCATGGACATCCTTTAAGGAGTCACAAAATATTTTCAAATTTGTGATTATAATTGTGCTAGTTGTTCTCAAGGTAAATTGATAGTTAAACCATCCCCAAGTAAAATTGTTGTGGAATCCCCGCTTTTCTTAGAACGCATTCGTGGAGACATATGTGGACCTATTCATCCTCACTTGTGGACCATTTAGATATTTCAAGGTTTTGATAGATGCATCAACTAGGTGGTCACATGTTTGTTTGCTTTCGACCCGCAATGTTGCATTTGCTAGACTTTTAGCACAAATCATTAAGTTAAGAGCACAATTCCTCGACAACCCAATCAAGACCATCGATCTTGATAATGCCGGAATTTCAATCTCAAGCATTTAAAAATTATTGCATGTCTATAGGAATTACCATTGAACATTCGTTCCACACGTGCATACCTGTAATGGCTTGCGTAAATCTCGATCAAACGCATTCAACTAATTGTCAGACCTTTAATCATGAGAACTAAGTTATCAACTTCAGTTTGGGGACATGCAGTCCTTCATGCAACATCTATAATTCGTTATAGGCCTACTACATACCATGAACATTCCCCCATGCAACTCATTTTAGGTCAACAACCAAATATTTCACACTTGAGAATTTTTGGTTGTGCAGTGTATGTTCCTATACCACCTCCAAATAGAACTAAGATGGGTCCACAATGAAAACTTGGGATTTATGTTGGATTTAACTCATCGTCCATTATAAGATACCTTGAGCCCTTAACATGGGATTTATTTACTGCACGTTTTGCTGATTGTCACTTTGATGAAGCAATTTTCCCACCATTAGGGGGAGATAAGAAGCCAATTCAAAACGAATGTCGTGAAATTGCTTGGAATGCATCAACTTTATCACATTATGATCCACGCACAAATCAGTGTGAACTTGAAGTTCAAAAGATCATTCATTTGCAACAAATCGCAAATCAATTACCTGATGCATTTAATGATGCAAAACAAGTGACAAAATCATATATTCCAGCTGTCAATGCTCCTGCAAGAATTGATGTCTCTGTGCAACAAAATGCACAAGAACCAACTAAACACTTAAAGCGTGGAAGACCAGTTGGTTCAAAGGATACAATTCCTCGAAAGAGGAAAACGGGAGTAAAAATAAATGCAAACCAAAATACTCATGAGAAAGCACAAGAATCCTTTGATAAGGATTTGTCAGAACGAATTGATTCTGATGAGGAACAACTGCCTCTAGAAAAGGAGGAAAAAGATGAAAATAATGAGATCTCAATAAATTATCTAAACTCTGGTAAGATTTGGGATCGAAATAAAATTGTTCCTGATGATATATTTGCTTTCAATGTGTCTTTTGAAATATGTGAAAATGATGATGATCCAGAACCACGATCAGTGGACGAATGTCGAAAAAGACATGATTGGCAAAAATGGCAAGATGCTATCCAAGCAGAGCTAAACTCGTTAAGGAAACGAGAGGTTTTTGGACCAATTGTCCAAACGCCAGATGACGTAAAACCTGTTGGATATAAATGGGTATTTGTACGAAAGAGAAACGAAAAAAATGAAGTTACAAGGTACAAAGCAAGACTTGTAGCTCAAGGTTTCTCACAAAGACCTGGCATCGATTATGAAGAAACATATTCTCCCGTTATAGATGCAATCACATTTCGATTCTTGATAAGCCTTGCGCTTACGAAGGGCTTGATATGCATTTAATGGATGTCGTTACATCATATCCGTACGGATCCCTGAGACAGTGAGATATATATGAAAATCCCCGAAGGATTTATAATATCCGAAGAAATAAAATCAAAACCTCATAACATGCATTCTATAAAATTACAAAGGTTTTTGTACGGATTGAAACAATCCGACGAATGTGGTACAAACGCCTTAGTGATTATTTACTTGAAAGAAGGATATGTAAATAATCCGCTTTGCCCACGTGTCTTCATTAAAAGATCATCAACAGGATTTGTGATTATTCTTTGTATATGTTGATGATTTAAATATAGTGGGAAACCACGACGACATCGTTAGAACATCTCAAATACTTGAAAAAGGAATTCGAGATGAAAGAACTTGAAAAAATAAGACTTTGTCTTGGTTTGCAAATTGAACATTTTTCAAGTGGAGTACTTGTCCATCAATCAAATTATATTGAAAAAAATATTAAAAAGATTTTATATGGACAAGGCGCATCCATCGAGCTCTCCAATGGTTGTCAGATCACTTGAAGTGGATAAGGATCCATTTCGACCTCATGAAAGTGATGAAGAGCTACTTGGTCCGGAGGTACCATATTTAAGTGCAATTGGTGCACTTATGTATCTTGCAAATTGTACAAGACCTGACATTGCTTTTGCTGTCAATCTACTTGCAAGATACAGCTCATCACCAACTCGAAGACATTGGAATGGTGTTAAACATATTTTCCGATATCTTCGAGGAACAAGTGACATGAGTTTATTCTACTCGAGAGGGTAAAATTGAATCTCCAAGGTTATGCGATCTTTGGATTTTTATCTGATCCCCACAAGGCCCGTTCTCAAACGGGATATGTATTCACATGTGGTAATACTCACATCATGGAATTCAGTAAAGCAAACTATGGTTGCTATTTCTTCCAACCATTCTGAAGTACTTGCAATTCATGAAGCAAGTCGTGAATGTGTATGGTTGAGAAATATGATTGAACATATTCAAGAATCATGTGGATTGCCTTCAATAAAAGATTCTCTAACCATATTATATGAAGATAACGTAGCATGTATTGCACAATTAAGTGAAGGATTCATAAAAGGGGACATAACAAAACATATTTCACCAAAAATTTTTTATGCGCATGAGCTTCAGAAGAATGGTGAAATTGATGTCAAGCAAATCCGATCGAGTGATAATCTTGCTGATCTATTCATAAAAGCCTTACCAACTACGACATTTAAAAGGCTTACATATGGTATTGGCTTGCGTAAACTTAAAGACATTGCAAGTAAAGAAACTGAACAAGTTTCACCCATGTTCACATGAGGGGGAGTTATTGATTAGTGTATTGCACTCTTTTTCCTTAGCTATGGTTTTATCCCATTGGGTTTTCCTAGCAAGGTTTTTAATGAGGCAATCTTAACAATATTATACCCGTCTTAATATTTATGAGAATAGTGTACTCTTTTTCTTTTACTATATTTTTTCCCACATGGTTTTTCTTAGTAGAAGTTTTAACGAGGCACAATCTCTAAGCAAGTGTCATCCAAGGGGGAGTGTTGTGAAGTGTGGATGACCATGCATGTACACCAACATATTGTGTAGTTATGTACTTCCACTGGTCTTTGTATTGTCATGTTCTTTGTAACCATTTCAATGTATATGGGGTGTATGTTTTAGTCCCACATTGCTAAGACACATTTGTAATCATACCAAATGGCCTATATAAATGATACTAACTTCATTGTAAGAGCACACCAAGTTGAATGAAAACTTCTCATTCCAACTATCTTATTTCTTCTCTTCTCTTTTGTAGTAGTATAAGTTCTTAGTCTTCTAATTTTCTTCTCTAGTTCTTAGCAAGTTCCAACTTAGTTTACAACAAAGATTTCTTTATTTGTATTTTTATACAAAAAGTCTATAAAAGTTGAGATTTGTAACCAAACCACAAAAATCGCTACAAAATTAAATATACTTTATTTTTATAAACTTTCTAAAAGTTTAAATTGAATATCACTTTACTTTTATAAACTCTAAAGTTTTAATTGAATACACCTAAATTTTTTTAATAATTAAAAATAATCAAAATTCATTAAAATCTCCATTAAATACATCTACCGCTTCGTACTCAATCTCAACAGGACCTCGAGGAAAGCTCTCAGGTTTAGCAAAAAAGCCCTAGCGATGGAGATCGATCACCCAATCCCAGAAACACGATTAAAAGACGACGACCTATATGATGCGGCCGAGAGAGGTGATGCTTTGGTCATCAAATCCCTAAGCGAAAATCATTTCCAGAGAGCCCTCTCGTTGCGTAATGAAGACGGTCGGTCTCTTCTTCACGTCGCTGCCTCTTCGGGTCACGTTGAGGTTAGTCATCCTCTGCAACTCCTGTAACCTTATATTTTGTTTGGGTGATTTTAATGCTGGCGTCCGAACCTTTTTGGGCCTAGCGGGAGTTAGTGGGGCTAACTAACGGAGAAACCAAGGAAATACTATGTAGCTACGGTATAAAGATATTTTTTTAATTGGGTAGGAAATAGAAAAATAGAGAATTGAAAACTATTGTAGCGAAGGAGATCTTGATTGTGGTATAATCCAAAATCGAGATACATCCAAAAGTAATTATTACTAATTAAGTAGATGGATTACTGGTTTGGTATGAGTTACTTGTGTAATAGGTTGGGAGTTTGATCCTCATAATGGGCGGTTTCTTTCTTAAAAAAAAGAAGTAGTTATCCAAAACTCATTACTTTGCAGTTTTTCCAATCTTTTGATTTTTGACACAATAACATTTGCATTGCCGATTGCTTGCAGCTGTTCCTCACTTTTATCTCCTTCCTCCATTTTCTAATGATATCTCTAGTGTGTATACCCCGCATTTATCGGTGCTTATGTGATAAAACGTTTACCACATTGAGGGCATTCAGTTTTCAAGAATGCTTACAAGAGAGACGGTGTTTGAGATAGAGTACAAGTTTAATCTATTAGACGGAGTGGGTATTTAATGAGAGGTGGAATTGAGAGAGTGAGATTGTGCATTGAATCAGCCTACTGCTTAATTTGGATCAAATTGATATGATGTGCAAACAAACAAACAAAAAAGATAGGTTGCATTGCTCCTAATTTACATGTATTTCATTGTACATATTATAGGTAAATATTTCACCTAAATATAGAAAGAATATAATCACAGGAAATTACAGCTACGCAAGAAATCTGCCTAATTTTTCTAATCTCCTTTAATACAGACCAGACTTCCTATATTTACAGCTGGTACAATTTCCTATTCCTTTATTTACAATTGCTTAATTTGTTTTTTTGCTCCTCCGAGAAACAAGATTTCCTCCAATAAAAGTGCAATACCCTGATGTTGACCTCCTATCTGTATTACCTGCCCAATCATCATTGGTATAAACTTCCACTTGCAAATGATCGAATTTTTTAAACATCACTCCTTTTCCAGGTGTTCCCTTTAGATATTAAAGTATCCTATAGGCAGCTTCAAAGTGTTCTCGACCTGGTGAGTGCATAAACAGACTAATCATGCTTACTGCAAATGCTATATCAGGACGAGTATGTGACAAATATATGAGTCTGCCCACTAGATGCTGAAATCTTTCCTTCTCAATGACATCCTTTGGTTTCACAGGATCTAATTTGAGATTCACCTCAATTGGAGTTTCAGCTGCTTTGCAACCTAGAAGACTTGTTTCATTTAGTAGATCAAGGATGTATTTCATTTGATTTACAAAAATTCTTCTCGTGATTTGGCAAACTCCATTCCTAGAAAATATTTTAATGCCCCTAGGTTTTTAATCTCAAACTCGAGACTTAGCTTTTTCTTCAAACTAGCTAATTCATCCTCATCATCACCAGTTAAAATCATGTCATCCACATAAACAATCAGCACTGCTGTTTTACCTTCCTTGGAATGTTTGTAAAACATGGTGTGGTCTTCTTGACTTTGATTGCATCCATATTTCTTTAATGTTTTTCCCAAACCGGTCGAACCATGCTCTCGGGGATTGCTTGAGGCCATACAAAGATCTCTTAAGCTTGCAAATTTTATTTTTGCCAACAGATTCTTCAAATCCAGGAGGTGGACTCATGAAAACTTCTTCCAAATCTCCATTGAGGAAGGCATTTTTCACATCTAGTTGGTGTAGTGACCACTTGAAATTAACTGCAAGAGACAATAAAACACGTATGAAGTTAATATTAGCTACTGGAGCAAAGGTTTCTTGGTAATCGATAGCATAAGTTTGAGTAAACCCCTTAGCCACAAGCCAAGCCTTGTATCTCTCCACATTACCATCTGCTTTAAATTTTACAGTAAATACCCATTTCCAATCAACAATTTTCTGATCCTTAGGGAGTTCTACAACTTCCCATGTTTCATTCCTTTTCAACGCTCCCATTTCTTCCATTATGGTCATCCTCCAAGTTGGATCATCAAGTGCTTCCTTAATATTTCTTGGAATAAATAGATTAAAGATCTTCGACACAAATACCGTATGATTCTTGGAGTTTATTATAGGATAAATAATTTGCAATTGGATGATTAGTGCAAGAACGTGTTCCTTTTCTAAGTGCAATAGGAACATCAAGATCACAGTATTCATGTGAATTTTGAGGATTAACAAAATCAATATTTTGAGGAGAATCATGAGTGCCTGAACTTGGAGTAGATTGACAAGGCACTAAGGAGTTAATGGGTTCTCTACCTCTTTTGTGACCTTTTCTCCGTGCATAAACAAGAACCTCATGTTCCTTATTATTTGGATTTTTTGGTAGTGTTTCTTCTTGTCTCACATATTCAATACTCTTTGACAAAATAGAAGTTTTATCTTCAGATATACTTGGCGTAGAAGCCACAATTTTGGGTAAAACGATGCTGTCCCATTTATTTTCTTCCTCTAATTGCTCCTCCTTAAGAAAACTCCTTTTGAAATAAGGTTGATTTTCAAGAAAGAAAACATCAATAGAAATTAGGACTTTTTGATTGTGAGGATTAAAAACCTTATACCCCTTTTTATGTGATGCATAGCCAATAAAAACATATTTCTCAGCCCTTAGATCTAGTTTCGATTGATCCTTGCTGCTAGATAAATGGACATAGGTTTTACATCCAAAAATTATAAGAGGCAAATTGGAAGAAAAACGATTTTGTGGGAAGTAACGTTGAAAACATTCAAGGGGAGAAGTGAAATCAAGAACACTAGTAGCATTCTATTAATCGAATATGACGCCGTTAAAATAGCTTCTCCCTATAAATATTTAGGTGCATGCATAGAGAACATAATTGCATGAGCCACTTCCAATAAGTGTCTATTTTTGCGTTCGGCTATACCATTTTGTTGGGGTGTATCAACACAAGTAGATTGATGCTGAACACCCTTGTCTTTCAAAAATTTGCCAAGAGTTCCATTGAAATGCTTCGTACCATTATCAGTATGTAGGATACTGATTTTGGTTTGAAATTGATTTTCTATCATATCATAAAAAATTTGAAAGATCATATTAACCTCAGATTTGTTGGTCATTAGAAAAACCCAACACAACCAAGTATGATCATCAATAAATGTGACAAACCATTTTTTTCCCGAATAAGTATGGATCTGTAAGGGACTCCACACATCACTGTGAATTAAATAAAATTGTCTTGAGGGTTGATAAGGCTTTGAATGATAAATGCTCTTGTTACTTTTTCATAAAATGCAGAGTTCACAGTGAAAACAAGAACAATCAATTCCTTCAAATAAAGTAGGACGCAACTTTTTAAGGTAGAAAGAACTAGAATGCCCTAATCTATAATGCCAAAGCATTATTTATCTTTAACAGAAACAAAACTAAGACTACTCAGTCCATGAGATTTTTCATCTTTGGAGACTTCATCTTCTAAATGGTTGAGCCCATCTATCATCCTAGCACTGCCAATCTTCCTCCTCGATTTCTGGTTCTGAAACACACAATAGGAGTCACAAAAGTTGGCACGACAATTGGAATCTTTTGACAATTTACTAATAGATAACAGATTGCATGCAAGCTTAGGTACATGAAGGACATATTTAAGAGTCAAAGTTTTTGACAAACTGATTGTACCTTTACCTGCAATTGGTGTGTAAGAACCATCTGCTATACGGATTTTTTCTTGACCAGAACAAGGAACATAAGTATGAAATAAATTTGAAGAACTTGTCATATGGTCGGATGCTCCAGAATCTATGATCCCTGGACCAGATAGAGACACACAAGATAAGGCATTTAAATCGTTACCTGTTTGTGCCAAGAAAGCATTAGGAGTACCAGATGATTCAGAATTAGATTTTAGCAGCTTTAGAATATGATCAACTTGTTGTGGAGTGAAGGGGAGAACTTCAACTTCGTTCACGGAGGGAGTGCGATTGAACTTGCCGTCATGTTTTCCCTTCCAGTTAGCTGGCTTTCCATTAAGTTTCTAGCAGGTTTCGCGTGTATGCCTTGGTTGGTTGCAGTGGTCGCATCAAAAACGGGGTTTTTCATCGGGTTTCTTCAGTTTTCCCGCATAGGATTCAGCAGCTGCCAATGCAGAATCTTTAGTGTTGCTGTTTGAGCCTTTTTTTCCCTAACATAACCAACCTGCGACTCTCCTCATGCCGAACCTCAACAAATACCTCACCAATAGATGGAAGGGTTGTCTCCCAATGATTCGCGCCCCCTAACTTCATCAAATTCCACATTAGGTCCCATGAGGAACTTGAAAATGCAATCATCATCTACCTTCTATTTGTAATGGTTGCAATCATCAGGGGATTTTCATTCATAAAAATTAAACAAGTCTAAGTCTTGCCATAGACGTTTCAGGGAACTGAAATACTTGGTGACAATATCCTCACCTTGATTGAGTTCCCCGAGTTTCAGCATGATTTCATATATATGAGATTGATTTCCCAGATCTGAATACATTAAATTGGCATTATCCCAAAGTTCCTTTGCTGTGTGATAACACATGTAATAGGAACTTATGTCTTCTTCCATGGATTTCACTAGCCATCTCATAACCATGGTGTTTTCTGCATCCCAAGAAGAATAGGATGGATCACCTATCATTGGTTCCTTCTTTTCACCATTTAAGTATCCAATCTTCCCTCTGCCTCAGATATACATGCGCACAGACTGAGACCAGCGTAGAAAATTTTCTCCAATCAGCCCAATTGTAGTTATTTGGACTGAATGAGAATCAGACGTGGCTAAGATCTTTTGTTGATTAGATGAAGTAGGATTAGTGACTGAAACATCAGATTGAATTTCAGACATGGTGGAATTTTAGTGGCTAGATTTTCTATGAGGAGGCTAGGGTTTTTCAGAATGCTCTGATACCATGCAAACAAACAAATATAAAAGATAGGTTGTATTACTAATCTCCTTTAATACAGCCTAGACTTCCCATATTTACAGCTGGTACATATTTCCTATTCCAACATGAAGCACTTAAAAGATTGATGCAACTGTATGTTAGAAATATCTTCGAGGTATTATTCATGCTACCGGGCCCCTTTTGTAGCTTTACTTGTGTAAATTTTCAGTTGCCACTTCTTTTTCTTGTTTTCCTCGCCAGGCTTTTTTCATATAAAATTTGCAATTTGCCATCCTCATTTCTAACTTCCCTTTATTAATTGACTTGCTAATTGGAATCATAATACAGATGCTATACATAGTTACGCACATGACGTGGAAAAAAGTTTTCCTTTTGGGGATTTTTCGCTTTAGTTGTTTAACTTTTTTAATATATTTCTTGTTCATGTAAATACTTCCCATTAAAAAAATAACGAAAAATGTAGAATAATCTCTATATTGGCCACGATAAATTGTATAAAATAGTTGTAAAAGGCAAGTGCTACCACTTTCAATCAAACTTTTTCATCATCATTTTTGCAACTAGAAAATATTAAAGAAGAAACTTTCGCATAACTTAATTATTCTCTTTAATTACTTCAACATTTTTGAATCAGATCAAGCGATTCCTTAATGTCTTCTCCCATTGATGCAACCACATTATTGGACAATTTACTTTCATGTGGAAGTGTTTGGGATAAAGATTATATCTATAATGGCAGAGCGACATTTTTTTTTTCCAGCTTTATACACAATTATTTCTTGCTTCCAGTAAATTAAGCTTTTGGAAGTTAATATATATATATATACATATCTTGTATCACTTGATATCATGACAAATCCTTAGAGCGTGCAATTGCTGTCTCCTTCATAAATGTTTTATTAGATATAGTCAGGGTAGTCTGAGCATTCTTTCACGTTTATGCCCCCAATGGAGCAAGGGACACATGTGGACGTGAGTGTGTGTTTATTTTTAGTTTTCATTTTTTTTTCTTTTCTACTCACTAAGAATTCCCTCTCATGGAAGGACAATAATATAAAAAAGTAAAAAACTATTGCTCTTTTTGGTAGAAGCGTGACATGTAGTCCAATGTGTTCAAAGCACTTGGCAACATCTTAAGGAATTTTGAGGCCATCAGCCTAGGCATCAATCAGGTAGGGAATGAGCCATTTTGCTAAGATAATTTATTTGGAATTTTTATTTATTTATTAATTTTTTAATATTAAGAAGTTTACATGCAAGACAAACATTTAAACCCTAATGTCAACGCTAACAACGCCTATAGAGCGCAATGGAAAAGACGTGCTCCCACCTTTGTGAGGTCGGGTGATCGAATCCTAAAAAAACCCTTACTTCAACAAAATATACTCTCATTCCAACTAACAAAGATTCTAATAAACGTTCAAACCTTTGCAAATTAAGTCCTTGACTTGTTATATAACTTGAATAATTATCTTAAGTTTCTATTTGTGAAATCATGTTGTTGATAAAACAACAACAAAAAATTCTCTGTCCCAAGTTAGTTGGGATGGCTACATGAATCAAACACTTCCATTCTGCTTGATTTTTTTTTCAATAATTGCAAGGCGGCGCCTAGGTGAGCGATGTCCTTCTAAATGATTTTCAGAAAATTGAAGGGGCAAATTACAATTTTGTTTGGTTGATGATGCCTACCAAACAACAAAATCTTTACGTAGGTAATGTTACATAAGGACCTAAAGGGTTATTCGTATACTTGAAGTATGTGTTGAATATGGATTATCGTGACTAATATAAAGTTATTGTTAATTAAGGACCTATAAATAAATAATTAATAATTTAGGGGGTTCTAAATAAATATTTTCTTGGTAGCCGATGCCTAGGCATCATCTAGGAGGCGCCTAGGCGAAGGAATTCGCCCTTGCCATCCTCTTTTTTTTGTTTTTTTTATTTATTTATGTAAAATAGCTTTATAGATTAAGAGTCCAAGCTAAATACACAATGGAGGATTTTAGGAGGTTGAACTCCAGATTCATAAGTGCCTGATTTTTTATTTTTATTTTTGTAAATATAAGTGCCTGATTTAGAAATAAAATCTCGGGCTAGACTATGAGCTTCCCAATTCATATGCCTTTTAAGAAAACAAACTTGAAGATCATCAATCTCCTATTGGATTGATAAACAATCACTAACAATTATACGTAACCCAGAATCATTCCCATAACCACGTCATGACGTCCACATTAGTTAACACTTCAGATTCTTGGATGACTTTTGAAATCCCATTATCCGTCACCCAACTCTATGCCACACAGTCATGGCCTCCGCCGCTACTACATCAAGTTGCCCTTGAATGATGTTTAGCCGTTGGCCATCTTCATCTTAATATTAAATATACATATGTATATGTGTATTGCTATTTTTAAATGATATTTATTAGGGGTGTGTAAACCGCGGTTTGGTGGTGAAAACCCTCAAACCGCCACCAAACCGAAGATTCACGCTTTGGCCGTTTTGCAAACTATCACCAAACCACAAGTAGATCGACCGCATTTTGTTAACTTTGGTCGGTCTGATTTAGGGGTGTCAATGGGGCGAGTCGGGGCGGGGATGGGGTGTAGGTCCCCGTCCCCATCCCCATTCAAAATTTGAATCCTCATCCCCATCCCCATGCGGGGATGAATTTCTATCCCCATCCCCGTCTAATCCCCACGGGGTTGGAGAATCCTCGTGGGGATTTATTATTCTCCATTCAGTTCCCCGCAGAATCCCCGTTCAATTAATAATATGGTGACAAACAATTCAAAACATATAATTATTCAATTTTGTAATAAAAATATTTCGTATTTATAGTTAGCAAATTTTAGATAGCACGAGCAAGGTTTAAAAAATCGACAAACTTTGCCGAACTTCGGGCGAAGTTTGTCGATGTCCAGGGCAGCGAAGCGAAATTGGAAGACAACGCGAAAACTATAACACTTCAGTGCAACTTCGATGAACTTCGACTGAAGTTCGACAGCTTCGGTCGAACTTCAGTCGAAGCTAATGAATCATGAAGAAAAAATGCAATGTTTCGGCGAAGTTGGGGCAACTTTGACTAAAATGTCAAAGTTGCCCCTACAGGGAATCAAAAAAAGCTGGAAAGTGAAAATGTGCCTGTTGAGCTGTGACGTTTTCTGTCGAAGTTGCTCAGAACTTTAATTGTGGAACAGAGGAAGAGGACAGTCTGGACGTCTGGTTGAGCTGTGAGTCTGTGGCTCTCACATCTTCATTTACTCCAGTGACTCCAGTAAGTCTCTAACTTCTTCTCTTCTTCTTAAAAGGTTAAAAACCCCATGTGAAGACTGAACTTTGAAGAGGCAGGAAGTGGAAGTGTGGAACTAGGTTTTTTTTTTGATTTTGAGAAAAGAGAGAACAGACAACGAAGAGAGAGAGAGAGAGAGAGAGAGAGAGAGAGAGAGAGAGCTAACTAATTGAGACTCTGAGAGATCGACGAAGAAGAGGAGAGACGAGACTGTTTTTGGGAGTGAGGGCTCGGACAGATAGATCGACGAAGAAGAAGATCTGAAGAAGAGACGAGAGAGAGAGAGAGCAACAACGAAGAAGGAGAAGAGGCGAGAGAGAGGGCAGAGAGGAGTCACAGACTTACTGGAGTACACTTAGGGGTGGCAATTCGTGTCGGTAAATCGTAAACGTGTCGTGTCATAAACAGGCCATGACTCATATAATGCAAACCCATTACATGACATGTTTATTAATCGTGTTAATCGTTTTCGTGTCTAAGTGGGTCGTGTTAAACATGTCGTGTATTCGTGTCACCCATTTATTAAATATTGTATTTAAAAATTTTATTTTATTTAAACTTTTATAATTTGGTTATTACTTTTTAAAATATATCTAAATGATTAAATTCGAACAAACATACTAAAATAGCTAATAAAATATAATGTGGTTGTATATAGTCGTTAGTTTTACTTTACTTTTTCATTCAAGTCTTTATTACTCAAAATAATAAAGCAAAAATGACTCGTAATAATAACATAAACAAAATTATAAGAATCATCTAAAAAAAATCTAAATTTTACTTTGGTGAAAAGTTTTAATTTTTTCTTAATAAATAATTATTAATAAAATCTAAAACATGAATAATATATTAAAAGTAAAATGAATATTTCCTCTCAAATATAAAATAAAATATGATAAAAGATGTCTATAAATAAAATAAATAAATCATGCTATTAACATGGGTGAATTTTGTACCAATCTATTTATCATACCATATTTATTACTTATACATTATTCTTTAGTCGTGTTAAGCGAGTCATAAACGAGTTAAGCAGGTTGACATGTTAATGACTCGTTTATTAACCGTGTATAAACGTGTTAACATGTTTATGACCCAGACCCACTTAAGCTAAACCCACGACATGTTTATTACGTGTCGTGTCGTGTTAATTGTTTCGTGACCCAAATTGCCAGCCCTAAGTACACTGAAGAGTTGCAACAACGAAGCAGCAGGGCAGCAACGCAGCGAAGAAGAATGAACTGAAGAAGGAGAGGAGCAACGAAGAAGAACTGAAGAGGCGAGATTTGAGATTTGTGAAGTGAAGGAAGTAAGTGATTCATTGTGGGCTTTATTTTTTTTGGTTACACAGTGGGCCTTTGTGACTCATTGTCTAGACTTTATACTACACAGGCATGCACGCTGGATTGTGGATGTTTTTTTTTTTTTTTTTTTTGTCAAGTGATTGTGGATTTTGTTATTTTAATTTGTGTTTATAAATCTAAGTGGTTAATCAAGTTTGAGAATTTTAAAAATGCTTTAGTTGAAACTCTTTGTGTGTGTGTGTTTTTTTTTTTTTTTTTTTTTTTTGATGTGTTTTTTTTTTTTTTTTTTTTTTTTTTTTATAAATTGATCAAAAGATTAGTCTTTCATTTATAATTTTGTATAAGGAACTTTGATTTATTATAATTATACGTTTGTGATTCTTGTCTATGTATTATCAAACTTAAGATTTGTTTTTCTTTCATTTTATTTATTTTTCTTAAATAAGAAGTATGGACTTGTCACTTGTGACATTTTTTGTATAAATTGGTCTAAAAATCTGTGACATTTTTTTTTGATTTATAGACTTATAGTAGACTTGTAGTCACATAGAGTACTTAAGCCCATGGACTTAAGAATTTTTTATTTTTTATGTTAAATTGTTAAGTTATTTATTTTTATCACCTCATCTTAGGTTAAAAAAAATGTATGAACATGATCTTGTATAAATATAGTTTCAAAAATAATGTTTGAAAATGTTTAATATTTATCTATCATTTCGATTAGAATGGCATCACCTCAAAGAAATCTAGATCCAGCTTGGCATTACGCAGAGATGGTTGATGGAAGTCGACAAAAAACTCGCTGCAAGTTTTGTGGACATGTAAATCAATCGGGAGGAATATCGCGTATCAAACAACATCTTGCGGGTGGTAACAAAAATGTCAAAAAATGCTCTAATTGCCCACCAGCTCTAAGAGAAGAGATGCAAATTCTTATATATAGGAAATTAGAGGAGCGGGCAGAAAAACAAAGAAGGCATCAAGCATTTACTGAAGCATTGATGCAACCACCTAGACAGTTTGAAGATGATGGAGATGAAGATGAGGATATTGAATATTCTCCGGATTGTACAATGGACTTTGAAAGAGCACAACATAGATTGGTTGTGAGAAACTCTAAGGTGGATCGATGGGAAGCAGAAGAACAATATCGGTTTAATATGATGAGACAAGCACGCGGTTCATCATATGAAGCAGGGGGTAGCTCACGCGGTGTATCAGGTTCGAATGCTGGGGGTAGCTCTCATGGTCAGGGTCCATCAATTTTCAATCGTGTTGGAAGTGTACGTGTTTCAACAACTTCTAATATTGGGGGTAGCTCGCGCAATCAACACATTGGTGTGACGCGTTCAACGAGTACACGGGCACCAGGCCCAGCTTTAGATATTGATATGCTCATCAAACCAAATTCTACTCAAAAGAGGTTGAAGGAAACATGGTCAAGCGGAAGTATAAAGAAAAATTTGAATCGGGTCATTTCAAAGTTTTTCTATTATGGCAACATCCCCGCAAATGTTGCTAATGATAATCCATATTATCAATCAGCTATAGATGAGATAGCAAAGTCCGGTCCTAGATTCAAAGGACCTTCAGGATACGAGCTCACAAGCTCATGCATGGTCTTCTTGATGATGAATATAATGTGCTGCAAAGTTATATTGATTCATTGAAAAGAAATTGGTCATATTATGGTGTGACTATCATGTGTGATGGTTGGACAGGGCCAACACGGATGTCGATCATAAATTTCATGACATATTGTGATGGAAGGACGATTTTTCATAAGTCGATCGATGTCTCAGATAAAAGAAAAGGTGTAAGATTTATTTATGAGTTGATGAAGACTATCGTGAAGGAAGTCGGGAAAGAGAATGTTGTCCAAATTGTTATTGACAACGGATCAGCATTTAAGAAAGCTGGAGAAAAAATGATAAAAGAATATAATTTGTTTTGGACACCATGTGTTGTGCATTGTATTGATTTGATGTTGAAAGATATAGGGAAGCATAGAATTGTGCAAGTTGTTGTGGAACAAGCTCGTCAAATCACAAACTATATCTACAATCATCACTGGGTTTTGGCATTAATGAGAGAAAAATGCGGTGGTGATATTATTCGGCCTGGATTGACTCGATTTGCCACAAATTACATTGCTTTGACAAGCTTACTAGAGAAAAAACAAGGCTTAAAAGAAATGTTTGCTTTAAGAGAGTGGGCAAATTATGAGCATAATAGAACCGCCCAAGCAAGACAAATAGAGGATTTGGTGGCTAGTTCAAAGTTTTGGGATGATGCTAGGCGTATTGCACAGTCGATCGAGCCTATAGCTAAAGTGTCGAGACTGGTAGATGGAGATAAGAAGCCTACAATGGGGTCTCTATACGAAGCTATCAGGTTTATGAGAGAAGCAATCAAAGCAGCTTCTCGATCGTACAAATGGATTCTGAAAATTGTTGATGAAAGATGGACTACTCAACTTTGTCATCCGCTTCATGAAGCTGGTAATTTCTAATGATTAATTCCTTATTATTAGATTTAAAAAACGAGAAATGTAATATACTTGAATGATATTCTTTTTATGTGCAACATTCTTTTTGAACCCGATGTACCAATATAAGCACGAAGTAGCTATGAATCCGCAGTTACAAGAAACGTTGAATAAAGTGATCAGTACTTAATACCCAGTGGACAACGACAATCAGCTGCTTTAAATGAAGTAAGTTATATGATTTCTCAATTTGGATGTGTTAACTGACAATTCTACTCGATACAAGTAAATAATATTGCACTTCGAATACAGCTTAAGTTTTTTCGTGGCGCAATGGGATCATTTGGCTCATCAGCAGCTCAAAATGGTCGAAAAATCACACATTCGGGTAAATTAAGCATTATATTTCTTATGTCATATTTTTTTAACTTTGCAACCATTTATTTATTGTATTTTAAAATATTTTGCAGCTGAATGGTGGAATTTATATGGGAGCTCAGCTCCTAATCTAAAAACCATTGCAGTCAAGATCTTATCACAAACTGCTTCTTCTCGATGCGAGCGAAATTGGAGTACGTTTGGGTTAATTCACACCAAACAACGCAACCGATTAGGTCATGAAAGGCTCCGAAAGCTTGTGTTTGTACATTATAACATGAGGCTTCGTGTTAAGAATGTCAAATCTGATGCGGAGTTAACCAAACCAAGTGACCCAATTGATCTAACTAATATCTTCTTAGAAGAAGGAGATGAAAATCCTTTGTATGAGTGGGTCAAGGAAGCAGGTCAACCTTTGATGGATGAGCCAGGGGGTATACCAAATACATCCATAACATCAAAAATGTGTGTTAATGTGGATACATTCATGGAAGATCTGGATGCAGCGAATGCTAGAGGCTTATCAGTCACTTCAATCAGTGAGAGTGATGATGATTTTGCAACGCAAGCAAACCAACCTCGTTATGATACAAATGACGAGACATAACCTAGAGATGATGACGGTAGCGGCGGCGACGATGATAATGCAGGTGGTAGCAAAGACAATAGTGATGGTGGCGACGATGATCACGACAATAGTGATAGTGGAGGTGGAGCAGTCTATCATTAAGGACAAGACTACTCTCCAAGCCAAAGACAAATGAGTCCATTTTCCGTGAACCGATTTGTTAATATTACTCAAGATTCGAATTATGGTTCACGTAATTCAGATTGGAACCCAAGGACGGCGAAAAAAATATTCACGTAAAAAACGTGGCTATGCATACACCTCGGAGAGCCTTACCTCGGAGAGCCTTGATGTTGATTCTTTCACTAGTGGGATTGGTGATATGAGCTTTGGAAGCAGTGACTCTAATAGGAATGCATTTCTTGCATCAACTTATCATGGTGAAAGCGTCTCGAATTATTCATATAATTATGTGCGACCAACTGGATGGGAAATGCCAATGGAACAAGGATGTGGTGGGATTGGTAACATGATTTTTGGAAGGAGTGAGTCGAGTGACTCCCATACGAATTCATTTAGTGCAGCACGTTATCATGGTGCCAGTGGAAGCGCCTTCCATTATTCATATAATAATGTGCAACCAACTAGATGGGGAATGCCAATGTGACAAAGCTGCGGTTAGAATTTTATTTCAAGCGGTCATTCGATGCGCTCATCTTCATGTTACGCAAACCAGGAGAGGCAGAATAATTTAGAGCATGCAGCCTACCAAGACTCGGACCATTGATGAATATTGACAATGAAGCATATGAGAAATTCATCATGGATTACAAGTCTTTCTTTTACACTATGATGACTTGGAATCAATATTGCATTCAAAGTCAATACTTCAGCAGAAACTCATGCAACGATGGCGACGAGGAAGGACGTCACTCTATGTGGTGTTGAAAAGTGATGTAACTGTTGTCTCTTGTGTGCTTGATGGTGGATACTCATTGTCCAAGTGTTTTAATGACTTAAGAGATCATTCGAACTTTCCTTTTCACTTATGCTTCACTTATTTATAAATACTTGACTATGTCAAACTCTTTTTTGCCTTGGATTGTGCATTTTCATGTGTGTGCTGCAATTTTAGTGCTTGATGAAGAGTAGAAAACTGTGAATGATTTTTTATTTGTATTTTTTGTGGACATTTGAATTTTTCTTAGGGTGTGTTTGATAGCAAAAAAAATCTTCAATGAGAAAAAACTTTTTTTTTTAGCAAATATTCTCGAGAGAATTTTATAAAGAAAATTTTCTCATAGTTGTTTGATTGCACGAGAAAGAATTTTCTTTTATGGTTCAATCCGTGTGCGCTTCTAAATCATCGTCGATGTCGGGCGGCTCGACGATGATGTTGGTGACGGTTTGAGACGAAGAGAGAAAGAAAGAAAGAGTGTGTATCCGCGAAAGAGTAGCAGATGCCAAGTTTGTTTGGGTGGAAGAAATGATCAGTTCGTGAGAGAGATGGAGAGATTTTCAATTTTCCACGCTAAAAGATGAGAAAATAAATGAGGAAAATAGGGGGATGTGGTTTTTTTTCTCAGTGCAGTTACAAAGTTATCAAACAGTGGAAAAAACGGCTACATAAAAAAAGTAGATAATTTTCTATGATTTTTTTCATTTTCTTTGCTATCAAACACACCCTTAGTGTTTGTATGATCAAAATAAAAATTGAGTTTGTTAACATTTATCCATAATCTTGATTTATATAGAATGGAAAGTCGCAACCAACTGGATCATGCTCTGAAGTACGGGATTAAGATCAATGGAGGTCAACAAAAATCTAGCTGCATGTTTTGTAGACATGTAATCCACTCTGGAGTAATATCACGTTTGAAAAAAATCCTGCGGATGGTTTTAAAAAAATCAAAAATGTTCTAACTGTCCACAATCTGTAAGAGAAGAAATGCAAATGCTTGTACATGGAAAATTAGTGGATCTCGCAGAATCATCAATGCAACCACCTAGACATGAAGATGGAAACGATGGTGACGAAGAATGACGTTGAACTCGAGGAACGACGACGACGAGGGCGACGATGAAGAGCGTCGTTGTATGTGGTGTTGAACAATGATGCAACTCTTATGTACTTCATTTCACTTCTGCAACTTTGCTTCACTTGTTTATTAGTACTTCATTATGTCAAATCCATTGCCTAAACATTTTCACCTGCAACACAAAAATAAAATAAAAATGGAAAATTAACTTCTTTTACATCCAAATAGTAAAAAAGGTCATAATTTATCATAAAAATAAATGTTAATGTCACGCGTGTTGCGAATTGTGTGTTTATTGCAAAATAACTATTTTAAACAATTGTATTGTGATTTTTATGCATTTTTGTTGTATAATTAAATATATTTTTATCATCTCTATGAAGAAACTTGAGTTTTCTAGCATTTAAAGTGAACTTTCGTGAACTTCCGTACACCGTCGAAGTTTTGTCAAACTTCTATTGTCGAAGTTGACTTCCTCGAATTAATTCTGAATTTTAAGTTATTGAAGTCGTAGGCGAAGTCGAAGTTTCGAACCTTTAGCACGAGTAAATATGTTTGATGATATTTAGCATATATTAATAAATTTTATTTCGTTGTAAGCATATATTGGTGGTGGAATATTATGTATACCCCCCCCATCTCTAATAATAGTTAAGTAATAATTTTTTATTTAATTTTTTCGGTACTCCTACTCTTATAAGTTATGATATAATAATATTAAATAAAATTAAAAGCATAATATTTTCAATGTGTATCATACCATATTTTCTAATACTATATATATACATATGGTATTAAAGTTGATGTGCAAACAGTGCAATGCGTACACCTAGGTTTTTCAATGGCTGCTATAGTGTATTCATCACATGGGAACTTGTAGAATTACCGCATAGTATATACCTTTTTTAGGAAGCATATATACTACATATTTTGGATTAATTATCATATGTTTATATTTTTATATAATATGCTGCAATATGTTTCTTGGTGTGCATTTAATTATATATTTATATTTTTTATGGTAATATATAAACCCTTATATAAAATATATATACACCTACATGTTACATCATTGATATTTAATGTGTGTATATACAAAACACAAGATATATTTATTCATGACAAACGGGGATTCCCTGCAGATGTATCCATTAGGGATACCCAATGAGGAATCCCCGTGGGGATTCCCGTGGAGATATTGTCCTCCCCATCCCCGTGTGTGAAACCAATTTCTTCCCTATCTCCGTCCCCATACCCATTTAAATTCCCCATCCCCGTCCGCGTCGTGGGGAATCCCCTTCTCCGTAGGGATTCCGCGCCCCATTTACACCCCTAGTCTGGTTTTGCGATTTTCATGCGACACGTTTTCAGCAAAAAAAAAGCTGATATACATTCCATATAAGTCCTTACATGTCCATCAACAAAAAGTACAACAAAACACGTCCATACATGACCATCCACCATAAACACAATGATACACATAAACTCAATCAAAATTATGAGTCCAAGTTCATTTCAAAAGTTAAAACAACATGGAAAGACTTCAACTCATCCCATTCCAAGTTCCAATTTCATTCTTTGTTCCTACAATAAAACAACAATTAGAAATAGAAAGTTAGCAGCACGATGAGAGTTTAATAAGAACTAAAAGTTCCAATAAGATTTTGGTTGTGTTTGGTAACTATACATCTTAAATTTTTAGTGCTTATCCATTAAGTTTCTATAAGAACTTATTAAATAAGGTCTTATAGATTGTGAAGTGTTTGGTAAAAATAATTTAAGAGTCTCTTATTTAAAAATTGTGTGTTCGAAAAATAAAATTTTCATCTCTTGTTACAGGGGTATTTTGTGTCATTTGTTTAGAAAATAGAGCCCTAATTCTTCTGAGATTGAGAGAGGAGCTTCGCTACCATTTTCTTTGATTGCATCGACTATCACAAAGCTTTGTTCTTGTCTTCAATGGCGTCCGTGGAAATCCTAACAAGTCAAGTTTTTTTTTTTTTTTTTTTTTTTTTTTTTTTTTTTTTTTTAATAATGCAAAGGAGGCAGCACTCCATTTATTGATGGACCCACCACTTTTTCATATGCTGAAATTAAATAGATGTTCCATCGTTGTTGAGAGAGGTTCGTGTTATTCGGATCAGAAAGAGAAGTTGGTGTTATTGGGCTGGGTGTGCAGGAAAGATGGGTACTTTCAATGGTGCAAATTCGATGAGAAATCGTGAGCAGTACACATACATATTGAGATTGTGTCAAGGGAAGCACCATTTTCTGAACTTGTTCTCATCCCCATCTCTATAGAAAAGAATTGGGGATGAAACAAAGGAGAGAAGAGAATTGATTTTTTGGACATGGAACTCCAACAAAGCCAAGTGATTATTGAAGAGGAGATAAGGTTGAAATCTGGGAGAGGGAGGGAGGAAAAAGTGTGTGTAAAAGATACATAGAAGATTGGGAGAGGCGGTGGTGGAAATTTAGGCAAGGTGATGGAGCCGTGAAGTGGAGTTGAAGGGTTTGTGCAGCGGATGAGAGTGCGCAAAAAGGCCAGGGCAGTTTTGGGATTACAAAATAAATCGCCGACTCTATTAACTACTCGCATTAGTGGTTCTCCACTTATTTTTCCATAAGTTTAGAAATCTAACTTTTTATATAAGATATATTTTCCCTTATTTCCTCTTTTTTAAAAGAAGTCTTTTTAACAATAAGAGGAAAAAAGGAAACCTACCAAACACACTTATTTTAGCAAACCTATTTTAAATAAGGCTTGAGAGAATAAGAGGATAAAATAAGAGTTACCAAACACCACCTTACTTTTCAAGTCAATGACTCAATGCATTTTGCTAATCATCTATAACAAGGTGGTCCAAAATGCCTAAACAATGTTTCAAAATGTAGTAAGGATTAGATGATGCTAAAAGAAGAAACAAAGGTAATTAATAATTAACAACATTGAAAGAAAAGTATAACCTGCTTCAAGCTCCTCAAGTTCCTCTAATTGTGTTTCGACTTCCAATTTTATTGTACCATATAACCAATCCCGTGTACAAGTAATAGCTTCAGCAATCTTTGGAGTCAATGAGGTACGAAATTGATCAAGCACGTGTCTTCTGACACTAAAAGCGGACTCTGAAGCAACTGTAGAAATTGGAATGGCCAATACATCACGTGCCATCATTGAAAGTATTTTGTACTTGAAGGCATTGCTTTTCCACCAACCAATGATATCAAAGTCTCCATTTTTCTTCTCACATCCCTTAACCAAATATATATCTACTTCTGACTTGCTTGGCGTATTTGCCTCCTCGTCTAAAAATCTTTGAAATCCAACCACTGCCCTTTTAGCTCTGACATTACCAAACAATGAGTCTTCAGTCTCTTCACGTATACTAGACAATGATTGTGATGACCCCAAATCCCAAGGCCGCCACGTGGAGCGTCGCGGCCCCACAACCCTGTCACTTCATTGACCCATCACCGGGTTCCACGCGCCATTGACGTCAGTTGCCGCGTCACTACTCCTTGATATGCATGTTAACTCATTTCGTTCAATTAGTTTAGTTAGACAATTGATTCACTTTTAGCATTAAAACAGCGGAAGTCTTAAATTAGAGTAAGTAGAACAAATAAGTTCATCATCATATAAAACATCATTCATAAGAGCATGTCCTACTGTGGAAAACTCGAGAAAGTACTCTGTATATAGGCGACAATACTAATAAGCAATAATATATACAAGTACAGTGTCTCTCCAGTCTCCCAATACCCAAAAGTAAAGCAAAATATCAAAATAAAACATACTAGTGGGTCCTCAACCGCGGGCAATCAGATGAAGTCGCCAAGAATCCCCTTGCCCCTAGTAGTACTGGGATCTGCACTCAACCATCACAAAAAGCCAGATGAAGAGTACAGTTAGTAAGATTCCAAAAGAAGTACACCGAGCATTTATAAGAAAGTAAATGAATACTAATAATCATGTTAAATAATCATGCAGAAACTAAACAGGAACTCGTGCTACGATCATCCCATGAATACATAACACGAGGGAGAAACAAAGTGTGTGCTCGTCCTGGTCTGACTAAACTGTACTTCGGACCCCAAGATCCTTTCAGTGGGTGCCCCCACTTCCATTCACCTGGTTCCTCGCGGTGCTTGTCCGACACGTGCACTTCCATTCACCTGGTTCCTCGCGGTGCTTGTCCGACACGTGCACCTTAGTGCAACTCGGGTTGCAATTCACCGAGTGCCTGATCACACGTGCTACAACTTAGTATGCCATAAGTATACTACGAATGTCAGGTGGGAGTAACTCAACCACCAACCCAAATGTATCACAGAATAGAGTACAATAACAAGGAATAGGAAATTACCAATGGAAAAAGTAAACCCTCATTGGCTTTCAAATGGATTCTTACGTACCTCAAAACCAAGGATTGAAACTTCGGCTTCGCCTTATAATTCACCCTCTTGATGATTGGAATTAATTCGGAGAAGTTTAATTCGACGTGGAGAATTTTGGTAAAAATTCGCTAACTTAGAGAAGTTTAAGAAATTTTTATTTAAATGGTCAATAAACTAAAACTCATTTTATGGGATGTCTAAACAAGCACAATTATGCATTTATACCTAAAAAATTTACAATTTAATGGTTTCAAGTCAATTTTATTGGCACTAGTCATGCATACTGTGTATGGTAGATCACTTTTTAGTGATAATAATTACACTTAATTTGATTCTCTAACCATTTATTAATTGCACATTCACATAAGTAAAATTAAAATTATGAAACATGCTTTTTTATATGGCTCAGTATTTAAAGATATCTACTTTTTGGCATTATGCATCGATTAAAAAACTGCAAAGCGTTGTAGAGATGTGTGTGCAAAAGTGAATCTCGATGCATACATTAAATCTTGATGCAAAATCAAGGGATCACGTGATTGGTGTAGAGACGTGTGTACAAAAGTGAGTCACTCTCAAATTCTCAATAACCCCCAAAAGCCACCATCAATTACAACCCTCAACCCTTCCGTCTCTTACACACTTATTTGGTTTTTTTTACCGAAAAGTTTGCAATTTCTCCTTGTTTTTAGCAATCCATATCAATTTATATCAATGTTGTCGATTTTTAACATAAACTTCAGAGAAGTTTTGTAATTTTTAAACTAACCGTGAATTTCGCTTTGATCCATTCAATTTTGATAAACTTCGCCTAAACTTCGGCTAATTTATCGAATTTTTGTTCCTTGCTCAAAACACCTTCTCAATTTTCTAGTGAAACAAGCACATATCAACAGCCTTACCAATATCATCAGCTGTATGGCCTTCAACGTCACAAAAATTAATGATTTTCTTTTGCAATTTCCAGTCATCATCAACATAATGTGCATGAGACACATGTAGCTAATATTTTGCAAAGAAGTCCAAGTATTAGTTGTTAAGCAAACTCTTTGAGAATTCTTTGTTAAAATCTTTTTCAATTTTGTCTTCTCGACATTATACATATCCAAACAATCTCTAGTAGTAGTTTTCCTTTTCACTAACTTGAGTTTGAGTTGTATAACTTTGCAAAAGTTAACAAAGCACGGGTGTTCCACAAAAATAAAAGGCAATTCAGCTCCTATTATCAATTTATTAAGGGCTTCTTGACTTAATGTTTGATCAAACTTCCAAAGTCCCATTTGACACTCACCCTTCGACCCTTTACCTTGGGATTCTATTGTCTTTTGTTTCTTATACACTGAGTGCACTTGACTATGTTGGTACTTGGGTCATTTATTTAAATGAGCTGTTATTGTGCTTGTACCATTCATCCTAGGACAACGATACTCATTACCACAATAATTGCAAGTTGCACATGTTACTTTTCCATGATCATCTAATGTTTTGGAATAATGGTCACAAACTCCAGAGGTTGTGCGGTTACCTTTCCATTCTAGCTTCTTTGTTGATGATGGGAAATTTGAGGAGCTTTGAGGAGCGACAATAGGTTCAACACTTTCAACCTCCATTGGTGTAGAACTTGCATCGGTTGATAAGGTTTTAGCTGTTACGTGTTGCGAATCCATCTAGAATCATAGCATGAAAAAACATTCTATCTATTCTAGAATGAGTATGCATACTAAATAACTAACAAATCGAACTAATCATAATTCAAAAAATCTGAATAAACAATCAAGAAGGAGGAAAAGCCAGCAAATGACACTAATAAAAATAGATACTAATAATTAACCAACCAAAACAACCTAAGTTAATTCTTACAAGTAACAATAAGATTGCTTAATATTGTACCAAAAAAAGGTTGCTTAATAAGACTAAACATTAGATTGCATGAAACTAGAACAAACATCATTAGAGCTTTCAAGTCACCATGTAATATTTCAAACACACTTGCTGATTTGATGCCATATTTATTTATTCTAACTGATAAATTAAGTTTAATAACTAATATCCTGACATCCCATGTTCAGCATTAGATTCTCTTTTTACAAGTCCATCGAAGAAGTTGAACTTTACACAAAACAACAAAAGTTAATTAATCACCTTGCAATTTTTTTTTTTCTTAATATCATTCTCCACAACTTGAAATATTGATAAGAAGTTAAAGAAAGAAGGAAAGTGAGTTACAATTGGATGAAAAGATCCATTATGAAGAAGCACTACATTTTAAACTTACTAAACGTGATGAATACGAAAACAACAATAATAATGGAATCTAATATAGAGATAGACGTTAGTTATAGAAGGTATGATAGAAGTTGAAAAGCATAACTTAGATCATCAATTACTGATGTAGGTTAATCAGTGTTTAAGCCCACTGGTACATAATAATCATTGAAATGAGAGAAATTCTTGTTCCTAATCCCTACAAATTAGGATACTAGGAAATTAGGAATGTTGTAATACTATTACGAAACCCCTAAATCCACACATGATTGATTCTACTGCATCTAACTTAGACTCAACATTCAATAGGAAGAAGGAAGAGGAAAGAAAAAGGAGCAAGTTCGAATCAAGCACAGGCACAGCTATATTAAGCATTTCACCAAACAGGTTTCGTGCATATGTGGCAACACTCAGTTTTTGGTATAACAAGTTAATGAACCACATAATAAAACCATTTGAAATCAGCTTCATTTTCTTGAATAAACCAGAAAATGCAAAATCTCAATCAGTCCAACACGTCTAAGAAGTCTTACGTGGTAATGCTAGTGCTTGATGCAGAGGTGGTGATACCCTCGTGAGGTGAGCGACAGGAAATCGAAGAGTAGAGAGAAGGGAGGCAACGAATTGACAATGAGTGACGAGGCCGTCGTGGTGGTGAGGTGAGGGACGGGAGGAGAGTAAAGCAACGAGAGAGGATACAAGGGATTGAACGAGAAGAGCAGAGCAGAGAGAGGAGGTGTCGTGGTGGTGAGGTGAGCAAAAGTGAAGGAAAAGGCTTGAGCGAGAAGAGCAGAGCAGAAAGAGGAGGCGTCGTGGTGGTGAGGTGAGCGAGATGGAAGGCAAGGGCTTGAGCCAGAAGAGCAGAGCAGAAAGAGGAGGCATCGTGGTGGTGAGGTAAGCGAGAGAGAAGGTGTGGGCTTGAGCAAGAGAGGAGGCGTGGGACGCGGAATGACGAATTGCATTTTGGACTTTGGGTAAATAATATGTTAAAACGGTAAAAAGGTTAGGGTTTGAGGTGTAAAATTATGGAAATTCCTAAAATGTCATTCGATTTGGTGACCGCAGTTTTCTACAAATGAAAACCACCACCAAATTGCGGAATTGCGATTTCCAAGTTTTCTAATCCACCCCCAAACCACGAGTTTTAAAAACTAGACTAGACCTGGCGCTTTTGCGGAGACCGCTGCACGCCCCTAGTATTTATACATGTAATATTAATATACATATTTATAAACCTATCTAGTATGGCATATGGTATATATGTAGTATGTTTGTATCATTTAATATAGATTATAAATTTATATATAGATAATATATATTTAAATTGATATATGAAGATCCCCGTGGGGATCTCTAAATTGATATATGATGATACCCATGGGGATCCCAGTGGGGATTACTAATGGGGGTCTATGCAGAGATCCCCACGGGGATCTTCGTGGATATATTTTTTTCTTCATCCTCGTATCCGTACCCATACCTGCGTTGGTACGTCCCCATCCTCGCCTCCATCCTCATTTAAATTCCCCGTCTCCGTTGCGGGGAATCCCCGTCCCCGTGGGGATTCACTGCCCCACTTGCATCCCTAGACAGAGCACAAAAGCAAGCACCATACCCATAATTTAGTCCTTGATACCATGCAAACAATAGAAAAGAAGATAACTTTATGATTTGTATATCTAGAGCTTGTACATGTCTTTATAAATAGAGATTGAAAGCACACATAGAAGGAAATACATAAATAAGGAAATATGTGTTGGAATTTCCTAATGTACATACCATTCCTAATATTCCAATATCCATAGCATGAACTTTCCTTTAATAGGCAGTAGGTACCACACCACATCATTCCTCGACTTCTTAATTCCCTAACAAATCGCACAACATCCTTGCAACAAACTTCGTACCGCCTCTAACATCATTGGTAGCCACTTAGCAAGCGACATGTGGTCACACACTGAGTATGGTAAGCCTTTGAGATGCCACCAACTACTTCGGAGTGGACAATTTAAGAAAATATGGTCACTAGATTCAGTTTCCTCATTGCATAAGGGACATAGGTGGTCAATCTCAATCTTCTTCTTCATCAATTGCACTTTTGTTGGAAAGAAAACCTTTAATTGCTCTTTGCACAACATTTTCATTTTAAAAGTGTCTTGAGAATACCAAACATAACTCCAAAGCTATTAATCAACAACTTAACTTGCTATGTGAATTGGGATAAGTACTATGAATAAAGAAGGAACCATTCTTTTCCCAAGCCCATATAACTTTGTCAAGGGGTCTTCGATTGCTAAGGGGAACATTGAGAATGTGACTCACATCCTCCACATCATACATGCTTTGGATTTCGAAAGTGTCCCACCTTTGAGCGCTATCAATTCAAATATGCTCTTTTCTCCTTTGATGACATAGTTGACAGAACATGATCCCAAATTAGCACAAGTCTCGTACTCTCCTCTGGCCCCTGTTTAGATCCCTACTAATTTGCATTTAACATCCATTCCAAATTAGCACAAGTCTTCAAAAGTAATAAGAACACAATCATCGTAGTTAGGTATACTTTGAGATGTTGTTTTTAATACAATTTCCTTCTATGCTCATGTAACAGTTTCTTATTCAGTTATTCCACCCTCTTGTACTCTACTCTATGTAACTGTTTTTAAAACTTTCTATAATGTTAGTAAATGTTAATGAGCTATAAAGTCATTGGCGTACATATTAAATTTCACTAGTGGATCTTCACTTCCAATTCCCAGCTTTGTGGAGGTTGTATACTTGGTTGAATTAATAGTAGATGACAACCTCAAGTTTCAGTAAAGGCCATATTATTTAGCAACAAGATGTGAAACTTGTTTTAGCCATGATATCCGCATTGGATGTGAAACGACCCTTCCCCGACCTAGGGTAGGGTCGCCCAGGCCCAGACCGCCAATTAGGCCCAATACTTAAACCAGGCCTAAATAACAGTTTGGCACACCTAAAAACCTGCGGAATAACATATAGAAAATATGGCAAAAGAATGCGGAATTTGAATTTCAATAAATACCATATGTCACATAACCCCAACCATCAAGTATCTCAGACTCACCTAAGCAAATCAAACAATATAAAATCTCCATAACCTTCAAATATTTATAAATGTATCCAACAGACTTGCTTAGGTTGCAACCCTCATTAATCGTTTTCTAAACAAATAGCATATATATCATAAAAGACTCACGCTGCAAGGAGACTTCAAACAATGGCCTTCCCCTTGCCACGATCTATCGCACTCGTAGATGGACCTGTAGTGTAAGTGGGGTGAGCTAAAGAACCAACGGAGCCCAATAAGAGAAGAACTACGCTCAAATATTAAACATGCAAGTAATACCTATAAAGCAAAATAAAGCTAGCATGCATTTAAAAATCAAGATAGCATTGAAATCAGAAGCATGACATCAATTCCCACAAGGAGTAAGCATATCATATTCGTAAAGCAACTTAAGCGGTGATAGGGAGTTTCAAGAGTTATAAAACATAAGAAAATCAACTTTTACATGCAAAGGGGTTGCAAGAGAGATACATAGAATGTAATAGATATAAATGCAAGTCCATTGTCTCATTTGTCATTACCTCCTCTTGTTGACCAATCATCATAATATAATAAATATGCGTGGGTGACTTGATTCCACCATGTGTCCACAGCTCCTCAAGAGGCCCAGGTGACTTGGTTCCATCGTGCATCCACGACTCCCCAAAAAGCCCTTGCAGAAATGGGCGACTTGGTTCCACCGCGTTATTACGGCTCCCCAAGAGGCCCTTAAATATGTAAGGTGACTTGGTTCCACCATATGACTATGGCTCCCCAAAAGGCCTTACATGAAGTCAAACAAGGTAGGTAATAACCTCATCCCAAGTCCTTTAGTTAAAATCATGAATTCTAAATATATTAGTAGCAAGCCACATTTAATAAATGAGCGGAGCTCCCACTTACCTCGACTCGTCGAGTTAGTCTCTCTCGGCCGACCTCACATGCACGGGGCTCGATGTGAACCTCTTTGCGAATCTAGACAATTTAAACAACAGTCGCATTATTTGACGATTCGAAATTCAACATTAATTATTATTCAATTACTTCGGGGTGGGCCCACTAGTGTGGTTCCGCGGGTCCCCTGTTGCCCGTAAGAGGGTCCAGTGTGGGGGCCCACCCCAACCCTTTTGAAAACATATTATTATGCTTATTTATAATATATCTATATATATTATTTTATTATATTTATATTTATATTTATATTTTATTATTATTTTTTTTTATGTTGACCGATCAACAACAGTTGACCAGGTCCTTTGGTTGATCGAACAAGGAGCAACCATGAGGGATGGGGGAGCAATTGCTTCCGGCGGCCGCTTAGGGAGGGGTGGCTTTAGGTGCCACCCCTTGTTGTCTTCCTCGCGACGGTGGGGCCTCCTAGTAGGGCCCCGCCTACTGTCGCCGTTGGCTGTGGCGACGGCCATGACGTCGTCGCCACCCCCATTGGCGGTGTTGCCGCGCTACCACCGCCCTCTTGGTGTTCATCCCATTCAAGCCACTTTTAATTTATTTTATTCAAAATTAATCAAATCAAGATCGAAAAGAAAGGTGGGGAATACCTTGTTTGTGGAGTCTTTTGCTTTGATCTCTAAGCACCTTTTAGATTTCCATCTTCTTGTTCTTTCTCCCCTCTTTTCGATCTAGGGTTTGTAAATAAATTGTGGTGGCTAGGGTTCACAATTTGGTTTATTTTATATTAGGGTTAATTTAATTAGGGTTTGAGGGTAAATTACTAAATTGCCCCTGTAGTGGGTCAATTAGATTTTGGGTCGTCATAGGATGTGTGACATTAATATGGATAGTGTATAATGTCTATTCACTTTCATTGGGTGTGAATGTGATAATATTCGAATATAAACGATCACTTGTCTTTGAAACATATGAACCTGGCCTTGGTGTATGTGTTGAACTTGGTGCAAGAACATGAACAGGTATATATTTTTTTTTGAAGTACATGAATTAGTATAGTTGGATATATGGATCTGCTGATGTATGCACAAGAATTCAACCAGTCATATAATCATGCTTTAAATGTTTTTTTCCCTTCAAAATAGAATTAAACTCTCAAAAAGTTGGAATGTCAATCATGAAATATACTGTGATAATTTTAGGATATAGATAATAATATTTCTTGAACAAGACCTTTCTTCCAAGCACTTTGATGTATTTTGAAACAACAAAAACAAGAGTAATTGTAATTGATTTAGTACTGGTTGTTGCTTGAATGCTGGCCCTAATCGATGGCAGCTGCCACTGATTATGTTGAAAGATTCTATCTTAATCGGTGATTCCTAATGGTTGGGATAAGGCTTTCTGCTGATGTCATTGGTGGAAATGGCACGGTGGCGAGCAGCATCATCAGGGTTTTTCTTTTTTTTTGAAGTTTTTAATTAAAGCATTCTTTTACTGCCCTTGATCTAGCACAAATTTGTTAAAAACAGGTGGTGAATATACTCCTAGATGCTGATGGGTCAAAAAATGAAGTGAATAGCGTTGATGAAGAGGGTTGGGGACCACTTCATTCTGCTGCTAGTGTTGGAAATGTAGAAATTGTGGCAATATTGCTGAGTAGAGGTTTGCACTGCATTGTTTTTTCATCTTTGTTCAAGTAATCAGAGACAAGTTCGTAGTTCTTGTCTATCTATTGTTAAGATTCTCTTTACTTCAACCAAACTTACAAGATTCAGTAAGCAGAAACTTTACGTTGTAGATAATGATGAGGAATGTGTTAACTAATTGCTAAAAGAGACAGAAGAAATGTACCAATCAAAGACTTGTACTTTTCAACTGCTTATTTGGAGAAAATCATTGTCACAACTCGCAAGTTTTTTTTTTTTTTTTTTTTTTTTTTTTTTTTTTTTTGAAAAAGAAATATTTCTTACATTTCTTTTCTTAGTGTAATCTATTATATTGTTTTAAGTTATTTATGCTTATTAGGATATTTAAGTTGTTAGGTATTGAGTTCACCAGCCTATCACTTTCAATTACTCAGTTGTGGATAGCTTCATGGTAGTCGCTAGCACTAAATGGTCAGAGTTTGAATTTGTGGAATCTCTCCTTCAAGCCTTCAAGGGCCAAGTACTATGAGAACTTAAGTAGCTGATATATTTGAGAGTTCTTATTGAACGATTCATTTCAAGTCCTTTATTCTCTTTTTGTTGGTGCAGTATACTTGTATGCAATGTGTGAACAAAAATATCTAGGAGGGGTGTGAATTGGGTGTATTAAAAGTTTATTGCTCCTTAAATATATATAGTGCAAAACAATACAATGTACATGCACAATCACACAATCAAACTAATAAAGCACCAATGCAAAGGAGGTAGAAGATATGGAGAAGGCCAAGTGTTGATAGTGGTTTGATTCACAAATCTACATCCACTATCTGACTTCATAAGCAATGATTTTAAACATACTTATATTTGCAAATACAAGTGTGCAACCCAAGACTGGCAAGTCTTGTTTGCCTATTTGCAAGTAGGACTCGCCTTGCTTTATCACAGTTAGGACCTAACCTTGCCTATTTACAACTGGGACGTTGCCTAGCCGCAACTAAGGCTTTACAACAAGAAACTTGCAAGTTGAAATACCTCTACAAAAAAATATATAATAGATAAAGCACTCCCAAGCCAAGTTTGAACTCAATGCAAATATGCAAGTGAGATATATATTCGAATCTGATTTGCTTGATAAAATCAGTTTCTATAAGCACAAATCTCTGTTTCGAAACTATAAGAATGGATTTATGATGCACTTGAAAATTTGCAAAAAACAATGAAGCTCAACTTGGTTTTATAAGAATGGCTTTATAATGCACTTGAAAATTTGCAAGTTTAAACTCGAATAGTGATACCGAGACCCCTCAAATTATGGGTAGTTCGAAGCTAATAATCTCTGTTTGTGAAACCCAAAAATGTAGAAAAATTAAGCACAAATCTGGTTTCCATTAAATGCACTTGAACTAGCTGAGCAACTATAACGAAAATTTAAGTTCTAACTCTAAGTGCCTTTTTCCAAATAGGGAAGTAGGGCTTACAAAAGCCAAAGTTTAATCTCGCAAGGCCTTTGTTGATGTGGAAAACCAATAACAAAGTTCACACAGATTTAGGAAATCAAATGAAAAGATTAAGCTCAAGATTTGTCTGAAAAAAAAAAAAAAATCTCACTATCGAAGTTATAGAAATATCAAATTCTAGTTCTATAGACTAAGTAAAGCTTTTCAGGATGATGAAATCTTACTTTGGAAAAGCTAACAACAAACAGACATTTTTGCCTAGTTAAAAAAAGTTTTTAGCTAAAAAACTGTGAAAATGTGGAAAATAGGCCTTGAAAAGAGTAGTGGAATGGTTAAAGCTTTTTTTTTTTTTTTTTTTTTTTTTTTTTTTTTGAGTCTTCTATATTTTTCTCTCATTTTTCGTGGTCTGTTAAATGAAAGAAAACTCAAAATGACCGTTTTTTGTATGTTCTAGAAAAATCTATTGTTGAGTTGAAAGTGAATCGAGACGAACTAATAAGACCTCTTGGTTAAAGAAACCTAGTCATGATCAAGAAGCACGCTACCATGAGGCTAGAAGCATGCTGCTTGGTTTCAAGATGTTACTGAAATGATTTTATGGAGCCTTTGTAGTAGTTCTTCATCTTGGTGACTTAGTAGGGTGCTGCTAACTTTGTGGTTGGGCATTGCTAGCTCACTGTTTCAAGCAGGTCGTGAAAACACTTCTTTAACACTATGAAATCAGCATCGGTCAAACCAAAGCACGTTCAAATACCGTTCAGAACATATTTTCCTGATGAGCATTATTTAAAACTCACTTTCATGCAATTTTGATAGTGATGAAATCATGTGATGCCGCCATGAATGTCATGAAAAAATGCAGTTTTGACTTGTGTGATTTGTAAGCCATGTACTTTACATAGACCAATACACGACTCAACTTAAGACATGACTTTGATATTCATCTTGATCCTCGGTCCGTTTGATTGCATTTTTGAGATCTTGAACTTGTCCGTTTTCTTTTGATGAGCCACCTTCCCAATATCACGAAGTTTGATGTGCACTCACAAGTCCATAGGTATACTTGTTCAATGTAGATGATTAATATCTGTAACACTTGAGCACACTTATCAGATACTAAGGCATATTTTTTTTTTTACATCAAAGCCTAAAGAGGAATCTAACTGTGCAACCACCTTAGCCACTAGTGTGTTCATCTTATAATTATTATATTATGTAAGGTTATCTATTTTTAAGATGGGAATAAGGTATAGACCTCATTTTATTTCATTACTGTAAGTGTTTCTTTTAATGGTATTACCATGCCCATCGTACTTCAAAGATCCACCTTATGTTCGAATCACAACTTCTTTGGGAAGAGCTCGCACAACACCGTCAAAATATATTATTTTATTTGGCTATGTTTTACTGATTGAAACTTTTATTTTGCATTAAACTTAAGTGATATGTAGTTGTGTGACAATCTAAACATTTGCGGAAATATAAGGTGCCTTTGTAATGATTCTTGAGGGAAGTATTTTAAGTTGCACTTGCAAAGTTTGACAATACAATCAAAGACAAGCATGAGTCAATGTTTGATGGCTAAGAATGATTTGGATATTGATTAAGATGTACAGCCAGGTGATCTGATTGATGCGGGTTTTTTTGCCTTTTTTGCAAGAAGCTGCTAATTAACCAAAGTTGCTGGCTTTACTAGTGAGTAGAGAGCAACTAGATAAACTTAGGCTAGTTCCCGTCATCTGTGATTGAGGTATTCTGCCCGTGCTATTTCTTATATGCTTAAGCTGCTTTTTCGTGCCCTTTGTAAAGTATCTATCTTACACTAATTTCATGCTTAAAAAGTAACAAAACTAATTGTAAACAGGAGCTGATGCCAACTTAAAAAATCACAGTGGCCGCACTGCTCTTCACTATGCTGCTAGCAAAGGATGGCTAAAAATAGCTGAGCTTTTAGTTTCTCATGGAGCGAAGCTTAATCAGAAGGATAAGGTTTTGTAATTTTGTGCCAAAATCTCGCTTATTTCATTCAGAACTTTGTCAGTAATCCTTTGCGGCATTAGAACTCTATGATTTTGTACATGTCCCTTCTTCACCTAATCATTAAAATACTTTAGTGTGCATTTAACAGGTTGGTTGCACACCACTTCATCGAGCTGCTAGTGTTGGGAACTCTGAAATGTGTGAACTCCTAATTGAGGAAGGAGCTGAGGTTGACGCTGTAGATAAAGCCGAGAAGACACCACTAATGAATGCTGTCATTTGCTATAACAAAGAGGTAATTTTAGCTTTCAAATTCATGTTTCATGAATGCGAATGTAGGTGATGCCATATATCAATTCATATTTTTCTAGCCCTTCTCGCACTCAATGGTTAATTATTAATTTTATTTAATGTAAGTGGATCTTTGTCTGATGTTCAATACTATTGAACTTTTATGCACTTATTACAACAACATAACCTCAATCCCAAAATTAGTTGGGGTCAACTACATGGATCAAATTCTTCCATTGCGCTCAATTTAGTGCAATCGAAGGTGTGCTTTCCAACTATTGGGAACTAATTTCTTGAATATATCGTATGTCAACAGGCAATATGAAAATAAAGCATGCCCAATGAAAAATTGGACTTTTTTTTTCATATTTTTAAAAATATTAAGTATAAACACTAACTCTTCACAATCATAAAGTACAAAATAAAAACATTCAAAACTTTTTTTTTTTTTTTTTTTTTTTGGTAATAAGTGCATGAGCACAGTGAAAGAATTTGGTCCACTTAGCCGACCCCAACTAATTTGGGATTGAGGCTTTGTTGTTGTTGGTTGTTGTAGTTTCCAATAATGGTTATAAAAATATAAGCTTGTGGCACCTAGACATTGTGGCCGCAAATTGGCATTGGATTCAAGTGTAATAGATTTTTTGTTTTTCTCCACTGCGTCATTTGCATTTTGTACTACTATGGTTCATTTAAAATTTAAACTATTATTTTGTTTGGAAATTTTGGGATGATATAGATGAACTTATGCAAGGTATACCATTAGATGAAAAGGTGGGCATGTAAGGGAAAGTAATGATGAGCTCGATGGAGAATATGGTTATGGTAATACAAATGATGAAGGAGAGAATCCATCTTTGAGTTAGTTTCAACATACGATCTTGTCTTAGCTAATGATAGGTTTTGAAAAAGGGAGTTGCACTTGATTACTTTTAGTAGTGGACAGTGGACATAACAAGAATCAAATAGTTTTTCTTTTAACAAAAAAAACTGATAGAAAAATATGTAGAGCTTGCAAAATAATATCGCATGAAGCCCTTAGTACCAACATAAGTTAGTACTTAATAGTACTTGATATTAAGCTAAAACAACGACTTAATATATGAATAAAAGTGATAAAGATCCTAGAATAAAGGACTAGAACCTAAAAAATAATAAACAATTATGAAGCTAATAAAGGAAAACGTTTAGAGCCTTGACGTAGATGCCAATACGATGTTGCTAGAAGTAAGTAGCTTCATAAGTAAAGTAGCGTCGAACGTGTTAGGAGTAACTAAAGGCCAAGGTTTGAAACTTAGACTTCGCCTTAAGCTTCTGATAAGATCCCACATAGAGAGCCACATAGAGTTGGTTTGGGGGACACATTATAAATAGGGGTGAGTTAGTTGGTTTAGGCATCGGAGAATTTGAATGTAATTGGGCACTCTTGGAGTGATTGGGTTGAGAGAGTTTTAAGACTCTTCTCTGGGGTTACTTTCAAGTTTGTAATCGCTGTTGTCTTTCAAATCAATAGATCAATATCAGTATTCTATCAATGGTATCAGAGCATCGTTCAAGTATGGCTCCAAAAGTAGATGTGCGACTGGAAACCTTTGAAGCGGAGTTGAAGAAACTCCATGAGATGGAAGAATCGGTCAATGGGTTTGCCAACAAGATGGAGGAGTTCGGAGATCTCGAAGTTTGTTTTGAGATCTCGGAAGGTGCGTTCGAGATCCTGGTTCTTAAGACAGAAGATTGAGGCCTTTTTGGTGCGATCCACGAGCCTTAAGGCCAACAATCGGAGGAGATTCGGCCATTGGAATGTTAGGATCACAAATCGGTGACAATCGAGGGTCTCGTGTCCCGATCCGCTAGATCCGGGGTTTTCTGTTGAGTTTCTTAATGTCGGTGCACCAGATCAACATCGCCACTCATCTGCTCGAGATAGTATAGAGGATCTTCTTCAACCTCTCGCAACTGCACCGAGCCACTCAAAAGTCATGCAAATCAACATGTTCAGTGGTGTGAATGTCCGAAACCTACCAGATCTAGTTTCCGCTTCATCAGTTCTTCCTCTTTTTGTTGTCATATCTCAATCTCCGACTTGTGGAGCCATGCCATCTCTAATTGAAGTGCAAATTCACAAGAAGTTGATGATTATCAATCCCAGTGGCTCCATTACGTTCAATCTTGAACCCCTGCAAGCCCATGGATCTTGGGGTTTACTTGTGGTCACGAAGGAGGTAACGCGAATCGCGACTAGATCCAAAGACGTGAGCCCTCCGCCGTGGCCTCCACCTTCTTCTTCCTCTTCGACGACCTTCGGTGTTGCCCTAATCATTTTGGGCGTTGTGCAAGACTCTATCACAGAAGTTGATTTGGGGAAGAAGATCGCATTTGACGTGTTTGTTGAAATGTTCTCAACCAATCGACGGCTAGGGGACACCCTCTTGTGGGCTGGTGGTTCAGTGTCGTTACTGCTCACATCGTCTGCCATGTTTCGCTCAACTTCATGCCATACGATTGATATGGATCCTAGCATGGACCCCCCTCCTCAATGTCCACCCTTTGGCTATTTGTTTCTCCATGGTCTTGTCGTCCGTCACAATGAGCAACAAGTGTTCGATAAAATAACAGAGGGGGTATTCATCCAGAATTGCTTTCCTTGTGACCTTGGTTACTTGCATTCTTGGGGTCCATGCTCTTAATGTTCTCCATTTCTTTGTATGTTTTTTTTTCTTTTCCACCTTGAGGACAAGGTGGATGTTCAAGGGGGGAGTAATGATAAGATCCCACATAGAGAGCCACATAGAGTTGGTTTGGGGGACACATTATAAATAGGGGTGAGTTAGTTGGTTTTGGCATCGGAGAATTTGAATGTAATTGGGCACTCTTGGAGTGATTGGGTTGAGAGAGTTTTAAGACTCTTCTCTGGGGTTACTTTCAAGTTTGTAATCGCTGTTGTCTTTCAAATCAATAGATCAATATCAGTATTCTATCAGCTTCGCTCTTTTCGAGGAAGTTAACTTCAACGCGAGAAGTTTTTAAAAATTCGCCGATGTATGAAAGTTTATGAAATTTCACTTTAAATGCTAGAAAACTAAAATTTTTCCTTAAAAATGTTAGAAATATACTCAATCATACAACAATAATGCATAATAATCAAAATACAATTGTTTAAAATAGTTATTTTGCAATAAACACCCAATTCGCAACTCACGCGACATTAATATTGTTTTTACATTGCTTCATGTGATAACTTTTGACCTTATTTGCTACTTGATGTGAAAAGAAGTTAAATTTTAAATTTTATTTTTTTTCGGGATAACTTTGATAACTTACCCCAAAAACTTCGGTAACTTCTCCAAAAACTTCGTTGTTTCTTCGAATTCTTGCATTTTTTGTCTCTTTTTTAATGGTTTCGATGGAAAACATCAAAGTCGATCAAAGTTTGGCGAAACATGTCAATGTTTCAGGCGAAACTTAGCAAATTTTACATCGTGACATAGTTTCGCTTCACCATTTTCATTATCGACAAACTTCCACCGAAGTTCGGCAAAATTTGTTGATTTTTAAACCTTGCTAAAGGCTTATGACCTCCAAAGAAGAAAACATAGTGGCAGAACGAAGATGTCGAAAAAACAATTAAGACTAAAAGAGAGATATATAGAAAATTACTTAAGTGTCAGATGAAGATGCAGATAATCGATATAGAGAAGCTAGAAAGAAAGCTAAAAAATAGTTAGTGAAGCTAAAACTAACTTCATGGAAGATTTATATACAAAGTTAGCTAATAGAGATGGCGAAAAATAAATTTATAAGCTAGCCAAATTAAGAGATAAAAAAAGATCTATGTAAGATGTATTAAAGATGAAAAATAAAATGTTTTAATGCGCGAAGATGACATTAATGGTCAAGTTGATGTCATAATTGATTAAACCCACACCAAAAAAGAAATGTAAAGTACACACGCAATGTTAGGATCTCTAAGTTAAAGAGGCATCGAAAAATCAAAAAATAAGAAAAACATGTGGCCGAGATGAAATATCCATTGAGGTTTGGAAATGCTTTGGAGAAATTGGATTGACTCGGTTAACAAAACTTTTTATAAAATTTTAATATTAAAATGAATGTCAATGGATTGGAAAAGAAGCATTCTTGTATCAGTATCCAAAAAAAAGTAGATATTCAAAGTTGTTCAAACTATCGAGGAGTTAAACTTATGAGTCATTCTATGAAACTTTGGGAGAGGATAATTGACAATAGGTTAAGAAAAGAGAAACAACAATATCAGAGAATCAATTTGGATTCATGCCAAGAAAGTCCATTTTGGAGGCAATTTTCCTTGTACGAAGATTGATGAAAAAATATAAAAGAAAAATGATCTTTATATGATATTTGTAGATTTAGAAAAATCATATGATAGGGTTCCTAGAGATGTTCTTTGGTGGGTTCTAGAAAAAAAAATGAGTGCATGCTAGGTACATAGACACTATTAAATATATGTATGAAGGAGTAGTTACAACTTACAAGTAGAAAGACATTAGGAGGAACCACAAAAGAATTTCCCATTACAATAGGACTACATCAAGGATCGCCTTTAAGCTCATACATCTTTACTTTAGCTATCGATGAACTAACTAGGCATGTTTAAGAGGATATACCATGGTGTGTTATTTGCAAGTGATATTGTCCTACTAAGTGAAACAAGAGATTGAGTGAATAGGAAATTAGAACTTTGGAGGAATGCATTGGAATCTAAAGGCTTTAAGTTGAGTAGGACAAAGACCAAATACATGCATTGCGAGTTTAAAAATACAAGACATCGAGATGGAGTGGTAAAATTAGGGAAGCAGAAGTTCCTTAGGTGAACCACTTTAGATATCTAAGATTAATTATTCAAAATGATGGTAATATAATCAAAAAAATGATGGTGATATTGAAAATAATGTTACACACAAAATTCAAGCTGGATGAAGAGATGGATGAGTGCAACAAGTGTGACATGTGATTGAAATATTCCTACCAAGTTAAAGGAAAATTTAATGGCCGCAATTAGGCCAACTATGCTTTATGTAAATGAATGTTTGTCGGTAAAGAAATAAAATGTACATAAAATGAACATAGCAGAAATGAGGATGCTTTGGTGGATGTGTGGTAAAACACTTTAAGATAGGGAAAGAAATAAAGAAATTCAAAGAAAAGTAGGAGTAGCACCAATCTGCACAAAGATCGGAAGGCATTTGTAGTGGTTTGGACACCTTCAAAGATGGCCTACAAATGCCATACTAGAAAATTCGGCTCAATAGAAACTGAAGAAATTTGACGATGTAGGGATAGAATGAAACTAACTTGGGACACATTGATTAGGATGGATTTAAAGGATTTGGAAAGCACATTGTCGATTGCACTAAATCAAGCGCAATTGAAAAGTTTGATCAATGTAGACGACTTCAACTAATTCGGCATTGAGGCTTTGTTGTTGTTGCCTAAGCCATAAAAGAACAATTTTGCGAGTATCTTTATATCGATTATCAATTGAAATAGCAGATTTTCTTAATGTGAGAAAATAAAAATAATGAACTCATTGAAGCTTGTGCCAAATTGTCAAAATTAACCAGAGTGGTTTTTACTCAAAAAAAAAAAGAAACTTAAAAAATTAAAGTGTTGGAGATGGAAGAGTTTCTATCTGAAATTAGAACATCAGTAGCTGTTATAATTTAAACTTGGACCTTGAACCCCATTTCCTTGATCAAAATGTTTTGTTCTAGTCATAAAGAAAGATGTGAGCTTTGTTTAATAGCTTTTTCCATAATAACCAGCCCATAGTTGAACATACTGCTCGAAGTTGGTCGATTCTTATTGGCCAAATTAGTTAAACTATCCTAAGCCTTCACAATTTTTGTTACTATATTCTAACCTTTTGGGAGTTACTACATCCTAACCTTTGTATCCTATGTTAATTTTAAACCCTAAATCTGCTGAGGTGGCACTTAAGATTTAAACCCAAATTACTTGGGGTCGCTACGTGGATCAAACTCTTCCATTGCGCTCGATTTAGTGTGTGTTTGTGATCCATTTCATAAAGAGCGACAAAAGTTTTGCGTTGTTTATCAACCTATTTCAACCTTCCCTCATTTTTCGAGTATGGATAATGGGTTTCGACTCCTCCTTTATCCGGACTTGGGACCGACTATGTAGAGCTTAAAATGTTCTAAATAGAGTTAAGAGATGATGAGGTGGCTTTTAAAATTCATTATTTAAATAAGTTACAAATCAAACAACAGGTTAGGATATAATACGAACTACAAGAAGGTTATGAAATAATATCAGCTTCCAAAAGCTTAGGATATAATCACAAAGTTGTAGAAGGTTAGAATATTTTAAACAAATCGGCCATTCTTATATTGGATTTTCATGGAAAAAAGTAATCCTACTTACCAATTTTTTTTTGAAAAAATAAAATTTTTATTAATCGTCAATGACTCTCAATACATTGAATGAAACGGGACGAGACATGTAACTAATCACAGTAGCAAATTGATTCGCTAATCCTAATTGTTCAAAAGAACATTCAACCGCCGTGAGTTGATTTTCAAGGGTTGCGATTGTAACAATGGAATAATTTGACAATTAGTGACTGTTATCTTGACAAATGTTTGGAACACGACTGTCCATAAATACGTTACTTGAACCATAGCGAAAAGTAAAACTTCCAACAAGGGAAGTAAACACAAAACTTTTGATGAGGGAAGACAATCTAAACCTTCCAATAAAGGAAGGAAACAACTACCTATGAAATAAAACCTAATGACATTTACCAACCCCGTAAATGTAAATCCTTGCACAGTCTTTCAGAAGGATGTAGACGTAGAGAAGTGACTGTTGCCAATAGTGAATATGATGGCTGCAACATGCATGAACCTAATCATCTCATCAGATCTGAATGGATGTGAAGTTTATTTGATTGAAAAAAAATACAAAAGAGGTTATGGGAACCACTGCCGATCAGAAGAAAGGATCGAGGGTGGTTCAAAAGGTTGAATCGACAAGGAGAACCAACAAAAAAAACTTAGGGTTTTTGGCTTTACACACAATAGGTTATGGGAACCACGCAGAGTCCTACTTACTAAATTTATAGGTAAGTTGGTGTCTTATGGAGTCATTTACAAAATAGACACGTGACCATATATCACAAGTTGGTGAAACAGTGAGCAATCATGGAAGCAATGCGCTGAGGTCATGGATATTGCTACGGAGTAGTTCTTTGACCTCTTATTTATTTATTTTATGCAAAATATTTAGGCAGCCACTATATATGGAGGATCCAATTTCGGAACGGAGTTATTAATCTCAACCTATTGAGGAGAAGTTGAGTTTCCATTTCGCTAGAAGTCAAATAGGTCAATATACTAAATATTGAAAAGAAAACATGGTAAATGGACTATAGGGCTTAAGATTCAGGTAATGGGGTTCTCTTATCGTGAAAGGATGTGCAAGGGAATTTTAATGGTGTGATCACTATTAGTAGTATTTAGGCATTTACGAAATCATCAGATCATAAAGAGGAGAGGCGGTCCCTGGATAAAATTCCAGATTGGCAGTTGATTTTGTGTTGAGCTAATGTTCTTATTGTGATCTTTTTGTTGTCAGATTAGTAGATAAAGGCAGCCTGGGAAATAAATATAGAAAGAACCTTAGAATTTTATTTTATGTAATTTCATGAACATGTTCTTATTGAATGAACCTAGAATTTGATTTTATGTAAAAAAAAAAAAGCAACTTGGGAAATAGATATTAATGGATTTTTCATTGGAAAGTCTGTTTGATAATCGTAATAAGTCATGTTATACAAAGAACCATATTATGAGGTAGGTCACAAGGGGTGTGGTGCAGTGGTAAAGAAAGGACCACCAAAATTATGACTGAGGCAGTGGTCATGGGTTCAATTCTTAGTAACTACATTATATTCTCTTGGTTACTCGTGTTATGGGGTTGGGGTGCCCCGACAACTCCTATAGGATTAGTTGAACCAAAGAAAGGAGGTGCTGAAAAAGGTTCGGACGCCCATAGATATATAAAAAGGAACCATATTATGAGGTAAAGTTCCTCGACTAAACAAGGTGGGAAATACTGTTGATATAAACTCTAAATGATCAATTGTTTTACCATTTCCATATGTCAACTCATCAATTTCTTATTGCAATTTGTCTTCCTTAATTTGTAGTTGAAGACTGGCTTCACACAGCCATGTGGTTAAGTTATATTGTTCGTGCATGAATGGTGTGTTGGTTCTTGGTTTTAATTGCAATATATGGTTAACAGGTAGCTCTCCTTCTCATAAGGCACGGAGCTGATGTCGACGTTGAAGACAATGAGGGATATACTGTGCTTGGCCGAGCATCCAATGATTTTAGGCCTATGCTAATAGACGCTGCCAAGGCCATGCTTGAAGGTTAAGCCATTCATTGTCTCCAATATATTGAGTGGACTGCTTCTATTTCTGATCAATCCAAAATTGCATAGCCATATTCCTATGCTGTCAGTCAGTCATCAGTATGCATGGTTTGCCTGATAACACGCCATAGATTTACCGAGCTCTTCTTGATAAAGCATGTATTTCAGTGCTTACGAGTCCCCAAGTGTGGTTTATTTGTATAACCAGTTTCTTGCTGCAACTTTCAGCTCAATTAAGTAGTTTCTTTGGTTATGAAAATTTTAACCACCCAATTTGCATTTTCTTATTCTACAAATATTCGCTTGAGTTTACATGAAAATTCATTATGTTAGATAAGGTCATGAAATCGGATTGCTTTTGGCCGTGAATTTCAATTGATACAGGTGAGGATGATGTGGGCATTCAGTTTGTGTATGCTACAAAACAATTAAACAAAAGGAGATATCTACGAAAGTGATAATCAGCTAGTTTGAGAGAGGATGGTAACAAAGTTCTAATGCCAAATGCCTTTTAAACCGTCGTTTCTTTTGTTACAACCTTGAGTTACGTTGACATAATAATAACAAGGTCTTTCCTTTTTTTTTTTTTTTAAAAAGGCCTTGATCCCAAATTAAATGAAGTCAGATGGATCAACCGCTTTCACTCAGCTTCGTTTAAAGCACTTGATCCTAAATTAGTTGAAGTCAATTATATGGATTAAACGCTTTTCCTCAGCTTCGTTTCAAGCAGTTGATGATGCTTCGATAATCTTCTATCGAAGGTGTTAGGATGACATAAGATACGAAAGGCTCGATACGCATGGAGGGTCTAATTTAATGAACGCCTTGTTAAGCCCTTCTACCTGACAAAAAATAACTTTTATATCTCAAGAAACAGATTATTTAAAACATTGAAAACCAAAAGCTATATAAACTGGTTTTCATATCATTTACAAAAATCTCGATAAAACATGCTATCGTAGTCTATCCCTTTTTTTGTGTTGTACAATTATAATAAGTTTATGAAATTACGATAGTAATTACAACTTCTCAACATACATCAAGGAGGGGAAGCTAAACTCTTAAGCTTTCCCGTTGCTGCAATCTACGCGGAACGAGGTACCTATATATGTGACATCTCGTACATTTTACAAACCACACTTAAGCCTAATCCGGACTGAATTAGCGGTCCTAACCCGGACGAAAGTCAAGAGTGATGGACCGGGCTTGATAACTAGACCAACACGACCTGACGACATGACTTAGTCGTCCCTATGATATAGGTACGTACTTGATTGTGTGTATTAACATACCTCATTTATTGCTTAGAGGACCTCGTTTCAAATTTTACGGCGGCAGTTCCAAAACTGGCCTTAGAGGAAATGACATTTTACCTTTCATATAAAAGAGTTTTTTCTTCCCCAACCTCTCTTCTTCTTCACCACTGTGGACTTCGAAACCCTCTCACCGCCTTCACACTCTCGACGTCGTTTAGGAGGAAAAACGCCTGATTCCACCCGTGATCGACACTGTAAGTCCATCTCTCCCCGTTTATGCTCGTTTTGTGGATGATTTCGAGTTTGTAGGCCCCATTTGACCGATGTTGTTGTTTCCTGTTTTTGGTTATTAAGGCTTTCGAGTTATTGTTGATTTCGACTTCATTGGTTTGAAATGTCGAAGGATTCCTCAAAATGAAGCCATCGTGACAATGAAGAGGTTTTTTTTTTTTTTTTTTTTTTTTTTTTTTTTTTTTTTTTTTTTTTTTTATTAGGTGTTGTTCATCGAGGAAAAACCTCCATTTGAGGTTGCAAAACCCCTGTGCTCTGCGGAGTAACAGGGTTTAGGGTACATGTCTCGGCCCATCAACTCTGAAATATACAGGTACCTTTCGATTTTCTTCAACCGAAAGGTCACCTATGGTTACGGCACATGTAAGCCATTATTGATACTTAACTTTCGGCTTTATTAAGCCGAAACTCATGCTTAACGTGTCAGACATGTTGGACCGACACCCTCCATGTTTCATGTAAAATTTGTTTCTTGCCTCAGTTCTTAACTAATTTTTGTTTCTTGTAGGTTGCTACGTGCGACACAACATGTATATCTGCCGAGTCTTTCTCGGACTTAATGAGGATCATTACACCAAATGTGCCGTTTAAGAGGAGAGAGGATGTAGTGACTTGGGCTCAAGAGACTTCCAGGTGATGTGGTTTTGTAGTAATCATATTGAAGTCTGATTCAGGTGGCTTTGCCCAAAGTAGGTGAGCTAGGTTGTCAATATGTTGTGAGAGGTGTGAGGCCTTTAGAGTGAAAGTTTCAAAGACAAAGCAAATATATGAAAGGAATGGAAGATAAGAAGAGTGGGAGGAAGAAAAAACTGACTGGATCCAAGAAGTGTAGATGCCAGTTTAAGATCAATGTAAAATACGAGCTTGATGGATTATGACACGTCCGGGTTGTGTGTGGGGTACACAATTATGACTTCGCTAATTCTTTGATTGGAGACTATTATACCGAGAGACTTTCTATCGATGAGAAATACATAGTGCGAGACATGAACAAGACTAGTGCTCACCCTTGGTATATTTTAAGTAACATTAAGTATAAGAACAATGTCAACGTGACTGCTATGAAAACAATTTACAATGAAAGGGCGAAGTTGAGAAAGATTGAGGTTGACGGGAAGAGTAAGATCCAGCTTCTACTCCACTAGTTGGATGAGCACAAATACATCGAACATCATTCTTTTTGGCCAGACACGTATAGCGTGAAGGATCTATTCTTTTCCCACCCTAATCAATGCAACTCCTTCAGTGTTTTCCTCGTGTATTGATAATGGATTGCACTTACAAGACAAATTTGTTCAAGTACACGCTACTTGAGATTGTCGGGGACACTTTGACGCACATGACCTTTGTAGTGGCACATGCGTTTTTTAGCTAACGAGACTAGGTCTGACTATGTGTAGGCGCTTGACAATTGAAGTCATTATTGGATGGGTGGTAACTCTCGAGTATTATTTTGACAGATAATGACTTGGGTTTGATTGCAGTAGTAGAGGATGAGCTCCCCGACACAACCCACTTACTTTTTTCATGGCACGTGAACAAGAACATTATCGCGAAAACAAAAGACATATTTTCTAAGGAGGAGGATTATAATACTTGGTATAGGATGTGGATTAACTTAGTACAGTCCGAAATTGAGTCAACTTACAATGGTCGCCTTGCGGAACTAGAGGCGAAGTATGTTGGAGTCCCGGGGTTGTTGGACTATGTTAAGGACACATGGTTGTGTCAAAAAGAGAAGTTTGTGTATGCATGGACCAACAATGTATTGCACTTTGGGAATGCGACTACTAATCGGGCTGAGGGTGCCCATAATGTACTGAAGAGAGAGCTTGGGACATCACAAGGTCATTTTTGCAATGCTTTCAAGTCGATCCATGATGTTCTTACCCACCAACAACATAACTTGGAGGCCTCATTCAATCGATCCATGCATATAGTGGCACATGAGTATCAACACCACTTGTACAGTAACATCATAGGCTTCGTGGCCCGACATGCATTGCATGTAATTAGTAAGGAGGCAAGAATAGTAATGAAGGTGTTGGCCTTGATAAGGCAATTTGTGGATGTGTTTTGCGGGCAACTCATGACTTTCCATGTGCGCATGAGTTCGCACTGCATTTTCTTGACAATAGCCCTATCATTCTTGATGAAGTCCACTCGCATCGGAAGAAATTGAACATACATATAGCCACTCACGGCCTGCCATATGCGCATGAGATCACACTGCATGTGCGCATGTTGTAGTAATGGGCCTCTAAGAAATAAATGGGGCTCATTTAGCCACTCCCTATATATACATATATATAATACTAACTGTAGTTGAATCAAATCGATTGAACTATGGTTGGTGTAGTTAATGAGAACTCTAGATGCACATCAAGATACATGTTGGGTGAAATGGGTAGTAATCAAATCTCCTTAGAGACAATAGACACTTAAATTAAATAATGTACAAAGCTTAAGTATGAGAATATTAGTTTCCATACACATTAGATTATAGAAACATAATAGTAAATGTGAGACATTGACCCTTATATAGGTGTTATGGGTTGGTTTAGATGAGGTGGTATATGGTTTGATTTTTTCAAAATCGTATATGCTTTGATTTTCACATTAATGTGGGGCTTTAGGAATTCTTGTAATTATGGAAAGAATTAAGGTCATACTTTAAGCATGGACAAAGGTTCCATGGAAAATGGGTTGATGGTCCAAAGATATTTTGGCCCTTCTACACTAAAAAGGACACTTGTCACATGCAAAAGGTCGAAGAGTGTCCATGCTTAAGGACTGGTAAGTTGTTAGCTTAACTTAATCAAAACCAATTAGGCTAACATAATAACCCATGTATATATGTTAAAACAAATAAAAGACTTAGTCATTTTGTCTGTTGGAGTTCTTGAAACTTAGAAGAGGGAAATTGATGTTTGGGTAAAATCTTGTGGTGCATAAATGATTAAAACCTAAATCTAGAGTGATTAGGTCTATGGGAGCTTAGTATTGTTGAACTACAAGCTTTGATATTGTTGTAGTCAATCTAAACCTAAGACTACCCTTACTCGTATTACACTCCATTCTTCAAGAATCAAATTTTTTAAGAAGCATGTTAATCATGAAATAGATGTCATTCATCTAAGAAAATTGATAAATTAATTTATTTGGTAGATTGCCTCGATTTAAGAGATCATACAGTAAGTTACCATCTCTTAGTTCATAAAGGCTATAAACCTTCACAACTTGCAACTCGAGGAAGGGAAGCTATGCTTCGAGATTTAGAGGTTATGACAAAGGTTATTACATTTGATGAGCATAGTCGTGAACTTAAGGTTAGTGAGATACCGGTGGTTTGTGAATTTTTGGAAGTCTTTTCATCTGACTTGCTTGGACTTACACCACCACATATTATCGACTTAATCACTGATCTAATTCTTAGCACCAAACCTATATCTATTCCTCCATATCGCATGACACTGAAGGAATCACAGCTCGAGGAGTTGTTACAGAAAATGTTTATCTATCTTAGTATGTCACCATGGGGAGCACCGGTCCTTTTTGTGAAGAATAAGGACGGAACCCTACGTATGTTAATTTAATAAAGGCAGCTTAATTGGGTGACTATTAGGAACAAATATCCATCGCCTAAGATTGACGACTTGTTTGATCAGTTGAAGGGTGCCATAGATTTCTCGAAGATTAATTTGAGGTCTATTATCATCAACTGAGGATAAGTGATGAGGATATCTCGAAGACGGCTTTTAGTACTCGCTATGGGCACGTCGAGTTTACAGTAATGTCGTTTGCGTTCACTAATGCTCCTACTGTGTTCAAGGATTTGATGCATAGGGTGTTTAAATCCTATCTTAACTAGTTTATCATCGTGTTTATTAATGATATTTTAATCTATTTGAAGACTCAAAAGGAACATTCGCACCACCTCAGAGTTACATTGCAGATTTTAAAGGATAATCGGCTGTATACCAAGTTTAATAAGTGCGTATTCTAGTCTTCAGAGGTCAAATTTCTTAGACATGTGGTTAATGCTGAGGGTATATCAGTTGACTAGGCGAAGGTTGAGGTAGTCCACGATTGGCCTACTCCTACCACAATGTCAGAGGTTTAGAGTTTTTTGGGGTTAGTGGGTTATTATAGATGATAGCTTTTAGCAAAACATCGATTTTCCTATATTCAATGGAAAATAAGCCATATCCTTATCATTGTAAATCTACCTATCGGATAAAACGCAATAAAATAGAAATAAGATGGCATTAATACTCAATGAAAATCATGCCTAATCTAAACCAAATATTATTTTGATTATGTTAATCAATAAATAACTTAGAACACAATCACCTAGAACATCCGCTCGGGTAATATGGCCCTATAGATTAATCCTAGTTACTACTTCTATAGTTGTCGTCAATAATCATAGACATAGAATCAGAAAATGATATATCATAATACATATTTGTAACTATGCATACAATATCAATAAATAACTTAGGATCATGATTTCACTCTAGAGTACCACCTGAGCAAAGCAAATGTGGCTGCCGATGCCTTGAGTAGGAGAAGAAAAGGTAGGAGAATGTAGTTACTGCCAGAGCTTCTCAGTTTAAACTTCTGAAGGAAGCTTCTGTGACGATGATTCTTGAAAGTTCAGCCGGCACATCATCAATTGAGAGAGCTAGTTATAAAGCTACTAATATATTTTTTGTGCTCAAATTCAGGATGAACCAGAGATTTTTCAGCACGTGGTTTATTATCAAAAAGCTGATCAGGACTATATAGCGCGTCAGAGGTTAGCAGCTAGTGTGGATTATTCAGATTGGTCAGTTTCTAGTGATGGTGCGTTACGGTTCAGGGATAGATTGTAGATTCTAGCTCAGGATCAGTTAAGGTAGGAGTTGCTACGGGAATCTCATATATCTCTTTACTCTATTCATTCAGGTAACATTAAGATGTATCGTGATATGAGACGTATTTATCGATGGCATGGGATGAATACTGATATTGCTGAGTTTGTAAAGAGATGTGAGATATGTCAGTAAGTTAAGGCTGAACATAGGAAACCTGGAGGGTTGTTGCATTCTTTACCTATTCCTAAGTGGAAATGGGAACATATATCGATGAATATTATTTTCAGTTAACCTCTAAGTTAGTGTAATCATGATGCAGTTTGGGTTGTCATTGACATGTTGACGAAGTCTGCGCATTTCTTGCCAATTTTTGTGCGAGATCCTCTAGACAGATTATGTAAGGTATACATATGTGAGGTATTAAGATTTCATTAAGTTACATTGTTGATTACTTTGGATAGAGATCCGAGATTCACGTTTAGACTATAGAGTGAATTTCAGAGAAAGCTGGGAACTATTCTAAACCACAATACGACATATCATCTTCAGATTAATGGGCAACCGAGCATCTGATCTTGGTGCTAGAGGATATGCTTCGAGCTTGTGTCTTGGAGTTTAAAGGAAACTGGGAGAAATACATTCCTCTGTGTGAGTTCTCTTATAATAATAGCTAGCAAGCTGGCATTGGAATGACTCTTTTTTAAAGCTCTGTATGGTCGGACTTGTCATTCGCCTGCATGTTGGGCTGAGGTTAGAGATATAATTTGTTGGGACCGAAATTGATTCAAGACTACACAGTAAGAATTCAGCAGATTCATTAGCGTTTGGCTACAACACGCTAAAATAGAAGAGATACGCCAGACCATGACTGAGGATTGCAAAGGTATGCCAAAAATGGATTCCGCTCTTTGTCTTATTGAAAGGAAAGGCTTGCCAGGAAATGGATTCCGCCCTTTTATCCTTAGCTAGCCAGAGTCTTACCTTAGTTGTCATTGTCCAGTTGGAGTTGGTAGCTCAGTTAAGTTGGAATAAACCAACATAATCCCTTGTAGGCCAACATGTGGATTTTGTGGTTGTATTCTTGAGTGACAGGAGAGTACGACTTCGTAATCAAATACAAATTACGAATCACGAGTACGGTTGCATATTACCAAATGGATTTGCATTCAGTTTATTATTGTTTCTATAAATTTCATTGCCTGAATAAATATGTTTTAGATTCTTATTGCTATTCATTGACTTATTGATATTAGATGATAATTGATGTGTTTACGAGAATCACTTATTGAGCAAGTTGGAGCGCTCGCTCCCTTTAACATTTTAGGTTCATACATAAGCATTTTAGCTAAGGGCAAGGAGAAGATTTAAGAGTTTTATTATCTTCTCTACTATGTAATGAACCTTCCTTGTATGTATAAACTGTTTTGAATTACATTGTTGTAATATAACAAGGTGGGAGGTTTTACAAATGCGTTTTGGTTTTGATAAACTCCGTACTTATATATATCAAATGTATTATTGAAAAAGTTTTAATTTTCCGCTGCGATTACTTTGATTGATATTTCGATATCGAAATACATGTTGTGTTTATCAGGTATGGAAGGAGAGGCTAGTGGCTCTAGTTAAGTCTTATTGTTGTATCTGGGCTTAATTAGGGTTTCATGCTGGATATTATCCTAATCGGGATAGGAGATGTCACACATGTGTTGCTCTTTGTCCTCTAATAGCATCCATTAACTCCGTCATACATCAGTCATGTGCCACATCTAACTCATCCAACGCCCTACGATTACCTTCAGTCATCGTACGTTCCTATGCCACATACATGTCCTCAAGTGCTCTGCGATGAATCTCAGCCATCTCTACTATTTGGTGCTCCATCTGAGCATGCCAATTTCCATCATCAACCTCTTTGCACCTTCGGTGCTCCTCTAGCCATAAGAACCTCCACCTTGAGTAATCATTATGCACTATGAGCATTTCAAGGAGTTAGTTCCATAAATTAACACATGAGACATGATAAACGAACAACATATCTAACGATATATATATTATATACATAAGAAAATAGTATCATAACATATACTTGTTCATTTTAAATCCCTTTCCACCTTAAGCTTGGTCACTTGTGCATATTAAGTCAATGCAAACCATAAGCCTTTGCAAATGATTTCATTACTTAACTAGAACCAACCTTTCCTAAGTTCAACTACTTACTAATACTTAAGGTAACTCAAGTTAGATACTATTTGGATACTATTTGTGATTTTCTAGTTAATCTTATTCCTAATTTTAGGATTGGACTACACTTTTCTCTATAAGCTCTATTGTATAAGATTATGTCATCAATTTTAACACCAACCGTGACCTTTCATAATGATTACCTTAACCAACATTCCTTAGGTTCTGATGCCTAGGCTCTGATACCAACATAGACGATCCAAACCCCGATGGGCCTAGACCGCCTGGCCTAAACCATCGTCAAACCCTTTGAGATAACCCACCGAGTCGGGTGATGATCTAGTAAGCCTCCTGCAGAAAAGAAACCAAGGCATTATACAATAGACAAACTAAGGTTAATAGGTGCGGAAACAAAAAGCCTTTAATGTCTAATAAAATGCAGAATTAATAGTAGAAGTCTTACAAACAACTAAACATAAACTAAGACAAAGTTCAGTGGGTTTATATATCTACCCATATGGAATCCCCTGTTTATTACATAAAACATCTCAAAAACCAAATAAAGAAATATAACTTAGACAATGCACATGAAAAAGATATCCCACGCTACGGTATCACCTCGCTCTTTCCTTTATCCTGAGCAATAATTGAGGACTTGGGAGGAGGGGGGAGTAGTGGGGTGAGCAAATATTCAACGGGCTCAGTAAAGCAGGAGCCTGCTTTACCCTAAACCATCAAAGTAATACCTAGCGCAATAATAACTAACATGCAACAAAGGATTTTAAGGAAACCTATTATCATTTTGGGCAAGAAACAAGTACATAAACTAAAGTACTATAAAATGCAAGATAGAATAAACAGTGCCCAACAATGATAATCCAACAAGTTTGCAATGATACATGAATGCCATAAAATCAAAAGAAGTGGAAACTAGATATTTTAATAGACGTGAGCTGAACACCTACATAACACATCAAGGGAGACCCCGAACCGGCTAACAAGGACATAAAGCCACACATATGCCTGAACATCAACATGACTCATCAAAGCGAAGCCCCGAACCGGTCATGAAGGACATCAAAGGTTTTTCTTATGAAACCCGAATAGATATACACCTCGAGATCTCATAACCATGGAAGAAGGTACCAGTGGCCGCCGGCCCTCCAACCCAAAGTATAAGCATGCATTCGTTAATACCGGTATACTAGTTCAACAAGCATTCATATGAAAAGAATCTATATCAAGCAAGATCAATAAAAGTGTAGGGATATATTCCAATGCATTTCACAATTTGATACATGATTCATATCATAACTAGTAGCAAGGCATGATTGAGAATAAAGCAAACCCCACTTTTACCTCGAAGTACTGCCATCCTATCTAATCCTAACTTGGAAGTTCCTATCTGATTCTCCTCATGTCTACAATGATATACGCTCATGTATATATTATTAACATGTTTTTTTAGGATAAGTTTACTCAATTCATATTAACATCTGATTTTGACTGCCCCAATTCCCACAAATTGGGCCCCGCCTAGCCTAGACCCACGCGGACCCCTGAGTCAACCTCCACGAAGTAAATGCATGCCTAGTCAACCTTCCAGTCTATCAACATAAGTTAATTCATAATTTTAAGTAGAGTTATTAGCATTTTTCAAGTTTTACAAATTAGTGGAAGCAATTAATACGTTAAATAACTAAACAATAAATTAAAAGAGTCGGACAACCTAAATGTGGAACCCTGTAAATATAGATAATCATGTATATCTCGTGTCAAGTGTAATAGAAAAGCAAAATGATGCACAAGTCATGTATATCTCTCAACCCAAACAAGTATCCTAAGTGTGATAAAACAACATATATAAGTAATACAATAGTCAAAAACCTACAAAAGTGAGTAAGGGAGGGCCGCTCCTGTAACGATTCACTACCTTAAGCTGGTGATTAGTGTTAATCCGAATCCTAATTAACCCGAGTTAGGCTCATGGTTCAGTTCGACCTACCTCAATTAGTGTGTGCATGGGTTTCTTTGATAATTTGTGTTTGTTTGGAATGTTTGTTGAATTTATAGGTTGTCGTATAAAAAGAAAATTTATACACGAGACTATAATAAAAAAAAGTAATTACACAATAAATAGCCGGTACACTAAGTGCGAAGAGTAGGTCGTGACATGAATGTGCACACCAGAGAACACTAGTAGGCATGTCCGTTAAATTTATTGGTGAGAAAATACAAGAAGTATATATATTTATATATATATGATATGTAAATATATATAATAAAACTATAAGTTTGATTTGAATTATATGGATCGTTGGATCGCCTCAAGATGAGCGTAAGTGTTGATGGTGTTCAAATTTGTGTCACTTTAAAGTGTGTTATTTTAACACATCAATCACTTGATCAGTCTCGAGATAGCGTGATTCTTATCTCGAGGAAATCATATATATAAATCCAAAACCATCAAACTTATCCTCACATTTTCAATTTGATCAATCGAGAGAGTGATAGAAACTAGATATAGAGGAATCAATTCAGGAGGGAACTCAATGAGTTTGTAGAGATCAAACCACTGTTAAATCAGAGATTATCACGTTGGTAAGTAAGTTTTGAGTTTGAAGTTCAATTCAATAATTAGTGATAATTTCTCTGTGAATTGTTGTTGTTGATGATTCTAAATGAGTTTATACCATACTAGAGGTCCTTCCTAATGTTTTAGGAGAGTTTTGGATGTTATTTTAGAGATTTGGTAATGGAACAGTAGCTGTTGCCCTGTTCACTGTCAAGAGAGTGCATGTTGAAGCGCGCTCCACCTAAGAGAGGAGCGCACTGCCTTCATCAATTGGGATGAACCCAGTTGGTGGAGCGCGCCCCACGAGTGAGGGAGCATGCTCCCACCCAAGAAAATAGCAATTGTGCTATAATTTACTCAAAATTTCCAAAGGTTTTGGGAACTGATATAGGGGTTTTAAACATAGGGTATTAAACCAATATTAACCACAAATAGTTTGTGATAGGTGTTGGATCACTGGGAAAGCATGAGTGACCCATAAACTTAAGAAGTTTGGAAATAAAAACCTAAATCGAGGTAAATATGGATTCGCTTATTTATCAATGTTGCCTGGATATGTTAGTATTTATAGTTCATATAATTTATGGACTGAATGTGGGACTATGTACACTGTGATATTTTTACTAAATGGAAAATAGTGTTTAATATGATATGTAAAAGTAACTCCTGGAATTGAGATTAGGTTTTATAGGAGATGGGTTTGGCCTCCTAGACTATTGTAACTCCTGTTCGGTTCGATAGGTTATGTGGATTACATATTCACTAGATGGTTTGGGATAGAGCCATTGGACATTAATGGATTTGCTAGACAACACATCGACCAATGGGTTGGTCTAGCAATCGCATTAATGGTGTCAGTGGGTAATTGACCCTAATTTTACAAATAAAAATGGGAATCATAGTGTAATAGCCATTGATGGTTTGACCTGTTATCCGCTATTTATTAGATTATATGTTGCTCATAAGCTTGTTAGCTATCTATAATGCATATTTTTATTGCATATCATTCTTGATTATTTTATAAAATTTTGATGGCTTTGTGAATCCTTACTTACTGAGCAAGTTGGAGCGCTCACCCTAATTAATATTTAGGAACACTGAAGAGCGCTACAACTATGGGATATAGAAGACTTAGGAGTCTTGATCTTCTCTTCAATGTAATGAATCTCCCATTGTCTTATATATATTTATATTGAGTTATAGTTTTGTAATATCACAAGGGATGTGAGATTTTGTGTAACCGAGATTTATTCCGGTTTGAATTGATTTTGTATATCATATTTAAATATCAAAAAATAATTAATTTTTGCTGCGTTTAATAATTTTCACATCGATATTCGATATAAAATTGTATTTATCAAGAGATGGAAGGAGAGGCTGCTGGCTCTAGTTAAGTTTGGCTAGGTTATCGGTGCTTAATTAGGGTTTTAGGTCGAGTATTGCCATAATCAGGATAGGGGATGCTACAGCTTCGTATCATAACCTAAGTTTAAGGGCTTTGTTACATTTAATAACTCTAATATAGTTTGGTATCAGAGACTGGTTAGAGCCTACTCCAAAGCTTAAGGTGATTGAATCTGATATACCTTGGTACCATAACCTTAGTTTACTAACTTTGAGAATTATCTCGAGTTACGAAGAAGCTTAGGACGTGATAAATGATTTTATCATGATTTTAGGGTAGCCAAAAGATAAAAGACTGAGATATGTTATTTGTTGGGTTTTATTATATCTCGTAGTAGATAAAAGGATTATGTTTTCCGTAAATAATGATAAGATGGTTGAAGTCCTTAAATTTCTCATGATATGAGAAAGCATTGAAGGTAAGAGTTCAAGAGAACCTTAACCTCGATGTGTTCGAAAAAGAAAAGACATAAGGAAAATTCACAAAGATGAAATTAAACTATTATCCTATTATCTATTGTCAATGGTCTTTGTTCTCACTGATATTATTAGACACATAATAATCAGTGAAGAAGTATCTATTGGATCTAAACCTTAAGACGTGTATTAGGAGAATGGAATTTATGAAACAATGGAATACTGAATAACTTTACGTGGAACTCAAAGATGGTAGACCACTTTGAGATATGATTTAATGCTAGTGTTGAGACTAGTTGAGTCTTATTCAGTAAATAAATTAGTGGTTAATGATAAAATCCTATTTAAGGTTAGGAAGCCACTAATGTATTTATACTTCATAAGTTGTTTTGAAGTAGGAATTCCAGATATGGTGTGATTCCATATTAGAATGACAAGCAATTCTCGGATAATGAAGGATGAAATTGAGAATTTAAAACTGGAAGATAGTTCAATCTTGAACATAACAATGAGTTGGTAAGATATCCTAATCTGATATTTTAGACTGGTATAATCTAAATTGGGGAGAATAAGTTATCAAAGAATAATATGTGATAGTGGGAATAAATATTCATTGCTCAGAATTGTTAACTTATTTTGATAATATGGTGAAATTAGTTGTTCTCAAGAGTTAGTTGATATATGGTTGTCACGGTAGTATGATTAGAGTTAAAGATATATTTAAAGATGTTTTCCGACGATTGCTAGATCACTTTAAGTCGATGGTAGAAACCGTTAGAACTTACTAAAACTCATGCTATATTCATGAATGAAGGATGTCAAGTTTTGAAACCCTATTTAAATTAAGTTGTTATTGTGTCATCAATAATAACATGTAATCTTTAAAGACTTAGAAGATGCACAAGCATTACCGTACAGAGTTGTAAATCGTGATGATAAATTGGTTTAGGCCAGATTTTGCAAGTGCCAGTACTAAGTTTCAAAGGTAAATTACTTGTATGAGTGTTGAATATTTACATCAAATCCAGGGATTTGACTTAGATTCAGACAATTTGGGATTGTCTTATATTCAGCACAAAGGCAAAAGAAAAAAATAATATTTAAATAATTGAATATTACAAACGATTGATCTAGGGATCTCTAGTATCATTGTATAATTTATTCAATTAACTCAAGTATGAGGATTGTTGTAAGGTAAATTAGATACAAGGATGCCTTAAAGGAAGCTGAAGCATAGTTTAATTACAATGTTTGCTTGATGATAGCTAAATTGTGGAAGAAATTAGAGGATTGATCCTAATACTTATTATTTAGGTAAATATGTGTGTTGACACAATAAAACAAAATCGTAGCTTATACTTCTAGCTATATATGTAGTTTAACACATTTGAGAATAACTATTAATAATTGATAATATTGAAAGAACTATTTTGGTAGTTGTACCAAATGTGGAAATGCATAACTTGTAATAAGAGGAAAAATTTATTGAAAGTCTTTTACTCAATCTTAAAAGAATCATTAAAACACAATCTGGAGGTATAAAAACCAGTGGATTGGTGTAAGCAGTGAGTTTCAAACCGTGGAAGTTTGAAAAATGTAATTGTCAGAGTGACAGAAATGGAAGGCGAGATTGATACCTTGGATTTCTCGAAAGTTAGAAATTCACTCTGAAACATCACTCATTAAAAGGTGATTGTGTTGACAATGCCTTGAATAGGAAAGGGACAGTGGCTGTAGTTACAATAAAGCTGCTTGGTAATATCTTCTAAGTGAGATGTATAATAATATCAATTGAAGTCTTGCGCAGGCACATCATTAGCTGAGTAGTCTGGATTGGTAACTGCAAGTCTATTTCTTTGGAGCTTAGATTGGAGTGAGCTATTGATGATTGAATGAGTGATAAATGATTAGAGAAATCGATTGAGATTATCTAGTAGATTAAGGGTTGACTACTAGTTATTGGTATTTTATAAGGATAATCTAAGATCAGAACATCGAGCATGCAAAAAAAGATCTTGGAACTTGAATAAAAAAGTAAGACAAGAATGTTATGAGAATCTCATGGATTTCTTTATAAGAATCATTCGGGTAAAACCCAAAATCATTGTAATAAGAATGAGTTGTTGGTGACCTGGGATAAAAATTAACGGTGTCAATTTTATAAAGAAATATGAGATCTATCAGTAAGTAGAAGCTGAGTGTTATTAACCTGGAGGGTTATATTATTCTTGCCATATGTGAATGAAAATTCATGCTATGAAATTTATGATGATTAACCAAAGTTGTAATGAAAACTGAAGGCTGTTGATGTTGTGATTGTAGAATTGATAGAGTCTTGTATATTTCTTGTCAATATCATGGTTTAATTCTCGTGGAAGAATAATCGAGATATATGTGTGTAGAAATAGTTGAGAGTGTTGGAGAACTAGAGTTATTATTTCGGTGAGGAACCAGAAGTTTTGTTTCCCAATAGGGAAGAAATGTATAATAGCTGGGAAGGACCTTTCTCAATTTTAACACAATATATCTGCAGCTAATCTTAGTTCCAAAGAATATAATTTTTGAGCTTATGACTTGTAAGGTGATAATTACTGGAAGAAAAGGTTTGCTGTGTGAGTTCTCTGATATTGATATTATCAGGCTATATATGACATTGGGAGTATTTCCCTAAAATTTGGTATGCTTAACTTTGTTGTCAATTGGCGTGGCACGAGAAGTCAAGATACAAGTTAATTTGAGCATGCAAAGAAAGATCTTTGAACTACACAGAAAGGTGTTAACAGACTGTCAGTATGCAATCACAACTCAGATAAATGGAAAAAATATGTTGACAATCATCAATGGATGTTAAAATATTCAAAAAAAATATAAAGAAGAGTAGATGACTTGAATTTCTCAAGAACTACGACTTCACTCTTGAGTATCACCCAGGCAAGGCAAATGGAGTTGCTGATGTCTTGAGTAGGAGAACAACATGCATAGAGAACGTAGCTACTGCTAGAGCTTCTCAGTTTAGATTTCTTGAGGAAGTATCTATGATGATGACTCATGATAGTTTAATTGACACATCATCAACTAAGAGAGCTAGTTCTAGAGCTACTAATATGTTCTTCTGTGTTCATAATTGGACTGAACCAAAGATGATTTAATAGGTGATTCGTTATCAAAAAGCTGATCATGATTATATAGCGCGTCAGATATTAGCGGTAGTGTGGATCATCTTGATTGGATAGTTTCTGGTGTCTTACGGTTCAGGGATAGATTATTGGTTCCAACTCAGGATTAGTTGAGGCCGAGTTGCTATGGAAATCTCATAGATTTCTTTACTCTATTTATTCATGTAACACTAAGGTGTCGCGATACGAGGCATATTTATTGGTGGCCTTGGATGAAGACTAATATTGCTGAGTTTGTAAAGAAATGTGAGGTATGTTAGCAAGTTAAGGCTGAGCATAGAAAACCTGGAGGGTTATTGCATTCTCTGCCTATTCATGAGTGGAAATGAGAACAAATATCGATGGCTTTTCGTTTCGGTTTACCTCTGATTTAGCATAAGCATAATGCAGTATGGGTCAGTTGACAGGTTGATGAAGTCTGCGCATTTCTTGCCAGTTTCCATGCAAGATCCTTTTGACCAATTATGTGAGGTGTACATACATGAAGTGTTGAGATATCATGTAGTTCCAGTGTTGATTACTTTGGATAGAGATATAAGATTTATGTCCAGACTGTTGAGTGAATTGCAGAGACAACTAGGAACTATTATTAACCTTATTACGACATACCATCCGCAGACTGACATACACACTGAGTAATTGATATTGGTGTTAGAGGATATGCTTCGAGCTTGTGCCTTGGAGTTTAGTGGTAATTGGAAGAAATATATTCTTCTATGTGAGTTATTTTATAATAATAGCTTTTATGCTAACTTTGGAATGGCTCCTTCTCAAGTTATATATGGTCGACCTTTTCGTTCACCTATGTGTTAGGCAGAAGGTGCAGATACAGTTTTGTTGGGGCCAGAGTTGATTCAGAACTACACTTAGAGAATTTAGCAGATTCGCCAGCGTTTGACAACAAAATAGCTAAGATAAAGGAGATAAGCTGATAAGCATCTTTTTGGAGTTTTCATAGGATGATTTCATTCTGTTGAAAGTCTCACCTATGAAAAGACTGTAAAGGTTTGGGTTGCAAGGTAAACTAGCTCCAAAGTACATTGGGATGTTCAAAGTGTAGGAAAAAGTTGTTCTTGTCGGTTACAGGTTAGAGTTACCTCCTCAGCTAGCTGGAGTTCATAATGTCTTCCACGTGTTTATGCTTCTCAAAATGAAGATTCAGTTCACTCCAAGGATTGATTAGAATGAATTTGATTTTTGGGAAGACTTATCTTACGACGAACAGCTGATTTAGATCCTTGATCGTAGGATTCAGAGGCTGAGAACCAAAGAGATTCCTTTGGTTAAGGTGAAATGTCAATTTCATGGAGACGATGAACTAATTTGGCAGTAGAGGTCTTATATGAATGAGCATTTACGATTTCTTTTTGAAATTACAGGTAATTTTACCTTTACTTTAATTTCGAGGATGAAACTGTTTTAAATTGGGGAGATTGTAACGACCCGTCCCCTTAAGCCGGTGATCAGTGTTAATCTGAATCCTAATTAAGTCGAGTTAGGCTTGTGTTTAAGTTTGGTGTACCTCGATTGGAGTGTGCATGAGTTTGTGTTTATTTGGAATGTTTGTTGAATTTATAGGTTGTAGTATAAATGGAAAATTTATATACAAGCCTATAATTGAAAAATAAGTAATTAAATAATAAATAGCCTATACACTAACTATGACGAGGGGGTCGGTGAAATGAATATGCACACCCGAGAACACTCGTAGGCATGTCCGGTAAATTTATTGGCAAGAAAATACACGAAGTATATATATTTATATATTTTTGATATATAAATATATAATAAAACTATAAGTTTGATTTGAATTATATGGATCGTTGGATGGCCTCGACATGATGGTAAGTGTTGATGGTGTTAAAATTTGTGTCACTTTAGAGCGTGTCATTTTAACACATCAATCACTAGATCAACCTCGAGATAGCACAATTCGTATCTCGAGAAAAACCCATATATATATATATCCAAAACCATTAAACTTATCTCATAGTTTCAATTCGATCAATCACGAGAGTAAGAGAAACCAAGCAGCTGATTGTTTGATTTGGAAGAATCAATCTAGGAGGGAACTGATTGGGTTTGTAGATATTAAACCACTGTTAGATCAGAGATCATCATGTTGGTAAGTAAGTTTTGAGTTTGAAGTTCAATTCAATAATTGGTGATGATTTTTTTGTGAATTGTCGTTAATGAGTTTATACCTCACTAGATGTCCTCTCTGATGTTTCAGGAGAATGTTGGATGTTGCTTTGGAGATTCGGTAATGGAACAGTGGCTGCAGCCTTGTTCACTGTCGAGATAATGCACTGTAGAACGTTCTCCCTTCATCATTTGGGATGAACCCACTTTGTGGAGTGCACCCCACTGAGTGAGGTAGCGCGCTCCCATCCCAAAAAATAACAATTATGCTGTAATTTACTTAGAGTTTCCTGAGGTCTTGGGAACTGACTCAAGGGTTTTAAACATAAGGTGTTAGACCTATATTAATCACAAATGGTTTGTGATAGGTGTTGGATCACCGGAAAAACGTGAGTGACCCAAAAGCTTAGAAAGTTTGGAAACAGGAAACCTAAGTTGAGGTAAGTATGGATTCGCTTATTTATCAATGTTGACTGGATATGTTATTATATGTAGTTCATATAGTTTATGGACTGAATAGGGGACTATGTACACTGTGATATTTTTACTAAATGGAAAACGGTGTTTGATGTGATTTGTGAGAATAACTCATAGAATTGAGATTAGGTTTTATAGGAGATGGGTTTGGCCTCTCGGCCTATATGTAACTCCTACTCAGTTTGATAGGTTGCGTGAATTACATATTCACTAGAGGGTTTGGGATAGAACCATTGGACATTAATGGATTGGCTAGATAGCACATCAGCTAATGGGTTGGTCTAGCAATCGCATTAATGGTGTCACAGGGTAATCGACCCTAGTTTTACAAATAAAAATAGGAATCACAATATAATAGTCATTGACGATTTGACCTACATCTGTTATTTATTGGATTATATGTTGTTCATAATCTTGTTAGCTGTCTATGATGCATATTATTATTACATATCATTCTTGATTATTATATGGAATGTTGATGGCTTTTTGAAGCCTTACTTACTGAGCAAGTTGGAGCGGTCACCCCAATTAATATTTTAGGAATACCGACGAGCGCTACAATAATAGGATAGAGAAGATTTATAAGTCTTGATTTTCTCTTCAATGTAATGAATCTTTCCTTGTCTTATATATTTGTATTAAGTTACAATTTTATAATTTCACAAGGGATGGAAAATTTTGTATAACCGAGATTTATTCCTGTTTGAATTGATTTTATATATCATATTTTAATATTGAAAAAATAATTAATTTTCGCTGCATTTAATATTTGTTTTACATCAACATTCGATATATAATTATGTTTATCAGGAGATGGAAGGAGAGGCTGTTGAATCTAATTAAGTCTAGCTGGGTTACCGAGGCTTACTTAGGGTTTTAGGCCGAGTATTGCCCTAATCGGGATAGGGGATGCTACGACTCCAATGTCCTCAAAGTAGATCGCCGAGTATCGGTGCCTTGCCCTTACTGGACTATGGATATGCACTCAGTCAAACATAAGAATGTTGAGTCCAGTAAGTAAAAGCCAATAGGATCTAAACGGTAATTCAAATAAATAAAACAATCTAAAAGTCACGTGGATAGATAGAAAACTATAATGAAAAACATGATAATAAGACTGTAAAATGAGATTACAACGAGAAATGAGGGTCAAAAGAAAAAATTTGAGAGGCGCCCAAGTAGTCCAAGACCACCGAATGCGGGTGCCACAGCGTCAAGGTCATATAGTCGTGACAGCGCCAAGCAGACTCGAGCCCTAAGACGCGGCAACGCCTGCTGTACTTAGACCGTTGTGAATGAGGGATATCAATGGTGTCATGGATAAAACACATCTCATTCTGACCAAATTATCTAGTGACTCGAGGTTATGGCCTCGGTTGCAAGCCGACGACCACTACATTAGAGACACTCTCATGACTCACTTGACCTCGGACATTCATATAAGGGTTAAAATTCCAAGAAAGGGACACAATACAATATCAATAAAATATAAGCTCAAATGAACTACTGCACATTTCCTAGCTGGTTTTACTTGCGTCAAATCACGATAATACACGCACTCTCGCGCCTCCAACACGCTCCCCAAACCAATCCCGACACTCAAGCTAGTATGCTAAGTCCCTGGTAATCATTTCGATCAGTTTATATCGTGTTAGATTCCGTTTGTCTTACTAATCCTCTATTAAGTATAATTCAGTCTATAATATGATTTGCTTTACATTATTATTCTTATTATATATAGATATATGTATGTATGTATGATATATAAATATATATAACCACTTAATGCATCAATAAATCTCTACAAACTTGTTTTAGGAATCTTATCATTTATTGTAATTATTATTATTATTATTATAACATTAGATTTATTTTTGGTCACATAAAATCTACTTTTGCTTTGGTACAATAGTACATTCTTTGATTAGCTTACTTAGGCACACCAAAGTAGCTTATATACTCATTTTGTCTTAAAATCAACTTAGGCTTTTTATTTCAATTAAATTCAAGCCCTCTAATTTACTTAAATGATTCAAGTGTAATTATTCCATTAACTTATTAAAATTCATTAATTTATACAACTAAATTAATTCATTTGTCTTTAGACCTAATTGTCTTTATTTCACAACTTAGACATATTAGATAAATAGAATTAGCTTACTTTATTTATTAGACTTAGATACTTAAGTATTTCTAATTAATACCTAAGTTATTTGCTAACTCAATGTTGTACTCAAATTCTCAATTCTCAAATAATTTAATCATAGCTAATGAATATGCCCTCCATCTATGCACCATTTCTTTTATTGATACACATTATTATTTTCATTCTTCTTAGCCATATTCATATCAAGGTTCCAATACATTTAGGCCAACCTAACAATGACTTGTAGCCATTAATTTGGATCAACCTTAAACACTCAAGGAAGTCATGCATGAATCTAGTTGATCAATATACATATGTATGTGTTGTTGATTAATTAAAGGGGATGCAAGCAGGATTAGAGAAATGAGAGTATGAAGAAGAAATAGCTTGCATGAATAAGATCATCATAAAAAAGAAACAAATCAATAGGAATCAAAAGCATGAATAAGAATCCAAATAGTATAAAGTATTAAGGAGAAGGTGTAGAACATGCCTTGATACCATATGAATTTTTAACTCCTTGTTGTCTTCGAGCTTTCTCCAACTCCATTAATGGTGGGATTCCTTTCAATTTCCTCTCTAGAGCTCTTAGAAATGAATTTGAGTTAAGTTCCTAATGACTTCTACCCATTTATACATTTATTTGAAATTCATTAGTGATGGATTTATTAAGCTAACCTAGCTTAATTAAGTCTAAATCTAAGCTCTCCATCTCATTTCTACATATGTCAAGTGTCATATAAAGTGTCAAATGACAATTTTGCCCTTAGCTCATTCATGTATTTTCCATGCAACCAAGACATTTACATAGATTTAGTGACCTTATTTTTCAACATATTTACCAAGCATACCATAGGCCTTTGAATTTAATATTGGTTCCTTAATATGAATGAAGGAAAGTTTTACATTAATCTCAATCTTCCATAGTACGCCTCTCGAGGTACATCATATGCATTATTTTATTTCTACACTATAATCATAACTTACTTAGATGTGCATTGTAATGGTATAGTAATGCGATAATCTAAATAAAAATCCCAACTTGGTTATTTTCTTAATCAAATAACATTATAGTCCAACTATTTTTATCATAACTTATCGCCTACTCGTACCCAGGTACCCATAATATACCTAAATACTAATCTTCAAACCTTACTCGTATTTCGATGCAATCGAACCAATAATTAACTGAAATTTGACATTTTTGAGTATAAAATAAATACTACACACACCATACACAAATAATATATCTCAGTGTCGACTCCCAAGGGTTGACCAATTACACCGCATGAAATAAAGTCCCTGTCAGAGTCATGCGGTGATACGTGGCATGAGTTAGATTATTTGGGTTGTTACAACGATATAAAAACTTTTTTGAATTAATGTTGTCATGGTGACAAAGGTTTTTGAGGTTAGTTACCAATGCCTTGATCCTTGTCCCCTTAATGTACTTCGACGAAACTCGATAAATCTTGAAATATTAGAAGGTTCGATTTACTTTTGAAAAATAGCCAACGCCCTCCCAGCATTGGGGGTTTACCTATAAGGCTCTGGGAAAAAAATCACTGGACTTCAAATCGAAAACTACAGAATTAACCTAGCAATTTTTCAGTGTCGTAGGTTACACACCACTGCCCTTGGGAATCGCTAAATTGACTTCTCTTAATATCCAGACAACACCATAGCCAACACCCTACCACCTGTAAGTGAGGCGCTAGTGCAGCGGTGTGCACGAATTCATAATTTCAAGATCGAAACCAAATTCGAGATTCCCTAACGAATCACACTGACCCGCAAGGGTCCATGTCCGATCAAAACAGTAATAAACCACATCGTTTAAAACTACGAGATTATTCCCATACCATCGAAACATATATCCAAAACACAAATCCACCATTAAAACATAGATTATACTATTCCTTTTGAATAAACCAAAGAAGATGATATATAGATGATCCAAATCACAAATCAAGGCATGAGGGTTCATCTTCTATGTCAGGACCCATCTCGCTAAGTCCTGACTTAGCATAATTACCCTAATTAGGCACCAAACTACATAATCCCCTTTGCACCTTAAAATAATTTTTATTTTAATAATTAATAATGCTCCTAAACTAAATTCATATACTCAATAGACTTCAATTCATTATTAATTCAATTGGAGCAAATTAGGAAATCATAATGAGTATTGTCCATATTTTATAAAAATTTCGACAGCACCTATCGAAAAATTCACCTAATAAACAGAGAATTGGGAGAAGTTTAGAAAGACTCACAATTCTCCGCAGTTCATAATATATATCAAATTAAGATTTCTAAACTATCTTAAAGTCTCTGAAGCATTAGTTCAACTTTACAATTTCAAATAAACCAAACTAGAATATAAACTTCGTAACTTATTTAAAACTAATTTAGGATACTCTCACAACCTATTCGAGAGTATTTCACGTCCTACACTCAACCCAAAGCCCAAAATAATATATATAAATGGATTACAATAAGAAAATTAAACTTAAAAAATTTAAACATTCACCAAGGTCTTTGAGTCTTGTTCAATCTTTCTTATCTTCATCGAGAATCTGACATCATCAAAAACAACTTGAAGATGTCAGGTAAGTAAACTCCTACACTGCTCTGTACTCCTGCAAATGTTAGTTTGAATACATGGAGACATGTAATTGCATTTCCAAATAACAAGAAATATATATAACAACATGGATCCTTTATTTCCTATTCTAAGCTCATAACAAGCGGGCCCTCTCCTGATGAACCTAGAATAGTCCAATGAGTTCAATGCATGCTACCTCAAAGTAGGGTATATATAAATTCCAAAAAGTCTAACCTTAGTTAATATGGATAGCAAATACCCATTTAAATCATTACGCAAAATTGCTAACTCACAACTGTCATAATTGGACAGTTTTGGACCACATCAACATGCTATGTTCTACCTTATTTTTCATTGATTAAACAAATTTCAATGGACACAATCTTTATTGATCATCAAAATATGTTATACTAAGATTCAAACAAACCTATTTGCAAGTCATTTAGACCCAATTTGATCTCTCAAATCAATTCACCAACACACCTACTCAAAACAGTAAAACAAATAACAGCGAAGTCCCAATTTTTAGCCACTTTTCCGACGTTTAAAACACTATCAAACCTTCTCCAAATCAAAATTTGATTAACAAAGATTAAGTTTGATATATAAACATGAAAACCCATAAAAGATCTTTCTCAAAAACCTTCATTTGGTTGCCCAGATCATTACCTTAAGTAGCCCAAAAACTGGACTGCATTACTAGTTCTACAAAACTAGTTTTTGTGACTCCAATTAATACGCAAAACTTCCTCGAATCCTTAAGATGATTCTAAGGAATCCAATTTGATATACAAGGATTATAACTACCAAAAATATTGATTAAAAGTGATTGCCCAAATTATTAATCAAATATCGCATAAAAATAAAACTGCATAATTTCAAACATATGAACTGATTTTTCTAAACCTTCCCAAATTCCTCAAAAGCTTTTTCAAAGTACCAAATAACAATGAACACATTAAAATTAATATACAAACATTGATTCATAGTGTTCAAACTTGGCTAAATCGATCATTTAATCAATTAAAGCCATAACCCAAATCATGTAAATAATAAGTCTATTTTTTCAAAACTTATACAAAACCATAAAAATTGATCCCAAAGTATTGTAACTCGACTCAAATTATCAATACACCTCGATGAAACTAAACGGAACTCCAAAACAATTCAAATATGATGTGTAAACATCAAAATCTATCTAATACCTATTAATTTCTATAATTTACAGCCACCAAATCATTAATTCAACAATAATTTCACTACTTCATCAAAACCCTCCATCCCTAACTTCGAATCACAATCCTTAACTGACCTAGATCAGTTTTAAACATGGAAACTCACCTTAACATTGATTTATGACCATTGCTCTTCAACACCTCTATTCAACACCGTTACTACCACTAATTTATTCGAGAGAAAGAGAGATTATGAAGGAGATGACCGTGAGGAAGAACATAGAGAGAGCTTGAAGAGAGTGGGTCGAGAGAGATGGAGATAGAGCATTGAGAGAGAAAAGTTGAGAGAGGTTTGAAGACGAGACCGAGAGAGAAGTTGAGAAATCGACATGGATAGGAGATGAATTGAGATGGGGGTTTGGTTTATGAACCCTCATTTCGTTTTCACATAACATAAGTTTATTTGAGGTAGCCAAATGACTCTTTTACCCTTCACTTAATAATTTTACTTACTATTTCCAATTGCCCCTATAGGTAATTTTGCAATTTTCTATTTAATTTCATTATTATCCTTTTGTTTTAAAACCGAAATTAACCCCGAAAAATACCCTAATTTCAACTAAGGTTAAGGAAATTCCCAATGTACTCCGACACTCGCGTACACCGCGTCTACGCATCCACTTGACTCTATTTAGTGACAAATATAGTATAATACATTAATTATTCACACGACACACAAATATAATATTTAAACTTATGATCTCCGGTCCCTAAAGCATGGGTCCCACCTCGGATACTTTAATTCCAATTAGAGATTTAAAATCACTTAATTAGACTGCCTAATCAAGCTTATGAAATTTTCGAATTTCATATTCTATCTCAAAACCCCAAGATAAAACCATGATTTCCATTCAACCTCAAATTATGTGAATCAAATAGAGAAAATTAGAGAAGATGATGCAATTTCTTACCTTGATTTTCTAAGATCTTGATGAGAGTTCCCTCTCCTCTATTAAATCCACCAAGCAAGTCTTCTAGGGCTCTCTCTCAAATTTTCTCCATAGTGAAATCAAGAAAAGTGGCTTGAAGCCCTAATTGTGGTTTATATACTAAGTCAATGGAATTAGGGTTTGGTTGACTAAACCAAAACCCCTCATCTCATCTTAGTCTCTTTAAGTATTAGGACAATCCAAAGGTCCTCCTTTAGTCCACCCTTTAGGTGTTTTTTTACCAAATTGCCCTTTTTCTTTATTCAATTTTCTTTACGAGTCCTTTAGGCTTATTTTTATTTACTTAGGCTTATACTCCCACCTAAGTCAACTAGATAGTATATAATACATACTTTATTCACACCAATACACACGTACCATGCACATCTATTAAATTAACTTTGATAATTAATGGGACAATTTACCTTATTCCAAATTTGGGGCGTCACAATACTTATGCTACTTAGAGAAAGTAGAAGCTTATGAAAGATTTTTAAAAACTTATGTAGAAATAATAATTGAAGATGTAAAAGAAGAAACGATTCCTTACTTAGAGAAAGTAGAAGCTTATGTGATCTAGGTGCATCAATTAACGTGATGCCCCTTTCCTTATATGAATCATTGAAAATAGGTTTGTTGACAACCTATCAGCTGATTGGACAATGGTTAAACCAAACGGATTGTTAAAAGAAGTTTTAGTAAAAGTAAATGACTAAGTATTTCCAACAAACCTTTATGTCATGGAAATGAGAGATTCAATATCCCATAATTCTCTAAATATACTATTAGAAAGACCTTTTTTTAAAACTGCTAAGACTAAATTAGATATATTTGAAGGAACTATGTCTATGGAATTTGAAGATAATACGTTACTTTCCAAATCAATGATATGGATAAATATATTGATTCTAATGAATTATTTTATCCAGAAACTCATAATAATGATTCTTTAGAATTAAATGTTTATAATGAGTGCAATAATAAAATTTATGAAGTTAATACAATAAATATGGAAAATGACAACAACATTATATAGGATAAGAAAGATGAAGGAACTTGAAAGAAATTTACTCAACAATGGAAAGTTGAGTAGACGGCAAATGAAAAGTCAATTATTAAGTCACCGGTAAAGCCTTAAGTGAATCATAAAAAGAAAACGCTAAGTTCAATCCCTATGAAATTGAATGAACATAATGATATAAATCTGAACATCAAAGTCAAACGGGCATTGTACTATAAAGCTCAATGTGATACGAGTTCAAATGCAAATCTTATGCCAATATTTTTTTTTTCATACTCAATAGAAGTTGGATGAACTTGGATCTTCGAGAGTTTAATTACCGGATGGCTCTTCCATCAAATCTATGGGGTGGTTACAAATGTGCACGTTCAAGTGGATAAGTTTATCCTTCCCACAGATTTCCTGACTATGCCACACTATATTAATGAAGATCCTCTATTGATATTAGGTCATCCTTTCTCAGCTACTTCTCATGTTATCTTGGATACCCTAAATAGAACCATCACTTTGAGAGTAAATCGTCAATAAATCACTTTCTAGAATGGTACTATAATAGAAAACCCAATATATACATTTAATGTGTTAACTACAAGCATGAAACCTATATCTGGATCTAAAAAAATATAGAATCAAAAAGAGAAGTTACTCTCTCCATTGCAATCAATAGTCAAATATTTAGGAATATATTATGTTACACTGGAGCATCAATGAATATGATATCGTTTCCGCATTTTGTGAAAGTAAATCTCTACAAGAGAACGAATGAAATAGACCAAGAAACTCAAATTTACCTTACAGATGGATCCATTATGGATACACTAGGACGATTATATGATGTAGAAGTTAAGAATGGTACATTCAGTTTTTTGCTGGATTGTATTTTTCTTGATCATGGTCTGGTAGATGATGTGGATATCATACTAGGAAGACCTTTCCTAGTAACATCTAATGCAATTCTTGATATAACACAAAGAACTATTACATTGCGTGTTCAAGATGAAGAAATTGTTTTCAAATATGGTGAATAACTCTTACCAAAAGAGAGCCCCATAATAATTTTTGATCTAAAGATGAAACTCCTCGATATAAACTCGGAATAGTACTGGAATGGTTTAGTCGAGCCAACAATAGCAGACAAAAGCGCTCTATGGGAGGCACCCCATAATCTATCTAAAATTATATTTTAAGATTAGAATTAGGCTAACTACTATTTATTCTCTTTCCTTTTGACTCTCTTTTTGAAAATATTTTTGGAATTTATGTTCTGGAATAGCTTTGAATATAGGGAGGGATGATCGAGTTGCTGTTAGGGCATGTGCCCTAGGTCAATCTACAAACATTGTTTATCTTATAATTTTAGTTAATAAAATAGAGGTTTTATTTACTGTTTTATTATAAGTGATTGATGTTTACCTTATAATAAGATCCATGAGTATTTGTTGAAATACCATAAATGTCCCTAGTTGATCATTATACCGGGAACTATAATGAATTAAGACTAGTGTGAATCTTGATTGATGGTCATGTGATGATCATGCGTATAATGATATGAATCAATATCATGAGTATTTGTTAGGGAATAAGGTACTGGACCGACCCGCTATGAGAACACCACATGGATTAAGTCATAGGTGTTACTCATGATAGGTATATATCAGTGGAGCATGATAATTTGACATAATCAAATGTTGTCTTTAACCGGACAATTATAAAGATTGTGATTGGTTACCGTGTGAATAATATGTGAATGTGTGTAATCAAGATAGAATTTGTCACTCTCGTATAGAGAGAGATATCAGTGGATCCCTCGATAAGATAGACTAATAATGACCAAGTCAATGTAAATTGATATGATTAATGTCACTTGGGTGTTTTTCAGTTTACCTAAAGATCAAGACTAGTACGATTGAACATTAAGGGTGACTTTCCATGCCTTATGTTTAATCAAAGGATATCGCACGACAAAAAAAATGATATATGTTATTAATAAGGTTGTATCGATGTTGATATTCATGCTACTTGGGTAGTCATAATGCCTTGCTAGAGACCGCATATGACTTGTATACTAAAATGATTTTTGGTTCACTGCCAATGTTGCATGAACCTATTGGGTCGCACACAAAGAATGGTTTTGCACAATTTCAGTTGGTCCAGAGTAATGGATTTTTTTATGATAAAATTCATGACATAAAAGCCCTTACGATTTGTTATATGATAACTTATTAATAGGGGAATATTTGTAATTTGCTTAAACTGCCTAAATACAATAGTTGTATTACGAATAAGATTTTAAGTGATGGCTTATCTACACATAAATAAAGGGTGGAACCCTAAAAATGAAATAGATTTTCGATTTACAATTTTCAAGTTCTCTGGATTTAGGGAGAAAAAAATCGTTTTCGATCGCTCTTGGGGCTAGCACTCCAAATTGTGGTCACCGTTCGTGTGTGGATTTTTGATAGAGGACGCGCACTTGAATGTCTTCAAAATAGAATAATCAAAAAAGGAAATCACGGAATAAGGTATGATTTTCTTTCATAGATTTAGTTTAATGGAACTTATTTTCGATCCTGTTGGGGTTTGTCAAAACTTGCTTTGAATTTTCCGTTGCGTATGACCCCTAAAAACCCAACAGTGGTATCAAAGCATTAGGCTCGATTTTATTAAACGTTTGCATATTTTCTCTGATGTATATATGATATATATGTAAAAACATAATCTTGATTAATGTATATATGATATACATATAGATTCTGTGATAATTGTTATCAAGAATTGGTTTTAAAGCACGTTGTTAATTCATGTATATTGATACATCGCATGATATGATTCAATGATAGTATTCATGTTTAGAATATTTCGATTAACATATATTTTTTATATTAAACAATGTGAATTTTGTTTGTTCATGGTAAACTTCATGTTTAGGTTAATATGATTATGATCTTGAACACATATTTCGTTTTGTTCAATAATTATATATGTCTCAATGATAGAGATCATGATTAGGTTAATATGATTAAATTAATATGATTTTGATGTTGAATGCATGATTAATATCTCGAAATAATTTTGATCATATATCTCATTGTAGTAATCCGTTAATATATTCCTACATGATAGGAGATAGACTTGTAATTGGATTAGAATTACAAATCCTATAAGATAGGTGAGATATAAAATAAATCCTAATTGGATAATGATTCAAAGTATCTTAAATCCTAATTTGATTAGGATAAGATATTAAGTTAATGGTGTGCCCTAGATAATTAAAAATGTTTTAATTAATATTTTTGGAATTAAAATAAGGGGCAATTTTGGTTAATTGGATTGACTAAAATTATGAGAAATTTTAGGCGATATTCAATTTTTAGAATTGAAATTTGTTGTCTTAAAAAATAACACTGTACCCCCGTTCGCCCACTGATCGATCAGTGGGACCGCCGTTAACTGTTCATAGCGTCCAAAAAATTCGTACAATAGTCAATATTAGTATGATTTCCTAACTTTTTAGTGAGTATGATATTTATCTTATTTAATTACGATCACTAAAACAAATAAAAAAACTCTCTTTCAAATTTTAAGTCAAATGCCATCCATTCTCAAACATTTGACAAGGCTTCGATCACATCAATATGGGTCTGCCTCCACAGAGTGTATTGTGTTGCCTTGGTGAGGCAAGTTGAGTAATGATTACTCTATTGTTTGAAATGGTTAGACTTGATAAAACTATCAAAACGGTTTTTGACTTTAGGCACTAGATAAAATAAAACATGCTAAGACATAAGATGTTATAATCTCATAAAATAACTAAAAGTTACATATGATGAAATTGGTAATTGGTACCTACCTAAATAACCTAATTCAAAGTGTCATGCCTTAGCTGTCTTGGAATTACGTGAAAAATGGTTTTAGCCCCTCAAATTAATATAACATTTTTAAGGAGGGTTGTTAATTTAGTGGGAGTTTATTCCTCTATACTAAAATGAACTTTTGCATAATCTTTGTTGTAGATCTATGGCCTCTTCAAATCACACTAATCCTTTGTCACTACGATCCATCCTTGAGAAGGATAAGTTGTCTGGGAAAAACTTTCTTGATTGGTTCAAAAACTTGAGAATTGTTCCTAAGCAAGAACGCAAGTTGTAGGTCATGGATGATCCTATTGCTGCGGAACCACCAGCCAATGCTTTAAGAGCCGTGAAGGATGCACATACTAAGCATGTTAACGATTCAACTGATGTTGCATGCATTATGTTGGCAACCATGGTTCCTGAACTTTAGAAGGACATGGAACACATGGAAGCTTACGACATGGCTACGATGTTGAAGGAAATATTTCAACATCAGGCTATGCAAGAAAGGTTCGAGATAGTCAAGAACCTTCATTCTTGCAACATGGCTAAGGGTGCGTCAGTTAGTCCTCATGTTCTAAAAATGAAGGCTATATTGACCATCTCGACAAACTTGGATTTACTATAAGCCAAGAGTTGGCTACGGATTTGATCATGAATTCATTGCTTGATAGTTATTCAAAATTTGTGATGAACTATAACATGAATAACATGGAGAAGTCAATCTCAGAGTTGCATTTGATGCTTAAAACTGCTAAGCAGAATGTGAAGAAACCCATTGCTAGTGTGTTGATGGTTCTGAAAGGAAAGACTTTGAAGAAAAAAGGCAAAGGCAAGGCTAAAGTTACCAAGGCTGTTGTGACTGTTAAAAAACCTATGGAACAAGTCAAGGCCCATGCTACTTCTACTTCACAGTCCCAAAAGGAAAAGGAAAAAGAAGAAAATTGTCATCTCTGCCATGCACCTGGACATTGGTTCAGAAACTGCAAGCTCTATCTTGAAGATCTAAAGAAAAAGAAGAGTAGTTCGACTACTGCTTCAGGTATTTACATTATTGAAGTTAACTTGTATACTAGTGATTACTGGGTATTGGATACCAGATGTGGATCTTACATTTGTATTAATGTGCAGGGTTTCACCAAAAATAGAAAACTAAAGAAAGGAAAAGTCATCCTACGAGTTGGAAATGGAGCAAAGGTTGCTGCGTTGGTTGTAGGATGCTATGAGTTAGTTTCACCTAGTGGACTTGTTTTAGTTTTAAATTATTGTTATTATGTCCCTTCCTTGAGCGAAAACATTATTTCAATTTCATGTTTGGATTTGGATGGTTTTAATTTCATTATTGCGAATAATAAATGCTCCATTTCTCGTAAAGACATTTTCTATGCGAATGCTGATTTATGTGATGGTTTTTATATTCTAAACATGAAAATGTCTACAAATACTCACGTTCTTAATGTAAATACAAAGAGACTCAAGTCAAATGATTTGAATCAAACCTACGTTTGACATTGTCGCCTTCGCCACATTAATGAGAAACGCATTTCTAAACTCCATAAAGATGGACTTTTAGATTCATTTGATTTTGAATCATATGAAACACGTGTATCTTGTTTACTAAGCAAGATGATAAATAGACCCTTTACTTGACACAGTGAAAGGGCAAGTGATTAATTGAGTCTAATACATACTGATGTATGTGGTCTTATAAACACAATGGCTAGAGGTGGTTATCAGTACTTCATTACATTCACTGATGATTTCAATAGATATGGTTCTTTTTTATTCATGAAACATAAAGGTGAATCTTTTGAGATGTTTAGAACATTTCAGAACGTAGTGCAAAATCAACATGGTAAAACTATTAAAACACTTCATAAGATCGAGGTGGTGAATATTTGAGCTAAGAGTTTATTGATCATCTTAGAAACTGTAGGATTTTCTCACAGTTAAATCCTCCAGTAATTCCACAATGGAATGGTGTTTCTGAGAGGAGAAATCAGACTTTATTAGATATGGTTCGATCTATGATAAGTCATGCAGATCTTCTTATTTCCTTTTGGGGTTATGCCTTAGAAACTACTGCGTTTACACTAAATTATGTTTCTTCTAAAGTGGTTGATAAAACACCACATGAGATGTGGTTTGGGAAAAGACCATGTTTGTCTTTCCTTAAGATTTAGGGCTGTGAGGTTTTCGGACGATGACAAATCTTAGAAAATTTATCGGCCAAATCTACCAAGTGTGTATTCGTTGGTTATCCCAAAGAAACTAAATAATACTACTTTTATAATCCTTCATAGAACAAAATGTATGTTGCTCGGAATGATGTCTTTATGGAAAAAAAAGTTTATTTCAAAAGACAACAGTGGGAATAAAGTAAGTATTGAAGAAATTCAAGAACCACAAATAAACACTCAACCGCCAGTAGGAGATCAACTAAGTCTTGAACTAATTGATCCTCCACAGGTATCACAAGGCCCTCGTAGGTCTATAGGGTAAGGCATCAGCCTGAGAGATTTGAATTTCTTATTACTGATAGTAGTGAGGTGTTGCTTATGAATCAAAATGAACCTACTACTTATAAGGAGGCTGTTTCTAGCCTTGAGGCAGATAAATGGCTTAGTGCCATGAATTCTGAGATGCAATCCATGTATGATAACCAAGTTCGGAACCTAGTTGATTTACCTGAAGGTGGTAAGACCATTAGATGTAAATGGGTTTTCAAGAAGAAAATTGACATGGATGGAAATGTGCATACTTATAAAGCACGGCTAGTAGCAAAAGGTTTCAGACAGACTCAAGGTGTTGATTATGATGAAACTTTTTCTCCTATAGCCATGCTTAAATCCTTTAGAATTCTAATTGCCATATCCGCATATTATGACTGTGAGATATTGCAAATGGTTGTCAAAACAACTTTTCTAAATGGAAAGTTACTTGAGGACGTGTATATGATACAACCTGAAGGGTTTGTTCATCCTAAGACTTCTAGGAAGGTGTGCAAGCGTCAAAGATCTATTTATGGATTAAAGCAAGCTTCTCAGAGTTGGAATCTTCATTTTGATGAAGCAATTATGGAATTTAGTTTCATTAAAAATGAAGATGAGCCTTGTGTATAGAAGAAAGTCAGTGGGAGCGTGGTTGTTTTCCTAGTGCTGTATGTTGATGATATATTACTCATTGAAAATGACATCGCAACCTTGCAAAGTGTCAAGTCTTGGTTAGGGAAGTGTTTCTCAATGAAGGACTTAGGAGAAGCGGCCTATATCCTTGGGATTAAGATTTATAGGGATAGATCTAAAAGGCTGATTGGTCTAAGTCAGAATGTTTATATTGATAAGGTACTGAATAGCTTCAGTATACAAAACTCTAAAAGAGGGTCATTGCCAATGTCTCATGTTATAAATCTCAGCATGACTCAATGTCTAAAGACTAATGATGAGCAGAGCGTATGAATACGATTCAATGTGCATCAGCTATTGGATCTATCTTGTATGCCATGTTATGCTCTTGACCTGATGTATCATATGTTTTGAGCGCAACAAGCAGATATCAGACCGATCCCGGTGAGAGTCACTAGATAACATAAAAGAAAATTCTTAAGAATTTGAGAAGGACTAAAGAAGTGTTCTTGATCTATGGAAGTTTGGAAGACGAGCTTGTTGTAAGTGGTTACGTAGATGCAAGTTTTCAAACTGATATAAATAGCTTCAGATCGCAGTCTGGATATGTGTTTACTTTGAATGGAGGCGTAGTGAGCTGGAAAAGTTTAAGGCAAGAAATTGTCGCAAATTCTACAACAAAAGCTTAATATATTGCAACGTCCAATGCAGCTAAAAAGGCAGTTTGGATCAAAAAGTTCATCTTAGAACTTGGTGTGGTTCCGAGTATAGCTAACCCCATTTGCTTTTATTGTGACAACAACGGGGCAATAGCGCAGGCCAAGGAACCAATATCACACCACTGATCCAAACATATACTTAGACGTTTTCATCTCATTCGAGAAATCATCGAGAGGGGAGACGTGAAGATTTGCAGAGTTCCTACAGAAGACAATGTTGCAGATCCTTTGATGAAGGCTCTTCCACAAGCGAAACATGATGGTCATGTTAGGTCATTAGGTATTAGATACATGAATGATTGGCCCTAGTGCAAGTGGGAGATGTTAGGGCATGTGCCCTAGGTCAATCGACAAACATTGTTTATCTTGTAATTTTAGTTAATAAAATAGAGGTTTTATTTGCTGTTTTATTATAAGTGATTGCATGTTTACCTTATAGTAAGATCTATGGGTATTTGTTAAAATATCCTAAATGTCCCTAGTCGGTCATTATACTGGGAACTATAATGAATTAAGACTAGTGTGAATCTTGATTGATGGTCATGTGATGATCATGCGTATATGGATACGAATCAAGATCATGAGTACTTGTTAGGGAATAAGGTACTGGACCAACCCACTATGAGAACACCACATGGATTTAGTCATAAGTGTTACTCATGATAGGTATATCATTTAGTCTTGCGACTTGAGATTACCATAGACTTCAATATTAGGAGCATGATCATTTGACACAATCAAATGTCTTTTTTAACCGGATATTTACAAAGATTGTGATTGGTTACCGTGTGAATAATATGTAAAGGTGTGTAATCAAGATAGAATTCGTCACTCTCGTATAGAGAAATATCAGTGGATCCCTTGATAAGATAGACTGATAATGGCCAAGTCCATGTGAATTGATATGATCAATGTCACTTGGATGTTTTTCAGTTTACCTAAAGATTGAGACTAGTACAATTGAACATTTAGGGTGACTTTCCATGCCTTATGTTTAATCAAAGGATATCGCAAGACAAAATGATATGATATATGTTATTAATTAGGTTGTATCGATGTTGATATTCATGCCACTTGAGTAGTCATAATGCCTTGCTAGAGACCACTTATGACTTATGTACCAAAACGGTTTTTGGTTCACTGCCAACGTCGCATGAACCTATTGGGTTGCACACAAAGAATGACTTTGCAAAATTTCAATTGGTCCAAAGTAATGAATTTTATATGATAAAATTCATGACATAAAAGCCCTTATGATTTGTTATAGGATAACTTATTAATAGGGGCGTGTGTGTAATTTGCTTAAACTTCCTAAATATAATAGTTGTATTATGAATAGGATTTTAAGTGAGGGCTTCTCTACACATATAAATAAAAGGGTGAAACCCTAAAAATGAAATAGATTTTCTTTTTACAATTTTCGAGTTCTCTGGATTTAGGGAGAAAAAAAATCTCTTTTCAATCTCTCTTGGGGCTAGCACTCCAAATTATGGTCACCGTTCGTGTGTGGATTTCTGATATAGAACGCGCACTTGAACGTCTTGAAAATCGAACAATCAAAAAAGGAAATCATGGAATAAGGTATGATTTACTTTCGTAGATTTAGTTTAATGGAACTTATTTTCGATCCTGTTGGGGTTTTTCAAAATTTGTTTTGAATTTTCCACTGCGTATGAACCCCAAATACCTAACAGTTGCAATTTAGTTTATGCTATTTATATTATAATTATTTATTTAATTATCATTTATTTACTTATTTAGTTACATATTTAACTCAAATTTTTGAATTTATGACAAACTCTACCTATGATTTGATCAAGAAATATGATAAATATGCTAAAAATGAAAAAAAAACTCAAATTCATGCATAGCGATCTTCCAACGATCCTAATTTAAAGTGAAATCACTCGCCAAAATCATTAACAGTTTGTAAAATCTTTGGATTTCTAAGTCCCATCGATTTGTCAATGACTTGCCTTTACAATAAAAAGTCACTACTTAAACCGTTTGCCATATGTTTAGCGAATTGTCAGCGATTTGTCAAAACCCAAAATCGCCAAGTGAATCAGTGATTCACTAAGTCTTGTCTTAATGCCTATGCTACTGATTTAAATGGTGGTTTGCCAACGATTCATTAAAATCCCTAATTGCTTTTCACGATCTTAAGGTTTTAAACACAAACCTTGAATCGTTAAACACAATATATCACACCTTTTCCCAAATGATTACATCATTTCAAAGACAAATCAAGTTTTTTAGTAGATTCACCTTTCTAAAGCTTGATTTTAGCTTATTTGTGTGATTCTCGCCTCCATCTCGATCCATTCATATAAAAATAGAGCTATATTGATAGATTAGAGCTAATTTAGGATTCAAGAGGAATTCAAATTTGGAGCTTGGAAGAGGAGATTTAAAGCCTTTGAATAGTCTTTTACTTGGGAGATACACTCTCAAGAAGGTAATCACTCAACGCCCTATTAGATTTCTCAATTCTCGATCTATGAACTAAGTTTTTTATTGAAAATTTTAAATTCATGAATTTTTTTTGGATTTCAAAGTTTATTTTCTATTGAATTTGATTTAGGTCATTATGGTTAAATTACTTCATCCGTTTCAACTGAAAAGAACGTGAGTTGATTGAAATGAATCTTGATTTATTGTCGCAAACTTATTAAGAAATTTTTATTTTGATCTATAAATTTATAGATTTAGTGTGCAAATGGTTTGGTTATAGGTTGAAAAATGAATTTGAGTGGTTTTATATAGATTTGAAATCGATTTAACTCTTTCAAATTTTTATCGATTTGAATTCCTTCAGAATTTTTTTGAATTATTTCTCACCATTGGGTTTTAATGAATTATAGGTTTTGAATTTATTTCGAATTTGAGTTATTATAGCTAGTAGTGGAAAATGTAAAAGTTCAAGGAAAGAGAAAGGAAAGAGTGTAGTGGTAGAGCAACCTAAAACAAAATCCAAAGTCCCTCCCTTTCCTATTAGACCCACGAGAGTTTCTATCAGCACTCTTAGGAATAGAAGCCAAACATAACATAACCCGCTTAACCTAATTGTGAGAGATGATGATATAAAGGTAGTGAGAGTAGTTTGGACATGGTTGGAGAAATTCACTTTGGTCCAAGAAATCTCATTAATGATAAGGCTTTGAAGAGGATTACTGATAATTCTCAAAAGAAATGTAGGAAGATAACCCCGGAGAGGGAATTCAATATGAAGAATGAGACTAAGTATTGACCTATGATACTAATTATAATTAGAGAAAAGAATTGGGGGTTGTTAACTAGGGACTAAAACTATTTGGATGACAAAAATATTTCACTAGAGATGGGTTGTGAAATATTGGTGAGAGAGTTTTATGCCAAAGGGCATGCGAAGAGAATATAAATATATCCATAGTCCGAGGGAGACAAGTGGACTATTTGGCTGAAAAAGTAAATTGCTATTATGGGTTACCAGCTGTACATAGAAGAGAAATTAATGATTATCCTCAGCTACATTACGAGAATTGACACAGCTTCCTCCATGAGGAAATGAGATGTGGATTGGAAGAAGTCACGACAGAGTAATTTATTAGAGATGTCGAAAAATACACCAAGCACATCACCTAAAAGAATTTAGAAAAAATACCAAATCATGGTGTTACATAGTGGAAGCTTTGCCTTCAGCTCGAGTTTACAACATTAAGAGGGAATGAGATCACGTTCTTCAAGGGTTGGGGCACATCGATGTTGGCAATGTCATTCATGAAGCTATCAAGAGTGGCATTACCATAAAGAAAAACGATGGATTACCTTTCCCCTTAATGATCACAAAATCTTTTAGACAAGATCAAGTTCCTATAGAGGGACTAGAGATGAATGTTTTCCCTAATAAGACAATCATTGATAAGTCTTTTGAACTCATGAAGAAAGTGGTAGGATACTAAGACTCAGAAGATGAGAGGGAAAATGGAGGAAATAAAAAGAAGGGAGACTAAATATAGAAGAAGAATCGGGCTATGCAGAGAAGAGTTTTAGAAGAAATGCAAGAAGCCGCGTATAATGAGAGACATGGATAGAGTTTGGGGATGCCTACTTGACATGTGTCGAGCGCGTACAAATTTTTTTCCTTTTATATATTATACTTTAAATATTTTGTAGTAGTGTTAAGTGAGAATCATCTCCATAGGGATTTTGCAAATTCCTTAAGAAAAGAAGTTTTATTATTTTTATTTTTGATTTTAAATTAATAAAAATAGAATTTAAACTAACTAAACTTACTTAAATAACATAAATCAAAGTCACTAAATTAAAAATCAATTCAATTCAATAAAACTCAACAATAAATAAATATCTAAACAATACTCCTAAATAATGAAACATAGATCTATTTCGCATTCCAAACATGTTACTCAATCATACAGTCATGAATATATTTTTTAAAGCATTCTAAGTCATTAAACTCTAATTATAAGTAAGTAAACATCCTTTAGCCAATCATTTGTTCTCTTTATACTGGTGGAAAAGCCACATTCTAATTCTATTAAGCTAACTCTTTTATTTACACAAAGACATAATGGACTTCATGGAATAGAACCGCATTACGTTTTAAGAAAACTCTGAACTACTAAATCTAATATGTTCTGAAAGCCACTTCAACATTAGCTTTAGATCTTAAATTCACCTAGGATATTGAAACGGTGTTTATCTTTCAAACAATCTCAGTTACTACTTCAATTAGTTATTGAATCAAAACATCACATACATATTGGTCACTATGCACATAGTACTCATATCCACAATTAAAATCAATAGATAATAATCTATTAAATAGTGAATTAAAGAATACAATTAGGTTTAAAAAATTAAACTCATATTCATCATATCATGACTACATTGCAAAATAGATCTAGTTCATGTTTGGAGTTTTGTTTAGATTAACAAACAACTCACTCATGATGATAAATAACAAAATAAATTTGAAACTGAAAGACATAATTAAAATTACCTTGATGAAAGCTTGAATCTTCTCTAAAAAGTAAAGCAATAAAGAATGACCTCCATAACTTAAATAAAAGTTATAAACTAACAAAAGGACCTAATTTCGTAGTCTAGTGTTTTTATTTATAGTATATTAGATAACACATATCTTAATGTGACTCAATATCCTTATTGTAATCCAAGATCCCTGAATTCCTACTCAGCGATTCTTAGCTATTAAGTGTGTTAATGGAATCGCTGGGAATATCCAAAATTTGAAACTCTCTGGTCATTTCTTATATCTATCGATTTAACCAGCGATACAGATGTCCTGTGAATCGCTAGTTCAAAATCCCAGTTCTTCTCCTTAATTCCTTAGTGATTCTTCATATAATTTTTTCACTCAGTAAATTCCTTCATTTTCCTTCATTTCTACGTATTCTCCACTGATTACCCAAAATATCAAAAATAAGAGAAAACCCCGTGTAATAGAGTCTTTTACATATCGATTCGCCCTAAAATAAACTATAAAATATGTCTAATCATTGACTTGTCGAATACCTTCAAACTCAGCATTTTGCCGTCCCGATCAAAGAAATACTTTCAACCATATTCTTTTTTCTTCCTTTATTTTGATTTTACAATCATATACTCTAATTCTTAAACAAAAATGATCTTAAAATATATAACGTATTACCTTCATAAAAACAATAATTATGATAGAATAGAAATAACTAAAGAACAACCCCTTTATTTGACAACTCAACTTCCTAATTGTGCCATACACCTCAGAATTCAAAGTTAAACCAATCACAAAGGTCACAACACTACATAAGTTTTCTCAATCTCCATTGACAAGCATCGAGCTTACGATGACTAATATAGAATCTTAAGATACAAAAACCAATTAATCAATCTCATTTTTCAAACAATACTTAAAATATCACAACAATCAAAGTCGATAAAAACCTTTATTCATCAATAATCGTCACTTTATATTCATTTGTTTAAATGTTGGAACAAGAAATACCTCACTTAATTTAGCTATAAGCACTCGAGCTAAATCTTTTATTTAAAGAGTTTTTCATAAACATCCTTCATTTTTCTTTATATTATTTTTTCTTTCTACATATGAATATATTCCATTTTTGCATATTTTATTCATACGATTCCCTGCTCCTTTTCCTTTGGAATCCGTTATTATTTTTATAGGAATTATTCCTCTCATTTTTCCCACCACTAGATTCCTTGCTCCATTTCCTTTGTAATCTGTGGGTCTCTATCCTTTTTCATTAAAAAAATCTTTTTAGCTTTTCTCACTTTCACTGTAGTCAAGGAAATACTCTTTCCAACCAAATAAAGTTTGTTGGCTAATTTCCTATTTTTCTCCTCAATTGTGAAGTTTGTTTTTCATTACATATATAAATATAAAATACTTGACCAATAATCTTTGTATAAGAAGATTCTTAGAAGTATGTCTTATTTAACTTGTACTTTTGTTTCAATATTCCACCCATTATAATATGTAACACAAAGTAATCAGTCCCCTCTAAACTCCTCTAGTGTATACATAATCTAAGTTAAGTCAAATAGAGTATAAAATTCATTTCTATCATAAAATTTATGTTTTCATTGGTAATAATGATATATCACTTTCATTTAAACTCCACATTATATTCAATTCACATTTCTACTAAAATAAATGAAAATGAAGAAATATTACCCGAATTGTGGAAAATTTCAAAAAAAATTCAGTCAAATAAATTCTACCTCACAAGTCTTCAATACTTGCTTCCTTTATTGTTCATTTCTCCTACAATACCCTCGAACTCATTCCAAATCTTTTCCTCCAGGTTTAAAAATTAAGTCAGTTTTTCAGCAAAATAAATATACGTTGTGAAGCATAAAAGAATTGAATATGAAATATAAATTACTTTTTAGAATTTAAATAATAAGCATCATATAAATGAAATACGCAATTGATAAAGCATTCATTCTCATTAAGGTTCAAACAGAGTTCACATTCCACACATATAAACAAATTTTTCAAAATTGTGAAGTACTCTACTCAGAAGTAAATTCCTCATCACTTTCTTCAGCTTCATCATCATTCCTAAGTGTAGTAGGTTGGGGAGTGTAGTTAACAACAGGGTTATGAACTCTTGACTGTAAACTCGACTGCATCAAAGGAACATCGATGCTCCTCCTATGATTTTGTAAGCGTTCCATCCTCGTCTCCGATATGAAATGGTAGCGCGTCAATGTTCTTTCCTTCTCTTCTAATATCTCACTATTCCTCAAGATTTTCTTCTCATTGCGCTGAAAGCTGAAAATAATGATTTAAAAATCCTTTATTTCTAATCTTTGCTTAAGATGAAGAACGGCCCTCTGCCACAGGAGCACATACTTGAATCATCAAATTCATTACCATCTTGCTTCTTCTTGTGTACTTTCATAGAGTCTCTACCTATTTGTTTGGTCTTCAAGTCTGTATCTCTTTATCTCATTAGTCTATCTCTCTTCTCCCGAATCGTTATATCCATTCATTACTCCCATCCTCTTAATTGCAACATTAGTGATAGTCCTCTAAGGTAGGACATCGAATTGCATATCATGGAAACTAACCTTAGCCCTCATACATAACTGAGTGATTAAAATAGGGAATGATAAACGGTCGTGCTTCCTAGACGTCATTGCCTGTCTCATTGCATCGTGAATTACATGCCCAACATCAATATACCTAATCTTTGCAACAATGTGGTAGAGTAGAGCGGCTCTATGGTTACTCACTTCAGAATGTTCCTTAGTAGGGTATAGGCATGCATATATGATGTAGCTCCAATACTTGGTGGTCCTTTTTAAATTGGTGATTTTGATGAACCTCGATTTATTTTTGATAATGAGAATAAATACCTATTCGGGAATTACCTCTAAAGCTTATTGAATTATTGTGTCTAAGTAACCCTCCTTCAGTTGGTAATGCTAGCTGGGATAGTCCATATACTCTTGTCTAACTCAAGGCTCTGGAAGTTCATAATGTCTATTCACTGCTATTGGTGAAATATCAATCTTCTTTCCTTGAACTATCACTTTGTTATGATTTTCACTCACATATCTGTCAGTATAGAATTAGTGAACTAATTTTGAACATCCTCTCTTTAATCTTCCTTCATAATCCCTAATAAGATCTTCCTACTCTTTTTCCCGTACTATTCTCACGAATTTATCCTCATATTTGTTCACATTTTTGATTTGAAGCCCTCTTTCTAGCATGATAACTTTTCTCATATCTTGAATGTATCTACTATGTGCTTTGGGACTAAAAAATCCCATGTGGTCATAGGGGACTTGTGTGTTTGGGTTTAGGTAATCAGAATCAGCCCAGTGGAGTGGGTGTTCTCAAATCAGCCCTTTCAGTTTCTGAGTTTCTAATAATAACACCTGTAGGTTGATATGACATTTGTTGACTCGGATGGTCTTTTTTGGATTTTTCTACCATAACCCCTTTTTCATTCTTTTGTGCACCACTCCTAACCCTTCCAACATCCTGTCTCACCATAGTGATCAAAGTACTACTACGAATCGGTAAACCAAAATCTTTTATTTGATACAGAAAATGGACTTAAGGCGGGAAAGTTATTTGGAAATCAAATCACTATCAAGAAATTCGAAAAGATTTGAATGAATAGTAGATCTTTAACAAAACTTATTTGAGAATTTTGAAAGTAAAAAACATGAGAATAAACCTATCAAATGATCTTTCCAAAACTCATGAATCATAACTTTTTTCGTTTTGTGGGAAACTCAATCTCAAATATTTTCGAATATTCCTCCAAAATTCATGGAATTTCTAAACCATTACTCATACTATTGCAATACCCAATCCAAAACAATTCGTTTGATGTATCGAAATTGAGTTCTACTACGAATTTTTAAAATTGATTGAAGAATTTTCACAAATCCATCAAAAATCAGAATTTCATCAAAACAAAATGCTAGGGTTGTGATGTCTACCTTCTTGAGAATGAATCTCTCAAGATATATGCTCTCGAACACCTTTCACTTGGCATTCCTAGCTCCAAATTTGAATTCCCCAAACCTAGTTTGGCTCTACTCTCATAATTTTTGATATTTTTGGAGTTGAATGAAGCTAGGTGGAGGTGGGAATCACTTATATAGACTAAGATTAAGCTTAGGTGGGTTTAATCTTGTAAGGAATTTGAATTTTCATGAAGGGGTGCAATGGTTTTGTAGTGTGAATGGGGTGTTATGTGTGGTGATTTGGGGTTTTAGTTTTAAAACCCAAAAATCATGCCTAGCGTGCCTAGTGATTCCTGTGTAAGTGGAATCGCTGCATGAATTGAGAATAATTAAGTTAATGGAGAGTTTGAGGACCTGTCAGTTTTATAAGTGATTCCTATGTAAGTGGAATCATTGGGAATTTCCAGATTTCGATTTTCACATTAATTTTCCTGTGTTCTGCTATGGATTTTTTCTAGTGATTCCTAGTGTTATTTGGAATCGCTGGGAATCACTAAGCCCCAATTTTGCTGTTTTTGCAATTTTATTTCATGAGTAACTTATAAATCTTTCCTAAAGGTGAATATAAAGGTAAAACTAACTAAAAACTAAAAAATCTCATAAGTTTGATCGAGGTATGTACCTAAATAATAATTTTTATTAATGTATGAAATAGATAAATAAAAATATAAGCCAGTTTATAATGCCAACTTACATAAAGGCCATCGAAATAAAAACAACTTAATCATCCCTCCTTTAAATGAAGCTACTTTAGAGTGCAAAACTTCCGAAATTATATCCAAAAGAGAGTTAAAAGGAAAAAGAATAAAAAACTATACTAAAGCTAGGTATCCTACCAAAAAAAAAACTTACAGAAATGACAAATATGGGTTGCCTCCCATTGAGCAATGTTGTTTACAGTCATTTGCTTGACTAATTTGCTCCTCTTCCATCCCATCATCAAGCTTGATCCTATTATGAAATGATACTACTTCATCACACATCTTTAGTGTAACTAACACCCATATACGTCGATGATAGCTCTGACATTTGATAAGAATGGTCTTTCTAATAATATTTGATTATCTAGGTCGGTTGATAGCGTGGTTAGGAAATAAATGATGATGGTGAGCCTACCAACTCCTACATTCACATTCGTTGATATTACTAAGGCGATTTATACATGTACCATTTGGCTCTGACACTGTAACAGAAGTTTTGAAATGAATCCTCAATTTTGATTGAAGAAACCAATGTCCAGGCATATCGGTTCTCGTATCGAGTTGAACTCCATAAATGAACAACTCATTGATTTGTATGTTGAGGTAGGTTTGCCTTGGGGCTTCTGTAAATATTTTGGCAGGATTGCCATTCTCACCATACTTATCATAATCTGAGTCATCCTTTTCACACTCGTATGGGTCTATGGTGGGCTACTTATCCTTATTTGATTTCTTGTTATTTTTCTTTCTTGGTATTTTAAATATTCATACCTTGAATGTTTTATTGGAATTAACTTTCACGGTATGCTCCTCCATGGTTTTCACTTCATTCATTGAGTTGTCAACTGAGTCAAGGTAATGATCTCTATATCCTATGAGACAAAACTTTCAAAATATGGTTTTAGTGTATGGCCATTAACTTTAAAGATTCTCCTTGTTTCTCTAGTTTCTATTTCTATAGCACCATGAGGAAATACGTTTGTAACTATAAAAGGTCCCATCCATCCTGAACGGAGTTTTCCAAGAAATAATTTAAAATGTGAACAAAAGAGTAAAATTTTTTGTCCAACTTCTAAATTCTTAATATTCAATTTATTGTTTTGAAGTGCTTTAGTTTTGTTTTTATAAATAGAAACACTCTCATATGGGTCATTTCTCAATTCTTCTAACTCTTGGATACTAAGTTTACGTTGCTTTCCTACATTCTCAAAACTCATATTACATGTATTGATTGCCCAATATGCCTTATGTTCTACTTCGACTGGTAAATGACATGCTTTACTGAAAACTAGCCTATAAGGCGTCATACCTATAGGTGTCTTAAATGCAGTCCTATATGCCTATAATGCGTACTCTATACGAAGACTCAAATCTTTATGTGTTGGACATGCTATCTTTTCTAATATTAATTTAATTTCTCTATTTGAGGTTTCGGCTTGTCAACTAGTTTGTGGGTGGTATACGGTAGATGTTTTGTATGTAACATGGTATTTATGAAGTAAAGTAGCTACGATTCTATTGCAAAAGTGTGAACCTATATCTCTAATCAATGTTCTAGGTGCTTCAAAAATAGTAAAGACCCTTGATTTCAAGAAATTAACTACTATTTTAGAATCATTAGATTTGGTGGCTATAGCTTATACACATTTAAACACATAGACTACGTCTAATAAAATTTAAATATGTCCATTACTTCAAAAATGTCCCATAAAATCTATTCCCTAAACGTCAAATTCTTCGCAAAACATGATAGGACATAAAGGCATTTGGTTCCTATAACCTACGTTTTCGGTTCTTTGATAATTTGACAAGCTTTCTAACAGTAACCGCAAGTATAACGGTTCAATTGTACTAATAATGTGATCGACAAAGGTTGATTACGGATGTCCTTCCTCTGGGAAAGGTTTATATGGAGACACGTCACTTAGTTGAATTCACTCTATTGTTAAGAAAATCTCTTTTGTCTTAATTTTAATGAACTGCTATATTCTATAAAACAATGTAAATTAACTTGTATTCACATATTAAGAAAAACTCTTAGTTCTTTACTTCACCTAGGTAATGAATTATTATGCTTTCCATATCACTATTCTTTCATCTTTCTTATGCGTGTGCAATGCTTAATTAGAATAGACATATTTTCTTAATATTCACTTCAACCTACTATCGTGGTGAAAAAGATCCTAATATGCAAATTGGAACTCCACCTATCGGTGTGAATAATGTAAGTCTCACATAGCATTAAGTTCCAAATCTTTAGACTCATAAACACTTAAGTTTACTATCCATGCCTCCCTAATCAAACATAAATTCTAACCATTATACTTCTAAACATTATAATCCATTCACACTTTTTTTTGCATAGCATTCTTACCATATGATCTATTGATCCCTAAGATAAATAGACTATTCACTTATCATTGAAAACAACATCATACAATTCATTAAAAATTATTGAAATTAGATATTAAACTAAATAATACTTTTAATTGAATCAATGAAACAAATATTGAATTGTAAATAAGATTCTTCAATGTCTTCTCCTTCAAAATTCTTCTCAATACTCAAATATATGCTAACATATGGTATTCTATACTATTCTATGATAATTGGTGTATTCGGTGAGTTTACCATGTTCTAATGCCTATTTATACTCCTAAAACTCCTAAGAATACAATTATAAACCCTAATTAACAATTCCGAATGAACTAGAACTCCAAAACTTTTTATTTTTCTTTCTCGACACTGTCTGTAAGTGATCCATGCTCCCTGAGTAAAGCGACAGTGCCGACACAGTGTTAACCTTGTATGTGTATTTTCTCTTCACAATAGACTCAGTGCCTCTTGTCTAACTACCCGACACTATGTTATTTGTCCGTTTACCTGACCTTTACCATTCTAATTCCTTTATTCGTTTACGTTCTTTGCTGAGTATGTTGAGACTCCTCCATTCCAATGAACATTCACCCACCAAATAGTTTTTTTCCTACACATTTAGCACAAATTTTGTGAACATTAGAAAAATACTAAAACATTTGGATTGCTTTATCTAATAAAAGTAAATAACTGAAACTTAAATACTAAAATTAAAAACTTTTAGGCTGCATCTCGGTAGCGCTTCGTATAACATCATTAGCCCGATACCTTTTTGCTCGTTTAGTCCGAGTATAAATTGAGATACTCCAATTGTAGATCAGAGATAATGATTTCTCTCCCGTTTGGCACATCATCATCTATATCATGATTCATAATCTCAAAATCAGTGATATATGTGAATCTACCTACTTTAACATATACATTCAAAACTCTACCTATCGTTGGTACCAAGTTACCATCAACTACTAGTAAATCTATTGTATTGAGATAATTGATCTTCAAATCTGCTTGTAACATGTCTTTTATAGGCATTACATTGACTGAAGCTCTCGTATCACAAAAGATGTTTCTAAATCAGTGCCCATCAATGCTTAATGGTATGCATATATCTCAAATATCTCTCTTCTTGATTGGTTGAAGTCTCTATATGAACTTGACTTTTGGTTCAAGATTATTTGGAACAACCTTGATGTTATTCCTTTTGGTGCTTCTTTAGAAGGTCCTTCATCCTGTTGCTTAACTCTTTATTGTATCTTCCCCTTCTTTTTTTACTTATCACGGTGTTATGTTTTGTTTGCTTGAACCTTTCAAGTTCATCTTGCCTCACTTCTGCCCCGCTGTCATGCATAACTTTAGATTTTCTCAATGTTCTCATAGCTAAAGTATTGAATCTTTCCGGCTCGTACATCACTTGCTTTTGCATTGGCTCATTAGTTGCCGTAATGCTCATCATATGAATGGCACTAACATTCTCCTTGGGATTTATGATTGTGTTACTTGGAAATTGCCCTTCCTTCCTTGAATTTAAAACAATTACTAGCTGAGCAATCTGTCTCTCCAGGTTTTTAATGGATTGGGTGCTTTCATCATCCATCCACTTAAGAGTTTGCTTCATATTCTCTATCTCTTTCTCATTCCTTTCATGACGTTCTCCATTGTTGATGTCAATGGCTCGCAAGAATATCTCAATTTACTTTAATGAAGTCATTTCTTCACTTTGGCCTAGCTTCCCTTGTTGGACCTGTAAATTCAAAGCTGGAGGTAAATTCAGTGTATTATCAGGATTTCTACATGAAAAGCTCGGGTTGTTATATCCTTGATAAAATCTTTGAGGAACCATTTCTTTTGGTATAAAGTTGTTTCCATAGTTCAGATTGTTCGTGAAGTTGAAATCTTCAAACTATATTCCTTGTTGCATGTCCAATTGATTAACCAACATTGATTGGTGACTAACGGGTTGCTGTATTGCTTACACTTGTGGACTTGATTGTCCCATTCGTAGCTTCGCCATCTGATTACTCAGGTTGGATAATTATGCCATGATCGCTGCTTATGAATTAATATCGTAAACTCTTGCTGGCTTTCTTACTGTGGAACGAGTTCCTGCTGTATAATTCTGAGACATAAGATCTAGGAGATCTAATGATCCAATTTCATACTTTGTTAGTAGAGAACCACCTGCTACGACATCCATTAATCTCCTTGCACTACGATTCATTCCATAGTAGAATATTTGCAGTTGTGCTTACTTCACATATACATGTCCCTGACATCTTCTCAGTGTTTCTTTGAATTTCTCGCAAGCCTTACCAAGAGACTCAATATCATCTTGCTTGAATTGGTTGATATCCAATTTCCTTTCACTGACTTTCACTGGGGGAAAAAATTTGTTTAGAAATCTTTCATTGATATCTGCTTATGAAGCCATGCTTCTTGCATTCAGTCCTTGGAACCAGGATTTTGGCTTTTCTACCTAATGAGAGTGGGAAAAGTATCATCCTAATTACTTCCTTCGTAACTCCAGTAATGTAAAAAATATCACACTTCTCTAGAAAGTTCTCCACATTTGCAACTGGATCTTTATTTGCTAACCTATTGAATAGGCTATTCAGCAACATTTTAACGAGAGAAGGTCTCAACTCAAATTTGGTGGTATTGACTGGAAGTCTAATCACACCATTGTATGTCTCTAACACTTCCGATTGGAAGTAGTCTCGATGACATCTTTGTCCTCGTACTCCAACTTGCACTACCCAACCACCTTCTGGTTAGTTATTCCCTCAGTCCTAATTTTGGTTCTAGTTTCCCGATTAATCATTCGCCATTTTGGTTCATTTCTTCTTCTTCTTTCCCTTGTTGGTTTTGTTGATTTTCTGATCGTAAGGCACTAAGTGCTTATCACCTTGACTATAATCACTAACTATTCCCTGAGAAAGAAAACACAAAAATATCAAGTGCGGATTGTCAAACTAAAAACTAAAACTTTTTTATTTTTATTTTTTATATTTATTTATAAACTTAGAAGAAAATTGCCAAAAATAAAATTCTTAACAATTGTGTAAACTAAACTAAACTAAGTGTGGCAACCTATCCACGACAATGGCGCCAAAAACTTGATCGTAACCGTAAGTATAATGATTCAATTGTAGTAATAATGTGATCAACTAAAGTTGATTATAGATATCATTCCTTTGGGAAAGGTTTACCTGGACACACATCACTTAGTTGAATTCACTCTATTGTTAAGAATAATATATCTTTTGTTTTGAATTAACTAAACTACTCTATTCGTTAAAAAATGTAAATTAACTTGTATTCTTATATTGAGAAACTCTTAATTCACAACTTCACCTAGGTAATGAATTATTATGCTTTCCATATCACACTTCCTTCATCTTTCTTATGCGTGTGCCATACTTAATTAGAATAGACAAATTTCCTTAATATTCACTTCAACCCACTATTGTGGTGAAAAATATCTAAATGTGCAAACTAGAACTCTGCCTGTCAGTGTTAATAATGTAAGTCTCAGATAGCATTAAGTTCCAAATCTTTAGACTCATAAAAACTTAAGTTTACTTTCCTAATCAACAACTATCTATTGAAGTTATATATTTTACGGTTGTGTTGTTCATATCCGGCTTAACAGCTGTAATGGCCATGGTAACTCCTAAAACCTCTAATCAACAAACATGTGATCAAGATGTTCATAGCATTACACATAGAATCAAACAAAAATTCTAACCACTGCACTTCTAAACATTATAATCCATTCATATTTCTTTTTGCATAGTATTCTTACCATATGATCCATTGAACCCTAAGATAAATAGACTAATCATTCATCATTGAAAAAACATCATACAATTCATAAACATCATTAAAATTAGAGATTAAACTAAATAATACCTTTAATTGAATCAATGAAACAAAAATTGAATTGCAAATAAGATTATTCAATGTCTTCTCCTTTAAAACTATTCTCAATACTCAAATTTATGCCAATCTATGGTATTCTCTTCTATTCTATGATAATTGGTGTATTTGGTGAGTTTATAACATTTTAATACTTATTTATACTCCTAAGACTCATAATAATAAAATTAGAAACCCTAATTAACAATTTCAAATGAACTAGAATTCCGAAACTTTCTATTTTAGGTTCCGTGCGCTGTCTGTAAGTGATCGATGCTCCTTATGTAAAGTGACAACACCGCCACAATGTCAACCTTGTATGTGTATTTTCTCATCATAGTAGACTCGGCGCCCCTGTGTAATTGCATGGTGCGGTATGTGTTAACACACAATGCCGCCAATGCATCACCTCTACTGCATCTCTTCTTTTGATCTCCACTTCTTCTCCATGCCTTGCCTTCATTTCCCTTGGAGTCAAATGTGTTTTCCATGGCATCAAGTGTGGGTTTGTGCTTTCTCTCCTCATTTCATCATGAAATCACTTTTTTATCTCTTTTATGCCTTGTAATCTTGAAAACACATAAATACCATCATTTAGAGCTCATTTTGGGATATTTAGGCTTATTATACAACTAAACTAGTCCTGTATATATCTAATTAAACACTTATCACTTTCGTATAAACATAACAATCATGGAATAAAGTAGGCCAAAAGAATCTTGAGTCTAGTATTTTACAGGCTGCACGATGTGGACAAAAATGTCCTCCACAAGCATAAGTATGAAAATGAGCCATAATGGATTGTATTTTTGTTTGTGGGATACATATTTGGATTGTTTGGTCGGCACTAATCTCCATAAGTAAGGGTCGTCCCATAAATAGTGTTTAGAATTGTGTTTAATTTTATTCTTTTAGGCTCTTGTTAAATAAGGTGATAACCTATTAGTAGTGAGGTAGTTGACTATATCAGCATATCACCAACTAGTAATAGCTATCTTATATAAGTATTCATCTAGAAATTCATCTTTTAATAGTGTTAGGGGCTCACTGTTTTCTAATCTACTTAGACGGTCTGCTACTAACTTTTCGACACCTTTCTTGTCTTTTATAGTGAGATCGAATTCTTGCAACAATAAGATCCATCTTATTAATCTTAGTTTAATGTCCTTCTTTGCCATCAAATATCTTAATGTGGCAAGGTTTAGTATACTATTTCTTTAGTACCTAGCAAATATGGTCTAAACTTTTCTAATGTAAACACTACTGCTACTACTTCTTTTTCTATAATGGTGTAGTTTAGTTGGGCGAATCCAAAGTTCTTGATGCATAATATATGATATGAGAATCTTTTCCTAACTTTTAACCTAAAGTGGTCCTTAATTGCATAGTTGCTTGCATCGCGCATTATTTCAGAAGGTAATGACCAATCTGGTGACTTTATCACTGGCTTGGTAATCAAGGCATATTTTAGTTTATTAAAAGCTATCTTACATTCTAGTGTGAACTCGAATGTAAGATCTTTTTACAAAGGTTTACAAAAGGGTTGTGTTATTTTGGAAATATGTTTCACAAAACGTTTGTTCAATCCTGCATGGCCAAGAAGAAATCTAACCTCCCTCATAGTAGTAGGGTAAGGTAATGTTTTTATAACTTGGATTTTAGCAGGGTCTACCTCTCTTCCTTTTGCTGATACTACGTGTCCTAATATAAGTCCTCGATTTACCATGAAATGACATTTTTCATAGTTTAATACTGTGATGGCCCATTTCCCTAAATAGGGTACCACTTGGCCTACCCATCATTAAGCCCTAATCTCAGCCACATAAGACTTAACAATGTATTAGTCAGCCTTTTGTCTCATTCACCTCGTTATACGTGTTTAGGATAAGTTTTGTTTATTATTAGTTAGTTATGATTTTTAGAGTTAGTTAAAACTTTTTAATCATTTTAATATTATTAGTGGAAGAGCATTACAAAACCCCTACTATAGAAACCAGGTAAATAGATGATTAAATGAAACCAAACAGAGAAATACATGCATCAGTTAAGAAATCAAGTTTCTCAACCCAATATAAAACCTAAAAAATACTTAAAGATATAAATAATAAATACATAAAATGATCACCTAAAAAAGTAGCAAAAATACTCGTAGAGGGCTTAGAAGTAATCTATGATATTCTCCTTCCCTGGTCTACTACTCGAAAGATATGCACCAACCATCATATAAAAGACGGTGAGTATGATAATGTAGAAAGTAAATCTTGAAGGCTATTCATCCACATTTCCAAGATATATGAAGAACGATAACTGAAAGCATTACATAGCTATAAATAATGAAAAGATGAACGAAAAGTATGCAAATGGTTGCAAAGCTTCTACAAGGAATGATAGATAGAAGGTTCATGCAAATCTAAGTTTGGTCAGCTGACATCCCTAGGGACTCTAATCCTGTGTTTTGCGTTAATAACATCATTTATGTGGAGTGCCAACTTCCGCAAGGACTCTAACCTCGTAAGCAACGCATCTCATATAATGGAAAGATATCAGCTGTGTGGAGCGTCGATATCTCTAGGGACTCTAACCTAGGTATCGTGCAACTCATAAAGTAAGGGCATTTACAAAGGTGGGCTCCTCAAGTCATGCCTATCGAAGAGTTCATATTGTAGATTGTATAAAAGTGTTACACAATAAACATATTAACACAGGTGTGTACATAAACTAATAAGAAAGTAAAACAAATCATAGCATACTATTTTAAAAAAACAATTAAATAGTTTAGAGATCAACAACATTAAAGGAATTTAATCATAGAACGAAACCAAGACAAGGAATGTCATGCGACAATTTACTACACGATGATTTTAGTCAAAGAAATCATAGTCACAAAGGTATACACAATGCATGGCATTAAGAATATAAGATCAGTAGTAAAACAATCCAAATGACTGAATATTAACTCAAAAATAGAAACGAAATGAAGAAAATTTCCTCAACAAGTTTACTTACCTCAAATTCATGCAATTTCTAGCCTATAACAGCTCCAGACCACTCCAAACTCGTGTTTCACGCCCCGTAAGTCATCTCTAAGATTCTGAGGTGTCCTAAAACATTTAATGTAACTTTTTTTTGGATGGTTAAGTAGTTTTAAATTCTAATGTTTCATAATCAACCTCCTTAATACTTTGTTTATGTTGAAATCTACATTAATAAATAAAAATAGTTTGGTGCAATAGCTTATGAGTTGATTTCAATTACCCAAACATTAAATATATGTATTGTAGTACAAATAGAAGTTTTTAGAGCTATGTCTTAGCTTTCTAGAGCTATAAGGTTTGCACGATTTTGAAAATAATCGAGAAGATATGGAAGTTTTAGCATAATGACTCAAAACAGTTTTAGATCCCGACCATCAAATTTGTAAATTTCATTTATCCTAAACCATAGCATCAAAACTCATGATATTTCTTCCGAAGCCTAAAAACACACCTTAAAACATCATACCAAAAGATAAGCTCAATCCAATAAGAAATGAGGGAGTTATGCTTAAAACAACAGGACATTAGCAAAACCATAAATCCAGAAATTGCATATTCATCATCATAGTTGTAGAGGATATTTATACAAGAAAAAACTCGAATATCAAAATCTTTCAACAGGCGAAAGTTGTTCCCCTACAAGTTAGTTTTCAAATGCCTCTAGAATGGGTCCATTTCCATTTAAAATGAGGAAGTTATGACAAAATTACAGAGGCTGGTTCTTAATAACAACATGCAAAATTTCAAATTTTGTTTTACAACTTCATGAACTAAAAAAATTCATAACTTAATGAAAAAAATTCCAAATCAAGAACTTTGTTATAGTAAAATTAGTGGAAATAAGAAGGAATCCAAATATAAAATCAGATTTTGAAAACAAAGTCATTTATCCATTGAAATTGCTGGAAAACTAGAATTGAACAAAAACTTACAATTCTTTGTTGAATTTAACAAAATGGTGATGAAGATTGGCTTAACTAGTTGTAAAGCTTCTTTAATTTGATTAACCACCCTTCAGTTCACTAAAACTTCCCAATGAATTTCTTGAACTTTCACTCTAGAACTCTTTCTTCTCTCCTCTTGAATGAAATGAAAAATAGGTTATTTGCATGCAAATCCTACTAACTTACCTTTATATAGTGGTAAGGTTAATTAATAGCCTTTGATCTAGTGTAAGAACCTATCACTAAAACAATCTAATGACTCATACTTGGTCCTACAATCCACTGACTTAGTCATGTTAACATCCATTCATACACCAAGTTACATAGTGATGGTGATAATACGCATCTCGGGGCATATCAACGCTTAGTGTTTTATTTTATTAACTTAGACCACATTTATATACATTCAACTATAAGCACATCAGATTAGTTATATTAATCATAATTAACTAAATAATGACCAACCATATTACTCTCTATACCTCAGTCCCATGCTAGCATGCATCTCGAGGCATGTCTCTGCTCGCGCACTGAACTTTCGAAACACAAACCTAAATGATTATTCTCATGTATATTGTACACACTTACATCACACTAGGCATACATCACTCAAAAATAATAATATTACTCGTTCCTCACGCTGAGTATAAGGACGATGTACCCACTTCTCGGGCCACGTCATGGGTCGGTAACCTTGATTAGGAACTAATTTGCTATTAGTAAATTTTGGGCCATTACAAATACTAAGTTTTTTGCTATGCATTTTTTGAGTACTTTAGTTAAGTGAAGTAAGCATTCATCGAAAGAATTACCTATACGGTAAAGTCATATGTGAAAACTTCAATAAAATGCTCAACGTAGTATGAGAAAATTCTAATCATACATATTTAAAATGTAGCGGGTGTGTTATATAAGCCAAAAAGCTTATGCGTGTAAGCGAATGTACTGAAAAGTCAAGTAATAATGGTATTTTCTTGATCTTCTGGAGCCATAGGAATTTGGTGGAATCCTGAGTATCCATCTAAACAATAGTAATAGGTTAGTCCAACTACACTTTCTAACATTCGATCTATAAACGGGAGTGGATAGTGATCTTTTCTAGTTATAGTATTTAACTTCCTATAATCTATACACACTCTCCAACTATTTTGGATCCTAGTTGTTACTAGTTCTCCATGTTCATTTGTTATAACTGTTATCCTTGTCTTTTTTGGGACTACTTGTACCGGATTGACCCAATTACTATAATACCATTCCTCCGTCAAGTAATTTTAATATTTCTTTTTTCACAGCTTCCATCATTTGTAGACTCAATCTATAGTTGGATTGTCTAGAGGGTTTTATGTCTGCTGTAAGATTCATTCTATGCATGCATGTGGTTGGACTTATTCCTTTAATATCAGCTATTGTCCATCCTATTGCTTTCTTAAACTCTTTGAGGACATTCACTGATTTTTCCTTTTCTAAATTTGTTAATTTATTAGAGATTATAGATGTTAAGGAGTTTTTACCTTCTAAGTATGCATATTCTAAATGATCTGATATAACTTTTAAGTCTAAGTCAGGAGCTTTTATTATAAAGGATAAAAGTTTTGAATGGTTTATTGATAAATCCATATAGTAAGAGGATCCAGGGAGTGCATTATAAGATTCTGAGGCATTGATTATTTCTCCCGTCTCTTCGTCTATATCATCATTATTGTTTAAATCGTCTATTACTTTTTCAAGTTTGTCCGACTTATTGTTTCTAAAGGTTTTATCTATTATAAGATCTAACATATCTACGGTGCATACTGATGAAACATCTAAAGAATATTTTATAGCATCATGAATGTTTAAATTTACTGTTTTGTTATCTACTTCCATTGTTAGAGTTCCATTTTAAACATATATTTTGGCTTTCGCCGTTTTTAAGAATGGACGTCCTAGGATAAGAGAAGGTTTACTAGAGAAGTGGCATTCTTTCATGTCTATGACATAAAAAACTATAGGGAAAAGTAAGTCATTAACTCTAACCATTACATCCTCCAAAACTCCTACAGGTTAGACGGTAGTGTTGGGGCATGTGCCCTAGGTCAATCTACAAACATTGTTTATCTTATGATTTTAGTTAGTAAAATTGAGGTTTTCATTTGCTGTTTTATTACAAGTGATTGCATGTTTACCTTATAGTAAGATCTATGAGTGTTTGTTGAAATATCTTAAATGTCCCTAGTCAATCATTATACTGGGAACTATAATGAATTAGGACTAGTGTGAATCTTGATTGATGGTCATATGAGGATCATGTGCATAGGAATACGAATCGAGATCATGAGTACTTGTTAGGGAATAAGGTACTGGACCGACCCGCTATGAGAACACCACATAGATTAAGTTATAGTTGTTACTCATGATAGGTCTTTCATTTACTCATTCGATTTGAGATTACCATAGACATCAATATTAGGAGCATGGTAACTTGACACAATCAAACATTGTCTTTAACCAAACGATTATAAAGATTGTGATTGGTTACCATGTGAATAATATGTTAAGACATGTAATTAAGATAGAACTTGTCACTCTCGTATAGAGAGAGATATCAGTGGATCCTTCGATATGATAGGTGAATAATGGCCAAGTCCAAGTGAATTGATATGATCAATGTCACTCGGATGTTTTCGGTTTACCTAAAGATCAAGACTAGTACGATTGAACATTAAGGGTGACTTTCCATGCCATTGTTTAGTCAAAGGATATCACACGACAAAAGGATATGATATATGTTATTCTTTAGGTTGTATCGATTTTGATATTCATGCTACTTAGATAGTCATAAAGCCTTACTAGAGACCGCTTATGACTTGTGTACCAAAATGGATTTGGTTCATTGCTAACGTCGCATGAACCTATTGGGTCGCACATAAAGAATGACCTTGCGCAATTTCAATTGGTCTAGAGTAATGAATTTTATATGATAAAATTCATGACATAAAAGCCCTTATGATTCGTTATATGATAACTTATTAATAGGGGCGTATGTGTAATTTGATTAAATTGCCTAAATACAATAGTTGTATTACGAATAAGATTTTAAGTGAGGCTTATCTACACATATAAATAAAGGGTGAAACCCTAAAACGAAATAAGATTTTTGTTTTTGCAAATTTAGAGTTCTCTGGATTTTGGGAGAGAAAAAAAAACATTTTCAATCTCTCTTGGGTCTAGCACTCCAAATTGTGGTACAATTCGTGTGTGGATTTTTGATAAAGGACGCGCGCTTGAACGTAGTGGAGATCGAACAATTACAGAAGAAAATCATAGATTAAGGTATGGTTTACTTTTGTAGATCTAGTTTATTGGAATCTGCTTTCGATCCTGTTAGGGGTTTTCAAAAATTGTTTTGAATTTTTCGTTGCGTATGAATCCTAAAAACCTAACAGTGGTATCAGAGCATTAGACTTGGTTCTATTAAACATTTGCATGTTTTCTCTGATGTACATATGATATATGTATGAAAACATGATCTTGATTTATGTATATGTATGATGTACATATAAGTTTTATGATAATTGTTACTAAAACTTGGTTTTAAAGCATGTTGTTAATTCATGTATATTGATACATACGCATGACTTGATTCAATGGTAATATTCATATTTTGAATATTTCGATTAACATATGTTTTTAATATTGAACGATGCGAATTCTATATGTTCATGGTAGAAGTCATGTTTAGGTTAATATAATTCTAGTGTTGAATACGTATTTCATTTTTGTTCAATAATTATGTATGTCTCCATGATAGAAATCATGATTAGGTTAATATGATTAATTTAATATGATTCTAGTGTTAAATGCATGATTAATATTTCGAAATTGGTTTTGATCATATATCTCATTATGGTTATCCATTAGTGTATTCATATTAGATAGGAGATAAACTTGTAATTGGATAAAAATTACAAATCCTATAAGATAGGAGAGATATATAAAAAATTCTAATTGGATAAAGACTCAGAGTATCTTAAATTCTAATTGGATAAGGATCCAAAGTATCTTAAATTCTAATGGCGTGTTCGGTTCGCATAACTGCATAGCTAATCCATTGGATTAAGTGTAATCCGTTCTTCACTTCGCATGATTAGGTAATACAACGGATTAATTAATCACACAAAATGTGGACTAAACTAAGTGACACCTTACCTCATCGTTAGCTAGTCCATCCTCAACCATTAAGTGAAATGACGAGATTGCCCTTCCATTTATTTCACCAAGTTGAAAATGAGTATATTGGGACAATATTTCCCCAAATTGATTGGTTGTTGGGATATTGATTTAATGGTATGATACACTCTATTTCTAGTAGAGCTACGCACTGAGTGACAAGATCGTGCTGAGCGCCATGACACATCCTCTTCACCATCGTCCTCTTCATCCTCTGCCTCCACGTCTACGCTTGCTGCTTCCTCTCCCGCCGCTGCAGCCACTCCCGCCACTCCCCCGCTGCAGCCACTCCCGCCACTCCCGCCATCGCCCTCGGATCATCTTCGTCACAAACCTTAGGGGTGTTCTATTGTTGATGTGGTGGTGGTGATCCGCCGTTAATGGCAGCTTGTTGAGTTTGTGCAGTGCAAATTGGAATAGCTTGTTGAGCTTTGTTGAGTTTGTATGGTCCGCCATTAATTAGAGTTTGTTGAGTTTGTTGTTGAGTTTGCAGGGAAAAGTGAATTTCATAGAAAAGAAAAGAAATCTCTTTAACTTAAAGAGAGGGTAATTGTGTAATTTCCTTCTTCAACGAAAGTGTTAATCCAATTAATAAAAATGCCAAACGAACAAGTAATCAGATTAGACCCAATCCTACAGTTTTTAATCCTATTGAATCTAATCCACAATTCAAGGATTAGCTAAAATGTGAACCGAACATGCCATAATTGGATTAGGATAAGATACTAAGTTAAAGATGGGTCCGAGTTAATAAAATACGTTTTAATTAATATTTTCGACATTAAAATAAGGGGCAGTTTTGGTTAATTGAATTGACTAAAATATTGAAAATTTTAGGCGATTTTCAATTTCTGAATTGAAATTCGTTGTCTTAAAAAAATGGGAGCGCTACCCTATGTACCCTTGTCTGCTGACCGGTCAGTGGAACCATCGCCAGATGACCGCGATGACCAACCAATTGGACCGCCATTAACTGTTCGTAGCGCAACAAAATTCGTATAATAGTCAATATTAGTAAAATTTCCTGACTTATTTAGTGATTGTTCATGCATTGTAATATATGATATTTATCTTGTTTAATTATGACCACTAAAACAAATAAAAATCCCTCTTCCAAATTTTAAGTCAAGTGTCATCCATTCTCAAACACTTGTTAAGGCTTCGATCACATCAATATGAGTTTGCCTACGTAGAGTGTATTATGTTATTTTGGTGAGGCAACTTGAGTAACGATTACTCTATTGTTTGAAATGGTTAGACTTGATAAAGCTATCAAAACAATTTTGGACTTTAGGCACTAAATGTGATTAAACATGCTAAGACATAAGATGTCGTAATCTTATAAAAACAACTAAAAGTTACATATAATATAATTGGTAATTGGTGCCTACCTAAATAACCTAATTTAAAGTGTCATTCCTTAGCTGTCTTAGAATTAGGTGAAACATGGATTTTAGTCCCTTAAATTCACATATCGTTCTTAAGGAGGGTTGTTAATTTAGTTGGATCCTATTCCTCTATACTAAAATTAAACTTTTGCATAATCGTTGTTGTACATCCATTGCCTCTTCAAATCACACTAATCACTTGTCACTGCGATCCATACTTAAGAAGGATAAATTGTCCGAGACAAACTTTCTCGACTGGTTCAGAAGCTTGAGAATTGCTCTTAAGCATGAACGCAAGTTGTATGTCCTGGATAATCCTATTCTTGAGGAACCACCAGCCAATGCTTCAAGAGTCGTGAAGGATGCACATACTAAGCATGTTAACGACTCAACTGATGTTGCATTCATTATGTTGGCAACTATGGTTCCTGAACTTCAGAAGGACATGGAACACATAGAAGCTTATGACATGGCTACGATGCTGAAGAAAATGCTCTAACAGTAAGCTAAGCAAGAAAGGTTTGAGATAGTCAAGAACCTTCATTCTTGCAAAATAGCTGAGGGTGCGTCAGTTAGTCCTCATGTTGTGAAAATGAAGGGCTATATTGACCATCTTGACAGACTTGGATTTTCTATAAGCCAAGAGTTTGCTACAGATTTGAACTTAAATTTATTACCTGATAGTTATTCACAATTTGTGATGAACTATAACATGAATAATATGGAGAAGTCTATCCCATATTCGCATTTAATGCTTATAAATGATGAGAAGAATGTCAAGAAACCCATTGCTAATCTATTGATGGTTCATAAAATAAAGGCTCTAAAGAAAAAGGGCAAAGGCAAGAATAAAGTTGCAAAGGCAGTTGTGACTGTCACAAAGCCTATGGAACAAGTCAAGCATCATGCTGCTTCTACTTCACAATCCCAGAAGGAAAAGGAAAAAGAAGGAAATTGCCATTTCTGCCATGCACTTGGGCATTGGTTCAAAAATTGCAAGGTCTATCATGAACATCTAAAGAAAAAGAAGAGTAGTGCGACTATTGCTTTAGATATTTATGTTATTGAAGTTAACTTGTCTACTAGTAGTTTTTAGGTATTGGATAGAAGATGTAGATCTCATATTTGTATTAATGTGCATGGTCTCACAAAAAGTAGAAAACTAAAGAAAGGATAAGTCATCCTACGAGTTAGAAATGGAGCAAAGGTTGCTGCATTTGCTGTAAGACGCTATGAGTTAATTTTACCTAGTGGACTTATTTTAGTTTTAAATAATTGTTATTATGTCACCGCCTTGAGCAGAAACATCATTTAAGTTTCATGTTTGTATTTGGATGGTTTTAATTTCATTATGGCTAATAATAAATGATCCATTTCTCGTAAAGACATTTTCTATGCGAATGCTGATTTGTGTGATGGTCTTTATATTCTAAAAATTAAAAGGTTCATAAATACTCATATTCTTAACGTAAATACATAGAGGTTCAAGTCATATGATTTGAACTAAACATACCTTTGGAATTGTTGCCTTGGCCATTTAATTGAGAAACACATTTCTAAACTCCATAAAGATGGATTCTTAGATTCATTTGATTTTGAATCATATGAAACATGTGTATCTTGTTTACTAGAAAAGATAACAAAGAGTCCCTTTATTGGACACAGTGAAAGGGTAAGTGATTTATTGAGTCTAACACATACTGATGTATGCGGTCCTATAAAAATAATGGCTAGAGGTGGTTATCAGTACTTCATTACACTCACTGATGATTTCAACATATATGATCACGTACATCTCATGAAACATAAAGGTGAATCTTTTGAGATGTTTCGAACATTTCAGAATGAAGTGCAAAATCAACTTGGTAAAATTATTAAAGCACTTCGATCGAGGTGGTGAATATTTGAGGCAAGAGTTTGATGATCATTTTAGAAACTGTGGGATTGTCTCACTGTTAACTCCCCCAGCAACTCCACAGTGGAATGGTGTTTCTAAGAGGAAAAATCGAACTTTATTGGATATTGTTTGATATATGATAAGTCATGGATCTTCCTATTTCCTTTTGGGGTTATACCTTAGAAATTGCTGCATTTACACTAAATTATGTTCCTTCTAAAGCGGTTGATAAAACACCACATGAGATGTGATTTGAGAAAAAATCAAGTTTATCTTTCATTAAGATTTGAGACTGTGAGGTCTTCATACGACGAAAAATCTTAGAAAATTATATGCCAAATCTACTAAGTGTGTATTTGTTGGTTATCCTGAAGAAACTAGAGGATACTACTTTTATAATCCCACTAAGAGCAAAGTGTTTGTGGCTCGAAATGGTGTCTTTATGGAAAAGAGATTATTTCAAAAGACAACAATGGGAACAAATTAAGTCTTAAAGAAGTTTAAGAACCACAAATAAACACTAAACTGTTAGTGGGAGATCAACAAAGTCTTGAACAAGTTGAACCTCTACAGGTATCATAAGGTCCACGTAGGTCTGATAGGGTAAGACATCAGTCTGAGAGATATGGATTTCATATTAGTGATAGTAGTGAGGTGTTGCTTATGGATCAAAATGAACCTACTACTTAAAAGGAGGTTGTGTTTAGCCCTGAGGTAGATAAATGGCTTAGTGCCATGAATTCTGAGATGCAATCCATGTATAATAACCAAATTTGGAACCTTGTTAATTTACCTAAAAGTGGTAAGACCATTGGATGTAAATGGGTTTTCAAGAAGGAAACTGACATGGGTGGCAATGTGCATACTTATAAAGCACGGCTAGTAGCAAAAGGTTTAAGACAGACTCAAGGTGTTGATTATGATGAGATTTTTTCTCCTGTAGCCATTCTTAAATCCATTAAAATTCTAATTTCCATAGCCACATATTATGACTATAAGATATGACAAATGGATGTCAAAATAGCTTTTCTAAATGGAAAGTTACTTGAGGACGTGTATATGATACAACTTGAAGGGTTTGTTCATCCTGAGAATTCTAGGAAGGTGTGCGAGCTTTAAAGATCCATTTATAGATTAAAGTAAGCTTCTTGGAGTTGAAATCCTCATTTTGATGAAGCAATTAAGGAACTTGATTTCATTAAAAATGAAGATGAGCCTTGTTTATAGAAGAAGGTTAGTGGGAGCGTGGTTGTTTTCCTGGTACTGTATGTTGATGATATATTACTTATTGGAAATGACATCCCAACCTTGCAGAGTGTCATGTCTTAGTTAGGGAAGTGTTTCTCAATGAAGGACTTAGGAGATGCAACCTACATAATTGTGATTAAGATTTATAGGGATAGATCTAAAAGGCTAATCGATCTAAGTTAGAGTGCTTACATAGACAAGGTACTGAATACATTCAGTATGTAAGACTCTAAAAGAGGTTCGTTGCCAATGTCTCAAGGTATAAGTCTCAACAAGACTCAATGTCCAAAGACTAATGATAAGAGAAAGTGCATGAATACGATTCCATATGCATCAGCTATTGGCCCTATCGTGTATGCCATGTTATGTACCGATCTGATGTATCTTATGCTTTAAGCACAACAAACATATATCAGTCTAATCCTAGTGAGAGTCACCAGATAGCAGTAAAGAACATTTTTAAGTACTTGAAAAGGGCTAAAGAAGTGTTTTTGGTCTATGGAAGTTTGGAAGACGAGTTTATTGTAAATGGTTACACAGATACAAGTTTTCAAACTGATATAGATGACTTCAGATCGCAGTCTGGATATGTATTTATTTTGAATGGAGGCGCAGTGAGCTAGAAACGTTTGAAGCAAGTAACTGTGGCAGATTCTACAATAGAACCTGAGTATATTGTGGCGTCCGATGCAGCTAAGGAGGTAGTTTGGATCAAAAAGTTAATCTCTGAACTTGGTGTGGTTCCTAGTATAGCTAACCCCGTTTGCTTGTATTTTGACAACAACGGGGCGAAAGCACAAGCCAAGGAACCAAGATCACACCACGAATCCAAATATATACTTAGACGTTTTCATCTCATTCGAAAAATCATTGGGAGGGGAAACGTGAAGATTTATAGAGTTCTTGTAGAAGGCAATGTTGCAGATCCTTTATCGAAGGTTCTTCTACAAGCGAAACATGATGGTCATGTTAGGTCGTTAGGTATTAGATACATGAATGATTGGCCTCAGTGCAAGTGGGAGATGTTGGGGTATGTACTCTAGGTCAATTTACAAACATTATTTATCTTATAATTTTAGTTGATAAAATTGAGGTTTTCATTTGTTGTTTTATTATAAGTGATTGCATGTTTAACTTACAGTAAGATTCATGGGTATTTGTTGAAATATCCTAAATGTCCATAGTCGATCATTATACTAAGAACTATAATGAATTAAGACTAGTGTAAATCTTGATTGATGGTCATGTGATGATCATGCGTATAAGGATACTAATAAAGATCATGGATACTTGTTAGGGAACAAGGTACTGGATCAACCCGCTATTAAAACACCACAATCTTGTTTTTTAACTCTCCATTACTTCTTCCCCTTCTTTTTATTCTTCAAGGCATAGATCCTTTGTTGCTTGAACCCTTCAAGTTCTTCTTGTCTCACTTTTGTCCCATTTTTTGCATAACTTCATATTTTCTCAACTTTCTCATAGTTAAAGTATTGACTCTTTCTGGCTTGTACATCGCTTACTCTTGCATTGACTCATTAATTGTTGTAGAGCTCATTATGTGAATGACACTAATATTCTCCTTAAGATTTATGATTATGTTACTTGAAAATTGTCTTTCTTTCCCTGAATTCAATGCAATTGCTAGCTGACTAATTAGTTTCTCCAAACTCTTAATTAATTGATTTCTCTCATCATTCATTCGCCTTAGAGATTACTTCACATTCTCCATTTATTTCTCATCCCTTTCATGAAATTCTCTATTATTGATGTCAGTGGCTTGCAAGAATATCTCAATTAACTTCACTGAAGTCATTTCTTCACTTTGGCCTAGCTTCCATTGTTGTACTAGTCGATTAAAACCTGGAGGCAACTTCAGTGCATTATCAAGATTTACATATGAAAAGTTCTGGTTATTGTATCCTTAATAATATCTTTGATGAGCCACTCCTCTCTACCTGAAGTTTTTTCCATAATTTTGATTATTGATGAAGTTGACATTCCCAAACTCCATCCCTTATATCCAATGGATTAACCACCATTGCTATATGATTAACATGTTGTTGAATTGCTTGCACTTGTGGACTTGATTGTCCCATTTGTAGCATAGCCATCTGACTACTCAGGTTGGATAACTATGCCAGATTGATGCTTATGAATCAATCTAAAAAACTCCTGCTGGCTTTCTCATTGTGGAACGAGTTCCTAATTTGAAATTCTGGGATATAAGATCTAGATGATCTAATGTTCCATTTTCATTCTTAGTTAGTAGAGAACCACCTATAGCAACATCCACTAATGTTCTTACGCTATGATTCATTCCATAGTAAAATATTTGTAGTTGTGCGCACTTAACATATCCATGTCCTGGACATCTTCTTAGTATTTCTTTAAATCTCTCATAAGCCTCACAAAGAGACTCGGTATCATCTTACTTGAATTGCTTTATGTAGCACCCCCTATCGCGATTATGGGGATACTTGGCCTGAAACCTTAATTAAGCCTCGGTAACCCAACCAGACTTAACTAGAGCCAACAACCTCTCGCCAGTACTTGATAAACTGAACCTGTATATTGATATCGAATAAACAATACAAAATATATGCAGCGCAAAATTAAATTTTTTTTGATATTTAAACAATATACAAAAATATAGAGTTTATCAAAACCTAAAACCTTGTTTATAAACCTCCCAACCCTATTTATATATAAGAATATATATCAAATAGTGTATATGTGTACAAGAACGCTCATTACATCAAAGAGAAGATTATAAAACTCCAAAATATTTTTCTTGCCTTTTGGTGAAGCACTAGCTTGAAAACCTGAAATATTAAATTTGGGGTGAGCACTCCAAGTTGCTTAGTAAGAAAGGATTCATAAATCCATCAACATTCCATATAATAATCAAGAACATTATGCAATAACAATATGCACCAATGTTAACTAACAAGAATATGGAAAACATATAATTCAATAAATAATGGATGCAAAACAACTATCAATGACTATTACACTATGATTCCCATTTTATTTATAAAACTAGGTCGATTACCCAGTGACGCCATAAATGCGATTACTAGACCAACACATTGGCCGATGTGCTGTCTAGCCAATCCATTAATGCCCAGTGGTTCTATCCAAAACCCTATAGTGAAAATATAAACCATGCAACCTATCTAACTAAGTAGGAGTTAAGTATAGACTGGGAGATCATCCTTGCATCCTATACAACCTGGTCTCAGTTCTCAGAAGTTACTCTTGTGGAACACATTAGACACCATTTTTCGTTTAATTAAAAACATCATAGTGTATGAACTACATATACTAAGATAGCCCGACAAAATTGATAAATAAGCAAATCCGTGCTTATCTTGGCTTAGGTTTCCATTCCAAATTGCCTTATTTTCCAAGTCACTCACGCTTTCCTGGGGATCCAACACCTATCATAAACCACTTATGATCAATATAGGTGTAATACCCTATATCTCGAACTCCTAGTTCAGTCCCTAAGTCCTCAAGAAATCATAACCAAAACTCAGATTATTTGCTGCTTTCAGGGTGGGAACGCGCTCCCTCACTGGGTGGGGCGCGCTCCACCAATTGGGTTCATCCCAATTGATGAAGGGAATGAGCTATTCTTCTAGGTGGAGCGCATTCCACCCTGTACTATTTTGGTAATACACAGGGCAACAATTGTTGTTCTATCTACAAATCCGTATAACAATAGCAAACACTCCAAAGATTCATTAGGAAGGACCTCTAGTGAGGTAACAAACCGTTTTCAGTCATCAAACAACATAATTCACAGAGATATCATCACCTACTATCAAATTGAACTTCACAAACATGAAAACTAAACTTACCAAAGTGATGATCTCTGGATTTCCAATCATTTAAGCTTCTCAATCTACGTTGAATGAGCTCCCTGACTGACCTCTTAAGATCAAAATTAAAACCCTTAGCTCTCATTCTCTCTCTCGATCCAATTGTGAGATAAGTATGAAAGGTTTTAGTTTAAATATATGGATTTTCTCTAGATACGCATCGCGCTATCTCGAGACTGATCGAATGATTGATGTGCTGACATGACACTCCTTAAAGTGACATACACGTTGACACCATCAACACTTACGCTCCTGTTGAGGCAATCCGACGATCCATATAATTCAAACTTACTTACAATTTTTAATATATATATTTATATATCAAATATATATAAATATATCTTGTGTATTTTTTCGCCAATAAATTCACCGGACATGCCTATGAGTATTCTCGCGTATGCATATTCATTCCAAGACCTCCTCGTCGCATTTAGTGTACTGACTATTTATTGTTTAATTACTTAGTACCACTTATAGGCTTGTATATAAATTCTCTATTATACTACAACCTATAAAATTTATAAACATTCCAAAAAAATACAAACCATCATGCAAACACACGCACACGCTAATCGAGGTATGTCAGAGTTAACCACGAGCCTAACTCGGGTTAATTGGGATTTGGACCAACACTAATCACCAACTTAAGGTAAAAAGTCATTATAGTCTCCCCAATTTAAAGAAATTTCATCCTTAAAATTAAATTAAACGTAAAATTACCTGTAGTTTCGATGAGAAATAGAAACTACTCCATATAAGACTCCCGCTCCTAGGTTAGTTCCTTATCTCCGTGAAATTGTTATTTCATCTTCACCAAAGGTATCTTCTTGGTTCTCAACCTCTCAATCTTACGATCAAGTATTTGAATCGGCTGCTCATCGTAACATAAGTATTCCTGAAGTCCAAATTCATTCCAATCAATCCTTAAAGTGAATTAAGTATTCGTCTTGCAAAGCATAGACACATGGAAGACATTATGAACTCCATCTAGCTGAGAATATAACTCTAACCTATAAGCAATTGGACCAATCCTTTCTTGTACCTTAAACGACCCAATATAACTTGGAGCTAGTTTACCTTGCAACCTAAATCTATACAATCATTTCATAGGTGAGACTTTCAACAACAAGGCCAAATCTTCCTTTGAAAACTCCAACAATCTATGATGTTTATCGGCATATCCATTCTGTCCTACCTATGCAGTGGTCATACGCTGGTCGAATCTGCTGAATTCTCTCTGTGTAGTCCTAAATCAACTCAGGCCCCAATAAAACTATATCTCTAACCTCGGCCTAACCCGCAGGTGAAAGACAAGATCGACCATACAGAGCATCAAAACGAGCCATTCCAATGCTAGTTTGATAGCTCTTATTATAAGAGAACTCACATAGAGGAATTTATTTCTCTAATCTACCACCAAACTCCATAACACAAGCTCGAAGCATATCCTTTAGCACCAATATAAACCACTCATTATGTGTGTCAGTCTGCGTACGGTATGTTGTACTAAGGTTAAGAACAATTCCCAACTGTCTTCGTAATTGACTCCATAGTCTAGATGTGAATCTTGGATCTATTTCCGAAGTAATCGACACTAGAACTCCATGAAATCTCAACACCTCACGTATGTACACCTCACAAAATCAGTCAAGAGGATCTCAAATGGAAACTGGCAAGAAATGCGCATAATTTGTCAACTTGTAACCTAAAACACATATCGCATCGTGCTTACGCTGATAGAGAGGTAGACCAGAAATAAAATCCAACAATATATGTTCCTATTTCCACTCAAAAATAGGCAGCGAATGCAATAACCCTCTAGGTTTCCTAGGCTCAGCCTTAACTTGTAGACATATCTCACATCTCATTACGAACTCAACAATATCACTTTTCATCCCAAGCCACCGATAAATATGTCTCATATCAAGATACATCTTGGTATTACCTGGATGAATAGAGTAAAGAGATCTATGAGATTCCTGTAGTGATTCCTGCCTCGATTGATCCTGAGCTGGAATCCATAATCTATCCCTGAATCTTAACGCACCATTATCAGAAATTGACTAATTAGGATTATCTACACTAGCAACTAACCCTTATCACACTATATAATCCTGATCAACTTTTGACAATCAACCACTTACCGAATCATCTCCAGTTCAGCTCGAATTTGGGCGCAAAAATATATATTAGTAGCTTTGGAACAAGCTATCTCAGTTGATGATGTGCCAGCTGGACTTTCATGAATCATCATCACTAATGCTTCCTTAGAAAATATTCTAAACTGAGAAGCTTTGGAAGTAGATACATTTTCTCTTCATGTCCTTCTCCTACTCATGGTATCAACAACGACATTTGCTTTATCTGGATGGTACTCCATAGTGAAATAATAATCCTTGAGGAACTTATGCCATATACGCTGCGTCATGTTCAATTCACTTTGAGTAAACAAGTATTTCAAACTCTTATGATCTGAGAATGTTGTAACTCTCTCACCGTACAATTAATGCCTCCAAATCCTTAAGGCAAAACAACTGCAACTAGCTCAAGATCATGAATTAGACAATTTCTTTCATGAACCTTAAGTCGCCTTGAAGCATAAGCTACAACCCTACTTTCCTGCATTAGCACACAACCCAAACATGAGTGAGAAGCATCTGTGTAAATCACTAATTCCTTCCCCATTTAAGGTAATGTAAGAGTAGTTGTCGTAGTCAAATTGTCTTTCAAACCTCTGAAGGCAGCCTTGCACTCATCTGACCAAACAAAGTTAACGTCTTTCTATGTTAACCAAGTCAATGGCAGAGTAATACGAGAGAAACCATTAACAAACCGTCTATAATAACCGACTAACCCTAGAAAACTCTGAACCTCTAACACTGTGGTATGAGTAGGTCAATCTTTGATTGCTTCAACCTTCACTAGATCAATAGATAACCCTCAACATTAACCAAATTTCCAAGAAATTTGATGTTTGAATACCAGAATTTGCACTTACTAAACTTGGCATATAGATGATTATCCTTTAGAGTCTGCAATGTAACTCTGAGGTGATGCGAATGCTCTTTCTCAGTTATTGAATATATCAAAACATCACCGATAAACACGATGATAAACTAGTCAAAATAGGGTTAAAATGTTAGCCCCCTCGTCATTAAGACTACAAACCGACATAGATTACCTTAATCCTCTGATAATCTAGCCAGCTTGATCCATTCTTTCAACTTTGACATCAAAATAATAATTATTTCAATCCTTTCTAAGGCTCTCAAACTATATTTATATCCTCAATAAAACCCAATTCATAATTTGTTAATTTAAACAAACAAAAAGATCATACCCATATTTAATAAAAATTTTGGCGGCACCTCCCCTAAAAGTGACCTACCAAAAAATTCACTTAATAGACAAAAGAATTAGGGAAAGGTATAGAAGAACTCATAACTACCCACAGTTCACAAAATGTATCAAATTCAAATCATTAAACTAACTTAGAGTCTCTGATAACTTAATTTCAACTTTACAATCCAAAATAGACCTAAATTGAATATAAACCTTCTTAACTTATTTAAATTTCTAACTTAGGAGACTCTCATAAACATTCAAAGTAACTTCACATCCTACACTCACCCTAAGAATCCCAAAACAATAAATACAAACAATTTAAAACAAGAATTTACATTAATTTGTTAAAACAATCACAACAATCTTCGAGTCTTGTCCACTCTTCCCTTGTCGTCATACAAAATATGACATCATAAAAAACAAATTGAAGATGTAAGATAAGTAAATTCCTACATTGATCTGTACTCCTGTAATTATTAATCTGATACATGGAGACAAGTGATTGCATTTACAAATAAACAATAAGATATAAGTGCCAACATGACATGTAATCCATTATGTCGCTGTCTCCTAACTATTATTAAATGTCAACTTTCAAAAATAGTACAGAGACAGTGTTAAAAGATCATGAAATGCAGTGATAACTTGTCGGCATTAGACTCCGCTAGTCTCACTAGACAGTGTAGAAGCAAGACTGAAACCAAGTTTCAATCAAACAAGACTTCGAAACAAGCTTATCCCCCTCACTCACTATATATATACATGACCAAGAATGATAGAATGCAATGTAGGCTATGATACAATTACAAGTACAAAAATATCTAGTCAACAGTAAAGACCACTATAAGGTTTACTTACAACCAAACAATTTTAAGCGTAATTTTTGGGGTTCCTGAAACATCGGATCACCTTGAAAATGGCTTCAGTAGCTTCCCTGCATACCCAATTATATTATGGGTCAAAATCAAGTGAAACCAAATAAAAAACCAAATAAAAACTACGGCCAAAGTATCCTTGAAAAAAGTTTCCAAAAATATTAATTTATATAACTATTTCAACTGCCTTTCAACTAGCCAACATGGGATAACTTTTAAACCATGAAAATCTCAATATTTGTAATGATGACCTAAAAAGAACGTGTAGTACTCATGTCATACTTTCCATAGACTCCAAGAACACTTAAATCGAATCACCGACGGAGAAGTTATGAATTTTCCAATATGGCCTATCAACTAAGCAAACTTTTATTTTATTTTGAACTGAAAAACTTCTCTAAATCAATATTTTTGCAATTAAATCTTCAAAACTCGACAAGAAACACCACGAAATCACTTGATTCCAATATCAAAATATCCTCACAGCCCCTGGAGTATAATTGGATCAAAACCATTAATCCATTAATCCAAAAACCTAATTTAAATCAATATCAACTCTAAAAACATCTCTAAAACAGTTATCACTGAATCACATTAGTTCAATTCATCAAAACCCTAACCTATGTCAATGGAATTTATTCCAAATCGATGCACATAAGCTAAATACATCAATTCACAACTATTTCTACCAATTTCTATCAAAACCCCGCAAAAAAATTAAGAAATCGCTATAATTTTATTTGAATTGAGGAAAATGCTCTGAATTGAGTATTTACCAAATTGCAGATCGAATACCTCATTTTTGCCATGGAAACTTGGCTCGAATGGACCGTCTCACAATTCTTTATGAATTTGTAGAAAGAAACCGAGCAAAAATTTGATGTCGGGAGCTTGCAGGACGAAAGATCGAATTGAGTGGTTTTGAGATGAATGAGTTGTTTGTTCATTTCAAATGAATCTAATTTTGATTATTTTCATTTATATATAAACCCTCAACTGCTTGTCAGCAACTTAATTTATTTTTATTTATTAATTTCCAAAATCCCTATTTTGACGTATTTTGACTTTCGATGCTATTTTTCAATCCGATTTTTCACCAAATTGAACCAAACTCTCGACAAAATAGTCTATCTTCATAAAACGTCCATAAAACTAGTTTTGGTCACACCAAAACCCCAAAAATCTTGTCTTTGTCCACAACATATTAAACCCTTTTGGACCATACTTGGCCAAACTTGCCCTGATTTAGACCCAATCTCAAAAGCGACCACCACCAATTGATACAAAATTCGAGGCAAAGTCATGTACCAACTTCGTTCTCACATTACATTAAACCAATCCTGACTTGCATGCAAACTGAGATGAAATCTTCATGTGAGGATTAACACTTGGTTAATTAGTTTTCAAGCAACTAAGATTTATTTTTGCTCGTGCCTTTCAGACAACACTTGTAACCCCGAGTATGAAAAACTGAGGATACACCTTAACGCAATCGGAGTTCGCGATGAAATACCATATAATACACTAAATAAGTATTCATCATACAAAAATAATATTTTAAATTATGATTTCCGATCTGTAATGCATGGGTCCTACCTCAGATACTTAAATCTCAAATTAAACCTAAAAATACTTAATTATTATCCTAATCAAGTTTACGAAATTCTCGGATGTCACAATCTTCCCAACTAATTAAAAATTTTGTCCTTGAAATTTGAACTTATAGGTTACTAAACCAAAATGGATATGAGAAAATGAATCTTCATATATAACCCTTTTAGTTTAGAACTGTAAAAATCATCTGCAAGGTGAACCGTTAAGTCGACCCAATCACTTTTATTATTTTCAACAACTTTTAGTAGCGATCATAAACATTTCAACTTTCATTTCTAATTCCTTGGTTTAATGAAAAGTTTCCTCTGTTACTTAGCAAATCCTGACGATTTGTGAACTTCTGACGAGTTAACAATCAGCTTTGTGAAATATCCAATAAAGCTTGCTTTACTTCTCATCTCATATCTTGAATCCTATTCAAGAATAAGTACTTAGCAAGTTCTAACCTATCTTGCTTTTCAATAAATCAATTTTTATTCTTAACTAAATACAATTCCACAACCCGTTGATAATTCTTTTCATATCTACCAAACTCTGGTACACATCTCATTTTTTTTCTCATCACTAATTATCCTTATTAGAATTGTCGATCAACTAATTCTTATACTATCATCAGTCTAAATACACGTGAAGCAAATGATATTTGAACACAACATTAGATATTAAATAGAGTTGCGCGTCTATCTGATCCATCATCATTCCAACATTTCTCAATAGCGACAAGTCATTCCAGAACTATAGATCTCTAATTAAATATGTCATCCTATGACAAAAGATCTCGAATTTTAATCTGATCTAGAAAATGAAACCTGTCACATCGTGCAACTCTTACTAATTCTCTAAATGTCTACTCACAATATCATTCATATTGTGGACTATAAAGCAATTACAAATTTCAAACCATTAGCCAATTCGCTTAACTTTTCCTTTTGACTAGTTAAAAGTTAATAAATTTTTTAACTTCATCAAATCATTCTATAACCATGATTTCACCAAGAACCTCATTTCATTCAATTACTGAGATCTCACACAGTCTCATGTCTTAATCACTTACTGTTCACTAATTTCTCTCATTGTCTGAAAAGAGACAATTATCCTTAACTTGAGTAGATATAAACTTTCATATGGAGATATCGACATATTTCATGATTATACTCTCATATTATAAATCTTAACTTATATTCCACACAAGTTATAAATATGATATCTCTCTTTGCGTCTATTCGATTTACCGTAAAAGAATATTCAATTCTTCAAACATATTAAGTCAAATATACTGTCATCTATTCAATATTTTCAATCCACCAGGGATAATATTGACTAGCTGAGCTGTAAGTCACACATCTATTTTCATTTCATTTATATCTTTCGCCATCATATATGTATCTTACATAACCTCTAACTTAAGATAACATAGTGCTTTAAATTCCACCACTGACTAGTCAAGTGGTGTAGCACTCTATTTGAACGAATATACTATATATTCACCGATATTAGTTGTAAACTGCTTTGGTTCCAAAACTTTCAACATTCAAAGTTTAACTTCTCGTAAGATCCTTGTGAAGATATATCGCATTCCATCAAACTTATAGTTTGACATTATAATTTGATTGAAACTCGTTGACTTGAGATTTCACTTCTTCATGCGCATGTGAAAATTTCTCGACCATTTAGTTGCCTGTGAGAATTTCTCGACCATTTGGTTTCCTATACATAAGCTTCTAATTGACTCAAACGAAACTTCATAGACTGTTTTATTCTGACTGTCACATATTTATTCGATTATTCAAAGACAAGTGAATGCGTTACACTAGTCTTCTACGTTGTACATGAATCATGATTATAAAATGGAGTTACTCAGACTTTTTGTCATGCACAACTACTCCAGTGTCTGACCTTGAGTAAAGGAGTGCGTTTTGTCACTTCCATCACTCATAAGTCATCTCTATGTCTCATTTTATTTTATACACATAGTCTATTTCGTTCAATTTTTGTCAATCTTAGCTATTCTCACATTGATCTCAATCTTAGTCCCTTTATAAACAAACCACGAATTTTGCTCAACAACCATGCCACTTACAATTTCGTAATCTTGACTTAAAAAAGTAATTTATATCTCTTCCCTTTTCGAAAACTTAGCTAAAGATAATACAACTTCTTATGATCATTCAATTAATTAAAGTCTTCCCTTGCTAACCTTTGTTATTGCTTTATTTTGTTTCAATTAGTCTCACACTTCCCGAATTTTCTTATTCGCAAAAAAAAATTCGATAATTTTCCCTTGCTAACCTTACATTTCATCAATTCACTTTTGGATAAATCTACTAGTCTGTTGTTGTTCAACTAAAGAGATAGAAGAATTCGAATTTCCAACACCTTGATTAACTTAATGACTAATCAAACTCTTAAAGGATATTGTTTCAATCCTCTAATTCATACTAATAGAAATTCTCGCAATATAGGAGCTCATATTGACTTCCTATATATATCACTTATTGGTATTCAATCAGTACGTCTATCTCTTCCTTTATTATATTTTAGGTTGTAGTGATAGACATCATAACTTAATTCAATCAGTATGTCTAAATTCTCGCAATATAGGAGCTCATATTGACTTCCTATATAAATTCTCGCAATATAGGAGCTCATATTGACTATTGGGTACTTTGAATCTCAAAACACGATCACTTGTGTTGATGTTTAATAGCTAATCCAAGCTATTATTAGACCATTTCCCCAATACCTTAACCTTTAACACGTTGATATTATCACTATACCTTTCATTTTCAAGTTATAAATTTATGTTTATCTTTGTTTCATAACAACACCTAATCTGATATTAACATAAATTATTTCTAACTCGTGTATTTCCATTTGTTTTATCAGTTCTTTATTCGACTCATAGAACCACAATACTCAACGCTTATAGATTAGTAACTTGAGTATTAAACAATCATAAATTTAAGTACTTCTATTTAGAAGTTGCTTAATTGTTTTAAACCATGATTCTATTCCACATTTCACTTGATGTTTTATTTTGGAAAGGAGACAATACTTTACTTTAAAGTATTTTATTTTCATATAAACCGACTTAGACAAATTGACTAGTTCTATCACAGTTTCATTGTGATTTTTATGTCTAGTTCAATTTGTCTAATCAATTTCTATTTTCAGAATCACATATCTCCATTTTCTTTTTTCATACTATTTTAACATTTTCCTGAGCATTTTATAATTTTAATAGATTGATAATTTTGATATACAAGAAATCCATGTTCAGTACTTACATAATTGAATCATTTGGACTTCTCTTTCAACCAATTTCCTATTGATTTCATAATTAACAACTTTCATCAGTTATATTTGTACCAAACTACTTAAAATATCATTATGAATTTAGACTTCCAGAGTCAATTTAACTTCTAATTGCACTCTGTTTCGATTCATAAGTCTATTCCCTCTTTTAATTATTCGTTCTAATCTTACTTGTTGTATCTTACGAGTTAAGTACCGAACGGATAAGGAGAATAAACTTCCTATCGTATATCTAGCGATAACACATACATACAACACAAACATAACACAATTATTCATTATTCCGAACTCACAGTCACTTCCCTACTAATTGCGCTCAATCACTATTTGGTTCTCAACCAAAGTTTATCCTTAATTGAGCCAACCATAGGCTCTAATACCAAGTTTGTCTACCCCCTCGTCATTAAGACGAATGATTGGCCTAGATTACCTTAATCCTCTGAAAATCTAGTCAGCCTAATCCATTCTTTCAACTTTGACCTCAAAATAATAATTATCTCAAACCTTTCTAAGGCTCCAAAGCTATATTTATATCTTCAATAAAACTCAATTCATGATTTGTTCGATTTGAGCAAATTAAAAGATCATATCCAAATTTAATAAAAATTTCGGCGGTACCTCCCCTAAAAGTGGCCTACTGAAAAATTCACCTAATATATAGCAGAATTGGGGAGAGGGCTAGAAAGACTCATAACTCCCCATAGTTCATAATGTGTACCAAATTAAAATTAATAAACTAACTTAGAGTCTCCGATAACTTAATTTTGACTTTAAAATCCCAAATAGACCTAAATTGAATATAAACCTTCTCAACTTATTTAAATTTCTAACTTACGACTCTTATAACCATTCAAAGTAGCTTGACGTCCTACACTCACCATAAGAATCCTAAAACAATAAATATAAACAATTTAAAAGAAGAATTTACTTTAATTTTTGAAAATAATCACCACAATCTTCGAGTGTTGTCCACTCTTCCCTTGTCGTCATACATAAGCTGAAATCATCAAAAACAACTCGAATATGTCAGATAAGTAAATTCCTACATTGATCTGTACTCCTGCAATTGTTAGTCTGATACATGGAAACATGTAATTGCATTTCCAAATAAATAATAAGATATATGCATTAACATGACATGCAATCCACTCGGTCGCTGTATCCCAACTATAATCATACGTTGACTTCAAGAAATAGTACAAAGACTGTATTAAGAGATCATTAAACGCAGAGATAACTTATCAGTGTTAGACTCCGCTAGTATCACTAAACGGTGTAGAGGCTAGACTGGAACCAAATTTCAATCAAACGAGACTCAGAAACAAGCTTATTCCCCTCACTCACTCTATGTATGCATGACTAGGAGTGAAAAAATATAATGCACACTATGATATAATTACAAGTACAAAAATATTCAATAAATAATAAAGATTACTGCAGGTTTTACTTACAACCAACCAATTTTAACCATAATTTTTGGGGTTCCCGGAGCGTCGGATCACCTTGGAAAGGGCTCCCATACATTCCCTGCATACCATAATTATATTATGGTTCAAGCTTCAAGTGAAACCAAATCAGGAAACCCAATGAAAACTATGGCCAAAGTATGCTTGAGAACAGTTTCCAAAAATATTAATTTATATAAATATTTGAACTACCTTTCAACTAGCCAATTTGAGGGAACTTTTTAACCTTGAAAACCTCTATATTTGCCATATTGACCTGAAAGGAACATGTAGTACTCATGTCATACTTTCCATAGACTCTAAAAACACTTAAATCGAATCACTGACGAAGACGTTATGAATCTTTCAATATGGCTTGTCAACTAGGCAAACTTTATTTTATTTTGAAATGAAAAACTTCTCCTAATCAATATTTTTGCAATGAAATCTTCAAAACTCAACAACAAACACCACAAAACCACTCGATATCCAATATAAAAATATTCCTACATCCCATGGAGTCAAAGTGGATCAAAACTATTAATCCATTCATCCAAAAATCCAATTTAAATCAATACCAACTCTAAAAATATCTCCAACCTAATTATCAACTGAATCACATTAGTTTAATTCATCAAAACCCTAACCCACGTCAGTGAGATTTATTCCAAATCGGTACACATCAACCCAACACATCAATTCACAACTATCCTTACTAATTTCTATCAAATCCTTGCAAAAGAAATTAAGAAATCGCGAGAATTCAAATTGAATTTAAAAAATGCTCTATATTAAGTATTTACCCAATTGCGGGCTAAATACCTCGTTTCCACCATGAAAACTTGGCACAAATTGACCGTCTCGCGATGCTTTATGATTTTACAGAAACAAACCGGGCAAAAATCGGACGTTGGGAGCTTGCGGAGCGGAAGATCGAATCGAATGGTTTTAAGACAAATGAACTATTTGTTCATTTCAAATGAATCTAATTTTGATTTGTTTTGTTTTTTTCATTTATATATAAACCCTCAGCTACTTGTCAGCAACTTAATTTATTCTTATTTATTAATTTCAAAAATCCATTTTTTGACGTATTTTGACTTCCGACGCTCATTTTCAATCTGATGTTTCACCAAATTAAACCAAAATTTTGACAAAATAGTCCATCTTATTAAAATATCCATAACACTGGTTTTGGTCACACAAAAACCTTAAAAATCTTATGTTTGTCCACGACATGTTAAACCCTTATGGACCAATTTTTTTGCGTTACTTGGCCAAAATTGCCCTGATTTATACCCAATCTCAATAGCGACCACCACCAACTGATATGAAATTCGAGGCATTGATTTAACACTTGGTTAATTAGTATTCAAGCAACTAATGATTTATTTTTACTCGTGCCCTTCAAACACGCACTTGTAACCCCGAGTATGAAAAACTGAAGATACACCTGAACATAACCCAACTGTGCGATGAAATACCATATAATACACCAAATAAGCATTCATCATACGAAAATAATATTTTTACTTATGATCTCCGGTCTGAAATGCGTGGGTCTCACCTCAGATACTTATTCATCATACAAAAATAATATTTTGACTTATGATCTCCAGTCTGAAATGTGTGGGTCTCACCTCGGATACTTAAATCCCAAATTAAATCTTAAAATGCTTAATTAGCATTCTAATCAAGTTTATAAAATTCTCGGATGCCACATTAAACACCTTATGCATCAAGTCTATGAACATAGCATGATCATCAGTGAGGCCAATCGACATCACTGTAAACTCGAAGTGCCCATAACAAGTACTGAAAGCCTTATTTCAGATATCCTTGTCCCTGATCCTCAGTTGATGATAACCAAACCTCAAATCAATCTTCAAGAAATGTCTGGCACCCTTCAACTGATCAAGCAAATCATTGATCCTGGGCAATGGCTACATTTTCCCGATAGTCACTCGGTTAAGCTGTTTATAATCAATGCACATACGTAGGGTTCCATTTTATTTTCTTAACAAAAAGAATCGGTGCCACCACGGTGACATACTACGATGGGTAAACCCCTTCTGTTGGAACTCTTCAAGCTGAGTCTACAACTCATGAAGTTCCTTCAGTGCCATATGGTATGGAGGAATAGATATAGGTTTCGTACCAAGAATAAGATCTATGATGAAGTCAATGGCACGTAGCGGTGGAAGTTCAGCTAAGTCCTACGAAAAAAATTCCAGAAATCACAAACCACGGGTATTTCACAAACCTTAATTTCCTGACCAGGCTCCTAAAATGTGACAACTCTCGCCATAACTTCTAAATCTCAAGGAGTAGCTTCCCTTCCACAAGTTCGTAGTCATGAAGAATTGTAGCCCTTATAGTCTGTAATCTTAGAAATGTTAGAGATTCGAGAGATTACACTCTTATGGAAATAGTCAATACTAGCATGGTATGTTGAAAACCAATCCATCCCAAGTAATGCATCAAATTCTAGGAACTCCATTATCCTTAGATCAATTGGGAGTTCATTCTCCCCAATTTTGACTACACATCCCTTATAGATCAGGTTAAGACATACCTTCTTACTCATTGTTGTGTGCAAAATCAATAATGTACTAGCTCTAACAGGTTTCACTTTCAACTCATCAACCATTGCACCAACAATAAAGGAACCTGTAGAACCAGCATCAATCAAAACATGCATATCATGACCACAAAATGTTTAATATACCTTCCACAAGCCTTTGATTAGCCTTTAGGTCTGCCTCAGCCACTACAAGAGTATGTCCTTGTGCCGGGGGCGCAATACTATCTACCGATGTAGCCAGTGGCATAGAATACTATATCTGAATATGCCCTGCCTGCCCACACCGATAGCATATTTTGGAAGCCCTCTAAAGAAAATAATAGCTTGAGAAACCTGCCCTAATCCACTCAGTTTTGTTGATGACTGTGCTCTGCTCTTACCCGTAGCTCTAGACTAAGGTGGTGGCAATGGAGGTTTGGCTACTGGAGCTTGAAAAATAAGTGGAACCGGTACACTAATAAAGGTCATCCCGGTAGCTACTCGAGCTACTCTAGCTACACTTCTTTACCTATTCTTTGAGCTAAAAGAAGAAAATCTTGGATTCTCTAACTTCCAAGAAACTATGGTGCAGGTGGCGGCATAAGTACTATTCCAGAAGGTTAGGTTAAAATGATTGCTTCCACCTCCATCACATTCTTAAATATAAAATCATAGCTAGTGGAAGGATGGGAGGAAACCACAGCTATGATCTCGTAATTCAGCCTAACAAGAAACAAATCAATTTTGTTCTCCTCCAGCTCTACCATCTCAGGAGCGAATGCACTAAACTTAGTGAACCTCATCTCATACTCCCGTATAGACATGGTGTCCTGTTTTAGCTAGATAAACTAAGTCTTCTTCCTGTTCCTGACTGATTTTGAGAAATACTACACGAAGAATACAATCCTAAATTATGGCCAAGTGGTGAGAATCTTCCTTTCTCTCTTTAGGGAACTCCACCACTTCCGTACAGAATCAATCGACAAAAAAGTGTCCTATTTAACCTTAAATCAGTCTTTAACATATACATCAATGAATCATTTCTCCATCTCTAATATCCAGGTCTCACCTACTCCTTCCATTTTCCATCAAATCTCAAAATATCGTATTTCATGAACTCCTCGCGGGTTTTGAGAAATGCTGCCTTTTTAGAATCCATTAGCACCGCAACAGCTATTTTTGACACCAAAATATGTGGTGAAATCGGTTGAGGTTGAGGTACGATTGTCTTAGCTCCTCCTTTAGCTTTGCTAACCTCGGGATTGGTTGCAAGTTGTGCCCTAATTTGCTATACTAGTAGTCCCATCAAAGCCATCGACATAGACATCAGTTTTGCCAGAGACTCCATAAGTTCCCTCATTTGCTACTCAATTTTAGATTTCCATTGATCCTCAGTCTCCCTGTTACCCTAAGGTTCAGGCCCCTTGGTCTGCTAAAAGATTCTGAAGTCAAAGGAGAGATAAAATCATTTGGGTAACATTTAGAGAGAACGTAGAAGTCATATCTATATAATAAATAACAATATGTGTAGTAAATAATGTATAATAATATTTTCATATTCATTTTTTCCCTCTAAAACTCGGTGAAAACTGTTTATCAAACTTTAAGCTTATACATAACTAGAGACTACTCTCAAAGTCAATAAATTTAGGTTCCGGTACAATGGAATATGCTATGAGTTATTTCAAAAACAATTTGAAAGTGAAAACAAAATCATAGCTTTGCCTATGATACCAAACTGTATCAAATTTACCACTAAATTCAAAAGTGATAAACCTTAGGCTTTGATACCAAGCTATAGCATCCCCAATCTTGATTAGGGCAATACTCAGCCTAAAACATTAATTAAGCCTCGATAACCTAGCTAGACTTAACTAGAGCCAGCAACCTCTCTGTTAGTACTTGATAAACTCAACCTGTATATCGATATCGAATAAACAATACAAAGTATATGCAACGAAATTTTTTTGATATTTAAACAATATACAGAAATACAGAGTTTATTAAAACTTAAAACCACATTTATAAACCTCACAACCCTGTTTATATATAAGAAAATATATCAAATAGTGTTTATATGTACAAGAAGGCTCATTACATCGTAGAGAAGATTATAGGACTCCTAAATTTTTCCTCACCCTTCGTTGAAGTGCTAGGTTGCGAACCTAAAATATTAAATTTTGGGTGAGTGCTCCAACTTGCTCAGTAAGTAAGGATTTACAAAGCCATCAAAATTCCATATAATAATCAAGAACATTATGCAATAACAATATGCACCAATGTTAACTAAGAAGAATATGTAAATCATATAATTAAATAAATAACGGATGCAAATCAACTATTAATGACTATAACAATGTGATTCCCATTTTATTTATAAAACTATGGTCGATTATCCACTAACGCCATTAATGCAATTGCTAGACCAATACATTGACCGATGTGTTGTCTAGCCAATCCATTAATGCCCAGTGGATCAATCCAAAACCCTATAGTGAATATATAACTCACGCAACCTATCTAACTAAGTGGGATTTACGTACAGACCAGGACATCATCTTTGCATCCTATACAACGTGGTGTTAGTTTTCAGGAGTTACTCTCGTGGATCACATAAGACACCATTTTTCGTTTGATTAAAAACATCATAGTTTACACAGTCCCCTATTTCAGTCCATAAACTATATAAAATACATATACTAAGATAGCCAGGCAACATTGATAAATAGGCGTATTCGTACTTACTTCGGGTTAAGTTTTCATTGCAAATTCCCTAACTTTTAGGGTCACTCACGCTTTCCTATGGTTCTAACACCTATCACAAAACATTTGTAATCAATATAAGTCTAATACCCTATGTAAGATAACTAAATACCTTACAAATCATCAATTCACTTTTTGATGAATTTACTTGTCCGTTGTTGTTCAACTAAAGAGATAGAAGAATTCGAAAGTCCAACACCTTGATTAACTTAACAACTAATCAAACTCTAAGAGGATACTATTTCAATCCTTTAATTTATACCAATGGAAATTCTCACAGTATATAACCTCATATTGACTTCTTATATATATCACTTATTTGTTTTCAATTAGTATGTCTATCTCTTCCTTTATTATATTTTAGGTTGTAGTGATAGGCATCCTAAATTAATTTGATTGGAAGTGACTATTAGGTACTTCGAATCTCAAAACACAATCACTTGTGTTGATGTTTAATAGCTACTCAACGCTATTATTAGACCATTTCCCCAATACCTTAACCTTTTACACGTTGATCTTATCACTATACCTTTCATTTTCAAGTTAGAAATTTATGTTTATCTTTGTTTCATAACAACACCTAATCTGATGTTAACATAGATTAATTCTAACTCATGTATTTCCATTTGTTTTATCAGTTCTTTATTCGACTCATAGAACCACAATACTCAACGTCACTTATAGATAAGTAACTAGAGTTATAAACAATCATAAATTTCAGTAGTTCTTTTTAGAAGTCGCTTGATTGTTTTAAACCATGATTTTATTCCACATTTCACTTGATGTTTTATTTCGGAAAAGAGACAATACTTTACATTAAAGTATTTTATTTTCATAGAAACCGACTTAGACAACTTGACTAGTTCTATCACAATCTCATTGTAATTTTTCAATCTAGTTCAATTTGTCTAATCAATTTCTATTTTCAAAATCACGTGTCTCCATTTTCCTTGTTCAACCAATTTTAACATTTTCCTGAGTGTTTTATAGTTGTAATAGATCAATACTTTTGATATACAAGAAATCCATGTTCGTTACTTACATAATTGAATCATTTGGACATCCATTTCAACCAATTTCCTATTGGTTTCATAATTGACAACTTTCATCAGTTATATTTGTACCAAACTACTTAAAATATCCTTGTGAATTTAGACTTCCTGAGTCTATTTAACTTTTAACCACGCACAGTTTCGATTTATAAGTCTATTATCTCTTTTAATTATCCGTTCTAATCTTACTTGTTGTATCTTACGAGTTAAGTACCGAACGGACAAGGAGAATAAACTTCCTATTGCATATCTAGCGATAACACATACATACAACACAAACATAACACAATTATTCATTATTCCTAACTCACAATCACTTCCCAACTAATCGTGCTCAATCACTCTTTGATTCTCAACCAAAGTTTATCCTTAATTGAGCCAACCCTAGGCTCTGTTACCAAGTTTTTCAGCCCCCTCATCATTAAGACGACTGATTGGCCAAGATTACCTTAATCCTCTGATAATCTAGTCAGCCTAATCCATTCTTTCAACTTTGACCTCATAATAATAATTATCTCAAACCTTTCTAAGGCTCCAAAACTATATTTATATCCTCAATAAAACTCAATTCATGATTTGTTCGATTTGAGCAAATTAAAAGATCATATTCAAATTTAATAAAAATTTCGTCGGCACCTCCCCTAAAAGTGGCATACTGAAAAATTCACCTAATAGACAGCAAAATTGGGGAGAGGGCTAGAAAGACTCATAATTCTCTACAATTCACAATATGCATCAAATTCAAATTGATAAACTAAATTAGTGTCTCTGATAACTTAATTTCAACTTTATAATCTCAAATAGACTTAAATTGAATATAAACCTTCTCAACTTATTTAAATTTCTAACTTAGGAGACTCTCATAACCATTCAAAGTAACTTGACGCCCTGCACCCACCCTAAGAATCCCAAAATAATAAATATAAACAATTTAAAAAAAGAATTTACTTTAATTTGTGTAAATACTAACCACCATCTTCGAGACTTGTCCAATCTTCCCTTGTCATCATTCATAATCTGACATCATAAAAAACAACTTGAAGATGTCAGATAACTAAATTCATACATTGATATGTACTCCTGCAATTGTTAGTATGATACATGGAGACATGTAATTGCATTTCCAAATAAACAATAAGATATATACATCAGCATGACATGCAATCCACTCTGTCGCTGTCTCCTAACTATAATCATACGTTGACTTCAAAAAATAGTATGAAAATAGTGTTAAAAGATCATTAAATGCAGATATAACTTATCGGTTTTAGACTTCGCTAGTCTCACTAGACGGCGTAGAGGCAAGACTGGAACCAAGTTTCAATCAAACCAAACTCTAAAACAAGCTTATCCCTTTCACTCACTCTATGTATGCATGACCAGGAATGATAAAATGCAATGCAGACTATGAGACAATTACTGGTACAAAAATATTCAATCAATAGTAAAGATCACTATAGGGTTTACTTACAACCAACCAATTTTAAGCATAATTTTTGGGGTTCCCGGAGCGTCGGCTCACCTTGAAAATGGCTCCAGTAGCTTCTCTACATACTCAATTATATTATAGATTAAGCTTCAAGTGAAACCAAATCATGAAACCCAATGAAAACTGCAGCCAAAGTACGCTAGAGAAAAGTTTCCAAAAATATTAATTTATATAACTATTTCAACTGCCTTTCAATTAGCCAATTTGGGGTAAATATTTAACCTTGAAAACCTTAATATTTGTCATAAAGACCTAAAAGGAACTTGTAATACTCATGTCATACTTTCCATAGACTTCAAGAACACTTAAATCGAATCACTAACGGAGACGTTATGAATTTTCAATATGGGTTGTCAACTAGGCAAACTTCTTTTTATTTTGAACTGAAAAACTTATCCAAATCAAGTTTTTTTGCAATTAAATCTTCAAAACTCAACAACAAACAACACGAAACCACTCGATTCCAATATAAAAATATTCCTACAGCCCATGGAGTCAAATTGGATCAAAACCATTAATCCATTAATCCAAAAACCAAATTTAAATCAATATCAACTTTAAAAACATCTCCAACATAGTTATCAACTGAATCACATTAGTTCAATTCATCAAAACCCTAATCCACATCAGTGGGATTTATTTCAAATTGGTGCACATCAACCCAATACTTCAATTCACAACTATCCCTATTAATTTCTATCAAAACCTCGCAAAAGAAATCGAGAAATCGCGAGAACTCGAATTGAATTGAGGAAAATGCTCTGAATTGAGTATTTCCTGAATTACTGCCGAATACCTCATTTCCACCGTCAAAACTTGGTTCGAATTGACGGTCGATGGTTTACAATTTTTCAGAAAGAAATCGGGCGAAAATCGACATCGGGAGCTTGCAGAGTGAAAGATCGAATTGAGTGGTTTTAAGACAAACGAACTGTTTGTTCATTTCAAATGAATCTATTTTGATTTGTTTTTTTTTCATTTATATATAAACCCTCAGCTACTTATCGGTAGCTTAATTTCTTTTTATTTATTAATTTCAAAATCCCTTTTTTTACATATTTTGACTTTTGGCACTCGTTTTCAATCCGATTTTTCACCAAATTAAATCAAACTCTTGACAAAACAGTTCATCTTCATAAAATGTCCATAACACTGATTTTGGTCACACCATAAACTTAAAAATCTTATCTTCATCCATGACATATTAAACCCTTATGGACCAATTTATTTGCCATACTTGGCCAAACTTGCCCTAATTTAGACCTTATCTCAATAGCGACCACCACTAACAGATACAAAATTTGAGGCAAAGTGTTGTACCAACTTTGTTCTCACATTACATTACACCAATCCTGACTTGCATGCAAAACGAGATGAAATTTTCATGTAAGGATTATCACTTGGTTAATTAGTTTTCGAACAACTAATTATTTATTTTCACTCGTGCCCTTCAGACATGCACTTGTAACCCTAAGTATGAAAAACTGAGAATACACTTCAACATAACCCAAATTTGTGATGAAATATCATATAATACACCAAATAAGCATTCATCATACAAAAATAATATTTTGACTTATGATTTCCGGGCCGAAATGCGTGGTCTTATCTCGGATACTTAAATCCCAAATAAAATAAGAAAATACTTAATTAACATCCTAATCAAGTTTACGAAATTCTTGGATGTCACATTAAACACCTTATGCATCAAGTCCATGAACATAGCATGAGCATTAATGAGCCCAATCGACATCATTGTAAACTCGGAGTGCCCATAACGAGTATTGAAAGCCATATTTGAGATATCCTCATCCCTGATCCTCAGTTGATGATAAACAAACCTCAAATCGATCTTCGAGAAATGTCTGGCACCCTTCAACAGATCAAATAAATCATCGATCCTGGGCAATGTATATTTTTTCCTGATAGTCACTCGATTAAGGTGTCTATAATCAATGCACATACGTAGGGTTCCGTCATTTTTTCTTAACAAACAAAATTGGTGCTCCCTACAGTGACATACTAAGATGGATAAACCCCTTTTGTAGGAACTCCTTAGGCTAAGTCTGCAACTCATGAAGTTCCTTCAGTGCCATATGGTGCGGAGGAATAAATATAGGTTTCATACTAGAAATAAGATCAATGATGAAGTCAATGACACGTGGCGATGGAAGTTCAGTTAAGTCAAATGGAAAGACTTCCAAAACTTCACAAACCACGGGAATCTCACCAACCTTAAGTTCCTGACCAGGCTCCTAAAATGTGACACCTCTTGCCATAACTTCTAAATCTCGAGGAGTAGCTTCCCTTTCCCAAGTTGCAAGTTGTGAATAATTGTGGCCTTTATAGACTATAATCTCATAAACGTTCGAGATCTAAAAGGTTACCCTATTATAGAAACAATCAATACTGGCATGGTATGCTGATAACCAATCCATCCTAAGTAATGCATCAAATTCTAGGAACTCCATTACCATTAAATTAATTAGGAGTTCATTCTCCCCAATTTTGACTACACATCCCTCATAGATCCGGTTATAATAGACTTTCTCACTTATTGTTGTGCTCAAAATCAATAATGTACTAGCTCTAACAAGTTTCAATTTCAACTCATCAACCATTACACCCGTAATAAAGGAAAATGTAGAACCAGAATCAATCCAAACATGCATATCTTGACCACAAATGTTTAATATACCTTCCACTAGCCTTTGATTAGCCTTAAGGTCTGCCTCAACAACTACAAGAGTCTGTCATCGTGCCGGTGGTTCAGTACTACCTAACGATATAGTCTGTGGCATAGAACACCATATCTGAATATGCCCCACCTGCCCATACCGATAGCATATCGTGGAAGCCCTCGGAAGAAAAATATTATCTTGAGAAAACTGCCCCGATCCACTCGGTTTTGTGGATGACTATGCTCTGCTCTTACCCTTACCTCTAGACTAAGGTGGTGGAAAAGGTGGTTTGGCTACTGAAGCTTGAGAAACTGGTGGAATCGGTGCATTAATAAAGTTCGTCCTTGTAGCTACTTTAGCTACTCTATCTACACTTCTTTTCCTCCTCTTTGACTTAAAAGAAGCAAATTCTTAGATTCTCTAACTTCCAAGAAATTGTGGTGCAGGTGGCGGCATAAGTACTGTTCTAGAAGGTATGGTTAGAATTGTTGCTTCCACCTCCATCGCACTCTTGAATATAAAATCATAGCTAGTACGAGGATGGGAGGAAACCATAACTCTGATCTCAACTTAGTGAACTTCATCTCATACTCCTGTATAGACATGACTTCCTGTTTCAGCTAGATAATATTGCATGTAGAATATAATCCTAAATTGTGGCCAAATGGTGAAAGTCTTCATTTCTCTCTCTAGGGAATTCCACCACTTTCATGCATAATCAATCCAAAAAAATGTGACCAGTTTAACCTAAAATCAGTCCTTAACATCTGCAACAATGAATCGTTGTTCCATCTCCAATATCCAGGTCTCAGCTACTCATTCCTCCATTATGCCACCAAATATCATAATATCGTATTTCATGAATTCCTCACGGGTTTTGAGAAATGCTGTTTTTTCAGAATCTATTTGCACCGTGGCAGCTGTTTTCAACACCTAAATATGTGCTAAAATTGGTTAAGTTGGAGGTGCTACTGTCTTAGCTCCTCCTTCAGCTCTATTAACCTTGGAATTAGTTGGAGGCTGTGCCTCAATTCGCTGTACTAATAGTCCTATTTAAGCCATCAACATAGGCATCAGTTTCGCTAGAGACTCCAAAAGTCCCCTCATTTGCTACTCAATTTTTTATTTCCATTGATCCTTAGTCTCCCTGTTACCCTGAGGTTCAGGCCTCTCTTTCCTTGATCTTCTATTAGATTATTTAGTCAAATGAGAGAAATATCATTAGGGTGACATTCAAAGAGAGAATAAAGAAGTCATATCTATACAATAAATAACAATATATGCATCAAATAACGTATAATAATGTTTTCATTTTCATTTTTCCCTCCAAAACTCGATGAAAACTGTTCATCAAACCTTAAGCTTATACACAACTTGAGGCCACTCTCAAAGTCAATAAACTTAGGTTCTGGTATAATGGAATATGCTATGAGTTATTTCAAAAATATTTTGAAAGTGAAAACAAAATCGGAGCTTTGCCTATGATACCAAATTGTATCAAATTTACCACTAACCTTAGGCTCTGATACCAAGCTATAACATCCCCAATCCCGATTAGGGGGATACTCATCCTAAAACCATAACTAAGCCTCGATAACCTAGCCAGACTTAAACAGAGCCAATAATCACTTTGTTAGTGCCTGATAAACTCGACCTGTATATCGATATCGAATAAACAATACAAAGTATATATAGCAAAAAAATTCGATATTTACACAATATACAGAAATACAGAGTTTATTAAAACTTAAAACCACATTTATAAACCTCCCAACCCTGTTTATATATAAAAATATATCAAACAGTGTATATATGTACAATAAGGCTCATTACATCGTAGAGAAGATTATAACACTCCTAAATCTTATCCTTGCCCTTCATTGAAGTGCTAGGTTGCAAATCTGAAATATTAAATTTGGGGTGAGCACTCAAACTTGCTCAATAAGTAAGGATTCACAAAGCCATCAACATTCCATATAATAATCAAGAACATTTTGCAATAACAATATGCACCAATGTTAACTAAGAAGAATATGGAAATCATATAATTCAATAAATAACAAATGCAAATCAAATGTCAAGGACTATTACACTGTGATTCCCATTTTATTTATAAAACTAGGGTGGATTATCTGCTGACGCCATTAATGCGATTGCTAGACCAATACATTGGCCGATGTGCTATCTAGCAAATCCATTAATTCATAGTGGATCAATCCAAAACCTTATAGTGAATATATAACCCATGCAACCTATCTAACTAAGTAGGAGTTATGTACAAACTGGGAGATCATTTCGCATCCTTTACAACATGGTCTCAGTTCTCATGAGTTACTCTCGTGGATCACATAAGGCACCATTTTTCGTTTAATTTAAAACATCACAGTGTACATAGTGCCCCATTTTAGTCCATAGACTATATGAACTACATATTCTAAGATAGCCAGGCAACATCAATAAATACGTGAATCTGTACTTACCTCAGGTTAGGTTTTCGTTCCAAATTCCCTAACTTTTCGGGTCACTCATGCTTTCCTGGGGATCTAACACCTATCATAAACCACTTGTGATCAATATAGGTCTAATACCCAATATTTAGAACCCATAGTTCAGTCGTCAAGTCCTCAAGAAATTCTAACCAAAACTCAGTGTATCTGCTGTATTCTGGGGTGGGAGTTCCCTCCCTCACTGGGTGGGGCGCACTCCACCAATTGGGTTCGTCCCAATTGATGAAGAGAGAGTGTTGCACGTGTAAGTGGAGTGCGCTCCACCCTATTGTATTTCGATAATACACACGGTAGCAGCCACTGTTCCATCCATAAATCTATACAACTACAACAAACACTCAAAAAATTTATCATAGAGGACCTTGAGTGAGGTTACAAATAATTCTCAATCATCAAACAACACAATTCACAAAGATATCATTACCTACTATCAATTGAACTTCAAAAACATGAAAACTAAAAGTGATGAACTTTGGATTTCCAATTATTTAAGCTCCTCAATTTATGTTGAATCAGCTCCCTGACTAACCTAATATTAGAATCAAAACTGTCACCTCTCTTTCTCTCTCTCTTGATCGAATTGTGAGATAAGTATGAAAGGTTTTATTTTAAATATATGATTTTTTCTCAACATATGCATCGCGCTATCTCAAGACTGATAGAATGATTGATGTGCTAGCATGACATTCCTTAAAGTGACACACATGTTGACGCCATACACACTTACGCTCCCCTCGAGGTGATCCGACGATCCATATAATTCAAACTAACTTATAATCTTTTTTGACTGAACTAACTTATAATTTCTAATATATATAGATATTTAAATATCAAATATCTATATATCTAGTGTATGTTCCCGCCAATAAATTCATCGGACATGCCTACGAGTATTATCGGGTGTGCACATTCATTCTACGACCCCCTCGTCTCACTTCGTGTACCGACTATTTATTGTTTAATTACTTATTATCGTTTATAGGCTTGTATATATATTCTCTATTATACTTCAACCTATAAAATTTACAAACATCTCAAACAAACATAAACCATCATGCAAACACACGCACATACTAATCGAGGTATGCCGAACTTAACTACAAGCCTAACTGGGGTTAATTAAGATTTTCATTAACACTAATTACCAGCTTAAGGTAACACGTCGTTACAGTTTATCTCCAATTTCCTTTCACTGAGTTCACTGCAGGAAAGAATTTATCTATTAATCTCTCATTAATATTCGCCCATGAAGTAATGCTTCCTGCAATCAGTCCTCGAAACCAAGATTTGGCTTTTCCACCCAACAAGAATGGGAAAAGTCTCATCCTAATTACTTCCTTTGTAAGTTCAGTAATGTGAACAATATTACCTTTCTCCAGAAAGTCCTCCACATGTGCAATTTGATCATCGCTTGCTAGCCCATTAAATAGGCTATTCTGCATGAGAGACGGTCTCAACTCAAATTCAGTACTGTAAGGTAAAAGCCTCATCACTCAATTATATGTCTCTTGCACATCTAGTTTAAAGTAATCTCAAAGACATTTTTGTCATATTTCTCTGTCTGGCACTACTAGATCACCTTTGGGTTGATTATTACCTCATACCTGATTTTGGTTTCGATTTCTCGCTTAATCATCCGCCATCTTAGTCTTTTTCATATTCCTTTTCTTGTTTATCCTGTAGATTTTTTGGATCGTAAGGCACTAAGTCCTTATCACCTTGACTACACATGCACTACTTATTCACTAAGCAAGAAAACATAAAAAGATCAATTGCAGATTGTCAAACTAGAAACTAAAACTTTTTTTTTTATATATTTAAACTTAAAAATTAAATTGCTGAAAATAAAATTCTTAAAAATTGTGTAAACTAAACTAAACTAATTGTGGCTACCTATCCCCGACAACGACGCCAAAAACTTGATCGTAACCGCAAGTATAACAGTTCAATTGTAGTAATAATATGATCAGCAAAGGTTGATTAGACATATCGTTCCTCTGGGAAAGGTGTACATGGACATATACGCTTAGTCAAATTCACTATATTTGTTGAGAAAGTCTCTTTTTAATTGATTTAAACTAAACTACTCTATTATACAAAAACAATGTAAATTAAGTTGTATTCTTATATTGAGAAAACTTCTAGTTTAAAATCTCACCAGGTAATGAATTACTATGCTTCCTATATAATGCTTCATTCATCTTTCTTATGTGTAATACATAATTAGAACAAACATATTTCTTTAATATTCACTTCAACCCATTGTCGTGGTGAAAAAGATCCTAATGTGCAAATTAGAACTCCACTTGTCGGTGTGAATAACGTAAGTCTCATATAGCATCAAATACCGAATCTTTATAATCATAAACACTCCGTTTACTATCCATGTCTCCCTAATCAATAACTATCTATCGATAATATATATTTTATGATTGTGTTGTTCATATTCGGCATAAAAGCTCAAATGGCCATGTTAACTTTTCAAACCCCTAATCAACAAACATGTGATCAAGATTTTCATATCATCATGCATAGAATCAAACACAAATTTTAATCATTGCACTTCTAAACATTATAATCAATTCATACTTTTTTTGCATAATATTCATACTATAGATGCATTGATCCGTAAGATAAAAAGACTACTCACTCCTCATCATCTAAAACACATAATATTTGGTATTCATTGCAATCAAAGATTAATTCAAATAAACCCTAACTAAATCAAAGAACAATACTGAATCACCACAATTAGTGTCTTCAATGTATCTCCCTCAAAACACTTCTCAATACTCAAATCTACTATAAACTATGCTATGCTATTGAAAGTGTTATGTTTACCACGTTCTAATACTTATTTATATTCCTTAGACTCCTAAAAGTACCATTACTAATTAACAATTCCAAAAGAACTAGCATTCCAAAACTTTCTATTTTTTTTCCTGGCGCTGTCTACAAGTAATCCATGCTCCCTGTATAAAGTGATAGCGCCACCACATCATCAGCTCTTCATGTGTTTTTTCTCTTTCAATGGACTCGGCGCATGTACAACTGCCCAACACCGTCCTTGTAAACTCCATAGCTCCACTATTGCATGCACATCGTCAACTCTCTTGCATCCCTTCCTTTGATCTCCATGCCTTCTCCACGCCTTGTGCTCATTCTCCATGGTGTCAATTGTGTTATCTATGATGTCAGTTGTGTCTTCCATTTTGTATCCAAACATATTACTTAAATGATAGTCATATTACAAAGTGTTTTTAGATCATTAAACCTCAATCATAAGTAGATAATCCTTAGCAAACCATTAGTTCTCCTTATATCAGTGGAAAAGCCACATTCTTATTTTATCGGATTAATCCCTTGAAAGCTCAAAAGATTAATTAAGCAATAAAATAGCATTAAGTTCCACAAAAACTTCGAACTACTAAGCCTAGAACCTTTGGAAAGCTACTTCTACATTAAACTTAGATCTCAATTCATCTAGGACATCTAAACATTAAAATACCTCTTTAAACAATCCTAGTACTACTCTAAATTAGATATAGAATCAAAATACCACAATACACATTGGCCATTATGCATGCAATCCCAAGATTCATGATTGCAATCAATAAATACTAATCCATTAAACCAGTGAACAAAGAATACAATTGGTTTAAAGCATTGAGTACAAAACACTCTCTATTATTAATACATCATAAAATAGATCAAGTTCCTGTTCAGACTTTGTTTACATTAATAAACTACTCACTCATATTCATTATAAACATCACAATAAAATAAATAGAAGATATAAATAAAAATATATTTTTATTGAATACTTGAATCTCCAAGTTTTTTCCAAAAATAATAATAACAATAAGGAATGACCTCCAAACTAATTAAAAAGTGTTCAACTATTAAAAAATGACTTCTTTCAAAGTTTATGGTTCACATATATACATATAAATTAAATTCTAGACTACTTTAAGCTACTTTAAACTAGATATTGAATCCAAATATCACATTACACATTATAGACTACGCATGCAATACAAAGTTTCATGATTAAAATCCTCAAATAATAATGTATTAAATCAATGAATTAAAGTATACGTCTGGTTTAAAGCATTAAGAACAAAATCATCTCATCATGACTACATCACAAAACGGATCATGTTTATGTTCAGACCATGTTTAAATTAATAAACTACTCACTCATATTCTTAAATAACAATTCAATAAAGTAAATAAAAGACAAAGATAAATACCTCTGAATAAATACTTTGAATCTTCAAATCGTCTTGAAAAATGATGAACAATAAAGCATTAAACTAAAATAGTAAACAATGGCTCCAAAACCAATGAAATATTGATCGAAGTACTCAAGGGCAATTCGTTTCGAAGCCCTAGGGTCATATATATTGTATTCTAGATAGTTATCCGAAATTCTCGAAACCGAACCTAGCGACTCCTCAGGGATTCCACTTATTGCTCAAATTACCGAAAAAATCCTTGAAAAATTGCCTTTGTGCTCCACCGATCTAAGTAGTGATTCCCAGTTCCAATACTAAATCACTGATGATTTTCTTACATTAAATTTTAGTTCTCTTATGATTTGCTGATGATTCATTGTATACTATTTCCACTTGATTATTTCTTCCCTTTTAACTCTATTTCTTCAAATATTCCAATTATTACCTGAAATAACAAAAGCAAGAGAAGACTCAGTGTAATATAGTCTTTTACATCTAAAATTACCCTAAAATATACTATAAAACACTGTCTAATTATTGACTTATCAAATACCTCAAACTCATCACTTTGCTATCCCGAGCAAAGGAATACTCTTAATTATATTCTATTTTCTTCCCTCATTCTGATCTCATAATTATATATTCCTATTGTAAAATGGAAGTGATCGTTAAATAGAAACACATTACCCTCATAAAAATAAAAATCACGATAGAATAGAAAGATTTAAAGAACAACCCTTTATTTGATAATTCAAATAATAATATAGAATCTTATGATACAAAAATCACCAAATTAATCTCATTTTCAAATAATATTTAAAATGACTCCACAATCAAAGTCAGTAAGAGTTTTTAATCACCAATAATTATCATTTCATATCCATTTCTTGGAATGTTGGAATAAAAATATATATAATTCATTTTAGTCCCTCGTCATTTAGATGATTGACCGACCTAGATTACCTTAATCCATTGACAATCTAGTCAGCCTAATCCATTCTTTTAACTTCGACCTCCCAATAATATTTATTTCAATCCTTAATAATGCTCTAAATTGTAATTTACATTCTCAACAAATTCGATTCTTAACATATTTTATTATAGCAAATTAAGAAATTATATTCATATTATATTAAAATTTCAGCAGCACCTCCCCTAAAAGTGGTATGCGGAAAAATTCACCTAATAGACAACAGAATGGGGAGATGCCTAAAAGAACTCACAACTCCCCGACGTTCACAATAAATATATATATATATCAATTCAAGCTTTATAAATGTACTTAAGTATTCAATACTTCTATTACAACTTTACACTTTTCAAAACGAATAAACTTACTCCACAAATCGAATTAAACTCCAACTAAAGTATGAATAACGTTAAAGTTACTCTAAACCAATTTAGTAAGCTCTCATAATCATTCAACGAAGTTTCAAGCAAACATTCATCCCAAGAACCCCAAAAACATAGATTATATTTACAAACCAATTCACATATAGAGAAAGTAAGCTCTAAAGGGAATTTTAAAAAGTCTTCAAGCTTTTCCTTTACCTTGTTAATGCGAGATGAACATGTAACCATTACGGCAAATAATGATGTCAGATAAGTATATTGTAAACCGTCTAACACAATTGGTAATAACAACATGATAACATGGAATAATCATAAAGCAAAGAAATTGAAAAAATAAATATATAACTGTGCAATCCACTATGTTTCTGTTTCCTAACTATAATCAAATGTAAAATTCCAAAAATAGTATAAAAACAATATTAAAAGCTTATAAAATGATGAAACAACTTGTCAGCATCTGACTCTGGAATTAGTCTCACAAGTTGGCATTTGAGGTAGAATTGAAATCTAAATTTCAAGCAAACCAGACTTCGAAACAAGCTTATCTCCCTTTCCCCGTGCATGCATGACTAATAATGAATGCAATTAATGCAAATAGATAAACCATATCAATGTGAGAGTCACTAAAAAGTTTACTTACAATCAAACCAACTTAAGGTTGGTTGCGAAGCCTCACTCGCATATTTTTCATATTCCACGGGTCTCCACAAATCTTATTGAACCATAAAAGTTCATAGTTTAAAATATTAACTCGATTTTATAACTTTAAAACCATTTCTCAACATTTCCAAGTCATGATGGTGTTCAAGTCTGTAAAAAACATTCAAATAGCTTCTTTAGGTCTCGAAACCCTTAATTGAAGGTTCTTTGTATTCTAAAGGCCAAATTAGTTAAAATATCCTAACATTTTGCAACTTTTGTTGTTATATCCTAACCTTTTAAGATTTGTTATTATATCCTCACATTTCTAGATTGTTTAATTTGTATCACAATTAAGTTTTTAACTTAAAATTTGAAAAGGTGACACCTTAATTATGAGTTTAAAAACTACCTCATCACTTACAAAATTACAAGTTTTTAATCAAACCATTACATTTTTTAATTTAACATGCATATATATACAAATTTATTCCAAATTTTCATAAAAAATACAAATTTTCACATAAAATACAAAATTTCACAACAAAATATTATAAATCAACTTAAATAACAAAAAATAGAATATATTAATTAAATAAAAAATTATACCTAAATCCCAAATCAAGAAGGAGATGAGAGTGGCCGAGGCGGTGGCGAAGGCGGGTTGGCCGTGGCGGAGGCGGGTTACGGTGACCACGGTGAGGGAGAGGGTCGAGCAGAGAGGGAGAGGGTCACGGTGAGGGAGAGGTTCATGGTGAGGGAGAGGAGGGGAAGATCGAGTGAGCGAGAGAGGGCGAGGAGAAGAGAAGGCGAGAGAGAGAGGGAGTGAAACCAGAGAGGAGAGGAAGAATGAGGGTTTTGATCCGAATCTAATTTCCCAGATTAGCGACGGGAATAGCGACGGGGTAATCCCATCACTATTCCCACACGTGGCCCTCTTATTTCAGGCCACGTGGCGTTCTCTTTCGCCACGTGGCCGAGCAAAATGGGAGCTGGGCTGGAGTTTTCCCGCCCATAAAATAGCAACGGGGGCCGTCGCTAACCCCGTCACTATTTTCATCAATAGGTCTGCTGGTCCCCGTCGCCGACCCATCGCAAAATAGCAACAGGAAATAGCCCGTCGCTATTCCTCGTCACTATTGGCATCCATTTTTTGTAGTGAAGACTTCATGTTTTAGAACCAACATGAAATTGCGAAGAGCATACATGGGTTCAGGAGACGTATGGCTAGAAGAATGCAAGGCGAGGGAGTAGATATTCAAATACCATATGCCTAACTGAGAATACCCAATCAGGGAATCATTTCAGAAAGTACTCGAGTGGCGGGAGTGGACTACATGCTTTATGATCCTACAAGGAGCTTCCAATCTCAATAGCGGGACCAAAGGGATGGTGGTGAGGATGCAACTTTTGGACAGTGGTTTTAATCTACTCATTCTTCTACGTTTTTTCTATCTCTGAGTGATTATGTGTAAGGTCTTAATTAGTTTTTATTATGATGATCAGTTTGATATGGAGTGTTAACAAGATACATTTTCTATGTTATGGTTTGTATTATACATTGGTTTGATATGTTATCCTCTATTACGATGATGCCTCAAAATTTTTCAATTTATCATGTTTTCTCTAAATTTGAAATTCATTCTTATTTGTTTATTTCATTAGTTATTTATTTATTTAGTCCATTTATGCTTCATGAGGTATTTTTGTTTTACTGGAAATCCGACTTAATTTTTAAACCTTTAGGACAAGGTTTGGAATCAATTTGGTGGTATTTAGGTGAAGTGAAGTATGAAGATGTGATGTATGGATAAAATGAAAGGTAGAAGTTATTTATTTATATGTTCGAAGTTGACTGAAAATTTTCAAATTTTTGAAGATACAAATAATATTTCTTCATTTATACGTTATTTGGTTAGGAATATGAATTGAATATAATTTGAATTTAAATAGAAGTGATATATTTTACCCATGAAAGTAGAAAACCTTATGATAGAAAGGAATTGTTGTACTCTATTTGACTAAACCTAAATTGTGTATACACTAAAGGAGTTTAGAGGGGATTGAATGCTTTGTGTTAGACATTATAACGGGAAGAAGATCAAAATAAAAGTTCAAGATAAACAAGAAATATTTCTAAGAATCTTCTTATATAAAGATTATTGATCAAATATTTTATATTATTATATATCATAAAAAGAGTTTATGCGACAATTGAAAGGAAAAAAGGAAATTCGCCAATAATTTTTACCTAGTTCAAAAGAATACTTCTTTAACTATAATGGAAGTGAGAAGAGCTAACAAGAGTATTTTTTCAAAAAAATAGAGAGACCCACATATTCCAAAGGAAATGGAGCGAGGAATCTAGTGGTAGGAAAAATGTGAGGAAGAATTTCTTTAAAAAAAGAATAATGGATTTCAAAGGAAATGGTGCAGGGAAACTTAGGAATATAAAGAAGAAAAAATATATGAATATATAGAAGAAAGAAAAATAGAAGGATGTTTAAGAAAAACACTTCATATAAAAGATTTAGCTCGAGTGCTTATAGATAAGTTCAGTGAAGTGTGACATATGAGAATTTCATATATTTAATTAGGCGACTAATTAAGTATTTTTGTATTTAAATTAGGATTTAAGTAACTAAAGTGGGATCCACGCATTATGGATAGGAGGTCATAAGTTTAAATATTATTTTTGTGTGTCGCGTGCTTATTTGATATATCATACACTATTTCGTCATGATATTGACTTAATTTAGGACAGAGACACGCTCTACGAGTGTTTTGAAGGAAGATGGTATTTTCCTAATTTTTTACAAAATTGGGGTATTTGTTGGGGTTTAATTTGGATTAAAATATATAGAATAAACACGAAAATAAAAGAAATTTGTAAAAAGACCAAAAGGGCCGTGCATTTGTATAGAATACATAAGTAGATGAGGGTATTTTGTTCATTCAGTTAACCAAACATTAAGTGAGATCGAATGGGGGTTCCATCAACACCTTTTTCTTGACCCAATTTCTTCACTGCGTTGCCTTCTTCTTCCATGACATACAGCCCAATATTCTTTGCCCTCAATCGCTCTCTCCCTCTCGACTTTATTCACGTGTAATAAGTCAGTATTTGTGTTACATATTTATTTATATATATATATATATATATATATATAGATTGTTTTCAGGTTACAAAGTCTTTAATTACCAATTATTGCTCTCTTATTTATATATGGCAGTGTTTTGGCAATTCACGTATTTTGTAAAGAAAATGGACTATATTTGAAACAAGCGAAAAAATTATAAAAGTACAACATATTTTAATTTAAATGAGAAAAATAAGTGTAGTTTTTTTTTTTATTCAAAAAGTAGAGTATATCACCTTTTGAAAAGGCGCTATTAGTTGGGGGAGATTTTTGGCGCTGACGTGGATGTCCACGTGGCAAGTACACACAAATAACGCATTTTCCGAATGCGCTATTTGTGTGTACTTGCCACGTGGGCTCGGGGTACAAATGCCTTCCACGTGGGCTCGGGGTACGTGCATGACATTTGGATGGTTTGCATGGACTGCACCAGGTTGCATGGGTTGCCTACTTCGAAATACGAGCTTCACATTCGCATGGTTTGCATGGATTGCACGAGGTTGCATGGGTTCTCCACACCTCGAGGTACATGTGTGACGTTTGAATGTTTTGCACGAAGATGCATGGCTCGCCCACCTCGACATACGTGTGTGGCGTTTCCATGTGTTGTCAACCAGGAGATACGTGCATGACGTTTGCATTGGCTTTATTACCTCGAGACACGTGCGTGACGTTTGCATGAGTTGCACGAGGTTGCATGGGTCGGCCACCTCGACAGACGTGCCTGACATTTGCATGAAATCTCCACCTTAGCATACATGAGTGACGTTTGCATGGGTTGTCTACGTCGATATGCGTGCGTGTTGTTTACATTGGTTGTCTACCTCGATATACGCGAGTGACGCGGGTCGTCCATCTCCACATGCACGTGTCGTTCATAGGGAGAAAAATTTTGTATAGATAGCTCATTTTCAAAAGGAATCATTCATAGAGTGTATAATTTTGTATAGATAGCTCCTTTTCAAAAGGAGCTATCCATACAAATGTCTTCCACCTCACCACCACCTCACCACCACCTCACCACCATGCATGCCACCTCATCATCAATAGCTCATTTTCAAAAGGAGTTATACCTTAGTTTTGAAATTTAAAAGTAAACCTCACTATTTCGTGAAATACAAACTAAATCCACCCCACTTTTTGAAAAAGACCTGAAGCAAGCAGTGTTTTGTCGTGAAGATTTTGTTAGCTCCCGAGGCGTTAGTTCTGACATGCGAGACATACGTGCTGTATAGGTGAAACAATTACATTTGATCATGGATCAAAATAAGATAATGTAAGATGACATCATGATGATGTCAGGTGATTAATAATTAAGATTTGCATGAATAGCATATGGCGTGTTTTCTACTTTGATAGATACTAATGTGTGAGGTAGATCTATTAAGGTTGATGCTCATGTCATGAAAGCTTTTAGATATGCCTCGATAGATGTGTCAACAAGAGATGGAGCAACATGATGGAAAGATTAGAGCGCCGCTAAGGGCACCCCACCATTTAATGAAGGCACCCAGTTAATGTGGACACAAAACGATTTACCTAGGGCACCCAAAAATTAGACCCGAAATACCTAAACTACCCATGCGTGGAAATCCATCTGCACCCCACCACCCCCAGCACCATCTTCACCGCCTGGACTCCAAGAACCCGTTTTGTGTGAACCGACCCGTGAGAGGGATCTCCGAAATCGTGTCTCCCGTGTCTCGCCTTGTGTTTCTCCTTCGTTTTACGGGTTTTTTGCAGTTCGTAGGGTCGTGGTGTGAGCCGATTTCGTCTCCAAGTTAGGGTTCGGTTGAACATCGTCGAACACACATCATTTGCGCGAAATCGGTCGTTTGAAGGTACGTTTTTAGTGTAAGTAAGTTACATTTGGTAGAGTAGTTGTGATTTACAGTGGTGGTTTGTTCAATAGTAAAAAAATTGGGAATTCGCGGTTCTCGGCGACACGGGCCAGAGAATGTGATAACTCTCTCGGCCAAGCATGGCCGAGAGAGAAGCTACAATGTGGGGAAGTCGAAGTCTCGGCCACAAAGGCCGGAAAAGCTCACAGCGTCTCGGTTACGCAAGGCCGAGAGTACTCTAGGTATCTCTGCCGAGACATGACGAGAGCTACACTTAGCGATAGGTAATGTGGCGGCGGTGGTGCACAACCGAGAATTTGGTCATACTCTAGGTAGTACCATGGCGAGAGTGTTAGAGTAGGCTCGGGCGTGATTGGCCGTGAGAAAGGCGAATTGAAATGGTGAACACATCGCGGTGGTGTACAACCGAGACCGTTTCATTGGACTCGGTTGTAGACTGTCGATATATTGGAGGAATTGTCGGTCATGGATGACCGAAAATATGTGTTGTTTCACGAACCTGCTTGACCGAGACATCAGAAATGGGTGAATTCGAACAAATTTTTTTTGTAAATTTATTTTGGGATCTGTTCCATGCGCTTATATGTCGTAATTTATTCAGGTATGGCTCGTCCGAAGCTACCGGTGACTAGGGAGGAGGTTGGAGCTGAGGTCCCGAGGCCTAACCTGGGGCGAGGTGGCCGGAGACCCTAGACATGATTATTTATTCATGTTATGGAAACCAGGTGAAAGGAAGTGGGGCACCCACCGAAAGGATCCTGAGGGTTCGACGTACAGTTTAGTGTTACCGGGAGGAGTACACAGTTTGTTTTTCTCGTGTTATTTATTCATGTGATGATCTTAGTACAGTTGCCTGTTTAGTTTCCACGTGATTAATTGACATGATAATTGATATCTGTTTATGCTCCTATAAATGCTCGGTGTACTTTGTTGGAATCTTACTAACTGTACTCTCCATCTTACTTTTTGTGATGGTCGAGTGCAGACCCTGCTAGTAGGGGCAAGGAGTTTTTAGGCGACTTTATCTGACTGCCCGCGGTCAAGGACCTACTAGTACGTGCGATTTTAATATTTTGTTTACTTTTGGGAAATGAGAGACTGAATAGAGACTGTATTTGTATATATTACTGTTTAATATTGTCGTCTATATACAGAGTACTTTCCCCCGGGTTTTCCACATTAGGAGTTGCTCTTAAAATAATGCTTAATACGATAATAAATTTAATTATTTTATTGGTTTCAATTTAAGACTTCCGCTGTTTTGTTTTTAATATTATAAAAAAATGATTAAACTGTCGAACTAATTGCTTAACAAATGGAGTTAACACGCATATCGAGGAGTCGTGTTGTGGAAAATGGCGTTAGTGGCGCGTGGGACCCAGTGGGTCAAGGATCGGACGGGACCGCTGGGCCGGCGCCTCCCCACGTGGCGACCTCGGGATTTGGGGCCGTTACAGTGTTAATGATTCGTTTTGATTTAGGGGAGAAATAAAAAGGATATTGATGACAATATGGGAAGGGATATGGCTGTTGTAATTGTTGTGTCATTATTATGGTCAGTTTAGTGGTGTAGTTATGGTTGAAGGAATGGAAAGGAATTGATGATGATGATGATGATAATGATGATGAATTAATGTTGTGATGTCTTTTTGTTATTTTAGGGCTATGTTGGGAATGGAATTTGATCGATTAAATGAATGTTTTTTTAGTGAAATCTTCTATGAATTTTCATTTTTGTATATCAATCTTTGCTTATAGAAATCAAATTTGGAATCAGATAAGGTTTTGATTTTGTTTGGATCACTAAAAATATAGCAGAACCGAGTCAAACTTGGTTCGAGATGCTTCCCACATTTGAGGCAATCAAGACATAGCTTAAAAATTCTAAAAATATGGGTTTTAACAACAAAAAAACCTGAAAATTCATAGAAGGTGTTTTCTTTATAAGAAATTATTGATTTTGTGAATTTTTGGCCATTTCAGGGAAATTTGGCCAAATTAAAGAAATAACTAGGATTTTCTCAAATCTTTGGCTTAGTTTTTTTGTACATTTGATTGGATTTAATCTTTAATGAGTTTTGTTATTAAGAAAAGACAAAATTGGTTAAGATATCATAACCTTTTGAAATTTGTTATTATATCCTTACCTTTCTAGATCGTTTAATTTGTATCATAAACCACTTTTAAACTCCAAATTTGATGATGTGGCACTTAAATAATGTATTTTAACTTTAAAATTGATATTTATTTTGATAATGTATTTCATGTATTTTTAGGGGAATAAAATTTGTTAAATTGATTAAAATGTTGGAATACATTTAATTTGTTGATATTTATTATTTCTTTGTTTTTGTGACAAATAAAATGCATGCTTGTGATTTGAATTTAATTATTTTTTTGATTATTTTTGTGTCACATTCCGCGGTGCCCTAGCTAGGTAAAATTTAATTTTTTATTTTAAATTATAAATCTGGAATATTATGTGATTTAGTTAAAATTTGATATCAATTTTTAAAATTTTGGAGCAAAAAAAATGCAATTTTGCAAGATATATATGAATTTTTAAAATTTGCACATTTTAAAATAAAATGCATGAGGCTAGAAATGAAATTTTATAATAATTTTTTTGTTTGATTTTGAATTATTTATATTTAGGAAAAAAGAAAATTTATGTATGTATGATTGTAATTTTTTAAGATTTGTTTATTGCAAAAAATAGAAATGAAATGCATGTTTGCGAAAGCCATGTTGCTATTATGCTCAAAAACTACCAAATCTCAAAGTCCTATCTCATTATCGTTAACAAATTCCGCTCATCCTTCCTCTTACCACATATCGTCGTCAGTCCTTACTTTAACATGCCAAGTTTGCCTCCTTTGTGAAGCATGTCATGTTTATAGTTAGTCCCTCGGTTGAGTCTCTTACTTCAGAAAGCATTTGGTATTGTCTGCCACTAAACATGAGAAATCTCAAAACACAATCATAAAAATATATTGTATACATAAAGAGTGAGACAAAAGATTACCAGTTTTCTTTTTTTAAATCCAGGAATCATAAACTTAAAAAAGCAATTTCCTGAGACGACCTTCTTCCCATGAACCATTTTGTTACCAAAATTTGGTGGTTAAAACAAATTTGAACTTTGTTTGATTAGTCTATTCAGATTATGAACCAAAGTAATCCTATTTATTACTCTTTTGCTCTTGTACTTCCTTTGTAATTAACGGTGCGATCAATAAAATTCTCATAGCAATTGTTTCGAAACAATCACATTCATGTATACAATGCGATTTACAACAACCATTAATAACATTAATCCACAAAAAAAACAATGTTTCAAAACAAAACATTTGAAGGTTCATGTACCATACATACCCTTATTTTGTCTCTAAAGCTTTATTTTACTAAGTACAAGAAGTCCTACTAATTGTTCCAAACTTTATATATAACATGTTCATGTACCGATCAAAAAAATGAAGTAAACAAAACTTTTTAGAACAAATTGAAGCACTTAAAACTAAACTTCAAATATCGGAATAAAATTTAAACTTACTAAGGAAAAAATTAAAAATGAGGCAACATTAGATTATAATAATTTATAATAACGTATGTACAATAGTATATATTAGGCAAAGTATGTGCATATATTGCAACCAATGTGACTAATTACAGTAAACAATAGACTAAAATGTATAAAATATATTACGCAAAGTATGTGCAAATGCAACCGATTCGACTAATTACGATTAACACTCGATTAAAATTTATATAGTGATTGATGTGTACGTGTTATCAATTAGGGTTGTTTAGGTCTTTCGAGATGTCTGTGTCTCGAGATTGGATGTACAACCGTACTGAAGGCGGTTACATTAGATTAGAGTTTGTGGCTGGCATGAAGGAGTTTATAAAATTTTCCATGCAACACTGCACCACTTACTTGAACGAAGCAAAAAATTCGATGTCCTTGTTGAAAATGTCACAACGACAAATACTACGATATAAACACAATAAAGCTTCATCTAGTGAGGGGTGGATTCGTTCCCGATTACTATTATTGGACCGCGCATGGGGATGAAGAAATAGTAAGCGATGAGGACGATGGTGGTGATGATCCAATTGATGAATATCTGACATCATATCATTATATGATACAGAACATTGCGGGCCCCAGTTTCGATTGGAATCATGAAGAGGAGCCGAACCCTGAAGCGAAGCATTTATTTGAAATGATTAACACGGTCAATCAACAGCTTTGGCCGGGTTGCGAGAAGATGACTAAAATCTCAGCAATGACACGTTTATTGACGATAAAGTCGAATCATCATATTTCAGAGCAAGCGTTCGACGAAATTTTGCAAGTATGTAAAGACATGTTGCCTGAAGACAAGTGTTTGATAAATAGCTTTGACAAATGTAAGGGCTTGATGCACTAGTTGAGTCTCCCATATGAGCGAATTGACTGTTGTCCTAACTTATGCATGCTTTACTGGGAGCTCGACTCCGAGCTTACTTCTTGCAAATTTTGCGGAGAATTTACGTTTAACTCTAACAAACGCCTGCATAAGATAATGTTTTACTTCCTTTTGGCGCCGAGTCTTCAACATTTGTACGCGTCGAAAGTTACTACGAAACACATGCAGTGGCACACAGAACACGTAAGAGAAGAGGGCAATATGCAACATTGCACCAATTCCATTGCATGGAACCACTTCAATGAAGTGAACCCTACGTTCAGCTCCGAGGTTTGTAATGTTCGACTTGGCTTATGCACTGATGGGTTTCAACCTTTCAGAATGACCGATAAATCGTACTCCTCTTGGTGATGATTGTAACACCGTACAACGTGCCTCCCTCGATGTGTATGAAGAAAGAAGTGATGGTCTTAACAATGATCATACATGGGCCAACTAATCCATAGCAAAAAATTGAAGTGTTTCTCCAACCGTTGGTGAAAGAATTGCAAGGGTTTTGGTATGAGAGAGTGCCTACCTACGACAAATCGACTAAGACAAAATTTCAAATGCGCGCTGCACTTATTTGGACTGTTAACGACTTTCTGGCGTACAACATGCTGTCAGGATGGAGCACGCATCAGAGGATTGCTTGTCCTTATTGCATGGAAGATATCGACGCTTTCCAGTTGAGGTTCGGAGGGAAAGCAAGATGGTTCGATTGTCATTGACGTTTCTTGTCGTGATATTCGAAGGAGCGGAAAGACAAGTCTAGTTTTCGCAGAGATATAATTGTATCTGACAAGCCACCAGCTAATAAATTAGGAGAAGATATCATGCGAAAAATTGAAGCATTAGGGCTAGTGAAAGTCACTGAATTGGGATCAGATGCAATAAACATCAAAGTCTCGAGGACTAGCAGGTGGAGAAAATGAAACATACTATGGGACTTGCCTTATTGGAAGACGAACCTTATCACGCACAATCTAGACTTGATGCACATTGAAAAAAAAATATCTTTGACAATATTTTCAACACAATCATGAGTGTGCCAGGGAAAACGAAAGATAACGCAAATTCTAGGGAAGACTTAAAGGAGATTTGTTATCATCCAGAGCTTCATTATGATCTAATTTCTAAGAAATATCCCAAGGCATGATATGCGCTAGACCAACGAAGAAAACAATCATTGTGTTAGTGGATTAAGAAATTGAACTTCCCTAATGGTTACGCGTCTAACATCGGTCGCTGCATAGATTCTAAGAAATTGAAGTTGTTTGGGATGAAAAGCCACGATTGTCATGTTTTCATGCAACGATTGCTAGCGATTGCTTTTTGGGATCTCCTAGAGGACGACATAAGGATTGCAATTACCGAGTTAAGCATTTTCTTCGGAGATTTAACTGCTAGAAATTTAAATGTTGAGAATATTCGACTTTTGCATGAAAACATTCCCAAGATATTGTGTAAGTTGGAAAAGAGATTTCCGCCAAGCTTTTTTGACTCAATGGAGCATCTCCCTATCTATTTTGCGTACGAGGCTATCCTTGTTGTCCAAGTACAATTTCGGTGGATGTATCATTTTTAGAGGTAATCAACTAGACTCGTACATAATTTATATCACATATTAACATATACATTTTAACTAACTTACTTCTACAAATGTAGGTACTTGAAACATTTAAAAAATAATGTTAGGAATAAGGCAAGTGTTGAGGGCTCAATATGCAATGCTTACTTAGTGGAAGAAGCAGCCGCATTTTGTTCCTATTATTTTGAGGAACACGTCTCCACCTCGTAAGTCATTTGTACATGCATATTAAAATAATTTTTTATTTTTGTTGTTTATTTGAAATTGAAGTTTATGAATGAAATTTTTTTTGCAGTAGGCTCCATCATCTATTCAAGATACAACACTTCAAATGTTGTCATTTGGCCCTAGTCGACTTTGCACCGTATATCACATGTATCTTGTTAATGGCTACAAATTTCAGACCGTGTCGCATCGCTCAAACAAAGATATGCGTAGTAGCGGGGTATGCGTTAGGGGCACGAATTACGCACAATGTGACAATGACTTTTACAGGCAATTAGAAGAAGTGATTGAAATCGAATACGATGGATTCCTATGTACTATATTGTTCAAGTGTCAATGGTTTGATCCTACGATTAATGTCGGGACAAGAGTTCACCGATACTTAAAAATCATCAATATACATCGAAAATGTGCGATTGAACAAGTATGAGCCTTTCATACTAGCCATGCAAGCTAGTCAGGTGTACTTTCTTTCATACCCAAGTGTAAGAAATGCATAGAAAAATTGGTAAGCTGTGTAGACTTCAACTTAAATTCATCGATGAACAAAACTTAGTCGAAAATGTTGACAGTGCGCCTATAGAACAAGACGCTTTTCAGGAGTAGCTACCTGAGCATGATATTAAGGTCGATATTAGCAATAATGTTCCAACTTCGCTAGCTAATCTTAGTGGTGCACACATTTCAGACGTCGACGAAGAAGACGATGAAAGCGATAACTCCGAGTTTTCATCGAATGATGAAGACAGTGACGACGAACCATGATACTATCTTGTTCAGTTGGTAAATGATGCAATTATATTTTTTTACTTGCTACGTAATATTTCAAATGTTGGAGGTTCACGCGTATCTAACTTAGTCTTAATTTCTTTTTATAAAGTTATGTCGTTAGACAGAAGTTACGACCTATCTTCTGGTGAGGGATCCGGTGGACGATCTGGTGGTCGATCTAGTGGACGATCCAGTGCTACCGGAGATCGACGATCGGGCGGATCACACCGACGTTCTCATGATGATGCTACTCCACCTGCATAGGCTAGTCAGGGTCATCAGAGTTTGCATCCATACCCATACCACCCTTCACAGCAGACCCCATTTCATCTGTACCCAAACCACCCTTCTTACCACCCCACTTCTCCATCCGACGCCTCCCCCACATTATGCACATCCATCACATCCCTCTACATCTTTCATGTCTTTGCCATCTGTTTTTGGTAATGATCCCACCTCTATGCAGATGTATTCCACTTTACTTTCCTCCCTACCCACTCTACCCGTTGATGGTCGTGGTACGTTTAGGCCATGTGTCGGGCCTACTTTTTCATCAGGAGGATCAACATCTCCCTCATATCTTCATGATCATATGCACGACCACCGTACGGCCCCACCACCACTCCATCCTGATTTACATGCCTCGCCCTCTTCGAGTCAGCAGGTAGAGCAGTCACCGAGTTCTTCAACATAGCGTTTGAGTGACCCGTCCATAGGTATATCCCCACGTGGACGACGTCGAAGCAGTACTACTAGCCAACCCTCGAGGCAAATATTATTGGTCGTGAAAGATGACAGATAGTAAGTATATGTACGAAGTCTTATGTTTACTTATTTTTTATAAACTTGGTTTAACGCCTCGTTTTCAATTTAGTGGACGAAAATTACACCTGTGTGACAGAGCTGCCCAGAAGATGACTAAGGCATGCAAACACTCCCTGCACAAGGACGGTTATTCTTGGGAGCATGTTTCACAGCACATGCTAGATATTTACTGGAATTAATGGAAGATAATGTTGTTTAAGTTAAGATTGTTTCATTTACATAAGATTTACAAACAATAATTGAAAAATATTTATAGTTAAACTTAAAATTTTATTATTTCTTGCCTATAGTTGTCATTCGACAGGGAGCCATCGGATGACGCAGCTATTAGAGAGGCGTACGATAGGCAGATTGCCACTTGGTACACCAATTTTATTAGCAAGATGTGCTCAAAAGATAAGAAGCCTGGACATGTATCTACTGAGATATTCGACCACTACAAGAAGATGTGGTTCACCCCTGATTTTAAGAAGAAGTCAGAGCGAGCAAGGAAGAATCGAAGAACTGAGACAGAGGGACCCAGTACAGGGATTGCAGCGCATACTGGTGGCTCAATAACCATTTATCAGCACGCAGAGAGACTGGTAAGTTATGTTATAATAATTTTATGTATATGGATTTAGTCTTAAACTTAATCCTTTTTAAATATGTGTTTTATAGGCGAAGAAGTTAGGTCGACCTCTGATTGCTTTGGAGTTATGCCTATACTTCCATATGAAATATCATGACGGCGTAACTTTCATCGATTCGAGAGTAGAGAAGGTTGTCGTAAGTATATAGTTTTGTTTTAAATTTTGTTTTAGTTAATTAATGATAGGTATCAATGACTTGTAAATGTTTTAATTCTTAATTTAAATGGCGATCCAGCGTAGACGGATATAGCTGACACAGTCCTAGCCTGACACCCTGATAGATGAGACCGAGCTATATTTGTCCGTCGTTGAGTGCGAAGACAAAGGTCAGACATATGGAATAGGGTGGACACCGTCGGGGTCGCGGCATAGACATGCTACAGCTGGAGGAGCTGGAGGTGGAGATGGAGATGGATCTTCTCAGCCTATTTCTTCTCCTTATGAGCCCATCGAGCTTTTGCGGATGGACTTCTAGGAGATGCAGACACAAATTCTTCGGGTTATGCAGGATCACACTTTAACCCAAAATTAGTGGCGAGAGGTCAAAGGCCTGTTGCGTCGCATGGAGAAAGCTCTTATGGACAGACTTTGGGATCTCATTCGCGCTAGTGCCTCCGAGAAATGTTCCAGCTGATGACTCGAGATCGACGACGATCTTGACGATTGAGCATCTTTTCCATTTATATTTAGCCTTAGGTTGTTCATATCTTAGTTTGTACATTTTCATACTTGTAATTATTTTTTTTCATTGTATTCAATTCATTTTGGTTGGTTACTTCAGTTATTTCTACATGCATTTCCTTTCATTTACCTGTCCTTAAAGTTTTAAAAAGAATTTTAAAATTTAAATATTATATAAAAAACATTATTTTAAAACATTTCATATAAATATTAATTTTAAATTAAATTAAAAATATTTTATAAATTTTATTAAATAAAATAATAAATTATATTTTATATTAAATTAATTTTAAGTTAAATTAAATTAAAAAATATTAATTTTAAATTAAATCAAAAAATATATTTCATTTAATAAATTTTAATTTTAAATTAAATAAAAAAAGATTTTATATATTAAATTAATTTTATTAAATTAAATTATATATTTTAATATTTATTTTATATATAATATAAACTTATTTTAAAAAAATAAATTTTCACTATTTAGAGACAGGATTAGCGCCGGGACCCCGTCGCTAATTCCCAGTCCACGTCACTGACAATGAGCCATGTGGACAAATGGCGTCGGGGCTTTAGCGACGGGGGCCTGTTGCTAATTTTCCACGTGGCACGGTTAAATGAAAGTCGACCAATCCACGTGTAACATTAGCAACGAGTCTCGGCGACGGGAATAGTGACGGTCCCTTCGCTAAACCTGACACACCGTCGCTAATTAAAATAACGACGACCAGGTTAGCGACGGGGGTCGCTAACGCGTGATAACGATTGAAAATACTGGATTAGTGACGGGTTTCCCCGTCGCTAATCCGGTATCCTTTTGTAGTGCTTAATTTCTTAGAGTTCGTATTTGGTTCCGTAAGATTGATCTTGTCAGGGGCATCTCCGTCTCTTTCGCGTACATGCCAGTAAAATCATTCGCAGGTGGTTATGGGCTGTGGTTCGTCCTCTCATTATACCCAACAAATCGCATCTCTTCCAAAACTCTTTTGTTGTCTGCCCGTATTATTCTTCTCTCTATAATCTCTTTTATATGTATTTCATTCCTCTTTGGCTCCTCTTCCGAATCCATAAGCCTAACACCTTGTTTGGGATCTCTATGAAGTCGTCGTGATGGTCTTGTCTGGTTAAACATCAAGCCCTAGAACTATTATAGGACCTTGGTCCCGTTTGTAAAATTCTGTGATCATTAGTGGAAAAGAAAATTCTTCATTTTTCTTTATGGTCATGGCATTCGTAATGGAATTGTAAATAATTTTACCAATGTTAATGTAGCCTATCCATTGTAGAATGTCGTATAATAACACTACTATGTAGTTCACAACCTCGTAGTACTTCACACTTGGTTGTAGCCTATCCCATTGGAAAATGTGGTATACTTGGAAAATCTTTTTCCTAAAGGAACTTGCAAAATAAATGTGAAGAAAATCCCACTTATCACTACTACAACTAATAAAAATATGCAAAAAACTTATTGTACATGCTTGACACGTGTCAGTGCTCGACTTGCATCTTATAATTATTTGTTGTGAGCTTTCTGTCTGCTACTATTTTCCTCAATTCTTGATCTTTTTGAATCACTGAGTTCTCTTCCATCGTTCAAATAAGTATAACCATTTACCGATCTGACCCTTATAACCGTGGCATCAGTAAAAGTCTGCTAAGGTAACAAATCAAATTCAACTTCATTGAAACCCACTTTAGCCTTCACACAGAGCTAAGTAATTAATATTGGGAATGGTAGATTGTCATCTTTCATAATCGTCATTGCTTGTTTTATAGCATTATGAATTACGTACCCAATATCAATATATCCCCTCTTTATAAAAAGGTGAGAAAGTAAAGCAACTCGTAGAATCTTTACTTCAAAATGTTGTGTAGTAGGATATGAACAAGCATCTATAATATACTTCCAATATTTGGTAGTTTTCTAAAATTGGTGATTTCAATAAATTTAGAATGCCCTTCAACATTGAGATCGGATCTCCATCCTGGAATTACCTACAAGGTTTCTTAAATCATCACATAAGGATAAAATTCTTTATTGACAAATAAGATGTTTGGGTAATCGACTTCTTGTCTATATTTCTTTTAAGGAAGTCCATAACGTGTACTCAATTTTACAGGTGAAATATTGATCTTCTTCCCTTGAACTATTACTTTGTTCGGATTATCACTCATATATCCATTCACATAAAATTGTTGTACCAATTCATAACATCTTCGCTCAAATTTTCCTTCATAATCTATAAGAAGTTCCTCCCAATTTCTTTCTCTTATGATGCTCACAATTTTATCCTCATACTTGTGCACATTCTAAATTCTCAATCTTTTCTAATGTATTATAACTCTTTTCGCATCTCTAAATTTTTTATTTTGGGCCTTAAGACTAACAAATAATAAAGGATCATAAGGTACTAATATGCTTGGGTCTGAGTGCTCAAAATATTTTTCCTCGTTAAAGCTAGGTGGGGATGGTGTTCTCAACTCGGCTTTCTCATGTCTCAATTCTCTAATACTAACCCATGTGGGTTGGATAGACATTTGTTGACCTGCGTAGTTCTTTTTGGGTCTCTCTATCAAAATATCTTTCCCTTTATCTTGCTTACTACTCCTACCTTGTCCTCTACCTATTCCTGTCATAGCGAATAAATCAACTTTGATGAATTGTTAAATCAAGATTTGATATGAAAATGAACTCAAAATGATTCATTCATTAAGAATCAAATTTTTATCGAGATATTTAAAATAAGTTTGTAAAAATGATTTTTCATAAATTGATGAAAAAATATTAAAAAATTAGTAAGACAAATAATACGAAAGCAAATCCATCAAAATGCTTTTAAAATATTTAAAAAACATACCCCCAAACTCATTTTGTAGCTCATCTGAGAATTTTTATTTATACGTATAGCAAAAACTTAACCTAGCCCATTTGGTACTCAAAATCTATAATCATGTAATTGTAATTGGAACGATTATTCAAAAAATGATTTTCAAAACATTGAAATTGAAAGACTTGGTAGAGTATCAAATAATTACCTCATTGAGAGTGAATCCCTAGAGTGTTAGACTCTTGACAACTCTTAGATCCCTTTCCAAGCCTCTTCATATATCTCTGTTATTCAAGCCCTAATTTGTCTTTTTACTTTCAAATTACTCGCTTCCTTTAGTTTGAACAAATCCTCCTCGAGGTGAGGTTTAATTAAATAAGCTATTGGAAGGCTTTGGAGAGATAAATTCAAACAATAAACTAATTTCCTTGTCGAAGGGGTGCAAAGGTTTATAATGTGAATGGAATTGTCAACACCGATTTGGGGTTTATGTTTTAAGAACTCAAATTCAGCCTCAGCGAGTAAGAGGTTTAAGTGGAATCGCTAAGAAACCACTATGCGAATCGGTTAAATTAAGTCTCCGTGTATCACTGATTTATCCAATGAATCTAGTTAGAAGGCCGATTCACTAGTGAATCGCCATATTTGAAATTTCACTTATAAGTTTGCTAATTGTTACCGATTTATCCAACAAGTCATATTGTAAATATACATCGCTATGCATTCGCTAGACATCAAAACTATTTTTTCAAATTTAATTCATAATTATCATATATCACTTATAATAGTCAATATAAAGGTATAATTCCCTAGAAATTTGAAAATTTTAGTAGGATATGCAACAAAATAACAAGTATTATTACTTTATTTAATAAATAAATAAATAATTTAAATTTGCATAAAGGTCAAATAAACATAACTTTATCGTCCCCCTTTTTTTGAAGCTACTTTAGAGCTTGAGTTTCGAAAATATTTCTAAAAGAGAGTTAAAAGGAGGGGAATAAAAGCATACTAGACTAATGCTAGACTCCTATTGGTATGCCATGTTAAAGGCACCAATAATAGGCTCAAATTCACCGACTACCTTAGATTTGTAGTGAAGTAAGTATGAGGTCGAACCTACAAGGATTGGGATGTTTCTTTTTAGTTTAAACAAAAATGGGGGTTTCTTGAATAAAAACTAAACTATACTTGAAATTCATAAGATTGGATTCATTCATTAGTTTTAAAAGGTTGTTTTGGTACTAGTTTCCATAGATAGGCTTATAGTGAGTCTCGCCACCTCGTTCTCCTCATGTCAATGGAAGGAATGTGTGACACAACCACATACTAATTAGATTGCAAAACTTGTCGAATATGTCGTAGATTTTCAACGAACTAGCAGTATTAAATTCTGTGAGAACACCTAGCAAGAGTAGTAACTAGCATGAACAGCTAACATTTCATATCTCAACGACACAAAGGCACATCAATTGCGAATAGACAAGGCCCCACTTGCCACTTAACGTGATCCCCCTTACCGAGCGGTGGTAAGATCACCAACGATAGCTTTTACCCAAACTGGAGTGCGTGTGATTTACATAACGAAAAAGGAAAAAAACCTTATAAAATTTTTAAAACAATGTAATCAAGAAAGTGAAAAGTGGAATTAAACAATATTAGAACTAAGAGCACGAAAGCCTCCCGAATCCTTCAATCCTATAACTCAATCACATTAGTCTAGAACATGTAACTTATTCACTCATTGACATAGAAAACAAATAAATAAAAATTTACCAATAAAACTTAAGAGAAGTCTTCTCCCTCCTTTGACATATCAATATAAAGTGAAAGTCAAGATATTGGAATATAGAGTTTTAAAGTCTTTATAGGGTTTTCTATTTATAGTATAAGTGTGAAAAGAGGTAATCTAATCCCAAATCTTTCAAATCCACAAAATAAGAAACTGCTAATCTTCGAATATGTCCAACATCTTATGTGAAAAACTCTAAGGCATTGCAAATCACTAAAAAGGTGCTACGATACTTTATTTTCCTCGATTACATCACGACCTAAGTCCAATGCCTTTCCTGCATTGTATGTATACTTCCAAGGCATTATGAAGCTTCATTCTTCTCTTAGGTCTTCACAAGGCTTCATACACAATGCATTAAATAAGTTTCCTTTGATCTAGTCAAGTTGAGGCTAGCGATTCTTTGGCGATTTAAGTGCACTTGGAGGCGTTGTGAAGGCGATGAGCCTATCTCGAGATTTTTGAATGGGTTTTGGTGGGAAATCACTTCTTTTTGTCTAATAGCTTATATTTACTTTGAAAATACAAAAATAAAGGTTTTATAGTTTAAATGGAGATAAAAGTCTTATAATTAATAGTAATATCACACTAAAGTATAACACAATAGGCAACTTATAAAATACCCCCGAACTTAACAATTGCTCATCCCAAGAAATGGAGTACAAGATTTAGTTTGCATTTTACATTTCAACTTCATTAATGCCCAACTCTAACTTAAATGATTTCATCCAGTTTTTTACAAATTGGCCAAATAGGAACTAGAACACTCAAGTAAAGAAATTACTTTAAGTTAAGTTAATTTGACTATTTCCCAAAGAATACTCCGCAAAACACTAGGTTTCATTAAAAGTAAAGTCATTAATTATTCACAAGTTACCTCAGAACTTTTTACAGGCTAAAAACTTGCAATCTCTAAATAGAGCATTGCATACTAAGATTCCACAAATGGAACTTATACAATCATTCGATAGACACATTCAAAACATTGTTTAGAGTTGATAGGACTTTCTTTTGGAATTATAATAGCTGGGTGGGGTTGAAGAAAAACGTAATTCATGGATTACAAACATTGGAAAGCTTTAGACTTAGACTTGTCAATGAATCTTCAGAGAACATGAAATGATTTCTCGATACACATTTCTAAACTTTTCACCTTACGTAGTCCTAACTTTTTTCCAACCATCCGGCTCCCTACTTTTTTTTCCTGTGGATGTTGTTTTAGATGGGACACTCATTTTTCTAATTACACGGCTCCCTGCTCCATTTATAGTAAATGCCATTTTATGTAGAACACTCATTTCCCAACCACACGGCTCCCTACTCCATTTCCCGTGGATACCATTTTTATGTGGAACTTTCTAATCATGACTTGATTGATTGAATTTTCATCAAGATCAATTCCCCTTTTATTTTGTGTTTGTAAGCAATATTTCGCTCTTATATTTTCTTCATTTCTTCTTATTTTTCTTCTTCTTCATGTCTTTTTTAATGATTTCAAGTCTAAGACTAGCTTCCAACTAGGTAAAAGATTATAGGCTAATGGTTTATAGGTTTCACGATAGGTGATGAAAGAGTGAGGTTATGTTGGCTGGACTGGGTTAACTAGGTATAACTAAATAGGTGGGTTAAAGGCTAAGAGCTTTAGACAAGCAAGGCCTATATCTTCCCCAAACTTATTCTTAAGTTATTACTCAGTTGTAAATGGATGGTAAACACATCTTGGAATCTATAGAGATTTTGTTGGCTTTTTTCCTTGACTCAATGCTAGTATTCTTTGGTGTAGACTCGGTATGATAGACTAATTCATTTAAGCTCAAAATAATGAATGGAAAAGTAAAAAGAATGAATTCATAAGTATGGAAGTATGTAACCAACCTTAAAATGAAATTAAACCTTATTACCTGTATTTCGCCGAAAATTTCAAAGTAAACCTTGAAAATTGCTAGAATTTTACCATAAATCCTTTCATACAGTTCGTCTATTACGTTCCATCCAACCTGCATACCTGCATACCCCCAAACTTATCCTGAACTTTGTCTTTAAGGTTTAAGAATGTAGGACAACCAATACACATTCCAAAAGATCGAGTGAGATATAATAACAAAAGATAAGACAATAGAAAGAATTGGAATGAAACAAAATAAATATGTGAAAAGCTGAAAAATGTATTCAAATGATGTGTTGTGTAGTGATATTACAAAATTACATCGTTGTTATACTGTATTTTCTCCAAATATATTACAAAATCGAATTAATTGCAAGTTTCTTAATTTCCCTCTCGAATACATATAGAAATAAGAAAATGTACTCTCAGAGTCACTAGAGCTGTCTTGATGTTGTCACTTTACAATGAAGTTCTCTGCGGTGTCTGGTAATGAGTCTACACTCCTTGAGAAGAATTTAAAGAAGAAGCACCTCCATACTCCTCGTGAGCTTGGTAAACCTAATAGCCCAGAAGTATGATGAATGGACTGCTCAAAATCGAGGGAACAAACTCATTAGGGTGATTATGGACTTGCTGGTGCCATATCTGCCATGGTACATGAATCTACTAATCTCCCTATAATTATGAAGAATCATCTCCTCATTGGACATTTGTCCTGGTACTCCATCTGGTGGTGGTGGTAGTAGTGCAGATGAAGATCGTCCCTCCTTCTTCTCGTGGCTCTCTTCGTTTTAGTCTCCTACTGCTGCTACTGCATCCAAGTGGCTGCTTGTGCTCAATCTTGTGCTCTATCCTCCTTATCCTTTGAATCCTCCTCTTCTAATTTATTGAACCCAAAGATACCATCATTGTGTATGGTCAGTTGAGGTGGGATATCGAACGTTAAACCATCGAGAAGGACTCCTACCCAACGGTGTAGATCAATGATAAGGATGGGAAATGCTAGGCTCTCGTTCTTCATCATGTCCATCCTCTCTTTAATGACCTCGTGAATAATATGCCCTACATCAATACGACCGACAAGAGTCCAAATATGATATACCAATGCACATCGGGGCCATGTCACCTCACCATTCTGACTGGTGGGGTAGAGAGAAGTGTCAACTAAGTAAGATCACTACGTAAGAGTATTCCTAGAGTAGGTCTTAATGAGATGCTTAGGGTACTGAGATGTGGAATAGACCCAATCATGGTTAGGGAAACAAGTCAGAGTTGCCAATACAGTCTGATAGGGGAAATGAGAGTCTAAAAGATATCTCATGAGTGGTAAGTCAGACCGTCCCAATCCATCAAAAGTAGTTAGCATGTAATAGGTGTTAGTGCCCTAGAGAGTGTAGTTATTCATCACACCTCTTACCTGAACACTCTATCCTAGTCTGATCACGTGTACATTCACACAAAACTCACGTACTAGCTGCTCACATCCCTGAATAAGGTTTAGGTTATGTTGGTGCTCGGTTAAGGCCTGGTAGTCTCAAATGAAAAAATCTTATCCCAGCTCTCTGATGATCGATGTCATTCTCCTATCATATTTGGGGTTTCCTATGTTAAACCCCTTTTTGCTAAGGGTTTCCTCTTCCTTTTGTTCAAATCACTATCAAATCTCCTCTTGGCCTTATCACTTATAAATAGGAACTCATCAAAAGGCTCTGGTGCACTAGGTGGTTGGGCTCTATCCCTAAGTGGCAGTGATCGACCACTAGTCCTCCTGCTAGGACCAGTGGAACTATTGCACTCCACTCTATCCATAACATTTAAAAGTATAACAACAAACACACAATAACCTGCGTAATAATCATATCACAAAAATAAGAAGCATATCAATCTAAAACGCTAAGCAATCAAATGAATATTGATTCAAACACAAAAATTTGTGCAAAACTACTTATAGCATTCTAAATTCAAATCAATCAATTTGTCGAGAAAGTTCGGTGAAAAACCATTTTCGAAGTCTCAAAATCTTATAAAAATTTTTGATCAGTTCAAATTGATGTAAACAAGATTTCAATAAATTCCACTCATTAATTTCCATAATTAATCCCTAAATGAAATTTAAACCAAAATGTCGATGGCGTCATTGTATTTTCAACAAAAATCAAAACTTTCAAAAATCAAGTTTTGATAACAACCTCTCGCATAGTCCCCTTAACTTAATTTACATTATAATGATCAATTTAAAGCCATTAGATCATTCAAAATAAAGAATTATCCTATATTCATCAGACAGTTAGAAAAGTATTGTTATTTTGGAACGATCGAATAATACAAATAACGTATACAACGATTTGTGGTATCATTGTGTTGTATTTTCAAATTAAGCTAAGAGTGAAAAGAGGATAAGTCCTAGTGTTGAGGCATTAGTGCTAGGAAATATGAAAGTGAATCTTAGCTTATTTACGGATCTATTCAAATGAATAGATTGCACATATATGGTTTGTGGAATACATATATACCCATGAAAAAGGGTTGTGGAAAGTCTTTTAATCATTCTTAGGATTAGAAGATATTAGAGAAGTCATTAAAAGACAAATGAAAGTTACGAAAACCAATGAGTTGGTGCAATTTGATTTAGGAAGTATTCAAGCAATGATAGTTTGAAGAATATAGCTTTCAGAGTGAAAAAATTAGAGGTAAAGTACCTTAAGATCCTGAATTAATAAATTCACTCTGAGAAATTAAATTACACAAAGTATTGGATGTTATCAATATTTTAAATAGAGAAAAGAATTAGAAGTGTAATTATAATAGGAACTGCTTAGTGCTATATCTTATAAGAGACGTGTATTAATGATGATGGAATGAAGTCTTGCAGACACATCATCAACTAAGTTGTTGGAATTGATATTTACAAATATGTTCTTTGAAGTTCAAATTAGAGCTGAACTAAGTGAATAATTAACTTGGTGATGGTTAAGAAGTCTAATTGAAACTATTTGATATACTAGGATTTGGTTATGAGTGGTTAGTATCCAGATTAGACTGTCTAATGAAATTGTGTTGTATCCATTAGATTCTGAAATGAAAATCCAAGTTTAGGAAGGATATTAGATAAGAATTTCTTTGATAATATCATGAATATTTTTATATTGATTGTCCATGCAATGTCATATCGTATGGAAATATACGATGAAATGTGTTAATTGTCTTAAATGATGATCTATGTTATGAAATTCATAAAGAGATATGAGATTTATTGTGTAAGTTAAAACTGAACATTGAGAACCTCAAGGGTTAGATAAAGTCTTGCCTATATCTGATGGTGATAATAAAGCATAATTGTAAATTATGAAACAAGATTAACAAGATCTTGGCATAAGCACAATGACGTATGAGTTGTAGTTCATAGATTGACCGAAGTTTGTATTTTTGTCAATGTTAGTAGGTTATCTGAAATGCTTGGAAGTGGGATGTGATAAGGCTGGATGAGGAAAAAATTAGCTGGGAGAGACACTCCACCCTTTATCATCAATAACCCAGAATTACCCTAAGCATTAACTGTCCATTTAGAATTTAAATTTTAGAGCTTGTGTCTTGGAAACGTACGACAACTAAAAGAAAATAGATTCTTTCGTGTGAGCTCTATGAAAATAAAGGTAATAATGTAGGTTACATCGTCGGATGATAAAGTTGAATATGCTTAATCTTATTGTTTGTTGATGTACAAAACTAAGATTGGAGATATATAACTTTCATGGAAAATGAGATAGTTAAGAGCTACATAGAGAATGTATGGCAGATTAAATGATTTATAACTACAATTAGGTTAAGATAAGAAAGATTGAGGTGAAAACATCGAAGATTGTTGGAGAGTTCTAAAGAGAATTTTGGTTGTGCTTTTATAAGTCTCATCTATGAGATGGCTTTGTAGGTTCGTATTAAGGGAAACTAATAGTTCCATGAAAATAAAAAAATAACTTGGGAATGGGAGTTATACATGGAAGAGAAATTTTCATTTCTCTTCTGAACTATTGGTAACATGTACATTTCCTTTAATTTCAAAGACTAAATTATCTTAAATCGGGGAGACTGTAAAGACCCATTAACTTAATATATGATTAGCATTAATCCAAATTCTAATTAACTCGAGTTAGGCTTGTGGTTAAACCTAGCTTGTCCCGATTAGGGTGTGCGTGGATTTACATGTCGTTTAGTGTTTGTATAGATTGTATTGATAATTATGGAAATAATTGGATCAATTGGCTTATATTTGAATAATTGGAAAAATTAATGGGATGCCTAATACCATGTGTGGGTCAACGATTACACACATGCGTCGTAGGGTAGCGTGCATGCCCAAGTGTACTCGTTGGCGCGCTCGACGAAATCATAAACGCATGAAAATAGGTGTATATATGTATATTTATTGATTTATATATAATGTACGTATAAATATATATTGAAGATAATTAATAATTAGTGGGTGCCGAGTGACACGCGGGGTCGAGGGTGACACGCGTGGGACAAACAATAGTGTGCATGCTTGAGGGTGCTCATTGACATGCACGGTGAATTTATAGGTACGAAATACAAAGTTATCTATATATTTATATTTATTTTATATAAAAATATATATGAAATTAATCTTAAAGTTTAAATCAAAATAAAATTATGCATTGGATTTTCTCGATATACATATAGTATGGATCTCGAGGAGATGAATGGTGTTGATCATTGGTAATTTGGAGGGATTATCTATGCCTCGAGATACGTGAATCATGTCTCTAAAATGATCAAGGGAATCATGCGTAACATGTGGTCGCATGTAGTGCAAAGGTTGTGTTATTGATTTATAAATCAATTGATAAGCCTCGAGATGCGGGAAATCATATCTCTAAAATTATAAATGTGTATGTGTATGAATGTATCAAATTCTGTGTCACTTTAAGGAATTTGACTTTGTCCTCCATCCTTTTGATCAACCTCGAGATTTGTGTGTGTAAATCTCAAGGAAGGTTAATATTTATCCCAAACGCAAACACATCGCCTCATTCATTTAACAGAAAGAATAAAACTGAAAATAAAAAAGAGATATAAATTGATAGAGGCAGGGAGATGGAGCTCAGAACTGTTACGAGGGAGAGAGATGGTACGACAAGTAGGTGAGTTGTGTTGTGTTCTTGTTAGTCGATGTTGGTCTTTGTTATTGTTAGTGGTGTTGTTGTTTGAATGTAAGTTGGGGATGATGGTGGGAGGTGAGGAAGGAGACAGCAGGGGAGCCGTCTCCCATCCCAATAATGCCCTAGGGTTGCGCTAAACCCAACTCTAGTGATCAATCGAAAACCAAATAAAAAAATGATGGAAAAGATTTGCAAAAGCAAAAAAGAGGAGGAAGAAGAAGGGGGTTAAGCCTTTGAACCGGGCCTAGTTCGGCTCGGTTGAGCTAAACTCGATTTGGCCCTATTCAAGCCCAAACATTTTTCCTAATAAAAAAAGAAAATGTTGGAAATTCAAGAAAAATTCCATAAAATATGAAAAAAAAAATCAGAGAAGTTATATATTTGGGCCAAATAAATAGAAATTGTAGATTTCTATGGAAAATGAAGAATTTTGAATTCTTTTGGGACTTTATACCGGGGTCTTACTTCGAAAAATGTGAAATGGTTGTGTTGACCTTAAAAGTGGTAAATTGGTTCCAAATTCAATTGAGACCAATTAAGGGGTTCTAATTAATAAGTATTTGACTTAAATTGATGATGATCAATTTATTTCAGGTTCTTGATCGAGAGAAAAGGTCTATGGACTCTGGGAGTTGCGTAAATCGGTATAAAGTTAGGAAAGCTCGGTATAGGTAAGTGGGACTTGTATTCTTATCAACTATGCAATGTAATTAGTATATTTAGTTCATATAGCATTATGGACTGGGAAAGGGGCAGTGTACCGCGACTTGACTGTATTTTTTTTAAAGGTGAATCCTTGGAAGTATCAATAAGGTGGACCGGGACTGAGGGATGTGAAGATATGCCAGGAAATGGATTTCGTCATTTGTCCTAATAAAAGAAAAAGGTTAGTGTGGAAATGGATTCCACCCTTACATATTCAATAGGCCAAAGTTTTAACTTAGTCATTCACTAGCCATTTAGGGTTGGTAGCTCAGTTACATTTGAGTACATCGACATAATCACATGATGACCAATATGGGGCTCCTGTAGATCATATTCTTGGGGTAAGATGATAGTATAACTCTACAGTTATTAAAAGTTGATTGCTCGATTACATTTAAATCCACTAGCAGAACCCTATATTGGTCAACATGTGGATTCTACAGACGTATTGTTATGTAAGATGAGAGTATAATACTAAAATGAAAATCAAAATACAAGTAACAATTATTGTTGCAATTGATATTTGAATTTGCATTTTGTTTTATATTGTAATATCATTTTTAATGACTGAACATATATGTTTTGGATTCATATTGTTATTTATTAATTCATTGATAGTAGTTGATAATTGATACGTTTACAAGCATCACTTACTAAGAAAATTGGAGTGCTCATTCCCCACTTAACATTTCAGGTTAACAATGTGCGCTTCGAATCACGAATAGAGAAGATTAGAAGTTTATAGTTTTCTTTATGGAAAATTGATTTCTTTATTGTTTAATATATTGTGTAGAGTTACTGTTTTTTAATAAACAAGGTTAGGATATGATTTTAGGATTGAGGTTGTTACTTGGAATCTGGTTAGTACAGTTTAGTATATTATTTGTATTATCAATTTTTTTTAATTTTGCTACGTTTTCAATTATTTATTTGATATACAATATACTGCATTGTGTTTATCAGGTATAAAGGATGGGTATATTGATACTTTAATTTAGTCTGACTAGTGTACCATGACTTAATTGGGTTTTTAAGTCGGGTATCATTCTAATTGGGATAGGGGATGCTACAGGTCTCAGCATCACTGGTGATACATAATTCACACAGATTGAAGATTTTGGATGTTGTTACATTGACTTTAGCACCCGTGTCACATAATAACCTGGGGAACCTTTTGTTTCCTATCTTCTATGGGAACATGAACTTCTTAGGGTTCTTGTCATATTTGAACTAGTAGTGCAATATTGATAAGTGCTTAATTAGACTTATATATAGGGTTAGTTTAGTAGTATAATTGGTCTAAATATCCTGAAATGAGCTCTAATTCATGGTATTTGTATATTTTTCAGGTTTAAAAGCTATAGAAGTGAAAAAGGAGTGAATTCATAATGAAAAGCCGAGAAGAAGCAGAAAACCATAGTGGACACCGGGGAGACGACCTTTGATGTTGTGGGAAATGAACACAAGGCGTGGGCAATGCATGGGATCAAAGAATGAGGTGTAGTAAAGGTGACGCTATATATGTAGAGTTGAAGCGGACACAAATTTGTGGCTTTACACAGACAACGCCAACAAAATAAACAAAACGATGTCAAGAGCACAGAGAGGAGAAAATTCACACAAAAAGCTGGGGCTGTGACATTGACACATACGGTGTGGAGCACTTACAAACGGGACCAAGACATGAAAATAAATTTTTTTAGAGTTCTACTTCATTTGGAATTGTTAATTAGTGTTTCTAATTGTATTCTTAGGGATTTTAAGAGTATAAGTAGTCTTTAGGATTTGGTAAACATGGAAAGAAAAATAGAGAGTTGAAGGAGACACTTTTCTTTATAATTTAATGGAGCTCTTCAAGAACATGTCCGGCTAAGCACTCTTTTCCTAGGTCGGAGGCGAAGCAAGGCTAGAATCTTGGTTAATGGTATGACTTGTGAGATCTTTTATTTATAATTAATTTATCTCAATTCATTCTATTTTATTTGTTGTCATTTTCATTATTATTGTGCAAGCTTATGGTTCGAATTATGGCCATTACATGCTTTTAGGTGGAAGACCAATAGGTAATCGGGACAATCGTATCCGTAATTGTACAGTTGGACTGATATAGTGAAAATCGTTCACTCATTTGTCTTCAAAACTTTCGGTTCTTAAGTAAGCGACAAATAAATCTAGGTTAAATTGGAAGCGGACGCGATCCGATTATTTAGGATTAGTATTCCCACGGACATTTATTTGGTTAATGTGTTAAACCTTATTGGCGTATGTCTAAAGTTATGTGATGACTACGGAAGTAGTTAGTGGCGAATGTCCTAGCTATTGAGATTAGGGGAATTAGGGATTTTAGGCAGATGTCGATTTCCTATAGGTAATCTAGGAGGAATTGAATTAATAATCTTTAGAAAATGATTGAAGATCATGACATGCTATTGAATCTTGATTTGGACTTGTGGGACCGTAGACCTAGGTATTCTCTCTCATTGAATTAACATTTGCAATCTTTGATTTCTAGTATTTTTAATTAACCGTTTTCTTAAAATCTTTTAAAAAACCTATGAATTTCCCTTTTTGGTTGATTTAGAGTAAAACCTAAGTCCTGTGCATTCGACCTCGTATTTACGACTACTAAATCTTGAGCATGGGTCATATATGGCACAAATGACACGTGAACAGATTTTAGCGCCGTTGCTGAGGACTTAGTCTTTTATTTTGAGTTTAGTTTCTTTTTTTTTTCTTTTTGTTAGTTCTATGCTCCTGAGACTCACACAGTGAAAATTGACTAGTTCATTGTTGCCTTTCCATCTTGAACCTGTGAGAACATTCCAAATGTTGAATAAGGAGACTCAGCCTAGGCAACAATAAGGCCAAAATCCTCTAAACAAGGCATATGCCGGATTCACAAAGTCATTATGGGGCATGCCAATCAAGACCTTCAAGCTCTTTTGGCACAACAGCACCTCTACATTAATTATCCATAAAATGCCTTAGAATTTGAGTTGAGGTTTGGTTTTATCTATCACCTACCTTCCTTTCATGGTAGCGAGAATGAGGATCCAATTGCTTTTCTGAAGGAGTTTTAGATTAACTGCAAGTCCTTCAAACCCTCTACAGTGGATGAGCACACGATTAAAACTAGGTCTTTTCCATTATCTTAAAGGCAAAGTAGAGGAATAGCTTTTCTATCTTCCGCCTGGTTGCATTAACTCTTTGAATGAGATGACATCTGAGTTTGTAAAAGTGTATTTTCTTGAGGATAGAGTTGCTCAGCTCATCAAGGACATATGCATCATCAAGATGAGACTGAGAGAATGATTTGGTGCATATTGGGATCATTATAAGCGATTGATTGCTAGTTGCCCACAACATGGCTAGACTGAGAAGGTCATAGTCTATTTTTTCTATGCTTGTATGACACCTATAGAGAGACGCGTGATTGGTAAAGCGTGTGAGGGTCATAATCGAGGTAAGGCACCGACTCAAATGAAGGAGTTCTATGAGGACATTGCCCAATAGTCACGCTTTTATGGAGATCTTGATGATACTGCATACTAAATTCTCTCTACAGAAGCAGTTTCAAATTCTACTGACCGAAAAATTGACCAGCTAACGTCCATGATTGAGCATCTCCTCACCTCTGGTAAAGTGCAAGTCCAGGCTTGTTGCTTCAGTGCAACCACATGTCATGGAACTGATGAATGTTCTACTCTATTTAAGGATAATCAATAGGCTAATGCCATGGGTAATGTGTTCCAAGGATCACCTAGGGCCCCATTTAGGAACACCTATAATCATGCAACGACGAGGAACAACCCAAACTTCAGTTGTGAACCTCAAAATCAGAACTACCAAACTTTTGTTCCCATAAGTCAACCATTGCCTGCACCCTTCAATAATTCCTCTTCACTTGAGCATATGATGAAAGCTCTTATGGTTCAGCAGAGCCCATTTTCGAGAGATATTGCTCAATTCAAGGCTAACATCAAGAAACCCATCAGTGATACCAATGTGACGGTCTGCAACATTAAGGTTCCAATGGGCCAAATAGCACAACAATTGGAATGTCTCCAGGATAAGGATAAGTTGCCTTCGCAAACCTACTTGAATCCTAACGCGAGTGCTGATGCAATTACACATAGAAGCGGGAAAAGGCAGAGGGACCCAAAATAAATAATGGTCCATCTAATTCCAAATACTAGGAAAATGAGGAAGAGCATGAGTTAGTAGTGACCCCATCTACTCCTAAACCGACGGTAACTACACAAAAAGAAACACCGCATATCTTTAAGGTCAAACCTTCCTTTCCACAACGACTTATCCTATATAAGAAAAAAGATGAAGTGAAAGAAATTCTTGAGATCTTTCGACGAGTGGAAATAAATATTCCACTCCTCGACACTCTAAAGTAAGTCCCTAGGTATGCAAAACTTCTTAAAGAACTATGCATCAATACAAGGAAACTAAAAGGCAACAAAAAAGTCCAAATGGGAGAAATGGTCACGGCTATCCTACAAAAGAAGTAGCTCTCTAAATTTAAGGATCCTGGGATTTTCTCGGTGCCTTTTGCTATTGGTGATGTAAGTATTCAGAGTGCTATCTGCGACCTTGGTGCTTCCCTTAATGTTATGCCATTGCCTATTTATGAGACATTAAATGCAGGCCCACTGGAGGAGACTGCTATTTTCATTTAGTTAGTAGACTATTCAGTTGTTAGACCCGTTGGTGTTCTTGAAGATGTTTTAGTCTAAGTAAATGAATTCATGTTTCCTGTTGATTTCAATGTGATGGATATGAAGGAGGAACCATTCCCCAGTGCTTCATCAATTCTACTTAGACACCATCTTGAAGATAACGAAGACAAAAATAGATGTGGATGATGGATCTTTTACCATGGAGTTTGATGGTGAAGTCATCAAGTTCAACATCTACGATGCAATGCGATACCCTAGTGATGTGTCTTTAATAGTTTGAACTTTGGACTGTGTAGATCCACTCATTGATCAGGCTTTGCTCACGAGTGGTTATAATGTAGTTCAAAGAGTGTTAGAGAATCATTTCTACACTACTTATATCCACCACAATGTTCTAACCCTTGATACTAATGTCAAGGATGTAGTTTTTGAGTTAGATTCATTCAAACCCCTACCTCCAAATGTCTGTTATTTAGAGTTGCCTACTATTGACTCCAAAATTATGCATTCCCTTGTTAAAGCTCCCATACTTGAACTAAAGCCACTACCTGAGCACCTAAAGTATATGTTTTTCGGTGACATTAACACCCTCCCTATGATCATCTCAACTAAACTTACGCAAATAAAGGAGGAAAGACTTATGCAAGTACTCTGAGAGTTTAAAAAAGCCATCGGTTGGACCATAGAGGATATCAAAGGTCTAAGCCCTTCCACTTGCATGCGTCATATACATATAGAAGAATGGTCAAAACCTACATAGTAAGGTATAATTGGCCACTTGTTCAGGCAACGGCTTTCCTCTAGGGACAAAGGATCAGTAGTTTTGATTTCAAGGCCCATAATTAAAGATAGGGTGGTTCTTCAGCGTTGCTTAGTTATAAGTGTTTCTAAAAGGCTTTCGAGTTTAGCCTTGGAATTGGTTACTTATAACATTGACCTGCTGATGCTCCACAAACAAATTAGGACATTCATCAGTCGCATTTCTCGTACTTGAGCAGAATCCACAAGCTTTAACATGCACTTGGCCATTACTCAAGAAACGTTTCACTAAGGAATTCAACTGATCAATTCACTTGTCAGTGGAGCTAGTAGTAGCTCCAACTTACGAACTGGCTCATGTCAACACCTATATCCTTGTATAATTAGGATTGTTGTGTTATTTCCTCGTAAGTAGCTTCAATAGCTCAAAGGTTTTGTCACGAATGTGACAACCACAAGTGCTAGCAATCATATGGAGAGGACATGTCGACATGGAAGAAGTGGACATTGGCCCCATCAAATTGGCTATGCTAGAGGCAATTGCAAATAGGCTTATAGTAGTTCCAATAATCACCAAAAGAATCACTAATCTTCATCTTAACACTGCATATATCATAAATGAGTTGAGCTACCTTATCCTTAGGGAAGTATTTCCTGAGGAACTCATCTATCATGTCGTGCCATGAGTTAATGCAGCTAGGGTGGATATAAAATGGCCATTGTTTGGCATTATCGTTTAAGCAGAATAGGAATGCCCTAAGCTGTACCGAATTTTTTTTCGCTCTAGGAGGCTTCATTAACTGGCAACATGTTTGAAAAATCCTTTAAGAATGCAACCGGGTCTTTACTCTCCATGCCATGGAATATAGGCAACAGGTAAATAAAATCAGACTTAAGCTCAAAAGCTTTACTGTTTAGTGGCTTCCCTAGCTAACCTTTGATGGGATCTATCGATTTCTGAATCGAAATGTAATAGTGAACCAGCCGATTTAGATCAAGTTACCCTACTGTGCATAAAATAGTAGACTCAAAGTACAAAACAAAAACAAAAAGAAAATAAAAGTTAAACTTGATTTGGAACCAAATCCCTGACAATAGCGCCAAAATTTGATCACGTGTCGTGCATGTCAAATATAACTCGTAAAAGGTTACCAATCCCACTTAGGTGTAGTAGTGGTAAATACGGGGTTAAATCCATAGGATCAGTCAAACTAAGTATAATGAACATAAAAGTAAATCTAAGGGGTTTTTTGAAAGAGTTTTATCCTAAAGGTCTACTAAACAAGGAAGTAAACCTGATGCACTTGTTGTTCTAGGTGAGTTTTATCCATAGCTTACCAAAGTCTAGGAATTCACACTCTAGCCCTGTGTTGTTTCCATGTCTTGTATCATCGACTTTGAAGGATGGGTCTTAAAGCGGTTTGCTGAGATAGGTTATTGGTGTCGGGGTCACCAACACCATAGTTCCCCTATTCTCGATATATAGGGCAACCAATCTCTAAATACTTTTCTTACTCCACTGTACAACCTTGGGCAACCGCTCTAAAGATTTGGCATGTGAGCAACATTAATAGCTATTTGGGAACACCTACCCTTAGAAAACCATGGGCAAGGCGCTCTCAAGATTTGAACTAGTTCTCGATGTTACTCACCTAAAACAACAAGTGTATCAGGTTTCTTGCACTAAGTGATTGCCACTTCTCAACCCGGTTGGTATTACAAACTCAACTTGAGTAATAGCAGGTCAATAGGTTTACACTTAGAGATTTGCAATGAATATAAAAACTCTAAACTACCATTGAGACATCGTTAAAACAACAACATAAAGATAAAGGACTGAATCATAATACTATTATATTTGAAAATCTTAACAAGACATAGAAAAGAACCAACTACTTGCCAGAGAGCTTCATCCCCGACTTAGGTACTATAAAACCTACTTGGACATGGCTACTCTACCTTGCTCTACTCATAAACCACTCTAAACACAATGTATTTTTGTCCATAGAGGTGCTTTTTTTATATATGTGTGCTTTGGTACAAGAATAGCAACTCTTGGGAATAAGAAACTTCTAAAAAGTCTTAAAACTTATATTCTGTAAAGTTTACACCGTGGTTATGTAAGAACAGCGCGGGGTGGCGGCGTGGGAATATGTAGAAAGTTTTGGGCAGCAATTCGGTCTGAAACTTCTATTTTTGAACATGGCGCCGTCGGTGCTATTGTTTGTTCAAAATTTGACGTCGTCCTTGTAATTCTGATGCCTTGTTTGTGTTTCGCTCTGATGCTTTGAGTTGTACCGTCTGGTATACTGTGGCACCGTCCTTTGTCACTACACGACGCCTGTTCTACAGAACTTTGACCGATGTGTGAAATCTTTACTTTTTTACCCGAATCCCGCACAAAGGCTCAAATACTCTATAAATCTCCAAAGTAAACATATAGAGCCATAAAACCCGACTTTAGACTTGATTTAAATAGCAAAACACCTATGAAAAATTGCATAAATTATGACTCATCAACAACGCTCTATGGGAGGCAGCCCATATTCTTAATTTATTTATGTTTTCATTTTAGGAGTCTAGCATTATTATAATATTCTTTATTCTCTCTCATTTTGACTCTCTTTTGAAAATATCTTCTGAACTCGAGCTCCGAAGTAACTTTAAAAAAGGTAGGATGATCCAGTTATTATTTTCCTTTAGCTTTAAAGCAAATTTACATTATTTATATATTTAATATAGTAGTAAAATTTATCGGTTTGTTGCATATCCTACTCAAATTAAGAAATTTCTAGTGAATTCTACCTTTAAATTGACTATTACAAGTGATATGTTTATGACAATTACAAATTAAATTTGAAAACTAGTTTTTGATGTCTAGTGAATCTATAGCGATGTGTATTTACACTATGATTTAGTTGATAAATTGGTGACAATTAGCAAAATTTTAAGTGAAAAATCTAAGTATGGCGATTCAGTAGTGAATCGATCTTCTAACTGGATTCGATGGATAAATCGTCGAGCCATAGAGATTCAACTTCACTGATTCATGTAAAGATTTCTTAGCAATTCTACTTAAACCCCCGATTCGCAGAGGCCAAATTGGATTTTATAACACATAAACCCCAAATCGGTGTAAACAATTCCATTCACACTGCAAATCCTTGCACCTTTCAACAAGGAAATCAATTTATTGTCTAGATTCAACTCTCTAAAGCCTTCCTATAGCTTATTTAAATAATTCCCACCTCGAGGAGGACTCGATTAAACTAAAAGAAATGAGTAATTTAGGAGTAAAAAGCCAAATTAGGGGTTGAACGAGAGAGATGCGTGAAGAGGCTTGGAAAGAAATATAGGAATTGTCAAGAGTCCAACACTTGAAGGATTCACTATTAAAGAGGTAATTGTTTGATACACTATCAATTCTTTCAATTTTAATATTTTTAAAATCAGTTTTTGAATAATCGTTCCAATTCCAATTACATGATTATTGAATTTGAATACTAAATGGGTGAGGTTAACAGTTTTACTATATGTATAAATGAGAATTTTGAGATGAGATACAAAATGGGTTTAGGGGTATGTATTCAAATGTTTGAAAATCATTTTGATGGATTTTTTTTATTATTTGTCTTTACTAATTTTTCGAATCTTTTCGTGAACTTTATGACAAATCCTTTTTACAAACGTGTTTGAAATATCTCGATAAAAATGTGATTCTTAATGAGTAATTAACTTTGAAATCATTTTCATATCAAATACAAGATTTTAATTTATGAATTCATTACAGTCGATTTATTCGCCATGATAGGAAGATGTAAAGGATGAGGTAGGAGTAGTACACATGATAAAGGTAAAGGGATTTTGATGGAGAAACCCAAGAAGAATTATGCGGGGCAACAAATTTCTATCTAACCCACAAGGGTTAGTATTAGAGAATCAATACCTAGAAGTGCTGAATTGAGAAAACCATCTCCACCAAGCTCTGATGAGAAAAATATTTTGAACACTCAAACCTGACCACATTAGTACCTTATAGACCTTTACAACTTATGAGTCCTAAGTACCAAAATAGATATTTTAGAGATGCGAAAAGAGTTATAATATTAGAGAGAGTATTGAAAATTCAGAATGTGCACATGTATGAGGATAAAATTGTATGCATTATAAGAGAAATGAATTAAGAGGATCTTCTTAGTAGATTATGAAGGAAGATTAGAGCGAGGATGTTCTGAATTGGTACGACAATTTTATGTGAATGGATATGTGAGTGATAACCCAAACGAAGTAATAGTTCAAGGGAAGAAGGTCAATATCTAACTAATAAAATTGAATATACATTACAAACTTTCGGAAAAGAGATAGATAAGATATCGATTACCAAAACATCATCTATGTTAATAAGGAATCTTGTTCATATGCGATGATTTAAACAGCCTTGGTGGTAGTTCCTAGACAAGGATTTGCTCTCGATGCTGAAAACCATCCTAAATTTATTGAAACCACCAATTTGAGAAAAATAATCAAATGTTGGAGCTATATTATAGATGTTTGTTTGTATCCCACTACACAACATTTCGAAGTTAAGAATCCCATAGCAGCTTTACATTCTCTCATTGTTATGAAGATGGGACACATTGATGTTGTGTACATAATCCTGATGCTATGAGATAAACAATAAAACCATGAATTGTGACGACCTACCATTCCCAATATTAATTACTAAGCTTTGTATGAAGGCCAATTTGGGTCTCAACGAAGTTGAATTCGATATGTTACCTTAGAAGAATTTTACTAATGCTATGGTAAAGAAGATGAGAGCGTTAAATGGTTATACTGATTCGGAATATGGAAGAGAACTCAATGTATCAAGAAGATTAAGAATTGAGGAAAGGAGTAGTAGACAAGAAGTACACAACAACAAATTATAAGAATATAATTTTTTTTTTGGTTATTAATGAGAAACGAAAGGTAGAGTCCATTATAGTTATGCGATTATTTATGAACTCTTTGTTTGTCTATTTTATAAATTCGGAAAGTAATTTATTTATATAGTTCGTTTATGCTTTACAAGGTATATTTCTTTTGTTGGAAACTCGACTTAATTCTTAAACTTTGAGGACAAGATTTGGAATGAGTTCGGGGTAATTAGGTGAAGTTAGTACAAAGAAACGAAGTATGGAAGATTCATTAGGTATAATCTATTTATTCAATATAACGACCCTAAAACTCTAACTCATGCCAAGTGTCGTTTTTAGGACTTTGAATTGGACCTGGTGTGATGTGGCCTACTCGGTCAACCCTCGGGAGTGGACAACAAGGTATATTATTTTTCATTAGTGATTGTATTAACTAGCTAAATATAAAATGCCCAATTTAATTAATTTAAATTATCAAATTTCGCGAGTAAGGTTCAATGTTGCTATGTGTGCACTATGAGTACCCGGGTATGGATAGGTGACATGAAAGGATGGCTAATAATTGAATAGCTATGTTAGTACTTTTGAATCTTAGGCTAACTTGGTCTATAGAAATCGTGAAGGAAAATGTCAAAGTCAATTACCTTATTAATTGGGTTAATTTGATCTAAGTAGATAGTTGTTGGGCTATAATGTCATTTAATTAAATGAATAATCTAAGTTGGAGTTTCTATTTAGATTACCTCATTATTATAACTAAGTACAAATGATTTTAAGTGAAACCATGTTATTAATATGCCTAGAATAAAGAAAGGTCAATTGGTCACATATAAGATACACACTTAATTTAGAACACTATGGACCTCCATGAAATCTACCTAGGGATAAGGATATGGAAAATGATTAGTGTACATCAAGAGATGCATATGATGTGGAAAATGCAAATTCTAGATTCGCCTAGAGATGACCTGACATCTCATGATATAAGGCTAGAATCAAAATGGGCACTAATATATAAATGACATTTACATCATTCTTGGTCTCAAACACATTCTAAGAGAAGAAAATAGTCTTGATTTAAGGGATGAATTTGTAGAGATTGAGGGTCAAGAATAGTGTAATTAGTGCCAATCAAGCTGAGTAATTAAGAGAAAAAAGCTAGAGTTCATCCAATTTTAGCTAGGGTAAGCATTCATAATATTTCTTATTATTTCAATTGGGTTTTCTCATTAATGAATGCATGAATTGGTTTAAAGAATGGCTTTAGTCTATGGTTTATAGCCTAGGAAGGTACTCCAATCTCTTAGTTTTGATTCGAATCGCATTCCTAAATAATTTTACAAGTTATGGATTCAATTGGTTTTCATGTTTATTAAGGTATTGTGATTCAATTTGACATAAATTGATGAATAATGCATTTAATTTGATGTTAAATGTGTGTTGATTACTCTTATATGGAGGTAGTTAGGCCCCTGCTGGGTATCTAGGTGATGGAGATGGCGTATAAGGGAGTCGGGGTCAAAACCCCAATCTTAAGTTACAAAAACCTAGGTATCAACATTGTTAGCGCGGTCATAAGGCCCATTAGCACGCTGATCATGTTGTAGGTGGAACAGTTTGACAGGATTTCGTAAAACCATCATATCTCACTAGTTTTAAGTCAGATTTTGACTTTCGCATACCGTTGGAAAGCTTAGAGAAAGAACCACAACCTATGGCCATTTGATATAAAAAATAAAGTAATTTACTTTGTTAAAAATGAGCTGAAAGTTAGGGTTTGTCCGCGAGAAAACACTTTTGTAACTTTTTGGGATGGTTTTATTTTCTGACTTTTTCAAGGCTTTTAGGACTTCGGATTTGGTTCAAACTTTCTAGAAATCATGTTTATACTATGATAATGTTGTACAATGGTTTTCAAGTAAATCTAAGGTCTCTAACTTAGTTTTTGGTTTGCATTTTGAACTATGAATTCAAATAAACCACCAACGAGCTGATTTTTAACTTAAGATTTTATATGCATTAAATGATGTCAAAATTGAATCGAAATTTCCAAAACTTGTTATTGGATCATAGTAAAGATGTCCACAAAGTTTTGTGGTTTCCTGGTGTGTCTAAAACTTATTTTTTAAGTTATTATTGAATAAGAGTTCAATATTTACAAGTAAGGACTTGAGATTTCACTTAAAGTTGCAAATTTAGTTTTCAGAATTTTTAAATAGATTTTATCACTCAAAAATCATGGTTTTAAAGTATTTGGACTTCATGGAACCAAACTCAAGAATTTTAGAAATTCCTAAATATTTTAAAGCCATTTTCAAGTTGAAGGAAATGTAACTTTCGAATATTTATTTAAAGATCCCTAAGGGACTGTTTTGCAAACTAGTATTATACGCCACCTTGAAAAGATCTCTAATGGTTCTATTTAGTTCAATAACACCTAAAAATAATAGATAAAGTGTGTTGAACAATATTTAACAAGTCCGAACACTTTTGGCCGAGTTAAGTGCCGAATTAGGACTCAAAATAATAGAAATGGATCATGAGACCCCAAATTAACTTTGAATAATTTGTAGGACTCTACATAGGGTAGTTTAGCACCAATATGTCACGTTACATTGCTCACCCAATAAAAACCCTTAGTAGCTTAATACCAAGAGCAAAATGGGTGTTAAGTTATAAATAGTCTAGTTAAATTATAGTTGTACTATATCAGAAATAATGATGGTAAATGAAAATTTTTGACCCTAACACGCATATAATCGATCAAATAGGACACCAGGTGCGGGTGTTAAGGGTTGATTAGGATGCGTGTTACGAGCCACGAGGATGTTTTTTTTGGCGTAGTTTGAGGTAAGTAAACCAGCAAAAATCTCCATAGTAATTCATTTTCATTTCCTCATTCTTTAAATTGTGAATAAGCTTTTCCATGGACTTCCACTCCTATCACGAGTGTGCAAGGGCCAAGGGAGTCAGGAACGTGTCTCCGGGTTGTGTTTGCTGACTTGCAATCAGGACCACAACCTTGATTCATTGGATTTTACCAAAATGAGATGTGTTTTATATGGTGCACTATTGATATCCCTCATTCCCGTTCGTCTAGGTTTAGCAGGCGTTGTTGCGTTCTAGGACCCGAGTGCCTGGCACTGCCGTGACTCTATGTCCCCGACCTTATGGCACTTGCACTCGATAGTCTAGAGTGCTTAGGCACCTTTTTTTTAGTTTCCTTTACACTCATTTCTCGCAGTTGTAACTTCCAGTCTTATTATCATGTATTTTACTTAATTAATTCTTTCATTATCTCATGTATGATTTTTGGACTATTTATTATTATTTATGCATTATTGTCGATATCCTTCAGGGTTTACTCACGAAAATCGTCTCCTTTGGTGAGAATTGTAGATTTGTGGGTGAGCAATGGCAAGGCGCCGGTGATTTGTGACTTACATTGAGATATCAGAGTGGCCCTTCCCTTTTCACTTTTGTAGGTTTCTTTTGTATTGTATTTACTTATATACTTGATATTTTGTACACCTGGAATACATTATGGGTACTAAGAGCACCTATGACTTGTATATCACTTGTTTACTTTCCGCACTTGGTCACTAGATATACAGGTTTATATACATGCATGGTTCAACACATAGCTTGTACGACTCTTTCTTTTACTTGTTGAAATATCTAATTTGATAAATTGCTTCAACTAAATCTTTAAATCTTGAAAAACAATAATAAATCAACTTAAACTTATGAATTTACTTACAAAGATGGATCGAAAAGCCGATTAATCTTACGTTGACCTCGCAGAGGCTGACTTAAGGATCCACATAGGCTTAGGTCGGGGAAGGCCCAGTTTGTAGAAAACTGGGGCCGTCACATTCAATATTCAAAGTTAACTGATATTTTTCAAATTTTTGAAGATACATGTAATATTTCTTCATTTTATTTTATTTAAATAAGAAAATAAAGAATTGAATATAATTTGACTTTAAATTGAAGTGATATTTTTACAACCCATGAAAATAGAAAATCTATGATAGAAAGAATTTTTTTACCCTTTTTGACTTAACCTAGATTGTGTATACAATAGAGGAGTTTAGAGGGATTAATTTTTTTATGGTAGACATTATAATTGGTAGAAAATTGAAAAAAAGTGCATGATAAACAAGATAGATTTCTAAAAATCTTATTGTACAAAAGAGTATGTATCAAGTATTATATATGTATATAATAAAAAGAAAGTATATCACAATTAAGGGAAGAAATAGGAAATTAGCTAATAAACCTTACTTAGTTGGATACTTCCATAACTATAGTGAAAATGAGAAGAGCAAACAAGAGTTTTGAAAAGAAAAAATAAAGAGACCAACAAATTCCAAAGGAAATAAACCGAGGAATCTAATGGTGGGAAAAATGTGAGAAAGAACTCCTATAAAAATAATGACGGTATCTAAAAGAAATGGAGCAGGGATCTATAAGAATGAAAAAAATAAAATATATAGAAGAAAGAAAAAAAATAGATAGATATAGAAAAATGGAATAATTTTTATGGAAAACTCTCAAAATAAAAGATTTTGCTGAAGTGCTTATAGCTAAGTTGAGTGAAGTATTTTTTTCAACATTCCAACAATTAAACATGATAATGATAATTATTGGTGATTAGAAGTTCCTATCGACTTTGATTGTGGAGGCAATTTTTTAAGTATTGTTTAAAAACGAGATTGATTTAATGAATTTTGTATCTTGAGATTCTATATTGGTCATTGTAATCATGAAACTTGTAAGTGGAGATTGAGAAAACCTATATAATGGGTTGGCTTTGGTAATTAATCGAATTTTTAATTCTTAGGTGTATTAGATAACTAGAAGGTTGAGTTGTGAAATATGAGGTTATTCTTTGTCTTTCTATTCTATAATAATTTGATTTTTATGAGGGTAATATGTTTCTTTTTAATGATCACTTCAGTTTAAGAAAAAAGTAAATAATTAAGAAATTAGAACAAGGAATGAAAAGAGAAAATTAATTACGAGTATTCCTTTAATCAAGACTGCAAAGTACTGAGTTTGAGGGTATTTGATAAGTCAATAATTAGACGGTGTTTTATAGAATATTTTAGGTTGATTTTGGATGTAAAAGGCTAATGGGTTTTCCCTTGTTTTTTTATTTCATTTTAGGTTGTATTTAGATTATGTGAAGAAATATAAGAAAAAGAGAAAAAAATAAAGAATTCAGTAAAATGGAGACAATGCACAGCGAATCAAGAGCGAATAAATAATGAACTAGGAATCACTACCAGATAAACAACAGTGAATCATCTTTTATAGAGGAATCACCCATTAAATTGGTAAAGTACAGAGACATATTTTCGTCGATTTATCCATCGAATCAGGTTTGATAGAAAATTTTATGGTGACTCACTAGAGTCGGTTTCGAGACTTTTGTATTACAACAAGGAATTTTAGTTCAGATGGGAAATGTATTACTAAGAATTCTATATATATATATATACCATATACTTTGAAAAGAGAATAACTTGAATAATTCACTAAGCTTTTGATCACTTTTAATTAATTTTAGGCCATTATACACTATTTTTTATTGCTTTTGGAGATGATTTAAGGACTGAAGTATTCAATAAAGAGGTATTTTTATTAATTTATTTTATTGTGATGTTTGCTAGGAACATGTGAAAGTATAATCTAAACAAAGTCCGAACATGAACTTGTTCCATGTAATGTAGTCGTAATAAAAATTGATTTGTGCTTAATGCATTAAACTTACTCGTATTCTTCCATTCACCGATTTAACAAATTGTTATTTAAGGATTACAAACATGAATTTGGTATTGCATGCATAATGGCCAATGTGCATTGTGATATTTATATTATAAATCTAATTAAAAGTAGGAACATGGACTGTTTAATAGTTCTATTACCATTAGATGTCTTAGGCGAATTGAGATTTAAATTTAATATTGAAGTGGCTTTCTAAAGGTATAAGGCTTAGTAGTTCAAAGTTTTCAAGGAAGTTAATGTTGTTTTATTGTCTAATTAATTTATTTGAGCTTTAGAAGGATTAATTTAATAAAATTAGGATTTGGTTTTTCCATTTATATTAGGAATACAGGTGGCTTGATAAAGACTATCAACTTATGATTTAAGTTCAATGATCTAAAAATACTTTATAATATAATGAAAGTATGATTATGACTATGATTTGAGTAATATGTTTATACACAAAATAAATTAATGTTTCATTGTTCTGGATATTTGCTTAGATGTTTATTTTATATTGAATTGAATTGATTTGAATTGATTTGAATTTGTTTTTAGTAAATTTGATTTGTGTTAGTTTAATTAGTTTAATTGATTTTAATAGTTGGTTTAGATAATTTTAATTCATGTTTTAATAAAATTAATTAAATTAAATTAAAAATAATATAAACTATTGGAAAACCCTTTCTTTTAAGAAATTTGTGAAAACCTTGTGGATACGATCTCACTTACCACTACTACAAATGTAAAGTATAGTAAAGGTGGAATCTTATCGTAGAAAAAGTAGTTCTGGCATTTTTACTATTCTTGGTTAACCAACGGACTCTTTTGCATAGCCATTTGACTTAATTGATTTTTTTGTTTGATTATATAATCTTGTAAAACTTGAATTTTTTTTTTATATTTAGCTTTATTTGAATTTACTAATGCAATGTTTTTATCAATTAATGTGGGTGTTCTATATCTTTGATAACTTTTGTTTGTCTATACCATTACTTATGTTTGGTCGTAGATAATTTGTATAGTTACTAGAGATAAAATTATGTTGAATAGACCTTTCGTGATGATTAATTATGGTGTTAGCTTCTTTAGTTTTATTTTGTTGCATTAGAAGGCATTCACAATCTAGATGGTTAGTATCATTGAGAAAAACACAATTTTTTACTTGAATTGATCTATCTTTTAATCATGGCTCAACCATGCTTTTTAACTCATCAAATTTATCATCTGACAACTTAATTGTTTTTCTATTGATTTCACAAGACTATTTTTTCATGAATTTATTTTTCTCATTGATGAGTCATTATTTATGTGCTTTTTCATACATGTTTTGCTTTGTAAATCAAGTCCAAAGTCTTGTTTTATGGCTCTATATGTTTACTTTGGAGATTTTACAGGGTATTTGAGTGTTTGAGCAGGAATTAGACAAATTCGGGAGAGAAGTCAAAGTTCAGTAAAAAATCAGCAGACATGACGCCTTATGTACATGGACAGCTCCAATTAAGAAGACCTTGCGCCACAAAGCTTCAGGCCCGAAGACTCGACAACGCAAAAAATGAACTAACGGCGTCAGCTCTCATAAAGGACAACCCCACTAACGGTACCAAGTTCAGAAATACAAGTTCAAACCTACTTGCTGCCAAAAAAAATTTATATACTGCCACGTCGTGACCTGACACCATTCCCACATAATGGAGCGCCACTGACGGTGCAAGATTCGCAGAATAAAATTTTTTCAATTTTAAAAAGGTTTTTATTTCCCAGGTTTTCATGTTCTTTTAGCCAGGCTCACCTATACAAAAAAGCTACCTTAATGAACAAAAATACATTGTATTCAGAGTGGCTTAGGAGTAGAGCGAGGTAGAGTAGGCATGTCTGGTAGTTCTTTAATACCTAGGTCGAAGATGAAGCTATCTAGCCAGTAGTAGATTGTTTTCTATGTCTTATTGAGATTTTCGAATATAATAGTGTTTTGATTCAGTTCTTTATCTTTATGTTGTTGTTTCTAACAATGTCTTAATGGTAGTTTAGATTTTGTATATTCATTGCAAATATCTAACCTTTAACTCATTGACCTGCTATCAATCAGGTTGAGTCCGTGATACCAACTAGATTGAGAAGTGACAATCAATTAGAGCAAGAAATCTGACACACTTATTGTTCTAGGTGAGTAACATCGAGAACTAGGTTAAATCTTAAGAGCAACTTACCCAAGGTTATCTAAGGGTAGGTGTTCCAACAGAGTTGTTAATGTTGCGCACATGCAAAATTTTGAATGCGGTTGCCCTAGGTTTTATGACAGAGTAAGAGAAGTATTTAGAGAGCAGTTGCCATATCTATCAAGAATAGGGGAACTAGGGTGTTGGTGACCCCAACACCTAAAGCAAATCTAGGGAAAGTGTTTTAAAACCCATCCTTCAATGTTAATGATACAACACATGGAAACAACAAAGGGCTAGAGTATGGATTTCTAGACTTAGATATGCTTTACTATTTCTAAGTTTCAATTATTTACTTCCTTGTTTAGTAGACCTTAATGATGCAAACAATGTGGTTCGAATCCAAAAGGTCCAAGTGGGCCAAATTACACAACAACTAGGAAGATTAGAGGAGAAGAGAGAGTTGCCTATGCAAACTTGCCTAAATTCAAACGCAAGTGCCAATGCTATTACACTTCGTAGTGCCAGAGGATACGAGGGACCCAAATACCTAGATAAACCACCCACCTCAAAGGAACTACCCAAAAAGGAGGAAAGTGAAGTAGAAATTTTAGGACCAACCCCTAAAAAGTTGGAAATTACCCAAAAGGAAACTTGACACATGTCGAGCGTGCGCAATAGTTTCTCGTGTTTTCCTATTATTTGTAGTTGTGGTAAATGAGATATCTTTTGCATAAGGATTTTGTAAACTTCAAAAGAAAGTATTTTTTCTTGTTTTTCTTAATTTAGTTAATCTAATTAAAAGGTAATTAAAATACCAAATAAGTAAAATCTATAACTACTAACTTAATTAACCAAACTAACTATATTAATTCAAACAAATTAATGTAAACTAAATTAAACAATACTTAAATTCAATATAATATAAATATCTATACAAACATCTAAACAAATCCTCACTAAATAATGTAATATACTTAGATTGATTTCAAACACAAGAACATAACTTCGCTTCATAATATAGTTATAATCATAATACATGGAATCTTGAAATTATTAAATCCTAATTCATAATAGGTTGATAGCCTTTAGCCAGCCACCAAATTTTCTAAATTCAAAGGAAAAGCCATATTCTTATCATCGTAAAATCTACCCACTGGATAAAACGCAACACCTTAGAAATATGATAGCATTAACACTCAATGAAAATCACGCCTTATCTGAAACAAGTATAAATCAATTTTTTTTGATAAATGAATAAATTATAACACAATCACCCAAAACACCTACTCGAGAAAATCCTTATTGATTAATCCTAGTTACAACTTCTATAAATGTTGTCAATAATTATAGACATAGATTTATAATCGAAATACTACAATACACATTTGCAACTATGCATGCAATATTAATATTCATTAAATGTAATTCGCAAAAACAACTTGTTAAATTCGTAATTGATGTATATGAATAGATCTAAAGTATTAAGTTCATGATTCCTTAATTATAACTACATAGCAATCCAAAGCATATACATGTCTAGACTTTGTTTAGATTGATAAACTACTCGCTCATGCTCGAAAGTAACAACACAATGATATAATAGAAAGACATAATGAATAAATAAATAAATATCTCTTAAATAAATCAAAGCTCCAATGTAGCTTTAGACATCAACTAAACTAATAAAAGACTTAACTGAATATGAGAAATAGATTGAATAGATAGTTATTTTGAAGGTCCCTAGTCCTATTTATACTCCTAATAAGCTATACATATCCTAGATAAACTCAAATTCTTCATATTAATCTAAAAAACCCTTAACCGACCTTAGCTATTTTTCAACAATTCCTAAGTTGTACACGAATCGCTGGGTTAATCACTGGAATTGGCTCTCTACGCTCCACCGATTCAGCTGGCAATTTCTAGTATATTTTTTATTTCATTGAGGATTTGTTGGCACTTTCCTTCTGCTAATTAAGGTGACAATTCCTAGTATAAATGCAAATCACTGGCTAATTGCTGAACTTATTTTCCAATTGACTATTTTTCTTTTCTTCCTCTTTTTCTTCCATTTCTTCATTTTCCTAATTAAATCATAAAATCACCAAAAATAAAGAATACCTAATGTAGTATCATCATTTATATCTAAAATCAATCTAAATTACATTATAAAAATGTCTAATTATTGACTCGTCAAATACTCCCAACTCAGCACTTTGCTGTCCTGAGCAATGGAATACTCTGAATCATATTCTCTTTTCATTCTTTACAAATTGATTTCAATCTTATTCGTCTTAACTTTAAATAATAGAAATCTCAAAATAGATGTGATTTTCAAATGGAAACACATTACCCACAAATAAATGAAAGTTATGATAGAATAGAATTATTTAGACAAAACAAAACATCGCTTAATGATAACTCAACCATCCAATGCAACAACCTTTAAAACTTAAACTTCATTACCAAGGTCAGTACAAAATATAGGTTTTCTCAATCTCCACTGAGAAGCATCAAGTTTTTTATGACTTGTATAAAATCTCAAAACACAAAACAACTAGATTAATCTCAATTATAGAAAATACTTTATTGTAGCACCACAATCAAAATCAATAGGAGTTTCACCAAGATACCAATGAATATATAACTTAAAACATGTTAGATTAAGAAATATCTCATCAAACTCTAGTTTTAAGCACTCGAGCTAAATCTTTTCTTTTGTGTTTAAGAAAATCCTATTGGGGCATGTACTCTAGGTCAATCTACAAACATTGTTTATCTTATAATTTTAGTTAATAAAATTGAGGTTTTCATTTGAGGTTTTATTATAAGTGATTGTATGTTTACCTTATAATAAAATCCATGGGTATTTTTTGAAATACCCTAAATGTCCTTAGTCGATCATTATACTGCGAACTATAATGAATTAAGACTAGTTTGAATCTTTATTGATGGTCATGTGATAATCATGCGTGTAGGGATACGAATCGAGATCATGAGTATTTGTTAGGGAACAAGGTACTGGACCAACCCGTTATGAGAAGACCACATGGATTAAGTCATAGGTGTTACTTATGATAGGTAAATCATTTAGTCTTTCACCTTGAGATTACCATAGACTTCAATATTAGGAGCATGGTAATTTCACACAATCAAATGTTATCTTTAACCAGATGATTATATGGATTGTGATTGGTTACCATGTGAATAATATGTGAAGGTGTATAATTAAAATAGAATTTGTCACTCTCGCATAGAGAGATATCAATGGATCCCTCGATATGATAGATTGATAATGGTCAAGTCCATGTGAATTGATATGATCAATGTCACTTGTATGTTTTCAGTTTACCTAAAAATTGAGACTAGTACAATTGAATATTAACGGTGACTTTCCATGCCTTAGTTTAGTCAAAGGACATCTCACAACAAAAGGATATGATATATGTTATTCATTAGATTGTATCGATTTTGATATTCATGCAACTTGGTAATCATAATGCCTTGTTAGAGACCGCTTATGACTTGTGTACCGAAATGGTTTTGGTTCATTACCAGCGTTGCATGAACCTATTGGGTCTCATACAAAGAATGGTTTTGCACAATTTCAATTGGTCCAGAGTAATGAATTTTATTTGACAAAATTCATGACATAAAAGCCCTTACGATTTGTTACATGATTACTTATTAATAGGGGCGTATCTGTAATTTGCTTAAACTGCTTAAATATAATAGTTGTATTACGAATAAGATTTAAAGTGAGGGCTTATCTACAAATATAAATAAAGGGTGAAACCCTAAAATGAAATAAGATTTTCGTTTTTTGCAAATTTCAAGTTCTCTGGATTTTGGGAGAGAAATAAAAACGTTTTCAATATATCTTGGAGCTAGCACTCCAAATTGTGGTCGTCATTCGTGTATAGATTTTTGATAGAGGACAAGCACTTGAACATCTTGAAAATTGGACGATCAGAGAAGGAAATCATGGAATAAGGTATGATTTACTTTCATAGATCTAGTTTAATATAACTTATTTTCAATATTGTTGGGGTTTCTTCAAAAATTGTTTAGAATTTTCCACTGCGTATGAATCCCAAGAACCCAACAGTGGTATTAGAGCCTTAGGCTTGGTTCTATTAAATGTTTGCATGTTTTATCTGATGTAAATATGATATATGTGTGAAAATATGATCTTGATTTATGTGTATGTATGATGTACATATAGGTTTTGTGATAACTGTTATCAAGAATTGGTTTTAAATCATGTTCTTAATTCATGTATATTGATACATACACATGATTTGAATCAATGATAGTATTCATATTTTGAATATTTTTTGTAACATATGTTTTTAATATTTAACGATGCAAATCTTGTATGTTCATGGTAGAAGTCATGTTTACGTTAATATGATTCTAGTGTTGAATACATATTTCATTTTTGTTCAATAGTTATGTATGTCTTATGATAGAAATTATGATTAGGTTAATATAACTAATTTAATATGATTTTGCTGTTAAATGCACAATTCATATTTTGAAATAGATTTTTATCATATAGTTCATTATGGTGATCCTTAGTGTATTCTTATTAGAAAGGAGATAAACTTGTAATCAGATAAGAATTACGAATCCTATAAGATATGTGAGATATATAAGAAATTCTATTTGGATAAGGATTCAAAGTATCTTAAATCCTAATAGGATAAGGATTCAAAGTATCTTAAATTCTAATTGGATTAGGATAAGATACTAAGTTAAAGGTAAGCCCAAGTTAATTAAAAATGTTTTAATTAATATTTTTTGAAATTAAAATAAGAGGCAGTTTTGGTTATTAGATTGACTAAAATAATGAGAAATTTTAGGTGATTCTCGATTTTCTGAATAGAAATTCGTTGTCATAAAAAAAGGTTGTACCCCCGTCTATTAACTGGCTAGCAAAACCACTACCCATTGATCGATCAGCGAGACCGCCGATAACCGTTTAGTGATTTTTTATGCATTGTAATATATGATATTTTTCTTGTTTAAATTATGATCACTAAAATAAATAAAATCCCTCTTTCAAATTTTAAGTCAAGTGTCATCCATTCTCAAACACTTGTCAAGAATTCGATCACATCAATATGGATCTGCCTCCGTATAGTGTATTGTGTTATCTTGATGAGGCAATTTGAGTAATGGTTACTCTATTATTTGAAATGGTTAGACTTGAAAAAGCTATCAAAACGGTTTTCGGCTTTAGGCACTAGATGAGATAAAACATGCTAAGACATAAGATGTAATCTCATAAAAATAACTAAAAGTTAAATATAATGTAATCTATAATTGTTACCTAGCTAAATAACCTAATTCAAAGTGTCATGCCTTAGTTGTCTTGGAATTAGGTGAAACATGGATTTTGATCCCTTAAATTAACATAGCGTCTTTAGGAGGGTTGTTAATTTAGTGGGAGTCTATTCCTCTATACTAAAATGATATTTTGCATAATATTTTTTGTAGATCTATGGCCTCTTCAAGCCACACTAATCCCTTGTCACTGCGATTCATCCTTGAGAAGGATAAGTTGTCTGGGATAAACTTTCTTGACTGGTTTAGAAACTTGAGAATTGTTCTTAAGCAAAAATGCAAGTTGTATGTCCTGGATAATCCTATTCCTGAAGAACCACCAGCCAATGCTTTAAGAGCCATAAAAGATGCACATACTAAGCATGTCAATGACTCAACTGATGTTGCATGCATTATGTTGGCAACAATGGTTCTTGAACATCAGAAAGACATGGAACATATGGAAGCTTACGACATGGTTATGATGTTGTAGGAAATGTTCCAACAATAGGCTAGGCAATAAAGGTTTGAGATAGTCAAGAACCTTCATTCTTGCAAAATGGCTGAGGGTGCATCAGTTAGTCCTCATGTTCTGAAAATGAAGGGCTACATTGACCATCTTGACAGACTTAGATTTCCTATAAGACAAGAGTTGACTATGGATTTGATCTTGAATTCATTGCCTAATAGTTATTCACTATTTATGATGAACTATAACATGAATAACATGGAGAATCTATCTCAGAGTCGCATTTGATGCTTTAAACTATTGAGCAGAATGTCAAGAAAGCCATTGATAATGTGCTGCTGGTTCTGAAAGAAAAAGCTAAGGCAAGGCTAAAGTTGCTAAGGCTATTGTGACTATCATAAAGCCTATGGAACAAGTCAAGCCTCATGCTGCTTCTACTTCACATTCCTAAAAGGAAAAGGAAAAAGAAGGAAATTGTCATTTCTACCATGCACCTGGGCATTGGTTTAGATATTGCAATCTTTATCTTGAAGATCTAAAGAAAAAAATAGTAGTGCAACTACTGCTTCAAGTATTTACATTATTTAGGTTAACTTGTTTACTAGTGATTCCTGGGTATTGAATATCGGATTTGGATCTCACATTTGTATAAATATGCAAGGTTTCAACAAAAGTAGAAAGCTAAAGAAAGGAGAAGTCATCGTACAAGTTGGAAATGGAACAAAGGTTGTTGCCTTTGCTATAGGATGTTATGAGTTAATTTTACCTAGTGGTCTTGTTTGAGTTTTAAATAATTTTTATTATGTCCTTGCCTTAAACATAAACATTATTTGAATTTCATGTTTGGATTTGGATGGTTTTAATTTCATTATTGCGATTGATAAATGCTTCATTTCTCGTAAAGACGTTTTCAATGCGAATGCTGATTTATGTGATGGTCTTTATATTGTAAACGTGAAAAGTCCACATATACTCTTATTCTTAATGTAAATACAAAGAGATTCAAGTCAAAAGATTTGAGTCAAACCTACCTTTGGTATTATCGTCTTCGTCACATAAATGAGAAATGCATTTCTAAACTCTATAAAGATGGACTTTTAGATTCATTTGATTTAGAATCATATGAAACATGTGTATCTTGTTTAATAGGCAAGATGACAAAGAGTCCAATTACTAGATATAGTGAAAGGGCAAGTGATTTATTAGGTCAAATATATAGTGATGTATGTGGTCCTATAAACATAATGGCTAGAGGTGGTTATCAGTACTTCATTACATTCACTATTGATTTCAACAGATATGGTTACGTGTATCTCATGAAACACAAAGGTGAATCGTTTGAGATGTTTTGAACATTTCAAATTGAAGTGCAAAATCAACTTAGTAAATCTATTAAAGCACTTTAATCAGATCGAGGTGGTGAATATTTGAGCCAAGAGTTTGATGATCATCTTACAAATCGAGGGATTGTCTCACAGTTAACTCCCCTACCAACTCCAGAATTGAATGGTGTTTTTGAGATGAGAAATTGAACTTTATTTGATATGTTTCAATCTATAAGTTCTCATGTAGGTCTTCTATTTCCTTTTGGGGTTATGGCTTAACAACTGTTGTGTTTACACTGAATCGTGTTCTTTCTAAAGTAGTTGATAAAACACCACATGAGTTGTGGTTTGGGAAAAGACCAAGTTTTTATTTCCTTAAGATTTGGGCCTATGAGGTTTTGTATGATGACAAATCTCAAAAAATTATCAGCCAAATAGACCAAGCATGTATTTATTGGTTATCCTAAAGAAACTATAGGGTACTAGTTTTATAATCCCATTAAGAACAAAGTGTTCGTGGCTCGAAATGGGGTCTTTATGGAAAAATAGTTTATTTCAAAAGATAATAATGGGAATAAAGTAAGTCTTGAAGAAGTTCAAGAACCATAAATAAACACTCAACCGCCAGTGGGAGATCAACAAAGTCTTAAACTAGTTGAACCTCCACAGGTATCACAAGGCCCACGTAGGTTTGATAGGGTAAGACATCAGCCTGAGAGATTTGAATTACTTATTACTGATAGTAGTGAGTTGTTGCTTATGAATCAAAATGAACTTACAACTTATCATGAGTCTATGTCTAGCCCTGAGGTAGATAAATGGCTTAGAGCCATGAATCCTGAGATGCAATCCATGTATGATAACTAAGTTTGGAACCTAGTTAATTTACCTAAAGGTGGTAACACCATTGGAAGTAATGAGTTTTCAAGAAGAAAACTAACATGGATGGCAATGTGCACACTTATAAAGCACGACTAGTAGCAAAAGGTTTCAGACAAACTCAAGATGTTAATTATAATGAAATTTTTTCTCATGTAGCCATGCTTTAATCCATTAGAATTCTAATTGCCATAGCCGCATATTATGACTATGAGATATGGCAAATGGATGTCAAAACAGCTTCCCTAAATGGAAATTTACCTTAGAACGTGCATATGATACAACCTAAAGGATTTGTTTATCTTGATAATTCTAGGAAGTTGTGCAAGCTTGAAAAATCCATTTATGGATTAAAGCAAACTTCTCGGAGTTGGAATGTTTATTTTGATAAAGCAATTAAGGAATTTGGTTTCATTAAAAATGAAGATGAGCGTTGTGTATACAAGAAGGTCAGTGGGAGCGTGGTTGTTTTCTTGGTACTTTATGTTGACGATATTTTACTCATTGGAAATGACATCCCAACCTTGAAAGTGTCAAGTCTTGGTTAGGGAAGTGTTTCTAAATGAAGGACTAAGGAGATGCAGCTTACATCCTTGGGATTAAGATTTATAGGGATAGATCTAAAAGGCTGATCAGTCTAAGTTAGAGTGCTTACATAAATAAGGTACTGAATATGTTCGGTGTGCAAGACTCTAAAAGAGGGGCGTTTCCAACATCTCATGGTATAAGTCTCAGCAAGACTTAATGTCCAAAGACTAATGATGAGCAAGAGTGCATGAATACTATTCCATATGCATCAGCTATTGGATCTATCATGTAGGCCATTATATGCACCCGACCTGATGTATCATATGCTTTAAATGCAGTAAGTAGATATCAGTTTGATCCCGCTGAGTGTCACTAGATAGTAGTAAAAAACATTCTTAAGTACTTGAGAAAGACTATAGAAGTGTTCTTGTTCTATAGAAGTTTGGAAGTTTGTAAATTGTTACAAATGCAAGTTTTCAAACTAATATAAATGACTTCACATCACAATATGGATATGTGTTTACTTTAAATGGAGGCGCAGTGAGCTGGAAAAGTTTGAAGCAAGAAACTGTGGTAGATTTTACAGTAGAAGATGAGTATATTGTAGCACCCAATGCAGCTAAGGAGGCAGTTTGGATCAAAAAGTTCATTTATGAACTTGGTGTGGTTCCTAGTATAGCTTACCCCATTTGCTTGTATTGTGACTACAACAAGGTGATAGCACAGGCCAAGGAACCAAGATCACACCATCGATCCAAACATATATTTAGACATTTTCATCTCATTCGAGAAATCATTGAGAGGGGAAACATGAAGATTTGCAGAGTTCCTACAAAAAATCATGTTGCAGATATTTTGACAACGGCTCTTCCACAAGTGAAACATGATGATCATGTTAGGTCATTAGGTATTAGATACATGAGTGATTGGCCCTAGTGTAAGTGGGAGATGTTATGGCATGTGCCCTAGGTCAATCTACAAACATTATTTATCTTATAATTTTAGTTAAAAAAATTGAGGTTTCATTTGTTATTTTATTATTAGTGATTGAATTTTTACCTTATAGTAAGATCAATGGGTATTCGTTGAAATATCCTAAATGTCCCTAGTTGATCATTATACTTGGAACTATAATGAATTAAGACTAGTGTGAATCTTGATTGACGGTCATGTGATGATCATGCGTAAAAGGATACGAATCGAGATCATGAGTACTTAGTACTAGACCAACCCGCTATGAGAACACCACATGGATTAAGTCGTAGGTGTTGTTACTCAAGATAGGTATATCATTTAGTCCTTCGACTTGAGATTACCATAGACCTCAATATTAAGAGCATGGTAATTTGACACAATCAAATGTTGTCTTTAACTGGACTATTATAAAGATTGTGATTGATTACCATGTGAATATTATGTGAAGGTATGTAATTAAGATATAATTTGTCACTCTCTTATGGAGAGATATTTCATTAGATCCCTCGATATGATAGACCGATAATGGCTAAGTCCATATGAATTGATATGATCAATGTCACTTGGATGTTTTCGATTTACCAAAAGATCAAGACTAGTACGATTGAACATTAAGGGTGACTTTCCATACCTTATGTTTAATTAAAAGATATAACACGATAAAAGGATATGATATATGTTATTCATTAGGTTGTATCGATTTTGATATTCATGCTACATGGGTAGTCATATTTTCTTGCTAGAGACCGCTTATGACTTGTGTACCAAAATGATTGTGGTTCATTGCTAATGTCCCATGAACCTATTGGATCGCACATAAAAATGGATTTGTGAAATTCCATTTGGTTAAGAGTAATGAGTTTTATATGATAAAACTCATGACATAAAAGTCCTTTGATTTAACTTATTAATATGGGAAAATGTGTAATTTGCTCAAACGACCTAAATATAATAGTTATAATACAAATAGAATTTTAAGTGAGGGCTTATGTACACATATAAATAGAGGGTAAAACCATAAAACGAAATAAGATTTTTCATTTTTGCAAATTTTGAGATCTTTGGATTTTGGGAGAGAGAGAAAAACATTTTCAATCTCTCTTAGGGCTAGCACTCAAAATTGTGGTCACCGTTCGTGTATGGATTTTTTAATAGAGGATGGGCACTTGAAGCTCTTGAAAATCGAACAATCAGAGAAGCAGATCACGGAAAAATGTATGATTTTCTTTGGTAGATCTAGTTTAATGGAACTTATTTTCGATCCTTGAACTTATTTTTGATCCTGTTGGGGTTTTTCAAAAATTGTTTTGAGTTTTCTCGCTACGTATGAACCCTAAAAACCTAACACATCCATCTTTTTCATCTCTCACTCTTTTCTACTTCATGCTTATTATTTCTTTATCATATATTTTTCTTTTTCTTTTTAGTCCCTGCTCCATTTCCTATGGACATTCTCACATTTTCCTCAATATAGATTCTTGTTCCATTTCCGATGGAATCTATAGGACTCTCTATATATATTTGTAAACTCTTGTTAACACTTCTCACTTTCTAATAAATTTGAAGAAAATATTTTTTTCTAATTTAAAGAATTTTATTGGTTTGAACCTGTTTCTTCTTTTAATTCTTGCATAATAGCTTTCTATATATATTCTATAAAAATATAATCAATTGGTTTTATATCACAAGATTCTTAGAAATATATCTTGTTCATCTTGCACTATTGTTTCAATCTTCTACCCATTCTCATGACTAACATAAGACATTCAATTTAGTGTATACATCAACTAGTAAAGTTAATCAAAGTGGTATAAAAATTGATTCCTTCTATCATAGAATTCATTTGGGTAATAAAAATATCATTTCCATTCAAAATCTATTATATGTTCATTTTCATTATAATTTTTTTCTTAATAAAGTAAAATGAAATTCATACTTACTTGAATATCATATCTTTTTGAACTATGCATTTATTCTTGACTTATCATCTACTTTTCTTTCCTTTCCTTACTTTCTTTGCTATCATTGACATACTTCACCTATAATACCCCCAAGATTATTCCAAACCTTGTCCTCAAAGTTTCAAAATGAAGTCGGGTTTTGAATAAGACAAATATACCATGTGAAGTATAAAGGAATTGATATGATCATAAATTGGAAAAGCAATATAAGTTAATGCAATATAGAATTGTTATCAAACATAGTGCATAAAAATAAGAATAAACATTATTAATGTATCACAAATATATCAAATTACCATTTACAAAACACATAGTATAGCATCACCACAAAGACAAAGTATCACTATTACCAGAGTTACATACAAGACCTCACACAATATCATTCAGAAGAAAAAAAGATAAATAGAATAATGAAATCAACGTTGTTGTCTGGTAGTCGCATCATCATCATCCTCTGTTGGATTAATCCTTTGGGACTGGTAACTCTTAGCAAGGTCACATAGGTAGTAGTCCTGACCTAGCAGTTGTGCAACATTAAGACTACTACTAAATGGTAGCCTCATCTGTGTAGATGGTACCGTAACCACTGTGCCTTATGAACATCTATGACTACTAGACATTGTTTGCTCCATCTTATGAATACTACTTGATAAAGCCCTCAAATTCTCGAACCCCAGTTCTTGCTTTCTCAGAGTTATTACTTGATTGTGCTGAATTGTGCCCAAGAAGGCTAACTATTTCTCTTCCATATATATTCCATCATAGTCCCTAGCAGGTTGCTCCACATTTGGATCATGTCTAGCTTCTGGCATTTCCTCCAAAATTTTCCTCTTGTTATCTCTCATTTTCTTTCTCTATATTATCTCTCTTCTGGCTATCTCAGTCTTCTCTCTTTCATCTTTGGTGTCTTCATAACAATTTAATCGTCTATATCTCTCTATAACTTCATCTGTAATGGTCTTCCCCGGAAGAATATCCATATCAAGCTCTACCTTGTTAACTTGATCAACTCTACAAAAAGTCATGATCATCAAAGGGAAGGATAGTGCGCCATTCTTCTTTGTGGTGATGACACTCTATATCTCGTAGATAATTTTGCCAACATCTAAATATCCTAATCCCATGACAATGTGGTAAAGTAATGCGGCTTTGTATTTCACTATCTCGCAATAATGCAAGCTTAGCTATAACTTCGCGTTGATGAAATAACTCCAAGCTTTAGTTATTTTCCTATAAAATTTGGTGGTTATGTGCTTCAAGTACCCCTAAATAAAAAAAATGAATCCATCGCCATAGATAGCCTCTAACCTCCCCTAATTGTCTCGGTAAAGTAGTGGTACTTAATGGCGTATTCAGGCTTTTAGTACTCATCATTTTGTTTTTGGTGAGATTCTGGTAAACCAACGTGACATCTGAGAATTTTATAAACTTGATTAGGCTGCTAATTAAGTATTTTTGGATTTTTAATTTGAGATTTAGGTATTCGAGGTGGGACCCACGTGTTACGGATCGGAGATCGTTAATTTAATATTATTTTTGTGTGTTGTGTGCCTATTTGATGTATTATACACTATTTCTATGAGAAATAAGGTCAAGAGGAGTGTATAAGCAGCGTTCGTGAGTTTTGGAGCGCATTAGGGAATTTTCTCCAATTTTCAGTAATTTTTTGGTAGTTTTTGGAATTTGGATATAAACTGAAAAGATATTCAGGAAATTAAATAAAATAATTAATAAATTGGTGGTTATCTAGTGACACGTGGGGTCGAGGGTGACACGCATGAGATGTACAATAGTGTGCACGCTCGAGGTTTGTCATTAGCACGCGTGGCGAATTTATAGCAACGAATATATAGGTGTATATATATTTATATATATAATATAGTTTTGTTAGGGCATGTGCCCTAGGTCAATCTACAAACATTGTTTATCTTATAATTTTAGTTAATAAACTAGTGGTTTTATTTGTTGTTTTATTATAAGTGATTGCATGTTTACCTTATAGTAAGATGCATGGGTATTTGTTGAAATATCATAAATGTCCCTAGTCGATCATTATAATGGAAACTATAATGAATTAAGATTAGTGTGAATCTTGATTGATGGTTATTTGATGATCATAAGTATAAGGATACGAATCAAGATCATGAGTACTTATGTTGGAATAAGATACTGGACCGACCCGCTATGAGAACACCACATGGATTAAGTCATATGTGTTACTTATGATAGGTATATCATTTAGTCCTTCAACTTGAGATTACCATAAACTTCAATATTAGGAGCATGATAATTTGACACAATCAAATGTTGTCTTTAACCGGACAATTATAAAGATTGTGATTAGTTACCATGTGGATAATATGTGAAGGTGTGTAATCAAGATTGAATTTTTCACTCTCGTATAGAGAGAGATATCAGTGGATCCCTCGATAAGATAGACTGATAATGGCCAAGTCCATGTGAATTGATATGACCAATGTCTCTTGGATGTTTTTCAGTTTACCTAAAGATTGAGACTAGTATGATTGAACATTAAGAGTGACTTTTCGTGCCTTATGTTTAATCAAAAGATATCGCACGACAAAATGATATGATATACGTCATTGTTTAGGTTGTATCGATGTTGATATTCATGTTACTTGGATAGTCATAATGCCTTGCTAGAGACCGCTTATGACTTGTTTTCCAAAATGATTTTTGGTTCACTGCCAACGTCGCATGAACCTATTGGGTCGCACACAAAGAATGGCTTTGAACAATTTCAATTGGTCCAGAGTAATGAATTTTATATGATAAAACTCATGACATAAAAGTCTTTACAATTTGTTACGTGATAACTTATTAATAAGGGCATATGTATAATTTGCTTAAACTACGTAAATACAATAGTTGTATTACGAATAGGATTTTAAGTGAGGGCTTATCGACACATATAAATGAATGGTGGATCCCTAAAAATGAGATAAGATTTCGTTTTACAATTTTTTGAATTCTCTGGATTTAGGGAGAGAAAGAAAAATCATTTTTCAATATATCTTGAGGCTAGCACTCCAAATTGTGGTCACCGTTCATGTGTGGATTTCTTATAGAGGACGCATACTTGAACGTATTGAAAATCGAACAATAAAAAAGAAATCACGGAATAAGGTATGATTTACTTTCGTAGATTTAGTTGAATGAAACTTATTTTTGATACTGTTGGGGTTTTTCGAAATTTGTTTTGAATTTTCTGCTACGTATGAACCTCAAAAACCCAATAGTGGTATCATAGCATTAGGCTCGGTTCTATTAAACGTTTGCATGTTTTCAATGATGTTTATATGATATATGTGTGAAAACAAAATCTTGATTAATGTATATGCGCTATATATATAGATTCTGTGGTAATTGTTATCAAGAATTAGTTTTAAACCATGTTGTTAATTCATGTATATTGATACATCGCATGATATGATTCAATGATAGTATTCATGTTTAGAATATTTAGATTAACATATATTTTATATTGAGCGATGTGAATTTTGTATGTTCATGGTAGACTTCATGTTTAGGTTAATATGATTCTGATCTTAAACACATATTTCGTTTTGTTCAATAATTATGTATGTCTCCGTGATAGAGATCATGATTAGGTTGATATGATTAATTTTATATGATTCTGATGTTGAATGCATGATTAATATCTCGAAATTGATTTTGACCATATATCTCATTTTAGTAATCCGTTTGTATATTCCTATAAGATAGGAGATAGACTTGTAATTGGATTAGAATTACAAATCCTATAAGATAGGTGAGATATAAAACAAGTCCTAATTGGATTAGGATTTAAAGTATCTTAAATTCTAATTGGATTAGGATACGATATTAAGTTAATGATAGGCCTGAGATAATTAAAAACATTTTAATTAATATTCTTAGAATTAAAATAAGGGACACTTTGGTTGATTGGATTGACTAAAATTATGAAAAAATTTAGGCAATTTTTAATTTTCGCAATTTAAATTTGTTGTCAGCAGGACCGCCGTTAATTGTTCTTAGCGTCTTAAATTCGTACAATAGTCAATATTTGTATGATTTCCTAACTTTTTAGTGATTATTCACGTATTGAAATATATGATATTTATCTTATTTAATTATGATCACTAAAACAAACAAAAATCCCTCTTTCAAATTTTAAGTCAAGTGTCATCCATTCTTAAACACTTGTCAAGGCTTCGATCACATCAATATGGGTCTGCCTTCACAAAGTGTATTATGTTATCTTGGCGAGGCACGTTGAGTAACAGTTACTTTATTGTTTGAAATGGTTAGACTTAATAAAGCTATCAAAACTGTTTTGGGCTATAGGCACTAGATGAGATAAAACATGCTAAGACATAAGATGTCATAATCTTATAAAATAACTAAAAGTTACATATGATGTTATTGGTAATTGGTACCTACCTAAATAACCTAATTCGAAGTGTCATGCCTTAGCTATCTTGGAATTAGGTGAAACATGGATTTTAGTCCGTTAAATTAACATATAATTTTTAAGGAGGGTTGTTAATTTAGTGGAAGTTTATTCCTCGATACTAAAATGAACTTTTTCATAATCTTTGTTGTAGTTCTATGGCCTCTTCAAATCACACTAATCCCTTGTCACTGCGATCCATCCTTGAGAAGGATAAGTTGTCTGGGATAAACTTTCTTGAATAGTTCAGAAACTTGAGAATTGTTCTTAAGCATGAACATAAGTTGTATGTCCTGAATGATCCTATTCCTGAGGAACCACCAGCCAATGCCTTAAGATCCGTGAAGGATGCACATACTAAGCATGTCAACGACTTAACTGATGTTGCATGCATTATGTTGGCAACCATTGTTCCTGAACTTCAGAAGGACATGGAACACATGGAAGCTTACGACATGGCTACGAAGCTGAAGGAAATGTTCCAATATCAGGCTAGGGAAGAAAGGTTCAAGACAATCATGAACCTTCATTCTTGCAAAATGGCTGAGGGTGCGTCAGTTAGTCCTCATGTTATGATAATAAATGGTTATATTGACCATCTTGACATACTTGGATTTCTCAAAAACCAAGAGTTGGCTACGGATTTGATCTTGAATTCATTACCTAATAGTTATTCACAATTTGTGATGAACTATAACATGAATAACATGGAGAAGTCTATCTCAGAGTTGCATTTAATGCTTAAAACTACTGAGCAGAATGTCAAGAAACCCATTGTTAGTGTGTTGATGGTTCAAAAAGGAAAGGCTTTGAAGAAAAAGGGCAAAGGCAAGGTTAAAGTTACCAAGGCTTTTGTGACTATCACAAAGCCTATGGAACAAGTCAAACCCCATGCTTCTTCTACTTCACAGTCCCATAAGGAAAAGGAAAAAGAAGGAAATTGTCACTTCTTCCATGCACCTGAACATTGGTTCAGAAATTGCAAGCTCTATCTTGAAGATCTAAAGAAAAAGAAGAGTAGTGCGACTACTGCTTCAGGTATTTATGTTATTGAAGTCAACTTGTCTACTAGTGATTCATGGGTATTGGATACTGGATATGGATCTCACATTGTATTAATTTGCAGGGTCTCACCAAAAGTAGAAAGCTAAAGAAAGGAGAAGTCATCCTACGAGTTGGAAATGGAGCAAAGGTTATTGCGTTGGCTGTAGGATGCTGAGTTAATTTTACCTAGTGGACTTTTTTTAGTTTTAAATAATTGTTATTATGTCCCTGCCTTGAGCATAAACATCATTTTAGTTTCATGTTTGGATTTGGATGGTTTTAATTTCATTATTGCGAATAATGAATGCTCCATTTCTTGTAAAAACATTTTCTATGTGAATGCTAATTTGTGTAAGGGTCTTTATATTTTAAACATGAAAAGGTCCACATATACTCCCGTTCTTAACGTAAATACAAAGATATTCAAGTCAAATGATTTGAATCAAACCTACCTTTGGCATTATCGCCTTGGCCACATTATTGAGAAATGCATTTCTAAACTCTATAAAGATGGACTTTTAGATTCATTTGATTTTGAATTATATGAAACATGTGTATCTTATTTACTAGGCAAGATGACAAAGAGTCCTTTTACTGAACACAGTGAAAGGGCAAGTGATTTATCGGGTCTAATACATACTGATGTATACAGTCCTATAAACACAATGGCTAGAGGTGGTTATCTGTACTTCATTACATTCATTGATGATTTCGGTAGATATGGTTATGTATATCTCATGAAGCACAAAGGTGAATCGTTTGAGATGTTTTGAACATTTCAGAATGAAGTGCAAAAATAACTTAGTAAAACTATTAAAGCACTTCGATCAGATTGAGGTGGTGAATATTTGAGCCAAGAGTTTGATGATCCTCTTAGAAACTGTGGGATTGTCTCACAGTTAACTCCCCCAGCAACTCCTCAATGGAATGGTGTTTCTGAGAGGAGAAATCGGACTTTATTGGATATGTTTCAATCTATGATGAGTCATGCATATCTTCCTATTTCCTTTTGGGGTTATGCCTTAGAAACTGTTACGTTTACACTAAATCGTATTCCTTCTAAAGCGGTTGATAAAACACCACATGAGATGTAGTTTGGGAAAAGACTGAGTTTGTCTTTCCTTAAGATTTGGGGCTGTGAGGTTTTCCAACGACGACAAATCTCAAAAAAGTTATCAGCCAAACTATTAAAGCACTTCGATCAGATTGAGGTGGTGAATATTTGAGCCAAGAGTTTGATGATCATCTTAGAAACTGTGGGATTGTCTCACAGTTAACTCCCCCAGCAACTCCACAATGGAATGGTGTTTTTGAGAGGAGAAATCGGACTTTATTGGATATGTTTCGATCTATGATGAGTCATGCATATATTCCTATTTCCTTTTGGGGTTATGCCTTAGAAACTGTTACGTTTACACTAAATCGTATGCCTTCTAAAGCGGTTGATAAAACACCACACGAGATGTAGTTAGGGAAAAGACTAAGTTTGTCTTTCCTTAAGATTTGGGGCTGTGAGGTTTTCCAACGACGACAAATCTCAAAAAAATTATCAGCCAAATCTACCAAGTGTGTATTTATTAGTTATCCTAAAGAAACTAAAGGATACTACTTTTATTATCCCGTTGAGAACAAAGTGTTTGTTTCTCGGAATGGTGTCTTTATGGAAAAAGAGTTTATTTCAAAAGACAACAGTGGGAATAAAGTAAGTCTTGAAGAAATTCAAGAACCACAAATAAACACTCAACCGCCAGTGGGAGATCAACTAAGTCTTGAACTAATAGATCCTCCACAGGTATCACAAGGCCTTCGTAGGTCTGATAATATAAGACATCAGCCTGAGATATTTTGATTTCTTATTACTGATAGTAGTGAGGTATTGCTTATGGATCAAAATGAACCTACTACTTATCAGGAGGCTATTTCTAGCCCCGAGGCAGATAAATGGCTTAGTGCCATGAATTCTGAGATGCAATCCATGTATGATAACCAAGTTTGGAACTTAGTTGATTTACCCGAAGATGGTAAGACCATTAGATGTAAATGGGTTTTCAAGAAGAAAACTGACATGGATAGGAATGAGCATACTTATAAAGCACGGCTAGTAGCAAAATGTTTCAAACAGACTCAAGGTGTTGGTTATGATGAAGCTTTTTCTCCTGTTGCCATGCTTAAATCCATTAGATTTATAATTTCCATAACCGCATATTATGACTATGAGATATGGCAAATGGATGTCAAAATAGCTTTTCTAAATGGAAAGTTACTCGAGGACTTGCATAAGATACAACTTGAAGGGTTTGTTCATCCTGAGACTTCTAGGAAGGTGTGCAAGCTTCAAAGATCTATTTATGGATTAAAGCAAGCTTTTCAGAGTTGGAATCTTCGTTTTGATGGAACAATTAAGGAATTTGGTTTCATTAAAAATGAATATGAGCATTGTGTATACAAGAAGGTCAGTGGGAATAAGGTTGTTTTCCTAGTGATATATGTTGATGATATATTACTCATTGGAAATGATATCCCAACCTTGCAGAGTATCAAGTCTTTGTTAGGGAAGTGTTTCTCAATGAAGGACTTAGGAGATGCAGCCTACATCTTTGGTATTAAGGTCTATAGGGATAAATCTAAAAGGGTGATCGGTCTAAGTATGAGTGCTTATATTGATAAGGTAATAATAGGTTCAATATGTAAGACTCTAAAAGAGGGTTATTGCCAATGTCTCATGGTATAAATCTCAGCAAGACTCAATGCCCGAAGACTAATGATGAGCGAGAGCGCATGAATACGATTCCATATCGATCAACTATTGGATTTATCATGTATGCCATGTTATGCACTTGACCTGATGTATCATATGCTTTGAGTGCAACAAGCAGATATCAGTCTGATCTCGATGAGAGTCATTGGATAGCAGTAATGAACATTCTTAATTACTTGAGAAGGACTAAAGAAGTGTTCTTAGTCTATGGAGGTTTAGAAGATGAGCTTGTTGTAAGAGGTTACACAAATGCAAGTTTTCAAACCAATATAGATGACTTCAGGTTGTAGTCTGGATAGGTGTTTCCTTTGAATGGAGGCGTAGTGAGCTGGAAAGTTTCGAAGCAAGAAAATGTAGCATATTCTACAACAGAAGCTGAATATATTGCAGCGTCCGATGCAGCTAAGAAGGCAGTTTGGATCAAAAAGTTCATTTTAGAACTTGGTGTGGTTCCGAGTATAGCTAACCCCATTTGCTTGTATTGTGACAAAAACGGGGTGATAGCAAAGGCCAAGGAACCAATATCACACCACCAATCCAAACATATACTTAGACGTTTTCATCTCATTCGAGAAATCATTGAGATGGGAGACGTGAAGATTTGCAGAGTTCCTACAGAAGGCAATGTTGCAGATCATTTGACGAAGACTCTTCCACAAGCGAAACATGATGGTCATGTTAGGTCATTTTGTTTTAGATACATGAATGATTGGCCCTAGTGCAAGTGGGAGATGTTAGGGCATGTGCTTTAGGTCAATCTACAAACATTGTTTATCTTATAATTTTAGTTAATAAAGTAGAGGTTTTATTTGTTGTTTTATTATAAGTGATTGCATGTTTACCTTATAGTAAGATCCATGGGTATTTGTTGAAATATCTTAAATGTCCCTAGTCGGTCATTATACTGGGAACTATAATGAATTAAGACTAGTGTGAATCTTGATTGATGGTCATGTGATTATAATGCGTATAAGGAACGAATCAAGATCATGAGTACTTATTATGGAATATGATACTGGACCGACCCGCTATGAGAACACCAAATGGATTAAGTAATAGGTGTTACTCATAATAGGTATATCATTTAGTCATTAGACTTGAGATTATCATAGACTTCAATATTAGGAGCATGATAATTTGACACGATCAAATATTTTCTTTAACCGGACAATTATAAAGACTGTGATTGGTTACCGTGTGAATAATATGTAAAGTTTTGTAATGAAGATATAATTTGTCACTCTCATATAGAGAGAGATATCAGTGGATCCCTCGATAAGATAGACTGATAATGACCAAGTCCATGTGAATTGATATGATCAATGTCACTTGGATGTTTTTTAGTTTACCTAAAGATCGAGACTAGTACGATTGAACATTAAGGGTGACTTTTCCATGCCTTATGTTTAATCAAAGGATATCGCACGACAAAAGGATATGTATACGTTATTAATTAGGTTGTATTGATGTTCATATTCATGCTACTTGGGTAGTAATAATGCCTTGCTGGAGAAGGCTTATGACTTGTGTTCCAAAATGATTTTTGGTTCACTGCCAACATCGCATGAACCTATTGGGTCGCACACAGAGAATGGCTTTGCACAATTTCAATTGGTCCAGAGTAATGAATTTTATATGATAAAATTCATGACATAAAAGCCATTACAATTTGTAATATGATAACTTATTAATAGGGGCATATGTGTAATTTGCTTAAACTACGTAAATATAATAGTTGTATTACGAATAGGATTTTAAGTGAGGGCTTATCGACACATATAAATGAATGGTGGATCCCTAAAAATGAGATAAGATTTCGTTTTATAATTTTTTGAATTCTCTGGATTTAGGGAGAGAAAGAAAAATCGTTTTGCAATCTCTCTTGAGGCTAGCACTCCAAATTGTGGTCACCGTTCATTTGTGGATTTCTGATAGAGGACACGCACTTAAACGTCTTAAAAATTGAACAATCAAAATGAAATCACGGAATAAGGTATGATTTACTTTCATAGATTTAGTTTAATGGAACTTATTTTTTATCCTGTTGGGATTTTTCTAAATTTGTTTTGAATTTTTCGCTGCGTATGAACCCCTAAAACCCAACAAGTTTATATATATAAATATATAAATCAATTTTATAGCTTAAATTAAATAAAAATATACATTGGTTACGCCTTGAGATATGCGTAGCATGAGTGTCGACGAGTTGAAATAGTTGGATGACTCGATTTTTGTCGGTGAGGTGTTACATGCCTCTAGATGCGCACTGTCCAATATCGAGGAAAACAAAATATAAAATAAATGAATTATTAGATTTGCCTTGAGACTCGTGCGATGCAAATTTTGAGGAAATCCTACTATATATCCTCAAACCACCACCGCCTCATCAGTTTTGATTTGAGCCAAAGATTGACCTTGGTATATTTGATACGTATCTCGAGGAAAATCAAACTTATATTATGGAAAGATTCGCGTGATATGAATTTCGAGAAAATCTAATACATATATGCGTTGCAGACAACAGTAGCTTCTTCCACATTTTTCATTTGAACTAGTGATGTGAAGAAAAAATTCGAAAGTGAGAGAGAGGTTGTGGGTTATTATGTTGTTGTTGATCATTGTCGTTAACTGAGGTTGTTGTTGTTGTACGTTGATGTGGAGAGGGGGCAGTTTGTTCGAGGTTGGAGATGGCAGGGGTGCCATCTTCCCTGCCAAGAGAGCCTTGGGGTTGGGGCCAAACCCAACCCCAATGATCAACAATGAAAATGGAAAAAGAAAAATATATATTTCTTCTTTGTTGAAACAGAGAATTGTGAGGGAGGAAGGGGACGACCCCTGCCCCTTATTTAAATATATATATGGTTTTAAAAATAGGAAATAATTAACTAAAATCCCTGGAAATTAAGGAAATTATGGAAAATGGGGGTTTTTGGATAAATTAATGGAAAATGGAGGTTTTTATGAAAAATGAGGATTTAAAATTTTCTCGAGGATATATAGCGGGGTTTTTCCATGTAAAGCGTGCTGTAATATCCGAAAATGTCTGAATTTGAAAAAATATTTTAAAGCCTAGTCAAGGGTAATTTTCGAGTCTGAATCACAATTTGGACTCGAAATTGGAATTTGAACATCCGATGAGATGATTTGGTGAGATTTCAAGGTTTTCGAGTCGTTAGAACACCAATAATATAAAAAATTGAAAAAAATATATTTAAGCCTAGAAAACGTAATTTTCGATGCCGTACAATAATTTTAAGTCAAAAAAATGAAGTTCGGGCATCAAAGAATTTATTTTGGAAGAATTTAAGGGGTTTCGGGACATGATTGGGTCAATTAAATTGGAAGTAGTTGGAAAAAAATGGTGAAATTATTGTGGAGGCTTATAAGACATTAATGAATTGAAGGACCACGATTGGAGCCTCGTGTTGACTAGTTTACGACTCGGAGTGCTAAGGAGTTGCTATATCGCGTTTGTAATGTTAAGTAAATCCTATAGTAACCTTTACATTGTATAATTATAATTTCATATAAATTGCATTGATTCTTGATATTGCATTTTTTATGTACATGCATACAAGGTTTGGGAGGATAAGGCATTATGAGTCTCCTTATAGTGTAGACTATACCGTAGTTATAGAACATTATATTATGCTAGAGGGGTTGGAGTCACTGATACTTTGCATCATGTGGTTATCATGATATCACATTGAACCCGATCATACTCCTAGACTCTAGAGGAACGAGACTCATTTGGTTATTCTCCCCACGCACGAGTCCTTATTATTGTTTACTTACCACTTTTGGAGAACGTTATCTGATTGTGGTTGGATAACAAAAAGGGGATGGATTAACGATTGTATTTAATTTCCTTGATTATATTCTTCATTTAATCTCTTGGATTATTATGCATTTGATTATTACAGGTGTACTGAATAATGTGGGATTTACTTATCTGACATTATCAAATTTTTATAACTGGATAATGATAAGTTCTAGTGGCGACAAGGGAAAGGGAACGCTTTCCAACTATATGTGACTTGCTTAGATCTTTTCTCTCTATATGTTTCATTTTAGATTATATTATATTATATAAATGAGTTTATGGGTTTGAGTTTGATTAGAATCTTTTTGAAATGGCTATAACATGTTTAAGATAAACCGAAATAATTTTGGAATTAAGGTAATGCTAGTTTTAAAACTTTGATATTTTAAATAAAGTGGGAATGAATATATAATTGAGATGATGCAATATATATTGTTATGAGTGGATTGTGAGTCCTTCAACATTTTCACAAAAGTTGAGTAGGTTTTATTAAAGATTTTTGAAGGCCGGGATTTTTGGACTAGGCATGGAAATAGAGGAGGTGCTGGCGAAAAATTTGTACGAAATTTCAAGGATTATTAAATTCATTAAACGAACTTTGAGGTTTAAGACTCATTCAGAATTTGTAATAGTTGATAATATTTAACATTTGATGATCACAAGATCTCATTCTTAATTGTTTATAGGGTTGAAAGGTTAAGGCGACTAGATTGTCAATTGAGTTAAGATAATCTAGGCCGGTCAGTTGCCCTAATTAGGTTGGGTTTAACAACTAAAATACCAGTTTATTCTTGCACCGCAATAATCCACTGTCCTTCCTCGAACTCGTGAATCGATCGTACTCAAGAGTCCATATCCATTTGCATAAAACTCTTACACCAAAATATCACATATTCTCTCACTAGGAACATCTTCTAGGTCTAAGTGGTTATAGTCCCTAGTCAACAATCCCCAGTTCCTGGCCTCAATGATATCTAGGATCCTAGGCTTGTATTACAACTCATTTTTACATTGAATCTCCTCTTTGGGATCAACTTCATATCCTTCACTAAATCATTTTTAAATTTTTCATAGGCCTTCTCATTGAAAAATTTCTCCTCCCTAAGTACACAATTTTTCCCCCCCGTCGGTATCTCCTTTTCTAATTCTTCCACTCCCGCCTCTTCTACAAAATCATTTTTGGTATTGTAGCTTATCCATTGTTGTTGTATTAATAACATATACTTCAGCTTCATGACGATTTAATTCTAATGATTCATCATCATTAGTTTGTTCATTATTAAATTTATATGAATTATTAAAGATATCTTCATCATTGAAATGAAAAGTGACAAGCTTGTTTTCCAATTCCATAGACATTGCTCCTTTAAAGATACCTAACTTTATCTAAACTATTTTAAGAAATGGTTTTCCTAAAAGTACGAGCGGAGATTAAAATGATACCGAGTTTCCCATTTCTATGACATAGAAATCAGCTATAAATACTACTGACATATAAATCAACTATAAATACTAAGCCATTTACTTTTACTAAGACATCTTCAAGTAAAACGATAAGGTTTAATAATTGTGTTATCAGCTAAGTTAATATTAATAATGTATTATTCAATGAAACTATTTTCAAAGACTCATATAGTTTAAGTTACATCAAATTAATTGATGCCCTAAGATCACACATAGCGAAATCTATTAAAGAAGTCCATATTGTAATAGGAATCCCAAACATTTCTGGATCGAAACATTTCTCATGTATTTTTTTATTAAAGCAGATACTTTTTGTCTTAAATTTTCTTTAGTATCTTCTAAAACTTTATATTTTGATTCAGAGAATTCTTATAAAACCTCGTCATAATTAGAAAATTGCATAACTGAATCCATCAATGGTTTATTGATTTCTATTTTCCTAAATGCTTCAAGTATGTATTCATTGTTTTTTTCCTCCCTAGCATCAGCTCATCATTGTGGAATAGTAGAATATGAACACATAACTTCATTCAAGTTATCAAAAATCTTATCATTTTTTTCCTTTTCAATTATTTCAGACTTTTGTAAAGATTTTTCATATGCTTCAACTCAGCCTAAATACTATGAGTATAGCCTTCCCGGAAAAGGTGTATATTTCAATTGTTTAGCCATTCATTCTCTATTAGGAATGACATTAGCCATCATTTCTTTTTCATCTTCTACAATAGTTTTACGTCATTTCTTTTTATTACTATATTTAAGTATCTTTCCATTTATAGATTTGTCTTTCTTATTGCTGAATAAAACATTAACTTATGCTTGATTAGTAGGAGTAACAATAGCTTGAGTAGGTGCTTTAGCTTGATTACTCTGTTGAGTACTTAACCTATTTATTTGCAAATTCATTTGACTTAATTGATTTTTCAGTTCATTAATAATAGTACAACTCTCAATCTAATTTTGGGAAATATGTGTAAGTTTTGATTACTTTGGTTCATTAAATTATGCAAGATTTGCTCTAAATTTGGATTAGATGGTTGAGAATTTTTTTGAGGTTGCTGATTAGTTGCAGATTACATTTGAGCTCTTGATCTATGAGTATTATGATTTTGATTTTAAGGACCATAACTATGATTTGGATTTGGTCTTCCGGGATAATAAGTATTATTATTATTATCTTGATTTCTTAGGGGACTAAAAAATTGGTTCATTATTGCATTAACATCTTTAGTATTTTATCATATAGTGTACGACACGCACCCGTAGGATGTGTAACCTCATTACAGAATCCACAAGCTTTAGCTTGACTAGATGTATCATTAATTAACAACTTAACCATTTTAGATAATTCATCAATTTTATCATCAGAAGCATTATTTTTTTTATTATCAATTTCATAAAGTTTCTTTCTTGAGGATTCAACTTTTTCACCGTATTGCTTAGATTGTTTTGCCTTTTTATTAATTACTTCTTTCGCCAAAGTAAGTATTGTTTCAAATAAAGATCCACCACATACTGTGTCTAATAACCTTTATTCAAAGTAATTGAGTCCTTCGTAAAAATATTCTAATAAAGCTCTTTGAGTATATCCATGTCATGGACAAGAAGAAAATAATCTTTGGAATCTACCCCAAAATTCATTAAAGTTTTCATAATCTTTCATCTTTGTAACTATGATTTGCTTTCTATAAGAACTAATGTTTCTATCAGGCATATATTCATCTAGGAAAACTACTAACATTTGAGTCCATGTAGTTATTAAATCTTATTGGAGATACAACAACCAATCTTGTACTTGATCTTTCAATGCAAAAGGAAAAACCTTAAGTTTAACTTGTTATAAGGTGCCTTCTTCTAGTTTCATCCCATTAACTTTATGTTGATACTCCCTTATGAATTTACGCTGGTCTTCAGTGTCTTTACCTTAAAAGTTAGGTAAGGCACTAATACATCCAAATCTAAGTTCAAATTTAGGAAATACATCATGGTATGCTATGCACATAGGCTCATATGCTGCAACATTTTGATTTGCTTGTCTAAAAGTGTGTTTTCTATTATTGTTGATAACTCTATTATCGTTATTATTATTAAAGACATTGTCATTAATATCATTATTGCCATCCTCCATCCTATTGGCAAAATTTTCCCTAAGTTGTTGTTGCCTTAAACTCCAATTAAAATATTTATTTATTTCAGGATCAAACAGATGTAAAGATCCTGCAGAATTAACACGATGAAGAGTGTAGACCATACAATGTCTAAAATCTTAAGAAATCATTTAAAAATCCCCAACAACTACGCTAAAAATAGACACGTGTCGAGCGTGCGCAGTAGTTTCACGTATTTTCTTATTATTTGTAGCAGTGGTAAATGTGATATCATCTACACAAGGATTTTGAAACTTCTAAGGAAAGTTTTTTCTTTTTTCTTCTTAATTTTGTTAATCTAATTAAATGAGAATTAAAATACCAAATAACTAAATCTATAACTACTAACTTAATTAACCAAAGTAACTAAACAAATTCAAAGAATTTAATGTAAACTAAATTAGAAAATATTCGAATTCAATATAATATAAATATCTAAACAAACATCTAAATAAACCCCCACTAAACAAAGTAATATACTTGGATTGCTTTCAAACACTAGAACATAACATCACTTCATAATATAGTTATAATCATAATAAGTAGAATCTTAGAATCATTAAATCATAATTCATAATAGGTCGATAGCCTTTAGCCAGCCACATATTTTTCTAAATTCAATAGAAAATCCATATTCTTATCATTATAAATCTACCAATTGGATAAAACGCAACACCATAGAAATACGATAGTATTAACAATCAATGAAAATCATGCATAATCTAAATCAAATATAAATCAGAATATGTCGATAAATAAATAACTTAGAACACAATCACCCAGAATATCCACTCAGGAAAAACCCTATAGATTAATCCTAATTACTACATCTATAATTGTTGTCAATAATTGTATACATAGATTCAGATTCAAAATACCACAATATAGATTTGCAACTATGCATGTAATATTAATCTTTATTAGTTGTAATACGTAAAAACAACTTGTTAAAACCGTGATTGATGTGTATGAATTGATCTAAAGCATTAAGTTCATGATTCATTGATTATAACTACATAGCAATCCAAAGTATATATATGTCTAGAGTCTTTTTAGATTGATAAACTACTCACTCATGCTGGAAATAAATAACACAATGATATAATAGAAATACATAATGAATAAATACATAAAACCTCTTAAATAAATCAAAGTTTCAATGTAGCTTTAAACATAAACTAAAACTAATAAAAAACTTATTGAATATGATAAATAGGTTGGAGAGAGAGTTATTTTGATGCTATCTAGTCCTATTTACAGTCTCCTAAGTTATATATATCATACTCAAATTCATGATATTAATCTAAAAAACCTATAACCGACCTCAGTGATTTGTCAGCGATTCTTAAGTTATACACAAATTGTGGGGTCAATCATTAAAATTTGTTTTCTATTCTCCACTGATTCAGCTAGCGATTTCTAGTATATATTTTCCAATTCGTAGAGTATTCACTGACACTTTTCTTCTGTTGATTTAGGTGGCGATTTGTAACGGCCCTTTCTCAAATTAGGGCACCGCCCGGCCTAATCCTGTAATTAAGCCCTAAAATAACCTAATTAGTCATCCTTTTTCCAAATCCTTTCCAACACTAATTTTTTTTTCCAAATAAGCATTCCTTATCTTATGTCAATTAATAAATTAGAGTTAATTAAAATTTTAAAACTTAAAGTTTATTCAGCAGAAGTCTTAACAAATTAGCGGAAGCTTTAAACGTAATACCTAATAATGTGGAAAACTAGGAAATAAAGTTCATATGCATATGTATATATGTATATAACAAACAGGCGATGATATATCATCATGTATCTGGTCATGGTGCTATCTCTCAACCCATAATATGTACAACCCCAATCAATGAAACTAATTATTGCAATTGCTCAAGATATACTTTTTTAGGTTCCAGGGTCTATTTCTTAGTTTAAGATCCCTCTTAGTAACTGCAATCAAAGAATTAGTAGATATGTTCTACCCAAAATGGGAATGGGCTGGGCTTACGAACTTATAATCATGGATTCGACTTGATCATCAGATTATAAGTTCAGAGTATATAAAAGACATATAAAAGTCATTCAACAAAGTCAAAAACCTATAAAATCTATTGTAGCATCACTCCACTGGCTTAAATGTAGTCATTGATATACTTTTTGCATGGTCTTCTACTCGTTAGATCTGCATCCACCGTCATAAAAAGGACGGTGAGTATAGGAAAGTAGAAAGTAACACCGAGAGACATTTTTTCACATTTCAAAATATACAACAAGAATCTAAAAGCATAATAGTAGTAACTATGCTGAAAACAAAGTCATGCTAAGACATTCTTTAGATAGTAAATATGAAACAGACATATGGCTAAGTAGTAATGATCTAGGGCCAGTCGACTGTGAGTTCTATCACAAATGCCTTTATTCCACTATCTTAGGATGGAGCTGAGCTCTACATCTCTATTGAAGGTTGGAGCTGAGCTCTATGCCTCCATAATCGTTCACAAATGCCAGTCACCTGTGATGTATACTGTCAACGACCCCGACTCCCAAACTCCGTGTGCTGCACAAGCTAGTGGTGAGATCCTGACATCCTTGAAAGTCTAGTGACCCCTGAGTGTCGCACCCATCTCTATCATCTCTTGGTCCTAGATAGAAGAACTACTTTCATATTGCAAGGAATGACACGATTTTAGAATCCAACAATAAGATTGCATATCTAATGCATAGAGGAAATGAAACTTATAATAACGTACACCACTACCTAATAGAATGCTATTTCATTTAATTAAATATCCCAACAATCAAGAATAGCACATGATATAGAGTCAATGAAAGCATTAACTAGCAACCAAAGCCATGATAGCAAACTCACATAATTAGATGAATCAACAATTCATGTCTTGTAGAGTAAAAAAGGCAAATAAGTGCAACTAACTGGAAGTAAATAATAAAATAGGATTGAAATGAAAGTAAATATCTTAATCGCGTACTTGAACCCCGAGACTCTTCTCTAGATTCCTAGTATCATTTCATATGTTTAGAATGTGTTTAAAACTTTAATTAGGGGTGTTAGAATTGTTTAAAGTGTTTGAGGTAAAGTTAGAAATTGCTGATTTTGTGTTGTAAGAGCTCCTAGCGCGCTGGGTAACAGATCTAGTGCTAGTGCCCTCATTAGCGTGCTACCCAGTTTCTTTGGAGCATTATACACAGGTAGCGTGCTAGCTGATCATTCTTAGCTCGCTATAGGCAAGAAAACTCTGAATTCCGCACTTTGAATTTAGAGTTTTCTTCATATATGGCTAACACCAACACTTTGAACCATCTGTTTTAACTTACCTAAAAATCCAAAACAACCACCATAATGACTACAACTGATATTTATCATCAAATTTATCAAATTCAACTAAATTAATGATGTTTGTAGATTACCTAGTTGATAAACACTAACAACTCGATCAACTCATACATCTTTATCACCAAATCCACTACCTTATTGATATTATTCTCTAACTTTTCTTCTTTTGCAACTTCCTTAGCTTCTAAGTTTTGAAAATGAAATGGTTTGATTGATCTTATCCAATCTTATATATTATGATAAGTTTGATTAATGGCCATTGGTCTCCATGTACACACGTATCTTAAGAATAATCTAATGGCTTACACTTTGCCACAATTCCATTAACTCTCCATTAACTCTCTCTAACTAACACCAATTTGAAACTCAATTTGTCTTTTGATGTGCCAACACGTATCTCAAGAATCATTAAATGACTATTGTTTTAAACTGCTAACTTAGGTACATTTAATATAAAATCAACCATAACCACATTAATACTACTATTTATGCTACACTAAGCCTAAATAAACTTACCACATCACTCTTTACCTCGGTCACATGTCTACACACATCTCGAGGTGCGTCCTCACTCAAGTCTCAACACTTAAACACTGATTGGAGTGGTTTAGTAGTCTACACATATATAATACACTAGGCATACATCAGAACAAATATAATATATGCATCGGCCATATCGCCTCAGTTAGTGCATATATCTCGATCCAGGTCTTACGTCGTGGGTCACTGATCCTGATTAAGGGAATAAACTGGGAGTTCAAAATTTTTGTTGTGACAACTCTTATTGACTAATGGAAATTTCATTCTCGAAATTAAACTTCAGTTAAAGTTATAACTGACTCGAAAATGTACAGAAACCTATTTCGCATATAATTTTATCTTTACTAAGTGAGTTCCTAGTCACCATGGAACTAGCACTTGACTAACACCTTCGGGATAGACTTGCTTCTCAGCTGTTGTACCGTTCAATTTAGGATTTGTACTGGCTGCTCCTCATAAGATACATCCTTACTCAGGTCAAGCTGACTCAAGTCAACTATAGGTCTCACACTTGCCTTCAACTTAGCTAGTCAAAGTATAGAAATATGGAAAACTAGATGAATCCCTGACATCTCTATAGGTAACTCAAACTCATATGCAACCTTCCAAATCCATCTTTTGATCTTGAAATACCCGATGAATCTTGGTGCCAACTTGCATTTCAGACCAAATATGGTGAGGCATTTTCGATGAGAAACCATTAAATAGACAAAGGCTCACTCGGTGTACCTGAGATCGCTACGATACATATTTGCGTACTTCTTCTACTTCTCTTGGGCCCCTTTAAGCCTCTGGCGAATCTTTCATACCTTCTTCGTGAAATCAACAAAAAATTCAGGCCCTACTAAATCCCGGTCCTCTGGCTTAGCCTAACAAGATGGCGAGCGACACGGTCTACCAAATAAAGCCTCAAATGGCGCCATCTCAATGCTAGCATGATAATTGTTATTGTATGAAAACTCACACAATGGTAGGTACTCTTCCCATGATCTATTAAACTAAGTACACAAGTGCTGAGCATATCCTCGAAAGTTTGAATCAACCTCTCAGTCTGCCCATCAATTTGAGGGCGAAAAGTTATGTTGAATTATAGGCGCGTACCATACTGTTCCTGCATACTCTGCCATATCCTAGATGTATACATAGCATCTATAGCTGATGTGATAGTCAATGGTACCCCAAACATCCTAATAATCTCCCTCTCAAACAATATTCTCAACTGGTCAAATGTGTAGTGAGCTACAATTGGTAAGAAATGGGTAGATTTCATCAATCTATTCAAAATCAGCCAGATCTAATCATGTCGTCTGGCGGTCCTTGGCAATCCCTTAACAATGTCCATGCCTATGCCCTCCCATTTCCATCATGGAATGAGAAGCGACTATAATAATCCTTCTGGTCTACGATGCTCAGCCTTCACCTGCTGACAAATCCTACAGTTCATAATGAACTCTGATATGTCCGATTTCATCCCTAGTCACCAAAAATGTCTCCTCATGTCATGGTACATCTTGGTATTTTATGGATAAATAGTGAACTGAGAACGGTGTGAATCTTGAAGAATCTAATCTCTTATCTCTGCCATTCACGGTATCTACAATATGCCTCTAAATCTCACATATTGATTCGTCGTCTCTATCCAATTAGTACAATTAGTACTATAGGCTAACTAACTAAAACTCGGGTATAGAATGTCAGCTCTCTGACCCTCTGACACTCTTTGTGTAGACACTGTCTGAAGCCTAACCTCATATGTGCTCAAATCATAACCCAAGTGTCGGTAGGAACATTTAACTGACTCATCATCGCTGCTGCCTTGAGTAATCCATACTCATGCATCAAATGGCATGCAACAACCTCGGCATCTCCAGTAGGTATCGTACTCACTGCATCAGCAACTACGTTAGCTTTTCCTAAATAATACCTAGATAAAAATTGTATTCCTTCAGAAACTCCAACCATCTACGTTGTCTCATATTCAACTCTTTCTATGTGAGAGATATTTTAGACTCTTATAATCAACTTAAAGTGTGAATCTTTTTCCATATAGATGATGTCTCCATATATTTAGAGCAAATACCACCGTTGCCAACTTTATGTCATGAGTGGGATAATTCTTCTCATGTATATTTAGATGTCTGGATACATAAGCCACCGTGCCTCTATCCTCCATCAACACACAACCTAGACCCGTACGAGAAACATCTATATATCAGGAATCCCTATCCAACCTCTAACAATATCAATATTGGTGTGGTGGTCATCAACCTTTTTAATTGATTAAATGCCTCCTCGCATTCCTCAAACCAATCAAATTTGACGTCTTTGTAGGTCAATCTAGTAATTAGTAAACCAATATTCGAGAAATCTTTCACAAATAAGTGGTAATAATCCTAGAAAACTCCTAAACTCTTAGATTGACGACGATGCTGGCCAATCCATGATAGTATGAATTTTGGCCGAAACTACAACAATTATTGCTGCTCCAACAACATGCCCCAAAAACTTGATCTTTGATAGACAAAATCTACACTTGCTTAACTTAGTGTATAATCTGTGCTCCCTCAAAGTCTGTAATGACTCCTTGAGGTGCAGCTCGTTATCTTCTCGAGTCCTTGAATATATCAATATATCATCGATGAAAACAATTACGAAGCGGTGAAGAAACAGACTCATCACCCGATGCATCAAATCCATAAACATTACATGAGCATTAGTCAAACCAAACGACATGACTATAAACTAATAGTGTCCATATCTCAAGCTGAACGCTATCTTGGATGTATCCTCATCCCTGATCGTAAGTTGATGATAATCTAATCTCAGGTCTATCTTAGAGAAAAATTACGCTCCTCTCAATTGATTAAATGAATCATCAATCTGCGATAATGGTTACTTGTTTCTAACTGTGACTTTATTCAAATGTCTGTAATTGATACACAATCTCAAAGTACCTTCCTTTTTCTTCACAAATAGGACATTTGCTCCCTATGGCGACATAAAAGGTGTAATGAGTCCTTTTTGTCCCAAATCCTGAAGCTGACTCCTCAACTCCTCTAACTCTCTCGGACCCATGCAGTATGGTGGTATAGAAATAGGTCTTGTGCCTAATACCAATTCAATAATGAAATCTATATCTCTCGATAGTGGTAAACCAGGAAAGTCCTCTGGAAAAACATCTGGAAACTCGCACACAATCGAGATCTCCTCAAGTTTAGGTCCTTGACTCTCTTCTACTATGTATAAAGATAGTAAAGTTTCCATCTCTCCACTAGTTGCAAGTCGACCTCTAGTGCCCTCGGCTCTAAGTGTATTACCAAAATATGTGAACATTGGATGTTCTTGGATCTTAAATATCACCGTCTTACTAAAATAGTCGATATGAGTATGATACACTGCTAGCCAATCCATCCGTAACAACACGTCAAAGTCTAAGAACTTGACCACCCTGAATTCTGCAGGTAACTCTACCCCGCCTATCTGTACTAGACATCCCTCTACAAGACAATTAGGGTAAACCTTATCCCTTGCTATGGTACTCAAAATCAATTGTACGCTAACTCTAACTTTTGTCGACCATAAGAAGCCTATCATGTGATCAGAAATGAAAGATACTGTAGAACCCGAATCAAACAAAACATCTAAATCTCTACCAAAAATGGAAATCGTACCTCAATAAGTCCTCAAGTAGCTTCTACATCTAGCTGAGCTACCATATATACTCCATCACGACTGTATTGTAGGAATACAGCTGCCGACTGTGGATAATCTCTCACTATATGTCCAACCTGACCACACCTATAACAAGTGATCGGCCTGCAGTGACCCTAGCTAGATTATGGGCCTGACCTTGTGTTTATCCTTGTTAAAAACCATCTTGACCTCTACCTCTACTTTTGCTTCAGCCTCTACCACCTTGTTGTTGCTAACGTGGGATTGGGGTGCTTGAAAAGCTAGTAAAGTAGGGGCAGGTAAATCTGGTCTAGTTGGAGGTGGCAATGGGGTCTACCAACTATACTCTTTAGTGCAGTCGGGTGTGATGCATAAGGTACAGACGGTTGGTTGCCCTCGATCCCTGAGAACCTCCCTTCTACCTCTTTTGTCCCCTCTGTGTTCTTCTCTTAGACTCCACGGTCTATTCCGTTGAAAATGTTGGTCCTCACAGTGATCCATCAGAAACTCTACCCAGGTAATAGGTCTCATGAGAGAGTGCACGCTCGTAGATCTCACATAAGGTCCTAGTACCTGAACTGACCACATAAAATCCTATATCTGGCCTCAGTCAATCTTCAAAATGATACGCATCCTTAAAGTCATCTCTCACTAAATCCCCCATAAATTGTCTTAGATAGCCATATCGATCTTTATAGCTCATTATCGATGCATTGTCTCCTTGTCTCATATTCATGAACTCCTTCCTAAACTTTTCCATCACTGCAAGTTAGAAGTACTGCTGATAAAACTTCCTCTTAAATGCATCCTAAGAGTGAAAGTCTTCAACATAAGCTACCATCGTACGCTATTGAACATCGACATATCTCTGTAGTGTATACGATGAAATCTCTGCATGAAGTTTATCCTCAATCCTTAAGACTCTATACAGCTTTTCCTGAGACAATAACAACTTTTAAATCTTCTCTAAATTTAGCCGACCATCAAAGTAAACTGACTTCAGTTTAATGAAATCCTTCACCCATTAAACCTCCGCTGTCAAACAAGAAGATGTAGGAGTGAAAGATGGTGTATAAACTATTTTTATGGTTGGTGCTATCGCTATCAGTGTAGTCTGTATTGCCGAAGTGGCTGGTGTAGTAGTAGGAAGCTCCGGTACCGATAATGTGGAAGTAATAGTAAAAGTAGAAGGGGCTGGTGTCTGTGCGGTGGAACAAAACGTGTTGTCATCATGGCAATAAAATCTACTAATTGTTATCCCTGACAAGCTACTCGGTTAGATAGCCTCTAAAAATCAACAGAAGATGGAATAGGAGGCTGGTTGCCATTAGCACCTGCATCGGAGCAATCACGTGAATTAGCCATCGGTGTTTGCAAGTTGATAGCGAACGCGAATCAGTTACTACGTAGATAATGCATATATATACATATAGAAACTAACATGTACATATAAGATATACCCACCTCACTTTCACTCACTTCCCAACCAATAGTTTTTAGACAATGATCATCTTGTTTCCACATCTAAAGTTTGTGTATTGCTTATTGAGAAATGTTAGCTTTTGATATCAACTATAACATTGATATGATATTATGAAATAAACCATATTTCATTACCTAGGCTTTACAGACTTAGGCTCTAATACCACCTATGATGACCCCTTCTAAAATTAGGGCACTACTCAGCCTAATCCTGTCATTAAGCCTTGAACTCACTATGTAGGACTGAACAACGAATTAGCCAGCTTTTTTCCAAAACCTTTCTAACACTAACTTTTTTTTTGCAAATAAGTATTCCTCATCTTATGTCAATCAATAAATCAGAGTTAATTAAAATTTTAAAACTTAAAGGTTATTTAGTGGAAATCTTAACAAATTAGCAGAAGCTTTTAACATGATACCTAAAAATTTGGAAAACCAATAAATGAAGATCACATGCATAAATATATATATATATATATATAAAGACTGCAATAATATATTATCATGCTAAAAGATTCTTCAAATAGTAATTATGAAACTGACACAAGCTAAGTAGTAATGATCTAGGGCTGGTCGGCCACGAGTCCTATCATAAATGCTTTTATTCCACTAACTCAAGATGGAGCTAAGCTCTACATCTTTGTTGAAGGTCGCTGCTGAGCTCTACGCCTCCACAGTAAATCATAAATGCCAGTCACCAGCGATGTATATTTGTCAATAACCTATAGTCCCATACCCCAAGTGTTGCACAAGCTAGTAGTAAGATCTCAACATCCTTAAGAGTCCAGTGACACCTGAGTATCGCAACCATCTCTATCATCTCATGGTCCTAGATACAAGAAATACTATCATATTTTAAGGAATGACACTGTTTCGAAATCCAATAATAGGATTGCATATCTAATGCGTAATGGAAATGAAATTTACAATATCGTACACCACTAACTAATCGCATGCTATTCATTCGACTAAATGTCTCAACAATCAAGAATGAAATAGCACATTATATAGAGTCAATGAAAGCATTAACCAACAACCGATTCCATGATAGCAGACTCACAGAATGAGATGAATCAACGAGTCATGGCATATAGAGTACAAAAGGCAAATCAGTCCAACTGACTAGAAATAAATAATAAAACAGGAATGAAATGTAAATAAATATCTTAATAAGTTTACTTACAATCCAAGCAATTAGGCTAATCTACCCTCCCAACACCTCGAATCGCGTACTTGAACACTCGAGACTCTTTCCTAGGTTCCTTATATCATTTCATATGTTTTAGAGTGTGTCTAAATCTTTAATTAGGGTAGTAGAGTTGTTCAAAGTGTTTAAGTTAAAGTTAGAAAATTGTTGATTTTGTGCTGTCAGAGCACCTAGCGCGATGGGTAACCTATCTAGCGCGCTAGTGGCCTCATTAGCACGCTACCCAGTTACTCTAGCGTGTTATACAGAGGTATCGTGCTAGCTGATCATACCTAGCACTCTATGTGTAGGAAAACTCAGAATTCTACGCTTTGAATTTAGAGTTCCAACACCTTGAACCTTCTATTTTAACTCACCCATCAATCCAAAACAACCACCATAACAAATACAACTCATATTTATCATCAAATTCAATTAAATTAATGATGTAGGTAGATTACATAGTTTATGAATACTAACCACTTGATCAACTCGTACACCTTCAGCAGCAAATTCACTGCCCTGCTGATCTTCTACTATAACTTTGCTTCTCCAACAACTTCCTTTGATTCTAAGTTTTGAAAATGAAATGGTTTGATTGATCTTATCCAATCTTATATATTAAGATAAGTTTGATTAGTAGCCATTGATCTCCATGTACATACATATCTCGAGAATAATTAAATTGTTTACACCTTGCCACACTTCCACTAACTTTCCACTAACTCTTTCTAACTAACACCAATTTGAAACTCAATTTGTCTTTTTATGTGCCCACACATATCTCGAGAATCGTCAAATGACTATTGTCTTAAAATACTAACTTAGGTACATTTAATATAAAATCAACCATGGCCACATTAATACTATTATTTAAGCTACACTAACCTAAATAAATGTACCACACCACTCTCTACCCCGTCCCATGCTGACACGCATCTCGAATAGCTTTCCCACTCAGATCTCGACAACTAAACACTGGTAAGAGTGACTTAGTAGTTTACACATATGCAATACACTAAGTATACATCAAAACAAATATAACATATACCTCTGCCACAACGCCTCAGTCAGTGCATGTATCTCAATGTGGGTCCCACGTCACGGGTCACCGATATTGATTAAGGGATTAAAATCAAAGTTAGAAATTTGGGCCATGACACGATTCCTAGTATAAATGCAAAATCACTGGCTAACCGTTAGACTTTTTCTCTAATTGACTATTTTGCCATTCTTCCCCTTTTTGTTCCATTTCTTCATTTCCTAACTAAATCCCGAAATTAGAAAAACAAGAGAATACCTAGTGTAATATCATCATTTATAACTAAAATCAGCCTAAATTACATTATAAAACATGTCTAATTATTAACTTGTTAAATACCCTCAAACTCAGCACTTTGCTATCCCGAGCAATGGAATACTCTAAATCATATTCTTTTTTCATGCTTTATAAATTGATTTCAATCTAATTCATTTTAACTTTAAATAATACGAATTTTAAAATAGAAGTGATTTTCGAATGGAAACATATTACCCATAAATAAATGAAAGTTATGATAGAATATAATGATTTAGACGAAACAAAACATCCCTTAATGATAACTCAACCACCCAATGCAACACTCATTAGAACTTAAAGTTCATGACCAAAGTTAGTACACAATATAGGATTTCTCAATCTCCACTGAGAAGCATCAAGCTTACGATGACTAGTATAGAATCTCAAAATATAATTTCTAGTGATTTCTCAATCTCTGCTCCATTTCCTATGGAATCTATAGGACTCTCTATATATATTTGAAAAAATCTTGTTAGCACTTCTCACTGTCTACTAATGTTAAAAAAATATAATTTCTAACTTATAGAAGTTCATTGGTTTCTAACACATTTCTTCTTTTAATTTTAGCATAATAGTTTTCTATATATATACGACAAAAATATTTAATCAATAGCTTTTGTATCACAAGATTCTTAAAAATTTGCTTGTTCATCTGGCGCTATTGCTTCGACCTTCTACCCATTCTCTTGACTAACACGAGGCATTTAATTTGTTGTATTATCAACTAGTAAAGTAAATCGAAAAGGGTATAAAAATTGATTCCTTCTATCATAGAATTCATTTGGGTAGTAAAAATATCATTTCAATTAAAAATCTATCATATGTTCATTTTCATTATCATTATTTTCCTAAATAAAGTAAAATGAATTCATACTTGAATTTGAATGAAATTTGAAAAATTTTGTCAACTTACTTGAATATCGGATCTTTTTGAATTTTGCATCTTTTTTTAACTTATATTCTTCCTTTCTTTTTCTTTCCTTACTTTCTTCGCTATCATTTTCATACCTCACCTAAAACACCCCCAAACCCATTCCAAATATTGTCCTCAAGATTTAAATTTAAAGTCGGGTTTCCAACAAAATAAATATACCTCGTGAAGTATAAAGGAATTGATATTACCATAAATTGGATAATCAATATAAGTTAATATAATATAGAATTGTCATCAAACAGAGTGCATAAAAAATAGAATAAACATCAATAATGTATCACAAATGTATAAAAATACCAATCACAAAGTACATAGTATAACATCACCATAAACACAATGTATCACTATTACCAAAGTTACATAGAAGACCTCACACAATATCACTAAAAGGCAAATAATATAAATAGAATAAGGAAATCAATGTCATTATCTGGAAGTTGCATCATCATCGTCCTCCACTAGATCATTCCTTTGGGACTGGTGCCTCGCAACAAGGTCATTGAGGTAGTAGTCAAGTCTTGGCAGTTGTGGAACATTATGACTACTGCAAAGTGGTAACCTCATCTATATAGATAGTATAGTAACCTCTGCGCCTCCTTGACGTCTATGTCATCTAGACATTGTTCACTCCATCCTGTAAATACTCCTTGATAAGGCCCTAAGATTCTTGAATACCAATTCTTACTTTCTAAGAGTTGTCACTTAATTGCGCAGAATTGTACCCATGAAGGCCAACTCTGTCTCTTCCATATATAGTCCATCGTAGTCCTTAACAGGCTACTCCACATTCATATTATGTCTAGCTTCTGACATTTCCTCCAAAATTCTCCTCGTGTCATCTCTAATTTTCCTTCTCTACTATGTCTCTCTTCTTGGTATCTCAGCCTTCTCTCTTTCACTTTGGTATCTTCATAACCATTTACTCATCCATATATCTTCACAACTTCATCCGTAATGGTATTCTCTAGTAGAACACTCATATCAAGCTCTGCCATGTTCACTTGTTGCGCTTTACAAAAAGTCGTGATCATCAAAGGGACAGGTAGTCTACCATATTTCTTCAAAGTGACAACACTCCTTATCGACTCGTAGATCCAAATATCCTAATCCCTTGATGATGTGGTAAAATAATGAGACTTTGTAGTTCACTATCTCATAATACTACAAGCTTAATGGTGTTGATGAAATAACACCAAGCTTTAGTAACTATCCTAAAAAATTTGGTGGTTATGTGCTTTGGGAAGCCCTCCATATAAAAAATGAACCCATTACCATGGATTGCATCTAAACCTCCCATAATTGTCTCTGTGGGGTAGTGGTACTTAATGGCATATTCAGGCTTTGGGTACCCATCATTTTATTTTTGGTGAAATTATGATAAATCAAAATATCAGGTTATTCTTGCAGCGAAATAATTCACTGTCCTTCCTTGAACTCATGACTCTGTCTTACTCTCACTTCTATATGCATTTGCATAAAATCCTCACACTAAAATATCACATCCCCTCTCTCTAAGAAGATTTTCCCAGTCTAAGTGGTTATAGTCCCTAGTCAACAATCCTCAATTCTCGACCTCAATCATATTTAAGATCCTAGGCGTGTATTTTAACTCATTTTTCACATTGAATCCCATTTCTAGGATCAACTTCATATCTTTCACTAAATCATTCTTAAATTTGTCATAAGCCTTCTCATTGACAAAGTTCTCCTAACTAAGTACATAATTTTTTTTGCCTCTGTCGATATCTCTTCTTCTAATTCTTCCACTTCCTCCCCCTCTTCTACATAATCATTCTCGGAATTATAGCTAAATGATGAAAGTGGAGTAGGTTCTCTTTGTGGTCTAATCTAAGGAGTGTTAAAAGAGATTGACGTGGTTTAGATTTGGGAAACTTTAAATTTAGTCTTTGTTTTCTCAACTAACTTCCCCTTTCCTTTCTCCTCCCTCTAACCTCTACCCTTTCCACTACCGATCATTTGGATAAGTACAAGTAAAAATGAACCTGTAAAATCAGTTAAAATCATATTTGTCGAAAAAGTGCGTGGTAAAATCTAACTTATCTATCTAAAGGAGACATTCCTCGAAAAAGTCGTTTATAATTTAAGAGTATGAAATTCAAAAGAAATTTATCAATAAACATCATTTGTAAAAAAAATTGTTCGTAGGTAATTCAAATCATGCGATAGACATATATGAAAATCCCCAAACTCATTTAAAACTTAGTCTCAAATTAGTTTGTGTATAAAATTCAATCCATTCATTATATCTGAAAATAGTTTAAATATGAGATAGCAAAAAACAAATCATCACACAATTCCCATACTAGTTTTGTAATTGAAAACATACGACATCAAAACCAATTCAAAATAAAAATTTCAAAATTTAGCTTCCACCCTACTAAAAAATCCAAAATCGATGAAAACCAAAAACTAAATCAATAAGAGGTTAGGGTTTTCATTGATTACCTACTTGAAAGTGATTCTTTATATCTGAAAATAGTTTAAATATGAGATAGCAAAAAACAAATCATCACACAATTCCCATACTAGTTTTGTAATTGAAAACATACGACATCAAAACCAATTCAAAATAAAAATTTCAAAATTTAGCTTCCACCCTACTAAAAAATCCAAAATCATCTCTAGAACACTCCTTCAAACTCCTATTCGAACTCATTTTGCTCAAACCCCAAGTGGCTCTACACTCTAAAAACTCACATAATTTTTGGGTTGAATATGTGGAGATTGAGGTGGGAATCACTTTAATACAATAAAATCATGCTTTGGAAGGTTAAATCTAGTCGAAAATTGGTCTCTTGATTTAAAAGTTTCAATGGTTTGTGAGTGTGAAATGGATAAATGTGGCGATTTGGGGTTTCTACTTTTAAAAACTTGAATTCATTCTCAATAAATTAGGGTTTAAGTTGATTTGCTAGAAAATCACTGACAAAATCACTAAAAATGAGCCTTTGTGGTTCAACAATTAGTTCAGCGAATCCTAGTTATAAGTTCAAATCAGTGACAAATCACTGACTTAAAATTACAAAGAAAATTATGCATATTGCTGCCGATTTTCTCAGCGGATTCCAGTATAAACCGGAATCACTAGGAAATTGCCAGCTTATTTTTACTATTTCTTAAATTAAATTAATTTTCCATATATTTATCATGTATATTTCCAATAAAAAAGAAGAATTATCCAGAATTATCAGAATTTGACTATGATATGTACTAAAAATAATTCATTACTATAATTAGCCAATTAATATAAAACATATGCATAAAAATAATTTCATTAGTATAATTTCATTACATGAATTATTTTGGAATTAAATTCCAAAAATATACCCATTATACGTGTTAAAAGTTGAGAGAATATAAAAACAACTAACTAATCCTAATCCTAAAACTAAAAGTAAACATAAAGTATGAGCTACCTCCCATAGTGCACTTTTGTTTAATGTCGTTGGCTCGACTGAACCACGCAATTCTAAACTTGTTATATAAACTTAAGTGTAGGATTGTCCACTCCAGTGCCATTCCAGAAAGTGATTTTCTTATTCAGAGTATCCATGAGAGCTTGCGAAGTGGCTAAGAAAGGTCATCCTAAGATTAATGGAGGATCTTTGTTGATGAAGTGCGGCATAGCCTAAATGTCTGTGGGAATAATGTACTTGTCAATTTGAATTGTTACATTAGTAACCATACCTATTGGTTACACATTGAATATCTGTTTGGTAGAGTAACTTTTTTAGAATCAAGTACATCCTATTCTAGTTGAGCATGAAGAAAGAAGTGAATTGGCATGTAGTTTGTTCTAGAACCTATATCACGAATAGCTTTAAAATACCAAGCCCATTTGACTTTTATGTTTGTGTACATATATCCTGGATCATCGAGTTCAACAGTTGCTAGATTCTTCTTTTTCTTTTTCTTATTCTTTATAGATTTAAATTCCTCTATTTTAAGATCATTCTCAACATTTTTTTGGTTGTTTAACCCTCCATTTTTAGGTTATTGTCTTTTGATTTGAAGTGTCTTCAACTTGCTTATTCTTGGTCATAACATTTTCGTCTTTCTTTGATATTGCATTAATAACAAATACTTCAGCTTCATGTTGATTTAATTTTAAATATTCATCATCATTAGTTTTTTCATTATTAAATTCATCAAAATTATCATAGATATCTTCACCATTGAAATGGAAAGTGAAAAGCATGTTTTCAAATTCCACATACATTGTTCCTTCAAAGATATCTAACTTTGTTTTAGTTGTTTTAAGAAACGGTCTTCCTATTAGTATGGGCGGAGATTTAGATAATACCAAGTCTCTCATTTTCATGACATAGAAATCAGCTGGAAATACTAAGTCATATACTCTTACTAAGACATCTTCTAGTAAATAATAAGGTTTAATTATTGTCTTATCAGTTAAGGTAAGATTGATAGGTGTACTAGTCAATTAACTTGTTTTCAATGATTCATATAGTTTAAGTGACATAACATTAACTGATTCTCCAAGATCACATGTAGCAAAATCTATTAAAGAAGTCCATATTGTAATAGGAATCCTAAACATTGCTGGATCGAAATATTTCTCAGATATTTTCTTTTTAGTTAAAGCATATACTTTTTTCCCTAAATCTTCTTTAAATTTTTCTATAAATTTATCCTTTGATTCAAAGAATTCTTTCAAAAATCCATCATAATTAGAAAATCATATATTTGATTCCATCAATGGTTTATTGATTTCTATTTTCCTATACATTTGAAGAATGTCTTCATTTTTTTCATCTTTAAAATAAGCTAAACGTTGTGGAACGGTAGAATACGAACACATAACTTCATTCAAATTATCATAAACCTTGTCATTTCTATCCTTATCAATTATTGTAGACTTTCTTAAAGATTTTTCATGTGCTTCAACTCTGGCTAAATACTATGGGTATTGCCTTCTAAGAAAAGGTATTTATTTCAATTGCAAAGCCATCCATTCTCTAGTAGGAATGACATTAGCCATCATTTCTTCTTATTCTTCAATAGTTTTATGTGCTTTCTTTTTATTATTATGTTTAAGTGACTTTTCATTTATAGGTGTGTCTTTATTATCGTTGAATGGAGCATTAACTTGTGTTTGATTAGTAGGAGTAATAATAGCTTGAGTAGGTGCTTTAACTTGGTTATTCCTTTGAGTACTTAACCTATTTTTTGTAAATTCATTTTACTTAACTGATTTTATAGTTCACAAACTAGGCCCCGCCCAACCTACACTTACATAGACCCCTGAGTCAACCTCTACTAAGTCAACGCAGGCCTAGTCAGCCTTCTATCCATCAATATAACTAAACTCAAAATTTTTAGTTGAGTAACTAGTGTTTTGCAAATTTTCAAGTTATCAAAAACAATTAATATGTAAAATTACTCAACATTAAAATAAAAGAGTCGGACAGCCTAAATGTGGAACTTGTAAATATACGTAATCATGTATATCTTGTGACAATGTAGAGTGTTTACAAAATGATATAGAAGTCATGTATATCTCTCAACCCAATAAAGTATCCCAAATATGGTAAAACAACATATATAAGTAATACAAAATGTCAGAAACCTACAAAAAGTGAGTAAGGGAGGGCTGCTCCAATATCCTCAGAGTAAATTGCCAAGTATCGGCGCCTAGCCCTTGACCGGCAAAATATTTGCGCTCGATCAAACACAAGAATGTCGAGTCCAGTAAGTAAAAGCCAATAGGATCTAAATAATAATTCAAAATAAATTAAGTAGTCGAAAAGTCATGCGGATAGAGACAAAGCTATAAGGAATGCATGATAATAAGATTGTGAGAATTATAGTAAAATGAGAAATGAGTGTCAAAAGAAAGAATAGAGAGGTGCCTAAGTAGTCCATGACCACCGAATGCGGGTGCCATAGGGTCGAATCATAGAGTCGCGGCAGCGCCAGGTAGACTCGAGTCCTAGGACGCGACAACGCCTGCTATACCTAGATCATCGTGAATGAGGGATATCAACGGTGCTCCAGAAAAAACATGCCTCATTTCGACCAAACAATCCAGTGACATGAGGTCATGGCTCCAGTTGCAAGTCGACAACCACTCCATTAGAGACACTCTCATGACTCACTTGGTCCTCAAACACTCATACAAAGGTGGGAATTCAGAGAAAGGGATACAATAAAATATCAATAAAATATAAGCTCAAATGAACTACTGCGCATTTCCTTGTTAGTTTTACTTACCTCAATATAGCAAATATACCAATCAAATCGCGACTCCCACACGCCTCAAAAGTACATACCGATGTTAGACACTAGTTTCCTACCTCCTAGTATCTATTTAAGATGAATTAGGTGTGTCAAGTCCCTAATTCAAATATAATTTATTTAATATCATTTTCTTTCCATTTACCTTAAATTTTTGAAAATGTAAGATTTTTTTTGAATTGTGGGCACATCGATCATGTCTCGAGTCAAATCGCATTGGTTAATTTTTTACTCAACCAATTTTTTTGAAATGGGCCTTTGTCCTTTATTTCTACAATAATTTGGCGTTGGTTTGGCCAACACCTATTTTGGTGCTAGTTTGGTTAGCACCTTGTGCTGATCACCAACACCTATTTGTTGCATGTTTGGCCAATGCCTCGTCGGTGTCTTCAACGCCTCGCCGACACCACTTCAACCCCCATCTATGCTTCATCAAAGTTTTACTAAACACTTAACAATGTCAACTAATTAGATCTAACTAGAAAAAAGTAAAGATTTATGGAGAATGTTTACCTAGATCTTGATAGTAATTGGAGGTTTGTATCAACTCCTTTGCTTGCTCAATCTCAATCTTTAAACTCAATCTCTTGTTAGGTTTCTCTTAGTTGATGCCCTTTTTTTCACTCCTTGCTCTCTCCATGTTCTCCGTTTTTTCTTTCAATAATCTCAACCATAAAGCCTCACAGTTTCTCTCTTATGTACTTTCACTCACCACTCACTTATCACACTCACTCCATCAACAAGTAACACATGCGTCTAATTTAAGAATTGCCTATTTTGCCCTTAACAATTAATTTATTCATTTACTCAAACCATTGGACATAATTTTAAATCGTAGACACCTTTTTGATTTTATGATCAAACTATAGTCCCAGACCCGTGAACGCACGCATCTTAAAAAGTTACCTCACTCGTAAACCGGTGATCAAATAAAATAATTAAATTGCATGCATTTTCATTTTAGATAGGAAATACACAAATCATTGAAAAATAAAATACCTCGTTGTCGACTCCCGAGGGTTGATCGAGTGTGCCATGTCACAACAGGTCTAGGTCACAATCTTAAAATGCCACGTGGAACGAGTTAGAATTTTAGGGTCGTTACAGTCTTCCTAACTAATAAGGATTTTGCCCTCAAAATTAAAACAACTTGAAGTAAGACTTACCGAAATTGAAATAGGTCAAGAAACTGCTCGCGCATGTAGGACTCTAATTCCCAAGTCAGCTCCTCGTCCTCGTGATGCTGCCACTTGACGAGAACTAATGAGATTTCCTCATTTCTCAATATCTTCACCTTATGGTCCAATATCTGAAATGGTTCCCTATAAGTGATATCCTTTCTCAGGTCTATTTGTATAATGGCTCGTTTCATTAACGTTATTATTTTTTTCGTAATTTCAAACATGGACGCCAGCTCAGATCCACGTGGATACTGGGGTAGGTTAGGACACACGTCGACTTAGGTATACTAGTAAATTGGGTATTATGTTGTTTAATTGCGTGCATTTTATGAATTTACTTGTAAATACATCGCATGTATGTATGTTGAATAGGGATATCATGCGAGGTTGTGTGATGGGTAGTTGCCTTGAAGTGCATGTCAATGCAGGAGGTATCGAGAGGTGAAGTACAAGTATACTAGAGGAACTAGACAAACTCACGTAAATATGACTAAGCAATTCAATTGAAATGGGTAATGTAACCATAGACTAATTAAATTGAAATTTAAACAATAGACTATTGCGCGCCTCAAAATGCATGTCGAGACTCGGGGCACCGGGTATCGAGTACCCAAAGGTTAGTGGGATCATAAGTTGGCTAATTCTAATAAATAAAATACTAACCATATGGTTTGATAAAGCTTAATATAATGTAAGTTAATTAAATAAAGAAAAGCCTATAGTTGTATTAAATAATGTGGACCATTGATGGACATCTAGATGATTTCAAATGAGTAAATTTAGGACTATGTGGGCCATTGAAGTCATTCAACTAGATGCCACATCATGTTTATGAACCACAAGATAATCCTCGGGATACGCAAGCACACTTGATCATGACCAACATATATAAGCTACATAAGTTGGAGCATTGATCATGGCAAGCATTGATCATGGCACAACTATCTAACAAGAGTAGTTAAATTGTGAAGCTACAAATAGGACAACAAAGTCAACAAGTGCAAATGATACAACAACCCATTAATCACCAAGCAACGTTGGTTAATCTAATGGACATGCAGTAAGAATGAAGTTTGAAGATGTAAACTTCATGAACAACCAGAACTATGGAAACAACTTTAAGCCTAGAGGAATGGCTCCTCAGAGGTTTTATCAAGGATACAACAACATGAACTTCTCATATGGAATCCTGATAATGCACTGAAACTACCTCTAGGATTTGATGAACAAGTCCAAGAAGAGAAGCTAGGCTAAAGTGAAGAAATGACTTCATTTAATTCAATTGAGAAATTCTTGCAAGCAATTGACATTAACAAAAAAGGAGCGTGAAGAGAAACATGAGAAATATATGGAAAAGTGAAACAAACTTTGAAAAGGATGGATGATGAAAGAATACAATCCATTAAGAACCTGGAGAGGTGGATTGGTCAACTCGTTATTGCTTTGAATTCAAGGAAGGAAGGGCAATTTCCATGTAACACGATCATAAATCCCAAAGAGAATGTTAGTGTTATTCATATGATGAACACTACGACAATGAATGAGCGAAGGCAAGAGCAAGTGATGTACAATCCAAAAAGAGTCAACATTTTAGCTGTGAGAAAATATGAAGTTATACATGAGAATGGAATAGAAGTGAGGCAAGATGAAATGGAACGGTTAAAGCAACAAATGATAAATGCTTTGAAGAATAACAAAAAAGGAAAGAAATAATGGAGAGTTAAGAAACAAAATGAAGAACATTTTAAAAAAGTACCAAAAGGAAATAGCATCAAAGTTGTTCCAAATAAGCCGAAACCAAAATTCAAGTTCACACCATGACTTCAACCAATCAGGAGAAGAGATCTTGAAGATATATGTTAGGTTATGGGGTTTATATGTAGCGAAAAATTTAAAACAATTTTTGAAATAACAAGATCGAAAATAAGTCTCATTAAACTATATCTATAAAAGTAAACCATACCTTAATCCCTGATTTCTTTCTCTGATTGTTCAATTTCCAAGACATTAAAGTGCACGTCTTCTATCGAAAATCCACACATGAACGGTGACCACAATTTGGAGTGCTAGCCCCAAGAGAGATTGAAAACAATTTTCTTTCTCCCCCCAATTCAAGAGAACTCAAAAATAGTAAAAACAAAAATCTTATTTCATTTTATTTATATGTGTATTTAAACTTACTTAAAAATCATATTCATAATAGAACTATTGTATTTAGGCAATTCAATTAAATTACACATATGCCCCTATTAATAAGTTATCATATAACAAATCATAAAGGCTTTTATATCATGAATCTTGTCATATAAAATTCATTACTTTGGACCAATTGAAATTGTGCAAAGCCATCATTTGTGTGCGACCCAATAGGTTCCTATGATGTTGGTAGTGAACTAAAACCATTTTGGTACACAAGTCATAAACGGCCTCTAGCAAGGCATTATGACCGCCTAAGTAGCATGAATATCAAAATCGAAACAACCTAATTAATAACATATATCATATCCTTTTGTCATGTGATATCCTTTGCTTTAACATAAAATAAGGAAAGTCACCCTTAATGTTCAATCGTGCTAGTCTCGTACTTTAGGTAGACTAAAAATATCTAAGAGACATTAATCATATCAATTCATTTAGATTTTGCCATTTAACAGTCTAATATATCGAGGGATCCACTGATATCTCTCTCTATACGAGAGGGACAAATTATATCTTGAAGTTTATGGTAATCTCAAGTCGAATGACTAAATGATATAGCTTTCATGACTAACATCTATGACTTAATTAATGTGGTGTTCTCATAAAAGGTCGATCCAGTACCTTGTTCCCTAACAAGTACTAATGATCTTGATTCGTATCCCTATATGCATGATCATCACATGACTATTCATCGAGATTCACACTATTCTTAATTCATTATAGTTCCAATATAATGACTGACTAAGGACATTTAGAATATTTCAACAAATACCTATAGATCTTACTATAAGGTAAACATGCAATCATTTAAAATAAAACAACAAATGAAAACCTTAATTTTATTAAATAAAATTATAAAATAAATAATGTTTATAGATTGACCTATGGCACATCCCCAAACAATATATGCATATCACTAAGCATTGATGGGCACTAGTGTAAAAACTTCTTGTATGATACAGGAGCCTCAGTCAATGCAATGCCTATAAAAGATGTGTTACAAGCAGATTTGAAGATCAATTGTCCCGATACAATAGACTTGCAAGTAGATGATGTTAACTTGGTACCAACAATAGGGAGACTCTTCAATGTGCATGTGAAAGTGAGTAGATTCACATTTATTACTGATTTTGAGATTATGGATTATTATATAAATGATGATGTGTCTATGATACTTGGCGGCTATTCTTGAACAATGCCAAGAAGACTTGCACACGAGGAAAAAATAATCACAATGAGTATCGAGGAGGATAATGATAGCAAGAAGATTATCTTTGTTGAAGGCAAGAAGTACATCCTAATGGGAGAGATATCGTTATCTTAGACCTATAAATGCAATATTTAAATTTAGACTCAAACTAAACAAGCAAAAAGGTGTGGGGCTAGTAACGTTAAACAAAGCGCTACTGGGAGGCAGCCAGGGGGTTTTTAATTTTAGTTTTGAAATTTTAGTTATTTATTTCATTTTTTTGTTAGAACAATCCAAACATTTTATTAATTTTCTATCTTTTGAAAGTTTTGTGCTAATTATACAAAAAAGACCATTTGACGGGTGATATTTCATTGGAATGGAGAAGTCTCAATTAATTCAACAAAGAGTGTAAAATAGCAAAGGTGTTAGAGAGGTTAAGGCTTGGTAAATGGACAAATCATGGGTAAGTTTTATGAGATTTATATATACAAGGTATTTCAAGCTATTTCGACGCCTTGTGTAGTAATACACAGAGTCGGGAGAGCATTAATAGGGAGTTAATGAAAAATTTTCAATTTATGAAGACAAAGTGGTTGAAGTTGAGTGTATAGACATACGACGTCGTGGGCTAACAACGATGACGCCAAGATGTGAGCAAAGCTGCTCACATCAGCCTCGACGTCATGGCCATGCTGTGGCGGTGTCGTGCCATATAAAGCATGACATCAGCATCGAAAAGGGGATTTTAAACCCCTTTCAACCTATATTTTCCACACTCGAACCCTAGTCCATACACCACCAACCAAACATACATCCCTCTAGAACCCAAGTAAGAGCAATTTTAAGAGAGAAATGAGTGTTCCTAGTAATTAAAAGTGAAAAGAGAAGGTGCATTGCAGATTAGCACAAAGAGGAGAGCTAGGGTATTGATTTGGAGATTTGATTCAAGAGAGCAATAGGGTTTTAGTTTGTGAGCAAAGTGAGAGGGCTTGGGTTGGTAGAAGCTTGGAAGAGTAATCTACACTATATAGTAGTCCGGCATTGAGGCAAATTAACAATTTCATTAGTTATGCTTTGAGATTTTTAGATAATATTGATGAAATATCATGAATTGTGGAAATTAGGTTGTTGGATAGGAGTTTTAAGTTGTGGGGACTTAGAGCATTAATGTGGCTTATTGTGAATTAGTATGTCTTTTAAGTTATTTGGCATGTGAATGACCCTTGTGGATGTAAGTTTTGTTCTTATGTGATTAGAATACCCATTGTGCATTGTTGTGTTATATGAGTTTTTATTGAGAAAATGCCAAGAACAAGGGGGCAAACGAGTTAAGTTAACAAAATAAAGGCAAATGATAATGAGGCATCATCCTCAAGAGATCCAAACGAGGATGCCCCTAGGCCTTTTAAGTCTAAATTATATATTAGTAGAGAGGTTAAGGAGAGATATGATGCCTTAGAGAGTAAGGAGTTCATTTGCAAAATAGGAATAAACCTACCGGCTAAATATGATAAAAGAGTGAATAACTTTATTAGGCGATGGGGTTGGGAACATTTCATTCAAAACTATACGGAGAACAAGGTTAATGGAGTGAGTAAATAGTTTAAGAGTTATGCGCCAATCCAAAGTTTACTAAGAGAGGTGACCCAGTTAAGGTGAGAGGAGTAATGGTCCACTTAAATGAGCATTTAATAAATTACATCTATGGATTAGAGTATTTGAGTATGAATGGTGAACCACGGACCTTCTCAAATGATTTGTATGAGAGACCCTATAACCTATACCCTTTTAGAGTTTTTGAGAGAGAATTGGTTGTCTAAGGACAACAAGGATGGATAATGAGAGCCAAGAATGTGCCGAAGCACATTAAGAAAGGGAGGTTAAGGAGATTCTACATAATGTGGCAACACTTTCTAGTTGCTTCATTATATCCGACTACTTAGCAGGGCAAGATCAACAAGCCCAAGGTGGCTTGTTTGTATGAGATTATAAAGAATAGAAGGATCAATGTTGGTGAGATCATTAACAAAAACTTCAAGGAGTCCACAATGACTGAGAGAAACAACTAGTTGTTGTTTTTAATTTTAATAACCTAATGTGTTTGAAGGATGGAGTGTGATTGATTCAGGATGAAGCATTTAATATTGAGACCCAAATAACAATAGATGAGAATTTTATGCTTACTTTCAAATCACTGACTGCACACCACGACTCTGAGGATGAGGAAAGAGAAAGAGAGAGCCAAACGGGACAAATTTGAGGCTCAATTATTGGCCAAAGAGTTAGAGGATCACGCAGTAGCAGTAACAATGGAGTAGGCCAAAGAGTTGTTAATCGTGGCTGCAAGTATAACGGCTCTATTTGTATTAATAGTGTGATTAACTTACGTTGATTACATATATCATCCTCTGGGAAAGGTGTATTACACTCAGTATATTTAGTCAGATTTACTCTATTGCTAAGGAAATCCTTTTTTTAATAGATTTTTAACTAAACTTTTATATTAACAAAATAATGTAAATTACTTTTTAAACTCTTATATTAAGAAGATCTACGTTCACAACTTCACCTAGGTAATGAATAACTATGTTTTTTAACTCACTCCCTTCATCTTCATTATGTGTGTGCAACACTTTATTAGAATAAAGGGATTTCCTTTAAATCTACTTCAACCCACTATCATGACAAAAAAAATTCTAATATGAAAACTAGAACCACACCAATTGGTGTGCATAACGTAAGTTCCCATTGTTTTAAGGTCTAAATCTTTAGATTCATAACTATTGGACTAAGTGGTGAATCACTTTTACTCCACCCAGGATTTGGATGGAAACAAACAAAGTGAAAGTATACTAATAAGTTTATCAAGTGTGTTTCAGTTCGTCAAAGTTTGTAGAATATCACATCTCAAGTGTTCATGCCACACAAGTTCAAGATTCGGTCCACACGAGGAAAAGAAGACAAAAGATCATATTACATGTTGTAACATTGATGTAAGGTACACAGGTTCATTTACGCAAGCCAACGCATTAGTTCATGCATATCATGTTTTTCAAATCGCTTTTCAAATCTCAAGTGATCATTTGGAGTTTTAAATGAAACCCACCACTTGAATCGGTCTTATAAGCTCAAACTATGTGAAACCATGTTTTTAGATTCACATTGTACTTTAAAAACCATTGTGGAAGTTTTCGAAAATGAAAAACTTGTTTTGAAAGATTTTTGAAAAGAAAAACTGTGTATTAGCATAAAAGCCCCTATGTAAGTCATGAAATCGGGATTTTCCATTTTCAAGATTTTGAAAACATCTAGAACACCTAAACAGGTTCTATGACCCTTAACAAACATGTATAACATGCTATAAGAGGTTTAGTAGGGTCTCGGATGTGATAAGGGGTCGCTAACTCTAGGGCCAAAAATATTTATTTTGAGGCCCCTGATAATTAGTGCTAATAGTGATATAAGCATGCTAATTGTAGAGTTAGCGCGCTAATGTTCGGAATTAGCACGCTAGCTTACAAGATTAGCATGCTAGGTCCCAATATTAGCGCGCTAATTGCCTTTTTGACAGCTTTTTTATAAAGCTGAAAATCACACTTTAATTTGAATAGATGATCTAATATAAGCCCTTGGATCTCTAGAATGATCAAACAACAACAACAACAACAACATAGCCTCAGTCCCAAATTAACTGGGGTCGGCTACATGGATCAAACTTTTCCATTGTGCTCGATTAAGTGCAACTGATGGCGAGCTTTCCAAACCATTCAAATCCCTCCTAATTAATGCATCCCATGTTAACTTTGGTCTGCCCCTACCTCGTCGAATTTCTACAGTTTCTATTGAGTCAAGTTTTCTAGTTGGGGCATTTGTAGGTTGTCTTTGCAGTGACCAAACCACCGCAACCGCCTTCCTTAATCTTTGTATCAATTGGTGCTACTCCTACTTGTTTTTGAATTTCTATATTTCTTATTCTATCTTTACGAGTTTTACCACACATCCACCTAAGCATCCTCATTTCTGCTACGTTCATTTTATGTAATTGTTGTTGCTTTACCGCCCAACATTCACTTCCATAAAGCATAGCTGGCCTAATTGCGGTCCTATAAAATTTTCCTTTTAATTTAATAGGAACATTTCGATCACAAATCACCCCTGTTGCACTCCGCCATTTCTTCCATCCAGCTTGAATTCTATGTGTGACATCATTCTCAATGTTACCATCATTTTGTATGATTGATCCTAGATACCTAAAGTGGTTTACCTTAGGAACTTCTATTTCCCCTAATTTTACCACTCCGTCATCTCGATGTCTAGTGTTTCTAAACTCACAGTGCATGTATTCGGTTTTTGTCCTACTCAACTTAAAGCCTTTAGATTCTAATGTATTCCCCAGAGTTCTAATTTCCTATTCACTCCATCTTTAGTTTCATCCACTAAGACAATATCATCTGCAAATAGCATACACCATGGTATATCCTCTTGAATATGTCTAGTTAGTTCATCTATAACTAAAGTAAATAGATATGGGCTTAGAGCCGATCCTTGATGTAGTCCTATCGTAATGGAAAATTCTTTTGTAGCTCCTCCAAATGTCTTTATACTCGTTACTACTCCATCATACATATCCTTAATAGTGTCTATCTCTAGAACGATAAAAAACTGTTAAAAATGAATGTAAAATATTCTCAAATCACCTAGAACATTCTATTGTCTTATCACGTAGTAAAACCCTATTGGGCTCATAGTTTTAAAAGAATAAGCTTGGACTTTTGTGTGCTATCACTTATAATCTTTCGAGGAAACTAAATCACTCTTGAAACCATCACAATAAAGTATTATTCACTCATATTCATAATAAACATCACAATAAAGTAAATAAAAGACATAATTAAAAATACCTCTTAATTGAATACTTGAATCTTCATAAGTTTCTAAAAGAAATGAACAATAAATCTCAACTAAAACTTAATAAAACCAGTTAATACGGCTCCAAGAACAATCCACAATGTCGGTTTATTCTTTAGCCTAATTAATCCACTAGTCTCCTTCGGACTATGAATACATTTGTGTTCTCACTGGCATGCCCATTAGCATAGAACTTTCTAACTAGATTCTCTGAACCCATCTCCGGTGAAATATTATTATCCAAATAATTATAGTCCCTAGTCAATAATCTCCAACAACTTTCTTGAATTATACTAAGTATCTTATGTCTATACTTAGTTTCGTTATTCATATTGAATCCTCTATCCGGGATTATCTACCCACGTTTCTTTCAAAATTCATCGGTAAACCTCTTCAAAGCCTTATCTGTCAGACCCACCAAATTAGGGCATATGACCGTCCTAGATTACCTTAATCCTCTGATAATCTAATCGACCTTAACATCTTCGACAATAAATAAACAAAATTTCGTCCTTGAATAACTAAATATAAATTTTATTAACTTGATAAAATCCTAAAATTCCCTAGTTAATTTGGGACTGAGGGTATGTTGTTGTTGTTGTTGTTGTTGTTGATAAAATCCTAAAATTAATATGAAACCTCAAAGTTCGTTTAGATTGATTAAATAATCCTCAAAGTTTACTAAAAATTTTCGATGGCACCTCCTTTGTTTCTAAACCTACACCGAAAAATTCGACCTTCTAAACTCTTCAACAAAACGTGCTCAACTTGGTGGAAATGTCAAAGGTTTGACAATCCACCCCATAATAATATATATTGCATTAACAAATTATACCTATATATATTTTCATTCTAACCTAATTTATGATATCAAAATCCTTAAACCATCATTACCTTAGCTCCATAGTATTCCAATTCATCCCAAAACTTTTACAATCATTCCAAAGGAAATCTTAACCACGCATAAACCCTAAAATCCATTTATACAATATATTATATAAAAAGCAATACATACTTAGAGAGGATTATAAAGAGAATGAAATTGAGCAAGTCATAGAAAATCTGAGATCTTTCCCTTTCCTTTGTCGCTGCTTGAACCTGTCATTGCTCAATTTTAAAAATTTGATAATGTCAGATAAGTAAATCATACACTATCTAATACATATGTAATAGTCAAATGTATTGTATTCCAAGAACTTAAACGAATAATAACATTTCGAGGAATTATTATTATACAAATATTCAATCCATCCTGTTTCTATTGACTGACCATAATCAGATGCCGTCTTCCAAAAGTGGTGGGTAAACAGTAATAAAGATTCATGAGTTTGAGAGGAGTCCCTCGAGAAGCCATGCCCTTGACTCTCTAAGGAGTATGATCCTGGCCAACATCACAAATCCTCCTAAAATCTCCTACGTGTCTACAATGATTAGTGATTCCAGTTGAGCACCACAGTGTTCACCCTACCACACATATAGCCAGTGAACACAATGGGACCTTCAAGAGCTTCCTTCCTCTCATATCTGTGAATGCAAGACCAGTAAATATGCAACGATAAACTAGTTCATGCAATTGTATTCGAGAAATACTCGTACAATGTAAAGGTTACTATAGGACTTACTTCCAAATAACCAACTCGAGCTCAATTTTTAGGGTTCCCAAAGCGTCAAGTCACCTTGAATGTGGTTCCAATAGCTTCCTTACATGCCCAATTATATTTCAGGTCAAGCTTCAAGTGAAATCAAATAATGAAACCCCACGAAAACAGCGGCTTAAGTATGCTCAATAACTGTTTCCAAAAATAATTATTTATAACAACTTCAACTAGCTTTCAACTAGCTAATTTTGGGTAACTTTTTAACATTGAAAACCTCAATAGTTCTCATGATAACAAAAAGGAACTTGTAGAGCTCACTACATACTTTCCATAGACTCAAAAAACACTTAAATCTAATCACAAATGGAGAAGTTACGAATTTCCCAATATGTCATGTTGATTAGGCGAACTTTATTTATTTTGAACAAATGAAACCTCTCCAAATCAGTGTTTTTGCAATTAAATCCTTAAAAATCGACACTAATCACCAAGAAATCACATCAAGCTGAATTCAAAATATTTTCACAGCCTGTTATGTCAATTTAGATAAAAACTAATTGTCCAATTCATCCAGATACCCAATGTAATTTAATTTTAACTGTAAAACATCTTCAAAAATAGTTATCAATTGAGTTACATCTATTCAATTCAGCAAAACCCTAACCGACGTCAATGGAACTTATCCCAAATTTGTGAAAATCAATCCAATATACTAATTAACAACAATCCCTACCAATTTCTATCAAAACCCCATGAAAGAAATTGAAAAATCGCGAGAATTCAAATTGAATTGTGGAAAAACGCCCTGAATTGAGAATTTAACAAATTGTGGGCCGAATACCTCTTTCCACCGTAGAAACTTAGCTCGAACTGACTGTCTTGCGACGCTTTATAGTTTAGCCAAAAGAAACCAGATGGAAATTGGACATAGGGAGATTCGTGTGTGAAAGAATGATTTGAGGGGTTATGGATTTTAACGAAACAAACGTTTCTATTAAAACGTTTCAAATGATTTGATTTGGTTTTTTATTCTATTTTAAATAAACCTTCAACTGCTTGTCAACAGCTTAATTTTTTTCATTTATTAATTCCTACAATCCCTATTTTAATGTGTTTTGACTTCTGGTGCTCATTTTTTATTCGATTTTTCACCAAATTAAGCCAATTTCTCAACAAAATAGTCCAATTCCATAAAACTTCCTTAACACTGGATTTGGTCACACTAAAACCCCAAAAATTTTAATGTTGTCCAGAACATACTAAAATCTTCTTGACCAATCCTCTGCCATATTTAACCAAACTTGCACCAATTTGGACCTAATCTCAACCTCGACCACTGTCAACAGACATAAAACTTGAAACAAGGTCTTGCACCGACTTCGTTCTCATTTCACACTACCTCTGATCCCGACTTGCACGCAAACTGAAGCAAAATCCCCACATCGCCTCATTAAGTCTACTTAAATTCACTTTTAATTTTTTAAACTTAATTGCATTTAATTTTTCACGAAACTCGAAACTAAAGTTCGGATCAGCATTTTAATTATCCCGGAACTCATTTTGATATGTATCACGAGATAAAACCTTGTGTGTTTCAAATTTACTCAATTAACTTTGAATTTTGCAAAATAACATTATATATACTACGCAACACTAGGCACACACCACACATAAATAAAATTACATGTGTATCTCTATTTCACTTGTCCTCAACTCCCGACTCGTAACCTAAACCATAATTAGTCTATGTTAATTCCTTATTCGCCATAATTATTGATTTAAAAACTTTGTGATTTGGCAATTTTCTCGATTAATAAAAATTTCATCCTCGAAATTAAAATTAAAACCAAATTTACCTGCATTAAAATAGATATGAAAATGCTCTCTCATTTACGCCTATTGTTCCCATGTTAATTTCGAATCACCATGAAATTACCACTTAACCAAAACAAGTGGAATTTTTTTATTTCAAAGCTTTTGGACTTTCCTATCTACAATGAAAATAGGTTGCTCTTCATATGAGACATCACCCTAAAAATTGAACTGATTCCATTCTACTATGTAATGTGAATCAAGTTATTTATGCCTGAGCATAGACAAATGATATACATCATGAACTCCGGCTAACTAAGGCGGTATAATTCATTATTCTACAAGCAACCTTCCCAATCCGTTTCACAATCTTGAAAGGTCCTATAAATCTGAGCGAGCTTTCCTTTCAGTCTAAATCTGTATTGGCCTTTGTGAGTGGAGACTTTCAAATAAACTTGATCTCATTCGCTATATTCCACAACACAGTGATAGAGATCATAATAATTTTTTGTCTTTCCTTAGTCGCTTTCAATCTTATAAGAATCTGCTAAACAAACTCAGTGTGATATCGTATTATCTATGGCCCCAACTCCACCAAATCCTCTGGTTCAGCCCAAGTGGCAAGAGAACGACAAGGTCTCCTATACAATGCCTCAAATGGAGCCATCTTGATACTCGATTGATAACTTTTATTGTAACAGAACTCATACAAATTTATGTATTCTTCCCATTAACCTCCAAATTTCAGTACACAAGCCATGAGCTTGTCTTCCAACACTTGAATCAATCTTTCAGTCTAACCATCCACCTGTGGATGAAATGCAATATTGAAATGTAATTGAGTGTCGAAAACTATTTTTGTATGCTCTATCACAACCCCGATGTGTACCGAGCATTTCAATAAGAAATTATTGTCAATGGCACTCCATGAAAGCAAACAACTTCTCGTTCATAGAACAAGCTCATCTATGTAAAGGTATCAAAAAGTTACATAGGAAGAAAATGAGCAAACTTCGTCAATCTATCAACAATAACCCAGAATAAATCATGTTTCCTCCGTAAAGTAGATATATGAGTAACAGAATCCATCGCAATATGTTCTCATTTCCATCAAGGTATAGGAAGTGGCTGCAACGTACCTCCAAGTTTCCGCCGATTAGCCTTAACATGTTGGCAAATCTCACGTATCGTCACATAATCACCCACATCAGCTTTCATCCTTGGTCATCATTACAATCGCTTCATGTCATGAAACATTTTGGTCCTACCAAGATTAGTACTATATCTAAATCGATGACATTATCTCAATATCTCATCTCGAGCCTCAGTCACTAATGGAATCTAAAGTTTGCTTTTAAACCTCAAACTGTAATCTGCAAACTAAGCCCAATCTGAATTATTGTTGTCAAGATCAAAATCCTCGAACTTCATATACTTCACATCAGTTTGCTGATAATGAATCACTTTCTATACCTCTGATAAAGTCATCCCAATGACCTTTTCAAACATATCATACTCATAAGTCAATCACCTCTTCCACTTCCAAAATGCATTATCTAATCCTTTTGACCATATGAATTCAATATTTTTCTGAGTTAATTTAGTGATTGGCGCATCTATTTTAGAAAATCTTTTATAATTTTACTATAATAGCTAGCCAAACCTTAAAAAACTTTTGATCACCGTCATTGTGGTAGGTTGAAGCCAGCTAATGATAGCCTCAATCGTTGGATCCACTGAAATTCCTTTCATATTAACCAAATGACCCAAAAAGTTCCTCTTAGACAACTAAAACTTACATTTGCTAAATTTGGTATACAGCCTATGAATTCAATATTTTTCTGAGTTAATTTAGTGATTGGCGCATCTATTTTAGAAAAATATTTTATAATTTTACTATAATAGCTAGCCAAACCTTGAAAAACTTTTGATCACCGTCACTGTGGTAGGTTGAAGCCAGCTAATGATAGCCTCAATCGTTGGATCCACTGAAATTCCTTTCATATTAACCAAATGACCCAAAAAGTTCCTCTTAGACAACTAAAACTTACATTTGCTAAATTTGGTATACAGCCTATGAATTCAATATTTTTCTGAGTTAATTTAATGATTGGCGCATCTATTTTAGAAAAATCTTTTATAAATTTACTATAATAGCTAGCCAAACCTAGAAAAACTCTTGATCACCGTCATTGTGGTAGGTTGAAGCCAGCCTCAATCGTTGGATCCACTGAAATTCCTTTCATATTAACCAAATGACCCAAAAAGTTCCTCTTAGACAACTAAAACTTACATTTGCTAAATTTGGTATACAGCCTATGATTTCTCAAAGCTTGGAGAATAACTTTAATATGGTGTTCATGTTCCGAATAGTGACTTTATTCAATTTTTCATAATCAATGCAAAGTCTCATACTATCACCTTTTTTTCACAAAAAGGACAGATGCACCTCACGGTGATGTACTAGGGTGAATAAACCATTTTTTCGACCAACTTCTTTAGCTGTTTTTGTAATTCTTGCAACTCCTTTAGAGCCATTCTATAAGGAAAAATAGATATAGATTCCGTATCAGGAACTAATTCGATAATGAAACTGATTTCCCTTGGAGGTGGAACTCTAGGTAAGTCATCAAGAAAAACATCAAGAATCTCATAAACAACTTAAATTTCCTCTAGTTTAATCACAAGTCTAACCTCAGGAACTAATTGAGGATTTACTATAGTATTGAGACTTGAAATGGAATTTGAGTCTCTAAACCATTTTAAATTGGTAATATGGAGATAATTGAATAACTTTGAGTCTACTTGGGACTTGAAATCAATGTTTAGGAACTTAGAGAGCTTTTGGAGTTTTAAAGTGCTAGAACACCTATTCGATTTGTGAGAATGGGATTGGAAATGAAAAAGTAAGTTTTGAAATAACTTTGTTATTGTATTTAAAAGGTTTTTAGGATTTGGTTTTGTAGTTTAATATTTTTTTAAGAACTTGAGAAATTTGAGGGTCTTAGTTGGAATGTAAATGCCAAAGTGGACTTGTAAAGTATGCGAAATTGATTTTAAATATTGAATTGGAGTCCAAATATTAAGAGTTGAATTGTATTGACTTAATAGGATTTGTAGAAGCATGTGAAGCTCGGGGAACGCGCGAGTGAGGATTCACTACCAATTTTAAATTGGTTTGGTTGTAAGTAAACACTATTTTGCTTTTTACAATAATATGGAATATATTTTGCACAATAAGGAAGTGAGACTCTTGATCATGCATTCATGGCATCCGGATTGAGTTGCCCATGCTATGGGTCGTAAGGGTGTGAGGTATGCTCTACTCTAGACTAGACGTACTACAGGTGTCTAAGGCGGGTAATGGTTGATTCCGGGGTAGCATGCATTGACTCGTAGTACTGTTCTAGGTTCATTGTGATAGGGCCCTCTCGTTATGAGCTTTGAACAGGAAATGGAGATTCATTTTGTATATTTATTTCAGTATTTTGTTTAACATGCAATACTCATATTATCTCTTGTTATTACCTATTGTACGAAGTATGGTAGATGTTTACTTATCTGACACTGTTTATTTTGTGCACACTGTTATGTTGGTGTCCCCAAAATGGCTTTGTCAGGTTTTGGTGATGGACGAGGATCGTGAAGAAAAGTATAATTTTAAGGGTGATGGTTGCATTGATTGTTTTCTTTTGTATGTATAATTTATGTTATATATATTGGTTTCGAGGTGAGCGTAGGACGTAAAATACATTCAATCAGATTATGATAGTCTCCTAATCTAATTTAAAAGTAGTTTGAAGGTTTATGATTAAGTTCTTTTTTTATTTGTAATTGTAAAGTTGTAAATAAGGCATTGAAGGCCTTAAGTTAGTTTAGGAATTATAAATCGATATATATTGTGAACTGCGAGGAGTTGTGAGTCCTTTTAGGCTTCTCCCCAATCTGCTGTCTATTAGGTGATTTTCTCGGCAGTCCACTTTTAGGGGAGGTGCTGCTGAAATTTTTACAAAAATACGGAGAATAGTCCGTATTATTTCCTAATTTGCTCCGACTAAACGAATAATGAATTTGGGTTGCAATGAGGACATAAATTGAAATTTGGAGCATTATTGAGGACTGAATTGTATAATATTTTGAGGTTAAGTAAATAGAATGGATTAGGTACCTAATTGGGATAATTAGGTTAGGTCAGGGCTTAGTGAGAAGGGCCATGATAGGTAGAGTACTAATGAATCCAGATCTAAGTTCAAATTTGGGAAATCTCTCAAGATAGGCAACACACATTGGTTTATAAGAAGTGATATTTTGATTAGTTTGCCTAAAAGTAAGTTCTCTGTTATCATTATTATTAAAATTAAGGTTATTATTGGCTTCCATTGTGGTAGTTTGGTGTTTTCTACGTTGTTGTTGTCTTAAATTACGATTAAAAGTCTTATCTACCTCATGATCAAACGGATGTAATAATCCTGAGGAATTAAAATGATGAAGTGGATATAACATATAACGTCTAAAACTCCTAAGAAATTATGTTTAAATCTCCAGCAACGACGCCAAAATTTGACACATGTCCAACGTGTACAATAAGTTTCATGTATATCCTTATTATTTGTAGTAGTGATAAGTGAGACATTTCCATAGGATTTATCAAACTTCTCTAGGAAAAAGGTCTTTCAATGGTTTTTATTATTATTTTACTTTAATTTAATTCATTTAATTAAAACGGGAATTGAAAATCACTAATCCAATATATAATATTATAATAATTAACTAAACTAAATAAACTAACTTAATTATCACAATACAAATTAACTAATATTCAAATCAATTTAATTCAATAATAAATAAATATCTAAACAAACATCCAGAATGATGAAACATCAATATGTTTTCCATCCAAACATATTATTTCAATCATATAGTTATGAACACACTTTATACAATACCATAGATCATTAAACTCTAATAATAAGTAAGTAAACAGTCTTTAGCCAGCTATTAGTTCTCCTTATTTCAGTGGAAAAATCACATTCTAATTTTATTAAGCTAACTCATTTGAATACACAAAGACATTAACTTCACACAATAAAACCGCATTACACTTTATGAGAACTTTGAACTACTAAATCTAATATCTTTAGAAACTCACTTTAACATTAGATTTAGATCTCAAATTCACTTATGACAGATAAACGGTAACAACTTTCAAACAATCCTAGTTACTACTTTAAACTAGATAATGAATCCAAATATCACAATACACATTCTAGACTATACATGCAATATAAGGTTCATGATTAAAATCCTTAAATAATACTCTATTAAATCCGTGAATTAAATAACACGATTGGTTGTTTCAAGCATTAAGTACATAATCATCTCATCATAACTACATTGCAAAACGGATCAAGTTCATGTTCGGACTTTGTTTATATAATAAACTACTCGCTCATATTCATAAATAACATCGCAATAATGTAAAAAGACATAGATAAATACCTCTGGAATAAATATTTTGAATCTTCAAATTTTCTCCAAAAGTAATGAATAATAAAGCAATAAAATAAAACAGTAAACAATGACTCCTAGAACAATGAAATATTGATCGAAGTACTCAAGGGCAACTAATTTTGTAACCTTAGGGTCGTATTTATAGTATTCTAGATAGAAAACATCCCAAACAAACTCAAAATGGACTTTTGACGTGCGAGACCATGTGTTAAGTAGTCGCTTCGATATGCGTGTCGACGCGAGTATCGGGTAGTTTAAACGACTTAAAACTCAGCCGGAGGGAAAATAATACACACAAAATGAATAAAATTGGTTAAATATTAATGTGGAATGTCTAATTGGTGGTTAGGAACATGGTAGTACGCGTATGTCGCGGTTCGGGACACGAAAACAGGCATCGGAACACCCGAAAATGGACTTTTGAGGTGAAAACAAGTGTGCCATCAGAGTCACAAATTGGAGTCATGAGTGGTTGGAACAAGAGCTAAGAAGGTTCATTTGATCTCATTGAGATGTATAAGTGAGTGGAGATCACATTTGATTATAAAAGTCAAATAAGGCTTTCATTTTCCACCACCTTTTCTCTCTCTTATCTTCTTATTCAAGATTGAGAGAAAGAAAACAAGGGTTTTAGTGGTTCATCTTGGAGATTCAAGGAGCTTGGAGGGGTGAAACATCAAATCCAAGGTGAGAAGCACTTACATCACACCTTTCTCTATCTTTTGATCATAATTTTGTAGATGTTGGTGATGTTTTGGAGGTTTGTGAGTTGTTGTTATGATGAGTTTCTAGTGTTTTGAAGTGTTGTTGTTGGTGTTGTGGCTGTTGTTGGGTTGGTAGGGTGGTAGAAAACCCAGAAATCTTCAGCAGTATTGCTGTCTAAAACGCGATTAGCGCACTAATCGTAGAATCTAGCGCGCTAATTGCCATTAGCGCGCTAGGCCAGAAAATTAGTGCGCTAATGTTCGTCTGGGCGAAGAACGTATAACTGTCTGGGCATCTAGCGCGCTAATGCCCAGACCTAGCGCGTTAATGTACCTCTGTTTTGACATAAATTGTGTAAAATGATTTAAAACACATACAAATGACTAGGCGGAGCCGGATCGGGGGTTAGTGATGGGACACGGAGTGTAGTGTGAGGTGTGTAGTATCCCAACTGAAGTTTCTTGAGCGGTATTTACTTTTGCTTTTGAATTTATTTTATGTCCTTCATTACTCTATTCCTGGTGTGTTGTAATGGACGGATGTTGAGGCTTTCCCTCCGTGCCATTTCTGTGTGTACGTTCACTAGGCCATAGCACGTGTGCCATCTCAGTTAATAGGGCTACCTGAGAGAGTGACGGGCACATGTGGGTGCGTCGTAGTTTCCACGCCGACCACCTAGTGGATCCAGATATTGGCCTTGCTTGAGTTCTACTAGCCGGCAGTAGTCTGTTGGGAGTCCGAAGTATGGCGCTAGTCTGACCCTAGGGGCTAGGAACACACACTTTGAGCTTTCACTATTACATATGCATGCGATGAGCACATTTGCTTGTTTATATTTTCGCATGTTTATTTAATAGTTTTCTTTAAATTCCAGTATTTATTTTTCGTATGGCTCACTTAATTTCCTTGGGAATACTCACTCTAGACTCGTCATTTGTCTTTTTGTGATGACTTGAGTGCAGATCCTAGTACGAGCCGGGGCAAGGGCAAGCTGCCGGAATACAGAGACGTTTAGCCAGGCTTGTACGTTTGTATTATATATATTTGTTTTATTTTGGGATTTGGGGATTGTAAGTAATACACTAGGACTCTATACTATTGAGGTACATTTTTTATCTATGATGATATATGGGTTTTCCACACTAGGTATCAGAGTTAATTGCATTATTTTAATGTTATATATATTGTCATGCTAAAGACTTCCGCTGTGATTTATTTGGGTGTAAAATGATCTTAACAGATGAATTGAGTTCAGTAACAATTTAAACATTAAATTGTTGTCATTTGAGGTTAATGATGATTAAATGGTGGATGAGTTGGCATGTGGGATACAGCTGGCGCTGGTAGGCTAGGTTGTGGGCTCGCATTGGCCCCGTGGCGGTCCATTTGGAAAATTGGTCGTTACATGATTTAGGTGGAATTGTTAGGATAATCTTTGAAAACTTGGTCTCGATATTCCACCGATCTAAGTAACAATTCCTGTGTACATGCAAATCGTTCAAGAATCGCTTGTACTAAGTCTCTTTTTTTTCTTCACTTGTTGATGATTCTTTGCATATACTTTTTATTTTATTAATTCCTTCATAATCTTCCCTTTTTACTTCACTTCTTCATATATTCCATTTATTACCTAAAATAAATAAAATAAGAGAAAACCTCAAGTAATATAGTCTTTTACATCTAAAATCATGCTAAAATATACTATAAAACACGTCTAATTATTAACTTATTGACTTATCACCAGCGATAACCTTTAAACCTCAAGGAGTAGCTTTCCTTCCATGAGTTGCAAGTCGTGAAGGATTATAGCCTTTATGGACTATAATTTCAAAAAAGCTAGGAATATGAAAATTTATCCGTTTGCGGAAGCAATCTTTACTCGCATGGTATGCTAGTAACAAATCCATCCCTAACAGAGTATCGTACTATAGGAATTCCATAACCCTCATATCAATTGGGAGCTCATTTTCCCCACTTTTGATAACACATCTCTTACAGATCAGGTTTGGATAAACTTTCTTGCTTATTGTTGTGCTTAAAATCAATAAAGTATTGGCTCTAACAAGTTTCAATTTCAACTCATCAACCATTGCACTAGCAATAAAAGAAACTGTAGAACTAGCATCAATTAAGACATGCATATCCCGACCATAAATATTTAAAATACCTTCCACAAGCCTCCTCGTAGCCTCTAGATTTGCATCAGCCACTCCGTAAGTCTTTCCTCATGTTGGTTGTGTTGTACAACCCATATATGTTGCTTGAAGTGTAGGACAATTCCTCTGTATATGCCCTGTTTGCCCTCACAGATAACAAACCATTGATGCTTTCTCTGAGACTTTACTAACCTATGAAACCTACCCAAATCCACTCGGTTTTGGTGTCGACTGTTTCTTACCCTTACCCTTACCCCTATACTGAGTTGGTGGAATAGGTGGTTTGGCGACTAAAGCCTGTGAAATAGGTAGAACGGTTGCACCGATATAAGTTGTTCCCGTTGACCCTGATGTTGAAGCGATAATGATTGTACCTACACTCCTCTATCTCTTCGTGAATCAAAAATATGCTTACTCTTGAATTTTCTGACTCTTAAGGTACTGTGGAACTGGTGGTAGAAAAGGTATTGCCTCTTACGGCTAAGCTAACATGGTTGCATCTACCTCTATTGCACTCTCGAAGATAAATGCAAAACTGATAAGAGGATGAGAAGAAACAAAGACTCGTATCTCATAATTCGGCCCATGTAGAAACATTTCAGCCTTATTATCCTCTAACTCAACTATCTCGATAGCAAACTGGCTCAACTTAGTGAGTCTCTGCTCGTACTCTCTTACAGTCATACTATCTTAAGTAAGATTAATGAATTCAGTGTTCTTCCTGTTTTTGACTAACTTAGGAAAGTATTGCTTATAAAATATGGTCCTAAACTGCGGCTATATAATGACTGCCTTCCCCTCTTAAGAGAGAGAACTCCACCACTTACGAGTTGACTCAATCAAACAAAAAGTGACCATCTTAACCTTAGACCAGTCATCACCATCTACAGCAACAAAACATTGTTCTATCTTCAATATTTAGGCCTCTGCAACACTATCCTTCATAGTGTTATTATATCTTGTAATATCAAATTTCCTAAACTCTTTCCTTGTCTTGAGAAATGTAGTCTTCTCAGGATTCATTGGCATTTCTGAACTACCTTGAGAACCTAAACTTGTTTTATTACTAGTTGTACTTGATCCACAACTTTCTTACCTCCCCCTTATCCCTACTAACTTCGAAATTTATAGCAGGGTGAGCCTAAAACTACTATACTGGTGGTGACATCTGTGTCATAAACATTGTAATAACATTTGCCTAAGATTCCAACAATCCTTTCATTTGCTGCTCCATCCTAACTTTCCACTGTGATTTAGTCTCTAAATTACCCTGAGGTCCATGCTTTAGTAAGCCCTCTCCTTGATCATCCATCGTATTTTGAAAGTCAAACGAGAGATAAGACAATCAGGGTAAAATTTAAAAAATACAAGGAAATCATATCAATTCAATAGATAACAATAAACACATCAAATAATGTATAATAGTATTTTCCTTTTTCATTTCCCCCCAAAACCATGATAAAAACCATTTATCATGTCTTAAGTTCTTCCATAACTTGAGATAATTCTCAAAGTTAGTGAACTTAGGCTCTGCTGCCAAACTATAGCATATTTTATCCCAATTAGGGTGATGCTCGGCTTGAAACCCTAATTAAGCTCCGGTACACTAGCCAGACTTAACTAAAGCCAAAACTTACCTTCAGTACCTGATAAACACCATTGAATATCGAATATCTAAATATAATAAAATGAAATACACAATGGAAAATTAAAACTTTTTCAATAACATATACGATATACAAACCAAAATGAACCGCAGCAAATCTCGGTTATATAAACATGTCCCCACCCTATGATATAACAAAATTGTATTCCAAACAGTAAAATATACACAAAAAAGGCTAACTACATCAAAGAGAACACTAAAAGGTAGTACCCTTTCTACCACCAGTTCCATAGTCATACCAACAACCAAACCCTCACTCAATCGATCTCTCCTTCTCGTTCACTTGTTCAACAGTGATATGAGTTTGAGTGATTTTTTATTTATATACAAATTTTCCTCAATATTCACATAGCGCGATCTCAAGGCTAATATGATGAGTAAGAGCTTAAAGTAACACAAGTCACTAGAGTGACACCTATCATAACACAATCTCAAACTTACATTCATCTCGAGGATCATCTATAGTTTAGATAATTCGTTTGATTAAACTATAAGTTTTCTTTATTTCTAATTTATTTAATCCAATTTAATTCACATTAACACGTCCACAAACACCAAACAACACGCAAACTCACACACTTGCTAATCGAGACAAGCGAGACTAAACCATGAGTCTAACTCGGGTTAATTAAGATTTGGATTATCATTAATAACCTACTTAAGGTAACGGGTCGATACATTAATTACCTTAATCTACTAGATAGATCTACTAATAATCTCAATTACCTAAAATCCTCGAGATACATGACGATCTTCAAGCCCTATTCTAGGTTTTAATCTCCAAATGTGGAGCAATTTAGGAAATTATTTTATTAAGATTTCTATATTTTCTAAAAATTTTGGTAGTCTCCCTAAAAGTGGGCTGCTAGTACCAAAATTCTAATTAAAAAAACTTTGGAAGAAGGCCTAGAAGGACTTACATCCCTACAATAGTTCATAATATAATATCGAAATGAAATAAAGGATCCACTTTGCATCTAGTGCACAAGTTTTAACATTAAAATTCATTTACAATGATATTAGCTCCACAATCCATATTTTCATCAAAGTGAACCACAAACTATTTCAAAATTCTCTCAAACCATTTGTTATTGTTTCTCTACAATATTACGACCTGCTCTCATCTCCGAGTGTCATAAACACAGTACGTAACAAAAACAATATATGATATAAAAAAAGAAGTAAAAGATAATCACCAATAGATTTCTACGCTTGTTTTTCCCTTACTTCTGCACTGTATACTTGAAATTATCTAAAACAACTCGAGGATGTTAGACAAGAAAATTCCTACATTGACATGTACTCATGCAAATGTTAGTTTGATATATGGAGACATATAATTATATTTCCAAATAAATCAACAGACATATATAACAACAAGAATCCCTCCATTTCTGTTCAAAGTTCACAAATAGACTACACTATCTAAATATGAACTCAGAACATTACTAAGAGTTGAATGCATGCTCCCCAAAATCGAGATTGTCCGCCTTAGATGCCTGTAGATACGTCTAGTATAGAGAGCATCCTGTCCTACTCACTAACTGAAACAGAGGCAACTTTATCCTTTTGACATATATGCATGATCAAGCATAATGTGAAATGCAATGCAAGACTAAAATCACAAATGTGGGTTCAATGATAAATCAAAAAAATAGGAAAGGTCACAATAGGGTTTACTTACAACCAACCAACTTTGAGCTTAATTCTCAAGGTTCTCAAAGCTTAAGATCACCTTAAAAGTGATTCCAATAGCTTCCCTACATATCTAATTATAATAGGCTCAAGCTTCAAAACCAAATAATGAAACCCCATGTAAACAACAGCCAAAGTATGTTCGGTAACTATTTCCAAAAAATAATTATTTATAACAACTTCAACTAGTTTTCAACTAGCTTACTTGTGGTAACTTTTTAACCTTGAAAACATCAATATTCATCATACCGACCAACAATGAACGTATAGAATTCATTTCACATTTTTCATAGAGTTCAAGAACACGCAAATCAGATCACAAACTGAGAAGTTATGCATTTTCCAATACAGCATGTTATTAGGCAAACTTTATTAGTTTTTAACTAACAAACTTCTCCAAATCAATATTTTTGCAATTAAGTCCTCATGTCTCGACATTAAACACTAGGAAACCACTCAATACCAAATCCAAAATATTTGCACAGCATGTGGAGTCAATTTGAACAAAAACCGATAATCAGTTCGTCCAAAACCTCAATGTAAATCAAGTTGAACAATAAAAACAACTTCATAATTGTTCTCAATTGTATCGCATCAACTCCATTCACCAAAATTGTCACGTGTCGAGCGTATACAATAATATTTCCTTTATATTATACTTTAAATATTTTGTAGTAGTGATAAGTGGGAATCGTCTCCACAAGGATTTTACAAATTCCTTAACAAAAAAATTATAATTTTTATTTTTAATTTTAAGTTAAAAAAAACGGAATCTAAACTAACTAAATTTACTTAAATAACATAAATCAAAGTCATTAAATTTAAAAAATTTAATTCAATAAAACTCAATAATAAATAAATATCTAAACAATCCTCCTAAACAATGAATAATAGAGCCATTTTGCATTCCAAATATGTTACTCAAATCATATAGTCATAAATATACTTTTTAAAGAATCCTATGTCATTAAACTCTAATTATACGTAAGTAAACAGCCTTTAGCTAGCCATTTGTTATCCTTATACCGGTGGTGTCAAGACTCGTCTCACTAAGCCTGACTTAACCTAATTACCCTAATTAGGCACCTAAATGGTACATTTAACTTTAAACCTCGAAATGACTCTTAATTCGATCCTTAAGCTGCTCCAAATCTAAATTGGAATCGTTATTTAAACCTCAGTTCTTGACTTATTCAATTGGAGCAAACTAGGAAATCATACGGAATGTTTTCCGTATTTTTATAATAATTTTGGCAGCACCTCCTCTAATTATGGACTGCCAGCGTCCAAAACCTAATAGACAGCAGAATAGGGACAGACCTAAAAAGACTCACAACTCCCCGCAGTTTACAATATGGTATCAAATTTAACTTATAAACTGAACTGCAAACTTATAAACCATAATTACAACTCTCAACCTCAAATTGAAGATAAAACCATTTCAAAACCTCAAATAATACAAAACTAAACCATTTGTGTTTCAAACCTAGTTCAGTACAATTCATGAACTTCTCAAGTTGTTTCTCAAGTGATTCACGTCCTGGACTCACCCTAAAAACCCAAACAAAATAATATAAACAATAATTACATGCAAAGGGAAAAGTGCTTCTCAACAGAAGTCCTCTAGCTTCCCCTTTCCCTTTCGGTCTTCCTTAGCCTCAGAACTTGACAAAGCCATTTCGAGAACACCAAATAGCAGTGTGCATAAAATAAATAGTGTCAAATAAGTAAACATCTACCTTGCTTCGTACAACAAGTAATAACAAGAGATAATATGATATTTCACACTAAACGAAATACTGAAATAAATATACAACATGAATCCTTATTTCCTGTTCTAAGCTCATAATAAACGAGCCCTCTCATGATGAACCTAGAACTGTACTATGAGTTCAATGCATGCTACTCCAAAGTCGACATTACCCGCCTTAGAAGCTTGCAGATACGCCTAGTTTGGGGCGGAACACCTTACACTCATACGGCCGAACTAGGGGCAACTTAAGGATATAGGGCTGGCAAAACTTGACACCACCGGTATAAGGATAACAAATGGCTACCTAAAGGCTAGTCTAGAGTAGAGCATACCTCTACCCTGGTTTTTTTTTGAGTTTGGATTAAAAGGGTAAGCCAAATTACTCTTTTACCCCTCAGATTTTATCCTTATATATAGGGCTGTCAAAACTTGTCCAGACCCGTTTGTCCGGTTTTGTCCGGACCCGTTTTAAACGGGTTCGGGCAATATTTTTGTGAAAAACATACGGGTCTGGACAATTTTTTAAGTTCTTTTAAAAATACGTGACCGGGTCAAAAATTTCAAAAAAACAGGTACCTATTTAGTGATTAATTTGAAGGGCATATAGGTAATTTCACACTCCATAACCAAAGTCACCAAACCAAACGGCCCAAAGTCCAAACTCAAACTCCAAACCCTCACCCATGCCGTCACCCTCTCCCTCCAGCTCTCGCCTCTGCCTCTCAAGTCCAAACCCTCACGGCCTCACCCTTAAGTGTCGTCGCCCTCTCCAGCTCTCACCTCTGTTTGTGCCGTCACCCTCTCCCTCCAGCTCTCGCCTCAGCCTCTCAAGTCCAAACCCTCACGGCCTCACCCGTTAGTGTCGTCGGCGCGTCGCCCTCTCCAGCTCTCGCCTCTGCCTGTGTCGTCACCCTCTCCATCTCTCGCCTCTGCCTCTCAACCTTTCCCTCACAAGATCAAAACCCTCAGGTCCAGTCAGACGTCAGCGACTGTGTCTCGAGCTCCACTCTCTGCAGCAGCACAGCTCACGGCCAGTCTGGCGTCGGCGACGCTCGTCGGCTCTACCTCTCACTCTCCCGACTCTCATCTCTCCCAGCTTCGTGGACCCGTGGTCACTCGATCCGCCGCGGCTCGCTAGCTCTGCCTCTCACTCTCCCGGCTTCGTGGTCACTCCGCCAGTCCGCCACAACTTTGCCTCTCCTCTCGCCTCTCAATTTTTGGCCCGCAGAGCATCTCTGCCCGCTCATCTCTCTGCTCTCAATGTAAGTTTTTTCTACTCCTTCTCCATTCACATCCATGTTTCTTGGTTGATTTTTCTAAAAATCGGACAAAACGGGAGCCGTATGTTTTACAAAAATACGGGACTGGACAAAAAAAAAACGCCCGTTTTAAAAACGGGAACGGGTCTGGACACTAAATTTAATCATTATAGAAAGGGGTGTCCGGTCCCGTTTATGTTCGGTCCCGTATTTTTGTCAGCCCTACTTATATATATAAAACAATACCCTTTTTGGTAATTTGCTATTTTTATTTTATTTCATGTTTATCTCTTATTTATGCCCAAATTAAACCCCGAAAAATACTCCAATTTTACTAAAAATTGAAGAAAATACCAAAGCACTCCAAAACACTTGAATAACGCGTTTAAACACCAATTTGAACATATTTCGCAAAGAATAGAGTATAATACATACAAAGGCACATAACAAACAAAAACGCAAATTTACTTTATGACCTCCGGGCCCGTCATGCGTGGGTCCCACCTCAGATACCTAAAATTCAAATCAATCCAAAAATAGTTAATTAGTCGTCTAATCCACTTTAGAAAATTCTTAGATTTCACAATTCTTCCCAACTAATAAAAAACTTTGTCCTTGAAATTTAAACTTACAGGTTACATGGGTCAAAAGAGATACGGAAAAAGATCTTTCATATAAAAATTTTGCTCCCAGGTTAATTCTTAATTTCCATGAAATTCCCATTTAACAAGTACAAGTGGAATTTCCTTAGTCCTCAGCTTTTGAATCTTTTGATCCGTGATCTGAATGGGTTGTTCTTTATAAGTAATATCTTGCCTTAAATCAAACTGATTCCACTCGGCTATATGTCGTGAATCTGGTTCCTTCTTACGAAGCATAGAAACATGGAATACATCATGAACTCCGACAAGATGAGATGGTAAGGCAATCCTGTAAGTAACCTTCCCAACTTTCTGAACAATCTCAAACGGACCAATAAACCTTGGAGAGAGTTTTCCCTTCAATCCAAACCTGTACAATACTTTTCAAGGTGACACCTTCAGATAGATCAAATCACCAACGTTGTATACAACAACTTGATGGTGGAGATCATAATAACTCTTGTGCCTATCCTAAGCAGCTTTCAGCCTTTCACTAATGTGCTCAATAGCTTATGTGTGATCTCGTACAATATATGGCTCAACCGTAGCTAAAACTTCTAGTTCAGCCTAACAAGATGATGCTCTGCGCAGTCCACCATATAATGCTTTGAAATGTGCCATCTCAATACTTGCTTAATAACTATTATTGAGTGAAAACTCATACAATGGAATGTATTCCTCCCATGAGCTTCCATATTCAAGAACACGGGATCTCAACATATCCTCCAAAGTCTGAATCAACCGCTCTGATTGACCATCAGTCTGTAAATGAAACGCGATACTGAATCGCAATTGAGTGCCAAAATGTTCCTGCATACTCTGTCATAACCCAGAGGTGCACCGAGTACCTCTATCAGAGACAATAGAAAGCGGCACCCCATGCAAACGAAGAATTTTACGCTCATAGATGACATTCAACTCTGGAAAACCATAATTAAGAGCCATTGGGAGGAAATGAGCAGATTTCGTCGACATGTCAATGATAACTCAAATAATATTATGTTTCCTCTTAGGTTTAGGTAGATGAGTCATGAAATCCATAGCAATATGCTCCCACTTCCACTTAGGAATGGGTAGTGGCTATAATGTTCCTCCTGGTCTTCGTCTTTCGGCCTTGACCTCCTGGTGAATCTCAAAGCGTCTAACATAATCAACAACATCTGACTTCATCCCTAGCCACTAATACAAACGACATATGTCGTGTTACATCTTGGTCCTGCCAGGATGAATATAATACCTAAATCAGTAGGATTCCTTGATTATCATATCTCGAATCTTAACCACCAATGGAATCCATAACCTACCCCTGAATCTCACACTCTGATCATTAGACTCTGTCCATTCTAAGTTATCTCTGCTCCTCGCCAATTCCCTGAACTTTTCACCATCAACATCATTGAATTAGCTCTCAATGATTCGCTGAATGGAGACAATCTGCACCCTGAACTAAACAACAGCTGGCAAATAATGGGATTTCATAAGCTCTGAGAAAGACATAGATATGACTTCCTCAAGTAACTCATACTCATAGGCCATATGACAAGCCATCTTCAATGCCTCTTCCAGTTTCCTACTCAGTGCATCAGCTACAACATTAACTTTCCCTGGATGATATTCAAGAGTAAAATCAAAATCTTTCAAATGCGCAAACCATTGCCTATGTCTCATATTCAATTTCTTATGTAATAAAAAGTACTTCAGACTCTTGTGATCTGATAATAAAGTAAATCTTTCCCCGTAGATAATGTCTCTAGAGCTTCAAAATAAATACAATTATCGCTAGCTTGAGTTCAAGAATAGGATAATTTTTCTCGTGAGTTCTTAAATGATGAGAAGCATAAGCTATAACTATATTATCCTACATCAACACATAACTTAGCCCAACTTAAGATGCAGCGGCATAAACTATAAACTCTTTATACGGATCAGGCAACACCAACATTGGAGCTATAGTTAATCAGCTCTTAAGCTCAGCAAAAGATTTTTCACAAGCCTTTGACCACAGAAACTCTGTATTCTTCTAGGTCAACCTAATGATAGGTGAAGCTATTTTGGAGAAATCCTGCACAAATCTGTGATAATAACTGGCTAAACCGAAAAAACTCCTTATTTTTTTTCATATTGGTCGATTTCGGCCAATTCATAATCGCCTCAATTTTTGCAGGATCTACCGCAATTCCATCATTTTGTAGGATCTACTGCAATTCCATCAACTCCAACTACATGTCCTAAAAACTTAACTTCTGAAATCCAAAACTCGCATTTACTGAACTTGGCATACAGCCGATGACTTCTCAAAGTTTGAAGAATAACTCTGAGATGTTCTCCATGCTCCTCACGAGTCTTAGAATATATCTGAATATCATCAATAAACGCAATCATGAAGTGGTCTAAATACGGCTTCAGTATCCGTTGCATCAAATCCATAAACATAGCTGGTGCATTGGTCAAACCAAATGGCATTACAGTGAACTCATAATGACCATACCTCGTACTTCAAGCGGTCTTATCCACATCCTCTACATTAACCCTCAACTGATGACAGCTAGATCGGAGATCAATCTTCGAAAAGAAATTAGCTCCGGTCAGTTGATCAAATAAGTCATCAATACGCGGCAAAGGATACTTGTCTCTGATCATCACTCGGTTCAACTTTCTGTAATTTATACACTTTTTGAGGATCCCGTCCTTCTTCTTCACAAAAAGAACCGGTGTGCCCTAAGGATTCATGCTAGTAAGTCTCCTTTATCTATAAGTTCTTGCAACTATTTATGCGAATCTTCAAGCTCAACCTTAGCTAATCCATTCCTAAGAGTGCATCAAACTTTAGGAACTCTAAAACAAATCTGCAGTCATCTCATCTCCTGCAATCTCCATTATACACATCTCGTATATAAAATATGGATATACGTACCATGTCCCCTACTGCAGTACTGAGAACTAAATATATGTTTACTCTCACCGAAGTCAAATGCTACTTATCAACCATTCGGCCAGAAATAAATGAAATAGTAGAACCAAAATCAATTATGACTTTCGTAGGATGACCACAAATAGAAATAATATCTTCTATTGGATTCCTTTTAGCATCCCCATCTTGCTGAGCAATAACCTGAACATGTTCCTTCGCCTGAGGTCTAGACTGAACTGATGATGAAAAAGTATGTCCCCGATTCAACTTCAGATAATCCTTCTTAAGATGCCCCATTAATCTACACTCAAAACATGGTCCAACTGATCTACTGCCCACTAACGAAGCATGTGTACTGGTAGGCTTTGGTATATAACCCTGACTAACTCGACATTTGTCTCTACTACCCAATCCTTGTGACTGTGACTATGACGAGACGTCGTCTGTGTACGCTGAAAGGCCGATATAACTGTGTGATATCGGGATTGAGATTGCAACCGAGACTGCGACCGCACTTGCAGAGTAGAAGTCGTGGCTAAATGATAAGAAGGACTTTCAACAAACTTTAGAATAAGTGGAGGAAAAGTAGTAGCTCACGTAGGAGCTGGGGTAAATGATACTTACATAAAATCCCCACTCCTACCCCTACTTTCCTTCCTTATGTCCTTCCTACTTCGCCATTCCTCACCACTGTCAGAACCTTGACAGGTTTCCACAATACCTCTCTGTCACCTTTCTTTATCTCTGTGAAAGAATTCAGTCATTTCAAAACCCTTAGCTGCCTTATAAGCTTTGGTGAATGTCTTTGGCATCGTCATTGACACTGCAACAGAAATACTTTCTCTCAAACCCAGGTTAAATTTTTAAATTTTGTTGAGCTCTGGCATGTCTATCTGCCCAGTCACCATCAACAAGTTATTAAACTTCACTGCATATTCGATTCCTGACGTAGTTCCTTCCTCAAGGTAATCAAACTCAAGTTTCTTTTCTAATACTATGGTCTGAGTAAACTACTCTCGCCCGAATGCCTCAAGAAACTCGGACCACGTCTCGTAGGGTGGTTGTGTCTCGAGTACAGTTCTACACCACGTCAAGGCATCTGACTCGAGATAGTGAATTGATAAATTGACCTTCATGTTCTCCAGAGTATTTAGCAACCTGTGGATCTTCTCATGATTTAAAATCCATTCATCAGCCTTTTTAAAGTCAAATCCACCATAAAACCTCTATGGATCATTCTTTCTGAATTCACCATGCAACTTGTCTTCTTTAATCGGTTCGACACCTGTTGGCCTGTCCACTGAAATAAAGAGTGATATAATCCTTGGCTCTACCCTAGGTTAAGCTGTCGAGGTAGCTTATTCCTCTTAAACTGCAAGATCAGTATGAACTATGTTGGGGCATGTGCCCTAGGTCAATCCATTAACTATCTTTATGAATACTTTTAGTTAATAAAATAGAGGATTTCATTTGCTATTTATTATAATTAATTTGCATGTTTACATTATAATAAGATCCATGGGTATTTACGTAAATATCATAAATGTCCCTAGTCGATCATTATACTGGGAACTATAATGAATTAAGACTAGTGTGAGTCTTGATTGATGATCATATGATGATTATATGTATAGGGATACGAATCAAGATCACAGTACTTATTAGGGAACAAAGTACTGGACCGACCCGCTATGAGAACATCACATGGATTAAGTCATAGTTGTTTCTCATGATAGGTATATTTTTCAGTCCTCTGACTTGAGATTATCAGAGACTTCAACATTAGGAACACAGTGATTTGACACAATCAAATGTTGTCCTTAATCGGACGATTATAAGGTTGTGATTGGTTACTGTGTGAGCAATGTGATGAAGTTATGTAATCGAGATATGATTTGTCCCTCTCATATAAAAAGAGATATCTAGTGGATCCCTCGATGTGTTAGACTGTTAAAAGGCCTAGTCTAAGTGAATTGATATTGATCAATGTCACTTGGATGTTTTCAATCTACCTAGAGATCGAGACTAGTACGATTGAACATGTTGGATGACAATTTCATGCCTTATGTTTGATCAAAAGGATATCGTGTGACAAAAGGATGTTATATACACTATTGATTAGGTTGTATCGATTTGATATTCATACAACTTGGGTAGTCATAATGTCTTGCTAGAGGCCGCTTATGACTTGTATACCAAAATGTGTTTTGGTACACTGTCAACGTTGTATGAGCCTATTAGGTCGCACACTAAGAATGGTTTTGCGAGATTTTAAGATGGTTCAGAAAAATGAATTTTATATGATAAAATTCATGACATAAACGTCCTTGTGGTGTATTACACTTATATTTTTTAAGTATGGGTATATGTGTAATTTACTTAACCGTCTATATACAAGGGTTGTATAAATAGACGCTTTAAGTTAGAACACACGTATGAAAAGATTAAGTGTTGAAACTCTATTTTCGTTTCAGAAATGAATTAGGGTTTTATGGTATGCTCTGGATCGTTTTGGAGAGAAACAAAAAGGTTTGGCATTCTCTCGAAGCTAGCACTTCGAATCTCGGCCGTTAGTGTAGTGTGTGATTTCTTGGTAGAGGGCGTTCGTCGTTAGCAGGCGCTTTAAATATCGATCAACCTTCGAAAGGTATATTGCGACCGAGGTATGATTAAGTTTTCATGGTTTAAACGTTTTTAATGGAATTAGATTCGGATCCTGTTGGGGTTTTTGTCAAAATTGTTTTGTAATTTTCGCTGTGTATGAACCCAAAACTCAACAAACTACTGGAGCGGCTAACATGGCACTCTGAGCCCTCATCTATGAAACTGTATCATCTTTGTCCACTTACAAAACAACTTGGAATTCACGTACCGAGGATCCAAAGGGTCTCCACCCTTTCTACTCATGATTATGCAAAACAATTTACATATAATCATAATTTAGTCATTGTATATCAATCGATATAATGGTATACAAACAATAAACATAACGTCAATATAATGTATCCCCAACTTACATTCACTTCCCAACTAATCGCACTCAATCTCGCTTTAGTTTTCAACCAAAGTTTATCCTCAAGTTGAGCCAAATCTAAGTTATGTCACCCTTTAATTCTTAATCAAACTTTATCCTTAATTTAGCCAAACCTTAGCTCTGATACCAACTCTATTATGACATGTCTCACTAAGCTTGAAATAACCTAATTACCCTAATTAGGCACCTAAACTATACAGTTAACTTTAAACCTCAAAACGACTCTTAATTCAATCTTTAAACTGCTCCAAATCTAAATTGGTATCGTTATTTAAACCTCGATTCTTGACTTATTCAATTGGAGCAAACTATGAAATCATATGGAATATAATCTCTATTTTATAATAATTTCGACAGCACCTCCTCTAATTTTGGACAGCCAACACTCAAAACCTAATAGACAGCATAATGGGAAGAGGCTAAAATGACTCACAACTCCCCGCAGCTTACAATATGGTATCAAATTTAAATTATAAACTGAACTACAAACTTATAAACCATAATTACAACTCTCAACCTCAAATTGAAACTACAAATGGGTTTTTGGGTTTTTGGGTTTTTGTATATATTATTTTTGTATATAATACATTGTATAAATGGGTTTTTGGGTTCATGTGAGGTTAGGATCTCTTTTGGAATTGTTATAATGGTTTTAGGATGGATTGGAATGCTGCGGAGCTAAGGTAATGATGTTTAAGGATTTTGAAAATCTGAGATAGGTTAAAATGAATAAATAGCCTTTATTAATGCGATATATATTGTTATGGGGTAAATTGTGAGTCCTTCGGCATTTCCACCAAGCTAAGCATGTTTTAATGAAGAATTTTTAAAGGCCGAATTTTCTGGTGTAGGCTTAGAACTAGAGGAGATGCTGTTGAAATTTTTTTACAAAATTTTAAGGATAATGTAATCAATCTAATTGAACTTTGAAGTTTAAGATTCACTTTAGAATTCTTTGTGGTTGATAAAGTTTTATAATTGATGATTACAACATCTTAATCTTAATTATTTATTATGGGAATGTTAAGGCTGCTAGATTATCAGTGGATTAAGGTAATCTAGGCCGGTCAGATGCTCTAATTAGGTGGGGTCTGACAATGTTGGTATCAGAGCCTAGGATTCTAAAAGAATCTTGTTGTTTGAGGTTTAGTGAATGATTAGTTAGGAAGTAAAGTGACGGAACAGGGTTAAAAAATTTAAAAACTTTATGATTATGTTATTTATATTTTATATTATCAAGGTATCGATGGATATGGGCTTGCTGAACCATTTTTCTTGCAATTTTTATTGCAGAAAATCATAAGTGGACAGTAAGAGCTAGGTTAGGGATCTGCATTGTGTGGATTTGACTATGTTTTAAAACATGGAGGGGTAGATGGTAGAATCGATAAATACCTTACCAGCACAGGTGGCAGCTCAAGTATTTGTGGTAGCTCAGGTATTTGTAGTTTGTGTGGCCCAGGAAATTCCTATTGTTACTTTAACAGCTCTTGAAGAACAGGTTACCTCTATATTTTGTAAAAAAAGTTGAACCGATTGTTGTAGTTTTGGTGTAGACTAATCGAGCCGTGGCCAGCGGAATGTCATGAAAGAAAAGGCATGAAGAGTTTTACACCATTATATCGACGACTAAACTAAACACTACAAGAGGTTCGAGATAGAGCTACAGCCTATGTGACTACACGGGCTTTTCAGCACAAATCACGATGATATCAGGGCGTTGTGGAGTCTTGACAAGGCTCAGATTTTGTGGGTAAGAAAAAAAAAATTTCATTTCAGGTTTGACACAAAATCTCGAAAGAAAGAGAAGAGTGGAGAACCATCGTTCTCGCCTATGATATCTATCGTCTCATCATATGTACGTCGTAAATTTTTTCGAGTACAACCAGTAGACCATTTAAGTTGACATCAATAGGCTCAAGATAGACTCGATCACAGACTTTTCAACCTTCAGCTCATAGAAGTACACCTTAGTTGCAGAGAAGTGAAGGTAAGGGTCGAGAATCTCAGGGGACAGGCCTCGAATCAGCAATCGACAACTTGTTATGAATCTTTTGTAGGCAATAAACCTACAGTTACATGTTTTAGGTATGAGAAACAAGGTCACATTATCCGAGATCGTCCACATAATTAGAGTGCAATTACGTGTTTTGGGTATGGAAAGAAAAGACATTACAAGAAATGTGTCCACAACTTTTAATAGCTTTGTCTTGTGTGTCACAGTCTCAACAATATATCTAGGAAAGTGTACAGGTGGCGACTGAACAAGATTCATATGCAAATCGTAATCTTATCGAATGTACAATTTCAGTTTGTGGTCGTATGGTGATTGAGTAAGGGTTAACTCCGGTGTGAGTCCATATTCATCTTATACTCAATACAGTAGTTGGGGATAAGGTGGATCCTCAATTTATTTGTGAGAAATGTGTTATTGAGATTTCTAGACACGAGATGAATATTGATCTATATGTGTTGGAGTTGCTGGAGTTTGATGTGGTGTTGATAATGGATTGGCTAGTCACTAGGAAAGAAATGGAAACTCTTACCGGAACTATAGTATAGAAGACTGCGTTTAGTACCAGATATGGTCATTTTGAGGTTATTGTTATGCCATTTGGGTTGACTAATGCTCCAGCGCTGTTTATCGATTTAATGCAAAGAGTATTGAGGCTGAATCTAGGTCACTTTGTGATAGTGTTCATTAATGATATCTAGATATAATCTAAGACATGCGAGGATCATGAACAATAACTTAAAGTTAGTCTCTAATATTTGATAAATCATAAGCTACACGCCAAGTTTAGAAAATGCGAGTTTTAATTGTCTGAGGTGAAGTTTTTGGGTCATGTGGTTAATATGAAAGGAATTCTAGTGGATACAGCAGATATTAAGGTTATCATTGGTTAGCTGAAACTTATCAAAGTGACAGAGACACGAAGTTTTCTAAGTTTGGCGGGCTATTATTGTAGATTTGTAAGAGATTTTTTTAAGATAGATGCGTCAATTATTAAATTATCTTAAAAAAATGTTCCATTTGTTTGGTCAAAAGAATGCGATACTCCGTTTTAGAAAATTGAAGAAGTGTTTGACTTCAGCACCAGTTTTTGACAAGGTGATTACTTATGTTTCTCGCCAGTTGAAGACTCACGAGAAGAATTATCTTATTCATGATTTAGATTTAGCAACGATTGTGTTTGCTTTGAAGTTGTGGAAACACTATTTGTATGGGGAAAGTTTCATACTATTTCCAAACTATAAAAGCCTGAAGTATTTATTCTCTCAGAAAGAGTTGAATATGAGACAACGTCGATGGTTTGAACATTTGAAAGACTTTGATTCTAGTCTGGAATACTATTCGGGTAAAGCTAACGTTGTTATTGACACATTGAGTATGAGGAGTGCTGAAACGTTGCATACAACTAGTCGATTGACTTATGAGTATAACTTATTCAAAAAAATCATCATTATGATTTTGTCGGAGATTCCTGATGCTGATGATAAACCGACTTATGATTAACTTAGAGTACAACTCATCTCTATTTAGAAAGTGATAGAGTGTCAGTAAGGTGATGAGAATTATAAAAAGTTTAAGGGGCTTGTTGATGACACTAATAATTCAAATTGAGCTAAGTCTGTAGATCAAAGTTTGAGGCTTGGAGGCGAATTTTGGATTCCATCGGTGGCTAAGATTCAAGATGAGATATTGAGAGAATCTCATCATTTGAGATGTGAGATTTGCCAACGGGTTAAAGCCAATAGGCAAAAAACCTGGAGATACTTTGCAGTCACTTCCCATATCGTAATGAAAATGGGAACATATTGTGATGGAATTTGTTATTGATCTGCCTACTTCTTGGAGGAAACATGATGCGGTCTGGATTATTGTTGATGGACTAACGAATTTTGCTTATTTTCTTCCTATGTACATTTCGGATACCTTTACATAGCTGAGCTTGTTATGTGGGTGAGATGTGGCTCGCTTGTTTGGAGTGTCGCTGATGATAGTTTATGATTGTGATGCTCGGTACATATCGGGGTTGTGGCAGAGCATGCAGGAACAACTCGACACTCAGTTACATTTTCAGTATTGTATTGCATCCATATGTGGATGGTCAGACTGAAAGGTTGATCTATGTATTGGAAGATAAGCTCAAGGCATGTATACTGGGATTTGGAGGTTCATGGGAAGAATACATACCTTTGTGCGAGTTCTTTTATAATAAATGTTGTTAATCGTGTATTGAAATGACTTCGTTTTAGGCATGGTAGGGGATACCTTGTCGATCTCCTGTCGGTTTGGTTGAACCGAAGGATTTGGTAGAGTTGGGGTCACAGATTGTTGGAGATCACACTGAGGTTGTGCAGTAGATTCGTCTAAGATTGAAAACAGTTCAAGAAAGATACAAAAGTTATTATGGTCTATATCACCGGTTTATGATATATAGTGAAGGAGATTAGGTGTATTTGAAAATCTCCCCTTGCAAAAGCCATTACATATTTGGACTAAAAAAGAAAACTTTCTCTCAGATTTATAAGAGTTTTTTGGATTATGAAACAGTGGGAAGGTTGTTTACAGACTTGCAGTACCGCCTCAATTAGCAGGAGTTTATAACGTATTTTATGTGTCAATGCTCAAGCGGAATGAACCTGATTTGCATCACATAGTAGAATGGAATCAGTTTGATTATTAGGGTAATGTGTCATATGAAGAGCAACCTATATTGATTGTGGATAAGAAGGTCCAAAAGCTTCGAAATAAAGAGATTCCACTTGTTTTTGTTAAGTGGCAGTTTCATGGCGACTCAGAGCTGACTTGGGAATGAGAAGCGCATATAAAAGAACATTTTATGCATCTCTTTTAGTCCAAATAAATTTGGTTTCAATTTTAATTTTGAGGACAAAATTCTTATTAGTTGGGAAGATTGTAAAATCCTAAAATTTTTAAACTGGTAATTACGGTTAATTAAGGATTAACAGAGACTAATTATAGTTTTCACCGCGATTCGGGAGTTAAAAACCAGAGAAATTGAGATTTTTATTTAATTTTATTATTGTGTGGTGTGTACTATATATTATCTTATTTTGTGAAATTCAAGTTAATCGAATAAATTCAAGATTTTACGGGGTTTTATCTCGAGATACGTGTCGAAATGGGTCCTGATAGATTTAAAATATCGACTCAAACTATTTTTTCAAATTTTACGAAAAATAATTAAAATTAAGTTTAAAATACGAATTTGAAGTTTAAATATGCTTAAAGAGCCGACGTGGGGATTTTTTGCCTCGATATGCGTGTAAGTCGATATTGGAGGTAGTGTGAAATGAGACGAAGTTTGTACGAGATCTTGTTTCGAGTTTTCTGTCGATTGACGGTAGTCAAAGTTGAGATTGGGTCCAAATTGGTGCACGTTCGGTTAAGTATGGCAAAATGATTGGTCCCAAAGATTTTAGTATGTCATGGACAAAGTTAAGATTTTTGAGTTTAGGTGTGATCGAAATCAGTGTTATGGATGTTTTATAAAGATGAATTGTTTTGTCAAGAGTTTGGCTCAATTTGGTCAAAAATTGGATCCAAAACAAGCACCGAATGTTAAAGCACGTCGAAATAAAGTTTTCAAGAACTAATAATTAAAAAGAAATTAAGCTGCTCAAGCAAGCAGATGAGGGTTATATATAAAAAGGAAAAAAAAAACAAACAAAATAGATCAATTCATTTGATCAGAACGTTTTTAACATTCTAAACCTAACCCCTCTCCGCTCGGTTCTTCCCATGCGACGCTCCCGATGTCCGATTTTCGTTTGGTTTCTTTCCGCAACACTGTAGAGCATTGCGATACGATCAATTTGAGTTAAATTTCCACGATGGAAATGAGGTATTCGGCTCGCAATTTGATAAATTCTCAATGTGGGGCGTTTTTCCACAATTCAATTTGAATTCACGCAATTTTCGATTTCTTTTGCGGGGTTTCGATAGAAATTGGTATGAATTATTGTTAATTGGTATATTGGATTAATTTGCATCAATTTGGGATAGATTCCAACAATGTGGGTTGGGGTTTTGATGAGGTGAACTAATGCAATTCAGTTTATAATTATTTTGGAGATGTTTTAATTGTTAATATTGATTTATATTAAGTTTCTGGATGAATTGATTATTGATTTTGATCAAATTTGACTCCACGGGTTGTGGAAATATTTTGATGTTGGTATCGAGTGGTTTCGTGACGTTTATTGTCAAGTTTTGAGGGTTTAATTGCAAAAATATTGATTTAGAGAAGTTTGTTAGTTCAAAATAAATAAAGTTTGCCTAGTTGACAAGACATATGGGAAAATTCATAACATCTTCGTTGGTGACCCGATTTGGGTGTTCTTGGAGTCTATGAAAAGTAGGACATGAGTACTACAAGTTCCTTTCAAGTCATAGTGACAAATATTGAGGTTTTCAAGGTTAAAAAGTTACCCCAAGTTGGCTAGTTAAAAGCTAGTTGAAACAGTTATATAAATTAATATTTTTGGAAACTATTCTCAAGCGCACTTTGATCACGGTTTTCATTGGGTTTTGTGACATGGTTTCACTTAAAGCTTGACAGGTATGCAGAGAAGCTTTTAGAACCATTTTCAAGGTGATCCGACACTCTAGAATTTTCAAAAATTAAGCTCGAAGTTGGTTGTTTATAAGGTTAAGTAAATCGCATAGTAACCTTTACATTGTATGATTATATTTTCGTATAAATTGCATTGATCCTTGATATTGCATTTTTGTTGTACATGTATACACGGTTTGGGAGGATAAAGCGTTACGAGTCTCCTTATAGTGTGTACTATCGGGGTTATAGAACACTATATTATGCTTGAGGGGCTGGAGTCACTGATACTTTGCATCACGTGGTTATCATGAAATCATGTTGAACTAGATCATAGTCCTCTAGTTTAGAGGAACGAGACTCGTTTGGTTATTTTCCCTGCGCATGAGTCCTTATTATTGTTTACTTACCACTTTTGGAGGACATCTTCTGATAGTGGTCGGATAACAGAAACGGGATGGATTCATGATTGTATTTAAATTATTTGGATTATATTTTTCATTTAAATTCTTTGGATTATTACGCATTTGATTACTACATGTGTAATGGATAGTGTGAGATTTACTTATCTGACATTATCGAATTTTTATAATTGGGTAATGACAGGTTATAGCAGCGACAAGGGAAAGAGAAAGCTTTCCGACTGATTGTGATTTGCTTAGTTCATTTCTCTCTCTGTATGAATTATTTTTGTATATAATATAATGTATAAATGAGTTTTTGGGTTTGTGTGAGATTATGATTTCTTTTGGAATTGTTATAATGGTCTTAGGATGGATTGAAATGCTGCTGAGCTAAGGTAATGATGTTTAAGGATTTTGGAAATCTGAGATAGGTTAGAATGAATAAATAACCTTTATTAATGCGATATATATTGTTATGGGGTGGATTGTGTGTCCTTCGGCGTTTCCATCAAGCTGAGCAGGTTTTGATGAAGAATTTTTGAAGGCCGGGTTTTTCAGTGTAGGCTTTAGAAATAGAGGAGATGCTGTAACGGCCCAAAATCTCTAACTGTGTTTGATTCTTTAAACAGGATCAACGACCCGTACAGTGGGACACACCGTGATATGTCCATTGGCCGAGGCAAGGGCCGAGGTATATTTTATATTTGTTGTGATGTATGCCTAGTGTATTGTATATGTGTAGACTATTAAGCTAATTTATACGGGTATATAGGTATCGAGATGAGCGGAGGTGTACCACGAGTTGCGTGTCGACATAGGACTGAGGTAGCAATTTATGGGGTAAGTTTAATGTGAACTAATGTTGGTTTTGTAAGTGGTTTTAATGTGGTCACATTTGAATAAACATTAAGTGCCTAAGTTAATGAAATAAAACAATAATCACATGATGTGCATCGAGACACGTGTTGCTAAATCAAGAGGTCAAGTGAGTCAACTATTGGAGTCGTTCAATCATGACTTGAGGGACAAGTGTGTCAAGGTGGTCCATTAGTTGAGCCTCGAGATACGTGTGCACACATGAATCAAGGGCTAAGGTTTAAACATATATGTATAGTCAAATGAACCTTATAAGTCAACAATTTCTCATTTCATTCTCATCAAAATCGTCGGCAAGGAAAATGAGAGAAAGAAGAGAGATTTCTGGAGTAACTTTAGTGAAGAAGAAGAAGTTCTTCAAGCTATGTAACTTCTTCACTCCATTAAGTTGATGAATTCATGAAATTTGATGTTGTTGTTGCTGTTTTGTGTTGGGTTTGATGTTAGGGACCTCTTCTAGTGTGTACGAGGGTCCCTAAGGCGATGACAAGGCATATTTGTAGCAAAAACCCATAATTCAAAATGCAGAATTCTGAGTTCTGCTGCACATAGCGCGCTAGGTAGATAATCTAGCACGCTAATATTAATTAGCGCGCTAGATATTTGAAGTAGCATGTTAATGTCAAAAACTAGCGCGCTAAAGTTGGAATTAGCACGCTAATATCAGAATTAGCGCGCTAATTTCCCAGACAGTACAAAAAGCAGCAATTTCCAAAAATGGTTTAAACAATATAAATGGGTTTAAGACTTTAAGTACTAGTTCAAACTCACTCTAAAACTTATCAAACAACTCCAGGGAACTAATGGGTGGTCTCGAGAGTTCGAGGACAAGTTTTGGAGTGTCGGGAGGCCAGATAGGCTAGGACAAGCGTTGTGAGTTGTAAGTAAAGCTGTGAGAATTCTATATTTCATTTCATTGACTAATATCATTTTATGGTCTATTTGTAAACATCGCTATTTGTAATATCACATCATGTTGTTCTTGTGTCTATTCATGTTTAAATATTGTTGACATGATGCATTGTGAAATGTTTCTGTGACGACCCCTCTCCTAATCTAGGGCACCGCCCGGCCTAATCCCATAATTAATCCCTAAACATATCCACGCAGGACTTAACTACGTATTAGTCAGCCTTTACAACCTAGACGCCTCTTTTCTTGTGTTCAGGATAAGTAATACACTAGTCCTACCAGTTTATAAAATTTAGAGTTAATTAAAACTTTTTATTAAATTAATTAATTAACAGAAGTCTTATTGATTATGCGGAAGCAATTAGTAACTTATGTGAAAGTCATTTATAAAATCCTAAGTGTTGAAAACTAGGAAATGGCATCACATATATAAAGTCCTCAATATGCATTGAAACGGTAAAATACTCTAAGTCAAGTCGGGGAACTAACGCTCAACCCAATATACAACCCTAAATAGAATCTGAAAGACATATAACATATACAATCAAAATACCAAAATAAGACCTACAATCGATGCAGCGACGCGCCGCGGGCTCAAGGATAATCGTCGATCTTCTCCTTGCCCGGCCTGCTAGTAGATGGCTCTGCACCCACCATCATAAAAAGGATGGTGAGTACAAGAATAAAATAGTAATCCCCGATGACAAGTTTAATTTGCATTTCCAAATATTCAAATGGTATTTAAAAGCATATAAATGGGAAAACTGGAAAATAAACCATATGCGAGTAAATACTAGAGTTAAACAAGTGATACTGACACTAGGCTGAGTAGTAGTGATTTAGGTCAGATCGGCAGTGAAACCTGTCACTCCGACTCAATAATCATATAGCACAAGGGACTCTAACCCAAGTGTTACCAGGGACTCTAACCCCGGTGTGTAGACCACCTTAGGGACTCTAACCCCGGGTGTCATATAGTGTCAAGTAACATGTGCCGACATCCCCAGGGACTCTATCCCCGTGAGTCGCGCACACCTCGATCAAGTACGGGACCTAAATGCAAAAACTACTTTTTAAATTTCAAGAAATACCAAGTATGGATTATCAAGGCACAGGCACATCTACACACCTAAACAAATAAGGAATACAAGTTCTCTTAAATATTTATAAGATATTCACTTGCCTAATCGCATGTTATTTATCATTCAACTCACATTTAAAACAACAAGAATAGACATAACATGGGATAGAATCAATGAATCAAATCAAATGAATGGATATCATGCAAACTAGACTCATCAAGTGAGCATATACACAAAGAACACGTGATATAAGAATACAAAGGCAAAATAGTCAAAACGACTATGCAAGGACAACAATTAATAGAAATGAAATGTCAAGTAAAGTTGTCATTGGGTATACTCACAACAACAAAGTAAAGTCCTAGCTTTATTGGCCTCTCGGTACTCCAACTCTTGTATTCGCTCTCACGTACCCTTTTTCTTAAGTTCCTGAGTTTAGTGTCTCATTAGTTCAAATATAGTGGATTTAAGCTCAATTTAGTGTGTTTACTGTGTATTCAAATTGGTTCAATAGACTTTAAATCAATCTTCCTAAATCAGCCCATAAAGACTAAATTAAGTTTCAATTTCAGTCCTACATTTTAACGCACTTTTAAGCATGAAATGGTCTAAATATCAAAATCCTCCATCAGTACAATTATTGTTGGTCTCTATCTTAGCTTTCCGGAAAGGTTTAGTTTGCAAAATTATGATTTAAAATGAAAGAGATATCATGAATTTACTAAACATAGGTTTAATTGGAATTTAATTCGACCAGCGGACTTAGAAAATCTATTTCTCCCAATCTATAGTTCCTCAAAATGTTATTTTTGGTCACAAGGCAAAAAATATATCCAAATACAACAAACTAAAAGATTAGCTCATTTGGATAAGTAGTGAGGGAGTTATACCCTTAACAAATTTAGTTTCAAAACTTTCCTTTATAATTCCAGTACCTATTTGTAGAGCATGTTTGGACATAAAAAATTTGAATCAAAATACCTTCAGTTTAGCAAAGTTATTCCCCTTTAAATAAGCTTTCAAATGCCACTGGTTTGGATCAATTTGGATCTAAAATGGGCAGATTATGACCAAATTACCCAGGTTGATTCCTAATACAACATGCAGAATTCTAGTTTTGGTGTTGCAACTTCAAAAATTCATATCTTTATGATTTCAAAACCAAATTAAGAACTTAAATATAGCTGGATTATTAGCTTGAAATGAGGAATCAACATATATAAATCAATTGCAAGTACTCAATCATCTACCATATGAAATTAGCCTAAAACCAGTACTTGTTCTAATTTCAACTAAAAAAATGTGTACCTAGTTGATGTAGCACCCTAGCTTTAGAATTTCTCACCAACTCCCATGGATTCCTTCAACACCTTGATGATTCACTCCTCTCCAGCAATTCCTTCTTCTTCTCCAGCAAAAATGAATGAGTGATTTGGTTTGCATGTTGTTTGATCACTAATGTTATATATTAAGGTGATGTTCCTTCCTAGCCCTTGATCTCCATGGATTTATGTATCCCGAGGAATATCTAATGGTCCACCTCTTGCCATATATCCCACTAACTCAACCTCAAGTGATACCATTTCATTACTCACCTAGTTTTTAGTGTGCCAATGTGTATCTCTAGACCAATCCTATGCTTTCCTTTTAATTTACTCAACTATAGGTCTTTAATTTGATTTACATTAACAAACACAACCATAGGCTTATAAGTAATTCCTTATTTCATATTAGTATTAAATAAGACTTACCAAAATGCTAACTACCCGGATCCCCGGCTCGCATGCTACTCGAGGCGTGTCCCCGCTCTTGTCTCGACGCCTACAACAGTACAAACCGACTTAGTAAGTCTACACAATACATAACACTAGGCCTACATCAATACAAAAATATAATATACCTCGGCCACGTTCCTCAGTCGGTGCACGTATCACAGTGTAGGTCCCACGTCAAGGGGTCCGTGATCCTGATTAAGGAATTAAAACGGGGGTTAGAGATTTGGGCCGTGACAGTTTCATAGATTCTAATTTCTACTCTTGATGTTATTCTTGTTGGATAGTTGATGAAAAGCATGCTACTGGGATAAGTTGGAATGGATTAGACTTGTATTCTATTTCCTTGAGCTTTGTAGCTTAACTAGTTTTGAAATCCTAGAGATTTGGAATTATCGGTCTTTGAAAACTAAAGTAGGGATTATCTAGTGTCCATTGCACGAGAGATACACGATTCACGGGGACATGGGTATACCGGGGTTTTGGCACTCACACTACACTTGCGCAGCACACGAGGCATGAGACTCGGGGTGGTCGGCAAGAATGAGATAGATGATGTATACGCGTAGAGCGCAGCTCCGCTATTTGTAAGAAATATGTTGAGCGCAGCTCCATATAGTAGTGGGAAAGGTTAGGTGATAGTTCTCACTGCCGACCGGACGTAGATCATCTCGACTTAGCATGTGTCAGTCTATACATTGTTAATTGTAGTATTTACTTGCATTATTTGATTCAACAATTATTTCGCTACTTTATGCTTTTAAATACCATTCTTATATTTTGGAAATGTGGCATGAAATTCTCCAGTTATTACTTAAATATCAATATACTCACCTTCTAGTTTGTGACGGTGGGTGTAGGTCCGTCGAGCAGCAGACCGGGGAAGGAGAAGATCGACGACTATCTTTGAGCATTTCGACGATTATCTTATCTCATTTTGTATGACTCAACTTTTGCTGTATTATTACTGTTTATATATTTACTGTACATTTTGGGTTGTATAGTGGGTTGAGTGCATAGTTCCCCATTTTTTAGACTCCTTTATATACATACATGTGATTAAGTCTTATGTGGTCAGGGTTAAGGCTTGATTATAGGATGAGGCCAGGTGATGCCCTGTTTAGAAGAAGGGACCGTCACAAATGTGTTGGGTTTTTTGGGTTCATATGCAGCGAAAAATCCAAAACAAATTTTGAAAAACCCCAACAGGATCGAAAAATAAGTTCCATTAAACTAAACCTACGAAAGTAAATCATACCTTATTCTGTGATTTCCTTTTGATTGTTCGATTTTCAAGATGTTAAAGTGTGTGTCCTCTATCAGAAATCTACACACGAACGGTGACCACAATTTGGAGTGCTAGCACCAAGAGAGATTGAAAAATGATTTTTCTTTCTCTCCCTAAATCCAGAGAACTTGAAAAATTGTAAAACGAAATCTTATTTCATTTTTTAGGGATCCACCCTTTATTTATATGTGTAGATAAGCCCTCATTTAAAATCCTATTCGTAATACAACTATTGTATTTACGCAATTTAAGCAAATTACACATACGCCCCTATTAATAAGTTATCATATAACAAATCATAAGGGCTTTTATGTCATGAATTTTATCATATAAAATTCATTATTCTGCACCAATTGAAATTATGCAAAGCCATTCTCTATATGCGACCTAATAGGTTCATGCGACGTTGACAGTGAACCAAAAACCATTTTGCTACACAAGTCATAAGCGGTCTCTAGCAAAGCATTATGACTACCCAAGTAGCATGAGTATCAATATCAATACAACCTAATTAATAACGTATATCATATCCTTTGTCGTGCGATATCCTTTGATTAAACATAAGACATGGAAAGTCACCCTTAAGGTTCAATCGTACTAGTCTCGATCTCTAGGTAAACTGAAAAACATCCAAGTGACATTGATCATATCAATTCACATAGACTAGGCCATTATCAGTCTATCTTATTGAGGGATCCACTGATATCTCTCTATACGAGAGTGACACATTTATCTTGATTACACATATTCACATATCATTCACACGGTAACCAATCACAATCTTTATAATTGTCCAGTTAAAGACGACATTTGATTGTGTCAAATTATCATGCTCATAATATTGAAGTCTATGGTAATCTCAAGTCGAATGACTAAATGATATACCTATCATGAGTAACACCTATGACTTAATCCATGTGGTGTTCTCATAGCGGGTCGGTCCAGTATCTTATTCCATAATAAGTACTCATGATCTTGATTCATATCCTTATACGCATGATCATCACATGACCATCAATCAAGATTCAAACTAGTCTTAATTCATTATAGGTCCCAGTATAATGACCGACTAAGGACATTTAAGATATTTCAACAAATACCCATGGATCTTACTATAAGGTAAATATGCAATCACTTATAATAAAACAACAAATAAAACCTCAATTTTATTAATTAAAATTATAAGATAAACAATGTTTGTAGATTGACCTAGGGCACATGCCCTAACATCTCCCACTTGCACTGGGGCCAATCATTCATGTATCTAATACCTAATGACCATCATGTTTCGCTTGTGGAAGAGTTTTCGTCAAAGGATCTGCAACATTGTCTTCTGTAGGAACTTTGCAAATCTTCACGTCTCCCCTCTCAATGATTTCTCGAATGAGATGAAAACGTCTAAGTATATGTTTGGATCGATGGTGTGATTTTAGTTCCTTGGCCTGTGCTATCGCCCCTTTGTTGTCACAATACAAGCAAATGGGGTTAGCTATACTCTGAACCGCACCAAGTTCTGAGATGAACTTTTTGATCCAAACTGCCTCCTTAGCTGCATTGGACGCTGCAATATATTCAGCAACTGTTGTAGAATCTGCAATAGTTTCTTGCTTCAAACTTTTCCACCTCATTGCGCCTTCATTCAAAGTAAACACATATCCAGACTGCGATTTGAAGTCATATATATCAGTTTGAAAACTTGCATCTACGTAACCACTTACAACAAGCTCGTCTTCCAAACTTCCGTAGACTAAGAACACTTCATTAGTCCTTCTCAAGTACTTAAGAATGTTCTTTACTGCTATCCAGTAACTCTCATCGGGATCAGACTGATATCTGCTTGTTGCGCTCAAAACATATGATACATTAGGTCGAGTGCATAACATGGCATACATGATAGATCTAATAGCTGATGCATATATAATCGTATTCATGCACTCTCGTTCATCATTAGTCTTCAGACATTGAGTCTTGCCGAGATTTATACCATGAGACATTGACAATGACCCTCTTTTAGAGTCTTGCATATTGAACCTATTCAGTACCTTTTCAAAATAAGCACTCTGACTTAGACCGATCAACATTTTAGATCTATCCCTATAGATCTTAATCCCAAGGATGTAGGCTGCATCCTAAGTTCTTCATTGAGAAACACTTCCCTAACCAAGACTTGACACTCTGCAAGGTTAGGATCTCATTTCCAATTAATAATATATCATCAACATACAACACCAAGAAAACAACCAGGCTCCCACTGACCTTCTTGTATACACAAGGCTCATCTTCGTTTTTAATGAAACTAAATTCCTTAATTGCTTCATCAAAATGAAGATTCCAACTCCGAGAAGCTTGCTTTAATCCATAAATAGATCTTTGAAGCTTGCACACTTTCCTAGAAGTCTCGGGATGAACAAACCCTTCAGGCTGTATCATAAACACATCCTCAAGTAACTTACATTTAGAAAAGTTGTTTTGACATCCATTTGCCATATCTCATAGTCATAATATGCGTCTATGACAATTAGAATTCTAATGGGTTTAAGTATGGCTACAGGGGAAAAAGTTTCATCATAATCAACACCTTGAGTCTGTTTGAAACCTTTTGCTACTAGTCGTGCTTTATAAGTATGCACTTTGCCATCCATGTCAGTTTTCTTCTTGAAAACTCATTTACATCCAATGGTCTTACCACCTTCAGGTAAATCAACCAGGTTCCAAACTTGGTTATCATACATGGATTGCATATCTGAATTCATGGCACTAAGCCATTTATCTGCCTCAGGGCTAGAAACAACCTCCTGATAAGTAGTAAGTTCATTTTGATCCATAAGCAACACCTCACTACTATCAGTAATAAGAAATCCAAATCTCTTAGGTTGATGTCTTACCCTATCAGACCTACAAGGGCCTTGTGATACCTGTGGAGGATCGATTAGTTCAAAACTTAGTTGATCTCCCACTGGCGGTTTAGTGTTTATTTGTGGTTCTTGAATTTCTTCAAAACTTACTTTATTCCCACTGTTGTCTTTTGAAATACTCTTTTACCATAAAGACACCATTTCGAGCAATAAACACTTTGTTCTCAATGGGATTATAAAAAGTAGTATCCTCTAGTTTCTTTAGGATAACCAACGAATACACACTTGGTAGATTTGGCTAATAATTTTTCTAAGATTTGTCGTCGTACGAAAACCTCACAGCCCCAAATCTTAAGGAAAGACAAACTTGGTATTTTCCCAAATCACATCTCCTGTGGTGTTTTATCAACAGCTTTAGAAGTAACACGATTTAGTGTAAACGCAGCAGTTTCAAAGGCATAACCCCAAAAAGAAATAGGAAGATCTGCATGACTCATCATAAATCAAACCATATCCAATAAAGTCTGATTTCTCATCTCATAAACACCATTCCATTGTGAAGTTGCTGGGGGAGTTAACTATAAGACAATCCCACAGTTTCTAAGATGATCATCAAACTCTTGGCTCAAATATTCACCACCTCGATCTGATCGAAGTGCTTTAATTGTTTTACCAAGTTGATTTTGCACTTCGTTCTGAAATGTTCGAAACATCTCAAAAGATTCACCTTTATGTTTCATGAGATATACGTAACCATATCTACTTAAATCATCAGTGAATGTAATGAAGTACTGATAACCACCTCTAGCCATTGTGTTTATAAGACCGCATACATCAGTATGTATTAGACCTAATAAATCACTTGCCCTTTCACTGTGTCCAGTAAAGGGATTCTTTGTCATCTTGCCTAGTAACAAGATACACATGTTTCATATGATTCAAAATCAAATGAATCTAAAAGTCCATCTTTATGGAGTTTAGAAATGTGTTTCTCATTAATGCGGCCAAGGCGACAATGCCACATGTAGGTTTGATTCAAATCATTTGACTTGAATCTCTTTGTATTTACGTTAAGAACGGGAGTATCCGTAGACCTTTTCATGTTTAGAATATAAAGACCATCACACAAATCAGCATTCGCATAGAAAATGTCTTTACAAGAAATGAAGCATTTATTATTCGCAATAATGAAATTAAAATCATCCAAATTCAAACATGAAACTGAAATGATGTTTCTGCTCAAGGCAAGGACATAATAACAATTATTTAAAACTAAAATAAGTCCATTAGGTTAAATTAACTCATAGCATCCTACAGCCAACGCGACAACCTTTGCTCCATTTCCAACTCGTAGGATAACTTCTCCTTTCTTCGGCTTTCTACTTTTGGTGAGACCCTGCACATTAATACAAATGTGAGATCCACATCCGGTATCCAATACCCAAGAATCACTAGTAGACAAGTTGACTTCAATAACGTAAATACCTGAAGCAGTAGTCGCACTACTCATATTTTTCTTTAGATCTTCAAGATAGAGCTTACAATTTCTGAATCAATGTCCAGGTGCATGGCAGAAATGACAATTTCCTTCTTTTTTCGTTTCCTTCTGGGACTGTGAAGTAAAAGCAGTATGGGGTTTGACTTGTTCCATAGGCTTTATGACAGTCACAACAGCCTTGGTAACTTTAGCCTTGTCTTTGCCCTTTTTCTTCAAAGCCTTTCCTTTCTAAACCATCAACACACTATCAATGAGTTTCTTAGCATTCTGCTTAGCAGTTTTAAGCATCAAATGCAACTCTGAGATAGACTTCTCCATGTTATTCATGTTATAGTTCATCACGAATTGTGAATAACTATCAGACAGTGAATTCAGGATCCAATTCGTAGCCAACTCTTGGCTTATGGGAAACTCAAGTTTGTCAAGATGGACAATATAGCCCTTCATTTTCAGAACATGAGGACTAACTGACGTACACTCAGCCATTTTGCAAGAATGAAGGTTCTTGACTGTCTCGAACCTTTCTTGCCTAGCCTGCTATTGGAACATTTCCTTCAGCGTCGTAGCCATGTCGTAAGCTTCCATGTGTTCCATGTCCTTCTGAATTTCAGGAACTATGGTTGCCAACATAATGCATGCAACATTAATTGAGTCGTTGACATGATTAGCATGTGGATCCTTCAAGGCTCTTAAAGCATTGGCTGGTGGTTCCTCAGGAATAGGATCATCCATGACATACAACTTGCATTCATGCTTAAAAAATTCTCAAGTTTTACCAGTCAAGAAAGTTTGTCCTGGACAACTTATCTTTCTCAAGGATGGATCGCAGTGACAAGGGATTAGTGTGATTTGAAGAGGCCATAAATCTACAACAAAGATTATGCAAAAGTTCATTTTAGTATAGAGGAATAAACTCCCACTAAATTAACAACCCTCCTTAAAAATACTATGTTAATTTAAGGGACTAAAATCCACGTTTCACCTAATTCCAAGATAGCTAAGGCATGACACTTCGAATTAGGTTATTTAGGTAGGTACCAATTACCAATTACATCATATGTAACTTTTAGTTATTTTTATGAGATTACGACATCTTATGTCTTAGCATGTTTTATCTCATCTAGTGCCTATAGCCCAAAACCGTTTTGATAACTTTATCAAGTCTAACCATTTCAAATAATAGAGTAACCGTTACTCGACTTGCCTCACCAAGATAACACAATACACTATGCGAAGACAAACTCATATTGATGTGATCGAAACCTTGACAAGTGTTTAAGAATGGATGACACTTGATTTAAAATTTGAAAGAGAGATTTTTGTTTGTTTTAGTGATCATAATTAAATAAGATAAATATCATATATTTCAATGCATGAATAATCACTAAAAAGTTAGGAAATCATACAAATATTGACTATTGTACGAATTTTTGGACGTTACAAACAGTTAATGGCAGTCTCGCTGGCCGGTCAACAAGCGGTGGTTCCGCTAATCGGTTAATGATCAGGGACACAGGCGCGCCCCAAATTTTTTTTTTTTTTTTTTTAGACAACAAATTTCAATTGTGAAAATTGAAAATCACCTAAAATTTATCATAATTTTAGTCAATCTAATCAACCAAAACTACCCCTTATTTTAATTATGAAAATATTAATTAAAACGTTTTTAATTATCTCGGGCCCACCATTAACTTAATATCTTATCATAAACCAATTAGAATTTAAGATACTTTGAATCCTAATCCAATTAGGATTTGTTTTATATCTCACCTATCTTATAGGATTTGTAATTCTAATACAATTACAAGTTTATCTCCTATCTTACAGGAATATACTAACGAATTACTACAATGAGATATATGGTCAAAATCAATTTCGAGATATTAATCATGCATTCAACATCAGAATCATATTAACCTAATCATGATCTCTATCACGAAGACATACATAATTATTGAACAAAATGAAATATGTGTTCAAGATCAAAATCATATTAACCTAAACATGAAGTCTAGCATGAACATACAAAATTTACATCGCTCAATATAAAATATATGTTAATCGAAATATTCTAAACATGAATACTATCATTGAATCATATCAAGCAATGTATCAATATACATGAATTAATAACATGCTTTAAAACCAATTCTTGATAACAATTACCACATATTATATATGTATATCATATATACATTAATCAAGATTATGTTTTCACACATATATCATATATACATCATTGAAAACATGCAAATGTTTAATAGAACCGAGCCTAATGCTCTGATACCACTGTTGGGTTTTTGGGGTTCATACGCAGCGGAAAATTCAAAACAAATTTTGAAAAACCTCTACAGGATCGAAAATAAGTTCCATTAAACTAAATCTACGAAAGTAAATCATACCTTATTCCGTGATTTCCTTTTGATTTTTCAATTTTCAAGACGTTCAAGTGCGCGTCCTCTATCAGAAATCCATATACGAACGGTGATCACAGTTTAGATTGAAAAACAATTTTTCTTTCTCTCCCTAAATCCGGAGAACTTGAAAATTTGTAAAATGAAATCTTATTTCGTTTTTTAGGGATCCACAATTTATTTATATGTGTAGATAAGCCCTCACTTAAAATCCTATTCGTAATACAACTATTGTATTTACGCAGTTTAAGCAAATTACACATACGCCCCTATTAATAAGTTATCATTTAACGAATCGTAAGGGCTTTTATGTCATGAATTTTATCATATAAAATTCATTATTCTGGACCAATTGAAATTATGCAAAGTCATTCTTTGTGTGCGACCCAATAGGTTCATGCGACGTTGGCAGTGAACCAAAAACCATTTTGGTACACAAGTCATAAGCGGTCTCTAGCAAGGCATTATGACTACCAAAGTAGCATGAATATCAACATCGATACAACCTAATTAATAACGTATAACATATCCTTTTGTCGTGCGATATCCTTTGATTAAACATAAGACATGGAAAGTCACCCTTAATGTTTAATCGTACTAGTCTCGATCTTTAGGTAAACTGAAAAACAACTAAGTGACATTGATCAAATCAATTCACATGGACTTGGCCATTATCAGTCTATCTTATTGAGGGATCCACTGATATCTCTCTATACGAGAGTGACACATTCTATCTTGATTACACATATTCACATATTATTCACACTTTAACCAATCACAATCTTTATAATTGTCCGATTAAAGACAACATTTGATTGTGCCAAATTATCATGCTCCTAATATTGAAGTCTATGGTAATCTCAAGTCGAAGGACTAAATGATATACCTATCATGAGTAACACCTATGACTTAATCCATGTGGTGTTCTCATAGCGGATCGGTCCAATATCTTATTCCATAATAAGTAACTCATGATCTTGATTTGTATTCTTATACGCATGATCATCACGTGACCATCAATCAAGATTCGCACTAGTTTTAATTCATAATAGTTCCCAGTATAATGACCGACTTAGGACATTTAAGATATTTCAACAAATATCCATGGATCTTACTATAAGGTAAACATGCAATCACTTATAATAAAACAACAAATAAAACATCTATTTTATTAACTAAAATTATAAGATAAACAATGTTTATAGACTGACCTAGGGCACATGCCCTAACAAAATGCTGTCGAAATCTTTTAACAGAATTTTAAGGATAATGTAATCAATCCAATTGAACTTTGAAGTTTAAGATTCACTTTAGAATTCTCTGCGGTTGATAAAGTTTTATAATTGATGATTACGACATCTTATTCTTAATTATTTATTAATGGAAAAATTAAGGCTGCTAGATTATCAATGGATTAAATTAATTTAGGCTAGTCAAATGCCATAATTAGGTGAGGTCTAACAGGTGGATCTCTTTAAAGGTCTCAGTGGAAGTCGACCGAGACCTTTAAAGATGTCTCGATGTAAGTCGACGTGTGACCGAAACCCGCATGCTACACTTCTTCACTTTTAGGGTATGAGTAAGCAAATGTATTTTTAGAATTTATGAAAATAAAGTGGAGTACGTTTAGTAAAATCGGTGTATGCTTGAGTAATGAATTCTGTTTAGTAAAAATTGAGGTCGTTTTACCCATTACCAAAAAATTTGAAGTAAGAAATACCCGGCCGGCCAAAAGTAGAGATGGGAGGATTTTATTCTTTTCCCCGAACCCGCGTGCGATCCGAAAGAATGGAAATAGCCACCGCATCGCCAAAAAAAGGAAAAGGAAAACGTTCGCACACTCTGCGCTGGACGTCCAATTTGCGGAGTAAACGTCTCTAGCGTCAAATAAGCTGAAGCCAAAGAAGAGCTTAGTGTAGTTCTTGCTCGATTAAAGTTGTTTGAATGCGCAGAAAATGCTTGGTGGACTGTACGGGGACCTGCCGCCACCATCTTCAGCAGAGGAGGAGAAGAGCAGCAATGGCAGCACTTCCACCTCCACCTCCACAGTGTGGTCAAGCACCGCCAAAATGGCGCCACCCGCTCTCCGCAAGCCCTCCTCTCTCTTCGCCTCTCCGCAATCGCTCCTCAAGCCCCAGCACTCGCAGACCAAACCCAAAGCCCTTGTAGTTCCCTCGCAATCCAAGCCACCACCGCCCCAAATCTCAGCGCCAGCGCCTGACGAGGGTTTGCGGAACCCCTCCTCGGTCCAACAACCAGCGCTCTTCGGCGTAACGTCCACGGTGGTCGAGGAGTACGATCCCGCAAGGCCGAATGATTACGAAGAGTATAAGAAAGAGAAGAAGAGGAGAGCGATGGAGGCCGAGATGAAGAGAGAGCTTGAGAGGAGAAGGCAGGAGGAGGAGGAGCGGGAGAGGGAGAGAGAGCTGCAGAGGGAGAGGGAGAGGGAAGAAAGAGACAAGGAGAGGGATCAGAACGAATCTAGGGCATCGTCTTTGAATATATCTGGAGAGGAAGCGTGGAGAAGACGGGCGGCGATGAGTGGAAATGCTAATGCTGTGCCGAGATCGCCTTCTCCTCCGCCGCCCAATGGCGATGGTTTTAGCATTGGGAAGTCGGGATCAGTTGGGCTTGGTGTTGGTGCGGGTGGGCAGATGACTGCGGCACAGCGAATGATGGCGAAGATGGGGTGGAAAGAGGGTCAGGGACTTGGAAAGCAGGAGCAAGGGATTACTACTCCTTTGATGGCTAAGAAGACGGATAAGAGAGCAGGAGTTATAGTCAATGCCAGCGAACCAAAGACGGAAAAGAAAGTGAAGAGCGTGAGCTTTACCGGCACACCAACTCGAGTGCTTCTGCTCAGAAACATGGTATGCATTTCTTATTCTCGGCTCTTTTGTGCTAATATAGTTTTAATTCATAGTACTTAATGATTTTAATTTACTCGAACGACTTTTATTTTTGTTGTTTTGATGCGCTATAAGCCTTTAAGTGGCAATATCTTTTGGCTAATAATCTCTTATAGATTATTGTGGACTAGGATTGCGATAGATTCTTTACTATTCTGATTGTACGAAAGACCAAACTCTTTTTCTCCTCATTGATGCTATAAACCTGGATTCATTTTGCACATTTTGAAATTCATCTGTCTTCAATGTCTATTTGTCGAAAGGGAAGATTTTCATTTCCATATGCTTGTGTGATATGCTAAAAAACTAAACAGCATATGATATGGATTTCTTCATGTGTATGCATATTATTTTAGGACACAATTTTATTGGATTTAGAGGAAATATGAAAAAGGAAAAAGAAACCGTTTGAAAAAGTAAAGTGTTTGTGTCCTATAAGAACACACCTGGTCCTGTAGTTGAAAGGATGAAAATTGCTTCTTGAAGGTTTCCACTAGTTCCCATGTAGGCTCAAAATTTGGTAAACCATGCCATTGGATGAACATCTCCCAACCCCTAGGAGTACATCTCGTTTTAGCCACACATGCCCAGCTCCACGATCCATTTAACATCAGCTGTCAAGGAAGTAGGGAGGTTTTGTACCCTATCCAAGGATCCCATCACTTTTCTTAACTAGGAAACATGAAATAAAGAGATAAGAATTTTGGTGATAATTTTTATTGTTGTCTGTAGGAACAGATCTTTAAGTACAGTTAGTCAACAATCTCAAATTAGACATCCCTATGTGATGTCTGCTGCAACCTTCTTCTAAGACTACGATGGAGGGGATGGAACTTCAATTTTTCAAGGAAGGTTTCCTTTAGCTCAATTGATTCTTTAAATTAGTGAGAACTGTGGAATAAGTACCAAAGCTGACAATCAGAAGGGTTTCATGTCCATACAATGCCTTGTGGTTGCATGATGAGTTGAATTGTATAAGGACTCCACCCATGTTAACCAATTACTTCCTTGTTTCGACTTACCTGAAGCAAAGAATCACAAATAGGTTTCAACACATTGATTGATAACCTCAAACTGACCATCTTCTAAGGTAGTTGATGCAGTCGAGCTACTAGTAATTGGAACATCTTGGGCGAGAATGTAATGAAGAGCTCTTTGTCCTTGTCGAACACAGTTGATCATATGAATCCATGTAACCTCACAATCATTAATAAACGCCTGCGATTTTAGATCCCCCAAACTTACGAAAGGAGTTTGAGAATTGGACCAATGAAGCCAAGTGAGAGTTTCATTGTCAAAACAAATACTAGTTGCCATGATTGTCTTAGCATCAGTTAATTTCTTGATTTCAAAATATACCTCAGCTTGCAATACCCTCCCTTTGGGTTTGGCCATTGAAAATCTCAAGTCTGCTTTCTCCTCTCCTGGCATTCAGTTCACAAAATCATCCCCAATTTCACCACGACTATTTGGTAAAAATTCATATGATCATAAAGAAGAATGGTGCAAAAAGTAAGATCCTACGGTTGCTCCACTCTGCACTCCTTCGATTTGATCAACATTGATCTGAGGTTCACTAATATGAACTCTTCCTTTTTGATCTCGGCCTTTGGTATCAAACAAAGACTTTCTCTGCTCATCACTTGCTTTCCTTTGGTGGGAGTGTGACGACCCAAATCCCCGTCGCTCGGCCCAAACCATCGCTGAACCCCTCGAGATAACCCAATGAGTAGGGCGATGATTCAGTAAGCCTTAACCTGCGAGAATATAGACAAGACATTCTATATATAGACAACTAAGGCAATATAAAGTGCGGAAAACAATGTCTTCCAATGTCTAACAAGTTGCAAAATTAAAAGTAAAAGTCTTACAACAATAACCTAAAATAACCTAAAATAAACTATGGGTTTCCAAAAGTCTACTTAAACAAACACCCCTGTTTTAATACATAAAAGTCTCAAACCAAAATAGATAGATAATAATGTATTCACAACTCACAATCAGGAAAAGGGATCTCCTAGGTAATAATCTTTCCTTTTCCTTTGTTTGAAACAACAACTGAGGTACCTGGGGGGGAGAAGTGGGGGTGAGCAATAAACAACGGTCTCAGTAAAACGGCGGACCGCTTTACCATCAATCATCCAAGTAGTGCTTAAATGCATAGATAACTAGCATGCAACAATTGTACTTTATGAAGCTTACTATCATTTTGGCCATTTCAACTATAATAAGCAAGCATACTATATAATGCACGATAAATAAACGTTGCCCAAACACGATAACATCACCAAGAAGAAACAAGGATAACATGAATGCCATAGAGTCAAAGGAATTGGAAACTCGATATAAATAACCCATGAATCCCACCGCCATTGCCTAGAAAGCACAAGGCCAAATGAATCTAGCACAACAACAAGGAAACATGACAATCATCCTATCGCTACGGTATGCGAGCCCGGTAAATAAGGATTTATAACAAACATGGCGGAAGGCATCGGTGGCCGTTGGCCCTTCGGTCCAATTATTATAAGCATGCATTCCTCATTTAACCATATTAGTTCCACTGGCATTCATAGATAGAGAGCTCAAAAGGATAAATCAAGAAGCAATAATTCAAGATTATCAAGATAGATTCCAAGCGTATAAACAAATGCTATCGTGAAACTATTAACTAATAGCATGACATGATTGATAATAAAGCAACCCCCCACTTACCTCAAGCGCTGCTATCCTATCCAATCCTTCTTGAATAAGTTCATAACGGGTCCTCTTCGAGTGTCTACAAGCGTATAAGTATAACACATTTAATTTAGACTCGCTATAATTTATTTAGGTATCTTAGACCATTAAGAACTCATCTTCATTCTTAAGTTCAATTAGACTTGGCATCGAAACCAACAATATGGACTAATGCCACTTTTTTGAATGAAACAAAGATTCATCGAGGCAAGACAGGGAAAAGTCCATAAAAATAATTTTCTTACATAGCTCGATTCAAATCGATCAATCTTGACCAAAGAATTCCAAATCACCGCATAAAGTCAGTTTTAACTTAAAATCTCCAATTCGTAACTTTTCGTCGAAAATTCATGAGTTAATCAGATTAAGTTTAGTTTTAAAGGAAATGATTCAAAACAAGTGAAGTTCCCATTTAGGCATTCCATCCAACACCTATATCTCATTCATTTATTTTTGAACATAAAACATTACTTGTAAGGAAATCAGAAGTATTAAGAAAAATCCCATTGACATCATGATTCAAACCATAAGACTATTCAAGTGAAGAAGAAAGGAATCCAAAGCACCATTTAAAACATACAAGTCCCTCTCCAACCTCAAAATAATACAAGTCATATTTTACCATTTCAAAACCATATAGCTTAATCATTCAAACATGAAATCTAGCTTCATAAGCTCAAACCAACTTACAAAGTGTGGAAAATGCAATAAGAAACCATTTGAGACCAAAACCATGGAAATAAACCAAAGATTTATAAGAAAGTCAAGTGTTCATCAAGATTTGGGACTAAAACATGAAAACAAACCCCAAACCCATACAAGCATCCATAGTAATGATTAAATTGACAATTGAGTGTGTAAATCTTTTGGAAATCAAGTTTGAAACTTTAGCTTAACATCAAATCCAAAAATTAAGTCCCATTTTCAACAAATTAGTTCAAGCTTAACAATTTAGATTTGGGTTCTTACCTAACTTGAGTGAATCTCAAGCTTATGGAGAGTGTGTGGCTTGGTGTAGCTCCATCTCTAACTCCCAAGCTTCTCTTCTCACACTAAGCCCTAGCTTCTTTTCTTGGTTTGTAAAAATGAAAGCACAAGTCTCATAAGGACTATTTATACTTTAAGTTATATCTAGGGTTCTCCTACCCTCTATCTCTTTCATCTAGCCTTAGATTTAGGCCCATCTACGATCCTTCTTTATTTTGTTCATCCATAAGCCATCATGCTCAATCTCGTATCTCAAGGCTCATCCTTCGTTGGTGTCATGCCAACTCAGATCATACTAATTCACCTTTTTGTTTTAGAGATTTCACTTTTCATATTTCGAGGTAGATGTATGGTCCATATGAATCTCTACAAATTTCAAATATGTGGCACTTTCTAGTAAAATGGAAACGTTTACTTAGTCAATGTTCCTCCTTTTAAGGAAATAAAGTACTTTAAATTTTATCCTCTCATCCACATCAAACAAGCACTCCTTGTTCTTATCTATTCATCCACATCAACTTCTTGTCTAGTAATTTCCACATCACATCTCGAGGTATATCAAGGAGCCTCATTTTATTCTTTTAAATAAATTGTTTATTCCTGTGTAAAAAAATAAAATTGTTTATTCCAAGACCATTAATTACTAAAATGGCATTTTTCATCCTTTGGTCTCTTATTTACATTAGCTTAGGCTTAATTCATCCACCTAACTCTAATTCATATATTAGAGTATTAAGTACATACATAATACACTGAATTAAGTACACCATTCATTCATGACATGACAACAACAACAACAACAACAACAACAACAACATCATCAAATTTCTTGGGGTCGGCTACATGGATCGAACTCTTCCATTGTGCTCGATTAAGTGCAATTAATGGTGAGCTTTCCAAACCATTCAAATCCCTCATAATTAATGCGTCCTATGTTAACTTTGGTCTACCCTACATCGTCAAATTTTTTCAGTTTCTATTGAGTCAAGTTTTTTAGTGGAGGCATCTGTAGGCCGTCTTTGCAAGTGACTAAATCACCGCAATCGCCCATTCCATAATCTTTGTGTCAATTGGTGCTACTCCTACTTGTGTTTGAATTTCTATATTTCTTATTCTATCTTTATGAGTTTTACCACACATCCACCTAAGCATCCTTATTTCTGCTATGTTCATTTTATGTAATTGTTGTTGCTTTAGCGCCCAACATTCACTTCCATAAAGCATAGCTGACCTAGTTGCGGTCTTATAAAATTTTCCTTTTAACTTAGCAGGAACATTTCGATCACAAATCACCCATGTCGCACTCCGTCATTTCTTCCATTCAGCTTGAATTCTATGTGTGACATCATTCTCAATGTTGTCATCATTTTGTATGATTGATCCCAGGTATCTAAAGAAAAATTTTATAGGACCGCAATTAGGCCAGCTATGCTCTATGGAAGTGAATGTTGGGCGGTAAAGCAACAACAATTACATAAAATGAACGTAGCAGGAATGAGGATGCTTAGGTGGATGTGTGGTAAAACTCGTAAAGATAGAATAAAAAATATAGAAATTTAAAGACAAGTAGGAGTAGCACAAATTGATACAAAGATTAGGGAAGGGCGGTTGCGGTGGTTTGGTCAACCCAAAAAGACGACCTACAAATGCCCCAACTAGAAAACTTGACTCAATAGAAACTATGTAGAAATTCGACGAGGTAGGGCGGACAAAGTTAACATGGGATGCATTAATTAGGAGGGATTTGAATGGTTTGAAAAGCTCACCATCAATTGCACTTAATCGAGCACAATGGAAAAGTTTGATCCATGTAGCCGACCCCAGTTAATTTGGGACTGAGGCTATGTTGTTGTTGTTGTTGTTGATCTCAGGTATCTAAAGTGGTTCTCCTTAGGAACTTCTACTTCCCCTAATTTTACCACTCCGTCTTCTCGATGTCTAGTATTTCTAAACTCATAGCGCATGTATTTGGCCTTCGTCCTACTCAACTTAAAGCCTTTAGATTCTAATGTATTCCTCCAAAGTTCTAATTTCCTATTCACTCCATCTTTTGTTTCATTCATGACATGAAAATTATGAAAATACCCCCGATGTTAGGACTAATTACTAGAGTTGGAATTTATGGGCTTTACAGGGAGTTAGGACACATCTTTGAGTATCACTTAAAGACCGCAAAACATGAGCTAATCTCTTTGCCAAAATTGTCTTCTCCATATTGGGTCATCTATGTTGCTGGCTATGAAGTGCTGCCATGTATATTTGTTTTGTTTTGTTTTTTTTAATTTGCCTTTTCCTAAGTATTTGAAAGGGGGGGGGGGGGGGGGATCTATCAGATTATTGTAGGACCTATAATTGTAAAACAACAATTACTGTATTAACAAGAAACTACAAAGAATTCTTGAAATCTTGATAGACTTTTGGGAGAACAACTAACCCAACTCCAAGACGATATTCATAATTATCCTCCCCTCTTTACTCCTATTTTTAATACTTCACACGTAACAACTACACACTGAACCTTTTAGATTAATTCTCGCATTTTTTTTACTTATATATATACGCCCATGTTTTTTTTTTTTTTTTGATAGGAATATATACACCCATGTGATGTGAATTATATTTTTGTTTGTTGTTAAGCATTTAACAACCCATGTATTGCAATTATTGCATAAGTATATTAACCATTAGATCAAAATCTAATGGTCCTAAAATGATGTTCCCATGACATGATTATATATTTTGGTGCCATTGTTGTAGTACCCACATTTATATATGTATCCATAGACGGGAAACATGTTTTTGAATTAGCATTTAATGTTATTGAGCAGTTATGACCCTTGTCTAACAATTGATACATAAGTGTATTTACCATTAGATTAAAATCTAATGGTCCTAAATAAACTTCTCATGATATAGGTATATTTTTGGTTCTCATTGTGTAAGTACATGTATTGTAAGCTTAGAAATTCAAATACTAGACATCAAGATCAGTGATTGCAAGGTAGCATCGCCTAGGTGTTTTGAGGCAAAATTGCCTAGGCGACGACGAAGTTCTAAATAGAAAGTTATTGTTAATTAAGGATCTATAAATAAATAAATAAATAAATAAATAATTCAGGGGCCTCTGAAAAAAAAAAAATTTTGGCTGCCTAGGCACCTCCTTGCCTAATCCAGAGAAATTTCCTTGGGATCGCCTTGGCGCCTTGCAATCCTTGTTCAAGATGATGGAGTGGTAAAATAAAGGGATGCGAAAGTTCCTAAGGTGAACCACTTTAGATATCTAGGATCAATCATACAAAATGATGGTGATATTGAGAATGATGTTACATTTAGAATTCAAGCCCGGTGTAAGAAATGGAGAAGTGCAACATGTGGGATATGTGATTGAAATATTCGTTACCAAATTAATAGGAAAATTTTATAGAATCGCAATTAGGTCAGCTATACTTTATGAAAGTGAATATTAGGCGGTAAAGAAACAACTACATAAATTGAATGTGGTGGAAATGAAGATGCTTAGGTGGATGTGTGGTAAATAAAATAAGAAATTCAAAAACTCAAAAAAAAAGTAGGATTAACACCAACTGACGTAAATTTAGGGAATGGTAGTTGCAAGGGTTTGGACACCTCAAAAGACTACCTGTGAATTATCTGGTTAAAAAACTTGACTCAATAAAAACTGAAGAAATGTGACGATATAGGGTAGACAAAAGTTAACTTGAGATGCATCGATTACAAAGGATTTGGAAAGTACATCATTAATTGAACTGAATCAAGCGCCATGGAATAGTTTGATTCATATACCCGACCTCAACTAATTTGGAATTGCAGCTTTGTTGTAGTTAATGATTTCCTCTTGCACTTTCTATTGATATACAGCAACAACAACAACAACAACAACAACAACAACTTTCTATTGATATGTGGTGCACTTTTCCATTGTGCTCGATTAAGTGCAATTGATGGTGCACTTTCTATTGATATGTGGTGATTAAATTTTAAATTATGGAAAATGATTTAGTGACCCATTTTGGACACGTCAATTTGACACACACTTGTTGGTATCCCTTAATTTGTGCATCGATGTGTGCGCGCACAAAGATCGATTTGTATCTAAAGGACACCAACTAATGCATATCAAATTGACGTGTCCAAAGTGAGTCCTGTTAGCTTCTTCTTTATATTATATGATAATTTTATTTTTAATTTCCTCTAAAACTAATTTGATTCCCAAATTTGATTGCCATCGCTGAGAGATTATTGTCTTATGTGAAATGAAATGCCTGTTGCTTGTGCTACTAAGGATAATGTTCTTACAGTCCCACTTGTTTGGAGGGTTTGTCTCGTTTTTGATCTATGAAAATTGAGGAATAGAAATGAGCACGAAGTTCCTATGTAGTTTGTTCCCACTCAAATGCCATGCTCTTACTACAAAGCATTTTATGGCAATAGAAGGATTAGAATTTGTGATTCATTGTGAACCCTTTCTAGTGAAAGAGCAAAAAAAATGGATTTTATTGATGAGGTGATTATTATTTTCACTGAGTTATCAGCTTGTTCTCTCCTTCAACTAATTAGTTAGTTTTAAAGAACGTATTTCACCCGATGAAATCAGTATACTATGTTTTCCATTTTGTGATGCATAAACTGTTATGATTGTGCTGACATATGAAATACGCTGCAGTTGATGGTAACATTTAAATGAACTTTGACTTGTGCATGTCTACCATTTGCCATCAGGACATATGAAAAGTGAATTGTATTCAACAAGTAACATATCGGTTTGGTGAGATGTGTTGAGTTTAAGACTAAGGTGGAGTGTTGTAGTATCTTTATATTATTAAATTTAGATATTATGTTTTGAATTCAATGAGTACAAATTCTGTTGCAGACTAGAGTGCACAATTATCTTGTTTACCATGGTATAAACATTTGAATAAAACGTCTATGTGTCTAGTAAGCCACTGGCCAGAATCATCAAATTCAGTGGTCACATATAGTTGTACAGACTTCTTTTTACATGGTTAAAACATTAGGAAGAAAACATCTCCTATACCTCATAAACTACTATCCCATAGTGTCGATAAAACTATGAAAGGAACCATTTCATGTTAGGGAGTGATCTTCCCTTGTAGGGGAAGTTGGGGTCCCAACATACAGGGAAGTTGGCATTACAAAGCCAACCAAACAAAGATTAGTTGGAACTTCCTGGAAGATATCTCACTCTAAGGCCTCTTTTGGTTCGTTTTTGCCAACTTACAGTGCGAGCGAAGATAACTCATTGGAGTTAACTCATAGTGTAAGTTCATATTTCATGTTTGGTTGAACTTTGAACTTGCAGAGAAGTTGCAAATTTTTAAAAACTGTAAAATGTGGGAATTGACATAAATATCCTTCAAACATATTTTTAAGATAAAAAAGAAAACATTATTATTTTCACCACATGAACTACTATTTATTTATTCTAAATAAAAACTTGAATTAAATAAAAAACATAAAATATTATTTACAAAAATATTAAACAACATTAAATAATTATAAATATTTTTATATTTATTTGAAATAATTATTTATAATAAATTCTATAAAATACAACTAATGATAATGCTTAAAAATATTTCTCACTTGAAAATACTTTTTTGTATGAATGAATTATTTATTCAATCTTTTACTATGGATTAATAACAAGCATTTGAGAGGGTAGGGACATGAGTAAATGTAAATTTGTGACGGGTAATTGTATCCACATAATTCTCGGGAGTTATCTCTTTATGGGGGAGGGTGAGGAGATGTCTCACACCCTTCCCTGTAAGTTGAGAGATAATTCAAATGAAGTTGGGCAACCAAACAAGATTAGTTCCCAACTCCATGCGAGTTATCTCCACTTCGTACCAAACAAGGCCTAAACAAGGCCATACGAAGACCGAATACATGCATTGTGAGTTTAGAAATACTAGATATTAAGATGATGGAGTGGTAAAAAATTAGGGGAAGTAGAAGTTCAGAAGATTAACCACTTTAGATATATAGGATCAATCATACAAAATGATGATAACATTGACATTGATGTTACACATAGAACTCAAGATGGATGGAAGAAATGGAGGAGTGCAACAGGTGTGATATGTGATTGAAATATTCATGTCAAGTTAAAAAGCAAATTTTATCGGACTGCATTAGGCTAGCTATGCTTTATGGAAGTTAATGTTGAGCGGTAAAGAAACTTGTTCATAAAATGAACGTAGCCGAAATAAGGATACTTTGGTGAATCTGTAGTAAAACACGTAAAGATAGAATAAGAAATACAAAAATTCAAAGAAAGGTAGGAGTAACACCATAATACCAAATTACCAATCAACACAAAGATTAAGGTAGGGCAGTTGGGTTGGATTAGACACATTGATTGACGCGATTAAGGAGTAGCACCATAACAATCACCATAACACCATAACATTGTTATGAACCTTGGAATAGGTTTTTCAAATAAGATTAGTTCGTGACTAAGTCTTGTATGGAAGAGTCCGTGACTACTTATCCTTAGACTAATTTTTTCACAAAGTAATATCTTGCTTTATTATTTCATAATGATGGTCTTTTATAGACTTTTCATACATTAGGAATGACTTGCAAAAATAGAAACTACTAACATTGAGTTAAATTAGGAAAATAAACATTCTAATAAACGAATAAGAAAATCTATCTAATTAGTAACGTTCTAATAAGTAACTTTCTAATAAGTAAACCTTCTAATAAATTAATATTTTTAATAAGGAAACTTCTAATTATGCTATGTTGTCATTCTTTTGATAGTTGGGCCCACACAAATATTATATGATCATACATTACTCCCCTCATGGGCTTTGAGCTTGTCCTCAAGCTCAATTTCAAAATTAGCACAACTAGGTCAAGGATCATTAGGAACATTAACAATGCCGTCATCTTCGACCACCGGAATTTGTATCCAAAATAGACGTTTACGCTTGTGTCTCTTAGAGTAGGATTCATCGTAGTTGTTGCACAAGCCTTTAGAATTCCTCTTAACCATTTTTGCTTGGGTGAGGTGCTTTACAAAACAGGTGGAGGAGCTTCTTTTGTCATTACTCGCAACGTGGTTGGATGGTTGTGCATTACTCACACAAATATTATATGATCATATCAAACACCTCCAAAGACGGCATGCAAATGCTTTCATTGGAAAACTCCACTCTATTTCTATTAGGTAGACCGAAGTTAACTTGGGACACATTGATTAGTAGGGATTGAAAGCTTTGGAAAGCTCACAATCAATTACACTAATGGAAGAGTTTGATCCATGTAGCCGACCCTCTAATTTGAGATTGAGGCTTTGTTGTATAAGGAGCTATTCAATTTTGTGTGGCAGATATAGGACATGAAATTCTTGCCAAAGTTACCTCTACTTGGACTCAATTGAAGTTTAAAAGCTTCAAAAAGGTGCGACTTGGATTTATTTTGACATGGGTCTATCAATTCTGCTAAAAATACGAGTGGATTTATTGATGTGAGTATGAATCTACATTGTTATAAAGCATGTGCTCACGGTTATTAACTTGGGACGCATTGATTAGGAGGGATTGAAGGCTTTGGAAAGCACACAATCAAGTGCACTAATGGAAGAGTTTGATCCATGTAGCTGACCCTGACTAATTTGGGATTGAGGCTTTGTTATACAAGGAGCTATTCAATTTTGTGCGGTAGATATAGGACATGTAATTCTTGCCAAAGTTACCTCTACTTGGACTCAATTGAAGTTTAAGTAAAAGCTTCAAAACGATGCGACTTGGATTTATCTTGACAGGGGTCTATCAATTCTGCTAAAAATATGAGTGGATTTGTTGACGCGAGTATGGATCTACATTGTTATAAAGCATGTACTCACGGTTATTCAAGAATGTCTAATTTGATGTAAATCAAGAAAGTCTAACTTGAGGGAATCTTTTGTATAGTCTTGACCAAGGATCGAAACTTCGGTTTCGCCTTATAATTCGCCCTTTTGATAATCAAAATTAATTTGGAGAAGTTTAATTCGACGTGGAGAATTTTGATAAAAATTCGCTAACTTAGAGAAGTTTAAGAAAATTTTATTTAAATGGTCAATAAACTAAAACTCATTTTATGGGATGTTAAAACAAGCTCAATTATGCATTTATAGCTAAAAAATTTACAATTTAATGGTAGATCACTTTTTAGTGATAATAATTACACTAAAATTAAAATTATGAAACATGTTTTTTTATATGGGAAGTTTAAGAAAATTTTGATAGTCATGCATATTGTGTATGGTAGATCACTTTTTAGTGATAATAATTACACTTAATTTGATTCTCTAACCATTTATTAATTGCACATTCACATAAGTAAAATTAAAATTATGAAACATGTTTTTTTATATGGGTCAGTATTTAAAACAAAAGAAAATATCCACTTTTTGACATTACGCATTGATTAAAAAAACTACAAAGCGTTGTACAGATGTGTATGTAAAAGTGAATCTCGATGCATACATTAAATCTTAATGCAAAATCAAGGGATCACATGATCGGTGTAGAGATGTGTCTACAAAAGTGAGCCACTCTCAAATTCTCATAACCCCCAAAAGCCACCATCAATTACAACCCTCAACTCTTCTGTCTCCTACACACTTATTTAGTTTTTTTTACCGAAAAGTTTGCAATTGATCCTTGTTTTTACCAATCCATATCAATTTGTATCAATGTTGTCGATTTTTTACATAAACTTCAAACAAGTTTTGTAATTTTTAAACTACCCGTGAACTTCGTTTCGATCCCTTCAACTTCGATAAACTTCGCATAAACTTCGGCTAATTTTATTGAATTTTCGTTCCTTGGTCTTGGCACTAACTAGAGAAAAGTATAAATAACTTCATTTAAGTGTTACCAGGTTCCAAATTTTATTAAAGTACATTAAAGATGTTTCTCATATTTCTTGTCATTTGTCTTTCTAATATAACTTCCATGGGTACATGGGTATTATTTCTTTCTTGTTATTTTTAACTATTAGTTAGGGTTTGTTCTCCATACTTGACATCAATTATTAATTTTACTGTGATCGCCTTCTTAAAAAATTGACGTTAGTCGTAATCTTTTTCTTTTTTTAATACTTTGGCACTATGATTTACAAATTATGTTATTTTCCCTATTTTCATAGATTATTTTTGTAAAATCTTTTTTTTTTTTTTTTTTTTTTTTTTGAAACTCCCAACTTCATTTATTCCAAATCTTTGGCTATTACATCATAGAGGAACGAGGAAACAACAATCCACTCGCCTCGACCAGTCATAGAACTAGCTTGTCTGGCCAAAACATGGGCCACTAAGTTCGCTGATCTACGAACAAAGACTATACGATAGGACCTCAAGTCTGTTAACATTTCACTACATTCCTTAATCACAAAACCAAAATAGGATATATCTCTATTCTTGCTTTTTAATGCTTGGATCACCAACAACGCATTAGTTTCAATCACTACCTTCGACTCTTCGCTCCTCTTCATCCAGCTCAGTGCTTCCCTCATAAAACCAAAATAGGATATATCTTTATAACTGCTCGCCATTGCAGCAATAATGGCCCCATTCTCATCTCGTAATACTACCCCAAACGAGGACACTCCCCTATCACTGAACACTGCAGCATCCACATTACATTTAACATATCCTCTTGCTGGTCGTGACCATCGATTCACATTAGTACTCACCTCCCCATTCGGAATCGACAACCTCCGACTTTGAGCTTGCTTCCATGCTTCCAAATGCGATTTTGCATGGTTCACTACATGGTAAGGAGATTGGGCTTGATTCTTCCACACCATAGAGTTTCTATTATTCTAAATATTCCACGCTATCATTGCCACCACTTCCATTTCATTCTTTGTGGACTATTTGAATAAAGCACCCAACCAATCAACAAACGAATCTTGACTACCTGAGGGAACTTCAACTCTTGCCTCCGCCCAACACACTGCCCCGGTGAAACAAGAGATCAAAGCATGATGAACATCCTCCTCAAAGCCTCCACATACCGAGCAAGTCAGGCTAATCGGAACTTGACGCTTATTGAGATTGCATGTCGTAGGAAGGATGTCAAGAGCAACACGCCATAAGAAGTTTCTAACCATAGGTGGGATGCCCAAATTCCATATGCCTGACCAAAAGTCTACCCCATTCGCAACCGCGCTTCCATTTATGGTACCCATTAAGGATCTGTAGCCACTCTTGACTGTATAGACACCCCGATGATCTCCACCCCACATCCATTCATCCTTCAAAACATTTTGGCATAGAGGAATTGAGAATATCAGTTGTTGATCACGTTCTTCAAACAAATCACACACCACATCTTTGTCTCATTCTTTCCTTTCCACTTGAAACAATGAGTTCACAATAGCCTCCTCAAGCCCCTGGGGTACCTGGGATTGCACTTTTTGATTTTCTTGATCAGGCAACCAGGGATCTTGCCACACCTTCACCATTGTCCCCTCACCACTTCGCCATCTACACTATGTAAGAAGACTCGCCTTCGACTCCATGATACTTCGCCACACATAGCTCGGGTTACGCCCCTTTCTCACCTTCATAAACTGAGAATTTGGATAATACCTTGCCCATAGAAGTCGAGCTGCCAACGAATTCGAGTTTGATAACAATCTCCATGCTTGTTTCATCAACAATGCTATATAAAATTCTCTTACTCATCTCATTCCGAGCCCCCCTAATTTTTTTGGTACACAGCTTCTTCCATTCCCTCCACCTAATCCCACCATGTCTCTCCACATCCGTGACCCACCAAAATTTATTCATCAGAACCTCCAGTTGATTGCACAACCTCTTAGGGAGAAGAAAGACACTCATCACATATGTGGGAATGGATTGAATGACTGATTTAAGGAGTACCTCTTTTCCTGCTCGGGAGAGCGTTTTCCCCTTCCACCCTTGTAGCCTTCTCTTAACTTTGCATAAATATGCGAGAAGACTTCTTTTTTGTTTTTCCCCACTCTACTTGGGAGTCCAAGATAAAAACCCATTTAGTCCAGTTGTTGAACCTGGAGCAACTGACATAGCTGGTCCTTCACCACAAATGAGACATTCCTACTGGAATGCATTGAAGACTTTTGGTAATTCACTACTTGACCTGTTGCCGCCTCGTACAACTGCAAACACTCCTTCACCGTCGTTGTCTCTTGAGTTGTGGCTTTGAAAAACAAGTAACAATCATCCGCAAAAAATAAATGCGAGATTGTCGGGGCCGCGTTTGCTATTTTGCAACCATGTAGACTTCCTTGAGCTTCTTTCTTTGTGATAATAGCCGATAAGCCTTCGGCACATGACAAGAAAAGAAACGGAGAGATAGGATCTCCTTGACGAAGACCACGGGTTGGAACAATAGGTCCGACTTCGCCTTCACCAACTAAGAATGTATACCTCACCGATGTAATACACATCATCATCAAATTTTATTATTCTCTGTGCAAACCCCATTCGTTCCATTATGGCTTCAAGAAACTTCCACTCCACTTGGTCGTATGCTTTACTCATGTCAAGCTTGAGAGTCGCATACCCTTCCTTCCCTTGAGTCTTCCTATGGAGCCAATGGTTAACTTCAAAAGTCGATATAACGTTATCAGTTATCAATCTTCCAGGAATAAAAGCACTTTGACATTCAGAAATTATCTCAGGCAAGATGTATTTAAATCTATTAGCAAGCATTTTTGAGACTATTTTATATAATACATTACAAAGGGAGATGAGTCTTAAATCAGTAATAACTTCCGGTTTGTCTTTCTTTAGGATGAGCACAACCAAAGTATCATTCAATCCCTCTAGGAAATGACCTGAATTGAGGAAATGTAGGCATGCTTGTGAAACTCCCCGACCAATTATTGGCCAGAAACGTTGGTAGAACGCCGAATTCATCCCATCTCGACCAGGACTCTTATTCGGATGCATTGAGAAGACTGCTTCCTTCACCTCCTCCACCGAGAACTGCTTTAATAGGATGTTATTATGCTTCATCGATACTCTCCTTCGTACACAGTCTGCAACTGGACCCAAACTTCCTTGGTTAGAAGTAAATAATTGTATATAGTAATCATTCACTATATCGCCCAGTCCATTCTCCCAATCTCGCCACACCCCTTCTGTATCCTTCAATTTTGTGATGTTGTTCTTCCTTTTCCTCGCCGATGCATGAGTGAAAATACTTAGTATTCATGTCAGCCCCTTGTAGCTAGTGTTGTTTCGCCCTCTGTTTCCAAAGTCTTCTTGTTTAGCTAGCACCAATAAGTATTCCTTTTCCACTTCTCTATAGCTTTGAAGTGAAGCAATATCAGAGCCTCTCTGGAACCGTTCCAACTTGAGTCGAATTTCTTTAATTTGATCCTTAAAACTCTTTGTGATTTTAGATCCCCAAGTCCACAAGCTGCTCCCACATTCTCCAATCTGATCCATCACAGGTAGGAAACCATTGGATTCCCACTGCTCACTCACCACCTCACTGCACCCTTCCTCCCTAAGCCAATGGTTTTCAAAACGGAATCGCATAGTACGCCTGGACATCTTCCAATTTGCAATTTTGAGGAATAATGCATGATGGTCTGAATTGGGTGCAATAAGGTTGCGAACACGAATACGATCAAATAGAAATTTCCAGCTTGATGATGCCATTGCCCTATCTAGCCTCTCAACCCATTGTGGCGACCCCCTATGCCTCTCCCAAGTGAACAAATGGCCCTCCATCCCTAAATTAAACAAACGACATTCTTCCACTGCACATCGGAAGCCATTTAGGCACCACTCCGGTTGCCTCCGAGTTCCTCTCTTCTCATTTGATGACATCATATCATTGAAATCGCCAAGAATGCACCACGGTTCTATTGACTGTGCAGCGAGAGCTCGCAACAAGCTCCACGACTCCCTTCTCCTTGCCAATTCTGAGTAGCCATAGAAACCTGTGAGTCAATACGGTTGGATGTCTAGGAGAGTGACCGTAGCGCGATGAAATTTGGTGAAGAAGAGTTGATACGTTGCTTAGCTCTCCTTCAAACAAGGTTTGGAACTTCGACTTCGCCTATGACTTCGCTTACTTAAAATTCGGAATTAATTCGATGAAGTTAATTTTGACGATGAAAGTTTATGAAATTTCACTTTAAATGCTAGAAAACTCAAGTTTCTTCGTATAGATGCTAGAATTATGTTTTATTCGAATTTAGCTGAAGTTTAAGTATATTTCTGGCATAGTCGAAGTTTCAATCGAAGTTTGCTCAACTTCCACAAAAATAACAATTTTACTTAACGTTTTATTAGCTTCCATTGATGTTGTCGAAGTTCGGTCGAAGTTAGCCGATGTTAAGTCGAAGTTTTGCAATTTTTCTACTGCCTATAAACTTCGCTTCGCCCACCTCAAAATTGACAAACTTCGCCCGAACTTTGCCGAAGTTTGTCAATTTTTTTAACCTTGCCTCCAAAATAGGGCTATACCTCCGCCCTACCATCGCTCTTCTCAGTGCATAGGCCTTCAAACTTTAACTTCCTTTACTTCAATACGTTCATGGGCTATCATTGTCTCCATAAGAAAAATGAAATTGGGCCGATAAGTCCAGATCAAATCCACCAACACTCTAACTGTCCGTGGGGAGCCCAGCCCACGGCAGTTCCAAAATAGAGTACTCATTGATTTGGGCGGGCTTGGACTCCACCAAGGCTTGCTTTCTGCACGTTTTTTGGCCCAATGTTCCCCAAAAGGGGCCCACTCTCGGACTGGGATACCGGCTCATCCTCACCGTCAATCTCCATTCCCACACGTGGACGCTTGGGATTAGCTTCTAACTCCCCACTATGTTGGGGATTTGAAAATTCGCCAACTGACTTGCCTTTACCACCCCCTACAATTTCGTGCCCCAATTCCGCACCTTCCCTGGATATCTGGCCACCATTATGGTAGTGTGACCTGTCTGCCTCGTCATCATCGCCGACGCCACCATCAGCCGCCTGAAATCTTCGTCCGTCCATTGTGCGCAACCATCTATTGGACGGAACTGAGGGCCCTCTCCGGACTGGTGCGCGTAAAAAACTTTCGTATTGTCATTCTGGGTGCGGATTGGCACAATCAAATAATGCTTCACAGAACTTATCAAAGTGTCCGATCATGCCACAAAAGAAGAAAAAGTAGGAACTCGTTTGTACTTAAACTCACCCCAAAACCAACTACCACCCGTACGCTTCAATTTCATGTTAATCACTAAAGGCTTCTGTACGTCCATTCGAACCTTAATACGGAGATGATCGAGCCACATTTTATTTATGCTATTAAGATCAAACTGCACGAACATCCTAATGAAGTCTCCGATTGCTCTGGCTATTCTCTCATTTAAGAACCCCGCCGGAAGTTTGTACACTTGCACCCACATCTCGATTTCATTCAACGAGAGGGTATCCAACTGATCCATAGGCTCCAATTGCTTCAATAGCAGGACCTGCTGGTTGAATGTCCAAGGACCATCATCTATAACTCTTCTCACATCTCTCTCATGAAAAAACGTGAAGATGAACAGATGTAAATGTTTGATCTCCTGTGCATGAACACCCTTAATCAGTCGCCAACTAGGAATCAACGTATCCCTAATAGCCCCAAAGTTGACTAGTCTATCCGAGAGTAACCGTCCAATGATTATCTTAGAGCATTCAACACTGCCTTCATCCTCCTGGGCATCCCCCAGGATCAAGCCCTCACCATCATCTTCCTCTATTCCCAACCCCGCATACTGGTCCTGGAGATCCTTATTCGTTGACGAGTTCATCATGAAACCTTAACAAATTGAGAAATCAAACACAGAGAAAACCATACCACAAAGGTAAGACTCAACACACACGTCAAAAGACGAGACTTCCTCACAAGGGAATTAAACAATGGGGTGCATCATTTAGGCAAGCCTTGTCAGCCCACTAGACCTGTAAAATCTTGTTTAATTTAATTAATCTATGGAAGTTTGGGATAGTTCTGAAGAATTTATTATACTGTGATCAATTCTACCACACTTGCGCTCAGTGCACTTTCAGCTGAACCAATTAAGGCTATTACAACATAGTAACCAAAGCTGGATCCAACAACACAGCCACTAAAGAAGACAACAACATAGCCTCTAAAGCTGGATCCATATTAGTAAAATTAGGACCAATTAAAGCTTATTAAATCTCAAACCTGCCTTCAAAAGTTACCAATATAATTGAACATAGGATCTCATATTGGTAACCATAAATAAGATCTTCAATAAAATTCTGATCTCTAAATACACTCCTCAATGTGAACAAGAAACAACAAATATATGTGTATTCAGTGCAAGTAGAAACAAGGGAAGCACGTACTCTGCCTCTGATAACATTAATATAGATTAATTTTTCCTATTATTTTTGATATGAGTACAAAATGAACTAGATGAGCCAAACATATTAATTTTCGAAATCGTGCACCATGTGAAATGTATCACATGGGTGTGTTCACCTTGAAATGATAACATAATGCATAGGTTATTAGGAGTTCAATAAGCTGATAAATATTGTACGCCACCTTATTTCTTTCCTCTCCTCTATGAGGGAGAGACAAAATTGAAGAACCTGCAGATATGGGCGAAACGACAATGTTTGTTAGCCAAGGAAAATGATTTGTGTCCCATGATCCAAAACAGACATGATAAAATATATACAAAAAAAAAAAAAACTTGTTGAACTTCTTAACAATAACAGAATGCTAAACTAATTGGAGTTTATTTATTATACCATGTATTTTCCTTTTTTCTTTCTTCTGCTTTCACCACCAAAGGATGATAATTGGAAGATTGATAAGATCCCACATCTGGGTCACAAAGAATTAGCGAGAAGGAAATAGTGTAAATAGGGGTGAGTTAGTAAGATTAAGCATCTTGGAATTTGAATGTAATTTGGGAACTCTTGAGAGTTTGGGTTGAGAGAGTTTTAAAACTCTTCTCTGGGGTTACTTTTGAGTTCTTGTAATCGTTGTGAATTCTCAAATCAATCAATCAATCAATCAATCAATCAATATTAATATTCTATCAATGGTATCAGAGCATACTTCAAAGATGGAAGCTCGATTGGATAGGATGGAAGCTCGAATGGTTCGAATTGAAGAGGAGGTGAAGAGGATCATTGAGGGGTCAATTAAGGAGCTCAGATCTGAAGTGAAGTTAATGTTCCAAAGCTTGGCTCAAAGACTAGACGATCTGTTCCTTCATCCTCGGAGGGTCGCTTCATTAAGTTGCACAAAAGCTTCAAATTCGCCACATCCAAGATTGTTTGAGGAGTCCGCAAGTTGGTGGTGTTTATGAGTTTTGAATTGGTATATAAATAGAGTTGTAAACAATGTAACAAGGCATCTGAAAAATACTCGAAGTCATTTGGTCAACCCATTGGAGGGTTTGGCTTGAGAGACGGGGTTCTCTCGGGTTTTTTTTTTGCTCTTTGATTTGTAATTTGTGTTTGCTCTCTTGAATCAATACGGAAAGATTTAGGTTATAAACTCTCCACTTAAATAGAAATTCCTAATCATGTAATGACTCTGAATAAAACTCCTAGTCAAAATCAAACTTTAAGGCTACGCTTGAAGAATTTAGGAAAAGTCTTCACACTTCCTGCATTAATATGGTGTTGCTGTCTACCACTTTCCTGAACGAGCTTTACTTTTGTCATTATCTTTATATGGCAGCCAAAATAAGAATAATAAAACCTTAAGTAAGATTCATTATTCTTCTGTGTTTAAACTTCCAACAATTTCTAGCGGAGTCTCATCATGCATTTATTTGTGTGAAGTAACAAGTTAATGTGGATCATTTTGCTAAAGGTGGGAGGTTTACATTATGTAGATACTCAATATATTTGTCAACGCACAAATAGTTCTTCCACAGGGGAAGCTTCTGTCTAGGGTCATGTGACGTAGGGGCTTATGTATGTTTTTTCTTATATATGAGGTGTCATGTGACTAGGTGCTTTTGCCAGAAATGGAAGGGTTTAGGCAGCATAGCTGTACTCTATTGATCTGTTAGCTCATGAATATCTGTTGCATCCTCTCTGTCTAGAATTTTGTCTCGGTGCTGTCTCTGTTGTTGGTTTTCTTGAGTCTTGATGCTGGAGTGCCATATAGAGGCTCTTATTATCGTTCTCTGGTTATGGTCTTCAAAGTCTTTGTGATTTTAACAATAAGTTTTAGAGGGAGAGACATGAGATAGATGTGATTTAATGAGGGGCAATTGTGTCCTAATTTTAGACTTCTCATCAAGAAGATAAGTCCCTTAGGAGGCCTTAATTTTTTTCGCAAAAGATTTTAAGCTTTGTTCTTTTTAAAAAAAAAAAATCAGTGGAACAGATGTGTTTGGATCAGTGGGAATATGGCAACAAGGCTGAGTAATTCATTAAACATTTCAAGCAAGAAATTTATTTTTTAGGACCCATTCAGTTTTTTGATACAATTCTATATTCTATTTTGTTATCGTAAACCATGTAAGTGCTAGATCTTAATCCATGTAGTCAATCCTAAGTTCCCAACTAATTTGGGATTGAGGCTTTGTTATGGCTGTGATTCTAGATCTTAGGACGGTTGGTTAACCGTAACTGGTATCAAATGTGTTGACGTTTTTATGGGCATTGCATATTTTTGTTTTAGGTGCCTTATTTGTAAAATGTCTAGATCACTCATATTACTTTCTCATGATGTCATCCAATTGCTCTTCTATCTTCATTTTGTTGTCATAGTTGTGAACTAACTGGTATCATAAAATTTATATCAGAAATTTCTGAATTGTTGAGATGTGTAATACATATGTTTGTTACGCATAAAAAATAGTCTCGAGTGTTATTCTTTAGTTAAAAATGCTAATATACTGAAGTCCAAAGAGAATAATCAATATATCTTTCTGCTTGATTTACATGTAATGCTGACAGTTTTGCTTCATATTTCATACCTACGTTGTTTTAACTTTCTGTACTGTTTGTTTGAAGGTGGGGCCCGGCGAAGTGGATGACGAATTAGAAGATGAAACAGCATCAGAGTGTACGAAATACGGGACAGTGACTCGAGTGCTAATCTTTGAGATCACAGAACCAGATTTCCCTACAGATGAGGCTGTTCGAATATTTGTGCAATTTGAAAGATCAGAAGAGACTACAAAAGCACTGATTGATCTTGATGGTCGTTATTTTGGTGGAAGGGTTGTGCATGCTACATTTTATGATGAGGACAGGTTTGAAAGAAATGAACTGGCTCCGCTACCTGGTGAAATTCCTGGTTATCCTTGAACTTTTGGCTAGCAAATTTGGAGAGTAAGGCATCACTGCTATTTACTTTTGTCAGCATTATTAATGAAGCTGTGAGAATGAAGGTGGCAGTGATTGGATATCAACGTGGTGGGACGAGGAGATGCTCGACTGTTTTTTTTAGATACGCCTGACTGTCTGTATTGCAAATGATGATTGAATTAAATTGTATCCACTGTCTATCGTTATTAATCTGGAAAAGCTAATTTGGACTTATGAGACTATGATCTTGGACTTAGGAGGCTAGGCTTACTTCAAGTATACTTGCATGTATAGCTGCATGGACTCAGCAAAATAATAATCCCCCCTTTGATGGGTGATCCTTAGACACGAGTCCCAACAATTATTGCCTCTGCTAGCATAATTGAAAGTAATGGAGGTGGCTTCAAAAAAAAAAAAAAAAAAAAAAAAAAGTAATGGAGGGTAAAAGTGTCTAAAGCGGTAGCATAACTCTTAAACAAGTTGGAATTTAGGCTATGGAGAGATTCAAACATTACAATTGATTGTAGCAATGGAAAGGCCAGCTGCCCTTCGACGATTCAGCATTTGTTAAAACCACACATAAAACGCCATTGAAGACGCACATAATCTGAACAAGAACTATGTGGTTTTCTCAATAGAGAAAACACGAGATATTTTCATTTATATACTCACATATGAATCAGTTACATCCATTAGATTTGACCAATGAACACCGTCAGATTCTCAATACAAGGATCGATGACTAGACTAACAACTCACACGTACATAGCTGCCAACTCATCACTGACCCATCCATATAGGTACACATAACTCCAAGTTTGCCATGCAAGAAACTAAACCTTGGACCAGCAAGAGATTTGGTGTAACCATCAGCTACTTGATATGCAGTAGGAACAAAATGCACCAGCAAATACCCAACAAAGACCTTATCACGAACAAAATGAATATCCAACTCTATATGCTTTGTCTGAGCATGATAGACTGGATTCTTGGCCAAACTCTGAGCACCTGTATTGTCACACCAAATAACAGGAACAGCTAGAAGAGGAAACCTTAATTCAGTTAATAATGAATGAATCCATGATATCTCAGCTGTCACATGTGCCGAAGCCTAATATTCTGACTCTGTACTCGACCGTGCGACAACATTCTGCTTCTTAAACTGCCAATTGACTAAGTTAGAACCCAAATAAACCGCATAACCAGCCACATATCTCCAATCATTAGGTGATGCTACTAAGTCAACATCAGAGAAACCTGTAAGATAGAACTGAGATCTTTGTCGAAAGCAAAGACCCCACTCCACTATGCCATTTAGATAGCATAACACCCTTTTAAGGGCATGCCAAATGAGTTTCAGCCGGAGACTGTTAATATTGGCTCAACCTATTTACCACAAAGGCAATATCCGGTCTAGTATGTACCATATATTGAAGTCCCAAGTAAACTTCGAAACAAATTAAGATCTGAAAATGAGGGACTATAATTAGCATATAAAGGCTTCCCAACTGAAGCAAGAGTATCTATAGGCTTAGCATTAGAGATTCTACTCTTTTGTAAGAGTTGTCTAATATAATTTGATTGTGTCAAAAACAAACCAGAAGAATCCTTTTTTCGCTTCGATGCCCAAGAACATACTTAACTCCCCAATGTCCATGCTCACAAATATATGATTCAACATGCTCACAAAGTCATTAATAACATCAGAATGAGACCAAGTCACTGCAATGTCATCAACATAGACCAGAATGAGCAAAAATAATAGCACCATGACATAGAAAAACAAAGAATTATCTGCCTTTGAATATATGAAACCCCAAGATACCAATGTTTGTTTAAGTTGATTAAACTAAGCTCTTGGAGCTTGTTTAAGTTCATATAATGCCTTGTGCAATTTAAAAACATGATGAGAAAACGAGGGATGCACAACACCTTTAGGCTGATTAGTAAAAATGTCTTCAACCAAATCCCTATTCAAAAAGGCATTATTAACGTCTAACTGATGCAAAGACCATCCAAGTTGTACATCCAAAGACAACACAATTCGAATGGTGTCACGTTTCACAACTAGACCATATGTCTCCCTAAAATCAATGCCAGACATCTATTTAAATCCCTAAGCAACCAGTCTTGCTTTGTAATGATTGATTGAATCATTACAATTTCTTTAATGGAGAGAATTCACTTATTACCAACCACATCCTGTTGAGGAAAACTTGGAAGTAAAGACCAAGTCACAGTTCTCAAATGGACTTGATACTCTAGATCCATAGCTTCTTTCCACCTAGGATCCTTGAGAGCCATATCAACAGTCTTAGGAGGCTCCTTAGCAAAACTAGAATTGATAGAAACCAAAGCTTTGGGTTTATAAATGCCATTCTTAGATCGAGTTATCATTTAATGATGATTATATGTTCCATAGATTTTAGAAATACTTGATTTAGTAATAAGAACAAACCCAGATGGAAGATTTGGATCAATAGAAACATTTGATTCAAGTAGGGAGACATAACTAGAAAAAGGTACATAACTTGGTAAAATAGAAGACACAAATGTAGCAGAGACAGAAGACTAATATAAAAGGAGCAGTAATAGACATAGAACCCATAGTAGGAACATCATGAACATGTATGAGACAAGTAGATGAAGAAGTAGCAACAGAAGGTTGCTAATTAGTAAACAACGACAAATAAGGAAATCCTGATTCATTGAATAGAACATTCCTAGTGATAAATACCCTCCCATTATTATTAAGACATCTATACCCTTTATGAGATGAGCTATACCCAATGAAGATACATTTCTCTGACCTATACTGATACTTATGATGATTATAAAGTCTAAGGTAAGGAAAACATTCACAACCGAAAACCTTTAACAAAGAATAATCAAGAGATTTATGAAATAATTTGTCATACGGAGACACACCATGTAAAACATAGTAGGCAAACGATTTTTCAATAACACATAAAATTCACATGCATTCCACCAAAACTTCAAAGGTAACTGAGAATGAGCTAAAAGAGTAAGACTCATTTCAACAATATGTCTATGCTTCCTCTGAGCCCTACCATCTTGTTCATGCACATAACGACAAGGATGTTGAAACAAAATACCACATTTATCCAAAACAAGTTTAAAAGGCCTATATTCACTACCCCAATTGATAAGTCAATAATTAGACATGTTTTATAGTACATTTAGGATGATTTTAGATGTAAAAGATTATATTACATGAGGTTTTCTCTTGTTTTTGTTATTTCAGGTAATAAATGAAGAATTTGAAGAAATGAAGGAATTGATCGAGTGGAAAGATTGCATGAAAAATCATAACTAAGGAAGCAAGGAAAAATTGGAATTTTATACCAACGATTCCCAACGATTCCTACAACACCCAGAATCGCTGGCTAAATCAGTGAAACCAGAGGCCTAAGAATCTTGGATTTTCTCAGCGATTCCATTTACACATTGAATTGCTAAGAATCTCTGGCTACGAATTCGTGGATTTTGGATTACAACAAGGATTTCGAGTCGATTTAGGATATGTATTACCTAATATACTATAAATATAAATCCTAGAACACGAAATCAAGTGCCTTTTGTTAGTTTTACACTTTTGTTTTGGCTTGGAGGTCATTCTTTATTGTTTTGCTTTTAGAGAAGATTGAAGATTCAAGTTATCATTCAGGTATTTTTAATTATGTCTTTTAATTCTAATGTTATGGTGCTATTTATTATCATGAGTGAGTAGTTTGTTAATCTAAACAAAACTCCAAACATGAACTAGATCTGTTTTGCTATGTAGTCATTATGAGATGAATGTGTATTTAATGCTTTAAACCAATCATATTCTTTGATTCAATATTTTTATAAATTGTTATTTACGGATTGCAATAATGGGTTTGAGTATTATGTGCATAGTGGCCAATATGTATGTGATGTTTTGATTCATTATCTATTTGAAGTAGTAACTAGGATTGTTTGAAAGGCAAACACCGTTTGAATGTCCTAAGTGAATTTGAGATCTAAATCTAATGTTAAAGTTGCTTTCCGAAGATGTTAGATTTAGTAGTTCGAAGTTCTCATAAAGTGTAATGCGGATGAAGTTAATGTGTTTGTGTATTCAAAGGGGTTAGCTCAATAAAATTAGAACGTAGATTTTCCACCGGTATAAAGAGAATAAATGGTTGGCTAAAGGTTGTCTACTTACTTATGATTAGGGTTTAATGACCTAGGATACTCTAGAAAGTATGTTCATGACTATATGATTTGAGTAACATGTTTGGAATGCAAAACAGATTGAAGTTTCATTGTTTAGGATGATTATTTAGATGTTTATCTACTATTGTGTTTTATTGAATTGAATTGAATTAATTTTAGTTTAGTGACCTTGATTTGTGTTATTTGAGTAAGTTTAGTTAGTTCAATTGATTTTATATTCAGGAAGTATTAGTTTAAATTTTGTTTTGTTAAATTAAATTAAAAATAATAATGTAAGAAAATAAAACTTCTTAGATATGATTCTCACTTGCTACTACTACAAAATATTTATAGCATAATAAAAGTGGGAAATTAATTGTACACGCTCGACACGTGTCAATCTTTAGCACCATTGCCGGTGATTTTAAAATAATTTCTTAAGAATCTTTCTCGTTGTATGTCATACAATATGGCAAACATTGATCAAGAACTTACTTTTAGGCAAGCCAATAAAATAATCACAGCTTATGAACCTATGTGTACTGCTTTTCCCGTGGATTTCCCTGATTTTGAGTTAAAATTAGGATTCATCAATTCTTTACCTCACTTCCAAGGTGAAAGTGATGAAGATCCTCAACAATTTATTGGGAAATACACGCATACATTTAGTGTGATTAAACCCAAAAATGTAAAGTTATATTATGTCAAACTAAAGGCTTTCCTTTCTTCTTTAAAAGGTCAAACTCAAGATAGACTATTTTATCTCCTTCAAAATTCCATAACCACATAGTCCAAAATGTTAGAAACCTTCTTAGATCACTACGTTTTAGCATGTAAAATTAGTTCGGATAAGAAACGAATTAGCAATGCTTGGATGGAGACCGAGGAGACTTTTGGTGAGTTTTGAGATAGATACCAACGATTAATGTCATTATGTACACAAAATGGATTTTCAAAGAAAACTTTGTTAGAATACTTTTACGAATGACTAAACATTTTAGAACAAAGATTCCTATACACGGTATGTGGAGGGTCTTTATTCGACATAAAACCAACATTAGCAAGAGATAATGTTATCAAAATGGCGAAACAATCAAAACAATATTGTGAGAAAAAAAACAAATTTATGAAAAACCATTCTAATGAAATTAATAGGAATATAGTCAAGACATAAGATGGTAAATTTGATTAATTAAAAAGTATTGTTGAATTACTATTAAAAGATAGGTCAGTCCAAATAAGAATTTGTATTTTTTTGCAATGAGGTCAATCATTTATATGATAAATGTCCATTGGTGCGACAAAATCTATTTAAAAAGGCTAACATTATGCTAAATCATTACAACAATCTGTATCAACATTCTTACACTACTAGTAACAATGCAAATTACCTATGACCAAATATAGGTAATAGTGTAGACAATCGGAACTTTCAAAGATATAGAACACCCGCATTAATCGATAGAACAATAGCACTAGAAAATTCAAATAACACAAAAAATTAAAAGATTCAAACCCTACAAGATGATATAGTTGAACTAAAAAGTCAACTAAGCCAAATGACAATGCAAATGAGTCAATGGGTTAGCCAAAACAGATTACCATCTCAACCTTGCCCCAATTTGTATGCAAAAGCAATAACTTTGAGAAGCGGTAAACAAATGGAAGAACCAAAAATGCCAGAACAACTAGTTCCTCAAAAAGAATTAGAGGCTCAATTAGAAAAAGAAATATAATTTAAAGATGATAAAATTCAAAAGGAAAACGATTTCGAAAAAGAATAAACGAAGTATAGTATGACCATTATTTCTCTATAATTTGGAAAATAATAAGAACGTCAAGAAATTACAAGAAGAGAAAGAAATCTCAGACACTTTAAAGAAAGTGGTAGTAAACATACATTTTTCGAAGTCATACAAAACATACCTAAATATCTAAAATTTATAAAAGACTTATGCATTAATGAAATTAAACCAAATGAAAGAGTAAGCCTAGGAGAACATGTGTCAGCAATAACTCAAAAGAAATTTCCTCTTAAATGTTATGATCCTGGAATGTTTTTCGTTCCATGCATAATAGAAAATATAGAGATATCTAACGCATTATGTGATCTAAGCACCTCAATCAACATTATGCTTTGTCAATATATTTGCAAATGACAAACTTACCCTTGGAAGAAATTGGTATAGTAGTACAATTAACATATAGATCTACCATCTGACCTGTTGGAGTATTAGATGATCTACTGGTTAAAGTTAATGGCTTACTTTTCCCAGTCGACTTTTATGTCAAAGACATGAAAAAAGACTACTTCTCTTGTAAAACTTCTCTTATCTTAGGACGCCCATTCTTGAAAACAACAAAAGTCATAATAAATGTTTCTAATGGAACTATGACAATAGAAGTAGATAATAAAATGGTAAATTTTAACATCCACAACGTTATGAAACATCCTTTAGATGTTTCATTAGTATGCACCGTAGATATGTTAAATCCTATAATAGATAAAACTGTTAGAAATGATAAGTCAAACAAACTTGAAAAGTAATAGAGGATTTAAATGACGAAGATGATATAAATGAGAGAAATGAAAGATAATTAATGCCTGGAAATCTTATAATGCACTCGTCGAACTTTCTTACGATATGGATTTACCAATAAATCATTCGAAACTATTAGCCTATATACTAAAAGCTTCTGACCAAGACTTAAAGTTCTACCATATCATTTAAAATACGCGTACTTAGAAAGTAACAACGCCTTACTAGTTATAATTTCTAATAAATTATCAAATTTAGAAAAGGAGAAATTAGTGAATTTCTCAAAAAATTCAAGAAAGCAATAGGATGAACAATAGCCGATATTAAAGGAATAAGTCTAGCCATATGCATGCGTAGAATTAATCTTGAAATAGACACAAAACCCTCTAGACAAGCTCGACGTAGATTGAATCCAGCAATGATAGAAGTAATAAAGAAAGAAATATTAATACTACTAGAAGCAGGAATGATATTCCTAATATCAGATAGTAATTGGGTTAGCCCGGTACAAGTAGTCCAAAACAAGACATGGATCACAATTATAACAAACGAACATGGAGAACTAGTACCAACTAGAATCCTGAACTGTTGGAGAGCGTGGATAGATTATAGGAAACTAAACGCTGCAACTAGAAAAGATCATTATCTACTTCTGTTTATAGATCAAATGTTAGAAAGACTAGCTAAACGAACCTATTACTATCGCTTGGATGGATACTCAGGATTCCGTTATATTCTTATGGCTCCAGAAGATCAAGAAAAGACAACCTTAACTTGTGCTTTTGGTACATTTTGTAACGACCCGTTACCTGAAGCTGGTGATTAGTACTAATTCAAATCCTAATTAATCGGGGTTAGGCTCGTGGTTAAGTTCGGCGTACCTCGATTAGCGTATGCATGCATTTGCATGACGTTTTGTGTTTGTTTGGATTGTGAAATCAATTTATATATAGGTTGTTGTATAATATGAAGATTATACAAAAGCCTATAAAATGGAAAATACCTAATAAACAATGGTTTATCGGGACAATAAGTGTGACGAGGAAGTCGTGGCATGAATGTACAAGCTCAAGGACACCTGTAGGCATGTCCGGTGAGTTTATTGGTGAATAATACACGATATTTAAATTTATATTTTTTTAAATATATAAATATATATTGGAAAAACGAAGCGTAAGTGCTTGATTTGTCAAATTTCATGTCACTTTAAGCTATGTCACTTTAACGCATGAACCACGCGATTGGTCTCGAGATAGCGCGATGCGTATATTGAGGAAAATCTATATGTAAAAACAAAAATCCATTCTTATCAACTCATTCCACTCTTCGAGAGGGTTCAGGAGGGTTCAATCGATTCTGGATCGAAAGGAAATCGTTCTAGAAGCTGAATTCAATCAACTTGAGGAGCTTAAACGGATTGGAAGCTAGTGATCATCACTTTGGTAAGTTTGATTTTCAAGTTTTTTGAAGTTCAATTCGGTGGTGATGATTAAAATTTGTTGAATTGAGGTTGTTGTTGATTATTAACGGGTTATAATCTCATTAGAGGTCCTCCCGGATTGATTGGGAGTGTAATTATTGAATTTATATATAGCTCATGTAGTTGTTGGATTGAAATGGGGGATTATATACACTATGATGGTTTTTCTAATGAATAGAAAATGGTGTCTAATGTGATCCACGAGAGTAACTCCTCAGGGCTGAGACCAGGTTGTATAGTATTTGGGTTTGATCTCTCGGTCTATACGTAACTCCTACTCAGTTAATAGGTTGCGTGGGTTACATATTTACTAGAGGGTTTAAGATAGAACCATTGGGCATTAATCAATTGGCTAAACATCACATATGCGCGGTGTGTTGGTTTAGCACTCGTATTAATTGTGCTAGAGGGTAATCGACCTTAGTTTTATAAATAAAATGGGGATCACAGTGTAATAGTCCAAAGACAATTGCTTTGCATTCGTTTATGTATTGAATTTATATGCTTTCCATATTCTTGTTAGATATCATTGGTGCATGTTGTTATTGCATGATATCCTTGAATATTATATGGAATGTTGATGATTAGTGTGAATCCCTACTTACTGACGAAGTTGGAACGCTCACCACAATTAACATTACAGGTAGATTCGACAAGTGCTACAACTACGAGATGGAGAAGTTATAGGAGTTTTGAACTTCTTTTCGATGTAATGACTTCCTCTGGTCTTATATATTGATATTGAATTATAGTTTCATAATATCACATGGGATGTGTGAATTATATAACCGAGGTTTATTCCGGTTTGTTTCTAATACTGTATATCTTATTTTGGTTATCGAAAAAGGTTTTAAATTTTCGTTGCGTGTAAAAATTGTTGTATTTTGATAATCGATATAAGGTAGTGCTTATCATGTGTAGGTGGTAAGGCTGCTAGCTCTAGTTAAGTCTGGTAAGGGTAATCTGGGCTTAATTAGAGTTTCAGGCCGAATATTGCCCTAATCAGGTTAGGGGATGCTACAGTTTGGTATAAGAGCCATGTTTATAAAGTTTGGTTTCATTATTTTGAGATTTATTAGAATCGAGGAATAGCTCTGATATAGTGTGGTGCCAGAGTTTATAGTTTATCACTTTTAGGGATAAAATGCTAATGGTGATACAGTTGGGTATCATGGACAAGGCTCTAACCATACATTCACTTTTGAATGGTGTTCGAAGTGAATGAAAGCCTACTTTAAAGTTAATGTACTCTAATAACAGAACCTAAGTTTATCAACTCGAAGAGTGGTCTCGAGTTATGAATAAGCTAAGGGTTTGATAAACAGTTTTTATCATGATTTTGGGGGGTAACCAAAAGATAAAAGACTGAGATATGTTATTTGTTGTGTATACTATATCTACGTGGTAGATATAAGAATTATGTTTTTTCTGAACGGTAATAAAATAGTTGAAGTCCATCTATTTCTCATAATATGAGAAAGCATTGAGTTAAGAGCTCCGGAGAGTCTTAACCTCAGGTAAACAAAATGAAAAGACATAAGAACACTTATAAAGATGAAATAAAACTATTCTCCAAGTAACATTTTCAATGGTCTTTGTTCTCACTGATATTATTAGACAAATAATAATCGGTGAAGTAGTATCTATTGGATCAAGACCTTAAGGTATGTATTAAGAGAAAGAAAATTATGAAATAATGAAATACTGAATGACTTTCGATGAAAATCAAAGGTGGTGGACCACTTTGAGAGGTGATTAATACTAGTATTGAGACTAGTATGGAAGTAATGAAAGTTATTCAGTAAATAAATTAGTGGTTAGTGATAAAAGCTTAATGGAGGTTAAGAAACCACTAATGCAGTTATACTTCATAAATTGTTATGAAGTTGATATTCCAGTCATGGTGTGAATCCATATTGGAATAACAAGTGGATTATTAATAAAAGACAATTAAATCCATAATATAGCAATGAGTTGATAAGATATCCTAGTCTGATCTATTAGACTGGTATAGTCTAAATTGGGGAGAATGAGTGGTTAGTGAATATGAGGATTTGGGGAATCCAAGGATTAATGTGTAGTAGTCGAAATGAGTATTCATTACTCAGAATTGACAACTCCTTATGAAAATAAGTGAAATCAATGGTTCTCAAGAGGTAGTTGAGATTTGATTTTCACAGTGAAATAATCAGAGTTAAATATATACTTATAAAATGATTCCAGGCAGTTGCTGGATCATTTTAAGTGGATGGTGGAAAGCACTAGAACTTACTAGAACTCATGCTATGTTCATAAAATAAGGGTATCAAGTGAAGGAAAACCTTTATAGTATGAAGTTGTTATTGTGTTATCAAAAATAACATAGAATATTTGAAGACTTAGAGAATGCACGAGCAATTACCGTACATAATTGGAATCGGTAACGATAAATTGGTTCGGACCAAAATTTTGCAAATGCTAGTGCTAAGTTTCAAAGGATAATAAATGGTAAGAGTGTTGAATATGAATAGTAAATCAAGGGATTTGACTATGATTAAGACAATATGATGTTGTCCTATGTTCAACACAATGGTAAAAAGAGGAAAGTAAACTTGAAATAATTGAATATTACAAACGATTGATCCGGGGATCTGTGATATCATTGGGTGATTTATTTAGTTAACTCAAGTATGTGATGATTATAAATTGAAAGTAAATGCAAGAATTCCTTGAAAGAAAATGGAAGTATAGTTGGACTAAAATGTTGGCTTGACAATACCTAAATTGTAGAAGAAGTTAGAGGGTCAACCTAAGACTTCTGATTTAGGTCGGAATGTGTGATGATATAAGAAAGAAAAATCGTAACTCATGTTTCCAACTATATATATATAGTTCCAGATTTGGGAGTAGAACTATCAGAAATTGATAAATCTCAGGATAACTAATTTGGTAGTTGTACCAAATACGGAAAGGCATCACTTGTAAATTAAGAAGAAATGTTGTTGAAGATCTTTTAATCATTCTTTGAGATTAATAAAAATCTTAGAGGAATCATTACAAGACAACCTGAGAATATGACACTAGTGAACTAGTGTAAGAGTAAGTAACAAATTTCAAACTGTTGAAGTTTGAAAAATGGAAATTATTAGAGCGATAGAAATAGAAGGTAAGAAATTTACCTTAAAACTTTTACTAAGTATGAAGAATTCACTCTGAAACATCACTCATCAAGGTGATTGTGTTGACAATGCTTTCAAAAGAAAAGGGATAAAGGCTATAGTTATAATAAAAGTTGCTCAGTAATATCTCTTAGGCGAGATATTTACTGATGACCAAATGGAAGTCCTGCACAGGCACATCATCAATTGAGTTATCTAGATCATTAACTATAAGTCTGTTCTTTGGAGCTCAGATTGAAGTTGAGCTAATAATAATTAAATAAGTGATGTATTATTGAAGGAGATTGATTGAGATTATCAAGTAGGTCAAGGATGACTACTAATTATTGATGTTGGAAAGAATGATTTCAGATCAAAACATTGAGCATGTAAGGAAAATTCTTAGAACTTGAAACAAAGAGTGAAGCAAGAATGTTGTGAGAGTCTCATGATTTCTTTAAAATATTCATTTAGATGAAATCCAAAGTCGTCATAATATGAATGAATTGTTGATGACCTGAAATGAAAATTTGACGATGTCAATTTTATAAAGAAATATGAGATATATCAACAGGTAAAAGCTGAATAATTTTAACCTTATATTGTTCTTGCTTATATGAATGATATTTCATGCTCAGAAATTTCTGATGAATTAACCTAACTTTTGTGGTGACAACTGAAGGTTATTGATATAATTGTAAAACTAACAGAGTTTGGAAATTTCTTGTCAGAACTGTGGTTTAAATCCTCGTGAAAATGTAAGTGAGATGTACGTGTGTGGAATAGCTGAGAGTTGTGGAGAACCAATATTATTATTTCGGTAAGGAATCAAAGATCTGCTTCTCAGGAGGGAAGAGATGTATAATAGCTGGGAGGGACCTTTCTCAATCTTAGCACAAAATATCTGAAGTTGACCATGGTTTCCAGAGAATATAGTTTCCGAGCTTTTGACTTGGAAAATATGAAGTACTGGAAGAAATATTTACTGTGAGTTATCAAGTGTTAATTTTAACAGGCTATATATAGAATTGAGGTATTTAATTTAAAAATTTGTATGCTTTACTTTGTCGTTAAACGGTGTGGGACGAGAAGTAATGATACAAATGTGCTAGAGCCTGAATAATTTAGAACTACACAGAAAGGTGTTATCAGACTGTCAATATGCAATTACAACTCAGATATATGAAGAAATGTAGCTATTAATAGAGCTTCTCAGTTTGGACTTCATGAAGAATGACAGTGATGATGATTTGTGTAAGTTTAGTTGACACGTCGTCAACTGAGAGAGCTAATTTTGGAGCTACTAATCTGATATTTTGAGTTCAGATTCAAACTTAACTGGAGAAGATTTAGTGGTGATTAGTTGTCAAAAAACTAATTAGGATTATATAGAACGTTAGTGGTTAACAACTAGTGTAGATTATCTTGATTGATCAGTTTCTGATAGTGGTGCGTTACGCTTCAGGGATAGATTATGGATTCCAGTTCAGGATTTTGTAAGGCAGGAAGTGCTATGAAAATCTCATAGATCTCTTTACAGCATTCATTTAGATATCAGTAAGGAATATCATGAAATGAGGCGCCACTATTTATAAAGAGATATGAGATATGTTAGCAAGTTAGGGCTTAGCACAAAAACCCAGAGGTTTATTGTTTTCGCTGCCTATTCCTGAATTGAAATGGGAACATAGATCGGTGGATTTTGTTTTCAGTTTATCTCTGAGTTCGCGTAAGCACAATATGGTATGGATTGTAGTTAACAGGTTGACAGAGTCTATGCATTTCTTGCTAGTTTCTATATGAAATCTTCTTGACTGATTATATAAAATATACATACATGAGGTGTTAGATCTCAGGGTGCTTAAGTGTCGACTATTTCGGATAGAGATCCGGGATTCACGTCTAGAGCATGGAGTGAATTATTATGATAGCTGGGGAACTGTTCGTAACCTCAGTATGATATACTATTGGTAGACTGATGGGTAACCGGAGTGATTGAATTTGGTGCTAGAGGATATACTTTAAGCTTGTTTCTTGAAGTTTAATAATAATTGGAAGAGATACATTTCTCTGTGTAAGTTCGTTTATAGAATAAAATGCCCCTTTGAAACTTTGTATGGTCAACCAAGTCATCCACCGAAGTGTCTGGACAGTGAGATACAAGTTTGTTGGAGCCGAAATTATTTTAGAACCACACAGAGGAAAGGTAGCAGATTAGCCAACGTTTGACAACAATATAATTAAAACAATAGAGATACGCCGATAAATATCATAGGTGGTTGGAGCTTTCAAAGGACAAATATGTTCTGCTGAAAGTCTCACTTATGAAAGGAGTCATATAGATTTGGATTATGAGGTAAACTAGCTTTAAGGTTTATTAAGTCGTTCAAAGTACAGAAAATGATTAATCCTGGTACTTACAGGTTAAAGTTGCCTCCTCAGCTACGTTGGAGTTCTTAATGTTTTCCACATGTTGATGTTATGTAAAAATGAAGACTCAATTCACTCAAAGGATTGATTGGAATGAATGTGATCATCGCGAAGACTTATCTTATGAAAAGCAGTCAAGGGGATTACTTGATCGTAAGATGAAAAAGCTAAGAACCAAAAAGACTCCTTTGGTTATAGTGAAATGGGGATTTCACAAAGATGATGAACTAACCTGAGAGTGGAAGTATGAGAAACAATTTTCATTTCTCTTCAAAACTGTAGGTAATTTCAGATTACTTTAATTTTGAGGACGAAATTGCTTTAAATCGGGGAGACTGTAATGACCCGTTACCTTAAGCTAATGATTAGTACTAATCTAAATCCTAATTAACCGGGGTTAGGCTCGTGGTTAAGTTCGGTGTACCTCGATTAGCGTATGCGTGCGTTTGCATGACGTTTTATGTTTGTTTGGATTGTGAAATCAAGTTATATATAGGTTGTCGTATAATATGGAGAATATACACAAGCCTATAAAATGAAAAATACCTAATAAACAATGGTTTACTGGGACACTAAGTGCGACGAGGGCGTCGTGGCACGAATGTGCACGTTCGAGGACACTTGTAGGCATGTCCAATGAGTTTATTGGTGAATAATACTCGATATATATTTATATGTTTTTAAATATATAAATATATATTGGAAAATAAAAGAATATTAGAAATATATGGATTATCGGATCGTCTCGAATGAAGCATAAATGCTTGATGTGTCAAATTTCGTCACTTTAAGCTGTATCACTTTAACGCATCAACCACGCAATCGGTCTTGAGATATCGCGACGCGTATCTCGAAGAAAATCTATATATAAAAACAAAATTCATTTTTATCAATTCATTCGATCGTTCGAGAAGGTTCGAGAGGGTTCGGTCGATTCCGAATCGAAAGGAGATCGTTTCGGAAGCCGAATTCAATCAAGTTGAGGAGCTTCAACGGATTACAAGCTAGTGATCATCACTTTAGTAAGTTTGGTTTTCAAGTTTGTTGAAGTTCAATTCGGTGGTAATAATCAAAATTTGTTGAATTGAAGTTATTGTATTTCGATAATCGATATACAATAGTGCTTATCAGGTGTAGGTGGTAAGGGTGCTGGATCTAGTTAAGTCTGGTAAGGGTAATATATGCTTAATTAGGGTTTAAGGCCAGGTATTGCCCTAATCAGGTTAGGGGATACTATACATTCACTTACAATAGTATGCCTTTCAGCTTGTGTAACACACCCACTACATTCCAAAGATGTATGATTAGTGTTTTCTCAAACTATGTTGAACATTTTATTGAAGTTTTATGGATGATTTTACCTTATACGGTAATTTCTTTCAATGAATGCTTACTGATCAGTGATTATTTAGACTTATATATAGTATTAGTTTAGTAGTATAATTAGCATAAATATCCCAAAATAAACTCAAATTGATGGTATTTATGTATTTTCAGATATACATAGCATAAAGGAGAAAAACGAGTGAATTCGTGAAGAAACGAGGCTAAAATACACAAAAGTGAGTTTAACACCGTGGCTAAGATGGTTGACATTGTGGGAAGAAAGAAGGGCAGAGTGGGAGACCGAGGAGATGAGAAAAACAAGTCAACATGGTTGGTGCAGTGGCGGCGCCGTGGGTGATAAGGGACGGCGTCGGGATAGGATACACATGACGCCGAGTCTACTGAATGAGGAAAAAGCACATAAAGTGGCCGAAGCTATCACGACGCCGTGGCATTACACACACTGTGCCAGATCATAAGTGACAGCGCCGAGACTCAGGAAAATAGAAAGTTAGAGTTCTATTTAAGGTGAAATTGTCTATTAAGGTTTGAAATTGTTTTTTAAAGTATTTTAGGAGTATAAAGATGTATTAGAATGTGGTAAACAAAACCAATACCACCCATTAGCAACTGTTATCATAGATTAGCATAGGTTTACTTTATTCTTAAGTATTAAGAAGATTTCTGGAGGAGAAGATATTAAAGACTCACGTATGGTAATTCGGGTATTATTTTTATTGATTTAATTAAAATTATTTGATTTTATATTTGATTGCAATGAATACACTATGTGCATGTTTGTTTCAATGAAACGTGACCGATCTTAGGGATCGATCGATAGATTATAAATTTAAAAAGTAAAATGGTTAAAATTTGTATTGATTTTGAGCGTAATGCTAAGAACATCTTGATCACGTGCTTGTTGATATTAAGTTTTAGAAGATATCATGACCATTGAAGCTTTTGTTAGGTTTTGGGGTTCATACGCAGCGAAAAATTCAAAACAATTAAAAAAAACCTCAGCAGGACCGAAAATAAGTTCCATTATACTAGATCTACAAAAGTAAAACCATACCTTAATCTATGATTTCCTTCTCTAATTGTTCGATCTCTATGACGTTGAAGCGCCGATCCTCTATCGAAAAGCCACACACGAATGGTGACCACAATTTGGAGTGCTAGCCCTAAGAGAGATAAAAATGTTTTTTTCTTTCTCTCCCTAAATCCAGGGAACTCGAAAATAGAAAAAACAAAAAATTTTATTTCGTTTTAGGGTTTCAACCTTTATTTATATATGTAGATAAACCCTTAATTAAAATCCTATTTGTAATACAACTATTGTATTTAGGTAGTTTAAGCTAATTACACATACGCCCCTATTAATAAGTTATCATATAACAAATTGTAAGAGCTTTTATGTCATGAGTTTTATCATATAAAACTCATTACTTTGGAGTAATTGAAATTGCGCAAAACCATTTTTGGTGTGCAACCCAATAGGTTAATGCGATGTTGGCAGTGAAGCAAAACCATTTTGGTACACAAGTCATAAGCGGTCTCAAGAAAGACATTATGGCTACCAAAGTAGTATGAATATCAAAATCGATACAACCTAATGAACAACATATATCATATCCTTTTGTCGTGCGATATCCGTTGATTAAACATAAGGCATGGAAACTCACCTTTAATGTTCACTCGTACAAGTATCGATCTTTAGGTAAACTGAAAACATCCAAGTGATATTGATCATATCAATTCACATGGACTTGACCATTATCAGTCTATCATATATAGGGATCCAACAATATCTCTCTCTATACGAGAGTGACAAATTCTATCTTGAATGCACACCTTCACATAATATTCACATGGTAACTAATCATAATCTTTATAATTATCCAGTTAAAGACAACATTTGATTGTGTCAAATTACCATGCTCCTAATATTGAAGTATATGGTAATCTCAAGTTGAAGGACTAATTGATATACCTATCATGAGCAATACCTATGACTTACTCCATGTGGTGTTCTCATAGCGGGTCAGTCCTATACCTTGTTCCTTAATAAGTACTTATGATCTCGATTCGTATCCCTATAAGCATGATCATCACATGACCATCAAACAAGATTCACACTAGTCTTAATTCATTATAGTTCCCAGTATAATGACTGACTAGGGACATTTAAGGTATTTTAACAAATATCCATGTATCTTACTATAAGGTAAACATGCAATCACTTATAACAAAACAACAGATGAACACCTCTATTTTATTAACTAAAATTATAAGATAAACAATGTTTATAGATTGACCTAGGGCACATTCCCCAACAGCTTTTAAGCCGAATATGGATGGTACAATCTTAAAATACATAACATCGAGAGATAGTCATTGATTAGGGAGGCGCGGATATTAAACTTAATTGGCTATGAATCTAAAGAATTGGAACTTAAAGCAATGTGGAGCTTATGTTATTCACACCGATAGGTGGAGTTTTAGTTTGCACATTATAATCTTTTTCATCACGACAGTGGGTTGAAGTAAATTTGAAGGAAATATTTCTATTCTAATTAGGCATTGCACACACGTAATAAAGATGAGGAAGTGAGTTGAAAAACATAGTATGTCAATATCTAGGTGAAGTTGTGAACTAAGATATTCTTAATATAAGAGTTTAAAAGTAATTTACATTGATTTGTTAGATTAAATTAGTTTAGTTTTAAAAACTAATTAAAAAGGAATATAGGTAAGCAAAAGGAATAGAAGTAGTGATAAGTGCTTAATTAGTCTTATATATAGGACTAGCTTTAATGTATAATTAGCCTAAATATCCCAGAATGAGCTCTAATTGATCTTATTTATATGTTTTCAAGTTTACAAGACATAAAAGAGACAAATGAGTGATTTCATGATAAAATAAGGATAACACAAAGACATACTTGACGCCGTGGAAAATACACTTGACACCGTGGATGAGATAAGTGGGAAGTAAACACAAGGCGTGGAGATTAAAAGAAGAGATACAGTAGAGGTGAAGCAGTGGCGGTGCTATGGGTTAAAACACACGGCGCTAGGCAATTACACAGGGGGCGTCGAGTTTACTGAGAGGAGATAATACATATACAAGGTTGACGTTGTGGCGACGCTGTGACTTTACGCAGTGAGCATAAATTACTTACAGATAACGCCTCCTGTGATAGTTTAGGAGATATTAGTAACCACAATAGACCAAGGAAGATATATTGAAGAGTTTTATATTACGTTTTAGTATCAAGAAGAGTTTTGAAGGAGACACAATAAAGACTCCAATTGTGGTAATTCGGTATTGTTCTTTAATTTAATTAAAATTCATTGATTTAACCCGGATATAAATAACACAATCGTAAAATATATAACATCGATATATAGTTTTTTTATTAGGAAGATATTGATAGTAAACTTAAATGTTTATGAGTATAAAGATTTAGAACTTAATATTATGTGAGACTTACGTTATTCACACTGATATGTGGAGTTCTTTGCACATTAGGATATTTTTTCACCACGACAATGGGTTGAAGTGAATATTAAGGAAATCCGTATATTCTAATTATGCATTGCAAACACATAAGAAAGATGAAGGAAATATGAGATGGAAAACATAGTAATTGATTACCTAGGTGAAATTGTTAACTATGAGTTTTCTCAATATAAGAACATAAGTTAATTTATATTGTTTTTATAGAATATAGAGTAGTTTAGTTTAAATAAAAAAAACCTTCTTAACGACTTAGTGAACTTAACTAAGTGTGTGTGTCCATATAAACCTTTCTCAGAGGAACGATATCCGCAATCAAGCTTTGTTGATCACATTATTACTACAATTGAACCATTATACTTGCGGTTTCTATGACGGCCCAGGTCCCCAAAAACTGGGCCCGCCAGGCCTAAACTTACGTGGACCCTCGAGTCAGCCTTCGCAAGATCAACACAAGCTTAGTCAACCCCTGTTTCCATTATTATTACAAATTTAGTGTTTTTAGGTTGCTTTATTACATTTTTGCAAGTTTTACAATTAAAGCAACGGAAATAAACTTAAGCAATTTAAATAACTCAGAAAATGACGAATTGGGACAACCTATGGTGTGGAAACCCCAGAAAATATGATCTCATGCATATAAGGTGACAAAACTAGAAATATACATATATCAAAGTTCACTCATATTTTACAAAATTCATATAACATAAATACACAAAAGGATCTATACGTAGCAAAGTGGAAATTGACTATGAGGAAAGCTTAGAGGAAGTCCCCAAGTATTGACTCCTTTCCCTTGCTGACGACGGACCTGCAATTGTCACCACACATGAGACAATTCCAGTGAGTAAAGCTAAAGGAGTCTCAAAATCAATTCTAGAATCCAATAAAAGGTTAGCTGATAGATCATGCAAGTAATCACAAAGAAATGAAATAGAAATCACATGATAAATAAGCTAATAAGGAACTCAAAGAGAATTGAGCCATAATATCACACATATATAGGTACCAAAGTGGTCTAAGTCCATCCGGTTGTAACACACAGTACACAACCTAAGTTTTAAAGCGGGGATTGGTTCCATCAACTGTAGCAAACACACAATCACTTGTACCTGCTTGACTTTCTAATCCTAAAATGCGGACTTAGCACAATCTACAATCCATGTATTCACGGTGGTACATATGATCAAACAGCATGTGTACCACACCCGTGACTACCATTTGACCACTTAGGTCCTAATCCGCTTGATACGAGAGTATATCACGAAGATAGTTAATATGAACCACATATGTTATCATAGACAATAAATTGAATTTAGACTCACAAATAATGCATGCATTTCAAAAATTTAGTCACAAAGATAAAAAATGAATCACACAGATAAGTTGTAGATAATGAATTCACAAGGAAAACATATCACCAAGATATGGAATGGGAGTCACAAAAAGAGCATCAACATCAGCGATAACATGACAAGGAAGTTCACATAGAATGAATTACCAAGTATGATAATAAGAAAATTAATGAGAAATAGTATTGAGGCCCCTTATGGTTTATTTACCTTAAACCTACGCAAAATTCAAACTTTCGCGGCTCCCACAAGCCTCCTACCGATTCTTGACGCCTGACACTAAGCGACTAGGCTCCTAGTATCCATTTGGATCAGTTCTATGTGTGTTAGAGTCCATTTAACTTGTTTTACATCTATTAATATAATCTCAGCCCTATATTGATTAATAGCTACTTTTTTACTAATTTTACTTCATGAAAATGACCATAAAAGGACGCTTAACACCTAAAAAAGACTTTGGATAGGCTCGAGTCTCAATATTAGTGTTATTGAATGGAACCCAACTACAAGACTCAGTTAAAACTCATTTAGATGGCTTAAAAATAAGTTTTCGAAATTCAGTCCATATATGGACTTGTTTGAAATAATAAAATCTTCAAGTCAAAACACATCTCGAAAAGTGTGTTAATGATCAAGAAACAATTTCAAAATTGATGGGCAATGAAATCAATTAAGAAAAGATTGATACGAAGAAATTGGGTTAAATTATATAAGTAGACAATCCCCCAACAATCCTTTAACAAAATCAGCCGAAAAAGTAATAAAAGTGTTATCCCTGCGAATAAATCTCGAATTTCTGCCCATTTTTAACAAATCAAATGACTTTAATTTTGAAATCTAATGATCTTAAGTTATTTTTCTCTCTCTAAGCTTTCCAACGATATCTGGAGCATCAATATGCAAATTAAAATGAGCGAGTTATGACTATTTTACGAAAATCAGTCAAAATGATCCCGAGGTACCTCAAACGTAAAGTGCGCTCCAAGTTTTGAGGGAGCGAGCTCCAATGTCGGGCAGAACTGTAGAAACACAGTTCTGCACTACCAAATCATCAAAAATCATCTCAAAATTTGATCAAACACCATAGAACCATCACTTCGGGTCATCGAAACAACAACAATCATACAAATTTTCCAAGATTTATACATGCATCTCATGAAAACCTCATGGACATCCAAAACGGTTTGAAAGCTTGAAATGCAACTTAAATTCAGGGTTGAAAACACTTGAATCAAGTTGGAAAAACCATAACATAACCCAATTTTTCTTAAAAAATTGTTTTAGATTGAATGACCTAAATCATTGCATGCGTTATTAAATTTGAGTAAGAACTCAACAAAAGTAGATGATCATTACCTAGACCTTGATCTTCTTAATTGACCTTCCTTTGACTAAAATTTTCTCCTTGATTAATCCCAAGTAACTTAAAAATCATAGAACTTTAGCCCTAATTTTGTTTTAGAAATCCAGGGAGCTTTTCTCTTGGTTGTGTATGCTAGGAATATAAGACCCGCTTATATATAGATTTCACTTAAATGTAGAATCCTTGGATCAATCTCTTATCACATCCACTGTTAAATCTCTAGGCACATCTTATTTCATTATGTCCATCTAAAGGTGCATCAAAGGCCCTTACTTACCCCATAATTTTCCACTAACTTTCTCTAACCACTAACAAAATATATTTGATCTCCTAGGATTCAGTGGTATGTGGATCTCAAGGCAAGATCTATGGTTCTTGTTTTATTCATTGTGAACTTAGGCTTATTTGATTAGGCTTACTTAAATAAATCAATTGCCTAAGTGGATTGAGTAACCTAAGTACAAATAATTTTTTATATATTTGAAACATACATAGGTACTTGCCACATTATTTACTATTCGAGTCTCATTCTTGTACGCATCTCGAGGCATGACTCCACTTGCGCTCTTGACTACTAAATTATAAGACTTTTACACGAGTATCTATATAGGTAGTACACGTCACTAAGCTGTGGCTAGGTAATGCCCCTCTACTTTTGTTGAGTCCAATCTTGGACTCACATAGAGTCTTTGGGGTTGATACCAGACTCACACAGAGTCAACGCACACAGCTTGATATCTTACTTTAAAGTTTGGACTCACACAGAGTCAAGGCACTTGCTCGATATCTCACTTCGAACTTTGGACTCACACAAAGTCAATGCACATAACTCCATTTATCTAGTTCAATGGATAGACTTACACAGAGTCGCCGCACTTGCTCGATATCTCACTTCGAACTTTGGACTCACACAAAGTCAATGCACACAACTCCATTTATCTAGTTCAATGGATAGAATTACACAGAGTCACCGCACATAGCCTGGTTTTCTTACTTTGCACTATTTTTTCACATAGAGTCATCACATATAGCTTAAAATTTTAACTTCAAAGGAGTGACTCACGCACAATCGTCGCACAAAGCTTTTTATCTTACTTTGAAGGAAAGATTCATACAGAGTCATTGCACACAACTCAATATATGAAGTTCAAATAAGGGACTCACACAGAGTCAATGCAGATAGGTCGATACCTCCATATGAAGTATAAACTTACACAAAGTCATTTGCTTGTTAAATTTTTAGTCTGACTTGTAAACACACAGAGTCATTATACTAATAGTTTTATGTCATTTCTATTAACGAGCTTTTACATAGTCACCTCAAGATAAATTTATAATATTGACCCACCATCTACATTCAATGGCATGACGCTAAAATAAATTGTACTTGCAATAAGGTCTCACGTCAGCTCCGTATCATAACCTGCAACAACTTGGGCTCTCTCTCTCATATGCGGCTGAGTACTGCCCTACTGCATACTCGTCAGCTGCGGACATTAAGCTGCAATATGTCCCCATTATCTGCAATGATAACATATCTTTTGCCTTTGCAATTTACTGCCTCATCTAATATGCTCTTTGAAGCGTCTCTAGCTCTGTGGTGACTACCTCACCTTTAATATCCCAACGAAGACCTTCCACGAAGTAATGCTCCTTATCTTCATCGGTGTCTGCTATACCACTGACATAATGTAATAGTTGTAGATATCATCCCATATACTACATCACGGTCTTCCCCAGATGTTGTGTCAAGGAAAAGAACTCAGCTCTATCTTGTTTCATGACTGAAGGAGGAAAATACTTCAAGTTAAATTTTCTCTTGAGCTCTGCCTAATCCTAGGGCGCTCCTCTGGTCGCTACCATGTTGCGCCACCAATCATCTGCCTCTCTAAACAATGAATCATATGATATGGTCGCTCTCATGTGTTGTGTAGTTGCTAAAATATTGCAAATCTTCTCATTGCTCTTTATAAATTTCTCAGCAACTTCAAGACCTGTGCCACTATAAAACTCAACTGGCCTGTGTCGCTGGAACATGCGAGACTATCTAGCCTGTGTGGTCACCCTAATGCTCATCTCGAAAGGCATAGGTGGTGCATTCTTTACCTGTACCGGTACTAATGCTATCACTATAGGCACATTTGGTATGATGGAAGCCGTGGTAGTGGCCTGTATTATAGGCTCACTCGCCTCTTAAGTAGTGGGTAGTGCCGATGAAGATGGTGCAGGTGAAGGCATAGCCTGTCCTTTCAAAATCCTAAGGATCTCCTCAAGCTATAATCCATGTTTCGTGTCACACTTTGACAACTCCTCAAACCTCCCGGCTAGATCCCCACTACTGCTACCGGCCTCAAGCTGATTGACCATCGCGATCTACAATGAAAGCGATGTTTGATCAATGTTATATGTACCGGTATATAGTATAGTGCACTTCATCAAATAACACATAAAGTTGAATTTTCTTATTTTTCCCCAACTTACCTCATTTCCAAACTTGGACTTTAAGTCAGGATTATAGGGTTTCCATACTAAGGTTAATTTGTGTCCTAACTCTAAAGTTGTTTTTGAACTTTACTTAATTGTAAGCTTATTAAGAGTTAAGGCAAAAACCTACACTCTGATACCAATTGTGACAGCCCTAGTCCCCACAAATTGGGCCCCCCTCGCCTTAAACTTACGTGGACCCCCAAGTCAGCCCTTACAAGATTGACGGAAGCCTGCCTTTGTTTCTAATATTATTACAAATTTAGTGTTTTGAGGTTGAGTTATTACATTTTTTCAAGTTTTACAACTAAATCAGCATAAATAAACTTAAGCAATTTGAATAACTCAGCGAATGATGAATTAGGATGACCTATGGTGTGGAAACCCCAGAAAAATATGATCTCATGCATATAAGGTGACAAAACTAGAAATATACATGTATCAAACTATACTCAGCACATTTAACCAGTTTTACAAGATCTATATAACATAAATATACCAAAAGGACCTACGCGTAGCAAAAGTGGAAATTGATTATGAGAAAAGCTCAGAGGAAGTCACCAAGTACCGACTCATTTCTTTTGTTGACGACGAACCTAAAATTTTCACCACATAGGAGACAATTCTAGTGAGTAAAGTCAGAGGAGTCTCAACATTAATTCTAGAATCCAATAAAAGGTTAGACGATAGATCATGCAAGTAATCACATAAAAATGAAATAGAAATCGTATGATAAATAAGCTAATAAGGAATTCAAAGTGAATTAAGCGACAATATTACACAGATATAGGTATCCAAGTGGTCCAAGTCCATCCAATTGTAACACACAGTACAAAACCTAACTTCCAAGGCAGGTTGTCGACTAAACTAAGTCTCCAACAGTTTAAATTGGTTCCATTAACTGCAGCAGACATACAGTCACCTCTACCAGCTTGACTTTCCAATCCTAAATTGTAGACTTAGCACAATCTACAATCCGTGTATTCACGGTGGTACATATGTTCACACATCACGTGTAGTGCACTCGTGACTACCATTTGACCACTTAGGCCTTAATCCGCTCGATACAAGAGTATATCACGAAGATAATCAATACGAACTACATATGTTATCATAGACAATAAATATAATTTAGATTCACAAATAATGCATGCATTTCCAAAAGTAAGTCACGAAGATTAACAATGAATCACACAGATAAGTCGTAGATAATGAATTCACAAGGAAAGCATATCACCAATATATAGAATGGGAGTCACAAAGATAGCATCAACATGAGCGATAACATGCCAAGGAAGCTCACATAGAATTAATCACCAAGTATGATAACAAGAAAATTGATGAGAATTATTATTGAGGCCCTTGCTGGTTTACTTACCTCAAACCTACGCAAAATTCAAACTTTCCCAGCTCCCACATGCCTCCAACAAATCCTCGACACTCGACACTATACGACTAGGCTCCCAGTATCCATTTGGATCACTTCTATGTATGTTAGAGTCCATTTAAATTGTTTTACATCTATTAATATAATTTCTGCCCTATATTGATTAATAACTACCTTTTTACCAATTTTACTTCTTAAAATAACACGAAAAAGATGCTAGAACACCTAGAAAAGACTCTCGCTAGGCTTGAGTCTCAATCTCGGTGTTATAGAATGAAACCCAATAATAAGACTCAGTTAAAACTCATTTAGATGGCTTTAAATTAAGTTTTTGAAATTCAGTCCATATATGGACTTGCTTGAAATAATAAAATCTTCAAGTTAAAACGTGTCTCGAAAAGTATGTTAATGATCATGAAATGATTCCAAAATCAATAGTCAATGGGATCACATAAGAAAGACTTGATCTAAAAAAATTAGATTAAATTAGATAAGTAGACGGTCCCCAAACAATCCTTAAACAAAATCAGCCCAAAAAGTTATAAAATGTTATCCCCGCGGATAAATCCCAATTTTTAGCCCATTTTTGACAAATCAAATGACTTTATTTTTGAAATCTAATGAGTCTTAGTTATTTTTCTCTTTCTAAGCTTTTCCAACGATATGCGGAGCATAAAAATTCAAGTTAAAATGAGCGAGTTATGACCATTTTACGAAAGTAAGTCAAAATGAAACCGAGGCTACCCAAAACGTAGAGGGCGCTCCACGTTTAGATGGAGCGTGCTACAGGGTTGGGCAGAGCTGCGGAAACGCAGTTCCGCACTACCAAATCATCATAAATCATCCCCAAATGCTCTCATATCATACCAAAACCCAAAAACTCGATCACACACCATAGAACCATCACTTCAGGTCATCGAAACAACAACAATCATACATAAATTTTCAAGACTTATAAATGCATCTCATGAAAACCTCATGGACATTTAAAACGGTTTGAAAGCTTGAAATGCAACTAAAAAGTTGAAAATACTTTAATCAAATTGGAAAAACTATAACACAACCTAATTTTTCTAAAAAATTCGTTTTAGATTGAATGCCCCAAATCATTGCGTGCATTAGAACAAATGTGAGTAAGAACTCAACAAAAGTAGAGGAGCATTACCTAGACCTTGATCTTCTTAATTGACCTTCCTTTGACCAAGATTTTCTCCTTGATTGATCCTAAGTAACTTAAAATCATAGAACTTCAGCCCTAATTTTGTTTTAGAAATCTAGGGTGATTTTCTCTTGGTTGTGTATGCTAGGACTAAAAGACCCACTTATATATGGATTTCACTTAAATGTAGAATCCTTGGATCAATATCTTATCACATCCATTGTTAGATCTTTAGGCACATCTTGTTTCATTATGTCCATATAGAGGTGCATCAAAGGCCCTTACTAACCCCATAATTTCCCACTAACTCTCTCTAACTAATAACAAAATACATTTGATCTTCAAGGATCTAGTGGTATGTGGATCTCAAGGCAAGATCTATGGTTCTTGTTTTATTCATTGTGAACTTAGGTTTATTTGATTAGGCTTAAATAAATCAATTTCCTAAGTGGATTGAGTAACCTAAGTACAAATATTTTTTTATATATTTGAAACATACTTAGGTACTTGCCACATCATTTACTACTCGTGTCTCATGCTTGTACGCATATCGAAGAATGACTGCACCCGCGCTCTTGACTATTAAATTATAAAATTTGTACACGAGTATCTATATAGGTAGTACACGTCACCACTCACAAATAAAAGATTTTCAGGTTGTTACAGTTATGATCAAGTTTTTAGCGCCGTTGTCAATGATAGGTAGCCACACTTAGTTTAGTTTAGTTTACACAACTGTTAAGAAATTTATTTTCAGCAATTTACCTTTAAGTTTGTGAAAAAAAAGAGTTTAAGTTTCTAGTTTGACAATCTACACTTGATTTTTTTTTTTTCTCCTCTCTGGGGATAGGTAGTGCATGTATAGTCAAGGTGATAAGGACTTAGTGCCTTACGATCTGAAAATTGACTGAATAACAGAGTAAAGAAAAAGAAAGGGACCAAAATAGCAGATGATCAAGCAAAAAATTGGAACCAAAATCAGTGCCGAGGGAACAATCAACCCGAAGGTGATCTACTAGTGCAAGACATAGTACGAGGACAAAGAATTCTTCAAGATTACTTCAAACTGGAAGTACAAGAGACATAATGGAGCAATGAGGCTTCCAGCCAACACCATTGAATTTGATTTGAGGCCGTCTCTCATTAACATGATGGGAATAACCTATTCAATTTGTTAGCAGTGAGGATCCAGTTGCACATTGGAGAACTTTCTGGAGAAGTGTGACACTGTTCACATTATTATGTTACAAAAGAAGTGATTAGGATGAGACTTTTCTCATTCTCATTGAGTAGAAAAGCCAAATCCTAGTTTCAAGGATTGAACGTAGGAAGCATGACTTCATGGTTGGACATTAATGAAAGATTCTTAGACAAATTCTTTCCCCATGTGAAAGTTTGTGATAGGAAATTAGAGATCAACCAATTCAAGCAAGATGTCACTGAGTCTCTTAGTAAGGTTTGGGAGAGGTTTAAAGAAATGCTGAGAAGATGTCCAGGACATGGATATATGAAGTGGGCACAATTGCAAATATTTTACTATGGAATGAATCATAGCATAAGAACATTAATGGATGCCGCAATAGGTGGTTCTCTACTAACTAAGAATGAAGATGGAGCGCTAGATCTTCTAGATCCTATATCCTAGAATTCTACAACAGGAACTCGTTCCATAGTAAGAAAGCCAACATGAGTTTTTTAGATTGATTCATAAGCAGCAATCATGGCACAATTATCAAACCTGAGTAGTCAAATAGCAAAATTTTATTAGTATATTTAGTATAAATATCCTAAATGAGCTATTTAATGGTTTTTATGCATTTTCAGGTAATTAAGGCGTTAAGGAAGGAAATGAGAAAAAATGAGAAGAAACATAGCAAAAACCCACTTAAGAGTGGTTGGCGTTGTGGCATGCAAGAGTAGCACTGTGAGGATACAAAGGACGTCGTGAAGGACCTAGGTATGGTGTGGGAGAGAATACAAGTGAAGAAGATTAAAGTAAGAGGTTCGACGCTGTGGCAAGCAGTGTTGGCACCGTGGAGTCATAAGAGATAGCGCTGGGGACATAAAGCAGGGCATCGAGGGCACTGAGATGAAGAATTGCATACAAACAAGGTGGCGCTGTGGCTCAACACATACAGTGCGGAGGTTTAAGTGACAGCGCCAGATTGAAAGAAATTAGAAAGTTAGAGTTCTATTTCGAGTTAAATTATAAAGTAGGGTTTCTAATTGTTATTATGAAGTATAAATAGATGGTAGGATGTGGTAAACACATAACATATCAACCATTAGCGACCATTAGGGTATTTAAGCATAGTTTTTACTTATTCTTGAGTATTAGAACGATTTGTGGAGAGAAGACATTGAAGACTCATGTGTGGCGATTCGGGCATTATGTTATAGATTTATTTGAAGTATTTCAATTTATCTCTAATTTCAATGAATACCATTATGTGCATTTTTGTTTCAATGATGTGTGAGTACTCTATTAATCTTAGGGATCAATGGATCATATGGTATAAATGTTATGCTATGAACATGAGTAGTAATTGAATATAAAAAATGCAATGGTTAGAATTTGTATTGATTATGAGTGTAATGTTATAGACATCTTAATCATATGTTTATTGATAGTAGGTTTTCGAAGTTATCATGGCCATTGAAGCTTTTAAATCAGACACGAACGGTATAACTATAAAATACACAACATCGAGTGATAGTTGTTGATTAGGGAGGCACGAATAATAAACTTAATTGGTTATGAATCTAAAGACTTAGAATTTTAAAGCAATGTGGAGATTACATTATTCACACTGATAGGTGGAGTTCTAGTTTGCACATTAGAATCTTTTGCGTCACGATAGTGGGTTAAAGTGGATATAAAGGAAATCTATCTATTCTAATTAGGCATTGCACACAACATAATAAAATGATAAAGTGGTTGAAAAGCATATTATTTCATTACCTAGGTGAAGTTGTGAAGTAAGATAGTTCTAATATAATAGTGTAAGTCAATTACATTAATTTGCTAGATTAGTTAGTATAGTTATGAAACTATTTAAAAAGGATTTCCTTAGCAATAGATTCATTGTAGCTAAGTACGTAGTGAGTGCATACACCTTTTCCTGAGGACGATATCTGTAGTCAACATAAATTGAGTACACTATTACTGCTATCGAGCCGTTATACTAAAGGGTGAGGTCAACAATCAGGTCCATAAATGCAAGCAACTCAATAACCCATTAATCACAAATGTCAAATTCATGAACAATCAGAACTATAGAAACAACTTTAGGCCGAGAGGAATGGCTCCTCAAAGATTTTATCGATGATAAGACAACTTGAACTTCTCATATGGAAATCTTGATAATGCACTGAAGCTACCTCCAGGTTTTGATTAACAAGTCCAACAGGGGAAGCTAGGCCAAGTAAAGAAATGAGTTAGTTGAAGTCAATTAAGATATTCTTGCAAGCCCTTGACATCAATAATAGAGAACGTCATGAGAGGAATGAGAAAGAGATGGAGAATGTGAAGAAAACTCTTAAGTGAATGGATGATGAAAGATGCCAGTCTATAAAGAACTTGGAGAGACAAATTAGTCAGCTAGCCATTGCTTTGAATTCGAAGAAGGAAGGGCAATTTCCAAGTAACACAATCATAAATCCTAAAGAGAATGTTAGTGCCATTTACATGATGAGCACTACGACAACTAATGAGCCAATGCAAGAGCAAGCGATGTACATGCCACAAATAGTCAATATTTTAGCTATGAGAAAGTTGAAAAAAATATGAAGATATGCATGAAAATGGAACATAAGTGATACAAGATGAATTTGAAGGGCTCAAGCAACAAAGAGTCAATGCCTTAAAGAATAACAAGAAAGGGAAGAAACAATGGAGAGTTAATCAACAAGATGAAATACCTTCTGAAGAAGCACCAAAAGGAAATACATCAAGTTGTTCCAAAAAAGTCGAAACCAAAAGTCAAGTTGACACCGTTAAACCAATCAAGAGGAGAAATCCTGGAGATATATGCATACTATTAAGCATTGATGGGCACCAGTTTAGAAACATCGTGTGTGATACGGGAGCTTCAGTCAATGTAATGCCTATATAAGACATGTTACAAGTAGATTTAAAGATCAATTTTCCAGATACAACAGATTTGCAAGTAGTTGATGGTAACTTGATACCAACGATAGGGAGAGTCGTGAATGTGCATGTGAAAGTGGGTAGATTCATATTTATCTCTGACTTTGAGATTATGTATCATGATATAGATGATGATGTGTCTATGATACTTGCGTAACCATTCTTGAACACTGGCAATGCAGCTTTGTACATGAGGAATAAAATGATCACAATGAATATCGATGAGGATGAATATAGCGAGAAGATTTTCTTTGTTGAAGGGCAAGAAATACATCCGAACGAGAGAGATGTCATTATCTCCGATCTACAAATGGATTATCACGATTTAGACTCGGACTAAACGAGCAAAAAAGCCTCGAACTAAGGACGTTAAATGAAGCGATACTGGGAGGCAGCCCACTGGTTTTTAATTTTCGTTTTTCAAACTTCAGTTATTTATTTTTTTAGATAAAACAATCAAAACATTCTAGTAAGTATTTTTCTAATTTTAAAAGTTTTGTGCTAAATGTGTAGGAAAAGACCATTTGTCAGGCGAATTTTCATTGCAATTGAGAAATCTCAACATACTCAACAAATAGCGTAATCGAGCAAAGGAGTTAGAGTGGTAAATATTAGGTAAATGGATAAATCTCAACATACTCATCCTAAATTTACACTTCAACTTATTCCATACAACACCAACCAAGTATACATCCCTCTAAAACCATAGTATGAGCAATTTTAAGTGAGAAAGAGTGCTCTTAGTGATCAAAAGTGAAAAGAGAAGTCACATAGTGAATTTGCGAAAAATAGGTGAGCTATGACATTGATTTTGAGAAGTGAGTCAAGAGAGCAATAAGGTAGGAATTTATGAGGAAAGTGAGATGGCTTTGATTGATAGAGGCTTGGAGAAGTAATCTACACCAGAAAGTAGTCCGACATTAAGGTAAACTCTCAATTTTAGTGGTTATGCTTTGAATTTTTTTATTATAGATGAAATTAAATGAATTGTGGAAATTAGGTTTTTGGATAGGAATTTCAAGTTGTATGGATCTACAACATCAATGTAGCTTATTATGGATTAGTTTATGCCCTTTTGAATTATTTGGCATGTGAATGACCCGTGTGAATAAGAATTTTGATTATATGTGATTTGAAAACCTGTTGTTGAATTGTTGTGGTTGTGTAAGTTTTTGAGATAATGACATGAACAAGGAGGAAAACAAGTCAAGTTACTGAAGTTATGGCTAATGGCAATGAGGCGTGTAGACCCATTAATAGGAGAGCAAGACTTGGATCGTTGCTAAATTTATGAAGCACTTAAAGAGGAAAGAATGGTAGTGTATTTTGTTCTATTTAATTTATTTATTATTTAAATGTGTATAGGTAGTATAGATTAGGTTAGTAATAGAGTATAGTAATAAATGAGTAATTCATTTGCAAAGTTCATACCTTTAATTGAGGATGCATAAGAATACAAGTATCAATTGATATGAACTCAAGAGAATGTTATCATTTTTGAAGAAAATAAGAAGAGTAGCAAACAATGGTATAATTTCATGATTAGAAACTTAGAGTTAGGGAAGACCATGAACTTGAAACAAAAGCAAGAAGAATACTAGAACACTTCTTGTTGAAAAAGTTAGATCTCTAAGGAATTTTATAATAAGTATGAATCTTATTTGAATATTAAAAAAAAACAAGTAAAGACTTAGTACTAAGGGGGGAAGAGATATGCATGATGTTTAATGAAAAAATTGAAGTTAAAACTTGCTTGATAAAGTGAAAGTGAGAAGTTCTAACAAGGTTTTTATATAAAGAAATCAAGTAAAGACTTACTTGTGGGGATCCCCGCGGTTTTTTCTATTAGGGATTCCCATTGGCAACCCCCGCGAAGATTTACTAATAGATCCTCATGGGTAATCCCCGCGAGGATTTACTAATGGGATACGCCATACCTTTAGGTAATCCCCATGGAGACCCCATATATTTGCAAGGTTTTCAGTGTTTCACCAAAACATTAGTGATAAATAAACATTTTGTAATTTTAACTCGTTTAGTTAATTATATGTTTTGTTTTGAATTATTTGCAAATTGCAGCTTTGTGACAAAAAACTTGCAAGTTGGAACTATATTTATATTTTACAAATTTAGAATTAAATGAGAAAAAACTACAAAATCATATTTTGTAGGATCCTCGTAAGGGATTTTTTTTGCTCCTAGATATAGGCTTTATATATAGTTTATATTTTTATATACATCTTTTGAATTTGTAACTTATTGGTATTAATGTTTCTTTAACTCTTAAGAGTTGTGAGGGAAAAATTATACATCGATCAACAATCACAACAAAACTTCAACCCTTAATTTCAGATTCTCAATTTTCAAATTAGGTGAGTCAACTGCATGGTATGGATCAGACTATTTATAATATAATATTTGTTAATATTTAATTATATATTTTTTAAAACTTATAAAGAATATCTATTTTATAAAAATCTTGTTACTGATCATGTCAAATTTATAATGTATAGTTAGAACGCGCGCCCACACACACACAATATATATATATATATAAATCATATATCATATATCTTTTATCTTATATCATATATATAAATTAGAATATGTCAATTCTTGTGTATGCATATTACATGTATAAGTATCATTTAAAAATATATATACACATAAACATATGTATATTTAATACTATATCACCAAAATCTAGTGATTGATGTCAAATATCAAACATGAGAAACAGTACAATAAAACTTTATCATAATTGTTAACATTTAATTATAAAATAATGATATTTAACATTTTTTTATTTTTTAAATAATTCCATCATTTATTATGTCAAATTAATAATAAATAGTACACACGCTTTCACATATATTAAAATATATATATATATATATATATCATATTACAATATGTCCACATACTATAGTATGCTAGCAATAGATCTATATATATGTTACGTGTATAAACGTCATTTAAAAATACTAATACACTTATACATATGTATATTTAATATTACATTACCAAACTCTAGTGATCATAAATATCAAATATCAAATATCAAATATAAAAAGTTGTGGACTAAAATTCTCTCATATTTATTAACATTTAATTATAAAAATATGCTTGTCTAAAAAAATTAAAAAAATATGCTATATATATACTGTGAGTGTGTTGAAAACTTGAAACTTTGATTTGCTTTCAACTATACTTATATTATATATATTTATTTCTTATATGTAATATCAACATGTCAAAATTATAGTATATATTATAGATTAAACGCACATGCACACACATATATATCGAAATCTACATAGTCTATGACTCTATATCATAGATTCATAGTAGTAGTACCAAATGATATTTAGACATGTATACCATTAAAAATATAAATATATACATTTATCGATAATATTTTGAATTCACGTCAAAAGTACAAACAATAATAGTTTGTTTTTTATAAAAAATTGAGAAAATAGAACAAGTAATTTAATGTTTACATATTAATGTTGTAGACTTACGATTTACAAGTTAGGACTTAGGACATCAAAATCTTAGACTATTACGCTAAAATATAGCAAAATAGTTAATGAAAGTTATTACCAAACAAAAAACCTACTAGTAATTGTTAATTAGTTATTGTATAATAAATTACACTAAAATAAAGCAAAACAGTTCATCAAAGTTTGAATGCAAAACAGTGATTAAAGTGTTGACTTTCCACTAAAATAAGTTAAATTTGATCAAAATTTTTTTTATTAAAAAATAATATTAAGTACCTCATATTTTTTTAAGTCCTAACTAGTAAGTACCCCATGTTTAAAAAAAAAAACAATTCTTGAAAAATAAATTAACATAAATAAAGTTTTTTTTTTTTAAAAAAAAAGTATTTATCTGCCCTTAAACATAATTACAGAGACCATATATGCATATCCGCATATAGTAATACTCCAAAAAAAAGTAACTCTTGATCTCCCACCACAACACTGTTTTGCTAGGGCTTCCCATTTTCATTTCCCACAGTTTGTTTCGAGAGGCCAACTCCTTGCTCAAAAAATCCACTTTGTTCATCCATTGGTAAGTTCTCATTTTCCTCTACATTTCTTTTCTTTTCTTTCCACAAATCAGCTCTAGTTCTTGCCATTAGATTGTGCACCACGAACACATTCTCAGTCGATCCACAACGCCCTGGAGCATCTTTAAATCCCAATCGACCACGTTCTCGAGCTCGAGCTCCATGGGAGGTCTTACTACTTCTTTGATTGCTCACGCCGTGGTTGGATGTTGGAAAAGCCCTTTGATGGGGTTTCATCCTTGAGCTTGAGCTATATGGGAAGTTTTGCTACTTCTTTCTTGAGAGTTTTGCAGCAGTAGGAAGGAAGAGGAACCTATACAGGACGCCTCTGGTCCTCTTAAATTTATTTGTCTATTCTTAAGTGAATGACTTGATTTTTCTCTTACTGTAAGGCATAATAAATATGTGGGTTTGTTACTTTGTTTTTTTAGAGTACTTTTCATGTAATCACTTTGTTGTCTCTTTTGTTTTTTGAATAACTGCAATGCATGTGAATCGATTCTACAGCTTTCTACAAATGCTAGCTTTATGTGACTAAAAGGTTTGATATGTTGTCAAATTGTTAAAGCTTTGTAGTATTTTGAGGTGGCTATCAAGTCATTTTCAAGTTTTGAATTGTTTGGTTTAAAGAACCTTTTGTTTTGTTTGATGCACATTAAAAGTTGTGTTGCTAGAAGCTTCAATATACCTCTAGTTAAAAGCATTAATGCACCAAGCCACCAACTAACTTCTTGACTCTAAATTATGGACATAGCCACATTTGTGGTGGGGCCTCAACCATTTGTTTTAAATGTGTATACAATTACAATACTATACTATATATAGTCTTGCTTGTATATGTTTCTCCTCTCCAGTTTTTCACACATTTAATATTTTAACTTACTGATTAAAGAGTAAGAACTAAGAAGATATATCAATTATTTAATAGTCTTCCTATGATATTAATGTGTATATACAATACTATACTATATATAGTCTTGTTTGTATATGTCCCTCATCTATAGATTTTCACACATTTAATATTATAATTTGTTAATTAAAGAGTAATAATTAAGAAGATATATCCATTATTTAACATTTTCCCTATTATACTAACTGATTGGTTTTTTCTTGTACAAAAGATATCATATCAATTGCTAATTTTTTTCTTACTTTTATTTTACTTCATTTTAGATTGAGATGAGTCACATGACTACTCCATCAAGTTCTAGTGCTCAATTAACACCAGTTGTGGAAGTGACACCTCCGCCCCTTTCTATTGCCACACCAGTTCAATCAAGTACCACACCAATTGAAGTCGATGTGGAGGTCGATGGAGAAGCCGAAGATTCATTGGTTTTAGGAAAGAAGCGAAACTGAAATCTTGGGTTTGGGATCACTTTAAAATTGAAATGATAGCAAGAAAAAGAAAAACCATTTGTAACTACTGTAAGAAGTCATTGAGTACAGAACCAAGATATGGCACTACGCACTTGGGAGATCATTGGAAATCTTGTCTTTCTTGAATGACTCATGATGATAAAGGAAAGTCTCAGAAAAGATTGGTTGTAGAGAAAACACCTGAAGGGAAAACTCAAATGTTATTCAAGGAGTTTAAACAAGAAGTATCAAGGAGTGAGATGGCAAATTTTGTGACGCTCCATGAGAATCCACTGTCTATTGTTGAACAAATAGGCTTTAAGAAATTAGTGGCAAGTCTTCAACCGCAATTTACAATGATGAGTAGAACTACCCTTAGAGCTGATATTCTTGAAGTCTATGCGTTTGAGAAGAATAAAATAATTAAGTTGTTGTCCAACAACAATAGTAGATTTGGAATCACTACAAACATGTGGACTTCTTGAAATCAAAGACGCGGATATATGGCAATTACAACACATTGGATTGATTCAAATTAGAAGCTACAAAGTCGAATACTAAGGTATCTTTTTTACTTTACTTATTATGATTAGTCTTTTTTCTTTTGTGTAGATAAATACATTTTTTTAGTTTGCACTTTTATTATAGGTTTGGTATTTTTATTTTCTATAGATTTGCATATGTGCCATGTCCATATACGACAGATGTGTAATGTGAAGAGCTGATGAATTGCTTTTTGGATTGGAATATTGATAGAAAGTTATCAACTTTAACAGTTGATAATTGCACTACAAATGACTATGTCATTGATCTTGTTATGGAGAAGTTTGATAGGGGTACTTTGCTTCCTAGAGGAGAGTTTTTCCATATGCGTTGTTGTGCTCATATTTTGAATTTGATTGTGAAAGATGGGTTGTCAGTGATGAAAGTGGGACTTGAAAAAATTTGAGATAGTGTTTCATATTGGAGAGCATCTGCTAAGAGAGAAAATTTTTGAAGAAGCTTGTCGTCAACTAGGATTAAGCTATGCAAAAGCACTTTCTTGATTGTAAGACAAGGTGGAATTCGACTTTTTTGATGCTTGAGATGGCTTTGATCTATAAAGAGGTATTCTCTCGTCTTAAGCAATGTGAAACTCTCTACAAATCTTTGCCTAGTCATGAAGAATGGGAGTTAGTTAAAGATGTTTTTGAGAGGTTGCGTTTATTTTACAATGTGACTGAATTGTTTCTGGAAGAAAATACCCTACGGCAAACACCTTTTTTCCTAAAATTATTGAGATTAAGTGGACTTTAAATAGATGGATTGAAGCTGTAAATGGAGTTATTAGGAACATGGCTAAATTGATGTTGAAAAATTTAACAAGTATTGGCTTGTAATTCATGGGATGATGGGAGTTGACATTTTGTTGGATCCTATATACAAACTTAGGATCGTAGTCGTTTATAAAGATGATGGAAAAAAGAAAAGATTGAAAGACATTTGTTACCTCTTGTTTTTTGAGTATGAAGAGAATGTTCGTAGCAAACAAGACGTGAGCCATATGGAAGAGAACACAATTCCGAGTTCTTCATCTCTTTCTTATGCATCTTCTGTCGGTGTTAGCAACATGAATATCGTTCGATTTGATGATGTATTCACTCAATGTCTTCAATCCTCAAATTTTGATGAATCTACTAAAAGTAAACTCGATTTATATTTTGAAGAGAGCCTTCATCCTATGCTTGGAGATTTTGATATTTTGGAATGGTGGAAGACAAACGGAAGCAAGTACCATATTGTATCAAATATGGCAAGGGATACCTTAGCCATACCCGTTTCTACCATTTCTTCTGAATCAACATTTAGTACAGGTGGAAGATTTTGAACTCAAGATCGTAATAGGTTATCTCCTGATATTTTAGAAGCATTGATGTGTTCTAGAGATTGGATTCGATTAGAGTTAATGAGAGAAAATATGCATATTATATTTCTTTTTGTGAATTACTTAGTTTTTTCAAAAGTTTTTTTTACCTACTTGGATTAACTTCTCAAAGTAAACTTGATTAACTTATATCGTACTTTAATGAAATGCTTATTTATATTTTCTTTTTTTTTCTTAATATATCAATCAAAGGCTTTATTTTCCCCTTTTTCATCCGAAAATGACGAGGAGGAAATCGATGATGACTTTGATGGTTGATGAAGATAATTAAAGAGCTCAAGGTTTTTCATTTTGTCATTTAACAAAGTGAAAGGGTAATGTGTTTTATATGCATTTTTTATGAACTATTTAGTTTTTTTGAAAGCTTTTTTTTATATAGATTGAATTCTCAAATTAAAGTTGACTTATATATGTGCTTTACTGAAACACTTCTTCTTTTCTTTTTCTTCTTAATAGGTCAATCAAATGCTTCATTTTGATATTCCTCGTATGACAATGATAAGGAAGTTGATGATGACTTGGTGATTTGAAGATATATGTATATGGAGTTACTTTAAGGATCAATATGAATTTGAACTTCTTTGTGCATATTATTGTTAATGATTTTGTCGAAACTTAGTTATAAGTGTTAGCTTAACACATAGAAGTTAGAAGTTAGAACTTTCGTTGCATGATATAATATACTTTATTTTGGTTGGGATTTTCAACAATTATGATCTTTCATATGTATGTGCCCCATACTTTTTATAATTTTTTTGAGAAAAATTAAGTAGGAAAAATATTTCCCCGTAAAAATCCCCGCAAGGATTCCAATGGGGAAAGATATTTCCCCAAGGGGATTCCCCGTCCTCGCGGGGATTTGATGGGGATGGGGATGGGGATGAAAATTCATCCCCACATGGGGATGGGGATAGGGATGAGGGGATGAATTTTAAAGTGGGGATGGGGATGGAGATGGGATCCCTATCCCCTACCCTCCCTATTTGCATCCCTAAATTCACGCAAGTTCTAAAGGAAAATGAGCTGAGAACTTGATGGTTGGAAAAAATGAGAAAAAATGGAATCCAAAGGAAAAGGAGCAAAGACCGTGCAACTAAAAAATATGAGGAGAAAAGAAAAAGATATATAGAAAGGAAAAGAGGTGTAAGTCAAATTAAAACTCTTCAAATAAAAAGATTTAGCTCGAGTACAAGTAACTTAGTTGAGTTACGTTTTCCTTCTAACTAAATGAAGTCCTATAAACTCTTGAAGTAATAAATTCTACAAAATAAAATGATCTATGCTTATTTGTGAATTCTTGAGCATAATGAGAAATCATGAGATTGTACACTTACTACTTGAGTGTCAGGAGAAATAAGCATCTGAGTAGTGATAGTTTTGCTTGTGAACTATTTTTGGGTTTCCAAAGTAAATTATATTTGTTGTTAAAGCTACGTGTTTTGAAAGTACTAGTTTTTACAAAGAAAAACTCTTGAGTGGATTATTAACTTGAACTTATTTGAATTAAATGATGCTCCATGAACTATGTAAAATGAGTAAGGACTATAAGTAGTATTAATACTCGTACTTAGTAGATTACACTTTTTCTCGGGACGTGCGAAATCCTAAGTTTGAAGGTATTTGATATAAGTGATTAATTAAATTGATATATAGAACTAGTTTAGATGTAAAATTAGCTTAAATATCCTGAAATGAGCTCTAATTCATGGTATTAATGTGTTTTCAGGTCTACAAGGCATATAAGAGACAAAGGAGTGATTTCTTGATGAAATGAGGAGAAAAAACACAAAGACACACTTGACACCATGGCAAATACACTTGACGTCGTTGAGAAAAAAGTGACGCTGTGGGAAGTGAACACAAAGCGTGGAGATCAAAAAAGAGATGCAGTAGTGGTGATGCAGTGGCGGCTTTGTGGGTTAATACACATGGTGTCGAGCAGTTACACAGGGGGTACCGAGTCTACTGAGAGGAGAAAATACACATATAAGGTTGACGCTATGGCGGTGTTGTTACTTTACACTGGGAGATGGATCATTTAATCACAGCGTCGGGAAAGAAAAATAGAAAGTTTTGGAGTTCAAGTTTGTTTGGAATTGTTAATTACGGTTTCTAATTGTATTCTTATGAGTCTCAGGAGTATAAATAGGTATTAGAACATGGTAAACTTATAGTTTATGATAGTTTGGGAGATATTAGCCACAATAGACCAAGGAAGATACATTGAAGAGTTTTATATCAGCTTTGAGTATGGAGAAGAGTTTTGAAGGAGACTCATTGAAGACTCCAATTGTAGTGATTCGGTATTGTTCTTTGATTTAATTAAAGTTATTTGAATTAATATTTGATTGCAATGAATATCATGAATTGCGTGTTTTTGATGATAATGAGTGAGTAGTCGATTTATCTTAGGGATCAATAGATCCTATGGTATCAATACTATGCAAAAGGAAGTATGAATTGAATATAATGTTTATAAGTGCAATGGTTAGAATTTGTGTTGATTCTATGCATAAATGCTATGAACATCTTGATCACAAGTTTATTGATTAGAGGTTTTAAGAGCTACCATGGGCATTGGAGCTTTTAAGCCGGATATAAACAACACAACCGTAAAATATATATCATCGATAGATAGTTGTTGATTAGGGAGTCATAGATAGTAAACTTAAGTGTTTATGAGTTTAAAGATTTGGAACTTAATTTCATATGAGACTTACGTTATTCACACCGATAGGTGGAGTTTTAGTTTGCACATTAGAATCTTTTTCACCACAATAATGGCTTGAAGTGAATATTAAGGAAATTTGCCTATTCTAATTATGCATTGCACATATATAAGAAAGATGAAGGAAATATGAGATGGAAAGCATATTAATTCATTACCTAAGTGAAGTTGTGAACTAACAATTGTCTCAATATAAGAATTCAAAGTTAATTTACATTATTTTTATAGAATATAGTAGTTTAGTTTAAATCAAAATAAAAGAGATCTTCTTAACAATTTAGTGAACTTAACTAAGTCCGTGTGTCCATATAAACCTTTCTCAAAGGAACGATATCCGTAATCAACCTTTGTTGATCACATTATTGCTACAGTTGTACCGTTATACTTGTGGTTATGATCAGGTAAACAAAAATCCAAGTTATAAAAACATTACTTTACCCCTACTACTGTGAGGGAGGTAAGATCTTTCCTTGGCCATGCAGGATCCTGCAGACGCTTTGTGAAAGATTTTTCTAAAATAACAAAACCCGTATGCAAACATTTGCTAAAAGATGTTATTTTTGGCTTCATGGATGAATGCAAAGTAGTTTTTAACAAGTTAAAAGACGTCTTGATTACTACACCATCGATAAAGTCACTAGACTGGTCACAACCCTTTGAAATAATGTGTGATGCAAGCAACTATGCAATAGGAGTTGTTTTAGATCAAAAGTTAGGAAAGGATTCTCATATCATATATTATGCATCAAGAACTTAGGATCTCGCCCAACTAAACTATACCACCACAAAAAATAATTCATAGCTATTGTGTTCGCATTAGAAAAGTTTAGACCATATTTACTGGGAACAAAAATAATAGTTTACTCATATCATGCCACATTAAGATATTTGATGGCAAAGAAAGACGTTAAACCAAGATTAATAAGATGGCTCTTATTGTTACAAGAATCCGATCTCACTATAATAGACAAGAAAGGTGTCGAAAACTTAGTAATATGCCATTTAAGTAGACTAGAAAATGGTGAACCCCCAATACCATTGAAACATGAATTTCCAGATGAACACCTATATAAGATAGCTATTACTAGCCCGTGGTATGCCGATATAGTGAACTAACTCACTTCTAATAGGCTATCATCTCATCTATAAAGAAGATTCTAAACATTATTTATGAGATAATCCTTACTTATGGAAATTATGTTTCGACAAAACCATTCGAAGAAGTATTCCACAAATGAAAATACAATTTTTAATGGCTCATTGCCACACTTACACTTGTGGAGGATACTTTGGTCCACGTCGTATAGCCCATAAAATATTAGACTCGAGATTCTTATGATTGTTATGTTTACATGAAAGCTTGTCCGAATTGTCAAAGAATTAGAAACTTATGACGTAGGAACCAAATGCCCTTATGTCATATTCTGTTTTGCGAAGTATTTGATGTTTGGGAAATAGATTTCATGGGACATTTTCCACCATCTAATGGAAATGTTTACATTTTATTAGCTATAGACTATGTGTCTAAATGGGTAGAAAATATAGCCACCAAATTTAATGATTATAAAATAGTAGTTAATTTCTTAAAATTAAGGATCTTTACTATTTTTGGAGTACCTAAAACATTGATTTACGATAGAGGTTCACACTTTTGTAATAGAATTGTAGCTACTCTACTGCATAAATACAACGTTACACATAGAACATCTACCGCATATTACCCATAGACTAGTGGCTAAGACGAAACCTCAAATAGAGAAATCGTATCAATTTTAGAAAATATAGTATGTCCAACATGTAAAGATTGGAGTATTCGCTTAGAAAATGTATTATGGGCATATATGACTGCATTTAAAACACCCATAGATATGACACCTTATAGATTAGTTTTTGGTAAAGCATATCATTTACCAGTCGAACTAGAACATAAGACATACTGTGCAACTAAGACATGCAATATAAATAACGATAATGCCGGAAAACAATGTAAACTTAGTATCCAAGAGTTACAAAACTATGAAATGATGCATATGAAAGTGATTCTATCTATAAAACAAAACTAAAGCACTTCATACAATAAATTGAATATTAAGAATTTTGAAGTAGGATAAAAAGGTTTACTTTTTTGTTCACGTCTTAAATTATTTCCTAAAAAACTTCGCTCGAGATGAACGGTTACTTTTGTAGTCACGCACGTATTTCCCCATGGTGCAGAAGAGATAGAAAATAAAGAAATATGGTGAATCCATAAAGTTAATGGTCATAGACTAAAACATTATCATGAAAATTTTATCTCAAAGGATATGGAGATCATTAACCTCGATCCAATGGACAACTTGTTAGATGAATTGAACACCATGGAGGAGCATATCATTAAAGTTAATCCTAGTGAAACAATCAAGTTGTTGATGGTTGAAATACCAAGAAAGAAAAAGAATAAGAAATCACAAAAGGAGAAACAACCGCCATAGACCCATACGAGTGCAATAAGGACAACTAGGATTACAAGGAATTTGGTGAGAATGGCAATCCTGCCAAAATCTTGGCAGAGGATCCAGGGCAGACTTACCTCGACATACAAATCAATGAGATGTCCCTCTATGGAGTTCAACTCGATACGGGAGCCGATATGAATCTTATGCCTCAACATGGGTTTCTTTCGACAAAATTGAGAATTCATTACAAACCTCCTATTACAGTGTCAAAGCCAAATGTCACTTGTACAATCGTATTAGGAGTATCAAAGAATGTGCATGAACAAGTCGGTAGGCTCACCAACATTACAAATTTCCTAATCATACCAACCACTATCCTAAATGATTAGATACTATTGGGTAGATCGTTCTTATCAAATGTCGGAGCTATCATCGACATACGTGAGCGCATAATTACACTAAGGACAAATGATGAAGTAATATCATTTAAAAATGGCAGAGAACTTCGCGATGATATGGAAGAAGGGAAACTTAATGTCGGTGATGAGATCATTGATGATGGACGTTTTTCAGACCCTAGTGAAGAGATTCTCAACAAGGAATCACTTGAAGCCCAAATTGATTCACTTACACTTAAAGAAGATTGATTCCTAATTCAGTCGAGCAAAAGACGATAAACAACGGTGCTATATGAGAGGCAGCGCATATTTGTTATTTCTTTAAGTTATTTCAATTTTTAGTAGGACACATAGCTTTAGTATAATTTGCTTTTATTCTCTCATTTTGACACTCTTTTGGATTTACTTTTGGAAGTCACACTGTGGAGTAGCTTCAAATAAAGGGGGGATGATCGAGTTGTTTTTATTTTCATGGCTTTTATGCAAGTTCGCATTATAAACTTGCTTATTTGTTTATTTATTTATTTCAGTAATAACTAAAAAATTATTAGTTAGATACATATCTCGATCAAATTTATGAAATATTTGAATTTTTCAGTCAATCTTACCTTTACATTTACTTTTACAAAGGATATATAAGTTATTCATGAAATAAAATTGCAAAAATAGCAAAAATGAGGCCCAACAATTCCAAATAACACTAGGAATTGATGGAAAATCGGTGGCAGAACACAGGGAGTTTCAGTGTAAATTTTGAGTCCAACGATTCGTATTACACTCGAATCGTTGGCTAAATCGATGCAAATTGTAGCTCCCTTTGTACCGATTTACATAACAATTCCCAGTGATTCCACTAATATAGGAATCGTTGGGCACGATTTTTTATTTTTAAAACCAAAACCCCAAATCACCACATATAACACCTTAGTCACACCACTAAACCATTGCACCCCTTCAAGAAAATTCTAATTTCTTGTCAAGATTCAACCCTCCTAAGCTCAATCTTATTCTATTTAAGTGATTTTCGCCTCTACCTAGTTTCATTTAACACCAAAAACATCAAAATTGAGATAGTATAGCCAAGCTAGGGTTTAGGAAACTCAAACTTGGAGCATAGAGTGTCAAGTTAGAGGAGTTCAAGAGTGAATATTTTAAGAGATTCACTCTCACTAAGGTAAAATGTCACAATCTTAGCCTTTTATTTCGGTGAAAATTTATTTTTTTTTTTTTTTGGATTTGTGCAAAGTTTTTAAATTGATTTCGCAACGTTTTTTTAAACTCTATTTCGATACATCGAATGAATTATTTTGGATTGGGTTTTACAATAGTAGTAAGTGTTACAAATTCCATGATTTTGAATAATATAGAGATTTCAGAAGGATATTCAAAAATATTTGAAATTAAACTTTTCACGAATCAAATGTGTAATTTGTGAATTTTTAAAATACCATTTAATGAATTTGTTCTCATATTTTTAACTACCCATAATTTTCAAATAAGTTTTGCAACGGCCTAAATTAATTAAACTAGGATTAGCATTAATCTTGGGGATTAACAGTCATAATTTAGGCGTTACGTAGACAACTCGGTTGGCTCAGACACGAGAACCGAGGAAATATGTTATTTATGGATGGTGGTTGTGTATATATGATGTTTAAACTTATTATTATTATATTGCACCGCACGTGTGTATGTTGCTATCGGGCGAGTTTGTGTGATGGGTTTTTGCCTCGAAAGACGTGTCGACGCGGGGCACCGAGTGTCAGGTAGTCGAGGGTTAATGGGACCACAAGTTGATAATTTTTTATGACTAAAAACACTAACCATGGGTATTATGATGGGCCTACGCTAAGGTGATTAAATTAAATAAATCAAGGCCTGTAGTTTAGTCAATTAAATGGAAAGCATAGGATTTGGTTGGAGATGCACATTTTTATATCTAAAGATCAGGGGAGCGTTCAATTGGTGTCAAATGGATTGAGTGAGTGGGAGGAGTAGGCTAAGTGGCTGAAGGTGGACCACTAGATAAACCTTGGGATACGTAAATGCCTGAGGATCAAGGGCTAGGAAATCATATCACATTGATATATAAGGAGTTGATCTAAAGCATGAAAATTAACCCATTTTGATATATGAACTTGCTGGATAGGAGAGAATGAGATTTGAAGCTGGAATTCAATCACTTTGGAGGCAATTTGGCAGATCAAACCTAGGTAAATCATCTTCTCCATCATCTACACTTCCATTCAAACCTATTTTAGTGCAATTGTGATCAAATTGTGATTCTAAGGTTGTTTTAGTTACTATAAACCTGTAAGTATATACGTGGTTCCTATTTGATTTACCAATTACTGGATAGTGTAGGTTAGGGTTTTCTCATGATTATACAGATGTTTACTGATTAATGTTTTATTTTTGAGTTGGTTTAGCTGGTATATACTGTTTATTTATTTCATGGTATTGTTTTTGCTTGTCGTATGTTGCCTACATTCATGGGAATATGACGTACCGTTGCTAGGAGTTATATTCGCTTGTTTCGTAGTTTATCAGTTTTAGTTCATGAATATTGTGTGGACTTCTTTTGGGACTTTACTCACTGGACTCGTCACTGTATTTGTTGGGTGACTGAGTGCAGATCCTTTGACGAGCAAGGGCGAGGGCAAGGAGTTACTGGGCGACTACCTCTGAGATTGTGGAGCCAGCTCGTATGTGATATCAGTGTGTATTTATTTTACTTTTGATGAGTTTTGGGGACCATATATCACTTATTACATTTATATGGACCTTTTGTTATACTTATCTCGCCTTGATATATGCATGGTATTTTTTGTCGGGTTTCCCATTACTTAGGATTATTAAATATTGCACAAGTTACTCATTAAAAGACTTCCATTGTAAAATTATAATTAACTTGATAAATTGAGTAACTGGCTAAATGAATTATTACTATTTTGTGAAGATTAATTAGCGTAACTAGGGTTAGCTGGAAAAGTGTAAGCAACTCGTTAGGTCGCGAGGTGTCAAGGAGAAGCGGGCCATGACGTGGCAAGTCTAGTTGACGTGGGATGCGGCATGGCGGGTAGCAAGGTGATCTGGAATTTGGGGCCGTCATAGTTTGGTATTAGAGCGAGGTCGAGCCCATGAGAGGAAGCGTAGTTATCATTAACCTGATACCAAACGTCACAGTTTGGTATAAGAGCAAGGTCGATGGTGCCTAGGGGATGAAGCATAATTTAACCTGATACTAATGCCACAGTTGGTGTTAGAGCGCGGTCGATAGGGCTTAGGATAAGAATTTAAAGAAAAGAGAATAAAAGTTAACAAACAAATCTTAGATGTGGAAACCCGAAGATCTTGACTTGGAATCTTAGTTTGGAAGCAACATGAGATGGGTATTCATAGGGTTTATATACGTGTTATGTTTTTCATTGCATATATTATATACATGTATATGGAAGGTGATCTGATGCACGCTTTTTAATGCAGATCATTATGGATGGCTAGCCGACTCCACCAACTACAGATGTTGGTGAGACGATAGACTAAACTAGACATGAGGGTTTAGATTCAGCAGTAGCCGTACGACATGCAGCTCATGATAAACAATTCGAGCTATTGATGGATATGATGTGTGCACAGACAACAATGATTACATCACTCACCTCCGCCCGGGTACAGAGCACGATTGAGACAACAACTACTCCAATAGTTCCATCGACTATCCAAACAGTACCGATGCACATAATGGTACAGGAGCCTCTGGCAGTGGTTGCTACACAGACAGTGGCACACATCGAGATGCAGACTGCTACGCTGGCACATACCAACATGTTTGAGACTTCGATGATGGCATAGGTCAAGTTGATGAGGGAGTTTATAAAATTTGATCCTGGATACTTTCATGGAGGCGAAGACCTAAAGGCAGCTGGGAAGTGGTTAATTGCACATCAGAGGTTACATAAGCTACTTTAGATCCCGGAGAGCATACAAGATATCAGGGCATATGCTGAGAAGGGATACTGATGTATGGTGGAAAGTGTATACAGATACTCACCCAGAGCCGACGACGTGGGTAGAGTTCAAAGAGTTATTTTACGATCAGTACAAACCCATGAAGGTGAGGTTGAGGCTGAGAGAGGAGTTTCTAGCATTCAGACAGAGTAGTCGGTCAGTGTTACAATACATGGATAAATACCGATACCTGATACAGTTTGCCACGGACGTCATAGGCACTAAGAGACTGCAAATTTATTACTTCATATGAGGGTTGATTGAGGACATAACAAGCTTCATAGTTTCCTTTGGAGCGCAGACACTGCAGGAGATGTATGATAGAGCGCTTGCTTATAAGACACATCTGATGTAGAGGAGAGACATGCGTTCATCTACTGAGTCAGAGAGACAGACTGAACATAGTTTTGGGCAAAAGAGACCGAGAGATCGAGATGACAAAGAGGATAGAGGGTACGGTCGAGGCCGTAGGGACGATGATCGGGCAGCCAGAGCCTATGTTGTACCTACATTACCAGCGCCACCGCAGAGACAGACTCAAACCAGGAAGGCAAAGATTGGAGATCATAGGGTCAAGGCCAGTGGTTAGGGAGTCAGCGAGCAGGACCAAGATGGAGGATCATATGTTGGCGATGTGGGCAGGAGGGTCACATCAGGAGGGACTATTCACAGAGATTGGCGACTCCAGCAGTGGTGACACTGGTGCAGACTCGAGAGACGGTGCATGTGGTGACTAAGCCAGTCCGAGAGACGTCCCAATAGCGTGTTTATGGTATGTGATTTTAAATTCTTAATAATTATAGTTTAAGTTTTATGCATGCATAGTGGTCGATGGTAGATGATAGTGGTACAATGGTAGCTTATTGTGTTATGACATGGGATTGTCATAGGTCGTAGCATGGCATGAGATTGTCATGGTAGTATGGATAGGTCGTGGCATGACATGTGATTCTCATGGTGAGTAAGGATATGTTATGGCATGGCGTGAGATTGTCATGGTATGTGATGGTTGGTTAGGACTATCATGTTAGGATACATGATATGAGAGTTTTATAGTTATTGGTGTTAGGTAACTGGTTAGAGAAAATTGAACATGGAAATCGAACTGAGAGTAGGTTGCGGAGATATTGGAAGAGAGTGGTTGATCTTGACTACCTCGGCAACATGCGCCTATGTCTCAGGGTAACACTACCTTCCCTACTAAGGGAGTAGTGGGGTGTTCAAGGGACTGTAGAAGGGACTATCAAGAGTGGTCACACGGGGATAGGATAGCTACATCAAAGTTTACTTGAGATTCAAATTTTGAGGACGAAGTTCTCCTAGTTGGGAAGAATTGTAACGGCCCAAATTAATTAAACTAAGATTTGCGTTAATCACGGGGATTAACGGTCGTAATTCGGGCGTTACGTGGACAACTCGGTTGGCTCGGACATGAGAACCGAGGAAATATGTTATTTATGGATGGTGGTTGTGTATATGCGGTGTTTAAACTTATTATTAATAAATTGCACTGCGTGTGTGTATGTTGCTATCAGGCGAGTTTGTGTGACAGGTGTTCGCCTCGAAAGGCGTGTCGACTCGGGGCACCGAGTTCCGGGTAGTCGAGGGTTAGTGGGACCACAAGTTGATAATTTTTTATGACTAAAAACACTAACCACGGGTATTATGATGGGCCTAAGCTAAGGTTATTAAATTAAATAAATCAAGGCCTATAGTTTAGTCAATTAAATGGAAAGCATAAGATTTGCTTGGAGATGCACATTGGCATATTTAGAGATCAGGGGAGTGTTCAATTGGTGTCACATGGACTGAGTGAGTGGGCTAAGTGGCTGAAGGTGGACCACTAAATAAACCTCGGGATACGTAAATGCATGAGGTTCAAGGGCTAGGAAATCATATCACATTGATATATAAGGAGTTGATCTAAAGCATGCAAATTAACCCATTTTGATATCTGAACTTGCTGGAAAGGAGAGAATGATATTTTGAGCAGGAATTCAATCACTTTGGAGGCAATTTGGCGGATCAAACCTAGGTAAATCATCTTCTCCATCATCTACACTTTCATTCAAACCTATTTTAGTGCAATTGTGATCAAATCGTGTTTCTGAGGTTGTTTTAGTTACTGTGTTGGAGTTAATTATGTATGGAGAGGGTAGGAACGTGTTTGGGTAGTCAATTTGAAGGAAAAACAAAATTCTCGATTTGAGAATTATGTCCCAGAGGCTAGGTAGCGCGCTACCTAGGGAGGTTAGTGCGCTCATCGTTCTGGGTTTCCCACTATTCTTCAGGATGAAGAATAGTAGCGTGCTACATCAATTACCTAGAGCGCTACAATTACATATTGCGCTACACCAGGCCCATAACGCGCTAATGACAGATTAAAACTTAAATTAAAAGGTTGTTTTGAGATTTTTGACTTAATACATATCCAAAACACCTATAAACATACTAAACATGTAAAATTGGACTTCAGGGACTTAGGGGACTGTAGCTCGGGTATCGGGGAGCTAGTCGGGTCGGATACGGGAGCTGGGGAAGTCGAAGCGCGGATTAATGTGCGTAAACCCATTGTAATGCCTCACAGAATTCATGGTTTTATCGATATTGCATTTCATGTGTGACTGCTGGTGGGAACACATGGGTTTTCACTCCTATTCAATTTGCGTATATATTAGTTGTGGCTAAATCGCTTGCACAAGTTACTTGTGTTTAGTGTTCGTGTCGACGACAGTAGAATATATCTACGACTGTCGGGAGGGATTTAGGGTGTTCCCTTGACTTAAAATAGCGTCTAGAGGGGTTCATCCGGTAACTTAAGTTGGGGTTTAGTCACTGTAAGCCTATAAGTATATACGTGGTTCCTATTTGATTTACCGATTACTGGCTTGTATAGGTCAGGGTTTTCTCGTGATTATACGGATGTTTACTAATTAATGTTTTATTTCTGAGCTTGTTTAGCTGGTATGTACTATTTATTTATTTCATGCTACTGCTTTTGCTTGTCATATGTTGCATACATTCATGGGAATATGACGTACTGTTGCCAGGAGTTATATTCACATGTCTCGTAGTTTATCAGTTTTATGTCATGAATATTGTGTGGACTTCTCTCGGGATTTTAATAACTGGACTCGTCACTGTATTTTTTGGGTGACTGAGTGCAGATCCTTCGACGAGCAAGGGCAAGGGCAAGGGCAAGGGCAAGGAGGTATTGGGCGACTAACTCTGAGATTATGGAGCCAGCTTGTGTGTGATATCAGTATGTATTTATTTTACTTTTGATGGGTTTTGGGGACCATAGAACACTGATTACATGTATATGAAGCTTTTGTTATACTTATCTCGCCTTGATATATGCATTGTAGCTTTTGTTGGGTTTCCCACCATTTAGGATTGTTAAATATTGCATAAGTTACTCATTAAAAGACTTCTGCTATAAAATTATAATATAACTTGATAAATTAAGTGACTGGCTAAGTGAATTTTTACTATTTTGTGAAGATTAATTAGCGTAACTAGGGTTAGCTAGAAAAGTGTAAGCAACTCGTTAGGTCATGAGGCATTAAGGAAAAGCCAGCCATGACATGGCAAAGCTAGTCGACGTGGGATGCAATGTGGCGGGTAGCAAGGCGGTCTGAAATTTTTGGTCGTCACAAGTTTTGTCAAAAATCTACTTTTTATTCATAATCTTTTTTGACCTCTCGATAGCGATTTGATTTTCAACAAATTACATGCCTTAAATCCGTTTTTTATTTATCAAATACAGGATTTTTGTTTACCGATTCACAATAGTAATTCGATCGGTATGGTGAGATGAGGTAGTGGAAGAGGTAAGAGTGGTGCACAAGAGAAGGGAAAAGGGATTATGATAGAAAAAACAAGTGAACCCCTGCTCCACCTAGTTCCAATGAGGATTTTGATTAATTAGACTCGAAATCACAAATCCCTTATGATTCCATGAGATTTGTTAGTCCTAAAGCGCAAAATAGACATTTTCAAAATATGAAATGAGTAATCATACCCGAGATAGGACTACAAATCCAAAATGTGAACAAATAGGAGGATAAATTTGTTAGAATCACACAAGAAATAAAGTGGGAACAACTTTTTAGAATTACGAAGGTAGATTGGAAATAGGATGCTCGGAGATAGTTTGCCAATTCTACGCGAACAAATACGTAAGTGCAAATCATAAGGAAGTAATAGTTCAGAGAAAGAGGATTGACATTCACCCAAGGCAATGAACAGACACTATGGACTTCCGAAATTTTGAGCTAGATAGGATTATTCAGACTATCCCATCATGCATTTCCTACCTAAGGAAGTTTACCCATCCACTCAATTCAAGAAGCCTTAGAATTAATTCCCTAACGGGGATTTGCTCTTCATGCATTTGGTCATCAAAAGTTCATCGAAACCACAAATTTTAAGAGAACCATCAAGTGTTGGTGTTACACCTTAGACGCCTGCCTATACCCCACTAAGCAACATTCTGAAATGAAGAACCATAGAGCCACTCTACTCTATCACATCGTTGCAAAGGTTGGGTATATCGATGTTGGATATGTCATCTACGAAGCAATGAGAGAGGCAATGGCGACTATGAAGCATGATTACCTACCATTCTCGATTTTAATCACTCAGCTGTGTATGAAAGCCAAGGTTGGTTCAATTGAGATGGATTTTGATGTGCTACCTTAGAAGACTATCACAAACGTCGAAATTAAGAGGATGAAAGCAATGAATTGACACAATGATTCGAAGAAAAAAAAAGGAGACCAACGCGATAAGGAGGTCTAGAATTGAAGATCAAACTAATAGGTAGAGACTCTATGCAAGCACACAAGAAGAAGAAAAGCGAGCAGCGAATCTGATGATTCAAGTATATGTTTTGGTAGCAGAGAGCAGTTCTACATCTACGGAAAGAGCTAAAAGGAAACGATTTTTCGCATCCTTATTTTCAGCTTTTTAGCACAATGAAAAGAAAATTTTGAGGAATAACGAGATGTTAGAATCAAATGAAATAACTATAGCGCGCCACCATTCCATGTCGGAGAGGAGTATGGAAAACTAACAAGATCATAGGAGGAGCATCAACGTTCCTTCGATATAGATGAGATTACCATCGAGAATTCATAACCCTGATATTAACTATACTTCCCAACCTACTGCATGGAGGAATGAAGACGAAGCTGAAGAGAGCAACGAGGAATTTACTTCTGCATAAAGTACTTAGTAATCATTCAGTATTTACTTGTATGAATGAAATGGGAACTCTGCTTGAACATTAATGATAATGAATGCTTCTGTCCATTGTGTATCTCTTTTATATATGATGTTTACTAGTTTAATTTTTGAAAAACAATTTAAATTTCATATTCAATTCTTTTATGCTTTACGAGGTATATTTGTTTTGTTTTGTTGAAAAACCTGACCTTATTTTTTGTCAGACCCTTCCTAATTAGGGCATATGACCAGCCTAGATTACCTTAATCCCTTGATAATCTAGTAGCCTTAATCTCACCATCGATAAATAAACAATATAAATATCTCGTGATAATGAAATATAATACTTAATCAACCACAAAGGATTCTAAAGTGAATCTTAAACCTCAAAGTTCCATAAAAATTAATTAAATAATCCTCAAAATTCCATAAAAAATTTTCGACCGCATCTCCTCTGTTTCTAAGCCTATACAGAAAAACTCGGCCTTCAAAAACCTTCGATAAAATTTGCTAAGCTTGGTAGAAATGCCAAAGGACTCGCAATCCGCCCATAACAATATATATTGTATTAACAAAATTATATGTTCGATCAAACCTGATTTTAAAGATCAAATCCTTAAACTAACATTACCTTAACTCCAAAATAATCTCAATCCGTCTCAAAACCGTTACAACCATTCCAAAGTAGACCCTAACCACACACGAACCTAAAAACCCATTTGTACAATATATTATATTCAAAACAATACATACATAATGAGAATGTAACTGAACAAGTCATAAAAAGTCGAAAAAAATTCCCTTTCCCTTGTCGTCGCCCAAACCTTTCATTACCCAATTATAAAAATTCAATAATGTTAGATTAGTAAATCCCAGATTATCCAGTACACCTGTAATAATCAAATGCATTGTATTCCAAGAATTTAAACAAACAATAATATCGCAAGGAATCGTAAATATACAAGTATGCAATTCATCTCGTTTCTATTGACCGACCACAATCAGATGACATTTTTTCAAAAGTGGTGGGTAAACAGTAGTAAAGATTCATGAGTTTGAGAGTAATTCCCTCGAGAAGCAACCCGTTTAACTCTCCATAGAGTATGATCCTGGCCAACATCACAACCAATCCTAAACAAGTGTCTAAAACCATCAGTGACTCTAGTCGCAGAGCACCATGGTGTTCATCCTACCATACATATAGCCAATGAACACAATAGGACCATCAAGAGCCTCGTGAATGCATGATCAATAAATATGCAATGATAAACCGTGCACGCAATTACATTCGAGAAATACTCATTTAATATAAAGGTTACGATGGGATTACTTAACCTTACAAACGTGATACCGCAATTCTCTCGCACTTCGAGTCGATAAGCTAGTCCACACGGGATTCCAATTGTGGTCATATAATTAATTTATAGGTCCTGTAAGTTTCCATAATAATTATATAATTGTTTTTCAATTAGTTGCAATTAAATTGACCCAATCGCGTCCCGAAACCCTAAAATACTTCCAAAATAAATTCTCTGATACCTGATTTCATTTTTGACTCAAAATTATTGTTCGACATCGAAAATTACATTGTCTAGAATTAAATATAATATTTCCAATTTATTTTATTTTTATTAGTCCAGGCTCGACCCAAAAACCCCGAAATCATTCCAAATCTTATCCTTAGATGTCTGAATCCCAATTTCGACTCCAAATTGTGATCCGTAATCGAAAATTAATCTAGATTAGGATTTAAAACAATTTTCACAATTTTAGACATTTTCAATGTTGTAACACACATTACGAGGCAATATACCGATATAAACCCGCGAGCAAATCCCAAAATACTCATTTTTATAAAATTCTCAATTTCTAATAATTTTTCCAAAAATCCTATTTTCTGAATTTTTCCAAATTTCCATGGATTTTATTTAATTTTTTTCCATTTTAAAACAATTTTTTTATTTAATTATGGAGGGAAAGAATTTGATCCCTGAACCGGCCGAACCCGATTCAGGGGCCATCCCTAACCCCGTCATCACTGGAACGAAATAGAGAATATTGGATGACCCCTCATCACTGGAACAAAACAGAGAATATTCGTTCCTCAATAAATTTTTTTTTTAGTTTGGGGTATGGGATGAATCATGCCTCGACCACGATCGATCACACAGTGGATCTCCTTCCTTGGACCTTCTTCTCCCTCTTTCAGTCCCTCACGGTTTTCTCGGTCACGACAATCATGGCTGTTTTTTTTTTTAACAGTTGAGTTCTTTCCTCCTCCTCTTCCTTAAAACCAATAACAAAAACAATTAGTCCAACTCCATCCCTCTATCACTATTCGAACTTAATATCAGTCCTCATAGTCCCAAAATTAAGAATCAAATTTAATTTCCATTACTACTCACCTCAACGTTACCACCAACAACAACACCAATCACAGCAACCAAGGGCTCTTACTGATTTCATTCAACAGTAATAGGATGGAGAGAGAGTGTGTGAGCAGTGAGGACGATGAGACTGTTGAAGGGAACGAAGAAACGAAGTTGAAAGGGATGAACAGTGGGTAGAGGCGATCATTTACATCCCCCCTGTTCAAATCGATTTTTGTAAAGAGGGTTGCCTAATTGACCAAAGTGCCCCTCAATTTCTATCCTCTCCAATATAACAACAATACCCTTTTAGGTCATTTGACATTTTTCCTTATTTCCATAATTATCTCTTCAATTTTTGTCCAAATTAAACCCGAAAAACACCCCAATTGCCCCAAAAATCAGAGAATTTTGCAATGTATTCCATGACTCTTGAACAACCCATCTTCGCAAGTGAATGGAGGTGTGGGGCCCATGTCGACTTGTTAAGTCCATTTAAAGTCCAAAATCCGAATTTAAAAATTAATTGCAAATATTTTTTACGAGATTTGAAACGAAGGTTTAGGTCAATATTTTAACAATCCCGAAACCCATCTCGACACGTATCTCGAGATAAAATCCCGCGAAATACCGAATTTACTCGGTGAACTTGAATTTCACAAAATAACATAGTATATAGTACACAACACTTGGAACACATCACAAAATAAAAAGATTAATTGAAAATCTCAATTTCACAAATCTTTAACTCCCAACTCGTGGCCAAAACCATAATTAGGCTCCGCTTATCGCAAATTAGCCATAATTATCGATTTAAAATTTTTGGGATTTGACTATCTTCCCAACTAATAAGAATTTCATCCTCGAAATTAAAATTGAAACCAAATTTAACTGAACTAAAAGAGATTTGGAAAATCCTCTCTCATATATGCCTGTTGTTTCCATGTTAACTCTGAATCACCATGAAATTTTCACTTAACCAAGACAGGTGGAGTTTCTTTATTCCAAAGTCTCATGAACTTTCTATCCACAATCGAAATAGATTGCTCTTCATATGAGACATCACCCAACAAATCAAACTGATTCCATCAAATAATGTGATATGAATCGAGTTCCTTATGCCTGAGCATAAACACGTGAAATACATCATGAACTTCGATTAACCGAAGTGGTACTACAAGTCCATAGGCAACCTTCCCAATCCATTTCACAATCTCAAAAGGTCCTATAAATCAAGGAGAGAAGTTTCCTTTCTGTCCAAACCTGTAATGACATTTGTGAGGGGAGACTTACAAATAAACTCAATCTCTTTCGCTATATTCCATAAACCGGTTTTAGAGATTATAATAAGTTTTATATCTTTCCTGAGTTGCTTTCAATCTTAGACGAATCTGTCGAACAACCTCAGTGTGATCTCCAACCATTTGTGGCCCTAACTCGACCAAATCCTCCAGTTCAGCCCAACCGGAAGGAGAACAAAAAAGTATTCCATACAAAACCTTAAACGAAGCCACCTTGATACTCGATTAACAACTGTTATTGTAAGAGATCTCACACAAAGGTATGTATTCTTCCCATGAACCTCCAAGTCCCAATACACAAGCCTTGAGCTTGTTTTCCAACGCTTAAATCAATATTTAAGTCTGACCATCCACCCATAAATGAAATGCAACATTGAACTGAAATGGAATGTCGAACAATTCTTGTATGCCCTACCACAACCCCGATGTATATCGAGCATCAAGGTAAGAAACTATCGTCAATGGCACTCTAAACGAGCGAACCATCTCTCGCTCACACAACAAGCTCAATTTTGTAAAGGTATCGAAAATAGATATAGGAAGAAAATGAGCAGACTTCGTTAGTCCATCGATAATAACTCAGACTGCATCATGTTTCCTCAAAGAAGTAGGCAGATGAGTAACAAAATCTATCGTAATGTACCTCTAGGTTTACTCTAATCGGTCTTAACCTGTTGAAAAATCTCGCATCTCCTCACATAGTCATGCACATCAGCTTTCATCCCTGACTACCAATACAATCGCTTCACTTCATGATATATTTTGGTCATGCCGGGATGAATGTTATATCTAAACCGATAAGACTCTCTCAATATCTCATCCTGAACCTTAGCCACCGATAGAATCCAAAGTTTGTCTATAAACCATAAACTTTGATATACATATTTAGCTCAATTTGGATTATTGTTGTGAAGTGTAAACTCTTTGAACTTCATATACTCCGCATCAGCTTCTGAAACCTCCGATAAAGTCATCGCGATGACCTTTTCAAGCCAAACATACTCATAAGTCAATCACGTATTCCATTCACAAAATGTTTTATCACATCCTTTTGATCATATGAATTCAACATTTTTCTGAGTTAATATAGCGATTGGCGCAGCTATATTAGAATTTTTTTTCGCAAACCTATAATAATAGCCAGTCTAACCCATAAATTTCTTCTTGGACAACCAAAACTCACAAACAACTGAAATCTCCTCTACTTTAATCTCAATTCTAACCTCAGTACTAATGATTCTGGCAATAGTTCCCATTTTTTGATCAGTGGCTATCCTAGCCCTAGTAAGAGGCAACTCAAGTGATGTTCCAATGTAAGTAAACACTGTACAACCCAAAATATAAAAGAACATCGTCTTATGGAAATAATCCAAAAATTCATGATAAGGTGTTAGCCAATTCATTCTTAAAAACACATCAAACTCTATAAACTCCAACATAAATAAACTAGCGGTCATCTCATTTTTAGAGACCTCAACAATACATTTCTCACATACAAAGTGAGGATAGATACACCTTATCCCTAATCACTATGTTGAGGACAATATGAATAAGGAATCGCAATGAAGTTAAACCTAACTTAATCATTATATAAGTGGATATAAATGAAATTATTGATCCAAAATCAATTAAAACATGCATAGGTTAACCACAAACTGAAACTGTACCTTTAATAAGATTTTGATTTGCCTTCGAATCTGGTTCACTCACCACCTGAACACGTTCCTTAATTTGTTGTTGAGGTTGTGACATACTAGAGGATGCTCCTAAAATTTATGGACACGCACTTCCGTAATGTCCTTTTTTCCACATTCAAAACATGTAACTGAACTCAAATTCCAAGGACAATCTCGAATGATATTACCCTTTTTCCCACACCCAAAACATGTAACTGTAGATTTACTACCTAAAGAAGATTCCTGGCTAGTTGTTGGTCTCTTACTCATAGCTTGTCCCTGAGATCCTCGACCCTTACCTTCACTCATCTGCGATCGAAATGTACTACTATAAGCTAAAGGCTGAAAGGAATGTGATCGCATCTACTCCTGACCTATTTGTGTCAACTTTGAGGGTCTACTAGCTGTGCTCAGAAAAGGATTAGGATGCACATATGATGGAACAACAGGTGTCGTCATTGTAAATAATAGTTCTCCACTCTTTCCTTTCTTTTGGAAACTCGAGTCAATGCTTGCTGGAAATCATTTCTTACCGTCAAAACTTGAGCTTTGTCCTGACTCTACAACGCCTTGATATCATTGTGATTCGCGCTGAAAAGATTATGTAGTTGCATAGGCTCTATCCCTATCTCGAACATCTCGCATATTTTTTGGCATAGTCACTGATATAGTGGTACCAAGCTCTTTCGCAACCCATACATATATTTCTGCATATTCTCCTTCTCTATCATTCTTGACTCCCCAGCAAACCTCAAAAGATAATTAAATTGATCATCATACTGAGCCAATGACATATCCCCATAAACTAGATGATCAAACTCTAGTTTCTTTTGTAGAATCAAACTCTCATCAAAGTACTGCTCAGTGAACTCCTCGAGAAAGTCAACCCAAGTCTCGAATATAGGATGCCCATTATATAGAGATCTCCACCAATTCTTAGCATTGGCCTAAAGATAGTATCAAGATATCGAAGTTCTCAAATGTTCGTCAGTACCTAACATATTATGAAGTTTCTCGTGATTGAGAACCCAAGTATCAACTGTCCTCAAACCCAATTCACCATAGAAGTACATAGGGTCATAATTCTAAAACTCTCTCCTATGCCTTTCCTCCCATGACATTCCACTAACCACGGCTGCATCAGCCCGAACCGAAACTACAACAACCGGTTTAACTTTGAGACGAATTATATGTCAAATTCCAAAGTTTTTGACTCAATAATTGTAATTATTCCACTATTAATGAATTCAAAATTTTGTTTTAGGCTACAAGTTGGGAGTTGTGGACCGGTGAAACGAGATTTATAGGTAATTTTACTTTTTTGTGATGTTTGCCTAGTGTTTTATATTATATATTATTTTAATTTACAAAATTCGGGTGATTGAGTAACATTGAGATTTTGCGAGGCTTTTGTCTCGAGATACGTGACAAAACGAGTTTCGAAGAAGTTAAAATGGTGACCCATGCCATTGTTTTGAATTTCGCGGAGAAATAATAATTTGAAGTTGGAAATTCGAATTTCGGACTTTGAATGGACTTAATTAATCAACATGGGTCACATGCCTCGATTTGCGTGCGAGAATGAGTTGTCCAAGAGTTTCGAAATATTTTAGTAAATTCTTCAATTTTTGGCGAAATTGGGGTATTTTTCGAAGTTTAATTCGAACACAAAATAAAAAGATAATCATGAAAATAAATTAGAAAATTGGCAAATTACTCAAAAGGGTATTTGAATTGTATAGGGGAGGATAAATATTGAGGGGCAAAATGGTCATTTGACCCCTCAATATATATAAATCAAAATCGAAATGAAAGAGAAGCATTGTGCATCATCTTCTTCGTTTCACTTTCACCTATTTCGATTCTCTCTTTCGTTCTCTCACTTATCTCTATCTCTCTTCAAATCAAGCTATTCGTGGCTGCTGGTGTTGTTGGAAAAGAAACAGCTGAAGGGGAGGTCATGGAAATTAAATTTTTTATCTACTATAAAATTTGATTTTTTTGTTTATGGGACTATTTTTTGGGTAATTCAAACTCGGAAAAGGATTTGGGTGATTAGTTTGATTGTTGGATTAAAAGAAAGAGGAGGAGCAGTTGATCGAATGAAAGAAAAAAAACTTGAATTATAGTGAAGCTATAATTTCGATGAAGAGGAAGAATAAATTACAGGGTAGAACTATTTAGTGTCTACGTGACTGTGTCCATAGGGTATATTAAGCTACCTGACTGTGTATTACAGGGTAGAAATTATAGTGTCTAAATGACTGTGTACATGGTAGAACTATAACATACTTGAGGGGCTAGAGTCACTAATATTTTGCATCACGTGATTATCATGAGGTCACGTTGAACTAGATCGTACTTTGATAGACTCAAAGAATGAGACTCGCTCGATTATTTTTCCTGCACATGAGTCATCAATATTGTTTACTTACCACTTTCGGAGGATATCAACTGATTGTGGTCGGATAACAAAAATGAGATGGATTCACAGTTGTATTTAAAATCCATAGATTATATTTCTTGTTTAATCTCTTGGATTATTATGTATTTGATTATTACAGGTGTACTGGATAGTGTGGGATTTACTTATCTAACATTATCGAATTTTATAATAGGGTAATGATAGGTTTGAGCGGCGAGAAAGGAAAGGGGATGCTATCGGATTTTCTGTGATATCATTAGTTCCTTTTTCTCTATGTATGTATTGTCGTTTTTGAATATTATGTATTGTATAAATAGGTTTTGGGTTTGTGTGAGATTAGGAACTATTTTGAAGTTGTGGAAATGGTTTTTGAGATGAAATGAGAGGTTGTGAAGTTAAGGTAAACGGTTTTATGAATTTTGGAAACCTGATGTAGGTTAGAATAAATATAAATTTATGATATTGCAATATATATTGATGTTATGGGTGGATTGTGAGTCCTTCGACATTTCCACCAAGCTGAGCAGGTTTGTTGAAGAATTTTTGAAGGTCGGGTTTTCCGGTGTAGGCTAAAAAATAGAGAAGATGCTGGTGAAAATTATTTTACGGATTTTTGAATATAAACTAGTCAACCAGAATCGATTTATGAACTTCGAGGTTAAGATTTACTTTTAGAATTCGTTAAGGTTAGTAATAGTTTATTTTTGATGATTTAAATGGATTGGTCATGTTTAGTTATTAATGGCGAGGTTAGGCTACTAGATTATCAGTGGATTAAGGTAATCTAAGCCGGTCAGACGCTATAATTAGATGGGTCTGAAAATGATGGTATTAGAGCTTAAGATTCTATAGGAATCTTCTTGATTGAGGTTAAGTGAGTGATTAGTTGGGAATTAACGCGACGAAATGGAGATTAAAAAGTTTAAAAACTTTATGATTGTGTTATTTGTGTCTTATATTATCGAGATATTGATGGATATAGTTATGTTGTCCACTCATGGTGTAGCAAGAGCCAGGTCAAGGATCTGGCGAAGGTAATAAGGATCCCCAACGTGTGGATCCAAATTTATTTCAAAACCTAGCAGGTCGGATGGCAGAGTTACTGAACATACTACGAGCACAGGTGACAACTCAGACGCCTATGATTTATGCTGCTCCTGAAATTCCTACGACTACACAGCTACTCTGGAAAAGTGACGTAACTGTGTAGTTCGTTCGAAGGGTGAATCGGTTATTGCAGTTCTGGTTCAGGCTGATCCAGCTATTGTTAATGGAATGTCTCAGGGGTAAGGCAGAGGAGAGAATTTAGGAAGTACGATCTTATGTATTTCTATGGAAAGTTAGATTTGAGGAGTATAGAGACTTGGGTTCTTAATCACAATAAGCTTCATAATATGCTAGGTACTTATGAACATTTGAGAGCTTTGATTTCTTCATACTATTTACAAGGCGATGATGAGATTCGACGGAGATCTTTGCATGATGGGCACTATAACGACCCGTTACCTTAAGCTGGTGATTAGTACTAATCCAAATCTTAAATTACCCGAGTTAGGCTCATGGATAAGTTCAGCGTACCTTGAATAGCTTGTGCGTGCGCTTGCATGATGTATGGTGTTTATTTGGATTATTAACTCAATTTATATATACATTGTTGTACGATAAGATAATTATACAGAAGCCAAGTGTGACGAGGGGGTCGTGGCATAAATGTGCAGGCACGTCTGGTAAGTTTATTAGTAAATAATACGCGATATATATATTTACATGTTTTTAAATATATAAATATATATTGAAAAATAAAAGAATATTAGAAATATATGGATTATTGGCGTCTCGAACGAAGCGTAAGTGCTTGATGTGTCAAATTTCATGTCACTTTAAGCTATGTCATTTTAACTCATCAACCATGCGATCGGTCTCGAGATAGCACGACATGTATCTCGACATTTAGTATAAATAGCTCATGTAGTTGTTGGATTGAAATGGGGAATTATGTACACTGTGATGGTTTTCTATTGAATAGAAAACGGTGTCTAATTAAAATCCAGGAATTGATACGAGGTGATATAAGAAATGGGTTAGCTTCTCGGCCTATATGTAACATCATACTCAGTTTATAGGTTACGTGGGTTACATATTTACTAGAGGGTTTAGTATAGAACCATTGGGCATAAATCGATTGGCTAAACATCGCATATGCACGGTGTGTTAGTTTAGCACTCGTATTAATGGTGCCGGTGGGTAATCGACCCTAGTTTTATAAATAAAAATGGGGGTCATAGTGTAATAGTCTAAAGACATTTGCTTTACATCCGTTTATGTATTGAATTTATATGATTTCCATATTCTTGTTAGATATCATTGGGTCATGTTGTTATTGCATGATATCCTTGAGTATTATATAGAATGTTGATGATTAGTGTGAATCCCTACTTACTGAGCAAGTTGGAGCGCTCACCCCAATTAACATTACAAGTAAATCCGACGAGTGCTACGACTACGGGATGGAGAAGTTATAGGAGTCTTGAACTTCTCTTCGATGTAATGACTTTCTCTGGTCTTATATATTTGTATTGAATTACAATTTTGTAGTATTATATGGGATGGGTGACTATATAACCGAGGTTTATTCCGGTTTGTTTTTAATATTGTATATCTTATTTTGGTTATCAAAAAAGGTTTTAAATTTCCACTGCGTGTATGATTTGTTTTATTTCGATAATCGATATACAGTAGTGCTTATCAGGTGTAAGTGGTAAGGCTGCTGGCTCTAGTTAAGTCTGGTAAGGGTAATTTGGGCTTAATTAGGTTAGGGGATGCTATAGTCTAGTATCAGAGCCATAGGTTTTAAAACCTTGGTTAACCTTAGTTTATAAAACTTGGTTTCATTATTTCGAGATTTATTAGAATCAAGGAATACCGCTAATACAGAAAGGTACTTTGATTACCCTAATAACGGAACCTAAGTTTATCGACTCAAAGAGTGGTCTCGAGTTATGAATAAGCTTAGGGTTTGATAAATGGTTTTTATCGTGATTTTGGGAGGTAACAAAAAAAAAGACTGAGATATGTTATTTTTTGTGTATACTATATCTACATGGTAGATATGAAGGTATGTATTTCCTGAACGGTAATAAGATGGTTGAAGTCCATCTACTTCTCATGATATGAGAAAGTGTTGGAGGTAAGAGCTCTGAAGCGTCTTAACCTCGGGGATAGACAAAAGAGAAATACATAAGAAAAGTTACAAAGATGAAATAAAACTCTTCTCCAAGTAACATCTTCAGCGGTATTTCTTCTTACTGATATTATTAGACAAATAATAGTCCATAAAGAAGTATCAATTGGATCAAGATCTTGAGGTGTGTATTAGGAGAATGGAAATTATAAAATAATGAAATACTGAATGACTTTCCATGAAACTCAAAGATGACAGACCACTTTGAGATATGATTTAATACTACTATTGAGACTAGTATGGAAGTAATAAAAGTTATTTAGTCAACAAATTAGTGGTTAATGATAAAAGCCTAATGGAGGTTAGGAAACCACTAATGTAGTTATACTTCGTAAGTTGTTATGAAGTTGATATTCCAATCATGGTGTGAATCCATATTGGAATAACAAGTGGTTTATTAATAAAAGACAGTTAAATCCAGAATATAGCAGTGAGTTGGTAAGATATCCTAGCTTGATCTATTAGACTGATATAGTCTAAATTGGGGAGAATGAGTGGTTAGTGAATCTGATGATTTGGGGAATCTAAGGATTAATGTGTAGTATTCGAAATTAGTATTCATTACTTAGAATTGACAACTCCTTCTGAAAATAAGTGAAATCAATGGTTCTCAAGAGGTAGTTGATATTTGATTTTCACAGTAAAATTATCAGAGCTAAGGATATATATCTTTATAAGATGATTGCGGTCAGGTGCTGGATCATTTTAAGTGGATGGTGGAAACCACTAGAACTTACTAGAACTCATGTTATTTGCATAAATTAAGGGTGTCGAGTGAAGGAAAACCCTATTGTAATGAAGTTGTTATTGTGTTATCAATAATAATATGGAATCTTTGAAGACTTAGAAAAGGCACGAGCAATTACCATATAGAATTGTAAATTGCTAACGATAAGTTGGTTTAGACCAGATTTTTGCAAATGCTAGTGCTAAGTTTCATAGGATAAAAAATGGTAAGAGTACTGAATATTAACAATAAATCAAGGGATTTGACTGTGATTGAGACAATATGAGGTTGTCCTCTATTCAACACAATGGTAAAAAGAGGAAAATAAAATTGAAATAATTGAATATTACAAACGATTGATCCGGGGATCTGTGATATCGTTGTGTGATTTATTCAATTAACTCAAGTATGTGATGGTTATAAGTTGAAATCGAATATAAGGATGCCTTGGAAGAAAGGTTGTTGAAGATCTTTTAATCATTCTTTGAGATTAATAAAAATCTTAGAGGGATCATTAAAAAACAACCTGAGAATATGACACCAGTAGACTGGTGTAAGAATAAGTAACAAATTTCAAACTATAAAAGTTTGAAAAATGGAAATTGTCAGAGTGATAGAAATAGAAGGTAAGAAAGTTGCCTTAAAACTTTCCTTAGTATTAGGAATTCACTCTGAAACAACACTCATCAAGGTGATTGCGTTGACAATGCTTTGAAAAGAAATGGACAGAGGCTATAGTTATAATAAAAGTTGCTCAGTAATATCTTTTAGGTGAGATATTTGCTGATGACCAAATGGAAATCATGCACAGGCACATCATCATTTAAGTTGTCTTGATAACTATAAGTCTATTCTTTGGAGCTCAGATTGGAGTTGAGCTAATAACGATTGAAATGAGTGATGTATTATTGAAGGAGATTGATTGAGATTATCAACTAATCAAGGATGACTACTAATTATTGATGTTGGAAAGGATAATTTCATATCAAAACATTGAGCATGTAAGGAAAGTTCTTAGAACTTGAAACAAAGAGTGAGGCAAGAATGTTGTGAGAATCTCATTGATTTCTTTAATACATTTATTCAGGTGAAGTCCAAAATTCATTGTAACGAAAATGAATAGTTGGTGACCTAATATTAAAAAAATTAATGGTGCTAATTTTATAAATAAATATGAGATATATCAGCAGGTAGAAGCTGAATAATTTTAACTTGGAGGATTATATTGTTCTTGCTTATATGAATGATATTTCATGCTTAGAAATTTGTGATGAATTAACCCAAATTGTGGTGACAACTGAAGGTTATTGATATAATTGTAAAACTGACAGAGTTTAGAAATTTTTTGTCAGTACTGTGGTTTAAATCCTCGGGGAAAAGTAAGCGAGTTGTACGTGTGTGGAAGAGTTGAGAGTTGTGGAGAACTAGTATTATTATTTCGGTAAGGAATCGAAAATCTGCTTCTTGGGGGGAAGAGATGTATAATAGCTGGGAGGGACCTTTCTCAATCTTAACACAATATATCTGAAGTTGACCATGGTTTCCAGAGAATATAGTTTTCGAGCTAGTGTAGATTATCCTGATTTGTTAGTGTCTGATAATGTTGCGTTACAGTTCAGGGATAGATTATGGATTCCAATTCAAGATCTCATAGATCTTTTTACTGCATTCATCCAAATCGCAGTAAGGAATATCATGAAATAAGGCACCTTTATTTATCGTTAATGTGGGATGAAAAATGATGTTGCGAGAATAATAAATAGATATGAGATATGTCAGCAAGTTAGGGCTGAGCATAAGAAACCCAGAGGTTTATTGCATTTGCTGCCTACTCCTGAATGGAAATAGGAACAAAGATCGGTGGATTTTGTTTCTAGTTTATCTCTGAGTTAACATAAACACAATACGGTAAAAAATTGTAGTTAACAGTTGATGGAGTCTGCGCATTTTATCCAGTTTCTATGTGAAATCCTCATTACTATTTATGCAAAGTATACATACATGAGGTGTTAGATTTCAGGGTTCTTCAATGTCGACTATTTCGGATAGGGATCCGAGATTCACATCTAGAGGATGGAGTGGATTGGTACGACAGCTATGGAACTAATCTTAACCTCAGTATGGTATATTATCGGTAGACCGATGGGTAACCGGAGTAATTGATTTTGGTGCTAGAGGATATACTTTAAGCTTGTGTCTTGAAGTTTAATAATAATTGGAAGAGATACATTTCTCTGTGTAAGTTCATTTGTAAAAACAACTTCAAGCTAGAATGGAATGCTCATTTGAAACTTTGTATGGTCAACCATGTCATTCACCGAAGTGTCTGGTTGAGATGCAAGTTTGTTAGAGCCGGAATTAATTTAGAACTACACAAAGGAAAGGTAACAGATTAGCCAGCGTTTAACTACAACACAATTAAAACAAAAGATATACACCAATATATATTATAGGTGGTTGGAGCTTTCAAAGGACAAATATATTTTGTTGAAAGTCTCACTTATGAGAGGAGTTGTGTAAGTTTGGATTGTAAGGTAAGCTAGCTTCAAGGTGTATTGAGTCATTCAAAGTACATGAACAGATTAATCCTGGTACTTACAGGTTAAAGTTGCCTCCTTAGCTAGTTGAAATTATTAACGTCTTCCATAAGTCTATGTTAGTAAAACAGAGACTCAATTCATTCCAAGGATTGGTTGGAATGAATGTGGTTTTCGGGAAGACTTATCTTACGAAGAGCAGCCAAGTGGGTTACTTGATCGTAAGATTTTAAAAAGTTGAGAACCCAAGAGATTTCTTTGGTTATACTGAAATAGGGATTTCACAAAGATGGCGAGCTAACCTGAGAGCGGAAGCATGAGAAATAGTTCCCATTTCTCTTCGAAATATAGGTAATTTCATATTACTTTAATTTCGAGGACGAAATTGCTGGGGAGACTGTAACGAGTTGTTACCTTAAGCTGGTGATTAGTACTAATCCAAATCCTAATTTACCTGAGTTAGGCTCGTGGTTAAGTCGGCGTACCTCGAATAGCGTGTGTGTGTGTTTGCATGATGTATGGTGTTTGTTTGGATTATTAATTCAATTTATATATAGGTTGTTGTATAATAAGGAAATTATACACAAGCCTCTAAAATGGAAAACACCCAATAAACTAAGGTTTATCGGGACACCAAGTGTGACGGGGGGTCGTAGCATAAATGTGCACGCTCAAGGACACTTGTAAGCACGTTTGGTAAGTTTATTGGTGAATAATACGCGATATATATATTTATATGTTTTTAAAATATATAAATATATATTGGAAAATAAAAGAATATTAAAAATATATGGATTATTGGATCGTCTCGAATGAAGTGTAAGTGCTTGATGTGTCAAATTTCGTGTCACTTTAAGCTGTGTCATTTTAACGCATCAACCACGCGATCGGTCTCGAGATGACGCGTTATCTCGAGAAAAATCAATATATATAAATGAAAGTTTATCGTTATCTTCTCACAATTCGAACATTCGAGAGAAAGGCCGAGGGTTCGGGAGTTGTTTTCGATCGAAGGGGACGATCCAGGGAGCTGAATTAACGTGAGGAGCTTAATCGAATCAACAACACGAGATCAACATTTAGGTATGATTTGTTCTGGTGTTTGTTGAAGTTCAATTCGATGGTGATGCTAGGAATTTAGTTAATTATGTGGTTTAATGATTAAACTGGTTTATAACCTCATTAAAGGTCCTCCCTGATCATTTAGGAGTGTAATTGTTGAGTTTGGATATGGTTTGGGTCAAGTTTGGAGCAGTCGAAGTGTGCTGGTGTTGCAGGTCTGGTGCGCATAGCGCGCTAGGAATTGGTCATAGCGCGCTACGCGTACTAGGGAAGATGACTGACATACGGATAGCGCGCTATCTATGTCATGTAGCGCATTATCAGACCCCAGAAGTGTGTATGAAGTTTAGTAGTATGAATAACGCGCTAGCTCCTTGACATAACGCGCTATCCACACTCAGATCAGTACAAAACTGATTGGATTTGGTTAAATTGACAACAAATGATTGGTGATAGGTCGAGAAACACCGAGGAAGCGTTAGATGACTGGAAATTTAAGGAATTTGGGAAATGGAGACTTCGACCCGAGGTAAGTACGGATTCGCTTATTTATCAATATCGCTTGGCTATTTAGTATATATAGCTCATGTAGTTGTTGGATTGAAATGGGGGATTATGTACACTGTGATGGTTTTTCTAATGAACAGAAAACGGTATCTAATGTGATTCACAAAAGTAAAATCCTGGAATTAAGATGAGGTGATATAGGAGATGGGTTAGCTTCCCAGCCTATATGTAACGTCCTACTCAGTTTATAGGTTACGTGGGTTACATATTCACTAGAGGGTTTAGGATAGAACCATTGGGCATTAATCGATTTGCTAAACATCAAATTATAGTTTTTGTAACGGCTTCGATTCCATAGGGACAAGTTGTTTTTCCGTCACATATAGTTTTTGTCACGGTATTGTCACGGAAAAACTAAAGTTGCGTATACTCCATTGCAAAAACGTTTTTGTCATGGAAATTAGCGTGACAAATACCTTTTATGACGGATCTCTGACATATTTATTACGAGATTATTGCACGTCATAAAAACACATTTTTGTTACGACTGTATTTTCGTCACAAACGTTTCATTAAACAACGTAGAAAAATGTTTTACGTCACAAGACTTTGTCCGTCACAAATACATGTAGTTACGACTTTGTACTGGTGACAAAAAATAATAATTTTTTATATGTACATTGCTCCGTCACAAAAAAAAAGTTTTTATATAAAAGTTGTTGTAACTATCTCGCATCTGTCATTATAAAAATATTGCATCTATTAAAATATTAAGAATTTACTTTACTTGCATTACAAGGCCAACATTATCAATCTATTCAAAGTTTGATTTTTGTGATTTTGAATCCAAAGTACCAAAAAAATGATAATACTTAATTTAGAAGTCTAACATAGAAAAATAAAAATAAACTTTGACAAGTTTCTTCATGGCTTAAGTCTAACATAGCAAAATAAAATAAATCCATGTTTTCTTCAATGCTTTCACTCCATGCTTCTTCAATTTCTTCTTCACGTGAAGCTTTCTTCCAGTTCATCATCTTTACCCTTTGAAGTCTCATCCAATTGCGCATCTAAAATTTCAAAGTTATAAATATAAGTAATTGCACTTAAACACTTACATAAATAAAAAATCTTTAATAAATCATAACGTAGTAATAAAATTTCAACAGAACCTCCACTTAAATTAAAGATTAGCAAAAAATTTTAAACATTTTGCAAACTTCCGCATGCATCAAATAATTCTACAAGTCAAATATAATCACCTTCATGAATCATAATGTATTACAGAAATTCAAGCAAAACCTCCCTTTAAATTTAATATTCTTAAAAATTTCAAAACATTTGAAAAATTCCACTTGCATCAAATAATTCTACAAGTCAAATACATTCTTTTTTAGTGAACCATAATGTATTACCAAAATTTTAGCAGAACCTGCCCTTAAATTAAAGATTCACAAAAAATTTTAAACATTTTGCAAACTTCAACATGCATCAAATAATCATCTAACTCAAATATATTCAAACCATAGTGCTTAAATTATTGGTGCAAATTTATTAGTTTCATTTGTATAGAACATAAAATAGTAAAAAGCTCAAAAAATCATCAAAAGTTAGAGGGTCAACATATACTAAAAGCATTAACAATTCTTGAAATAGTAGTTTAGCTAGCAAATGTCATTCAACTCAATGATAGAATAAATTGTCAAGTTTAGGAGATGAGTAAATGTTCAAAATAACAATCATGAAGGTGGATGCTCTTAAGTTGGTCACATGGAGGTAACTTAAGATATTCTAGCAAAACTTAAATTATTACCTTTTCGATCGTTCACTTTTGAATAATCAACGAGCAGGAGAACATCCATCAAGAGAAGATGTTTGAACATGAGGCCTATGTGAGCTTCCAACATCTGAACTCTGACATGTAATCAAAAAAATCAATTAATTGTCTCATTTGTAATTTGAACATAATTAATAAACTTCAAGTATCAATAATAATGTCGATGAATTACTTGATTGACGTTGATAGGCGCTTGAATTCCAAATTTTCTCCAAACATGCATATATGTTATCTATTTGTGACTGCATGTTTGTCTATAAACAATAAATTTGTAATAGATTGTTGTATTAGATTCATGAAAGAAATGATAAAAAAAACAACCGAAATTGATGAAATATTTACTTTCATCGCAGCAAGTTCCTCGCGAAGGAGCTCATTTGTAGCATTTGCCTTTTATTGTGCTCTCCGTATTGCAATATCTGTCGGACATTCGGAATCTTTCCCAAAAACATCTTTAAATGAGGGTCCATGACCATAAGTTATCACACGCCCGCGTTTTTCATCTCCTATTACCTTTTTAAAAAATTTCTCTCGAACTTCCACCATTTGCTCTGACTCAGGAATTTGTGAAAGTTCATTTTGCAATGCAACTAAACATAAAATTTGATATTAACATAAAAAGGAATTATTATGATGTAAACTAAATATGTATTACTAGTTATGAAGAAATAAATCTTTTCTTACCGCGAATTCTTCTGTACCTTCATTCGATCTAGCTCCTGCCCTTTTATAATAAGCTGTCAACCATACTGAAGCACGGTCTGTGGGTAGACCCTTATTTTCTCTCTTAAAGGTAAAATTGTCAAGTAAGAAATGATTATCTTTAAAAAAAAGAGAACACTCAAAAAAATTTTAAGAACCTACTCGATTACCTTATAACGTACGTTCGCGAAAAACTTGCGACCTGTTCGATGGCTAATAGTCTTTTGCTTTCTATTTTCAGCATTTGTTTTAGCAATTTTCTGCAACAATATTAAAATACTTATCACACATATAAAAATGAATTAAATTTAAATCCAACTTATTATTCATTTCTAAAAAACTAACTCAAAGATCTACAAAAGTTTAAGGCAATTGAATAAAAGGAAGCATTGTATCCAATGGGATGGAATTATTTTAATGAGTCAACTTTCTCTAAACAATTTTCGCGAAACTCAAGTGGGGCATCAGTATTATCATGTACTTAAACTTTATGAAACTCAAACTCAAACCAATTATACAAATAATATATTATTTTCATTTATATAGTTATCTTCTTACTTGTACCTCACGCCAAATGACATTCTTATTTTCTTCAGGCACATCATTCCATGATTCATACGTTAATGGTACTAAAGACCTATTTCTAGCCATGATGCCTAGTTGTGTTGAGAATTTAATTGAGGTTTTTCCAATAGGTTGCATAAAGTCATTAAATTGCAGCTTCAACCTATTTCCAGACCCCCAAATACGAATTGGACGAGCTGGACCTCTACTTTTCTTCGTTGATGTAATTGATTGTTCCTCTGTATGCAGAATTAATTAGAAATAGTGTTTGTAATATAAGAAATATTCGATATCGAAATTCAGAATTTTACCTTCATCGGATGAATGCATCAATGCTTCACTTGTTTTATCACTTTCATGCGATTGTTCAACTTGTGCTTGTTCTTTTGAATTGAGATAATCCTCTATAGTTCTCTTCGAAGACCTTCCACGAGCCATGGACCTGAAATGATGGTAATTATAATGTTGAACAAATCATCATGAAAATAAAAAATAATAAATTGAGTGACAATAATCAAAGGTGGCAATATAATGACTCACTAACTTTCATAATATGGTACATAAAATTTTTATGAATAATCATGCACAATCCATTCTTCTTAATCTTCAACATTGTTTACTTCTATTGTAGTTCCATCGACATCATGTCTCACGCATACGAAATTACTGTCATCTCCACTTTTCTTTTCAGCTAAATGTTGATGTTCACAATCTTCTATTTGTGAAATATTATCAAAAGCATCCCTGCTTGTCACTTTGACAACAACATACCAATCAGGATCTAGAGGATCTCTCACATAGAAAACTTGTTTCGCTTGAGCCGCCAAAATAAAAGGTTCGTCTCCAATTTGATTATTCCGATATAGAAGACGATTAAAATTCACTAAGGTGAATTTATAATCATCTGTTTTCCTCCCAGTCTTATAGTCAATCCAATCACCTTTGAACAAAACGAACTCGAGGTTGGTAGGGTAAACTATCTCTAAAATATCAGTGAGCACTCCATAGTAAGTGACTTCTCCCCAACGTGGATTCTTATCATTAATACTGGCATAACTCATGGTACCTGCATCCATATATATACCACTATTTTGGGTTGCTCTTCTATTGTCGATTTCTTTAATGCGAAAACGCAAACCATTTATTATATACCCCTTAAATCTCCGAGCATATTTACTAGGGCCATTTGCAAGCTTTTCAACTTCCTCTGAAAGTGTTCCATCTGACGAATTCGCAAATTGTGGACCTATAAATTAAATTGATTCATATTTGCATTAATATACATTGAAAGCATATTATTTGAGTAGCAAAAAATGAATAAAGATTACTTACATGATTCATAAGCCATGTATGGAATGTTTCATTGTGTCTTTTTCTAATAGTGCGTTCTGATGCACTTGACATTTCTCTTGCTAGCTCCTCAAGGTGCATACTGAACATAATAATAGATAAAATTAGTTATTATAGTACCTATAATAATATTAAAAAAACTTAAGATATTTCTTTACCTTTGAAATGGTAAAACCTCATCAGTATTAACAAGCACACATATATGGACTTGGACCCATGTGATATTGTCGAGCAATACTACTTTTTCTTTTTCAAATGGTTGTCCACCATCGTTTCCACCACCATAATTTCGAAGTGTTTTATTCATTTTTGTCTCCACATTTTCGTCAATGTATCTTGAGCAAAAATTCATACACTCATCCATCAAATAACCTTTTGCAATAGAACCTTCTGGATGAGCTCTATTCCTCACATATTTTTTAAGGGTGAGTAAAAACCTCTCAATCGGATACATTGATCGAAATTGAACATTTCCTGCAACCATTGCTTCTTGAGCTAAATGCACTGGCAAGTGTTCCATGACATCCAAAAAAGATGGGGGAAATATTTTTTTCTAAATGACATAACGTAAGTGATATACGTTCATCAATAACCTTTAAATCAGAAAGTCTATTAACTTTAGACCACAGTTGCTTGAAGAAATGACTTAACTCAATAATTAGTGCAACAACATCGTTTGGCAACACTCCTCGAATAGCCAAAGGAAGTAATTGTTGTAAGAGAATATGGTTGTCATGGCTTTTAAGACCTCGAATAACACGTTCTTTAACATTGACGCATCGTGAAATATTTGAAGAATACCCATCTGGCACTTTCACACTCTTCAATCTCTCTAAAAAGATAGTTATTTCTTTTTTATTCATTGAAAATCGTGCTGGAGGTATATAAAATTTATTATAACCCTTCTTTTGAACATGTAAAGGTTTTCTAATACCCATTTCCTGCAAATCACGTCTTGCATTCAAACCGTCCTTAGATTTTCCATCCACACCTAATAATGTAAAAAACACATTGTCGCAAACATTCTTCTCAATATGCATCACATCCAGATTGTGGCGCATCAAATTATACTCCCAATATGGAAGTTCGAAAAATATACTCTTTTTTTTTTTTTCAACTATGCACCTTATTCTTGACAATGACAGGCTCCTCATCTTCTTCTCTTCGTTTTTTAACACTGCTTACTTTAATTTTTTTCATAAGATCTTCTTTTCTATACTCAGTAAGTATCTCATACTTATCTAGCTGATGTAACACCCCACTACCTGTCAAATAGTTAGGCACGTTATCCCACTCCCACTTCCCATCAAAAACTTTATCCCTCCGAAACTTATGATCCATAGGTAAAAATCTTCGGTGTCCTGTAAAGCAATATTTACCACCATACTTCAACCATTGAGATTTTGTTTCTATATTGCAACAAGGACATGCAAACTTTCCTTTGGTGCTCCATCCTTAGAGATAAACATAAGTGGAGAAATCACTAATGGTCCACAACAATGCAGCATGAAGTTTGAACATTTCATTTGTGGATGCATCATATGTGAGTATGCCTTCGTTCCATAGTTCTTTCAACTCTTCAATAAGTGGTTGCATGAATACATCTAGCTTATCCTCTGGTCCATATTTCCCATCAATGAGTGTTGATAAAATCAAAAATGGTTGTTTCATGCACAACTAAGGTGGTAAATTGTAACACATCAATACAACAGGCCAAGTGCTATGAACTAACGACATATTCCTAAATGGGTTAAATCCATCTGTTGCTAGTCCAAGTCTTTCATTTCGTATCTCACTAGCAAATGAAGAATCTTTTGTATCAAAAGCCTTCCAAGCTTGAGAATCAGCATGATGCCTCAATACACCATCATCAATTCGCTCTTTTGCATGCCATGTCATGAGTGAAGATGTTTTCGATGACATAAATTATCTTTTCACTCTAGCTTTCAATGGAAAATATCTCACTTGTTTAGCTGCAACTCGTTTTCCCCCATTTTTATTTGCATTTGTATTTTTATTTGTACTTGGGTCATTAGAATCATCTTCCTTATACCTTGATGCATGACAAATAACACATTCACCAATATCCTTATTTTCATCTTTGAACAGCATACAATGATTAGGACATGCATCCCATGTTTTATAAGTAAAATCCAAATTTGTGGTCATTTTGTTTGCTTTGTAATATGAATTAGGTAATCGGACGCCTTCAGGAAATGCTTCTATCAACAACTCAAGCAACAAAGTAAAGGACTTATCTGTCCAACCACTCATTACTTTCAAGCTCAACATCCGTACAATGAATGAAAGTTGAGTGAATTTCTCACATCCTGGATATAATGGTTGTTCTGCATCTTTTATAAGGTTAAAAAAGGATATGGTTTCTTCGTTAGGTCCAAACACTTGTGTAGATTCACTCGAGTTTCCAGTCTCCGCATCATCAATATTAGGAATCTCAAATGCATCATGTACCATTCCAACCATATCATCATGAAACGATTTATGTCTTTCTTCATTATCTTCATAACAATCTGAAGGAGTATTAGATTCTCCATGATAAATCCAATTTTTGTAATGATTTAAGAATCCATTTAAAATAAGATGTCTTTTAACCTTTTCTCTTGACTTTAAAAATCTATTGCAACACTCCTTGCATGGGCAATAAATTTTTTCCTTTGTCCTGTTATTGGCATAAGCAAAATCTAAAAATTGTTCATACCCATCCATACATTCTTGAGAGTTTCGATCAACTAAAGATATCCAACTCTTATCCATTATTTCTGCACTGGGATTATCAAACATGACATTAACACAAATAAATTAAGATTATTACAATAGAATATATTAATCATCCCTAGCAAGTGTACGGACATGAAATTACAAACAACTATAACATCAAAGATTAAGCAATTACCTCAATACATGATTCTGATGCATTATGATGTTGATCATGACATGCTTTACTGGTAAAATAAATATGAAATATCCTACCAAATACACACATTGTAGGAATCTAAGAAAATTAAAGTACATTGGCAAATTCCACAAAATATATATAAAAAAAGAGAACTTTGCCTGTTCACCTCATCTCCATTCTGCATAATGTACCTATATGTGTTGGTACAGGCCTCTTATTGGTCAAATGTTTACTAATTTTAGCAATATATATAATAAATTTAAATGTCTTAAAAAGACGTAAATTTTTTAATCTTACGCATAATTAATGGTGCCTTAAAAGTGAAATGTATATCTACATGCTATGTCCTTACCTTCACTGTGTTTAATTAGTTAATTTATGCATTGCTCATTGCCTTTTTGACTTATTGTAAACATATTAGAGGATGTCAGTTTTTTAAAGACTTTGTTCAATTAAGAGTAATTGGACATTTTTCCAGCAAGTGTTTGTTTGTCTTCTTGAAGATTGTTCTTAAAGTTTGTTTTCCTCTTTTTAAGGCAAATTCTATATAGTTTTAACCATCTACAACTTGAGTTCATTTTTTTAGCCTTTCACTTGTAATTGATCATTCACTTTTGAATAGTTAAGGCTTTATAAATCTTATTTTATACCTTTCACAACCTTGCTCATATTTCAATCAGTTTTATCACTGTGGACTTCAAAATTCACATCCAATTCTACTTTATCAATTCACTTCTTGATTTCTTACTAATCTTTCCATTGTATTGGTCATTCAACACACTTTGGAGATGTTGAAATGAAAATCATTAGACTAAAAATCCAATTCACATAATCCAAATTTCACACCAACGATTCATAATCATCGTTATTGAAATTGAGGAACACATGTTAATTGGGTCAATCATCAAGGAAGTATTTGGATTTACCTTATAGGTTTCTAAAACGAGATTCTTTGAGCAACATTGTGATCGAACTATAACTCACCAAAACAATAAAATCTCAAGCCCAAATTAAAATCACAAATCATTGTAAGATCAAACAAAACAAGCAAACAAAACATCAAACTGACAATTAACCAAAAAAGCAAACAAGAAACATGTTTTGAGATGAAAGAGGGAGAACTCACGACGAAGGAATGCGAAGATGATCACGGAGCAACGATCAGGGAGCAGAGCAGTGCAATTAGGGAGCACAGGACGACCAGGGAGCAGAGGCGCGAGGGTGAGGGTGAGGCGTCGGCGAGAGGACGACCAGGGAGCTCACCGACCAGGGAGTAGAGGCGTGAGGGTGAGGCGTCGGCGAGAGGACGACCAGGGAGTAGAGGCGCGAGGGTGAGGCGTCGGCGAGAGGACGACCAGGGAGCAGAGGCGCAAGGGTGAGGCGTCGGCGAGAGGACGACCACGGAGCAGAGGCGCGAGAGTGAGGCATCGGCGAGAGGACGACCAGGGAGAATAGGCGTTAAGGTGAAGCGCCTGTGAGATGCAGAGGCGTAAGGACGACTGCGAGCAGAGGCGCGATGGTGAGGAACACGACAGGGAACAGAGGCGTGTCGCAGACGAAGGTTCCACAGCTGCTTGATGGAGATGCAGGACGACCAGGGAGGAGGCGCGAGGATGAGCAGAGGCGTGAAGGAAGAGGACAATGATGGATCAGAGAGGACGACGAAGTAGAGGCGCGAGGAGTGCGAGGACGATGACGACGAAGTAGAGGCGCGACGATGAGGATGACCACGACGGCGGATCGGAGGCTTGAGGACGATGATGGATCATATAGATTTTGGTGTGAGTAGTAGGGCACGATTTGGATGAAGGAGGTGGAGGAGTGGGACGAGAAGGGCGGGATGAAGTTATTTAGGAAACAAAAAATGGGAAGGAGATTGTGGGGGTTTGGCGCGTGTGTAAAAAATTGTGTTTTCTTTTGTTACGGTAGAATGATTGTGAGCAAACACACTTTACGTGACGAAATATTTTTATCTTTTTGTGATGGAAACATGTTCTTCTCTAAATCTTCTTTTCATCACGTAAAATCTAAATCGTGACAAAAATAAGTGTTAATGTATAAAAGCTTTGTTTACGATTAATGTACCGTCACTAAAACGCCTATTGCATACGCTTATTTTAAACCGTGACCAATGATTCGTCAAATTTGTAGTAAAAGCTCAAATTTCTTGTAGTGTTAATGTGGTTGTTTAGCACTCGTATTAATGGCTCCGGTGGGTAATCGATCCTAGTTTTATAAATAAAAATGGAGGTCACAGTGTAATAGTCTAAAGACATTTGCTTTGTATCCGTTTATGTATTGAATTTATATGATTTCCATATTCTTGTTCGATATCATTGGTGCATGTTGTTATTGCATGATATCCTTGAATATTATATGGAATGTTGATGATTAGTGTGAACCCCTACTTATTGAGCAAGTTGGAGCGCTCACCCCAATTAACATTACAGGTAGATCCGACGAGCGCAACGACTACGAGATGGAGAAGTTATAGGAGTCTTGAACTTCTCTTCGATGTAATGACTTTCTCTGGTCTTATATATTTGTATTGAATTACAGTTTTGTAATATCACATGGAATGGGTGACTATATAATCGATGTTTATTCTGGTTTGTTTTTAATATTGTATATCTTATTTTGGTTATCGAAAAAGGTTTTAAATTTTCGTTGCGTATATGATTTGTATTATTTCGATAATCGATATACAGTAGTGTTTATCAGGTGTAGGTGGTAAGGATGTTGGTTCTAGTTAAGTCTAGAAAGGGCAATCCAGGTTTTATTAGGGTTTCAGGCCGGGTATTGCCCTAATCAGGTTAGGGGATGCTATAGGCACCTTATATTTGATACTTGGGCCGAGTATCTTGAGGAGTTCACTTAGTAGTATTTCGACGAGAGCATGAATTTGTAGAAGAAACTAAAGTTTGATCATCTAGTTTAGGGAGACATGTCATTAGCTTAGTACGATGCTCAGTTTAGCTATCGTTTGAGGTTTGCTGGGGAGTCGAGGATGACGAAGAAAGAGAAAATGCATAAGTACATGTATGGGTTACAAGAGGAACTGGGCACTACTATTTCGGCAACCAAACCGACTACATTGCGAGAGGTTAGAGATAGGGCCAGAGCTTATGTAACTACATAAACTTTTTTCACGTGAATCTCGACAATATCAGGGCGTTGAGGAGTCGGGACAGAGTTCAGGTACTGAGGGCAGGAAAAGGTTTTCATCCCAATTTGATCTGAAGTTTTAGAAGAAGGGGAAGAGTGGAGGACCAACATTTACACCTATGACACCTGTTACTCCCTCATATGTACATCGTAATCCTTTTCCGAGCACAGCCATTAGACCATCGGAAAGGACATCGACTAGCTCAGGATAGACTCAATCATAATCTTTTCACTCTTCATGTCGTAGAGGCATATCTAAATTGCAGAGGAGTGGGAGTAAAGGGCGAGGGTCTCAGAGACAGGGTACTAGTCAGAGGTCGGCACCTAGTTAGGCATCTTCCGTGGGCAGTAAACCTTCGGTTACTTGCTTATGTTGTGGACAACAAAGTCACTATAGTCGGGAATGTCCAAAGTATTCGAGTTCACCTATTTGTTTTAGGTGTGGGAAGAGGGGACTTATTCAGAAAGATTGGCCATAATCTGCAGGATCGTCCTCAGGTATGTCACAACCTCAGCAGCAAACCAGGGAACGGGGTATAGGTGGTTGAACAACCAGATTCTGAGGCGAACTGAAACCTATTGAAGGTACTAGTTCTTTTTGTGGTCGTCCTATACTTGTGTTAATTGATTCTAGTTCTACTATTTCTTTTTTATCTGGTCCTGTGGTGGCTGACTTAGGGTTAACTCTAGTGCGAGTCCATATTCATCTTGTTCTCAACACAATGATTAGGGATAAGGTGTATCCTCATTTTATGTATGAGAAAAGTGTTGTTGAGATCTGCAGACATGAGATGGCCATTGATCTCCGGGTGTTAGAGTTTTTGGAGATTGATGTGTTGTTGGGAATGGATTGGTTGGCGGCATATCAAGCATATTTGGATTATTTCCATAAGACTGTGTTCTTTTATATTTCGGGTTGTTCAATTTTTACATACACTGGAACATCGTCTAGATTGCCTTTGACCAGTGGTAGGTTAGCCACTGGAGAAAAAATAGAAACTCTTACCAGAACTATTAGTACAGAGGCAAGACCTGAAATCAAACTAGAAGTGATTCCTGTAGTTTGTGAATTCCCCAATGTATTTCCTGATGATTTACCTGGAGTTCCACCTCCTCGAGAGATTGATTTAGTTCCTAGAACTAAACCAATATCTATTCCTCCTTATAGAATGGCTCTGAATGAATTGCAGTAGTTACATAAACAATTGGAGGAATTGCTGGATAAAGGGTTTATACACCAAAGTATGTCGCCCTGGGGTGCACCAGTCTTTTTTTTCCGAAAAAGAAGGATGGTAGTTTAAGGCTTTGCATTGATTGTAGACAGCCGAACAGAGTTACTGTTCGGAATAAATATCCATTGCCTCGAATTGATGATTTGTTTGATCAACTGAACGGTGTCAAATTCTTTTCTAAGATCGATCTTTGTTCTGGTTACCATCAGTTGAGAGTTCGAGAAGATGATGTACAGAAGGCTGCGTTCAGTACCTGATATGGTCATTTTGAGTTCGTTGTTATGCTATTTGGGTTGATTAATGCAACGACGATATTTATGGACTTAATGCAGAGGGTGTTGAGACCGTATCTGGATCACTTTGCGATAGTCTTCATTGATGATATTTTGATTTGTTCCAAGACTCGCGAGGATCATGAACAACATCTCAGAGTTATTCTCTAACTTTGAGAAATCATAGGTTGTATGCTAAGTTTAGTAAATGCGAGTTTTGGTTATCTGCAATGAAGTTTTTACGTCATGTGGTTACTATGGAAGGAATCTTAGTAGATCCAGCCAAGATTAAGGTAATCATTGGTTAGCCAAAACCCACCACAGTTACGGAGTTATGGAGTTTTCTGGGTTTGGCTAGCTATTATCGTCGATTTGTAAAAGATTTCTCTAATATAGCTGCACCAGTACTAAATTAACTTAGAAGAATGTTCCATTTGTTTGGTCAAAGGAATGTGATGCTATGTTTTGGGAACTGAAGAGATGTTTGACTTCAACACCAGTTCTTGTGTTGCCTGAACTAGGGAAAGGGATTACAGTTTATACTGATGCTTCGAAGGTTGGTTTAGTTGTGTGTTAATGTAGAATGAAAGAGTGATTGCTTATACTTCTCTCTAGCTGAATATTCATGGGAAGAGCTATCATGTTCATGCTTTGGAATTAGCGGCAATTGTGTTTGCTTTGAAGCTGTGGAGACATTATTTATATGGAGAAAGCTTCACCTTATTTTTATATCATAAAAGTCTGAAGTACTTGTTTTCTAAAAAAGAATTGAATATGAGACAAAATGAGGTTATTTGAGCACTTGAAAGAATTTTATTTTAGTCTTGAATACCATTCAAGTAAAGCCAAAGTTATGGCTGATGCATTGAGTAGAAGGAGTTTTGAAACATTGCAGGCAACTAGTCGATTGCCTTACGAGGATGATTAACTCGAAAAAGTCATTACTATGACTTTGTCAGAGAATCCTGATGCTGATGACGAACCAATTTGTGCTCAACTCAAAGTACAAACGGTTTCTATTCAGAAGGTGATCGAGTGTCAGCAAAGTGATGAGAAATATGGGAAGTTCAAGGGGTTTGCTGATGACACTAATAACCTGAATTGGGCTGATTCTGCAGACTAGAGTTTGAGGCTTAAATGTAAATTATGGATTCCATCGGTGGCTGAGATTTAGGATGAGATCTTGAGAGAATCTCACCGGTCCAGGTATAGCATTCATCATAGCATGAACAAAATGTATCATGATATGAGGCGATTGTATTGGTGGTCAAGGATGAAAGCTGACGTGGGTGATTATGTGAGGAGATGTGAAATTTTATAACAGGTTAATGTCGAACATTGGAAACCTGAAGGTATGTTGCAGCCACTTCCCATACCGCAGTGGAAATGTGAACATATTGCAATGGATTTTGTTACTAATATGCCTACTTCGCCGAGGAAACATGACGTAGTTTGGGTTATTATTGATAGACTGACAAAGTCTGATCATTTTCTTCTTATGTCCATTTCGGATACATTTACACAGCTGAGCTTGTTGTATGAGCGAGAGGTGGTTCGCTTGCTCGGGGTGTTGTTGACCATAGTTTCTGATCGTGATGCTCGGTACACATCGGGGTAGTGGCAGAGCATGCAGGAACAGTTCGACACTCAGTTACATTTTAGTACTACATTTCATCCATAGACGGATGGTCAAATTGAAAGGTTGATCCAGGTGTTGGCGGACATGCTCAGGGCTTATGTACTGAAATTTGGAGGTTAATGGGAAGAATACATACATTTATGTGAGTTCTTTTACAATAACAGTTATCAATAGAGTATCGAAATGGCTCCGTTTGAGGCTTTGAATGGGAGGCCTTGTCGTTCTTTAGCCTGTTGGGCTGAACCGGAGGATTTGGCGGAGTTAGGGCCACAGCTGGTTCGAGATCACAATGAGGTTGTGCAGCAGATTTGTCAAAGATTGAAAGCGGCTCGGAAAATGCACAAAAGTTATTATGATCTCTATCACCAATGCCATTACAACTTTGGACTGAAAGAAAAGCTCTCTCCCATATTTATAGGACCGGTAGAAATTATAAAATGGATTGGAAATGTTGCTTATAGACTTGCATTACCGCCTCAGTTAGCAAAAGTTCATGATGTATTCTACGTGTCTATGCTCAGGTAAAAGGAACTTGATTCATATCACATAGTAAAGTGGAATCAGTTTGACTTGCAGGGTGATGTGTCGTACAAAGAGCAAGCTATATTAATTGTGGGTATGAAGATTCAGAAGCTTCGAAATAAAGAAATTCCACTTGTTTTGGCTAAGTGGCAATTTCATGGTGATTCGGAGCTAACCTGGGAAAGAGAGGCGTATATGAGAGAGCATTTTCCATATTTATTTTACTTTAAGTTATTCAATTCCAATTTAAATTTCGAGGACGAAATTCTGATTAGTTGAGAAGATTGTCAAATCCCAAAGTTTTTAATTCAATAATTTCAGTTAATCCAGGATTAACGAATTCAAAATTTTGGTTTAGGCTGCGAGTTGGGAGCTGTGGACAGGTGAAACAAGATTTACAGGTAATTTTACTTTTGTGTGATATTTGCCAAGTGTTTTGTATTATATATTATTTTAATTTGCGAAATTCGGGTGATTGAGTAAAATTGAGATTTCGTGAGGGTTTTGTCTCGAGATACTTGACAAAACAAATTCTGAGGAAGTTAAAATGGCGACTCGCGCCGTTGTTTCGAATTTCGCGGAGAAATAATAATTTTAATTTGGAAATTCGAATTTCTGACTTTAAATGGACTTAACGAATCAGCGTAGGTCCCACGCCTCGATTAGCGTGCTAGAATGGGTTGTCCAAGAGTTTCGACATATATTATTAAATTTTTCAATTTTCGGCGAAATCGGGATGTTTTTGGGGGTTTAATCCCGACACAAAATAAAGAGATAATCATGAAAATAAATTAGAAAATTGGCAAATTACCCAAAAGGGTATTTGAATTGTAATGGGGAGGATAAATATTGAGGAGCAAAATGGTCATTTGACCCCTCAATATATATAAATTGAAATCGTAACGAAAGAGGCACTGTGTATCATCTTCTTCGCTTTCACTTGTTTCGATTCTCTCTCTCGTTCTCTCGCTCGTTTCTCTCACTCTCGTCTCCCTCACTCGTCTCTATCTCTCTTCGAACCAAGCTGTTCGAGGTGTTGTTGGAGAAGAAACAGTTGAAGGGGAGCTAATGGAAATTAAATTTTTTATCTACTGTAAAATTCGGTTTTTTTGTATATGGGACTGCTTTTTTGGGCAATTCGAACTCGAGGAAGGATTTGGGTGATTTGTATGATTGTTGGATTAAAAGAGAGACGAGGAGCAGTTGATCGAATGAAAGAAAAAAAATTCGAATGACAGTGAGACTGTAATTTCGATGAAGAGGAAGAAGAAATTGTGTGAGGAAGAAGAAGGTGTGTGTGTGGCCCTGTCCAGAGAGAAAAAAATAAAATAAAATAATAATAATAATAATAATAATAATAATAATAATAATAATAATGAGATCGAATCAGTTTCATCTCATGGGGTAGGGGACGACTCCTGAACCGGATCGGTTCAGGGTGGAACCATACCCCCTTGATTAAAAAAAATTAAAAAAAAATAAATAGGAAAAATTGGTTTTATATAGAAAAAAATAAAAAAAAATAAATCCCTGAAAATTGGAAAAATTCAGAAAATTGAATTTTTGGACAAATTAACGGAAAATGAGGATTTTCGGATTTTCTCGAGGATTTTTACCGGGTATTAGTCTCGTAATGCTTGTTACGATACCCGAAAAATATCCAAAATTTGGAAAATTATTTTATGGACTAGTCTAAGGTAATTTTCTATTTTGAACCACAATTTGAGGTCAGAATTAGGATCTAGACGTCCGAGGATATAGTTTGGACTGATTTTGGGATTTTTGGGTCGAACCCGGACTAATTAATATAAATAAATTGGAAATAATTGGAGAACGATTATAGAATCTCACGGGACATGTTATTGAATTGTAGGACCGTAGTTGGAACTTTGGGTGGACTGTTTTACAGATACGGCGAGTAAAAAGTGATCGTGTGCGTTTGTAAGGTTAAGTAAATCTCATGGTAACCTTTACATTGTATGATTATAAGTTTGTATAAATTGCATTGATATTACATTTTTAAGGTACATGCATACACGGGTTGGGAGAATAAGGCATTTTCGAGTCTCCTTATAGGGGTCTACCTGACTGTATTACATGGTAGAACTATTTAGTGTCTACTTGACTATGTGCACAGAGTATATTAAGCTACTTTACTGTGTATTACATGGTAGAGTTTATAGTGTCTATTTGACTGTGTACAGGGTAGAACTATAATATGCTTGAAGGGCTAGAGTCACTGATACTTTGCATCACGTGATTATCATGAGGTCACGTTGAACCAGATCATACTTTGATAAACTCAAGGAACGAGACTCATTCGGTTATTCTTCCCGCGTATGAGTCCTTACTATTGCTTACTTACCACTTTCCGATGATATCAACTGATTGTGGTTGGATAACAAAAAGGGATGGATTCACGGTTGTATTTAAATTCTTTGGATTATATTTCTTGTTTAATTTCTTGGATTATTATGTATTTGATTATTACAAGTGTATTGGATAGTGTGGGATTTACTTATCTGACATTATCAAATTTTATAATTGGGTAATGACAGGTTCGAGCGGTAAGAAAGGAAAGGGGAATCTATCGGATTTTCTGTGATATCATTAGTTCATTTTTCTCTATGTATGTATTGTTGTTTTTGAATATTATGTAATGTATAAAAGGGTTTTGGGTTCGTGTGAGATTAGGAACTATTTTGAAGTTGTGGAAATGGTTTTTGAGACGAAAGGAGAGGTTGTGAAGTTAAGGTAAACGATTTTATGAATTTTGGAAACCTGATATAGGTTAGAATGAATATAAAGTTTTGATATTGTAATAGATATTGATGTTATGGGGTAGATTGTGAGTCCTTCGGCATTTCCACCAAGCTAAGCAGGTTTGTTGAAGAATTTTTGAAGGCCGGGTTTTTCGGTGAAAGTTAAAAAATATAGGGGATGCTGGCAAAAATCTTCTTATGGATTTTTGAATATAAACTAGTCAACCAGAATAAATTTATGAACTTCGAGGTTAAGATTTACTTTTAGAATTTGTTAAGGTTGGCAATAGTTTATTTTTGATGATTTAAATGGATTGGTCATGTTTAATTATTAATGGCGAGGTTAGGCTGCTAGATTATCAGTGGATTAAGGTAATTTAGGCTGGTCAGACGCTCTAATTAGATAGGGTCTGACAATGATGGTATCAAAGCTTAGGACTCTATAGCAATCTTCTTGATTAAGGTTAAGTAAGTGATTAGTTGGGAAGTAACATGACGAAATGGGAATTAAAAAGTTTAAAAACTTTATGATTGTATTATTTATGTCTTATATTATTGAGATATCGATAGATATAGTTATGATGTCCACTCATGGATTAGCAAGAGCCAGGTTAAGGATCTGGCGAGGTTAATAGGGATCCCCAACATGTGGATCCAAATGTCTTTCAAAACCTAGCAGGTCAGATGGCGGAGTTACTGAACATACTCATGTGTAGGTGACGACTCAGGCGCTGTGATTCAGGCTGCTCCTGAAGTTCCTACGTCTACATCAGTTGCTCTGGAAGAGCAAACTACTTATATAGTTCTTCTTAAGGGTGAGCCGGTTATTACAGTTCTTGTTCCGGCTGATCCAGTTGTTGTTAGTGGAATGTCTCAAGGGGAAAGGCAGATGAGAGAATTTAGGAAATACGATCTTTGGTACTTCTATGGAAAGTTAGATTTGAGGACTGTAGAGACTTGGCTTCTCAATCACGAGAAGCTTCGTAATATGCTAGGAACTGATGAACATTTGAGAACTTTGATTTCTTCATACTATTTACAGGGCGATGCTGAGATTTGGTGGAGATCTTTGTATGATGGGCAACTGTATTTGATACTTAGGCCGAGTTTCTTGAGGTGTTCACTGAGCAGTATTTCGACGGGAGCATGATTTTGCAGAAGAAACTAAAGTTTGATCATCTAGTTCAAGGAGACATGTCATTAGCTCAGTACGATGCTCAGTTTAGCTAACTTTTGAGGCTTGCTGGGGAGTTGAGGTTGACGGAGAAAGAGAAAATGCATAAGTACATGTATGGGTTACAGGAGGAACTGGGCACTACTATTTCGGCGACCAAACCGACTACATTGCGAGAAGTTAGAGATAGAGCCAAAGCCTATGTAACTAGATAGACTTTTCAGCGTGAATCCCGACGATATCAGGGTGTTGTGGAGTCGGGACTGAGCTCAGGTACTGAGGGCAGGAAAAGGTTTCCATCCCGATTTTATCCGAAGTTCCCGAAGAAGTGGAAGAGTAGAGGACCACCATTTACACCTACGACACCTATTTCTCCCTCATATTTACATCGTAATCCTTTTCCGAGCAGTGCCATTAGACCATCGGAGAGGACATCGACCGGTTCAGGACATACTCGATAACAGTCTTTTCAATCTTCAGGTCGTCAAGGTACATCTCAGTTGCAGAGGAGTGGGAGTAAGGGCCGAGGGTCTCTGAGACAGGGTATGAGTCAAAGGTCGGCACCTAGTCAAGCATCTTCCGTGGGTAGTAAACCTACGGTTACTTGTTTCAGTTGTGGACAACAAGGTCACTATAGTCAGGAATGTCCAAAGTATTCGAGTTCACCTATTTGTTTTAGGTGTGGGAAGCATATTCAGAAAGATTGTCCATAATCTACAAGATCATCCTCGGGCATGTCACAACCTCAGCAACAGACCAAGGAACGAGTACAGGTGGTTACGCAACCAGATTCTTAGGTGAATAGAAACCTTATTGAAGGTACTATTTCTATTTTCGATTGTCCTATGCATGTGTTAATTTATTCTGGTTCTACTATTTCTTTTATATATGGTCGTGTAGTGACTAAGTTAGGGTTAACTCCGGTGCGAGTCCCCATTTATCTTATTCTCAACACAGTGATTGGGGATAAAGTGTATCCTCATTTTATGTGTGAGAAATGTGTTGTTGAGATCTCCGAACATGAGATGGCCATTGATCTTCGGGTGTTAGAGTTTTTGGAGTTTGATGTGTTGTTGGGAATGAATTGGTTGGCGGCATATCACGCACATTTGGATTGATTCCATAAGACTGTGTTCTTTTATATTCTGGGTTGTTTAGTTTTTACATATACTGGAACATCGTCTAGATTGCCTTTGACCAGAGGTAGGTCAGACACTGGGGAAGAAATGGAAACTCTTGTCCGAACTATTAGTACAAAGGCAAGACCTGAAATCAAACTAGAAGAGATTCCCATAATTTGTGATTTCCCTTATGTATTTTCTGATGATTTACCTGGAGTTCCACCTCTGCGAGAGATTGATTTTGTGATTGATTTAGTTCCTTGAACTAAACCAATATCTATTCCTCCCTATAAAATGGCTCCGAAGGAATTGCAGGAGTTACAAAAACAATTGGAGGAATTGCTGGATAAAGGGTTTATACACCAAAGTATGTTGCCCTGGGGTACACCAGTTTTTTTATGAAAAATAAGCATGGTAGTTTGAGGCTTTGCATTGATTACAGATAGCTGAACATAGTTACTGTTCAGAATAAATATCTATTGCCTCGAATTGATGATTTATTTGATCAACTGAACGGTGCCAAATTTTTTTCTAAGATCGATCTTCGTTCTGGTTACCATCAGTCGAGAGTTTGAGAAGATGATGTGCAGAAAATTGCATTCAGTACCAGAAATGGTCATTTTGAATTCGTTGTTATGCCATTTGGGTTGACTAATGCTCCGGCAATGTTTATGGACTTAATGCATAGGGTGTTGAGACCGTATTTGGATCACTTTGTGATAGTCTTCATTGAAGATATTTTGATTTGTTCCAAGACTCGCGAGGATCATGAACAACATCTCAGAGTTATTCTCCAAACTTTGAGAAATCACAGGTTGTATGCTAAGTTTAGTAAATGTGAGTTTTGGTTATCTGCGATGAGATTTTTACATCATGTGGTTACTATGGAAGGAATCTTAGTAGATCCAACCAAGATTGAGGCAATCATTGGTTAGCTAGAACCCACCACAGTGACGGAGTTACGAAGTTTTCTGGGGTGGCTGAATATTAATGTCGATTTGTAAAAGATTTCTCTAATATAGCTGCGCCAGTTACTAAATTAACTTAGAAGAATGTTCCATTTTTTCGGTCAAAGGAATGTGATGCTATGTTTTAGGAACTGAAGAGGTGTTTGACTTCAGCACCAGTTCTTGTGTTGCCTAAACTAGGGAAAGGGCTTATAGTTTATACTGATGCTTCGAAGATTGGTTTGGGTTGTGTGTTAATGCAAAATGACAATGTGATTGCTTATGTTTCTCGCCAGCTGAAGACTCACGAGAAGAACTGTCATGTTTATGATTTAGAATTAGCGACAATTGTGTTTGCTTTGAAGCTGTGGAGACATTATTTGTATGGAGAAAGCATCACGTTACTTTCAGATCATAAAAGTCTAAAGTACCTGTTTTCTCAAAAAGAATTGAATATGAGACAAAGGAGATGGTTTGAGCTCTTGAAAGAATTTTTGTTTAGTCTTGAATACCATCCAAGTAAAGCCAATGTTATGGCTGATGCATTGAGTAGAAGGAGTGTTGAAATATTGCAGGCAGTTAGTCGATTGACTTTCGAGTATGATTTACTCGAAAAATCCATTGCTATGACTTTATTAGAGATTCCTGATGCCGATGACGAACCTATTTGTACTAAACTTAGGGTACAAACAGTTTCTATTCAGAAGGTGATCGAGTGTCAGCAAAGTGATGAGAACTATGGAAAGTTCAAGGGGTTTGCTGATGATACTGATAACCCAGATTGGGCTGAGTCTGCAGACCGGAGTTTGAGGCTCAGAGGCATATTATGGATTCCATCGGTGGCTGAGATTCGGGATGAGATCTTGAAAGAATCTCATCGGTCCAGGTAAACATTCATCCTGACATGACTAAAATGTATCATGATATGAGGCGATTGTATTGGTGGCCAGGGATGAAAGCTGACATGGGTGAGTATGTGAGGAGATGTTAAATTTGCCAACTAGTTAAGGCCGAACGGTGAAAACCTGGGGGTATGTTACATCCACTTCCCATACAGCAGTGGAAATGTGAACATATTGCAATGAATTTTGTTACTCATTTGCCTACTTCGCGGAGGAAACATGACGCGGTCTGGGTTATTGTTGATAGACTGACGAAGTCTGCTCATTTTCTTCCTATGTCCATTTTGGATACCTTTACACATTTGAGCTTGTTGTATGAGCGAGAGGTGGTTCGCTTGCTTGGGGTGTCGTTGACCATAGTTTCTGATCGTGATGCTCAGTACACATCGGGGTTGTGGTAGAGCATGCAGGAACAATTCGACACTCAGTTACATTTCAGTCCTGCATTTCATCCACAGACGGATGGTCAGACTAAAAGGTTGATCCAGGTGTTGGAGGACATGCTCAAGACTTGTGTGCTGGAATTTGGAGGTTCAAAGGAAGAATACATACCTTTGTGTGGGTTTTTTACAATAACATTTATCAATAGAGTATCAAAATGGCTCCGTTTGAGGCTTTGTATGGGTGGCCTTATCGTTCTCCATCTATTGGGCAGAACCGGAGGATTTGGCGGAGTTGGGGCCGCAGCTTGTTCGAGATCACACTGAGATTGTGCAGCAGATTTGTCAAAGATTGAAAGCGCTTTAGGAAAGGTGCAAAATTTATTATGATCTCTATCACCAAGTAGTAGAATATAGCGAATGAGATTGGGTTTATTTGAAAGTCTCTTCTTGCAAAGGCCATTACAGTTTTGGATTGAAAGGAAAGCTCTCTCCCAGATTTATAGGACCGTTTGAGATTATAAAATGGATTGGAAAGGTTGTTTATAGACTTGTATTATCACCTCAGTTAGCCAGAGCTCATGATGTATTTCACGTGTCTATGCTCAGGCGGAACGAACTTGATTCACATCATATAGTAGAGTGGAATCAGTTTGATTTGCAGGGTGATGTGTCGTTCGAAGAGCAACCTATATTAATTGTGGATATGAATATTCGGAAGCTTCGAAACAAAAAAATTCCACTTGATTTGGTTAAATGGCAGTTTCATGGTGATTCGAAGCTAACTTGGGAACGAGAGGCGTATATGAGAGAGCATTTTCCGAATCTCTTTTAGTTCACATTATTCAATTCCAATTTAAATTTCGATGACAAAATTTTGATTAGTTGGGAAGATTGTCAAATCCCAAAGTTTTTAATTCAATAATTGCAGTTAATCCTGAGTTAACGAATTCAAAATTTTGGTTTAGGCTACGAGTTGGGAGCTGTGGACCGGTAAAATAAGATTTACAGGTAATTTTACTTTTATGTGATGGTTGCCTATTGTTTTGTATTATATATTATTTTAATTTGCGAAATTCGGGTGATTGAGTAAAATTGAGATTTTCCGAGGGTTTTGTCTCGAGATACGTGACGAAACGAGTTTCGAGGAAGTCAAAATGGCGACCCGCGCCATTGTTTCGAATTTTGCAGAGAAATTATAATTTTAAGTTGAAAATACGAATTTCGGACTTTATACGGACTTAACAAATCAACATGGGTCCTATGCCTCGATTTGCATGCAAAAATGGGTTGTCCGAGAGTTTTGGAATATTTTAGTAAATTCTTCAATTTTCGGCGAAATTGAGATATTTTTTGAGGTTTAATTCAGACACAAAATAAAGAGATAATCATGAAAATAAATTAGAAAACTGATAAATTACCCAAAAGCGTATTTAAATTGTATAGGGGAGGATAAATATTGAGGGGTAAAATGGTCATTTAACCCCTCAATATATACAAAATCAAAATCGAAATCGAAACGAAAGAGAGGCACTGTGCATCTTCTTCGTTTCGCTTTCACCTGTTTCGATTCTCTCTCTCGTTGTCTCACTCGTTTCTCTCACTCTCGTCTCCCACACTCGTCTCTATCTCTCTTCGAATCAAGCTGGTCGTGGCTGTTGGTGTTGTTGGAGAAGAAACAGTTGAAAGGGAGGTAATGGAAATTAAATTTTTTATCTACTGTAAAATTCGATTTTTGGTGTATGAGACTTTTTTTTTGGGTAATTCGAACTCGAGGAAGGATTTGGGTGATTAGTTTGATTGTTGGATTAAAAGAGAGAGGAGGAGCAGTTGATCGAATGAAAGAAAAAAAAAATCGAATTACAGTGAGACTGTAATTTCGTTGAACAGGAAGAAGAAATTGTGTGAGGAAGAAGAAGGTGTGGAGGGGTGATCCAGGGGGTGAGAACAGAAGGGTGTACTCCCCTGCCCAGAGAGAAATTTTTTTTTTAAAAAAAAAAAAAAAATTAATGAGATCGAAACAGTTTCATCTCATGAGGTAGGGGACGACCCCTGAACCGGTCCGCTTCAGGGTGGAACCCTACACCCTAGATTTTTTTAAAAATAAAACAAAATATAGGAAAAATTGGTTTTAAATAGAAAAAAATAATAAATAAAAAAATCCCTGGAAATTGGAAAAATTAAGAAAATTGGATTTTTGGACAAATTAATGGAAATTGAGGATTTTTATGGAAAATGAGGATTTTCGGGTTTTTTTCGAGGATTTTTACCAAGTATTAGTCTCCTAATGCATATTACGTTATCTAAAAATATCCAAAATTTGAAAAATTATTTTATGGACTAGTCTAATGTAATTTTTGATTTCGGACCACAATTTGAGGTCAGGATTAGGATCTGGACGTCCGAGGATATAGTTTGGATTGATTTTGAGATTTTTGGGTCTGAACGTGAATAATTAATATAAATAAATTGGAAATAATTGGGGAATGGTTATGGAATCTCACCGGACGTGTTATTGAATTGTAGGTCCGCAGTTGGAAACTCGGGTGGACTGTTTTACGGATACAGCGCGTAAAAAGTAGCAGTGTGCGTTTGTAAGGTTAAGTAAATCCCATGGTAACCTTTTACGTTGTATGATTATAATTTAATATAAATTGCATTGATCCTTGTTATTGCATTTTTGTGGTACATGCATACACAGGTTAGGAGAATAAGGCATTTCGAGTCTCCTTATAGGGGTCTACCTGATTGTATTACAGGGTAGAACTATTTAGTGTCTACTTGACTGTGTGCACATGGTATATTAAGCTACCTGACTGTGTATTACATGGTAGAACTTATAGTGTCTATCTGACTGTGTACAGGGTAGAACTATAATATGCTTGAGGGGCTAGAGTCGCTGATACTTTGCATCACGTGATTATCATGAGGTCACGTTGTGTAACGACCCAAATTAATTTAACCAGGATTAGCGTTAATCTCGGGGATTAACGGTCGTAATTCGAGCATTACGTGGTAAGCTCGGTTGGCTCGGACACGAGAACCGAGAAAATATATTATTTATGGATTATGGTTGTGTATATGTGGTGTTTAAAATTTTTATTATTATATTGCATTGCACGTGTGTATGTTGCTATTGAGCGAGTTTTTGTGACGGCGGTTCGCCTCGAAAGGCATGCCAACGCGGGTATCGGGTAGGTGAACTACAAGTACTCTAGAAAACTCGACTAATTCACGTTAAGTTGACTAGTTAAAAAATTAAAATGGGTAATGTAACCATAAGCTAAGTTGATTAGTTTAAAACAATAGGCTATGGCGTACCTCAAAGTGCGTGCCGAGACGCGGGGCATTTGGTGTCGGGTAGTCGAGGGTTAGTAGGATCACAAATTTGTCAATTTGGTAAATAAAAACACTAACCAAATGTATCATAATGGGCCTAAAGTAGTTTAATTAAATCAAATAAATCAAGGCTATAGTTTGGTTAATTAATTGGAAACCATATGATTTACATAGAGATATGTGTTGGCACATCTAGGAACTATAGGAGTAACAAATTGGTGTCACTTGGATTGAGTTAGTGGGAGTTAGTGGGATACATGTCAAGGTGTGAATCATTAGATGAGCTTTGGGATACGTAAATACATGGAGATTAATGGCTAGAAATTATAACACCTTAATATATAAGATTAGTTGATCAAATAACATGCAAACCAATCCATTTACACATCTTGATGGAGAAAGAGAAGGAGATGGCTGGAGATAGAGAATTCAATCATTTTGGAGGAAAATCAAGGATTAAAGTAAGGTAATCTTCTTCTCTATGTCATACACTTTCATTTGAGCCCATTTTTGTGAATTTTTGATAAAATTCGAATTAGAGGGTTAGATCCCTGGTTTTGATGAAAAATTGATGAAATATATCTTTTGTGATCATTTTTATTAAGGATTTACAACTAGTTTTGAATAAATGGGTGTTTTGAAGAGATTGGGAAAACTAGCGAATTTATGGGATTTGAGGAAATTGATCAAATTGTTGTTCTGAGGTTGTTCTAATTGTTGTTTTGGGTCAATTTGATATGGAGAGGGTGTTAAATGGGTCTAGTTAGCTAATTGGGGAGTTTGTGATAGAATTCTCGAGTTGAGAATTATGTCATAGAGGGCAATTAGCGCGCTAATAAGTCTAGACACTTAACTATTTTTCAAAATGAAGAACAACAGTGCGCTAAACAAATCTCCTAGCGCGCTAACTCCACCTAGAGCGCTAGGTAGACCCCTTAGCGCGCTAATGCCAAATAAAAATTGAATGTAAGGGATTGTTTTAGGATTTCCGACTTAATACATATCCCAAACACCTATAAATATACTAAATATGTAAAATTGAACTTCAAGGACTTAGGGGACCGTATCTCAAGTATCGGGGAGCTAATCAGTCAAATTTTGGGAGTCCGGGGAAGTCAGAGCGCGGATTGAGGTGCGTAAACCCATTGGAATGTCTCACGAATTTATGATTTGTTTTATTGATCTCGATTTACATGTGTGATTGCTGGTGGACACACATGGGGTTTTATACTCCTTTTTCGATTTGCATATATATATATTGGTTGTGGCTAAATCGCTTGCACGGGTTACTTATGATAGTGCTCGTGTTGACGGTAGTAGGATATACTTGCGAGCGTCATGAGGGATTAGGGTGGTCCTTATGTGTAACAGCGTCGAGAAGGGACCATGTCGTTTACTGAAGTTGAGATTTAGTCATTGTAAGCATGTAAGTATATACGTGATTCTTATTCGATTTTATCGATTACTGGCTGGTTTGGGTTAAGGTTTTCTCGTGATTATACGGTTGTTTATTTAATCTTGCTTTATTTTCGAACACGTTTAATTAGTATATGTTGTTTAGTTATTTCACGATATTGATTTTGCTTGTCGTGTGGTGCCTACATTCATGGGAATATGACGTACTGTTGCCAGGTGTTGTATTGCATGTCTCATAGATTATCGGTTTTATTTCATGAATATTGTGTAGACTTCTCTTGGTATTTTACTTACTGGACTTGTCACTGTATTTATTGGGTAACCGAGTGCAGATCTTTCGACGAGCAAGGGTAAGGGCAAGGAGGTACTGGGTGACTACCTCAGAGATAGTGACGCCGGCGTGTGTGTGACTATAGTATGTATGTATTTACTTTTGTTGGGTTTTGGGGACTTAGAACACTGATTACATGTATATAGAACTTTTGTTATACTTATCTCGCCTTGATATATACATGGTATCTTTTTGTCGAGTTCTCCACTACTTAGGATTGTTAAATGTTGCATAATTTACTAATTAAGACTTCCTTTGTAAAATTTCATTATAACTTGATAAATCGATTAACTAGCTAACGAAATCATTAATATTTATATGGAGATTAATTAGTTAAGTTAGGGTTAAATGGAAAAGTGTAAGCAACCAGTTAGGTCGCGAGACATCAAGGATAAGTGGGGCCATGATGTTGTAGGGCTTGGTGACGTGGGATGCGACATGGTGGATCCGAAGCGGCTTGGAATCTGGGGCCGCCACAGTTTGGTATCAGAGCGAGGTCGAGCCTATGAGAGGAAGGGTATTTGTTCTTTAACCTGTTACTAACGCTACAGTTGGTGTTAAAGCGAGGTCGATAGGGCCTAAAATCAAAATTTAAAGGAAAGAGAATAACACTTAAATAAACAAACATTAGATTTGAAAACCCGAAGATCCTGACTTAGAATCATAGTTGGGAAGCAGACTTGAGACGGGTAGTGATAGGTTTATATACATGTCATATTTTGTTATATATATAATATGCATATATATATATATATATATCGAGGCTAATTAGGAGTACGCTTCTCGATGCAGATCATGGACGGATAGTCTACTACGCCTCTTGAGACTGGATAGACTAGCGATATAGCTAGGGATTCCCCTGTTACGGCCAATGTAGAGGATCGAATTTCGGCTCAGGAGACTTAAATGGCCAAGGTACTACGATTATTACGGGATCAGATTGCCTCACTGATGGCACTACCTTAAAGTGGATTATGTGGTAGTTTAAACACCACAAGATCAGCCTCGAGATTATGTAGTGCATATCTCGAGGAAGATCAAGAATTAAAAGGCAAGGAAATCAAGTTTACTCTTCTCATCTCATCACCAACGAAAGAAGAGTGAATGAGGGATTGAAGAAGAAAAGATGAGGGCTTGGATGGTGAAGAATCGCCATTAAAGAGAGCATTTCAGCTCATCTTACCACTTAAACTTCTTGGTAAGAACCTCTTCTCCTCTCCATTTTCTCTCATTCAAATGAAGGGTTTAGATAGGGTTTTTAGTTGGGAACCCTGGAGCTAAACTTAGGAGGTGTTTAGGTTCATTTGAACATAAGAGACTATGTCTCTATGTTGTCCTAAAAATTGTAACACTTTTATGAGTGTAAATGGGACCAAAACTGAAGGAAAATGATGGCTTGGGACAAGTACAACACTAGCTAATCATTACGGGGTGCTATTAGGTTCATTTGAACCCATTCATAATGATGAAATCAAATGTTAATTCAGTCCATCACTGATATCCAATATTTAAGTATAGTCAAGTCATGTTTAGGTTTATTAATGAGATGGGTTTAGATGTAAATATTATGATTTGATGATGCAAAATATTAATGGATGTTATGGGTTGATGAAAGACCTCATTTTGAGGCATTCTGGACAGTATGGTGGTGTTGGGAAGTATTTATAGGAGGATCTATGAGTCCTTAAACAACAATCATGTGCTGCAATACAATTCTCAAATGGATAAATAAAAAAACTGCACTCTAGCAGCTGGGATCCTTAGACGTGGCTGAGAGTCTAAGGGATATTTAGGGGTTCTTAAACATCTCTAAATGTTATAGTAATTAATACCAATTGGTTGGTTTTAGGTCCTTAATCCGGGGGAAACAAATCGAGACGTTTGGGACTTAGACGAAGTCAGAAAGACTAGGAAGTGCGACCGAGGTAAATGGGAATTCACTTAGTTTATCTTTTATGACATGTCTATAGTTATATTTAGTTTCATATAGCTTATGGACTGGGTTTGGGGGCTTTGTACAGGAATCTATGTTTTACAAACATATAAAGTGAATCTGCAAGATAGGTCTGTGGCGAAGCTCCTGTAAAGAGTTCGGTTGGGATCAAGTGTAAACCCGCCTTTGCAAGGGTTCACAAAATGATTAAGATATCATTAGGGATGTTGGAGAGCTAACTTAAGCTCGAATACATTATCGAAACCACACAGCGGCCACTATGTAGGTCAGTTTTTGGTATTCTTGTGTAAGTTAGTTTCCAGTTCTTGTTTTCTAACTTCTTTTTAAATGATTGCCAGTATATTAGCTAATTTTACCTATTGATATGCATTTCATACTATCTATTGTTTATTTACTTTCGTTATTACCCTTTGTAGCTATTATTATTCATTTAGTTATTGCAAATGAGGTAATAGTGGATAAAGGATGGTCTAAGTGGAAGTCCACTTACTGAGCCTGTTGAATGCTCACTCCCATTTTCAACATTCTCAGGTACCTCGACTAGTACTCAAGACAAGGGAAAGGGCAAAGCTTAGGAGTGTAGCTGTTCTTTCTTTGTATGTGGTGAGACTCTAGTTATTTATATATTGTTTAAGGTTTTGATATAATACTATAATTATTATCAAAGGAATGGGACCGTGTATCTCTTTTGTTTTATCTTATTTTATAAAACTTTGATGTTTAAGTCTTCTGCTGCTGTTTACTTTTATTTACTTCAATTTTCTCAAGATATACAGTAATGTTTATTAGGTACTGAAGGTTAGGCATCTGACATGGGTTAAGTCTGGCTGGTTTACCGGGGCTTAATTCGTGTTTCAGGACGAATGATTCCTTAATCAGGACAAGGGTCGTTACAGTTGGTATTAGAGCCCTAGTTTATATTAAGTTAAAAGTTAATATTACTCTGATAAGTCTTTAGTACCTGGGAATGGGGTTAATACAAAAATAAAACTTTGGACAATGTTATTTGTTGAGTTTGTATTATATCTATCGTATAGATATTAGACTATATTTTCCATACGATAATCCTAATGGTCTTATTTCTCTTATGTTTCTAAGAATCTATGAGTACTGGTAGATAAGGCCTTAATAGGCCTGGACCTCAGGATGACCTCGACAAGGAAAGACAATGGAAGGAAAATATGGAAACTCAGATGTGAGAGCTTATTGAGGCTCATAAGAAGCAGTCTGAGGATATGACAGCTTTATTGAGAGCAATCACAGCACAGCCTGCACTAGTACCTGCAACCAGTCCTGAGGTTAGCAGGGCAGAGGTTGTGGCCGAGACAAAGGCAATTTTCAGCATGTAGTTCAACCTGTTGTACAACGAGTGGTTCAACCACTCATGATTCCTAGAATGTTCCTACTCATGTGATTGACGACGAGACGTCAGTGTTTTTGAAACTTAAGTGCGAGTTTTGCAAATATGACGCGCCTAAGTTTGATGGGATCGAGAATATAGTCACTGTTGAGGAGTGGATTAGAGAAATGGAGAAACGACAGGAGGATATGAGGTTGAGCGAGTCACTAAATGTGAGGTTAGCATCGTTTTTGCTAATCAAAGCTGCTGAGAGGTGGTGGGCATCTGAGAAGAGATCTGCATAGATTTATACCTGGTCACAGTTCAGGGCTAGATTTTACCGTAAATATTTTCTTGAAACTGTGAAAGACCTGAAGAGGACTGAATTTCTTATGCTAGCTCAGGGTGACATGACAGTGCATGAGTATGATGATCGATTCAATGAATTAGCAGAATATGTACCTGAACTTGTGGACCTGGATTACAACAAAATGAAAAGGTTCATTGCTGAGCTGAAGAGAAAGATTAGGAAGGTAGTGGCGACTACCCAACCTAAGTCTTATGTTGAGGCATTAGAGAATGCTTTGGGGTGTGAGGCGACTATTAATGCAAAGGATCCAGTAGCTCCATCTGCACCTCAGAATTCCCAATAACTGCTACCACAGTCTACCCAAGGTTCAGGGAGCAGGGGTTCCTTCAATCGAGGGAAGAATAGGCAAGGGAAGAGATTGAGGACAGATACCTACGGTGGTGGATCTTCAGCACCTGTAGGAACTTCTTATGTTAGTTCTCCCATTCCTTCGATTACTCAGACTTTTGTGGATAAACCACCATTGTCACCGCAGTCTGCGGGTCAAGGAAATGGAAGGGGACAACAGGGGCAGCAGAGTCAGCAAAGTCAAAAGACTAGGGGTACAGTCCAGGAGATGCAGCGAGCACGAGTCATTTGCAATAATTATGGGCAGCCAGGTCATGTGCAGAAGAACTGTCCGACTGTTGTGGCTTCGTCTGTTGGTAGTGTAGTGCCGCAGGCCAGAGAGTTAGTTCATATTGTGGCGGAAGCAAATCCTGAGGCTAGTCGTCGACTTGTGGAAGGTATACTTAATGTTTATGGTAGCGATATGCATGCTTTGATTGATGTAGGATCTACAATTTCTTTCATTTCTAGTGTTATGGTTGATCGGTTGGGGTTGAAACCGATTAGGGCTAGCACTGTGTTGATCCTGAACATTGTTGTCAGTGAGAAGATATATCCAAACCTAATTTGTAAATCTTGTGTGATCAAGATTGGGGAGAATGAACTACCTATTGACCTTAGGGTTATGGAGTTTTGAGAGTTTGATGTGCTCTTGGGGATTGACTAGCTGGCAACATATCATGCGACTATTAATTGCTTCCACAAATGGGTTATTTTCTGGATACCTAATCTGAATTAGATTATAGTTTATAAAGGCTATAATCCTACACGAGTTGCAACTTGTGGAAGAGAGGCTACTTCGCAAGATATAGAGATTCTTGCCAGCATTTTTACGTTAGGGGAGATAGGACAGGAAGAAAAACTCGAGAAGATTCCAGTTGTGTGTGAATTTTCGGAAGTATTTCCTTCTGACTTACCAGGAATCCCACCACCACGGGAAATTGATTTCGTTATTGACTTGATTCCTAAAACCAAACCTATTTTAATACCACCTTATCATATGGCTCCAAAAGAACTCCGAGAGTTGAAGACTCAACTAAAGGAGTTAGCAGACAAGGACTTTATTCATCCTAGCAAGTCTCCTTGGGGCGCACCAGTTTTATTTGTCAAGAAGAAGGAAGGAACTCTGCGGATGTGTGTTTATTATCTTCAGTTAAATAGGGTTACCATCAAAACAAGTATTCATTGCCTCGGATACATGACTTGTTCGATCAGCTGAGAGGTGCCACATTTTTCTCAAAGATTGATCTAAGGTCTGGTTATCATCAGTTGAGGATTAGAGATGTTGATATAGAGAATACTGCTTTTAGCACTAGATATGGGCATTTTTAATTCATTGTGATGCCATTTGGACTCACAAATGCACCAACGATGTTCATGAATCTCATGCATTGAGTCTTCCGGCCTTATCTCGATCAGTTTATTATTGTCTCCATTGATGATATTCTTATTTATTTAAAGACTCGGGAGGAGCACGAGCAGCATCTTAGAGTTACACTACAAACTCTGAAGACTCATAGGTTGTATGGTAAGCTGAGTAAGTGTGAATTTTGGGCTTCGGAGGTGAAGTTTCTTGGACATGTGGTAAATGCTAGTGGTATTTCTGTAGATCCGGCGAAGGTTGAGGCAATTCAGAATTGGTATAAGCCCACCACAGTGTCAGAAATACATAGTTTTCTGGGTTTAGCTGGTTATTATAGGAGATTGGTTCACGGTTTCTCCCGCATCGCTTTGCCACTTACACAACTGACTAAGAAGAATGTGGACTTTATATGGTCTCAGGAGTGCAAGAATGCCTTTTCAGAATTGAAGCATGTTTTGACTACGACACCTGTCTTGACATTACCTGAAGCAGGGAAAGAATTAGTGATTTATACTAACGCTTCCAACTCAAGCTTGGGTTGTGTACTGATGCAGGAAGGTAAGGTTGTGGCTTATGCTTCTATGCAACTCAATAATCATGAGAATAACTATCTTGTTCATGATCTTGAGCTCGCAGTTGTTGTGTTTGCTCTGAAGATCTTGAGGCATTACTTGTACGGGGAGAAGTTTACTGTGTTTTCAGACCATAAGAGTTTGAAATACCTTTTCACTCAGAGTGAATTGAATATGAGGCAACGTCAGTGGCTTGAGTTTCTCGATGATTATGATTTCACTCTGGAATACCACTCAGGAAAGGCAAATGTTGTTGATGCCTTGAGTAGAAGGAGAACATGTATAGATAATATGGCTACTACAAGAGCTTCCCAGTTCCGTCTTTTTGAGGAAGTCACGGTATTGATGATTCAAGAAAGTCCAGCTTGAAAATCATTGACTGGGATGTCTATTTCAGAGGCTACAAATCTATTCTTATGTGATCGAATTAGAGCTAAGCCGGAGATTATTCAGAGGGTGGTTAGTTGTCAGAAAGCTGATCAGGATTACTTGGTACGTTAGGGTTTGGCTACGAGTACGGATCATCCTGATTGGGTAGTTTCTGGTGATGGTGAATTATGCTTCAGAGGTAGACTATGGATTCCAGCTCAGGAAGATCTCAGGCGAGAGTTACTCCGAGAATCTCACCGATCTCTTTATGTTATTCATCCAGGAAATACAAAAATGTATCGTGATATGAGACGTATGTATTGGTGGCCTGGGATGAATTCTAACATAGCTGAGTTTGTAAATAGATGTGAGATATGTCAGCAAGTTAAGGCTGAGCATCGGAAACCTGGAGGGTTATTACATTCCTTGCCTATTCTTGAGTGGAAATGGGAGCATATATCAATGGATTTTGTTTTCGGTTTACCTATGACTCAATGTAAACATGATGCAGTCTTGGTTAGTTGATCGGTTAACGAAGTCTGCATATTTCTTACCAATGTCTATGCAGGATCCTCTCAACAAGTTTTGTGAATTATACGTACGTAAGGTGTTGAGACTTCATGGTGTTCCAGTGTCTATTACTTCGGATAGAGATCCGAGATTCACGTCCAGGTTATGGAGTGAGTTGCAGAGACAGCTAGGAACCACACTCAACCTCAGTACAACATATCATCCTCAGACTGATAGGCAGACTGAGCGCTCTATTTTGGTTGTTGAGGATATGCGCCGAGCTTGTGTCTTGGAATTTTGTGGCAGCTGGAAGAAGTACATTCCTCTGTGTGAGTCTTCTTATAATAACAGTTATCAAACGAGTATAGGTATGGCACCTTTTGAAGCTCTGTATGGTCTACCTTGTCGTTCACCTGCGTGTAGGCAAAGGTTGGGGATACAGTTTTGCTGGGGCTTGAGTTGGTTCAGGACTACACAGAGAGAATTCAACAGATCCGTCAGAGTATGGCTACAGCTCAGCTCAGACAGAAGCGGTATACAGACAAGTATCGTAGGTTCTTGGAGTTTTCAAAGGATGATTACGTTCTTTTGAAAGTCTTGCCTATGAAAAGGCTTTCCCAGTTCGGATTGAAAGGCAAACTAGCTTTGAGATTTATCGAACCTTTCAAGGTTAAGGAAATGGTCGGATCAGTTGCTTACCAGTTAGAGTTACCTCCGCAATTAGCTGGAGTACACAATGTCTTCCATTTCTTGATGCTTCGCAATGCAGAGACCGAATCCACACCCAAAGTTGACTAGAATGAATTCGATTTAAGGGAAGATCTATCATATGATGAACATCCAATTCAGATTCTTTATTGAAAGATTAGGAAGCTAAGAACCAGAGAGATTCCTTTGGTTAAGGTCAAATGGCAGTTCCACGGGGATGAGGAGCTAACTTGGGAGCGGGAATCGTATATATGAGGGAGCAATTTCCCTTTCTCTTTGGGACTACATGTAACTTTTATGTTTCCTTTAATTTCGTGGATGAAATTTCTTAAGTTGGGAAGAATGTAACGACTTGTGTTATTAACCTAATGATCAGCACTAATTCAAATGCTAATTAACCCGAGTTAGACTTGTGGTTAAGCCCGGCTTGTCAATAGTAGCGTGCGCGTGCGTTTGTGTGTTGTTTCGTGTTTGTTTGGTATGCCAAAACAAATAAAAACCAAATTTATATTAAGTTATATTAAAATAAAATCTGAAACACTTGGATAAGCCTCGAGATACGTGTGTGATGATGAGTGTCAATCCAACATAATGTCACTTTAAGTGACTTAAACACATGATTTTTCTCGGGATATATGTAAGGACATCTAGATGATAATGATCAAATGATCTAGGTAAGAATGAGGTGGATCACACGGGAAGTAGGAGGTGGCACTACCTAAAGTGGATTATGTGGTAATTTAAACACCACAAGATCAGCCTCGAGATTACGTGGTGTATATCTCGAGGAAGATCAAGACTTAAAAGGCAAGGTAATCGAGTTTTCTATTCTCATCTCATCACCAGTAAAAGAAGAGTGAAGGTGGGATTGAAGAAGAAAATAGGAGGGCTTGGATGGTGAAGAATCACCATTAAAGATAGCATTTCAGCTCATCTTACCACCTAGACTTCTTGGTAAACACCTCTTCTCCTTCTCTCCATTTTCTTTCATTCAAATAAATGGTTTAGATAGGGTTTTTAGTTGCGAACCCTGGAACTGAAATTAGGAGGTGCTTAGGTGTTGTTCTTAGGTTCACTAGAACCTATTTGAACATACAAGACTAGGTCTCTATGTTGTCCTAAAAATTGTAACACTTTTATGTGTGTAAATGGGACCAAAAGTGAAGGAAAATGATGGATTGGGACAAGTACAGCACTAGCTGATCATTATGGGGTGCTATTAGGTTCATTTAAACCCATTCATAATGATGAAATCAAATGTTAATTCAGTCCATCACTGTTGTCCAATATTTACGCATAGTCAAGTCGTGTTTTGGTTTATTAATGAGATGGGTTTAGATGCAAATACTATGATTTGATGATGCAAAATATTAATGGATGTTATGGGTTGATGAAAGACCTCATTTTGAGGCATTCTGGACAATATGGTGATGTTAGGAAGCAAGAACTATAGTCCTTAAACAGCAGTCATGTGCTGCAATATAAACGTCAAATGGATAAATAAAAAAACTACACTCTAGCAGCTGGGATCCTTGGACTTGGCTGAGAGTCTAAGGGATATTTGGGTGTTCTTAAACATCTCTAAATGGTCTATTAATTAATACCAATTGGTTGGTTTTAGGTCCTTAATCTGGGGGAAACAAATCAAGACGTTTAGGACTTAGAAAAAGTCAGAAAAACTAGGAAGTGCGACCAAGGTAAGTGGGAATTCACTTAGTTTATCTTTTATGACATGTCTATAGTTATATTTAGTTTCATATAGCTTATAGACTGGGTTTGGGGGCTTTGTACTTGAATCTATGTTTTACAAACATATAAAGTGAATCTGCAAGATAGGTCTGTGACGAAGCTCTTGCAAAGAGTTCGGTTGGGATCCAGTGTAAACCCGCCTTTGCAAGGGTTCACATAATGATTGAGATATCACTAGGGATGTTGGAGAGCTAACTTAAGCTCAAATACATTATCGCAACCACACAGCGGTCACTGTGTGGGTCAGGTTTTGGTATTCTTGTGTAAGTCTCCAGTCCTTGTTTTCTAACTTCTTTTTAAATGATTGTCAGACATTAGCTAATTTTACCTGTTGATATGCATATCACACTATCTATTGTTTATTTACTTTAGTTATTACCCTTTGTAGCTATTATTATTCATTTAGTTATTGCAAATGAGGTAATAGTGGATAATTGATGGTTTAAGTGGAATTCCATTTACTGAGCCTGTTGAATGCTCACTCCCCTTTTCAACAATCTCAGGTACATCGACTAGCACTCAAGACAAGGGAAAGGGCAAAGATTAGGAGTGTAGATGTCATTTCTTTGTATGTAGTGAGACTCTAGTTGTTTATATATTGTTTGAGGTTTTGATATAATACTATAATTATTATCAGAGGGGTGGGACCGTGTATCTCTTTTGTTTTATCTTATTTTAGAAAAAATTAATGTTTTAGTCTTCCGCTGTTGTTTACTTTTATTTACATTGGTTTTCTCGATATATATGGGTTGTGTTTATTAGGTACTGAAGGTTAGGCTTTTGACATGGGAAGTCTGGCTATTTACCAGAGCTTAATTCGTATTTCGGGCCGAACAATTCCTTAATCAGGACAAGGTTCGTTACATGTGGTGTTTAAAATTATTATTATTATATTGCACTGCATGTGTGTATGTTGCTATCAGGCGAGTTTGTGTGACGGGGGTTTGCCTCGAAAGGCATGCCAACGTGGGTATCAGGCAGGTGAACTACAGGTACAATAGGTAAATCGACTAATTCACGTTAAGTTGACTAGTTGAACAATTAAAATGTAACCATAGGCTAAGTTGATTAAATTAAAACAATAGGCTATGGCGTACCTCGAAGTGTGTGCCGAGACGTGGGGCATTAGGTTCCAGGTAGTCGAGGGTTAGTGGGATCACAAATTTGTCAATTTGGTAAATAAAAGCACTAACCAAATGTATCGTAATGGGCCTAAAGTAGTTTAATTAAATCAAATAAATGAAGGCCTATAGTTTGGTTAATTAATTGGAAACCATATGATTTACATAGAGATATGTGTTGACACATCTAGGAACTATGGGAGCAACAAATTGGTGTCACTTGGATTGAGTTAGTGGGATACATGTCAAGGTGTGGATCATTAGATGAGCTTCGAGATATGTAAATGCATGCAGATTAATGGCTAGAAATTATAGCACCTTAATATATAAGATTAGTTGATCAAATAACATGCAAACCAAACCATTTACACATATTGTTGGAGAAGGAGAAGGAGATTGCTGGAGATAGAGAATTCAATCATTTTGGAGGACAAATCAACGATTAAACTAAGGTAATCCTCTTTTCCATGTCATACACTTTCATTGGAGCCCATTTTTGTGAATTTTTTATAAAATTCGAATTAGAGGGTTAGATCCCTGGTTTTGATGAAAAATTAATGAAATATATGTTTTGTGATCATTTTATTAAGGATTTACAACTAGTTTTGAATAAATGGGTGTTTTGAAGAAATTGGGAAAACTAGTGAATTTATAGGATTTGAAGAAATCGATCAAATTGTTGTTCTGAGGTTGTTCTAATTGTTGTTTTGGGTCAATTTGATATGGAGAGGGTGTTAAATGGGTCTAGTTAGCTAATTAGGGGAGTTTGGGACAAAATTCTCAAGTTGAGAATTCTGTCACAAAGGGCAATTAGCACGCTAACAAGGCTGGTTAACGCGCTAATCAAATTGGACACTTAACTATTTTTCAAATTGAAGAATAGTAGCGCACTAGACAGATCCCCTAGCTCGCTAACTCCATCTTGCGCACTAGGTAGATCCATTAGCGCGCTAATGCCAGATAAAAACTGAATTTAAGGGACTGCTTGGGTATTTTTGACTTAATACATATCCCAAACACCTATAAACATACTAAATATGTAAAATTGGACTTTAGGAACTTAAGGGACCGTAGCTCAGGTATCGAAGAGCTAGATGGGTTAGATTTCGGGAGTCCGGCGAATTCGGAGCATGGATTGAGGTGCGTAAACCAATTGGAATGCCTTACAGAATTCATGATTTGTTTTATCGATGTTGGTTTACATGTGTGACACTTGGTGGGCACACATGGGGTTTTCTACTTTTATTTCAGTTTTTGTATATATTAGTTGTGGCTAAATCGCTTGCACGGGTTACTTGTGATGGTGCTCGTGTCGACAGTAGTAGGATAAACTTGCGACCGTCGGGAGGATTAGGGTGGTCCTGATGTGTAACAACGTCGAGAAGGGAACATGCCATTTACTGGAGTCGGGATTTAGATATTGTAAGCCTGTAAGTGTATACGTGGTTCTTATTCGATTTTATTAATTAATGTCTGGTTTGGGTCCGGGTTTTCTCGTGATTATACGATTGTTTATTTAATCTTACTTTATTTCCAAACACGTTTAATTGGTATATGTTGTTTAGTTATTTCACGCTACTAATTTTGTTTGTCGTGTGATGCCTACATTCTTGGGAATATGACGTACTGTTGCTAGGTGCTGTATTCGCATGTCTCGTAGATTATCATTTTTATTTCATGAATATTGTGTAGAGTTCTCTTGGGTTTTACTCACTGGACTTGTCAATGTATTTGTTGGGTGACCAGTGGAGATCCTTCGACGAGCAAGGGCAAGGGCAAGAAGGTACTAAGTGACTACCTCTGAGATAGTGACGTCGGCTCGTGTGTGACTACAATATGTATGTATTTATTTTTGTTGGGTTTTGGGGACTACATAACACTGATTACATGTATATAGAACTTTTGTTATACTTATCTCGCCTTGATATATACATGGTATCTTTTTGCCGGGTTTTTCACTACTTAGGATTGTTAAATGTTGCATAATTTACTCATTTAAGACTTTCGCTATAAAATTTCATTATAAAGTGATAAATTGATTAACTAGCTAACAAGATCATTAATATTTATATGAAGATTAATTAGCTAAGTTAAGGTTAAATGAAAAAGTGTAAGCAACTAATTAGGTCGCGGGGCGTCAAGGATAAACGTGGCAGGGCTTAGAGACGTGGGATGCGACGTGGCGGGTCCCAAGGCGGCCTGGGATTTAGGGCCGCCACACATTGAACTAGATCATACTTTGATAGACTCAAGGAACGAGACTCGTTCAGTTACTCTTCCCGCGGATGAGTCTTTACTATTGTTTACTTACCACTTTCTAAGGATATCAAGTGATTGTGGTCGGATAACAAAAAAGGGATGGATTCACGGTTGTATTTAAATTCCTTAGATTATATTTATTATTTAATCTCTTTAATTATTATGCATTTGATTATTTCAAGTGTACTGGATAGTGTGCGATTTACTTATCTGACATTATCGAATTTTATAATTGGGTAATGATAGGTTCGAGCGGTGAGAAAGGAAAGGGGAAGCTATCGGGTTTTCTGTGACATCATTAGTTCCCTTTTCTCTATGTATGTATTTTTGTTTTTGAATATTATGTATTGTATAAATGGGTTTTAGGTTCGTGTGAGATTAGGAACTGTTTTGAAGTTTTGGAAATGGTTTTTGAGACGAAATGAGAGGTTGTGATGTTAATGTAAACGGTTTTATGAATTTTGGAAACCTGATATAGGTTAGAATGAATATAAAGTTTTGATATTGCAATATATATTAATGTTATGGGTGGTTTGTGAGTCCTTCGGCATTTCCACCAAGCTGAGCAAGTTTGTTGAAGAATTTTTGTAGGTTGGGTTTTCCAGTGTAGGTTAAAAAGTAGAGGAAATGATGGCGAAATTTTTTTACAAATTTTTAAATATAAACTTGTCAACCAGAATAGGTTTATGAACTTCGAGGTTAAGATTTACTTTTAGAACTCGTTAAGGTTGGTAATAGTTTATTTTTGATGATTTAAATGGATTGGTCATGTTTTGTTATTAATGGTAAGGTTAGGCTGCTAGATTATCAGTGGATTAAGGTAATCTAGGCCGGTCTGATGCTCTAATTAGATGGGGTTTGACATTATAGAGGAAGCATGCTCCTCTTGAGCAACTAGTGTGGCAGTAGGAACCTCTTGAGCAACGCAAACCATAGGTGCCTGGGCTACCGCATGTGCTCGTAAAATATTCAATAACTCTGACACCTGCCCACCAGGTTCTGAAACGTATTTGAATCCAGATGTTGTGGATTCCTATTGCCCTCACCACCAACAACGACACCAATCACAGCAACCCATGACTCTTACTTATTTCATTCAACAGTAATAGGTGAAAGATGAAGAGAATGAGAGATAGTGTGTGTGTGTGTGTGTGTGTGTGTGTGTGTGTGTGTGTGTGTGTGTGTGTGTGTGTGTGTGTGTGTGTGTGTGTGTGTGTGTGTGTGTGTGTGTGTGTGTGAGCAGTGAGGACGATGAGACTGTTGAAGGGAAGGAAGAAACGAAGTTTAAAGGGATGAACAATGGGTAGAAGACGATGAAGAACATCCCCCCAGTTTATTTCAATTTTGTAAAGAGGGTTGCCCAATTGACCAAAGTGCCCCTCAATTTCTATCCTCTCCAATATAACAACAATACCCTTTTTGGTCATTTGACATTTTTCCATTATTTCCATAATTATCTCTTCATTTTTTGTCCAAAGTAAACCCCAAAAAATACTCCAATTTCGCTAAAAATTGGAGAATTTTTTAATGTATACCAGAAATCTCGAACAACCCATCTTTGCACGCAAATCAAGGTGTGAGGCCTACGTCGACTCTTTAAGTCCATTTAAAGTCCAAAATTTGAATTTAAAAAATTAATTTCAAATATTTTTTTCGAGATTCGAAACGAAGGTTTGGGTCAATGTTTTAACTATCTCAGAACTCATCTCGACATGTATCTCGAGATAAAACCCCGTGAAATACCCATTTTACTCAATGAACTTGAATTTTACAAAATAACATAGTATATAGTATACAACACTAGGTACACATCATAGAATAATAAAATTAATTAAAAATCTCAATTTCACCAATTTTTAACTCCCGACTTGCTACCAAAACCATAATTAGGCTTCGCTTATCCGAAATTAGCTATAATTATCGATTAAATTTTTTTGAGATTTGACAATTTTAAACCTTGAGGACAAGGTTTAAAATGAGTTTGGGCGTATTGTAGGTGAAGTGTAGTATAAAGAAGCCAAGTACGGAAGACTTTAGAGTTAAAATTTATTTGACTGAGATTTTTTAAAATTTTTCTTCAATTCAGGTGATATTTATTTATTCTACTTTATTTAGTTAGGAATATGAATTGAATGTAATTTGGACTTAAATAGAAGTGATATATCATTACTACCCATAAAAATAGAAATTTTATGATAGAAAGGAATTGTTATACCCTACTTGACTTAACCTACGTTGTATATATACTAGAGGAGTTTAAAGGGGATTGATTGCTTTATGTTAGACATTATAATGGGTAGAAGATCGAAATAATAGTGCAAGATAAACAAGACAGATTGCTAAGAATCTCGTTATGCAAAAGTTATTGGATAAGTTTTTTATATATCTATATATGTATTGAAGAAGAAATTCTACCACAATTGAGGAGAAAAAATGAAATAGCCATTAAACTTTACTTAGTTGGAAAAAGTACTTCCTTGACTATAGTGAAAGTGAGAAGAGCTAACAATAGGTTTTAAATGAGAAAATAGATAGACCTTCATATTCCAAAGGAAATGGAGCATGGAATCTAGTGTTGGGAAAAATGAGAGAAAGAATTCCTATATAAAAAATAACGATATCCAAAGGAAATGGAGCAGAGAACCATATGATTACAATATGAAAAAAAAAGAATATATTCATATGAAGCAAGAAAGAGTGATATAGCGAAAATGGAAGAATGTTTATGAGAAAAACTCTCTAAATAAAAGACTTAGCACGAGCATTTATAGCTAAGTTCAGTGAAGTATTTCTTATTCCAACATTTAAACTAATACTATATAAAATGATGATTACTGGTGAATACAAATTTCCTATCGACTTTGATTGTGGTGATATTTGAAAATGAGTTTGATTTAGTGATTTTTGTATCTTGAGATTCTGTATTAGTCATCGTAAGCTTAATGCTTGTCAGTGGAGGTTGAGAAAACCTTTATAGTGGCTTGACCTTGGTGATTGGTTAACTTTGAATTCTAAGGTTTGTTGCATAACTTGAGTTGAGTTGTCATATAAGGGATGTTGTTCTTTAATTCTTTCTATTATATCATGATTTTTATTTAAAGATCATTTATTTTTAAGAATAGGAGTATATAATTATAAAATCAAAACAAGGAAAGAAAAGAGAATTTGATTGAGAGTATTCCTTTACTCAGGACGACAAAATGCTGAGTTTGAGGGTATTTGATAAGTCAATAATTAAACATATTTTATAGCATATTTTATGATGATTTTATATGTAAAAGACTATATTACATAGAGTTTTCCCTTGTTTTTGTTATTTTGGGTAATAAATGGAGAATTTGAAGAAATGAATGAAAAATGAAGAAAATGAAAGAATTTATCGAGTGGAAAAATTGCAAGAAGAATCATCACCAAGGAAGCAAGGAAAAAGTGGGATTTTGTACCAGCGATTCCTACAGTCCTGAATCGCTGGCTGAATTGGTGAAACCAAAGGCTTGAGAATCTTGGATTTTCTTGGCAATTCCACTTACACATTAAATCGCTAGGAATCGTATGCTACGAATTCGTGGATTTTGGATTACAACGAGGATTTCGAGTCGGTTTAGGATACGTATTACCTAATATACTATAAATATAAACCTTAGAACACAAAATTAAGTGCCTTTTTTTAGTTTTACACTTTTGTTTTAGTTTGGAGGTGATTCTTTATTATTTTGCTTTTGGAGGAGATTGAATATTCAAGTTATCATAAGGTATTTTTAATTATGTTTTTTTAATTCTAATGTTATGGTGTTACTTATTATCATGAGCGAGTAGTTTATTAATCTAAACAAAACTCCAAACATGAACTAGATCGATTTTGCTATGTAGTCATGATGAGATGAATGTGTACTTAATGCTTTAAACCAATCGTATTCTTTGATTCAATATTTTATAGATTGTTATTTACATATTGCAATTATGGATTTGAGTATTATGTGCATAGTGGCCAATATGTATGTGATATTTTGATTCATTATCTATTTGAAGTAGTAACTAGGATTGTTTGAAAGGCAAACACCGTTTAAATGTCTAGGTGAATTTGAGATCTAAATATAATTTTAAAGTGGCTTTCCGAAGATGTTAGATTTAGTAGTTCGAAGTTCTTATAAAGTGTAATGCGGTTTTATTGCGTGAAGTTAATGTCTTTGTGTATTCAAAGGGGTTAGCTCAATAAAATTATAACTTGGTTTTTCTATCGCTATAAGGAGAACAAATGGCTGCCTAAAGGTTGTTTACTTCCTTATGATTAGGGTTTAATGATCTAGGATACTCTAGAAAGTATGTTCATGACTATATGATTTGAGTAACATATTTGGAATGCAAAACGGATTGAAGTTTTATTGTTTATGAGGATTGTTTAAATGTTTATTTACTATTGTGTTTTATTGAATTGATTTTAGTTTAGTGACCTTGATTTGTGTTATTTGAGTAAGTTTAGTTACTTTAGTTGATTTTATACTTGAGAAGTATTAGTTTAAATTTTGTTTTGTTAAATTAAGTTAAAAATAAAAATATAAAAAAATAAAACTTCTTTTTTTAAAGCATTTGCAAAATTCATGCGGAGACGATTCCCACTTGCCACCACTACAAAATATTTATAGTATAATAAAGGTGGAAAATTTATTGTACACGCTCAACACATGTCACCAATCAGAATAAATACATTTAATTTGGGTTTTAAACAAGTTTTCAACCAAAGCCTTACAAGAAAAAAAGTATTTGTTGCATCATATTTATATTTCAATGGGTACAACCAAGTAAAATGAGTACAATCATCAGCAAAATGAATATAGTATTAATATCCATTTTGTAAAGTAACAGGAAATGGTTCTTACAAATCAAAATGATTAAAATCTAATACACCAGAAGAATTATTAAAAGAATTAAGAAACGATTCCCCTTGAATTTTATCCAATGGACAAATTCAAATTAGACACACTTGCTATAATGACCCGTTACCTTAAGTTGGTGATTTGTGTTAACCTGAACCCTAATTAACTCGAGTTAGGCATGTGGTTAAGTCCGACGTACCCTGATTAGCTTATGCATGAATTTTTTTGATGATGGGTGTTTGTGTGGCATGTTTAAATGAATTTATAGGTTTTTGTATAAAAAAAGAGAAATTTATATAAGCCTATAATTGGAAATAAATAATTAATTAATAAATCGGTGGTATAGTGCGATGAGGGCGTCGTGAAATGAATGTGCACGCCCGAGAATACATGTTGGCGTGTCTGGTGAATTTATTGGAGATAAAATGCGCGAGATATATATTTATATATAATTTATATATAAATATATATATATATATATAATAAAACTATAAGTTTGATTTGATTAATATGAATTGTTGGATCACCTCGAGATGAATCAAAATGAAAGATGTATTATGATGTGTGTCACTTTAAGGTTGTACCACGTTAACAAAATATTCACTTGATCAACCTTGAGATAGTGCGATGCGTATCTCGAGAAAAATCCATATATATAAATGAGAAGCTTCAAACTTATCATTATTTCATCGATCAATTGAGAAGAAGCAGGTGAGGGTTTGATATGTTGGAGTTGAGATAATCTAGAGGCAGAGAGAGGGTTTGAAGTGATCAAGAAGAGATCAAGCCACTAGTTATCTCAAGATTCATCACTGTTGGGTAAGTTGATTTAGTTCTTGAGTTGAATTCATGAGTTGGTGTTGAACTCCCTGTTAATTGTGGTTGTTGATGAGTGGAAATGGGTTAAGACCTCATTAGAGGACCTCCCTGATGATGTGGGAAGGTATTCAATGATTTAGTGTTGATTTGGTGATTAAACAGGGGCTGCTGCCCTATTCTTTGTTGGAACGCTCGATGATGGAGCGTGCTCCCTATAGCAAGGAAGCGCGCTTCCATCATGAACAACTAGGAACCCAGTTGGTAGAGCGTGCCTACCAAATGAAGGAATGCGCTTCCACCTCAGAAAATAGCAATATGGATTATCTTTACATGGAATTTTGCTAAGATTCTAGGGACTGGTTTAGGGGTTCTAAAGGTAGGGTATTAGACCTATATTTACCTTAAATGGTTTGTAATAGATTCTTGAATGCGGGAGAAGGTCGAGTGACCAGAAAAGTTAGGAAATTTATAACGAAACCAAACCGAGGTAAGTGGGGCTCGTATTCTTATCAATCATGCTTTGTGAATTAGTATATTTAGTTCATATAGCATTATGGACTAAGAATGGGGCAACGTACTTTGAATTAATTGTCTTATATGTGGAAAATCCCGGAGATGGTCGATAAGGCGGACCAGGACTGAAGATTGAAAAAGTATCCCAGGAAATGGATTCCGCCCTTTATCCTAATGAATGGAAAGGTTTGTCGAGAAATAGATTTTGCCCTTTTATGCCCAGTTAGCTAAAGTTTTACCTTAATTGTCAATGTCCAGTTGAAGTTGGTAGCTTAGTCAAGTTGGAATAAACTAGCAAAATCCTTTGTCAGCCAACATGTGGATTATGTGGTTGTATTCTCAAGTGACTGGAGAGTACGACTTCGTAATTAAAATTCAAATTAAAAATCATGAGTACGGTTGCATGTTACCTATCGGAATTGCATTCAGTTATTTATCGTTTATATCACTTTCATTACTTGAATAGATATGTTTTGGATTCATATTTATGTTCATTAATTTACTGATATTAGTTGATAATTTATGTGTTTACCAGCATCACTTACTGAACAAATTAGAATGCCTACTGAGATTCACATGCCTGCGCTTCAGCTAAAGGCAAAGAGAAGGCTTAGGAGTTTATTTGTCTTCTCAATGATGTAATGAGCCTTCCTTATATATATGTGAAATCTAAGAATTTTGTAAACTTGATTAGGCGACTAATTAAGTATTTTCATATTTTTTTTAGAGTTAAAGTATCCAAGGTGGGACCCACGCATTATGAACTAGAGACCATACGGTTTATTTTATTTTTGTATGTTGTATGCTTAATGTGTGTATTATATGGTATTTTGTCGCAAAGTCGGGGTGTGTTGAGATGTATCCTCAGTTTGTCTTACTCGGGGTTATAAGTGAATGTCTAAAGGGCACGAGTGAAAATTAATTATTAGTTGCTCAAAAACTAATTAACCAAGTGTTAATCCTCACGTGATGATTTTGCCTCGATTTGCATGCAAGTCGGGATCAGTGGTATTATAAAATAAGAACGAAGTCGGTACAAGATCTTACCTCGAGCTTTAAGTCGATTGGCGGTGGTCGAGGTTGAGATTAGGTCTAAACAAGTGTAAGTTTGGTTTTGTATGGCAAGAGAATTGGTCCATAAGGGTTCAGTATGTCATGGACAAAGCTAAGATTTTTGGGGGTTTGTGTGACCAAAACCAGTTCTATGGACGTTTTTATGAAGATGGACTATTTTGTCGAGCGTTTGGTTCGATTTGGTGAAAAACTAGATCGAAAACAAGTGTCAAAAGTTAAAGCACGTCAAAATAAGAGTTTTGAGAATTAATAAATAAAAAGAAATTAAGATGCTGACAAGCAGCTGAAGGTTTATATATAAATATATAAAAAATCAAATTAAAATAGAAACATTTGTTTGATTTCAACAAAGAATGAAAAATATTTCGTTCCCTAACCCTCTCAACTCGGTCATTCGTACCTCAATCTCTTGACGTTCATTTTTCACTCGATTTCTTTCCGCAAAATAATAGAGCATCGCGAAATGGTCAGTTCGAGCCAAGTTTCCCCGACGAAGACGAGGTATTCGGCTTGCAATTTGGTAAATTCTCAATTCAACGCATTTTCCACAACTCAATTAGAATTCTCATGATTTTTTGATTTCTTTTGCAGGGTTTTGATAGAAATTGGTAGTTATTGTTGTGAATTGGTACATTGGATTGATTTGTGCCAATTTGGAATAAGTTCCACTGGCGTGGGTTAGGGTTTTGATGAATTGAACTAATGCGATTCATTTGATATCCATTATGGAGATGTTTTATAGTTGATATTGATTGACATTAGGTTTCTAGATTAATTGATTATTGGTTTTGATCCAATTCGACTCCACGAGTAGTGAAAATATTTTGATGTAGTTGTTTCATGGTGTTTGTTGTCTAGTTTTGAGGATTTAATTGCGAAAATATTGATTTGGAGAAAATTTTCAGTTTAAAATAAAAAAGTTTTCCTAGTTGATAGACCATATTGGAAAACTCATAACTTCTCCATTGGTGATCTGATTTGAGTGTTCTTAGAGTTTATGGAAAGTAGCACGAGTACTACAAGTTCTTTTTAGGTCATCATGACAAATAATGAGGTTTTCAAGGTTAATAATTTACCTCAAGTTGGCTAGTTGAAAGCCAGCTGAAACAGTTATATGAATTAATATTTTTGGAAACTGTTTTCAAACGTACATTGGCTGCAGTTTTCATTGGGTTTCGTAATTTGGTTTCGCTTGAAGCTTGACCCATAATATAATTAGGTGCAGGGAAGCTATTAGAACCATTTTAAAGTGATCTGACTCTCCAAGAACCCCGAAAACTAAGCTCAAAATTATGTTATTTACTGTTTATGGAATTTATCTTTGTACCTGCATTTGTCTTTAGTCTGCATTGCATTTCACATCATTCTTGGTCATGCATTCAAGTTATTTCGGATAATGGCTTGTTAGTGCTACAGCTCACGAGCAGCACTCGGGGCTAAGTTTCCTGACCAGATAGATTGGAACTCGAAAGACCCAGCGCACGCAAGTTTTCCAGCACGGATGCATTGATGGAAAGGGATGTGGTTAGAGTGTGGTCGTATTTCCCTAAGCTAGTAGTAGTTGTACTTAGCATATATTTCCCTAAGTTTAGTGGTAGATGCAGACGATTGGGCTGACACGTTTGGCTTGGAAATCACTTCGACACATTGCCTTTGCTTCTCATGAACTCCTAGTACCATTTATCTACTATATTTGGAAGTCGACGTCTGAATATAGTGAGGAAACAAGAACAGAGGAACTCACATTGTTATTTATATTTCTTGTTATTTGGAAATGTAATTACATGTCTCCATGTATTCAGACTAACATTTGTAGGAGTTAGAGCAATGTAGGAGTTTACTTACCTGACATCTTTGAGTTGCTTTTAATGATGTCAAATTTTTAGTGAAGACAAGGAAGAACATGCGAGACTCGATTATTGTGGCGATTGGTTTCTCAATTTAAAAAGTTAATTCTGGTTGTATATTATTAATATATCACTTTGGGCTTCGGGGTGAGTGTAGGGCGTGAAACACTCTCGAATAAGTATGAGAGCTTTACAAATCAAATTTAAGAAGTTTTGGAAATGTTTTATTGTTTCATTGGACGTTAATTTGGTTGATGTAGTAGTATTAGTTTAGTCTAAAGTTGTACAATTGTAAATAATGATTTAACCTTGGAAGTTAGTGTAGATGATTTAAATTTGATATATATTGTGAACTGCGGAGAGTTGTGAATCCTTATAGGTCTCTCCCCAAATATGTTGTCTATTAGGTGTTTTTTTTCCGACATGCCATTTTTAGGGGAAGTGCTGCCGAAATTCTTAGAAAATACGGAGAACAATCCGTATGATTTCCTAATTTGCTCTAGTTAAACAAATCATGAATTGAGTTTCATTGAAAATATAAATTTAGTTTTGGAGTATTATTAAGGATTGAATTAAAAATTCTTTTGAGGTTAATTTAACTCAATGGATTAGGTGCCTAATTAAAGGAAATAAAGCTAAGTCAGGACTTAGTAAGACAAGCCTCGACAAACTTGGTATCAAAGTTATTATTAAGCTCAATTAAGGAAATATAAAAAATGATAATGACGTTAAGTTTAGGATTTAGTCGATTAGGAAGTTTGGGTTAAGGCTCTTGGATTACATTAAGTTACATGAACTTAAGTGATGAACTTGAGGAACAAGGTTCAATAATGAGGTCGCGATTAGTTGGGAAGTGACTGTGTGAGATACATTGTTATTGTGATATATTTGTTGTATATTATTATATTATCGCAAAATATGGGATAGGACTTATTAGTTCAATACTTAACTCGTATGAAATAGCAGTAAAGTTATGAATAGACAAATAAAAAGATAATAGACTTATGAAAAACAAAACTGAGTGTAAATGGAGGTGGAATAGACTTGCGAAGTTCAAATTCACAAAGGCATTGTAAGTAGTTCGGTACAAGTATAATTGAGGAATTAGTCAGTTATACAGCCAATGTAAAATTGGTTAAAAAGGAAGTACAAATGATTCAGGTACGTAAGTATTAAACATGAACTCCTTTGAAATCGAAAGTATTGAACTATTACAATTATAAAAAGCTTATAAAAGTACCAAAATGGACTTAATTTAAGTCTCAAACGAATGAGAATCATTTAGTAAAACATGAAAGAAAATGAAGTTGAGACTTGTGGGAAGCACAATATTTGAAATATCTTGAGTTTTAGAATAAGGTCGATACATGTTGAATTAGTAACTTGGAAATACCTCTTCTATGAAGCATTGATGTAATTTATAACCAATTACGAGTTGCTTCCACAAAAATAGTCTCAACAAGGGAAAAGGATACACGTGGTTTCGAAAATAAAAGATGAAGTTTGGAGTTGGTAAATCATTATGTGATTGTGATATGATCAGTCAAGTTGTCTGAGTCAATTTCTATTAAAATATAATACTTTGAAGAAAAGTATTGTCTCATTTCCAAAATAAAGTGAAATAGAACCATAGTTGAAAACAATCAAATGACTTCTAAAAAGAAGTATTGAGTTTTTTATTGTTTATCACTCAAGTACTTAATCTAAAGTAACATTTAGTATAGTGGTTCTATAAGTTAGGTAAAGTGATCATAAAATGAATAGAAATACATGAGTTAGAAGAAATACTTGTTAACACCGGATTAGATGTTGTTATAGAATAAAAATCAGTGAAATTTCTAACTTGAAAATGAAAGGTGTAGTGATAAGATCAACGTGTTAGAATTAAGGTGTTGGGGAAGTAGACTACTAATAGCTTGGATTAGCTATTAAACATCAACACAAGTGATTATGTTTTGAGATTCAAAGTACCCAACAGTCACTTCTAATCAAATTAAGTAATGATGCATATCACTACAACCTAAAATAAAACCAACGAAGATATAGATGTACTAATTGAATATCAGTGAGTGATTAGTATTGGACGTCAGTATGAGCTCTTATATTGTGAGTATTTCCATTTGTAGGACTTAAAGGATTGAAATAGCATCCTTTAAGAGTTTGATTAGTCATTAAATTAATCAAGGTATTGGAAATTCAAATTTTTCTATCTCTTCAAATGAATAATAACAGAAAGGTGAATTCCTAAAAATTGAATTGATGAACAGTAAAATACTTTGATGTGTTACATAGTCTCTTAAAAAGTATCAAAATTCTTTTTAGAAAAAGAAAAGTCAGAAAAATTTGAGACTAATGAAAACAACTAAGGCAACAACAAGTAGTAAAATTGTTTAAGTCGCAAAATTTCTTTGTTTCGAATAAAGGTTAGCCAAGGATGACTTCAATTGATTGAATGATCAAAAGAAACCATATTATCCTTAGCTAAGTTTTTGAAAAAAGAAGATATATAAATTTCCTTTTTAAGTCAAGATTAAAGAGTTGTAAGTGGTGTAGGCACTGATCGAAAGTCGTGGTAAGTTTGAAAAGGGTCAATGAATGAGATAAATGTGAGAATAGCCAAGATTGACAAAAATCAAATGGAATAGACTCTGTGTAGATAATAATTGAGATGACTTGTGACTGCTAGAAGTGACACGAATGAACTCATTTAGTCAAGGTAAGGCACAAGAGTAGTTGTGCAAGACCAAAAGCCTAAGTAAGTTCATTTCATAATCACGATTTATTCACAGAGTAGAAGACTGGTGTGAGGGCCCCACCTGCCTTTGAATAATCAAATGAATTGATGATAGTCGGAATAAAAAAGTCTATGAAGTTTCGTTGAAGTCAATTGGAAGCTTAAGTATAGGAAAATAAATGGTCAATAAATTCTCACATATGTATGGAAAAAAAAAAGAAATTTCAGGTCAGTAAGTCCTAATAAGACTTAGGATGTCAAATTACAAGTTTGATAGAATTTAGTACATCTTCACAATGGTTAAAAGTTTTGAACAAAAGTAATATATAACTAATATTAGAGAATATGTTGTGTATTGGCTCAAATGTTGTGCTACACCATGTGATCAGTTAGTAGGGAAGTTTAAAGCACTAGTTATTTAAATTGGAGTTAATGTAAGATATTATTATGATGGTGAAGATGCAAATGAAATGAAAAAAGACGCACGACTTACAACTCAGTTAGTCTGTACAATTTCTTTGGTTTTGAAATATTGAATAGAGCACAATGTATTTGACTTGATATATTTGAAAAACTGAATGTTTTTTATTGTAGATTGAGAAAAGTCATAAATATGTATTGAGTAGAAATTTAAAAGAGATAACTTATTCATAAACTTGTATGAGATACTAGTTAAAATTTATATACTGTGAGAGTATAATCATGAAATATGTCGATATCTCTGTATAAAAGCTTATATCTACTCAATGGTAGGATAACTGTCTCTATTCAAGTAATGAGAGAATTCTAGTGAATAGTAATGATTGTGATGTAAAATTTCAGTAATTGGAGAAATGTAGAAATCGATCTAAGTAAGTTGGTAATGTGGAAATCAGAATAGTAGTGATCAAAGTAATCTGGAAGAGATGTTGGATAAGTGAAACAATAAGGTTTTTGATGACCTCTTGAATAGTGAATGATTTGAGAAAGTAAGAAAACTCATTAATTTTCTAACTAGTGAAATGGAAAATTAAGTGAATAGGTTGACGAGTTGAAATTGGTAATTGCTTCCTAATCCACAAATACAAATGATATTATGAGTAGACATTTAGAGACTGAGTGAAAGTTGCACGATGTGTCCGATTTCATTTTCTGATCAGATTGAGATTTGAAATCTCTTGTCATGGGATGAGAAATGTAATTAGAGATCTATAGTCATGAGATGACTTGTGTGATTTCGATTTCTGTTGAGAAATGCTGGAATGGCGATGGATTAGACGGACACACAACTTTACTTCGGTATATAATGTCATGCTCAAATATTATTTGTATTACTATATAAATATTTAGCTTATCAGAACCAATCTGTTAATGATTCTAATTAGAAATGATCAGTGATGGGAAAGCAAACTGGGATGTGTATACCATAGTTTGGTGGATAGGGAATTTATTATCAATAGTTTGTGGAATAGTATTCAGTTAAAAATGTAAATGGTTTTATTGAAAAATGATATAGGCTAGATCTAGCAAAATATTGATGTTTCAATGAGATTCAAGGCATGAAATGAGTAGTGAAGAAAAGTAAAATTATTGGATATTCCACAAAGTTGATCATTTAACTCGTCTGAAATTCATAAAATGCCAGGATTGGAAGAGAAGTTGTTATGACTTTTCATTAAGCCAAGAAGTTGAAAATGAAAAGTTAAAATGTTTATGATCTATATAACTAAGTTGTTGACTACAACAAAAGTAGTTGGGTCCACGTAACAGTTTCACCTTAGAAATATTTTTTAAAAGTTTGGATTAAAAGAATTGTATATGAATGACCATATACGCATATATTTTGGTTCAGTAACCTGTAAGTTTAAATTTTGATGACGAAATTTCTAATTAGTTGGGAAGAATTGTGAAATCCGATAATTTTGTAAACTTGATTAGGTGACTAATTAAGTATTTTCGAATTTTATTTGGAGCTAAAGTATCCAACGTGAGACCTACGCATTATCGACCAAATATCATAAGGTATGTTTTTTTTTTGTGTTCTGTGTTTAGTGTGTATATTATATGGTATTTTGTCGTGAAGTCGGGGTATGTTGAGATGTATCCTCAGTTTGTCTTACTCAGGGTTGCAAGTGAGTGTCTAAAGGGCACGAGTGAAAATTAATTATTAATTGCTCGAAAACTAATTAATCAATTGTGTGTTTGGTTCGCATGACTACTTAGCTAATCCGTTGGATTAGATGTAATATGTTGTTCACTTCGCATGATTAGATAATACATCTGATAAGGTAATCACATAAATGATGGACTAAATTAAGTGGCGTCTTACCATGTCACTGGTTAGTCCGTCCTGACCAACCAGTGAAAATGCGGCATTGCCTTTCACTATAGTTTAAAGAAGACACAGTGTGTGAAGTGCGAACTGTGATTTCCCCAAAATAAGAATCCTAGTCGATCGTCTCTATCATTTAATCTGATTCTCAATTGGTCAATCGTCCTCGTCCCTCTCTCTATTCGGTAACTTTCTCAACTGGTCTATCTCTCTTTGTAAATCCTTGGAGAAGGTGGGATTGTTGCTGCGGTGAGGAAGATCAGGAGTGAAATCAAAAGGTTGGTTGAGACTATATAGATGAACTTGAAGCACGGGGCTGCAAGGATGATGTCTAATGGTCCTGAACGATTCAGGGTGATTGTTGGATCGACGCAACTTGCATTCTACAAGTTAAATTTCTGTTAGGGAAGGCCTTGCAAGGTTGATTACTTGTTAATAGTGACGAGTGGAGCATTGTTCTTTGCGGATAGCCAAAAAGATGAAGGTGGAATCGAGATAAGTTTGGTTCGAAGTAAGAAAGTAATGGAAGCTTTTGGCTTTTTCATTTGCTAATGTTCTTGAAAGTCTTGTTCATTGATCATCACCTCCATCAATAAAACAATGGAATAAGAAGTTGAACATACCCATTTAGTGATGCTTGTTGTTAGGGGTTTTTATATAGGGAATGGTAAAATCATCATTTTCATGAAACCACTTAAAATCCTATCATGCCAACCGAACAAGTCTCCAAACTCAGATTACCCCTAATCTATAGCCATGTAATCCAATGTTTGTTAATCCTACCCTATCAAGATAACCTTATTAATCCAACCGAACACACCACTAGTGTTAATCATCATGTGATGATTTTCCTTGGTTTACGTGCAAGTCAGGATCAGTGGTATTATAAAATGAGAACGAAGTTGGTGCAAGACCTTACTGCAAGCTTTATGTCGGTTGGCGGTGGTCGAGGTTGAAATTGGGTCCAAATTGGTTTAAGTTTGGTTTTGTATGCCAACAGAATTAGTCCATAAGAGTTAAGATTTTTGGGGTTTTGGTGTGACCAAAACTAGTGTTATGGACATTTTATGAAGATGGACTATTTTGTTGAGAGTTTTTTTTCAATTTGGTGAAAAAGGGGATTGAAAACAAGTGCCATAAGTTAAAGCGCGTCAAAATAAGGATTTCGGGAATTAATAAACAAAAAGAAATTAAGCTGTTGATGTAATGACTCGTTTTATTAACACTATTATTCATCACTTATTTACAGATTTAGACGTCAGCTCAGACCTACGTGAATGTCGCAGATAGGCTAGGGGCATGACTAGGTACTAGTTATATATTGTCTGATTGGTTGTTTTTATTGTGGTGTATTTCATTTAATATGGCATAAATCATCGCATGTTTATAAATATCATGTTATGTCGAGTGAGATGGTGTGACGGGTGATCGCCGAATAACGCGTGTTGACGCGGGTATCGAATAGGCGTAGTACAGGTACATTAAGTTTTATAATATTAACTTGAATAAAATGACTAAAAATCAAGGTGAATATGACATAAAATGGAGAATCAGACTTTACGCTAAGTCAAAATAATTAGGTACATCAAGGATTAACGTGCCTCGAGATGCTTGCCGAGACGCTGGGCACTGGGTGTCGGGTAGTCGAGAGTGAGTGAGACCGCAATTGGGTTAATTATGCATCAACTATATTAACTATATTATTGTTGTACCTAACATAGCTATTTAAAAAAAAAGAATTAATTTGATTTGCCTATAGTTTGATCAAATTAAATAAAGGCCATTGATGACCATTAAGATGATCCTAGAATGTGTTATACTAGGCCATTTAATGTCTCAATGAAGTCACTAGTTGGTGTTTGATAGCTCAATTAGTAGCCTTTAGGTCATCCTCGAGATACGTGTACACAATTGATTCCAATCCAACATATAAAAACATACTTAGTGGTTTTTCTCTACACTACCCACTTAAAAATTTACATATCATGCAAAAGGAGAATTTTCCAGAGCCGTAGAGGAGATTTTGAGGATTGAAGAACATTCATTTGAAGCTGGATTTTAAGAGTTATTAGGACTACAATCAAGGTAATCCACTCCCTCACAATTCAATTTCATCTTCTTCAATTTGGGTGTGTGTCCATGAAAATGAGTTAAAAATTTTGAGTTTTAATAGTGATTTTCATGTTGTTGATGTTGTTGTTATTATTATTGTTGTTGGGTTGCTAATTATAATGAGGAAGAAGATTAGAGAAAGAATGAAAAAGGAGGGTTGAGACACATTTCTTCTCTGCATGAGACACAAAGACGAAATGGGGGGAAGCACAAACGCACTCGTGCGTGCATACGTGCAACCCTGGGCCAGGCCGGCCCAAGCCTGGCTCAATTGGGTCGAACCAGGCCCAGCCTAACTAGGCCTAGATCAGGCGGTCCCAACCCCAAATAAATATTAAAGAATTATTTATAAATTAAATTAAATACAAAATAAATATAATAAATTATAAAAAAAATATATAATAATTATAGAAAATCACAAAAAATCCAAAAAAACTAGATAAAATATAAGAAATTGAGAAAAAGATAGAACATTTGATTTCGAGAACTTTTCGAGCATTTGGCACCCCGGTATAACTCAAAAAGTGTGTCTCAACTTAAAATTAGAATAAAATTATAATTTTTAGTTTAATTCTTTTATCATTTAAATTAATGTGTTTATAACTTAATTAAAATGAAACATTTGGACTTCACGGGACCGTAGCTCGGTACCGGGAGTTAGGCGGGGTCGGATTCAAGATTCAGGGGAAGTCGGATTGCGTTTTTGAGGTTTGTCAAACCCATAGGGACATCACTTGAGTATTTAATTGTTGTTTTTATATTGCTTCTATCCATTCATGCATACCATTCTATTCCAGACTATTTTGGACGGTTGGTTGAGGTTACTCCCATCGGTATATTCGTTGTGTGTTGCGACTTGAGCTGCTGACTGATGCACGTGTCGGTGAAGCGTAGGTTTTGATCAGTCACCGCGAGGAATCATGTGAAAGAGTAGTGAGGGCAACCACTGAAAGGAAATGGGGATCTAAAGTATAGTCTAGTCTGACCGGGACAAGCACACACTTTGTGTATCCACTTGTTATATATGCATACGATGATCCATTTACAGTTGTATGTTTCCTTTTCGCATGTTTATTTAACATTTTCTTTGGCTTCTTATTTACTTAAATGTTAAGTGAATTTCCTTGAGATTTTACTCACTGTACTCGTCATCTATTTTGTTGTGATGGCTGAGTGCAGATCCTAGTACGAGCAGGGCAAGGGGATCCTAGGCAACTATCTATGATCGCCTACTGTCCAGGAAACTCTCGTACTTGTTTAGCTTTTTGATATTTTGATTTATTTTGGGTATCAGGGATACTAGAGAGACATTGAACATGTATATATATGCTTATCTTTTAGTTATCATGTCGCTTATATACAGAGTACTTTATTTCCACGTTTTCCACATTAGGATTTATGCTTTATGATATGCAATATATATATTTCATGCTTTTATGTCAGTGTAAGACTTTCACTATTAATTGACTGCTTATTAATTGCAAGTGATTAAAACACAAGCCATATGTATAATTCGCAAAGTTTGAAAATAATAGACTATATACCCTAAATATACATGACTTAAAAAGGAAATATACATAACTAGTTTACAATTTATATAGAAACAACATGACAAGTTAGAGCATCTACAATGGGACCATGGATTGGGGTAGAAATGGATCCACCTAAGATACAATCCACATCCAACCCAAAAAATGCTCTCCAATAGGACCATGGATTCATAATGTCCATCCTATGTGGCATGAAATCAAAGTGGAGGGTGTCTACTTCAATGTCTATTTCTAGACATTGTGCTAGACTGCCACGTCGGCATTATTAATTCTTTTAAAGTGTTAATCTTTTTCAAGCCTTTATTAATATTATGAAAATTGAAAATAAAAGTGTCAACTCATCAATCCATGGTTTAAATCTACATTACCATTGGAGATCATTTTAAGAGGTGAATGTCTATCTAGTGCCACACAGGATAAACATCCTCTCCACATCCATTATGTGGCACCAATCCATGGTCTAAATCCATGTTACCATTGGAGATGTTCTTAGCATCCACACCGAGAATGCAGGTTTGACAATCAATGCTAGCGAAGCGCGGGACCATATAGGTCAGTGACGTGGACGATGCAGCTGGGCCCATAGGGCGAGGAGCAGCACCCACCTGGCGACCTCGAGGCGCGGGGCTGCCACAGTTGGTATCAGAGCAATGGTTCAAGTAACCTAAGGAAATAACAAAATAGCATAAATCTAAATAAATAAACCTTAGATGTGGAAACCCGATATACTTACCGTAGAACTCTAGTTGGTAAGTGATTGTGAGGCGGGTAGAGTTAGTGGTTATATACATGTTATTTTTTATTATATATTATATATTATATGCGTATATATATCGAGGCTGATTCGACGCACGCTTCTCGATGCAAATCATGATGGACGGACAGTCTATTACTTTACCAGAGATTGGTCAGACTAGCGATCCAACTAAGGCCACTACCACTGCTACTATATAGAGTGTCGACGATCATTTCGCAGCACATGATGCTCAGTTAGCAGAGGTCTTACGGTTATCGAGGACTCATATAGTGCCAATTGATGCTCCTGTCGTAGTTACAGTTCCTACCACATAGACAGTCGTCGCCCTGGTTATCCGGTATATGCCTATTCAGGCTACTACTCCTACGGTTCCTTAGACACCTCTTGAGAGGGTTAAACCAGTTATTATACTGGTTATTGCACTAGTCGAGACATCGACTCCTACTCTGATCCTGACGACCACAGTGACGGCTACTACAACCACTACTTTTGAGTTCACATTGATGCCTGAGGCGAAGTTGATCAAGGAGTCTATTCGCTTTTATCCTGGTTTTTTCTACAGAGGTGGTGACCCTGAGGTGGATAGGAGATGGTTACTTTCACATCAGCGGTTGCACAAGTTGTTGAGAGTTGAGGAGTGTATACAGGTGTAGGTTTTTAGGTCATGTTTTCAAGGAGCCGCAGCTATATGGTGGAATACTTACTACGATACTCATTCAGAACTGACGACATAGGCACATTTCAAATAGGTGTTCTACAATGAGTATATCCTTATAGAGGTACAGTTACGTTTGAGAGAGGATTTCTTAGCCCTGAGATAGGGTAGCCGATCAGTATTACAGTATATGGAGAGGTATCAGTATTTGATGCAGTTTTCTTTGGATGTTTTTGGGATGGAGCAGTTACAGATTTATTACTTTGTCTAAGGATTAGCAGAGGTCATCACTAGTATGATCCTGTTGATTGGGGTGCATACATTACAAGATATATATGATCGAGCCCTTGCCCACGAGTCATATTTACTACAGAGGGGCGATAGGCGAGTACCCAGTACAAGACAGTTTGAGAGATAGACAGGCCAGAGTTCTCGACTGGATAGGAGGCCGAAGAGACAGAGGGATATGTTTGACAAGGATTTTAATCGGATGATAGATAATAGGGCAAGGACCGCAGTGATGACCAGTAGGTTTAGATATGAAGACAAACAACCGGTTCATGACATGGCACCTGCACCACCCAAGCAACGTCGACATCAGCCTCAGTAGTATTATCAGGATAGAGATCAAGGAGGCCGTGATAGGGGTAAGAGTCAAGGTCAGAGATCTAGAGACAAGCAGGATGAGAGGCATGAGAAACATCGATGTCATCATTGTGGTCAGAGAGGGCACCAAAAAGCTGACTAATGATGAGTGAGAGTGCATGAATAGGTTCAGTATGCAAGACTATGTCGTTGCCAATGTTTCATGGTATAAGTCTCAGTAAGACTCAATGTACAAAGACTAATAATGAGCGAGAGTGCATGAATACGATTCCATATGCATCAGCTATTGATCTATCATGTATGTCATGTTATGCACTCAACTTGATGTATCATATGTTTTAAGCACAACAAGCAGATATCAGTCTGATCCCGATGAGAGTCACTGGATAGCAGTAAAGAAAATTAAATACTTGAGAATGACTAAATAAGTGTTCTTGTTCTATGGAAGTTTGGAAGATGAGCTTGTTGTAAATGGTTACACATATGCAACTTTTTGAACTGATATAGATGACTTTAGATCGCAGTCTGGATATGTGTTTACTTTGAATGGAGGCGCAGTGAGTTGGAAAAGTCAAAAACAAGAAGTTGTGACATATTCTATAACAGAAGCTGAGTGTATTGCAGCGTCCGATGCAGCTAAGGAAGTAGTTTGGATCAAAAAGTTCATCTCTGAACTTGGTGTGGTTTCAAGTATAGCTAACCGCATTTGCTTGCATTTTGACAACAATGAGGTGATAGTATAAGCCAAGGAACTAAGATCACATCATCGATCCAAACATATGCTTAGACGTTTTCATCTCATTTGAGAAATCATTGAGAGGAAAACGTGAAGATTTGCAGAGTTCCTACGGAAAACAATGTTACAGATCCTTTGACGAAGGCTCTTTCACAAGCGAAACATGATGGTCATGTTAGGTCATTAAGTATTAAATATATGAATGATTGGCCCTAGTGCAAGTGGGAGATGTTGGGCATGTGCCCTAGGTCAATCTACAAACATTGTTTATCTTATAATTTTTGTTAATAAAATTGAGGTTTTCATTTGTTGTTTTATTATAAGTGATTGCATGTTTACCTTATAGTAAGATTCATGGGTATTTGTTAAAATATCATAAATGTCCCTAGTCGATCATTATACTGGAAACTATAATGAATACAGACTAATGTGAATCTTAATTGATGGTCATGTAATGATCATGCGTATAGGGATACAAAATGAGATTGTGAGTACTTGTTAGGGAACAAGGTATTGGACCGACCCACTATGAGAACACCACATGGATTAAGTCATAGATGTTACTCATGATAGGTATATCATTTAGTCATTCGACTTGAGATTTCCATAGACTTCAATATTATGAGCATGGTAATTTGACACACTCAAACGTTGTCTTGAATCGGATGATTATAAAGATTGTGATTGATTGACATGTGAATAATATGTGAAGGTGTGTAATTAAAATAGAATTTGTCACTCTCGTATAAAGAGAGTGAGACGACCCCTTCTCAAATTACGGCACCGTCCAGCCTAATCCCGTCACTAAGCCCTAATCTTACCATATAGGACTTAATAAGGAATTAGTCGGCCTTTCAAAAACCTCATTACTTATCCATTTTTTTCAAATAGACATGTACGTATCCTATGTCAAATCATAAATCAGAGTTAATTAAAATTTTACTTACTGAAAAGTTTATTCAGCGGAAGTCTTAACAAATTAGCGGAAGCTTTTAATGTGATACCTAACAATTGTAGAGAAAACCAGGGAAATAAAGATCACATGCATGTATACATATATATAAAAAACGGTGATAATATATCATCATGTGTCTGGTCAAGGTATTAGTCTCTCAACTCATAATAAACTACCCCAAAAGTATATGAAATACATATAAAAGTAATACATCAAAATCAAAACCTACAAAATCTGGTGTAGCAGCACTCCATTGGCTCAGAGGTAGTCACCGATCTCCTTTTTACCTATCCTGCTACTCGATCAATCTGCACCTATTGTCATAAAAATGATGGTGAGTACAGGAAAGTAGAAAGTAACACTGAGAGACATTTGTTCACATTCCCAAATATGCAACAAATATCTAAAAGCATGATAATATCAACTATGCTGAAAAAAGAACATGCAAAGAGATACTTTAGTTAAATAAAATAAACTGACACTTGGCTAAGTAGTATGATCTAGGGTCGGTCGGTCGTGATCTTCATCACATCAGCCTTTCCACTATATACGGATGGAGTTGAGCTCTACATCAATGCGAAGGTCTGAGCAGTGCTCTTTGCCTTTATAACCTTTCGTTGTGCCAGTCACTGGTGATATATACTTGCCAACAACCTCGGGTCCCATAACCTATGATGTCACCCAAGTTATACTTGCTAACAACCTTGAGACTCATTTCCTGTGTGTTACGCAAGATAGTAGAGGGGTCCGTATCACCCTGAAAGTCTAGTGACCTCGTATGTCTGCCAGATCTCTATAATGTAATGGCCCTAGATATAAGACCTACTTTCATATTTCAAAGAGTGACATGGTTTTGGAATCCAATAAAATAATTGCATAACTAATACACAAAGGAAATAGATTATACAATACCATAAACCACTACCTAATAGCATGCTATTTCATTGACTACATGTATCAACGTTCAAAAATGACAGCACATGATTTGGAGTCAATGAAATCATTTAATCAACAATCTATACCATGAAAGCAACGTCATGAAATGAGAAATGACAACAAGTCATGGCATATGGAATATAATGGAAAATCAGTCCAAATGATTGGAAGTGAACAAGTAAATAGGAATGAAATGTAAATAAATATCTCAATAAGTTTACTTACAATCCACGCAATTTCCTAAGTTATTCCAGCCTCCTAACACCTTGTATCATATATCCGAACTCCTGAGAATCTTGGTTTCTGATATCAAACTAATCCAAATAAATTGGGTTTAGGTTGGGTCAAATGGGTTTAGGAACCTTAACCACCCCTTAAGACTACACAATATTGAAATTTTAGTCTTGTATTGCAGCGCACTTTTAGGCATGAAATTGTCCAAATCTCTATGTCTTCCCTCGTACAAAGTTTTTTGTCTCTAACTTAACTTTTCGAAAAGGTTTGGTTTGTGAAACTTCAACTTAAAACGAAAGCGATATCGCAATTTTACTAAAAATAACTCAAATTGAAACCTAATCTGACTAGCAGATTTAGAAAATTCATTTCTCCCAATTTATAGTTTCAAAATTAAAGACTTTTGGTCACAAGGCAGCTAACATAGCAAATACCAATATACTAAAAGATGAACTCATTTAGATGCGTAATTAGGGAGTTATGGCACTTACAAATTTAGTTTGAGAAATCTCATAATGCATTTAATCACCTATTTGTATAGCACTTTTGGATATGAAAATATTTGAACTACAAGATTCCAATAGGACAAAATTGTTCCTCTTTGAGTTAGCTTTCAAATGCCACCAGATTGGGTTCATTTCAATTTAAAATGAGCAAGTTATGACCAAATTACATAAGTTGGTTCATAATATAACAAGCACAATTTCCATTTTGGACTTAAAACTTCAAAAATTCATATCTTTTTTATTTCAAAACCAAATTAAGAACTTCTTAATAGCTTGATTATCAGCTTGAAATGAGGAATCCAAATATATCGACCAATTTCAAATAATTAATCATCTAGCCTCTAAAAATGGTCAAAAACCAGAACTATTTTCAAACTTAAATAGAGATATGTGTACCTAGTTTGATGAACACCTAGCTTGACCAACACCTCTTACTCCAAACCCACTGATTTCTCCTTGATCTTCTCCAATTTCCTTTCTTCTCCAGCAATCTTTTCTTCTTTCCTAAGCAAACTTACTTAGCTCCTAAGTTATTGAAATGAAGTTGGTTCAATTACATGAGTTGATCTCTAGCTATTTATATATGAAATGGATATGATTGATTAATAGCCATTAATTCTCATATGCACACGTATCTCGAGACCTATCTAATGATGTACATATTGACACATTTCCCACTTACTCATTCTAAGTAACACCCATGTGTAACTCACTTGGCATCTAGATTTGTCAATACATATCTCTATGATCATCACATGACTATTATTTTAACTTGCTAACTTAGGTACATTAAATGTATTATCAACTATAGCCACATTAAAATCATTATTTAAGTTACATTAAGCCTAAATAAACTTATCACTACCACTCTCTACCTCAGTCCCACACCAGCATGCATCTTGAGGCGCGTCCCTACTCACGTCTCAACACCTATACACAAGTAGGAATGACTTAGTAATCTACACATTTAAAGTACACTAGGCATACACCACAAAAAATATAGCATATACCTTGGCCCTCTCACCTCAGTCACGACATGTATCTCGATGCACGTTGGGCGTCATGAGTCACTGATCCTGATTAAGAGATTAAACTAGGATTTAGAATTTCGGGTCATGATAGAGAGATATTAGTGGATCCCTCGATATGATAGATTGATAATGGTCAAGTCCATGTGAATTGATATAATGAATGTCACTTAGATGTTTTCAGTTTACTTAAAAATCAAGACTAGTACGATTAAACAATAAGGGTGTCTTTTCATGTCTTATGTTTAGTCAAAGGATATCGCACGACAAAATGATATGATATATGTTATTCATTAGGTTGTATCGATTTTGATATTCATGCTACTTGGGTAGTCATAATGTCTTGTTAGAGCCCGCTTATTACTTGTGTACCAAAATGGTTTTGGATCATTGCTAACGTTGCATGAATTGCACACAAAGAATGACTTTGCATAATTTCAATTGGTCAAGAGTAATGAATTTTATATGATAAGATTCATGAAATAAAAGCTCTTACGATTTGTTATATGATAACTTATTCATTGGGGTGTCAACACCCGTATCATGAACCAGCCAGTCTAACTAGCCCGAACCATCTCTTGAGGTGTCTAGTCACACCATCGACCTTAAAAGATATTCTAGACCTACTCATCCATTCTTTTTACCATTAATTTAAATTCAAGTGTGTGCGAGATTCGGTAAACATATAAATAAATAGTGGGGAAAACACTATCATATCATCAGTACTATAAATATAAGTCGAGGAACATGTCCAAAAGTATCCCATAAGCCATACGAAAACAAAATATAAGTTCGGTATAGAAAAAAATATATACACAAAATAGATCACTCCTATAGTGAAGATCGGGGCAGTTTGAAGCTCTCGTCTCACTGGTGCGTCTTGCCCTTCCCTCAATCACTGGAGGATGGATCTGGGTTCTAAAAGGCCCCCTGTAAGTGAACAGTAGGGTTTTATAAAAGTTACAGCACAAAGTAATGCGACAAGGAATAATATAAGTAAATTGCAGGAATTAAACATGTTTCCATCCTTTTCTAGTATGAATAGGCAGTTCCCATGAACCTCATATGGAAGGACCTAGCTTGAATCCCGTTGGCCTGGCGGCATTCAACATCGATGATCGGGGGAGGTCCCGTCACACAAATTCGTAACCCGAGCGGCAGCGGCGTACTCTAACCTAGTTGTAGGAAAGTTTAGAGGGCGAAAACCTCCTCCAACTGCCACACTGGCTGAAAGGTAGAAGATCATTGTATATTCATCCCTCGAAGGTGCCCAAATGGTCGGAGGGGGAGACTCTTCGTCGTCGAAGCTGCCTCATCTAATTCTCAAAAACGGCTCCTATAGGTCATCGTGTCTATGTGCATGGCCACAGATAATCATGATGCGATGCACACCTAACTTACGCGATCATAATATGATGTGTAATAAAGTTGATAGATTTCCAGTGTTCACAAACCTTGCGTGTGGCGTGTCAAAGCCTGATCGCCATCTCGTACCTCATGGAGCATGTCGATGTCCTCGTCAGGTCGTTGTCAAGCCCTAGCCACATACGTCGACGCTAATGCATAAATCGAGGTCCCTAAATACATGAAACCCCGGGCACATGTCTCGAGAAAACCCCCAAAGTTTCATTTAATTTTTTTAAGTTTTACTATTACGACGCAGTGCGTTTAGGCCACCACTCGCTTCAAACTGCGTGTTCGATACCCTACACTAGTTCTCTCGATTCCTAGTTGTTGGATTTTAGGGATCATGCGCAGCGAAAGTTTTTGAAACCTTTTCGAACATCCCCGATTCAAGATCCTATTGATTCCATTAAATTGATATGCCAATAAAAAAATCATACCTTAGCAAAAAAACTCCACTCTGCCTTGTTTCGTGTTGATCGATTCCTTTAAGATGCTGCAAGAGACGAACATCCTCTATCAGAAATCCACACACGAACGGACGATCAAGATCTGGAGTACTAACCCCAAAAATCCTAGGACAAAAGTTCTCACAAAAATTCTCTAGAAAGAATCTCTCTCGGAATTCTCTACAACAACTGTGACCCTAATGTCGTATTTATAGTACACTAAGTCGAGTTGTAAAAGAACTCCATCTCCTAGTCACACTCCAAATAGAGTCCTAGATAAAGTCCAACTCTAAAAAGAATAGAGTCATAGAGAATCTACAATTACTAATCCAATAAGAGTTGTAATTTATCTAAAACTCAAATAAGAATTAAATTCATACTATAATTCCAATTAGAGTCATATTCAAAATAGAGTTACTAAGAGACAAAATTTCTAGTCACACTAGAAATGTATGAGAATCTTGAATCCTAGTCAAACTAGGACATTTAATGAGAATATTCAAAATAAATTTTATCAAATAAAATTCATTAACCCAGATAATATTAAATCGTGCAAATTCGTTCTTTGTGTGTGACCCAATAGGTTCATACAACGTTGGCAGTGAACCAAAACCATTTTGGTACACAAGTCATAAGCGATCTCTAGCAAGGCATTATGACTACCCAAGTAGCATGAAGATCAATAAATCGATACAACCTAAAAGACAGTGTATATCATATCCTTTTGTCGCGCGATATCTTTTAATTGAACATAAGACATGGAATGTCACCCTTATAGTTCAATCTACTAGTCTCGATCTCCGAGTAGATTGAGATTGTCAAGTGACATTAATATAATCAATTCACTAGACATGGCCATTTATCAGTCTAACATATCGAGGGGCCCAATAGATATCTCTCTCTAAAAGAGATGGACAAATTCCAACTTGATCACACAACATCCATATAATAGTCAAACAATGAACAATCACAATCTTTATAATCATCCGGTTAAAGACAACGTTTGATTGTATCAAATCATTATGCTCCTAATGTTGGAGTCTCTGGTGATCTCAAATCAAAGGACTAAATGATATAACTCTCATGAGAATCACTTATGACATTGACCATGTAGTGTTCTCATAGCGGGTCGGTCCAGCATCTGTTCCCAACAGATACCTATTATCTTGATCCATATTCGTATACGCATAATCATCACATGATTATCAATCAAGACTCATACTAGTCTTAATTTATTATTGTTCTCATAATAATAACTGACTAGGGACATTTAGAATAATGCAATAATTATCCATGGATACTATTATAAAAGAAACATGCATCTACTTATAATAGTTAAACAACGTTTACAGAATTGTCCTAGGGCACATACCCCAACATCTCCCACTTGCACTAGGTCCAATCTTATACGTATCCAATATTGAGTAACCTTAATGCATTCTCGGTGGAAGAAGTTTGTTTATGTATCTGCTACATTGTTTGTTATTGATGTTCAGCAAATCTTTACGTTCTCTCTTTTATAAGACAAAAACACTCAAGTGATTGTTTAGATCTATAGTATGATTTAGGTTCTATAACCTAAATTTGTCCATTAGTTTTACAATAAAAGCCAACATTATTTCCAACACTTGAAACCACACCTTATTAAATCATGAACCTTACGATCTAAACATTTTCTTTGGCTGCATCAAATGCCGCTAAAAACTCAGTTTATGTTATAGGACTTGTTAGAGTGAGTTTAGAACATTTCCGACTCATTCCTACGAATTTAACACATATCCATATTGCGATCATTAATCTTTTATGTAATTATAAAGTTTGCATCGTGTAACCATTTACAAGACTCATATCTTTCAAACCTCTACAAATCTAATAACATCTCTCAAGTGCTTCTGAAGTACTTAAGAATGTTATTAATAAATATCTAGTGACCCTCACCAGAATCTATAAGATATATGTATGTTTTGCCCAAAGCATATGACATATTGAGTTGAATGCAAAGCATAACATATGTGATGATTCCCATAGCTAATGCGTAAGAAATCATATTCACATTGTCTCGCTCATCATTTGTCTTAAGACTTCGAGTCTTGCAGAGACTTATGTTATAAGACATAAGTACGAATTCTTTTAAGAATCTCGTACACTGAAACTTTTTTAGTTATTTGTCTATATAAGCACTCTTATTTAAAGCAATTAGCCTCTTAGATCTATCTCCATATATCTATATCACAAGGATATAGGCCTAATTAGCTAAGAATCTCATTGAGAAACCTTCCTTAACCTAGACTTGACATTCTGCAGGGTTAAGACGTTGTTTCCAATGAATAATATATCATTAACATACAGATTTAGAAAGATAATTGCGCTCCCACTAACCTTTACATATATACGAGGTTTATCTTCGATTGAATGAATGTAATTCATTAATTATTTCATCAAAACAAAGATCCCGACTCTGATAAGCTTATTATAATCCATAAATGGATCCTTTAAGCTTGCATACCTTTCTCAAATTCTCAAAATAATAAAAAAAAACCCTTAAGTTGTATCATACACATCTTTAAGGAGCATAGAGCAATGTTATTTTTGACATCCGTTTGTCATATCTTATAGTCAAACTATGAAGTAATGACAATAGAATTCTAGAACTTGAGCTTAGCTACCAGTGAAAATCTTATCATAATCAACACCTTGATTTAGATTGGAATTTTCGATAAGCCGTGCTTTTAAGTATGCATTTTTTCTTTTTCATGTCACTTTAACTCATTTACATCAAATGTTCATACCATCTTCAGGTAAATAATTCAAGTTCCAAACTCGGTTAACATAAATGAATTGAAATTCAGAGTTAATAACACTAGGTTTCTTCGTTCAATCTAGACGAGACATGTCTCTTTATAAGCAGTGATTCATTCTGATCCAGTATCAAAAATACATCACAACTATCAATAATAAGAAATTCCAAATTTCACTGGCCAATTTCTAATTATTCTAGATTTTCAAGAGATATATATTACTTGTGTATACTCAACTAGTTCAAAACTTTGTTGATCTTCCTAAAGTAGTTCGGTTCTCATTTGTGGCACTTGAATATTTCAAGATTTATTTTATTCCCAATGGTGTCTTTAAAATAAACTCTTTACTTAGAAAGACATTATTTTGAGCAACAAACAATTTGTTCTCAATTGTATAAAAATAGTATCATAGCGTTCGACCACAATTAGACACAAAATATTTAGGCATCAAACTTTATATGACTTAACTTCTTACGCAAGTCTCGCCGCCTCAAATCTCAAGAAAAGACAAACTATGTCTTTTTATTCCATATCATATATGAAGTTTTATCAACCACTTTAACGAAAATAAGGTTTAGTGCGAGTCCTTTGGTTTCCAAAGTATAGCCTCTATAAGACATCATAGGAGAGTCTGTGTGACACATCATAAATCAAATTATATCTTATATAGTTCAATTTCTCCTCTTAAAACATCATTTCTCAAATGACATTCCTAGTGGAGTTAATTGCAAGACAATCTCACAATTTCAAAAATGGTCACATAAACTATTGGCTTAATTATTATCCACCTTGATCTCATCAAAGTATGTTAATAATTTGCCAAGTGATTTTTTTATACTCATTTTGAAATGTTTGTAACAATTCAAAATTATATCTTCTTGATAGGATTTGTAATTCATTATAAAATGAACAATTTCATTCTATGAAAAACAAAATCCGTTCTTTAAGGCTTTCTTTAGAACTTGGCAAAGTCTAGCTCACAACTAAGGTTTATGTGTCCGACACAAGCACCTTTTGTAGCTTTTACCTTCCCTTTATCTTTCTTTATCAAATTCCTTTATGTTACGAACCATCAAATATATATCTAAGGCCCTTTTTTGTTATTCTGTCTTACAATTTTAAACATCATATGCAATTGTAAACAGTGTTCTCTATGTCTTTCAAATTATGTAGTTTAAAACTACTTTGGTGAATTATAGATCAAATCTATTGCCAACTTTTGACACATGAAGATTCAAGCCTTTTGAGATGATTAATATAGTTCTTTCATGTTTCAAACATAAAGACATATTAATAGGTTCTCAACCATTTTACAAGAATCAAGGAATTTTACAATCTTATGCTTTTCCCGTGTGACTTACTGTTGGAACATTTCTTTCAGTGTCACTGTCATGTCATTAGTTTTCACGGCCTGAATCTTTTCTAAAGTCCAGTTTTATATTTGCTAACATGACATATAATCCTTGTACTAATAGATGGTAGTTTAAAAGGAACCATTAATCTAAGACATACATCCTTGTTTATATAGTTGATAACATTTATCAATTTTCAAATCAAAATAAGGAAATTAGTCTTAGAAATTATTTTATCCTTCTCAAGGATTGATCGCAGTTGCTATGAATTAGTGTTCCTAGGAGTTTAACATCTACACTTAGAAGATTATACATAATGATTTATTAGTGAGTAATTAAACTCCCACTAAATCAATAACCCTCGTAAATATTAATTTAGTGGTCAAAGATCCATATTTCACTTATTTTTTAGACAACTAAGGCATGACACTCAAAATCAAGTTATTTAGGTAGGTAACCATTACCAATTGCATCATATGCAACTCTTAGGTTCTTTATGAGACCTAGGCATCATATATCACAACATGTTACGTCTCATCTATGCCTAAAGTCCAAAACCGTTTTGATAGCTTTATTAAGTCAAACCAATTTAAAACATCCAGGTAACCGTTACGCAGCTTGCCTCACCAAGATAACACAATACACCTTGTGAAGGTAGAGACCCATATTGATGTGATCGAGGCCTTGACAAGTGTTTAAAATGGGTGGCATTAACTTAAAATTCTAATCAATGGATTTTTATCAAGTTTTATGATACATGTAGTGTTTTACAATGACTAATTCTAGCATCTATTTAATTATGGAATATCATATATATACCCAATATGCATAGAATAAAGATCATTAAAATAAAACAAGAATAAACATCTTCATATATCAACAAGGCATCATAAAACAAATCAAGGAAATTAAATACCTTAAAATTTCCCAAGTGCATGAAAGATTCTATTTTCATTAATCTCATTAATTAAATATATCTTAATATAATTTTTATCAGACTCTATTTAATTAAAATCATTTTTAATTAAATATTTTAATTAATATTAATAATAGTCCCACTAATTTAAATTGATATTAATTCAATTAAAACACCTTCTAACTAAATTAATAATTAATATTAATGGGTGCCAATCAATCTAATTGATGAACAATAATCTCATCCAATTAATTGGAAATTAATTAGTTAAAACTTCTTTCAATTAATATATAGCCTGATTAATATAAATAGAGTTGTAATCCTATTACAATTTGGTTCGCTAGCCTGAATGGCTAAGGCACTCTAATATGCGTGAGGATTGGGGATCGAATCATGCTCTCAACAAAAGTTCCTTTATTGTATTTTGTAATCCTATTACAATAAGATTTGTACTTTAATTTTGATTTGTAATCCTATTACAAGTTGATTTGCTTGCTAGGATGGTTAAGGCATTCCAACGGGTTGGATGACTAGGGATCAAATCCTACTATGAACAAAAGTCCTCTTTTTATTCTATTTTGTAATCCTATTACAAACAGATTTGTACTTTAAATTTGATTTGTAATCCTCTTACAACTTGGAATGGATAGCTGGAATGGCTAAATCTTTGGAATAACATGGAGACTCGCACTAAACCTTATTTTCGTTAAAGTGGTTGATAAAACTTCATATACGATATGGAATAAAAAGACATAGTTTGTCTTTTCTTGAGATTTGAGGCGGCGAGACTTGCGTAAGACGTTAAGTCACATAAAGTTTGATGCCTAAATCTTTTGTGTCTAATTGTGGTCGAACGCTATGATACTATTTTTATACAATTGAGAACAAATTGTTTGTTGCTCAAAATAATGTCTTTCTAAGTAAAGAGCTTATTTTAAAGACACCATGGGAATAAAGTAAATCTTGAAATATTCAAGTGCCACAAATGAGAACCGAACCACTTTAGGAAGATCAACAAAGTTTTGAACTAGTTGAGTATACACAAGTAACATATATCTCTTGAAAATCTAGAATAATTAGAAATTGGCCAGAGAAATTTGGAATTTCTTATTATTAATAGTTGTGATGTATTTTTTATACTGGATCAGAACGAATCACTGCTTATAAAAAGACATGTCTCGTCTAGATTGAACGAAGAAACTAAGTGTTATTAACTCTGAATTTTAATTCATATATGTTAACCAAGTTTGGAACTTGAATTATTTACATGAAGATGGTATGACCATTGGATGTAAATGAGTTAAAGTGACATGAAAAAAAAATGCAAACTTAAAAGCACGGCTTATCAAAAATTTCAATCTAAATCAAGGTGTTGATTATGATAAGATTTTCACTGGTAGCTAAGCTCAAGTTCTAGAATTCTATTGTCATTACTTCATAGTTTGACTATAAGATATGACAATAGAACTCTAGAACTTGAGCTTAGCTACTAGTGAAAATCTTATTATAATCAACACCTTGATTTAGATTGGAATTTTCGATAAGTCGTGCTTTTAAGTATGCATATTTTCTTTTTTATTTCACTTTAACTCATTTACATCCAATGGTAATACCATCTTCAGGTAAATAATTCGAGTTCCAAACTTGGTCAACATATATGAATTAAAAATCCTATCAAGGAGACATAATTTTGAATTTTTACAAACATTTCAAAATGAGTATAAAAAATCACTTGGCAAACTATTAACATACTTTGACGAGATCAAGCTGGATAATATTTGAGCCAAGAGTTTAAGTGACCATTTTTGAAATTGTGAGATTGTCTTGCAATTAACTCCACCAGGAATGTCATTTGAGAAATGATGTTTTAAGAGGAGAAATTGAACTATATAGGATATAATTTGATTTATGATGTGTCACACAGACTCTCCTAGATGTCTTATAGAGGCTATACTTTGGAAACCAATGGACTCGCACTAAACCTTATTTTCGTTAAAGTGGTTGATAAAACTTCATATATGATATGGAAAAAAAGACATAGTTTGTCTTTTCTTGAGATTTGAGGCGGCGAGACTTGCGTAAGATGTTAAGTCACATAAAGTTTGATGCCTAAATCTTTTGTGTCTAATTGTGGTCAAACGCTATGATACTATTTTTATAATATTGAGAACAAATTAATTGTTGCTCAAAATAATGTCTTTCTAAGTAAAGAATTTATTTTAAAGACACCATTGGGGTATGTGCCCTAGGCCAATTCTATAAACGTCGTTTAACTATTATAAGTAGATGCATGTTTCTTTTATAATAGTATCCATGGATAATTATTGTATTATTCTATATGTCCCTAGTCAGTTATTAATGTGGGAACAATAATAAAATAAGACTAGTATGAGTCTTGATTGATAATCATGTGATGATTATGTGTATACGGATATGGATCAAGATAATGGGTATCTGCTGGGAACAGATGTTGGACCGACCCGCTATGAGAAGACTACATGGTCAATGTCATAGTGATTCTCATAAGAGTTATATAATTTAGTCCATTGACTTGAGATCACCAGAGACTCCAACATTAGGAGCATAATGATTTGATACAATCAAACATTGTCTTTAACTGGATCATTATAAAGATTGTGATTGGTCATTGTTCGACTATGTCGATGTTATGTGATCAAGATGGAATTTTTCCCTCTCTTTTAGAGAGATATATCTATTGGGCCCCTCGATATGTTACACTGATAAATGGTCATGTCTAGTGAATTGATTGGATCAATGTCACTTGAAAATTTCAGTCTACTCGGAGATCGAGACTAGTAGATTGAGCAATAAGGGTGACATTCCATGTTTTATGTTCAATCAAAAGATATCCCGTGACAAAAGGATATGATATACAATGTCTATTAGGTTGAATCGATTTATTGATCTTCATGCTACTTGGGTAGTCATAATGCCTTGCTAGAGATCGCTTATGACTTGTGTACCAAAATGGTTTTGGTTCACTGCTAATGTTGTATGAACCTATTGGGTCGCACACAAAGAACGGATTTGCACGATTTAATATTATCTGGGGTAATGAATTTTATTTGATAAAATTCATTTTGAAGATTCTCATTAAATGTCCTAGTTTGACTAGAATTCAATATTCCCATACATTTCTAGTGTGACTAGAAATTTTGTCTCTTAGTAAATCCTATTTTGAATAGGACTCTAATTGGAATTATGGTATGACTTTAATTCTTATTTGAGTTTTAGATAAATTACAACTCTTATTGGATTAGTAATTGTAGATTCTCTATGACTCTATTCTTTTTAGAGTTGGACTTTATCTAGGACTCTATTTGGAGTGTGACTAGGAGATGGAGTTCTTTTACAACTCGACTTAGTGTACTATAAATACGACATTAGTTGTTGTAGAGAATTCCCGATAGAGATTTTTTCTAGAGATTTTTTGTGAGAACTTTTGTCCTAGGATTTTTGGGGCTAGCACTCCAGATCGTGATCGTCCGTTCGTGTGTGGATTTCTGATAGAGGATGTTCGTCTCTCGCAGCGTCTTAAAGGAATCGATCAGCACCAAACAAAGCAGACATAGAGTTATTCTTGCTAAGGTATGATTTTTTATTGGCACATCAATTTAATGGAATCAATAGGATCTTGGTTCGGGGATGTTCGAAAAGGTTTCGAAAACTCTCGTTGTGCATGATCCCCGAAATCAAACACTAGTATCGTTTTCTATATGTTTGGGTGTGTTAGGATCTTGTTTGAATACTTGTGAGGAATTATAGTTTTAGCTAACTGCTTTTATTGAGGTTGCTTCAAGCTATCTTTGAGTCTCCTCAATTCTAACATTTAGTATGCTCTAAATAATAACGTTCAGCATGCTTCAAAATACTAACATTTGAACTTTGAGCAAACTCAAACTAAGTTAAAACAGTCTAATTCTAATTGAGCATGCTCGGAAATCCATAACAGTTTATTTCAATTGAGCAAGCTCAAACTCCTAACAGTCGTAGCACCATCGAGCACATTAGAAGTTTATCCTCTTTAAGTCTGCTTAAAACTGCACAGAATGACTTTTTTGCAACTCTAAAGCTTTCGATTCTTAAGTCTAAAAATATTCAAATCACCTCAAACTCGATCCATTGGCTTAAAAACAACTTCCTTGAGTTCCAACATCATCATGCAATCATTCATACTTAATTTCCATGCACTAAATATCCAATTACCATTAAATAAAGTTATCGTTCATCATCTTCTTCACGTAACACAAATTATAAATCATGAAAACCTCTACAACAATCCTATCAAGGGATTTTCACTGATCAAAGGTTGATCTACTCTTATGAACCCACGTGTACCAAAACTCATCAATAAAAATAACTAGGAACATAATTTTTGTAGAGATTTGGTGAAGAAAACATACCAAGAGCTTTAATGGAGTTGTCCCCTTTTGTTCTTTGAGCTTTACTAAGTTAGATCCGTACCCTCTAGCATCAACTTTCTTGGATCTTCAAAAATCCCAACATGAAATGCAAGATTTTCTACAACTTATTTGATCTCCAAATTATTTATTCTCATGAGCTCTCTAATGGTGTTGGAGATTATTTTGCATGTTGAACAAGAATAATGAATTTTATATAGTCCTTTGTCTTTAGATCTCACTTCACTCACAAATCTTTAGGTGAATCAAAGGCTCACATTTAAGCCATCACATTTCACTAGTCAAAATCAAACTACCGCTTGTCTTTTTTCCATGACACATAACATGCACCTTATTTTCTATTGGTCCACCTACACATGTCATAAGACATTTCTCATTTTGCTCATGGCCTTTTGAATTAATTACATGCAAGTCTAATTCCACAAATTTAAAAGTTGCCCTTAAATTTCATTATTTTTACAATCAAACCATAGGCATATTAATCAAATTTAATACACCACTTAGGCCAAATTAAATCAAGTTAATAGTGGATCATGATACTAGCATAAGTTATGTATTTCCCGCTCAACGCGTATCCCGAGATGAAACACACGCCTTGCCTTGCCTTGTGTCACGTGTGTATTTATAATTATTTAATCATTTATTAAACATTACACGCACACCAAAAATATTATTTTATTTCTTATAGTACACTATCATCGAGCACGGCCACGTCACCTGGTTGAACCGAGTTCGGGCCTCCGATGCGGTCAAAACGGGCTGAGTCCGGTCTAGTCGGTGACGAGATGTCACAAGGGACGTATGTATAATTTGCTTAAACTGCCTAAATACAATAGTTGTATTACGAATAGAATTTTTAGTGATGACTTATCTACACATATAAATAAAGGGTGAAATCCTAAAATGATATAAGATTTTCATTTTTTGCAAATTTCGAGTTCTCTAGATTTGGGGAGGGAAAGAAAAACGTTTTCAATCTCTCTTAGGGCTAGCACTCCAAATTGTGGTCATCATTCGTGTGTGGATTTCAATAAAGGATACGCGCTTGAACGTCTTGGAGATCGAACAATCACAGAAGAAAATCACGGATTAAAGTATGGTTTACTTTTTAGATCTAGTTTAATAGAACATATTTTCGATCTTGTCGGGGTTTTTCAAAATTGTTTTGGGTTTTTCGCTGCGTAAGAACCCAAAAAAAGCCTACTAGGCGTGCCTTATTGAGAAGGTACAACCGGTAAAATTTCTCAAATTATGAATCCATTACGCCAACCTTTAGCGCACTCCTCAGCATATCTTTCCCACAATTGATATAATGATGGAAGTGGTGCATTCACTTTTAACTTCACCCATCAAATACAAAGTTGAACAAGAAGTCATTATCATATAATCCAAAAATTGATAAAACACATTTGACAAAAAATATATAAACTTACTCTAACCCAATGGATGTTCCTATCATTTATTATATCAATGATAAGCCGACCATTGAAAGATAGAGGTGGGGCATTACGTAAAGGGAGAAATGTCAAGCAACTATCATGTAAGAGGTTTACTAGAATGACATTGAAGGCCGTTGATATTAAGAGGCCCATGTCCGGAAGTGTCAACCATTCATCAAAAGAGGCCCCGACACGATCATCCGGACAGTGCACGACATTTTTCATCTTCTCGTAACTCGTTCAAGCACTTCCCGCCAAAGAGTTTCATACCATGTTATCTCATCAAACATTCATATACATACTAACCTCCAATCATTTACATTAGGGAGTCCGAGCCCGAGAGCGATGCACCCACCTGTCACATCAATAGTGCTTTCAACATATAGCAACCAATTCGGTTGTATGCAATGGGCATAACCAACTTTAGATACACCTTGGGTCACCTGACATGTCCGCCATATTTTAGGCCCCATTTTTTTTGCTTCTTCCTCGAACTAGATGTCTCTTCTTTCGATAGTGCATACTCAAACCCGTTTGGCAATCTTGTCGTCGAAGTATCTTCTTCATCGAGTTTCCTCTTCTTTCCTCACTTTATCAAACTTCCAACTGTAAAACCCGGTGTTCTTCCCTTTGTCTTTATTATTGTAGGTGGGACAACCTCTAGTGTGGATGAAGGCTAACTAATCTCTCTGAGTTGTTGAATAATCCTGATGCGATCATCTTCGTCTATGCAAGCATGAAGCTTTTTTAACACTCTTTGAATATCATCGTTCAGATTGTATCTGGCACGATACACAGTATTCTTTAGTATCATACTCAACTTTTGCCAGTATACATGAATGTCCTCGAGTGTGATGGGTGAACCGACCATAGTATGAAAGTTTATCTCGTGTGCACAAGAAAGACCATGTACGGTACGCATGTGACAACCACAAAGACTAGAGTCGTGTCCAACATTATCTCCACGATCCGCCTCATCTCTAATCAACTTATTAATGTTGCACCACATTTAAATGTGGATACGCCCATTGAGAGACGTATCCACGCAATCAGCGATACAAACCAACAACATATTAATGTTGCACCACATTTAAATTGAGCTCAAATGATGATTTGATGTTGTTATGTTGAATCCTAAGAAGGCCATCTATCACACTCCCAAATGTCTCAAAATTTGTTTAATCGTTGCCAAGTTGTAACTTCAAAGTGGAGTGCGCAAACTCAACCCTTTGCGTCGTGGTCTCCCCAAATTGCATAATTCGATCTGTGTATGTCGGTACAAATTTTTCTTTGTAGTACTTCACCAATGTGTTATCCAAGTAATCAATAAGACATTTCACAGTTCCGAACTCAGACCGTAAGTCATGCATCGTAAGTTCAAATGATGCATCCGACTTAGCATAGAACACACTCGTCCACCTATCCACGAAATGCGCGAAGCCTTCGTTATCCTCAAACATTTTCTTCGAATTGGCCAAGACTACTTTGTTGATGTGCCGAGAGCAAAGAATATGAGATGATGTTGAAAATACTTCTTCGATAGCACTAGTCAGGCCTAACTCTCGATCTGTAACAATCACGTAGGCTTAGTCCACCTATTCAATATAGATCTCAAGTTATCAAGTGCCCAAACATAATTGGCATTAGTCTCCGATAATATAAAAGTAAACTCAATTGAGAACGTCAAATGCGTCGAAATGATACCAACTATCTCCAACAACAGCATCCGATACCTATTAGTTTTACATGTGCAATCCATTAGAAGAACAGACGGGAAATACCGTAGCAACTTAATTGAATCAGGATGTGACCAAAATAAGTCAGTCACGACATTCGTCTCGGGATACTTCATATGTCACGATATTCACTTATTCTTTTCCAAAATGTGCAATAGTTGTTGCATTTGAGTCCTCCCACCCGCATCCTCAATTCAATGTTTTTATCGTGTATTGTATATTGTCTGCATAGTCGAAACATTATTTACATCTCTTTGTTTCAACGTATTGAGGATATCTCGTGGCTTCATATTCCCCTAGTCAACTGCACCACATCCACCCGATCACCCGAATCAAATCTTCCTACAAAGGAGTGGTCATCCAAGTTGTTGGTGGAGTCGTGATTGTGTCTCCCACGTACTACATTGACGTACCATAAAAAATCTGCATTTTCCTTGATGTTAATAAGGAAAGGGCACTCACATTTCTTAGTACCAGTTTAGGTCCTTGTATTTTCCTTCTCCTCTTCAGTTCTTAGTTTCAAAGCAAGTTTTGCGGCTTTGACTTTCCCTAGTTTTTGTGACATTCTTCGAAATGTATCGAACCTCACATACAAGTATGACCATTTCCCTGCGCTTAATCCCTCCGGCATCAGAGTGCTTCGTAACTAACAAAAACTTGTTCGCACTACCGATCAATTGAAGCAATGAAATAATCGCTTCTCTAGATGTGAATGGCTTACAAGGAATGAAAGCATCCTAGTAGTCTATAAATAACGTGGAAATCAACATTACCTGCAGCATAAACATTGAACCATAAGGACTCGTCACTAAGACACTGCAAATTCGCCAAAAAACACAAAACACAATCTTTGTAGTACAGGTCCAAGACGTAAGAAGCAGTGTCGGTTCAGAACAACCGACACTGCTTGAAGAGTATCAATACCATATGACCAAGACTCATAGGTATGTTTCGACTGCCATATACCGAGACTCTTGAATTAGTTTCAGCCACCATATACCGAGACTTATTTTCAAGTCTCACCAGCGTAGCCGAAACAATCTGACCGTGAGAAACTTAAAAAAAACTTAAACTAAAAAAAAAAAAGCACACAATTAACAGCAACAAACATCTCTTCTTGTATCTCTTCTTGCACCATTGTCATATATTCATCCATTTCACGCTAAAAACAACTTTGAAATGACCGAATCTACCAAACCCTACAATGAAAAATCAAATCAACAATGTCACTATTTGCCGCATCAAAATAGTTGATTTGAAATTTAATATGGTTGTAATCAAGTGTTAACTCACCACCGGTTGATGAGAAAGCGCAAGAATCAATACAAACCCGCCAACAAACCACATGGGTTTCAATCGTAGATGACAGAAAGGTGGGGTACCTAAAATCGGTTCAAAAGTGTGTTGTGAGAGTGATGAGTGTTTACATGGAGCAATTTTGTCATTTCTATCAAAGTCCAATTTAGATGAGAAAATAACCATAAAATTTGGATGCCTTTACTAATAGGTGGAGTGCCCATAACGCCCCTCCTATTTTTAAGGTAATATGTCAACTTTCAAAAAAAAAAGTGGGGTGAACTTACTCTCCTCAATGAGATTGGCATGTAGAAATCGCCAAGATAGAATTCTCAATGTGCGATGCATGCCAAAAAATGAGGAACAGAAAATATGATTAAGGATTTTAAGGAGGCACCGTCAACCCAAAAAAAAAAAAAAAAAAAAATCGAAATCATACAGCGCCCACTTATGCTGTGCTAATCGTTTTTGGAAAATGTTAGTGTGACGCACATCATGCACCCAGGTTCGACACGCACCCCAGCCACATCAAAGGGATGTGCACAAGAGCTTGGCTGACCAAAGTTACGCCAGCATTCTCCATCGTTTTTCACTTGACTGCTGACTCGCAAAGACATCCATACAACTAAGCAACAAAGCCCATGCATGCCCCTACAAAGCTGCATAAGTCAACTAGAAAAAAAGATATAGAGTGAAGCAACTGTTGAAACAAGGCTTGTAGAGGGTTCGCTATACCCTTCTCTGCATTGCATCTACTGCATCACAATACAACTTCTACGTCCATACTCTACAGGCAAGGTATCAGATCATAATTACAGAACATATAAATTATTCAAGTTTAATTTAGTAAGAGCTAATTATGCTCATAAGCTGATTCAAATGAAACAAGGTCTGCAACTCCACTTCTCTCTTAGAAGTATCAGAGGATGATAAACAATAAGCTAACAGAAGTAAACCTAACTGACAAGGATAATTTCAAGCTTGGAACCATATTTCTGCACTGCAATAACGGACTCATTTTCAAGACTTAGATGAGCATGTCAGTACGTGCGACTTGAACTTCTCGAGTTCAGCTAGAACCTCTTCCTCTGGACGATAGATCAAATCACTCATGCGCCATATCTTAACATGCATCAAACCAAGCAAAAGTCAGCATTTTGAACATAATGAACATAAGAAGAAACATAAGGCACCAAGCACTATAAAGTTTATTTTGCCAAAACAAATACCATGAGGCAGAGTTGCAGAATTTTAGACTTCTGATCATTTTCTATACAGAATAATATGACCAACAAAAAACTTGCATCCTTAAATCATCCGTGCAGCTACATTCACACTTGGGAACTAACTAGTTCTCCGCTTTATCTATGCATAACATAACGAAAAAGAGCCAACAAAATCTAGTATTTAAAAATCTTATACGTTAATGGATCACTTTTCTTTTCCTTAACCATTTTGCAGTCAACCAAAAAGAACGCTTTGATCTGCAACTACACCTACATTAATTTCCATCAGTAAATACATTGTTTTATCAAAAATACTCCGAAATCGCACCTTATTTCATTTACCAAATTCAGAGTTTAAATTCACACTATCATGATTGCTAACAAGTTATTGCTTTTATCATTTATTATGCTGAACCACCTGAAAGACTGACATGGATCATATAAATAAAATTATTCATTCTGCTAGACCCAAGAAAGTGAAGTAACATAGTCCATATATAAAGAGCTATACGCAGCTATGCATTGGATAATAATCAAGCCCCAAGTATAAAAAGGATTAAAACCCAGATTAGTTTAACCTAAGGCCATGTTTGATTGGGAAGAAAATATTCTATAGGAAAAGAACATTTTTCAAGAAATTTTTATTGAGTAAATGTTCACAAGAAAATTTTCCTAGGTGCATTTGATTGCACATACAAGAATTTTTCCCCTCAAAACTCATACGACTTTCAAAATACATGAAAGAAATTTAATATGTATATATAGAGAGAAATTTTTCAATTTATTTTCATATTAAAAATATAAAACTTAAATAAATGTCTTGGTCGCATAAAATCACAAATTCGCTAATATTATAAATTGTGATTATCGTGTCACTTTTAAGTGTTTTGATTAGTTCATATATTTATATAACACATCATATTAACAAATCAAAATGCAAAAAAGGGTAAATGTTATTCGTATCGTTCTGAGCATTTGAATAACTTAATTTTTAATATATGAGTGCGATCATACCAGCATTGATGCATCGGATCCTATCTGAACTCCACAGTTAAGCGTGCTTGGGCAAGTAGTACTAGGATGGGTGACCTCTGGGAAAGTCTTCGTGTTGCACCCCCTTAGCCGACCCCAATTAATTTGGGACGGAGGCTATGTTGTTGTATATGGGCAAAAGAGTGATTTTGTATAACTAGGGTATTTTAGTAATTTGTCGTGTTACATTTTTTTTAAGGGTGACTATTACTAAAGTCATGATGATTATGGTAGTTGAACATCGGGGTCATTATATGTTGAAAATCATTTTCTCAAGATAAAACTCAATTTTTCCACCCTAATAGGTGAGAAAATATATGGGTCTTGAGATGAAAAATTGGCAATCGTGAGAAAATGTTCCGTGAGAAAATCTTGGCTATCAAACGCGAGAAGATGCCATTTTCTCATGGAATTTACCATTTTCCTTAGAATATTTTTCTTTTTCGAGCAATCAAACAGAGCCTAAAAGAAAGAAACTTTCAGCAACATGAATAACTAGATGCTATTTGTTGAAATTTGGCTGAAACTTCAAATCCTAATCTAATTAGGATATCAGCTATTTAGTTTATCTAATAATAGAGTTTGAGTTGTAGTAGGATATGTTTGTTGTGTCATATGAATTAGCAATATTTATGTTTGAGTAGGATTAAAGATTGTGGTAAAGAATATAATATTATTAGTTCCTCAAAAAAAAAAAAAAAGTCAGATTTTGGGGTGTGTTGAGAGTGCACTCTATGCTTGTTCAAAAACTAACAAAATTGGGAGTGCAAGGCTCAAATGCACTTGTACACCAGAGTCTAAATAGAAATAAAGCGTGAAAAAAATAAACATTCATACCTTCATTAGACTAAACTCAGTAAATTGAATGCATGTTTTAACTTCTCCAAATCGTTAAATAGTAAGAGAGGGAAAGAACAATAGATCCAACTACTATTTTAGGCGTGAGAAAATGATTGAAATTTTTCAAAACAGGCAGAATCAAGCTAGGAGTCTAGGACACACATTAGTGATCAGCGTGCAAAGAAAAAATCGTAGAAGGTTTGGGTACAAGAAATGCTTTTTCTAGATGCATGGTTTTTTCTATTTTTTTTTTTTTTCGTTTTATGGGTTTTGCACAAGTGATTTTCGACTTTTTTTTTTTTTTTTTTTTTTTTTGGGACTGACTAGTGGTGTTTCAAACACACCAAAGAAAAAAAAAAAACAAGGGTTTCTAACTTTGTATTCTATCCACTTCTCATCTCTTCTTCTTGAAGTCTCAAGCTTCAAACTTCAAGGTAAGTGGGGTACAAACCCTAGATTCTTTCTTGTTTCCTTCACTTTTTCATTCTCTTTCACTTAGTTTGAGGAGATCTCTCTCCATATCCTTATCCTTGTCTTTTTTCTTTTTGGGTCCCAATCCCAAACCTTATATTCATTGTTGCTTCATTAGTGAGTATTGTGCTTGTTGGTACGTCTTCTTCTTCTTTCACTTTGTTGTTGTTGTTCTTTATTATTCAAGTAGTTGTGAATCTTGTGATTGAGACTATGTAGTTGTTGTTGTTCTTTATGGATGCTATGTATTTGAGATTGAGGATATTCGTATAGATCTCATATAGATGTTTTTGTCAATTTCATGTCTTTTTGTATGGAAATTCATGAATTTGCACTTTATGGAGTTCCTTTTTACTTATAAATCAATATTATAAGTTTTTATATGTATTTTTAAAGTCATTTAGAAGTGTTTCGAAAGAATCGAAAAAAGTCTTACGATGTACGATTCCTAGTTAAAAACTTTGGGCCCAGCTACTATTTCAGGCGGGAAACAATGATTAAGATTTTCTAGCACAGGCAGAATAAAACTAGGACATACTTTAGTGAATAGTGCGCAGAGAGAAAATTGCAGAAGATTTGGTCAACCGTAAAAGCAATATTCTTTCTTGTAATTTCAAGCACGAACAAATCAAGAGTTCGGCTTATAAGTCTCGATTTCCTCTTCTAAACTTCTTCCCGGTATCAATTACAAGCATATAAAATAGATGCAATGAAGCGCTGATGAAAACATAGATTTATGAATAAAAAAATCAAAGCACCTGCAGCGTCCCACCACCTCCAGTACTCCCACAATCATCAGATACACTGACAATTGTCCATGGATCATATGCATTCCAGTGGAAGTCCACAACTTTATCCCTACAAGCGTACGACATAGAAATACTTCGAGATTCAATTTAAGGATAGTAGCAAGACACAATAATATCACATGCTGAGTAGATAACCAATTTGGCAATACACATTAATTGATATTTATCTAATCAAGTTATCAAAAAATGAACTATGACAAAAAAGTAGTATAAAATTCCCGAGTTTTGATGGAAGAATAACATTAGGGCACCTGTCACCTCTTACCCAACACCTTTATGATGAGTTGATTTTCTCAGCTTAGTAAATGTGTAATTATAGATAATATTATTATCATACAGTTCATCTAGTTATTAGATGATTTATTTGTTGGACTTAAAGGAATAAGCAAGGGAAATCAATTTTCATGGCATTGAGAATTTATTTTTAAGAAGTTGTAACTTGTAATGATAATTTGTAACAGGTTTCTATAAGAAGCCTACATATCTACATGTGAAGGACAAGTAGATCTTCAAAGGGTAGCACAAACACCCAAAAAACCTCAAACGAAAACCCTTACATTCCATATTTTACATTAAACCAACCTAAATCCTATTCCATTCAATTAAAATTTAGAGAGTTATCCCAAGCCTAGTTTGCTATTAGATAACCAACCAGCCACAATTTCACTTTCTCACAAACCTATGATTAACGTTTCTTTCACTCATAATAAACCATGTCATGAACAATTATACACATCTCTCGATGCTCTTTAGCCTTTATCCAACTAGATGAAGTTCCTTGACTTGCAAAAATGAGACTCTCCATGCTAACATGTTGCGTGATCTTTCCTCTAAGAAATATCGCCCACCTATTTTACACCACCCTTGCAATTGCAAATTAGCAACAAATGAATTTCATCATCCTTACAAAAGAGAGGGAAAGACACCAATTTGGACATTCCCTTTGAACATTGACCATGGTGTTGATCCTTCCTATATCAAGTATCCACCCACACATCTTAATTTAATTAGGGAAAAGCATTCAAAATCAGGTTTACATTAGAGAAAGGGTGGGTCATTTGGGTGTGCCTGCAAGGCTAGAAGGAAAGAATTACAAGAGAAGCTTCCAGAGTTTTCAAGTTTCCATTTGCTAAAAATGGATGGGTCAAGTCTAGAGTGATGGATTCAATCTAAAGATGACCTACTTCCTCCATTTATCTATCAGTGAGTTTGTGTTTAAAGTGAAGATTCCAATTTGTGTTTTCATGGTTGGACAGAGAAGGTGAATTTTGAAAGTATATACGTAGTAGAGGTTTAAAGTGGTGGTTTGATAGTCTGTATAAAGATATTAAAGATGGGAATCTATGGGGTAAAGACGTGCTACCTAACCAAAGGTCCTCTCGAAAAGCGAAAACATATGCGACTGTCATCCCTTGCTTTTGAGATCAATATGCCTATAGAGCAATGCTAAGATTGAGGAACTCCCACAAGCTCTGGAATGTGCTGCTAGGTTAAGCTTTGGCCTATCATGAATCATGTTTGATCCCATGTCTGCTTAGAATCATCTTCGCCCATGTTCTTTAAGCAATCTCCATAATCATTTTGCTGCCAAAGCTTCATTCCTTTTTTGTAGATTTCCATTCGCCAAACATCCTTTGTTGATTAGCTTTTTCGCATCCTTCCATTTCACTAGATGTGATAGTTTCCTACCATTGTCTCATTCACACAAAAAACCCCAGTTTTTTTTTCTTAATCATAATGGCAAGTCCCCTCGGTAACTCAAGAGAAAATAAGTAGTAAGAGCATTGAAAACTGATTTGATCAATATCAGTCTAGCAGCCCTAGTAGACGAGTTTTTTCCAACCACCAAGCCTCTTGTCAATTTTAGCCAAGACACCACAACATTTTACTCAGGGTTATCACCTAATGGCATCCCCACGCAAGTGAAAGGGCAATTCTCAAACTACACACCCTATTCAATCTGAAATGTCCCTAATTATCCATGCTTCCATGTTCCAGTCGCAAATGTAGCTTTTGGGCATGTTAATCTATAACCCTTCTTTATCCAACAAAATGCCTTAAGAATTTCATGGCCAGAATTACATAATCCTATCCCCTTCCAGTAATAGAAGAATATCATATGTGAGCTGGAGATGGGAGACCTGTTCTTTGTTCTTTTCCATGCATACACATTTTTTGAAACATGATTCAATCAAGAAACGACCAGTCCACAATCTCATAAGCCTTAGTAAGATTACCTTTTTATTTTTGATTCTATACTTCTCCACAACTTTACAAAACTAGCATCCATGATCTGTCTCCTATTCATAAATGTTGCATGGGCCTCATCAACAGTGTGATCTAGTACTATCCTCAATCTACTAGCCAACGCTTTTGCAATAATTTTGTGAAAGCTTGTCACCAAGCATATGGGTCTGTAAACAGTCACAACCTTCCACAAGTTAAGCTTTTTGGAAATGAGACAAAAATCAGTCTCGTTCGTGAGACCATTGACAATCCTGATCTCATTGAATTCTTGCGTTACATCAAGCAGATCCTTTTTAACCACCTCCGACATTTTCAGAAAATATTTCATTGCCCAACATGGCGCTTTGTAGCCATCACACTCAAAAACTGCCTGCCTAATTTCTTCCATCTCAAAAGGCTCCTCCATCAAGCTGCTTACCTGCTGTCCAATGGGGAATCACTCCAGCCCCTCAATGTCCCATAAGTCTTCCCTTAGAAGGAAATAAAGGTTTTAGAAGAAGCCATTGGCCTCTTCAACTACCCTTTCTTCATCACAAATTAGAACCCTTTCTATCTTCTCCGATTTTGCTGATTGCATTTTTTTTATCTACTTGACTTCTACCTTTGTAACATCATTCTCTCACGCAAGCTAATTTGATGCATTTCAGCCTTGGCAATTTACCTTAGCTCTTACACTATTCTTTGTTCGATTTGTCATATGTCTCTTCCTGATCTAGGAGAGATATCTCCACTTCAGATGCCTTCTTCTTGCTTGGAACCTGGCCAGGCACCACTCAATCCCACTCCTTAATGTTAGCTACTTTTCAATTTTCTCGTCAATTTGTACTCATCCAAACCATCTCCTTGATGCAACTTCCACCGCACCCGAAGATTTTGCTTAAAGCTTTTATGCTCCAACCACATCTTATCAAATTGGAAAGGGAAGAGCCCCAAGTTACTGGATTATACTCCAATTAAATACGAGTGGTCTGAAGTAAGTCGTGGTCCAGTTCTAGACTTGACTTAGCAAACAACACTCTCCAACTCCTAGTTCCCAGGCATTTTTCAAGTTTACAATACGGGTTGCTCCTGAAATTGCTCCATGTAAATTGCCCAACAATGATAGGAAGGTCCACCAAAAACAGTTCCATGATCAAAGCATCAAAGTTTAGATCTGATGACGGAGATCTTACCAAAGGGAATCGAACAGTAGTGAAGACTTCCCATAAACACAAATTCGTCCCGCATACTGAACTTAGTGCCACAATCTCCTCTCGAAACCCTTCCCTTTCTGACAAATGCATCAGACCATAAACACTTGATAGCCACCACTTTCTTCCGTCAACTTCCTCAATTCAGATTAAAACTGAAAACATCACTTTGACATTGTCCACCATTTTAACTCTAGATTCCCAAAAAATGATCATGTCCCCGGCTCTTCCCACAGACAGTTAACATAACTATCCCAAGATTTTGAATCGCCATAGTTGGCCCAAGAACCTCCTAACCGCTTCTTGCCTTTTGGATTCTTATAGAAGCACTATTCCAGGCTCCATTCTAATCAATGCTCAAAAAACCATCTTTCTTTTACTCTCAATACCATGACCTCTAACGCTCCACTATACAATCTTCATGACGTACCAATTATGTCCGAATGCATAGTGTGTAACATCATTGCCCTTCAACATATCTTGTTATGCTTTTTCTTCCCAATTTCCTTTCCAATTTGTTGATTGACATACTTCATAAAAATTTTGCAATTTCCTGTTGTCATAGTGGGCAACCACTGACCCCATTTCCTTGAACGCTAGCAAATTCTTTTGGAACATATCTACAGTCTATTGGCTTAGTGATAGAATCCTATATAGAGGGAGTCATTTAGAGTTAGTTAGGGGTAAACACTATAAATATGGATGAGTTAGCGAGATTAAGCATATAAGAAATTGAATATAATTTGGGGAACTCTTAGGAGTTTTGGTTGAGAAAGTTTTAAGACTCTTCTCTGGGGTTATTTTTGTGTTCTTGTAATCATAGTGAACTCTCAAATCAATCAATCAAAATTGGTACTCTATCATTGGTATCATAGCAAACTTGATGGATCCAAAGGTAGATGCCCGAGTCGACGCTCGTGTTGATTACCTGGAGGAGCAGATGAGGTTGATTCTGATGTAGTTGTAGCGGATCTTGGCACTGGAGGGCTCTATCGGGGAACTGAAAGTTGAGGTCCAAGGTCTAATGCAGCTGATCAAGAGCATGTGCCTTCAACGAAGCTCGCCGGCTTCGAAGGTCAGTCATATCAGAGATCGCAGCGGCCAATTGAATCATATCCAGCCAGATCTGGGTGCTCAGATGAAGGCTCATGAGGTGGGTCGATCGGATCCAGTGATGTCGGGGATGTTCCACATTTAGTGATGATCTAGATCCAGCTCCTTTCCCCGCGGTGCAACATTTTTTTCAATTCTACCCAAAGAAGGCCCGACTTCATCTTGTTGAATCGGATGTTGAGAATGTCTCAACATGTCCAGATATGGTTTAGTCTAAGCTGATGCCATCATATATGCACTTCGTGGTCATCAATTTGGATCGGAACAATATCCTTTCGACGATTGTAGGATGTTACGCTCTCATTGTGATCAAGATCGGTGCTATAGATCCTTCAATGGAACTGAAATCTCATTTGCATAATGAATTTCGAAAGATATATGGCCAAGTGCCAATCACGTTCAATTCCATAGCTTTGCGTCTTTCACCGTGGCCTCCACCGCCTTCTCCCTCATCATCGAACTCCACTTTCTATCTTTCTATTTTCTTGTGTTGGTGCGTTGGTTCTTCGAAGCTCTTCGTTTTCGTAACAGTTGAATTAGGGAAGATGATACTAGGTTATTGGAGTAGACCTTGAGGAGTATTGATGATGGGAAAGTGGCCAACAAATGGAGGTAAGTGTTTCCTTATCAGTGATGTACGTCTAACATTAATACAATTGCTTCATGATAGAGCAGTCGATCCTCCTCAATTAACGCTTCATTCATCTTACTTAATATGGTGGGCCCACATGAGTTTAACGTGCCTCACATCCCAAATCATGGTGGGTTATATTGTAGCCCTTGATTTTCCTCGATCAGTGTGTTACTTCTTTCAATTAGAGGGGTCGGTCCATTTAAATACCACATCACTTGATGACTATCTAACCCTTGTTGTTTTGTCTCATCCATTGGGTATTTCTTTTCCTACAAACTTGCTGGTAGTGCAGTTTTGCATCTTGTTGCAATTTATGTCCTCAAGTGACAACGAGGGGATAGTGCTTCAATCAGGAGCGTATCAAGATGATCAAAATGGGCTTGACGATTGGATGTGTGGTAGCTTGTTTTTGGTGTCTACTACTACCTTCGAAGTGTTTGAAGAAATGTTTGTTAGCTTGATCATGATGTTTACATATTCTATAGCGTCTCCTTTCATGTTGCGTATGCGTGAAGAGGTTACGAAAGATGTTCATTTGGATGTCCTTGGTGGTGGACACAATTGGGTGCATGTTACTTGTTTGTTGGGGTGGGTGACGCGACGAGATGTTGTTCGCAGTACCTTTGATGGGATCCTTCATGTTACAATCAGCCTTACTGATATAGAGCCAACTAGGCTAGTGCAGCATGTTGATTATTCTTTGTTGCATGGGTTAGTTAATTGGCTCTTTGATCTTGATACCATGTTTGTTGATATGGTCCAATGGGATTGGGTATTGGCTTGCACAGTTCAGGCAGTGGAGTTTCGTTTGATCATGCTTCCTCATTGTTGGATAGATGTAACTATCACTATGACATGGTTGAGCATCGGGTTGATGAATAGGGTATATCGTTATTTGGTTGCAAGGTTCATATGGATTCTGGCATGGGCATTTGCTCGTGTTCTTCACATACCTCCCACTACATAGGTTCATGATCCAGACGTAGCCTTTTTCTTTGGTGTTCATTTCTCATATAGAGGGAGTCATTTAGAGTGTTCAACAACATCCTATTCAGCTCCTCAAATAAATGTTGCTCCTTATAATTATTTGATACATCACGCCCATCCTTAATTCCCAACCAATTGGAATCGCCCATAACCTTCTTTTACGGTTTTGGTTTGCACGAGCCATCAACTCGTTTGACTTGTATCCACTTTCCTTTTGCACGTCTCTTGAAGACATAAAAACACAAACCTATGTTGCTTGCATAGTCAATCAATGGTTCAAGAGATGAGAAGCTCAAATTGGATGATCTATGTGGCTCCACACACCTCTCTTTCATCACTACTTTTTTATGCTCCTTGAGATATTGGGCATGAGATGGATCGTGATCCTGCGTTGTTTTCTACCTCTCAAGCATTGACTTGTATTACGCCCGTTCTTTACTCTAGCAAGCCTTCGATTAGAAGATCGGTACACAAGTCGATGATCCCCTCAACATTGATTACAAGACTAACCAACAAGATGCCCTTAGGATCATCGACAACCTATATCTTTGCAAATTTGAGGAATCAAAACTCAGTTGTATCCTCTTATATTTCGATCACAGGCCACTCCCAAGGCCGTGGAACTGTGTATGTGGGTTCATCTCGCAACTCCAAAGGAATGCCCTTAACTCGTATTCGTAAATTTTGAAAATACATGCACTCATACCCACTTGAAGCCTAGTTTTGATTGCTCAATCACCACATTAGATATTCTTTTTTTAGAGTGAAACTACTAATTCTCACCACCTAAGCACCTTATAAAACTCTTGTTGGTCATCAATTGTGAAGAGTCGGATTTGTTATCTAAGGAGAGTTGTTCATTCATGTATTCCCATCAAACATTAGCATTTCACCGTGATATGATGAGAGCATCTTCATCCATGAATTTCATTAGCCAATCTTCCTTTTCTTGACATTGATTTCAAAAAATCAATGGTGTTGTTATGTGTAGTGGGGATCGAGATCTCACAATATCGCACCGAAGGCTCGATAGTGGTTTGGCTATCATCCACAAGGGTTCTCCTTTAAGAAGAAAAAAGGGCATGTCCTCAACTAGAAAACACCCTGGTTAGCTTAAAGAGCGTTTCAATAACATAAGTGGAATGTGAGTCTTTTGGACACTTTGAAAGTGCCATCATGAATCAATGGTGTTTTTATGAAATCTTGCTAAAAATTAAACGAGCTGAAAACTTTTGCATCTAGCTCCAACGCGCAAACCATTTGTGGAGTGTGTTCTTCGATCTTCAATTTTTTTCCTACCTTGATCCACATGACTGCGGACCACTTGCCTCCCATGGAAAACATGATGGCTAACTAAGAGCTCTTGGGTAGAGGAACTTAAGCTTTGCACGGGTCTAATTATTCCTGGGAGCATTGATGAAAAAGGAAGGGGGCAAATGAATAAGAATTGGGTTTGAAGACTATTCCTTTGTATGAAGAAGGGAAAGTGGGCAGAGCTAGAGGAAAGGATGGATGTGCAAACAATGATGGGGAGTAATAGATTTTGGTTCTGATAGAGTTTCCATGACGTAAATTCTCATGGTTGCGTGATAGGGTTTCGGCTCATGGCCACTCTCTTCTTTTCTTCTTGAAGAATTGAAATACAAAATTACCAAAAGTCCGTCAGCCAAGGCCCTAAGCTATTGTTGATGGTGCAATTCAACACATTAATGCCCAGGCATTATAAGTTTATAAGTAGTGTGTTTTACTAGTACTTGGCTACTTGGATTGAAATTCTTTTTAACTTCTTAAAAGATACATTAGAAATTAAAGAGATTGAAATTAGGGTGAACCATTGAGAGACAAGGAAAATAAAGTGCAAGAGATAGAAGGAAAAATATATTGGGAAGCTATGAAGGAGCCAATCAAATATTAAACATATCCGCAACAAGTTTTGATTACTTTTCTCCCATTTCCTTCCCTTGCACTTTGATTCATTTCTTTCCAATGCCACTAGATATTTTGATTAAGGATTTTTGTTGTTGGTTACCAGCAGAATTTGTTTCAAGTGTTACAATCTGATCTCACGCATCACTAGGACTTGTATGTTTATTTAAAGCCATATGCATTAAATAACCCAATGTTTCATCACCCATATCTAATCTATTTTTGCAAAAGCTGTAGAGATACTTTATCCTCTTAGTTGTGGAGGACCAACAAAGGTTTTGGAGCTTATATACTTATGCCAGTTCTTTAAGCACTTCCTATTGAAACTTCCTTTATATGCAACACTTTTTTGATATTCATGCGGCTTCATCTCTAGAAAATCTCATAGCCTAATCTATCACTATTCCAAGCTTTTCAATGAATTACAGAACTCCTGTCCAACTAGTATGACATAATAATTCCTCCAAGGTCTTTATCCTCATCTCCAAGAACTACATATTTGAATTTAAAATGATGTCGAAAAAAATATAAATAATGAGAAGAAAAATGTGTTCATAGAAAAGGCAAACAAGAAAAAGAGAGCATGAGCAAGAAGAAAAAAACACAACTTTATGGTTACCTATGCCCAGCATGTTGAAAAAATAATCCAGGAGGAGCGTTTGGCATTCTCGTACCAACACGATCTTTCTTTTTACTGACCTGGACCATAAAAAAAATTACTTTAAATTATTATCTAGGAAAGCTAATAAAATAGTTGATAAAGTGCTTGTCTTATATGAGATCACTACCATATATTGAATATACTAAGAGGGAAAACAAGAGCAGACACAAGACAATCTCTTTTCTAAGAGAACAACCTTCATGCAAAAGATTTGAGAGAAGAGGAAAAATTGTTAAGTTTACAAGGTAATTTTATTAAAGTGCTACGAGTAACTCGACCAAATAATTCCAAGCTCCCAACCTTTGATCGAAGCCACAAACTTTTCCTGATGAACAAGAAACCTATGCTTGCCCAGACTCAAGTACGACCGTCGGGTGTGGGAGTTTGTCTACAGGTTGAACCTTCACATTATCTAATTTAAAGAGAAGGGGACACGGCAAAAAGTGTTCTAAAATTTAGACTGATATGCTTAGTTATATACACTAATGTATTCTTACACTTGTAAACTTAGCTTATAAGCCTATATTCTTTCTTATCCAGTTAAGCTTTTAAATGCATAAGAGGAATGTTCTGTAATAGAAATAAATGAAGTTTTATAGTTTCAAGCAACTTGCTGGAGGAAATGGGATAGTCTTGTTGATAAAACTAAGGTTTTAGCCTTAAACTTTTTAAAATGACCACTTACTTTCCTCTTGATTCCATGAGTTAGGATAGATGCATGGTTTGAGTGGTCCATTACGATAAAAATGGAATTCTACACAAAGTTGCTGAAGGCAAAGTAGGCAACCTTGTGTACCTCCTAAAGTACACATACAAAATAAGTTTTGGGCCCGTTTGCTCAAGTCTTGCCTTTAACTTGGAATGTGATGACGAGGACCAAGTGCAATATATGTAAGCTTTGAGGAGACATAAGTTCCACAATCTTAAAGATCTAATTTTGTTGTGTACTAGCGATTCTTGGCTATGGTGCTTAACTTTGATCCCTTCTAACGAATTTTAGTTTATTTTCTCCAAAGGTGGAAACTTAATGAAATAGTTAATTGACCTTATTTATCAAGAGCAAACTAAAATATGCAACCTTGCAAGCTAGGTGAGAATGGTAAGTACCTCCTAATCCCTTGAAAGGATCATCAAACTTTTAAGAAAGCATTGAACTACATAATTATTCTACGTGATTTACACGACTTGAAAATAATGAGATAAGGCTTAAGGCACGCGCTAGTAGAAGAAACCTAGGTGGATAATCTATTGGAGTAATAGCTTATAATCTAAATCAAGCCAATCATTGAAATTAATTATGTTATATTTGAGTTAAACTCTAATTAAGGGGAGGCTATCGACTTCACAACAAGAATCAAGATGTCCTTTTAACCACATGAGTCTTTGAGGTTGTTTGAGTCATCAATACAAACTTGTTAGTTGTTATATTTGAGTTAAACTCTAATTAAGGGGAGGCTATCGAATTGACAACAAGAATCAAGATGTCCTTTAAATCACACGAGTCTTTGAGGTTGTTTGAGTCATCAATACGAACTTGTCTATTGTAACGGCCCAATTTTCCATTAAAATGAAGCCTAAATGGGTGTTTAATGGTGATGGTTGATTGTTGTTTAATGTTGGAGAAAAAGAGGTGTTGGTGATTGTTGGTTGTTGTTGATGATGTAGAAGTATTGTTGTTTGATTTGTTGAAGAAAAAGAAAAAAAAAAAAAAAAAAAACATTGGGAGAGGGGAGGGACGTGCATGCGCGTGTGGTCCCCTAGACCGGGCCGAGCCGGTCCGGGCCCAACCCGGTTGGGCCGAGACCGGGTCAGGCCAACCCAGTTAGGCCGGGACCGGGTAAGACCGACCTGGTTGGACCAGGTCAAACCCGGTCTAGGGACCCACCCCTTTAATTAAATAAAATAATTATTAAAAATTAATTTAAAAACAGTTTTAAATAAAATAAATTACAAAAAAATAAGAAAAAGAGGTAGAAAGTCACTGAGGGTTTATTTTCCATTGTTGATTTCCTATTCCTTGTTATTGTACTCTATTCTGTGATACATTTGGGTTGGTGGTTGAGTTACTCCCACCTGATGTTCGTAGTGTACTTATGACACACTAGGCTGTAGCACGTGTGATTAGGCACTCGGTGAATTGCAACCCGAGTTGCATTAAGGGTGCACGTGTCGAAACGCACCGCGAGGAACCAGGTGAAAGGAAGTGGGGGCACCCACCGAAAGGATCCTGGGGTCCGAAATACAGTCTAGTCTGACCGGGATGAGTACACACTTTGTTTCTCTCGTGTTATCTATTCATGTGATGATCGTAGCACAGTTGCCTATTTAGTTTCCGCATGATTATTTAACATGATTATTGATATCTATTTACTTTCTTATAAATGCTCGGTGTACTTCATTTGGAATCTTACTGAATGTACTCTCCATCTGGCTTTTTGTGATGGTCGAGTGTAGATCCTAGTACTAGTAGGGGCAAGGGGATTCTTGGCGACTTCATCTGATTGCCCGCGGTTGAGGACCCACTAATATGTGTTAATTTGACATTTTGCTTTACTTTTGGGATATTGGGAGACTGGATAGACATTGTACTTGTATATATTACTGCTTATTAGTATTGTTGCCTATATACAGAGTATTTTCCCGGGTTTTCCACAGTAGGACTTGCTCTTATAAATGATGCTTACATGATGATGAACTTATTTGTTTTACTTACTTGAAATTTAAGGCTTCCGCTGTTTTAAATGCTACAATTGATTCAAATGTATAACTAACCTAATTGAACGAAATGAGTTAACGCACATATCGAGTAGTGACGTGGAAACGAACTTCAGTGGCGCGTGGGACCCAGTGGGTCAATGAATTGACAGGATTACGGGGCAGCGACGCTCCACGTGGCGGCCTTGGGATTTGGGGCCGCCACATCTATTATTTTCCTTAATTCTAGGATCTCGTTAAAGTAGAATGGAAATATAAATATCTTGTTGTACCTTCTCATGATCCCAAATATTTAAGAAGCCATCCTCAGCAGCACTCCCAAAAACCGATGACTTGTCTGGGGACCACTGACATGACAAATGAATGATTTGTTAAGACTACACACTAAGCACATTAGTAAGTAAAACAACAAGATATATATATACACACACACACACACATATAGAGAGAGAGAGAGAGAAATAACTAATACCTGAACGCAAAGAACAGCAGCTTTATGACCTTCGAATTTGTGAATTGGCGATCCAACTCCACCAGATGTGAGATTGCGACGGTCGAACATGCGAACGGAATTATCCGCTGAACTGAAGAGGCATCAAAATCAATAAAAAAACTAAAAATGATAAGGGATAATTACAACAAGTTACAAACAATTGTTTATTGAACAAACACAAGACACTAAATATTTATCTTCACTTGAAGCTAATCCAAAAAGAAATGAAAGGAAATAAAAGTCAACAGCGGAAACTACAACAGATTCAACATAATGTTCAGTCTATTTGAAATAATATTACCATCGGCTCATTCAGATCAAGGGCATAGTGTTGAATATGTGGCTCAAACAATAGAGTTTGACTTGGTGTCAAACTAGGAGTACAAATCGGTGTCATGTTTTATTGGAATCAAATTCCAATGTGAACATAATTGATCATGTAGCATATATATCTCTATATATGTGCGTTGTGTAACACATTGAAATAGTGTGTTGTGCGTGTGGCAACGAATTTGTTGTGGGTACGTGACGCACAAAGTGTTGCGGGAGGTGCTTGTGAGAGCAGAGAGTTGTGTCGTAGCGTACAGACATGCGAGCGGGTACGTGACACTGTGAGATTAAATCTTCTTGGGGTTTCTATCTGGGGTTTAGATAGAGGAGGTTTTTCCTTTATGTACTAAACTATTGATAGTAGATTGTTTTGTTTCTTGCCCGTGGTTTTTACCCTGATTTTGAGGTTTTACACCTAAATTCTTGCGTTCATCTTTTCTCTATGGTTTGTTTATCATTGGGTGTATTCGTGTGACTGTGATCTTGGGTATTCCGAGGTGATTCGTCGCAACAAATTGGTATCAGAGTCAATATTGAAATCTGAGGGGGTTACGCTATTAAGGTGAAGTTTTCAGAGATGTCAAAGTACACAAGTGCGATGAAGTTCGATGTGGAGAAGTTCGACGGGAAAATAAATTTTGGCTTGTGGCAAATTCAAGTCATAGATTTGTTGGTTCAATTTGGGCTACGTCAAGCATTGAAAGGCCGTGGGAAGGAAAGCGATAAGAATTGCGAAGAGTTGAATTTGAGGGCGGCGAGCGTCATAAGACTATTTGGCAAAGAGTGTTCTTTCGAACATCAGGAATATTTCTTCGGCGAAAGGTCTTTGGGAGAAATCGGAGACTAGAATATGACGAAAAGCATGAGAAATAGATTCTACCTGAAGGAGCGGTACCATCACCTGAAGATGGATGAAGGTACAAGTATTACTGATCATCTTAGTGCTCTTAACGAGATTGTCTCGAAACTTGAGGAGTTGGGAGAGCAAGTCAGTGATGAGGATCAGGCGCTCAAACTTATCTGGCCACTTCCGCCTTCATTTAAACACATGAAGCCAACATTGATATACGGAAGGAAACCATCAGTTTAGCAGAGGTTACTGCCATGTTAATATATGAGGTGAAATTGATGAAAGGTGAAAACAACGGTTCATCTGAAAGCTCGGGTTTGGTAGTTGTTTGTAAGGGTTTCAAAAAGTACAGGAAAGTGGTATGTTGGAGATGCAATCAACCAGGGCATTTCAGGAGAGACTACGGGAATAGGAAAGGTAAAGGAGCGGGTTCGGCAAAAAAGCTCCAGTTCAACAAAGGGGGATTCCGATGTTGAAGGCGATGACGCTGACAATTTGTTAGTTCTCAGTACTAATAGTAGTTATCTTATGTGTCCAGCAAAGAATATGATTGGTGATCAAAAAGAAGAATGGGTAATTCACAGCGGGGCCACATGACATGTGTGCGTACATAGGGTATGAATCGGTAATTATGCAAGTCGTACGGGTAGCAAAGTTATGTTGATGGTTAACGGCTCTCTGCGACCGATAATGGGAGTCAGTGAAGTTCAGTTGAAGTCGTTTGATGGACGCGTCATAACGCTTCGAATGTTCGACATGTGCCGAGTTTTACTAAAATCTAATTTCTCTTTCTGAATTAGATTCTGAAGGTACTCCAGAAGAGGTGGAGTATTGAAAATATTCCAGAAGTCTTCATTGGTCATGAAAGGCGTGAGGAAGAACTTGTTTGTCTTGGTACAAAAACATGGAACATGATCTGTGCCTCAAAAGTTGATCAAGAAGTGGGTTCTGGTTGTTGGTAAGTCCAAACAGGCTGGATTGGACTTGGTTCATTCTCGATGTTGAGAATAGTGGCCCGAAAGGGCGGGTGGCAAGAGCAAGGTAGTGAGTTTTCGCCAAGGTGAAGATTTGTTAAATATGTGGCTCAAATAATAGAGTTTGACTTGGTGTCAAACTAGGAGTACAAATTGGTATCATGTTTTTATTGGAATCAAATTCTAAAGTGAACATAATTGATCAAGTAGCATATATATGTCTATATATGTGCGTTGTGTAACACATTGAGATAGTGTGTTGTGCGTACGGGCAACGAATTTGTTGCGGGTATGTGACGTACAGAGTGTTGCAGGAGGTGCTTGTAAGAGCCGAGAGTTGTGTCGTAGCGTACGGGCCTGCAAGCGGCTACGTGACACTGTGAGATATAATCTTCTTAGGTTTCTATCTGGGGTTTAGATAGAGGAGGTTTTTCCTTTATGTACTAAACTATTGATAGTGGATTGCCTTGTGTCTTGCCAGTGGTTTTTACCTTGGTTTTGGGATTTTCCACGCAAATTCTTGTGTTCATCTTTTCTCTATGGTTTGTTTATCTTTGGGTGGATTCGTGTGACTGCGATCTTGGGTATTCTGCGGTGATTCGTCGCAACACATAAAAATTAACTCCCACGAAAATTGGGAGTTCTAAAGACATCTAAGCGAGACAACTACATTAAACTTCAGCAACAAAGAAAAAAGTAAAAGTAGCACCAATATATACCAAAAAATAATAATAAATAAATAACGCGGTTATAGTGTTTTGGACATATCAAAAGATGGCCGGCAAATGACTAGGTTAGAGAACTTGAAACAATAGAAATTGAAGGAATTTGACAGTAACTCTATAGAGAGACCTAAGATAACTTGGATATATTAATTATGAAGGATTGTGTTGTGACGAATCACTGCGGAAGTCCCAAGATCGCAATCACACGAATACACCCAAAAGTAAACTGACACGGAGAAAATAGCGAACACACGAAGTTAAGTGAAAAACATCAAAATCATGAAAAAAAAAAAAAAAAACTACGAGCAAGAAACAAGGTATTTCTATCAATAGTTTGGTACAGAAAGGAAGGCCCTCCTCTATTTAAACCCCAAATAGAAACCCCAAGAACAAGATCTCTCAATCTCAATACGCAAAACAACGGACACTCGGCTCGCAACTCTCACATGCACCATCCATCGCGCATCGATGTGTGTGCACAAATATCCCGATGCGCGAATGGATGGACACCATCACCGGGTGTCCATCCCGGGTGTTCCATCTCGAATCACCCTAGCATCTTCCGTATATATATATATATATATATATATATATATATATATATATATATATATATATATATATATATATATATATATATATATATATATATATATATATATATATATATATATATATATATATATATATATATATATATATATATATATATAAACCGCACATCCCTAATCAAAGGAAACATGCTATTCTAATTATACAATTTCTTGGACTCAAAGCTCATTGAAGCCACATGTGCATGACCACGCATATATAGCATGTCAATTGTCCATTAATAGCACGTTAATGCATGCTTTCCCTAATTCGTACCTAATTAAAATAGCAACTTTTATTTGCCTAATTTGAGCCACAAACTCAACAGTTTGGAAGAATTATGTAAGGACGCAATCAACTACATTAAATCGAGCTAAGTGGAATCATTTGATCCATGTAGGTGACCCCAAATAATTTGGTATTGTTGTTGTTGTTGATGTTTTTGTTGTTGTCCATAATATAAGAACATGGAAAGTCATTGGTATCTCTATCGAAAAGTAGAATATCAATTTGACATGGACATCTAGTGGAAAGAAAGTGCAATAAGTATTTACCCAGTCAAAATAAGGTTCACATCATGAGGATTCCAATCAACACAGTGAAGGTCAGCATTATGGGCTTTCTCAACCTATAAAAAAAAAAAGAAAAAAAAAAGCAATTGAGAAAATATGTAATGTAAGATAATACCAAATGTTGGGATTGAGGCTATGTTGTTGTTGTTGTTGTTGTTGTTGTTGTTGTTGTTGTTGTTGTTGAAGATAATACCAAATCCAAATTAAACATAGTTCCAGCTGTGCCTTATATAACAATTTCTGTTGGAGGACGACATTTGATGCCTTTTCAATTTATGCATAGATCTGAAATGCTTCTCACTAATAGGATTCATTTAATCTTTCCCCCAAAACCAACATAGGAGACAATAGAATATGCATTATGTGGCACCGACAACATCTATAAGCCATCATCACAATGTCCTTTAAGATGCTATCATTATCAGACATGGTCAACTGTGACTTGCTTGCTTCAGCGTACATTTAAGACCAGATATTTCAATTGGAATTCTATCTACTATCACAACCTTTCAAAACATTTATTAAAAGTCACTGTGTTACTCCAAATTCAAACTGCTAGGACTTCATTAAGAGGTTTATGTGCAAGTGGAGTTTCCAATCAATAAAGCTGTGAATACCAAACGTCTTAGTTGAATTGTTAACTAAAAGGATATCTAAGAGCATATGAAAGTTCAAAATAAGAACTATAACCTTGACGGCAGGAGTAGAACCAGCTCTAGCATCCCATAGTATAAGACAAGAGTCATCACCTACACTGCAGAACTCCTGTGCACTTCATGAAGAACAAGAATTGTTCAGCCAGCTACTCGAAGGAATGAGGAGACAATCTAATCACAGCATACCATTGGAAAAATAGAAACAGAAGCATTTTTTCCCACCACAGATTCTTCAAAGTTTGGAAAAGCTCAATTCTCAAAAAAAAAAAAAGGTCCGCAATTATGACTAACATATATGTCAACTGCCAAAAGACAATGAGAATCAAACTAAATGTTGGTTTCCGAAAGGTTGGATATATGTCCTAGAGGGGTAAACAACCCTCTCTTCACATTAAGGAAAGAAGACCATTGATCTTATGATCAATAAACAACATAAATTCAGAATTGCCAGTCACCTTGAAGGACAAAACTGCACATCTTCAACAGTGTCCTCATGCCCTTGGTAAACACCACGTGGTCCAACAGATGGACTTTCCACACCGCCAACCTTAGAGATCTGTTTTACACTTGAGCTCCCAGAACCAGGAGACTTTGTTTCCGTTGTTGAAGGGGAAATATGATCCTCAATGCTCCATAAGACAACTAACTTGTCTTTCCCTACAGTTAAGAAGTTTCAATCGGAGCAGTATCAGATGAAAATTCAAAGTAACAAGTCTGTGGTGCTTAACAGGTTTAATATTATTCAGAGATTCTTTACGTTTCACCCACAAACAAGCACATCGCAGAGTAAAAGAAGTGAAACGGATAACATGATGCAGAATCAAGGATCAAATTATAGATGGGAATGAAGCTACTTCATTCAACTAGAGTAAGAATGACAAAAGTAAAATTTCAAAAACAAATGTATAATGATTTATGAAAAATCATATCAACAACCAAAAAATTTCTTTTACTAGATCTGTATCGATATAATATACGTATAGATATGAACTGTTTTCATTTCTTTTTTCTAAAGCAGTAAGATTGTATTACAAGTGGAAAATCGAATCAATGGGAAGTAACAATCTAAATATTTATGAAGAAAGTCGAGGAGGGAAAATGATAACCTCTTCTGTGGAGGTTATAACAAAATCCACCAGCCAAAAATCCAAACAGCTAGTTAAGCAACAAAATTAATGTACTTGAACAAATAAATATTGAAAAATTACAAACTCACATGACATTTTGAGAAATAGAGGGCATTGTTTTCACGAGCTAAGACCCACATCAGGTAAAATTGTAAACATATTAATATTTGAATAACCAAACGAGTAAATATAAATGCACAAACACATAGGAAACCTTCAAATAAAATATCTTTGGGAAAATCTAAAATGAACAAAAACTCAGCTTCCTTAATATGATAATCAAACTAATGAGAATAAAATTAAAGTGGATATAGTGTCAGTTTCTAAATTCTAAACTCCAACCTTCATACAACCCCGTAACTCATGTAGGGCTTGGCAAAAGCATGCCCAATCTGGTAGCTCGATGTTTCCATACCCATATCAAGTAGGATTTGAACAAGCTTTTCACAAAAACGAACTAGGTCCAGACAGTGACTCTATCCTAATTGAAATTTGAGACAAGCCAGACCAAGAACTTTGAACAATGAGGGCAGAACTGTTTTTACATTGAAATATCACCCGATGACTGAATAGCTTGATTTCCAATATAGTTTGGATTTAGTTTTTGTCTTGTTCGAAGCTATCATCAACGTTTACAAGAATTAGTTTTCTTATACCACAATTTGAAATTCTGAAAGGATTATGCAATCATTAAGTGGCTTGTTTTCAATACATATAATTGACATTTCATTTTATCTACTTTGAATTTACATTGTAAGAGCTTTGAGCTGGATATTGCATATGATTTGGACCTAAGACTCTTTGTTTATCAGATGGCTTAGATTTTGATTCATCATTAGATTATTAGCATGTATTTTCTATTTCAAAACGTTGAGAATTTGCATTTCCAGAGATGACATTAGAATTATGCATTTTGTGGTATAGAATAAGACTTGGACATCTTTTTTTGAAACTATATTCAATTATTAATATTATGCATAATAAGTACAAATCATCAATGATTTGTACTGTATCATGGATATTGTCACTGTATATAATTTGAAAAAGAACATTTAAACAACATAATTTAACATCCACCATACATCGAAGGGTAACACTCACATATGTACATATATTAGTCATCGAGCAATTTACAACAGTGGCAACAATTTACACTAACAAGAACAATTACCTCTCAACTGACAAAAGAAAAGCAACCGTTTACCCTCGATAATTCTTATATATGACCAGATTTTTTATGTAAATATTATATTATAATGTGCAAAAGTCTCCAAATTTAGTTTGTGAATAATCCTTTTTGTTGATTGTAGGTTGTTGATGGCGTTAGATAAAAAAGAAATCAACGTAAGGCCTTTTGGAGTGTTTTTGGTATCTCAACTCGAAAAGTGTGCCATCACGATGCACGAGGCAGCTGCATGGGACCCACATTGGTCTATGGTGAAGGTTAGGTGGTTTGCAAGAAGGCTTAAAGTGCAAAGTTGAAGAAAAAGCCAAAAAATTGGCTAAGCATACATGAAAATCTGGAGTGGTTCAGCAGGCCTTGATGCTGCCTCGAGACATGCATCACAGCAAGGATGAAGAGATGGGAAGCAACAAAGTGACAAAGGAACGCGACATGGTTGTGACAGCGCAACTAGGAGCCGTCCATCATGCCTTGGATGCGCAAAGAGATCAGATGAAGAAAAAGAAAGCAAAGAAGAAAAAATAAGTAGATGCAATTTGTTGGGATCGAAATCGGCCCACCTCACTTTCACGCTCGTGTGACTCTTAAGGACCGTCCGGATCTTCCTCGAGCGACGCGTCAGCTCTTCTCCAACGATCAGAAGCCATAGATGGGCCTCGACCAACGTGATCTTTGAACAAACGAAAATAAAAAGGCTTGATCAAATGCAAAACTGAGAAAACACATGGAATTACGGTCTTGACCTGTTTTTGATCGAGCCATACATGGGGGATCGCCTCTACAACACTCCAGATACGAAAAACAGGGGCTCTCCTTTTATTTCAATTTTTCATTCTCCTTCACTATTCACATACCAACTTTTCTCTCTTCTCTATTGTTTTGCAATAAGTCTCCTACTAAACACCATTGAAAGGGATTTTTGAGCTATGGGAGGCGAAGGACTTTCCTAACATAGGTTAGGGGAGGAAAAGTGAGGCTCAACTTTTGCACAAATGCATTGTTTGGTTTTCTAGTACTCCATTTACATCCCGTTCAATCTCTTATCTTGTTAATTGTTGGGATATTACCATGATTCATGTCTTTGATTGTGCAGTTGCAAAAGCACATTGGATTGATTTGGGTCTAATGCTAGCTTTGGTATTTACATCCGTAATTGTGTCGATATCTTAGCAACAAGTGGCAAATGATTCAATTGGTTGGCTTTTTAGGGGACACCATGCAATTGGCGGGTCTAGGCTAAATTAATTACGCTATGTGTCTTAATTGCCTAGAATTGGTGATTCCACCGATTCTAATGTAATGAATGTGTTGAATCTAGTGTGCTTCATCTAAGATTATAAGGTTGTTAGGGAGTCATTCAATAGTCTTACATTGTTTGCCGAAATTAGGGAATCGAGGGGTTTATACATGATGTGAACCCTATAGCTAACCTAGGAGAGACGAATTGAAATGCTCTTTTGTAGGAAAATCAACGACCAATGCATGTGAAAGTTTGAATTGATCATGTGAATCCCCGAGCCTAGGTTAATTTTCCATATTGATTTCATTACTTTGTTTATATTCGCTTGTTTATTGGTGATTGTTTATGTTTAATTGCTTGCATTATTTTTGGGTTCATTCCCCTCTTTGAAAATCGATTTTTAGCCTAGAATAAATCCAATTCCCTGATGTTCGACACCCCTTTGCTTGCCACAACAACTAATTATTGTGGAGAATGGTAACCTAAAAAGGGTTATATTATATTTAACGTTTATAACACGCCTCAACCCTACAAATATACAAGGAAGCTTCCTCTTCAACTCTCCATTTCTTTTGAGTTACTTTTTGTGTGTAGTTTAAACTTTTAATGAGAATTAAAGGGTTGCTTTCTAACCTCCAGAGAGCACATAAGGCTCAGTTGGGCACATGGCAAGCGCAAACTCTGCATTATCTTGATGCCCAGTTAATATCTGCAAGGTGACAAGGTCCATGATTACTACCAAAAAGAACATAAAACAGCAGCCGATCATCAACAATTCAACAATAAGATCCAGCTTCTTTTCCAAATGTTTAAGCCGAAAGGGAAAGGAAAGAAATAAACAAAAAGGGGCAACTGATAACTGACAAACTGGCCAAAAGAGCTAGAATGATCAAAAAGGGAAACAAGAAAGAGTTTAGGGAAAGCAAACCAAATCTGGACGAGAATCAGCAACTCCTAAGACAGCATGACGATTAGGTTGGGCCTCCACATCCCAAATAAGAACCTGACCAAAGGACAAAAAGTTAATTTCGAGTAGCTCACAATGCATACTCAATAAATCAAATGAAAACAAAAAAACACGACTTTGAATCTTACATCAGGACTATCAGTATGCGTAGCCACTATCTTACTGATTTGCGGCAACTCCCTGATTCTGTTCACCTGCAAACGAGACAAATGTAATGGAGAGCTTTGCATAGACCTTAATAAAGACAAATATGCCAAATGCAACAGTATTGAAATGCTTTTATTCCATATGTTTCTCCACGAAGTATAAATCTACTAAAAACTGCAATAACAAGAATAAGGATTATATACGCCACGAATTTTTAAGAGGCACTTTTGTCAACCTAGAAAGAAAAGGATCTGTTAGTGGCTGCTGAAGAGGGACCGGTGTCAAGTGATAATTTGGGAAGAGGTTCACATATGCAGAATGCCTCAGCTGAAACATTAGAATCAGTTGATTAGGAGGTCTCAGGTGTTGTTTCAGCAACTACTCAAGGAAAAGGAAGTCTTCTGATGTAAGAGTGAAAAACTCTATCAGGTTTTATGCTTAGGAGAGTTGATAGTTCTCTCGAATAACTTTAATCCTTGTGTGTCTTCTTTCTTGTGCATGGGGTACTATTCTTAACGGTTCTCTTCAGTTAGCTAATTTAATGAAAGTTTGGCTAGCTTTCTGAGGTTATTACTCTGCATCACAATAAAGAGAACCTCCTAGCAGCAGAGTACTATAACTGCATCGCGATTGATCAATAAAGTTTTTCCTCCAATCTTCCTGATAGAGTTTTTCATTTTTAATGTCTATTAAAGCAAGTCATCTCTGTAAGAAGAGGCTACTTTAAGAATAATAAGAATTCACGGAATCATGGAAATGAATTGAGAGTCTATCTTCTGGTTTGAAAACTGTCATCTTCTATTTGGTTCTTGTTGAACCCACCAACTTATCAAGACTCAATCAACCTTGTCGCGTTTCATCACTTTGGGTCCTTATTCGTTAGCGTTCAACAGTTCAAGTGGATCACTTGATCTGACCTTTAGCCTTCCTGGGGTGTGTACACCTTCTTGTTGTAGGTTCTAGAATCTCTATCCTATTGAGTTCACACCACTTCCTTAACAACTTTTGGGTTGAGATGCTAAAGCTTAAAGGGACTCATCTTCATCATAGCACCAGCTACAACCCACAATCAGATGGTAAATCTGAGATGAAAAATGCATGTTGAGACCTACTTTTAATGTCTTGCTTTGGAGAAGCTGAAATATTGGAGTAAATGACAAGCATGGGCTGCTGAATGTTGCTGCAATTAGACATTTCGTGCTGACTATTAATATGATGCCTTTTAAAGTCGAGCATGGCTGTGATCCCCCACCAACAATTCGATTTAGAGCTTACTCTATTGCTTTGGCAGATTTAGATGACTGTCTAAGTGTTAGCCGTTATTTTTGATGACTTAAATTTCCATTTAGCTTGGGGATGGTCTAAGAGACCTCTCGAATGCCTATTTCTGGTGTTTTATAGAGTTCCCTCTGATTATATTTCATCAATAAATCCCACTTCTTTCATATCTTCCATGGGTTTTCTTTGTTCTTCTTCCTTGATCTTCAGTGTTGATTTTATCACAATCTTAGTGATTAGTTCTCATTTTTCAAGAAGGTTTTTTTTTTAAATATTTTTCGAGAAGGTTATTGATACATAATATTCATATTTTCAAAACTTTACTCACCAATTAGAAGATAACACAATTTGAGCTTCCATTTACATGAATCTTTTTCTACTTGTTGCCATATTTGGAAAATGATATTCGGCTCAACCTAAAATACTTTTCAGGTTTCAAAAAATGATATTTTTTCTTTTGATAAACTGATTTGGAGACATGCTAGTTGCCATGAACTTCTCATACATTATTCTAACAAGCTTTAGGGTTTGCTTGTCAAGATTTGACCAAATTATCATGTTGCAAGTTATAAGAAACGACAAAGCTTAGGTGAAGCATTTGAAATTTGAAAAGAGCTGGCGGGGTGTGTTAGGATGAGGAAAGTTTCTCTCTATCACATGAAATTGCAACTAAACAAAGTTATCCCGCATGCCATCCTCTTTGTTTGGATGAGACCTTGTAAGTACGATCATGACACAAATGAATAAATGCATTAAATAGTAGTAAGATACATTTTTTGCGAGTGCGAGTGATAGAACAAGAAAAACAAAGCCTCAGTCCCAAAGTAGTTGCGGTCGAGGCAACATGGATCAAATACCTCGACTCAACTCGAATTAAAAGAGATGACCGTGTGCATTTATCCTTCCAAATTAATGCAACCCAAGTAATCTTAAGTCTACCCCTATACCGTTGAATTCATTCAATCTCTATTTCATCGAGTTTTCGATTTGAAGCATTTGTAAGCCCTCTTTGGATGTTGCCAAACCACCATGACCGTTCTTCCATAATTTGTATAAATACATACATGCAAGGCATAGGCATTGCATAAGCAAGGGGGTATTGCAAAACCGCAACTTTGAGATTTTGACAACAAGATTCAGAGAATTTAAGCAATTCACTGGCACTAATATATGCAAGGCATCGCATAAGCATGGGGGTATTGCAAAGCCGCAACTTTGACATTTAAACAACAAGGTTCAATAGAATGTAAGCAAGTCACTGGCACTTACAGAAAGGAATCAGAATTACTAAAAATGTTTTTACCTCTCCAGGATGTATAATGGTTTTGAACTTTTTAACGAAGGGAGACCGAGCTTCCTCATTGAACTGTAAACCCAATAAATAAAAATAAATAAATAAATGATACCTTGAAGCATCAATAAAAATTGGATCTTTAAAAAGCTGTTGCAAAACAGCAAACACCTGAGATATATGCTCGGCCGCCGCAACCCTTGGTTTAACAATTTCACAGTTCGCTATAACTAGGGTATTAGGTACACTTCCATCAGTCTGCTCGGAAAGGTACAAGCGCTGGCGATTCTTGTAGGTAGCTTGCTCGAGCTGCGGGCCCCACCTGCGGTTGTACAGAACAAAACATGAAGGTAAGTTTGGAGGGCCTAGAATGGAAACGGAGGGGAAGAGAGAAAGGAAACCCTACCTGCAAGAAAGGGAAGGCCAGACGAGGTTATGGTTGGCGAGCCAATCGTAGAGAACAGGAACCAGCGACTTCCATTGCGCGTATCTCTCGTCCACGGACGCTCCCGCTCCTCTCCCTCTTTCCCTCATCTCTCTCACTCTCTTTCTTCTCAAACTCTCTCCGATGTTTGATCTCGAACTTTAAAGTGAAGCGGTCACCTGTCTGTCAACCCGAACTCCTGCTGTACGGCTACATAAAGGCAGCCTTCCCCAATCCCATACGAGGGCCGCTAAGGGCACCCCACCATTTCATGAAGGCACCCAATTTATTTGTAAAAATTTCAACAAAAATGAAAAAGACCATTTTGCCCCTGTACATATATAATGGTTCAAACCCCACAAACCATTTTGACAAGGAGTTAGAGCACCCCACCAGCAAGCTTGAACCACAAAGCCACAGCCACATTTCGTTTGGCGAAGAGCTGATCGATTCTTGCGGATTGACATCGTCCGACAGCGAGGTAACAATGTTTGACAATCATATTCGGGTTTTTTAGAACAGTTTAGTTGTGTATAACTGTGAAAATGATGATTTGTTTGTCAACGTAGGGTTTGGTAATTTCTTCAAATCCGAAGTTGTTTCCACTATATAATGGAGGATTGTAATGCTTCGGTGCCAGAGGAGGTCGTCCTTGAGGTAATTTTGCAAATTTTTTGTATTTTTTATGCGGTTATCCGAAGTTTCTGTCTGGGTGCGCGATTGTTTCGGCCTCGCAGGACCGAGATGTATAGTAATGTCTCGGTCATGAGGACCGAGAGGTTTCACGCAGTCACGGTCGACCGGTACGACCGAGAAGTCTTGAGTAACTCTCGGTCGTACATGAGCGAGACTCGAAGAAAGTTTCGGACTGTACAACCGAGAACCTGTTTTTTGGATTTTTTTGTGATTGTCTTGTACATTTTGGTTGATTATAATGTTACACTTGTTTGTATTGCGGGTAATGCCGTATCTAGTAATTTTCCAGACTACAAGGACACTTTCACACCTTGTAAGCCATTCCCCTCTCGAGAAGCGGCTATTTCATGGCTTCAAATCATAGGCCTAGGGAGAACAAGTTTGTGTTAGTAACGAAGCGCTCGGATGCCGGGGCATTAAGCGCGGGGAAGGGTGAAACTTGCTGTGAGAGGTCCAGGACATATAGGGGACCGGCTCGAGAGAGTAGGGAAGGGGAAAGCGGCAAAATTTTTAAAGAAATCAAGGAATGATGAAAAGGCGAGGAGTCACACCGGTACGAAGAAATGTGGATGCCCTTTCCAAATTAACGTCAAGGAAAATGCGACTCCTTATGGTATGTCACCGTGATTTGTGGGAGGCACAATCACGACACCGCAGAAGATTGGATAAGGGGAGGAGGAAGTTGAGGATGCGGGGGAGGACCGAAGTGAGCAGCTCAGGGAGATTAGTCCACCTTCGTCTTTTGTGGAGTGCGACAAGGAAGTTGAGGATGCGGGTGGGAGGACACCGGGGTCTCCAATCGGAGGCACCCCAATGTCGAAGAGAAAACACGATGATGACGATTCTTCGACGAGACGGGTGGAGAGAGGATTTGAGTCCTCCCACTCCACAAAAGAGGCCTCCACTTTTAGGCAGAAGAAAGGCAAGGTTGTTCCACAAATGCGTCGTGTCAGTCGACGCACGCAAAGTGGATCTAACATGGCTTATGGTCATTGTTTAGAACCGGATTGGTTGCCACATGTTGAGGCCATTATCGATGTGGTTTCCGATGGAAATTGTGGATATCGGTGTGTAGCCTCTAGGCTTGCCCTTGCCGATGTAGACGGGTGGAGGATTGTGCGTAGAAGGATGTACGATGAGATTATCGGGTATGAAGACCTTTGGCGGGAAGTGCTTGACTCGAGTTTCGAGACAGTCAAGAATGTGGTGCATTGCCCAGAGAAGCAAGAGGGGGCATCTTTCAAAGAATGGTTGACACTTCCAGACATGGGATTGTTAGTATCCACCGCATTCAATGTCATTCTCGTCAACCTCTCGCATGGGAGTGCCTCCACATTCCTACCTCTACGTAGTACTCCACCGTCGTCATTGCACAACAGACTTATCATTGCAATGGCAAATGAAAGGAATATCCATTGGGTTAGGGTAAGTTCTATGATTTTTTGTGAATTGGTTTGTTTCCCCTTAATCGGGTTTGTGACAATATCTTCTATGTTCTACTGTTCACTTTGACAGTGCCGTTGCGTGTGAATGCACCACTGCCATCCTTATATCCATCGTGGGATCGGTACGTTGAGGACTGCGCCAAAGGTTGGCGAGATGGATTCGTTTTTCAAGACATCGCGCCCATTGCAACTGCTGATGATGAAGCAACCATACATGTTGTAGATTTAGATACACCGTAGGTTAAAGCTTGTACCTAGAAACCTTGATGGCTAAACATTTAGAAATTTTGCCAATTCCTCCGAATGTTCTATGTATATGCAAATGTTGTGTTGTATTTTGATTGTTGTTTACTTATGGATGTACCCTTTTTAGAGTCAGTTTGAATGTTACGGAGATTTATAATTAATTAAGTTTCGATGCAAATTGTCGTGCTGGATTTTCAATCTTGTATTGTTAGTTTGACATACCACAAATTTTTTTACAAAAAGTAATGTTCAAATTCATCCATTTCGATGTCTCGGTCAAGCGGTTCGTGAAACAACCCATATTTTCGGTCACCCATGACCGATAAGCGATCCCAATATATCGGCGTTTACAATCGAGTCCAATAGCAAGTTCTCGGTTATACACCACCGAGATGGATTGACCATTTCAATTCGCCTTACTCTCGTCCTATGACGATCGAGCCTCGAGACCTCTCGGAAGTGGACAACCGAGTGTAGGACAAAATTCTCGGTTGTACACCACCGACGCCACATTACCTATCACTAATTGTAGCTCTCGTCATGTCACGGCCGAGATAACGGCGGTATTCTCGGACATGCGTAATCGATACGTCTGTCAACTCTTCCGGTCTACGTGGCGAGATCATGCGAGTTCCCAAAAATATTAGCTTTTGTCTCGGCCATGCTTGGCGAGACAGATTGACACCGTCTCTCGGCTCAGCTGTGTGGCCGAGAACCGCGATTTCCCAATTTTTTTACAATTGAACAAACCGCCACACACACATTACAACTACTCTACCAAATGTAACTTAATTCGACGATCTTCAACCGAGCCCTAATTTGGAGACGAAATCGGCTCACACACCGGACCCTACAAAATGCAGAAAACTCGAACAACGAAGGAGAAACACACGGCGAGGGACGAAGAACACGATTTCGGGGATTCCTCTCACTGCTCGGTTCAAAACAAATGGATTCTTCCACAATGAGTTCGGTGAAGGTGGTGGTGGGGGTGGTGGGGTGCTCAGGGGTTTGCACGAGGGTGGTGGGGTGCAGATGAATTTCCACGAGGGGTAGTTTAGGTATTTCGGGTCTAATTTTTGGGTGCCCCAAGTAAATCGGTTTGTGCCCACAATAACTGGGTGCCTTCATGAAATGATGGGGTGCCCTTAGCGGCCCTCTCCCATACGCGCGACGCACCACCCCGTGCTAGGGATGTCAATGGGGCCGTAACCCTGGAAATATTTAATTCTGAGCAAATTGCAAAAGAAAACACAAACTATTATATTTCTTGTAAACGCATAATGAACTTTTTAATTTTTTAAATATATCACTGTGAGATTAAACCATTAGTTATGTGTATTAGGAGAGGCTTTGTTAATGTGTTCTCAGGAGTTATATTGTATTGTTCATAAGAGAAGTTAGTTAGGAGTGAGAGATCAGATAACACGTGTATTGTAATCCATGGTTGTAAACATTCTTGACGTATATAAATATACAACTACTCACTCTATGTGTTCTGTTGAGAAAAATCGAGAGGCGTGTAGCTTCTGTTACATGCTATTGATAAAGTTCAATATGGTATCAGAGCCAGCACGCTAACGCGATGGCAAGTCCTGGAGATCTGGCGTCATCGTCAAGAACATCTTTAGCAAGAACATCAATGGCGTCCTCTGTTCCTTCATTGACTCCATTTGGTAATTCTCTCAGCCAAATTGTTTCCATTAAACTTGATGAATCAAATTTCTTGTTGTGGAAGTCCATTATAGTTCCTGTTATAGAAGGTATTAGGTTTGATAGCTTCATATTTGGGGATAAACCAGTTCCTAAGAAACTTGTTGATGGATCTGATGAATGGACAACTGAATATGAAGATTGGTTCTCCAAAGATAGAATTCTTGTGGCCTGGTTATTGAATTCACTGAGTAGTTCAATTGGCTCACAAGTGAGTGGATATAGTTCTTCAGCAAGAACTTTATGGAACGCTATTGAAGATCTATGTGGTGCACAAAATTATGCACAGATTCAAGTGAATCGAACAACTTTGCGACAATGAAGAAATGAAGAATGACAATGACAGAATATCTAAAGAAGATGAAAGAATTGTTTGACAAGTTAGCCACTGCTGGTGAGATGATACCGTGAAAGACTTAATTTCTTGTTCATTAGCAGGTCTTGATGGTGAATACTACCAATGACTGCAGTGTTGCAAGAAAGGAGATATCTAACCTGACCTGAGTTGCAGGCATCCTTGTTAAGCTTTAAAGCAAAGCTAATACAGGTACAAAACATTGCTGGAATTAATTCAATGAGTTTACAAGGAAACTCTCATTCTGCTAATGGATATGAAGTAAAGAATGGAAATCAATTCAAAGCAAATCAGCAGAACTATGTAAATCAAAGTGGAGGTTCTCGAGGATATGGAAATGGAAATAGAGGACGAGGAAATGGAAGGTTTAGAGGCAGAGATGGCTTCAAGTATAACAATACAAGTCGTCGATTATGCCAAATATGTGGAAAAACTAGACATATAGCAACAGTGTGTTACTATAGGACTGACTTGAATTTCACGGGAAACAATGCAAATGAAGGTGTATCTTCACAACAAATGTTTCATTCTCAATCTTCTAAGGGCGCATTTATTGCACATCAAGTACCAATGTCCTCTCCTCAGTTGTTTCAACCACAATAGACTTCACAAAGTTATTTCACATCTACTGATTCAGTAGCTGATCCTGCGTGGTATGCTGGCAGTGGAGCCACATCTCATGTTACATCTGACCAAAACCAGATTGTCAACAGTTCACCTTACTCAGGTAACTGTTCTTTGGTTGTTGGGAATGGTAGTAAATTACATATTGCATCTGTTGGTCATGCTAAAGTTCCTTCACATAATTCTTCATTGAAATTTCCAAATACTCTGTATGTTCCTCATATTAAGAAGAATCTGTTGAGTATCTCACAACTCACTCATGATAATAATGTCATCATTGATTTTAATGCTTCTAATTGCATGGTGAAGGATATCAGTGCTAAAAAAGTATTACTTCAAGGTACTCTTAAGGATGGACTTTATCAGTTCTTTGATCCTCCTGCTGATTATTCTAGCAAAGCTACTATCAAGGCACTTATAGCATCACAAAGACCACCAAATCATATATTGCATTTGCGTTTGGGTCATCCCTCTTTTTCAGCACTGCAACAAATAATGAGGCATCATCTAAAGCTGTCTCCATCTCCAGTTCAGTTCAGTTCCATATGTCCATTAGGCAAACACCATGTTTTACCATTTAATACATCATAGTCATGTAGTTCACATGTATTAGAGTTGATACATACCGATGTATGGGGTCCTGCACCAGTGACTTCTCATGATGGTTTCAATTACTACATACATTTTTTGGATGATTGTACAAGATTCACATGGTTATTTCCTCTCGAAAATAAATAAGATGCTTTACCTACATTCATTACTTTCAAGAATATGGTTGAAAATCAATTTTCAGCTAAAATCAAACGTATTCAGTCTGATTGGGGAGGAGAGTTTAGAAGTTTTAAACCATTTCTTGACACTCATGGGAAACTAAAAATGAACAAGAGAAATAAAGGAAAAATGAACAAGAGAAACACTCATAGCTCGGTATTTAGAAACACAAATTTTTACAGACAGAAAGACTAACATAGGAGATGAGAAACATACAGAATCATCAGAAATGACTCAACTTTGGACAAACTAACTTAAACAAACTCAAAGCTGACTTCGAAATCAAACTTAGACTTAGAGTGCTTACTCTAACTTCGAATGCCTAACTCTTCCATAACCATGGTATTTATAAGGGGAGAAAAAGCTAAGCAGAGTAAAAGCAATGGTCGAAAATTAAAGACGCACTATCGTGGAAAGATAGCCCTACAAACAAGTGACACGTATGTACGCATTATCTTTAAAGGATATTTTAAAGATAACGTGACATGACTCAACAATAAAAAAAGCCGACAAGATAAAAAGTAAATAAAGTGACAAGATTCGTTACTATAGCCATTATTGTTGTAGCTTTCAACTTTATTTGAGACTGTAGCACTTTTATGGATGAGTGATTGAGAACAGCTGGAGGAGGCTGTATAATTGAGTGTATGAGGCAGGCAAAGTGGGCCTGGAGGCATGAACCTGAAATGATGAGCGGCATGGGCCTGAAGGCAGGCAAAGCCTGGAAGCCTGGGCTTGAAATGATAAATAGCATGGGCTTAATTAATATATTTATCGAAGGCAGGCAGAGTGAGCCTGGAAGCATGAGCTTGAAATGATAAGCGGCATGGGCCTGAAGGCAGGCAAAGTCTGGAAGCCTGAGCTAGAAATGATATGTGGCATGGGCCTAAAATGATAATTTTATTGATACTAGATGAGATCACAGAAAGATTTCAATGGTAGAATGAGGAGAGATTTCCATAAGCCAAAATGAACATAAGCGGGGAATCGTTGTAGATCTGTATAATCAATATAAACTTGAATTCGGGGAGAATCAAGTAAATGCCATAAGAGAAGAAGAAGATTGCCTTCATCAGTGGTCCAATGGATAACTTGGGATGCAAATATAACAATTTGGCGTTGTGACCATATAGCGTCGGGATCAATTCGGAAAAGATATAGTTCATAGATTATTCTGTCGAGCATTGGATGGTGGATGGCTGGATGGTGCAGCAGCTTGATGAAACTGTCAACGAGTGGGGTTGGTGTAAACAAAAGGTAGCTAGTCAGTTTTGCAATTGATTGCTTTTATTTACTTTCTATTACTTTGTATGGATGTATGTGACTGATCCACTTTGTCATTTGTTATTTTTGCAAAATCGGAGCCAATGCTATTTTGCGCTTTCTCTTGCGGTTGCAAAGCAGAGCAAGCGTGAAGAAGGTTCCCTTTACAAGGTATATTGTTATCAAATGTGTATTTGATAGTATTAATATTTTGCTCGCACCGTTTCTCTCATTCGCGAAGGTTAGAATCGCCTCCTCTCTCATTTGTGCCCTTATCTCCTTTGCATGATTTCTCATTTTTTTCTAGTTTTGGTTGAGGACTTCGATTGAGGTATTCGCTATCAAAATGCCTAAGGTAGAGTTTCAGTACTGCATTCTTTTATAGGCCTCGAAATGTATTGAGCTCCCTAAACAGGCGCTTTTGCAATGTCTGCATTCTTTTAGTTTCAGTTGAGGACTTCGATTGAACTCTTGAAATGCGGGTACATATGTGAGAATGGAACTAACTACTCATCTTGCATATAATTAGCAAATGGCTTGATTTGTCTCTAAAGATTTCTTTTGGATTTGAAAGAAAGCCTTTAAGCTTCCCATTTATATATGTACATTTACTTCTGCTGGCATTATATATGTAAATGTAACACTTATTGACAAAGCTATAGAACATCAGATTTCCATCCTTATTTTGGTGAAAATAGTGCTAATTAACTACTCATCAATTGCATATATATAATCAGAGGTTCAATTTGTTGGCAATAGAACAATACATGCATCTTGCCCAAACTTGTTTATGGGGTTTCCTTGTGAGTTTACATGGCTAGATTTGTTGCTAATTAGAAACAGGTAATACTCATTGTGACTTTTAATTCGAAATGATTGCGCATAAAGTCTTTTTTATTGTTTTATGATTAATTTGGCTTGATTGCATATTAGAGCACCCTATTAAACCATCAATACAAACTTGTACCTCAACATTGACCTATCTAAGTTACCATACTATTATAAGTTATGAGGTATAAATAATATTTGTTATCTTTGACCTATCCATCTCTCTACACAAACTATTTCTAGCCTTTCTCATAACTCCATTATGCTAAATAGATTAATATAATATACTAAACTTCGTTAGATTAGAATATTTACAACACACATAAAAAAAATATATAATGAATTCATGAATAACAAGAGAGTAGTGTTAAGAGCTTGTGTAACCTTGCATCGACATCTTCGATAGTCATTCCAGACAATGATTAAAATAGCTCGATCAACTTTCTAACCTTAATCTACTGCACATTGATGAAAAGGAAAAAAATTCGTAAGTAAATTTATGCTAATCAGCAACGGAAAGGAAGAATATATGGTGGCATATATTCTATGTGCAACCATTTTGGTGTCTGGTCATATTTCTTCAACTTAGGCAATGAAACTATGAAATTTTTTATGTTAAGTTAAAGTTAGGAAAGTAGTTGGAGAATTGTCACAATATTGTTTCTAGTTACTCATAGGTCAAGTTAACCACAAAAGTCATTGTTTGGTGAGAGATTATTTGCATTGGGAATTGTCTCCAATTGCTCACCAAATGATCAAGATTTTCTGCATGTTGTTGTTATGGCTAGTGCATATACAAGTAGGCTATCATGTTGGACCAGTGAGTTTCATGAAAATTACTCAAACTGGAATTAGTTATTTGTGTTGCATTTGTTTATATATTATCTTTTTTAACCTCTAAGCGATTCCTTATTTTGAGTTAATATGTTCTGGATTCTGTGATCATTATTTTTCTATTGCAATGGAAGTTAGCTTATTAAATTTGGTTGTTAATTTAATTTTTCTGTGTAATGTTCGAATTCAGGGTGCTCCAACAAACCATGTAGCAGACTTTGAACAAGATGAAAGTGATTCAGATTCAGATAAACAACATAAATTAGTGGTGAGTTTGGACTTTGTACTTTGTTTTATGTGTGTGTTTTTTCAAACTTTTTTTTTCATGTTTCCTTTTAGAGGACAAACATAGGAACATATTTTTTTATTTGGATTCGTCTCTCACGTACCCCTTGCAAACACAACAGAAAATAAAAAAGACTCTCAAAAAGGGGTAGCAAGAAAGCAATAGAAGATTCCTTTAACAAATTGACAGTTGAACATTATATGTTAGTAATGTGAACTTTTCAAACTAATACTTGATAATACAAGATTATTTGATGTGGTTCACACTACAATATTATGTTGGACAGTTTTTCCTTTTTAAATATAAGAATTGAGAACAAGGATAATATTAAAACATATCCAAAGTATAAACTGTATAATATATCCTCAGTGAAATTCTCAATGTAATGAACCACTTCATAATTGTGTTTGATGAATGTATCCATTGTCCTGATTTTTCATCTCGAACTCCCGAAGCCAATTTGGCCTCATTTTGAAAGATTTTTTATATTCATCACAAGAGTGAATATTTGTAGTTTACAAGTTTAAGACAAAATTGGAACTCATTGAATAAGAATTGAAGTGATGGAATAGAGAAACTTTTGGAACATATTATTGAAGATATTGCTATTCTAGAAAAACAAGAAGAACATGACCACTAACATATGGAGATACTACAGTTGAGGATAGAAGCCATGGATCAGTTCCATTAGATGAGGCTCTTTAGTCCCAATTTGGTAGAGTGAAGAAACCAAAACCAACATACTCAATTTGGTTTTGGTTTTGGTTTCTAGGCTTACAACCGCCCTTTTGAATCTTATGTCTTTGTCAGTTCTTCATAAGTTGTTTATATCATTGTATGATCTGATTTCTGTTGATTTCATGCTCTTGTTCATGCATTTAATTTTATTGTCAAAAACTTTTGTTTTATTCTGCCATTTTTTCTTGTTCAGACTTGTATGCATGGCTACCTCTTCTGCATTTTCCAGTACTTGAACTTGCTTTATGTGGTTGTATGGCGAACTACAAGTTTCCCATTCACAATAATGTTTACTTTTGAAAGTTTAATTGTTGATCACTCGCTTACAACTGCCCTTTTGAATCTTTTGTCTTTGTCAGTTTCTCATAAGTTGTTTATATCATTGTATGATATGGTTTATGTTGATTTCATGCTCTTGTTCATGCATTTAATTTTATACTAGTTTATTGTTCATGCATTTTCAAACAACCATATGATTCTTGAGTTGGTTATCTAAATATGAGCTGATGTACATGATTCTTGTATGTTTGCTGATACATATATAATTATTGCAAAGCAAGAATAAGTACTAATTCTCCATAGTGAACTGATGTGTTAGTCTTACATGTTTATTGATTATTAATATTGCTCTTAGTCAGGACGCCATTGTTGGTTTAAGATGGTTGGAAACTTTTGTTATGTTTGATGGTTTTTTCTTCTTCTTAATTTCAGGCTATTGGACATTGAATAAACAGTTCATTACTTTTATTGGTATGCATTTGGTCTCTAAACTTTTATTGGTATTTTGTTAGGTTTCATGGTGGGCATTGATCACCCCCCACTTCGAAGGCGCACATTACCTCATTGTAAAGCTGCACCCGACTTGATATATGGTAGTGTTCCCCCTCTTTTGCTATCCCTTTTGAGTTAACTGAGTAGCTATGTACATGATCTATTTACTTATCTATAATGTTGAATTTCATGTAAATGTGCTGTCCTGGCACTGTTGCTATAGATTGTATAAGGCCTTTTTGTGCATATTTAGAGGATTGGAAGTTTTTTTTGGTGGTTGTTGAACAATAGGATTGGTGGTTTTTGTGCATACTTAGAAATTTTGAACATTTATTAAACTTGACAAGCTTTCGTGGATATATAAATCTTTTTCAATGTCGAATTGTACATTTTTTTCTCTCATTTGAATATTTGTTGTTGATATATATTGTCAATGTATGTATGTCAAATTCTGCTTTTTTGGGGGATGTTAGCACCCCCAAGGAGTTGTTGGAGGGGGTGCAGGCGATGGAGTAGGTCCTATGGTTGTATTTTCAGGTTTAGAGGTTATGGAGAACCAATAGGGTTAAGTTTAGGTTTGAAAACTAAACAAAGCGGAATTGAGACGGATTAGCAACGAAATTCAGAGATTCCGTTACTATCCCGTCTCTAATTTTCGAGGAATAGATGCATGAATCAGCAACGGATCAGAGACGAAATTATTGCATTCCGTCTCTGATCTGTTGCTAATCAGAGACGGATCAGAGACGAAATCCAATAATTTCGTCTCTGATCCGTTGCTAATCAGAGACGGATCAGAGACGAAATACAATAATTCCGTCTCTGATCCGTTGCTAATCAGAGACGGATCAGAGACGGAATGCATCAGAGACGAATCAGAGACGAAATTTTGCATTCCGTCTCTGATCCGTCTCTGATTAGCAACGGATCAGAGACGGAATACAATTACAATTGTACCCTTTTGAAGAATTTGCATTTATGTTCCGTCTCTGTTCCGTTTCTAAATTCCGTCTCTAATCCGTCTCTAATCAGAAACAGAAACACATTTCCGTCTCTGTTCCATTGCAGAATTGAATTAGAGACGGAATTTATGCTAATCAGAGATGGAAATTTCCGTTTCTGATTTGCTGTTTTTTTGTAGTGATAGCTTCATAGAAAGATGTCATCTTTATAGATCAATGAAATTGGGAGCTGCAGAGGTAGCGTCATTTTCTGAATTAGTTCTGGATGTCGCATAATACATATCTTCAATATGCTTAAATCTTACTTCCATTTTTTGTTCCATATGTTGAAGATGTTGAAGAATAGTTGTAGCAATATCATGAGTAAGTGAGGTAGATGAGGTGGAAGGTTTTGCTGGCGATGTGGCAGGTGTATTAAGACTTGCATCTTTATATGTTTTGGGTATTGAAGGAAAAAAGGAAAGTAATTCTGTTGAAGTTATGGGCTTCAGCTTGATTGGTGTAACTAAGGGAGTTACAGAGGTTTCTTGGATTGATTCTATGTCAAATTTATCCCACCATTTGACATGTATTTCTTGAGAGAGATATGTAAGGGAGCAGTTATCTTGGGTAATTTTATGGGTTCCATAATTCCATTTAAGAATCCATGGAATAGAATGTTTATGAATGAATTGCAAAAGGGATAATTTTTCTTTTTCATTTTTGATTTTAACTATAAGCGGGAATATGCTGTCGATAGGGCCGAATTTTATCCACCATTCTGTCATAAACCAGAGTGGGAGATTAATGCGTATGGATTTTTTGAAAGTGATATACCAGGAATGTCCTGAGGCTGGATCTTTGTAAAAGAGAATGACTCTCCATGCTTCAACATAATCTTTATAGCTTACAAACATTGGTTGATGTGCTGGGAGTAATGTCATTGACTGATATGCATAAGGGCATTGTTGAATGACATTTTGCTGAGTCCATTCAGTGATAGTAAGCACCTTTTGAATCTTGAATTTAGAGTAAGCAACTTCATCTAAATTAGGTTTTTTGAAGTGTTCAATAATAACATAATGCGTTTGAGTTAATAAGGCTTCATAAAACTTTAGGGAAACATGAGGACGAGAAGGTATAAAATGATATGAGGGTGGCATTAGGATTTTGACATGGGTATCAAATGAATGATCTAATAAATCATGTTCAAGGAGGGTAACTAAATGTCTATTGCTGAATTATACACAAATTTATTGTCATCGAAAACTTGGTTGTAGGAATTGAAAAGAGGAGAAAATAAATTGGTATCAGAGCCAAGTTTTCTCAATTCCAGTCTTGCGACACAGCGACGCCATATCGCTACTGTAAGTAATGTTTCTTTTTGTTTCTACTTCTATATATTCGATATCAGAAAATGATTTAGACGCAAGTTTTACAGTTTTAAGTTTTTATTGAAAGCATATCTTTTCTATTTTCTTTTAATTCTCTCTTGTTTAAACTTCATTGGGTTTTCAAAAGTAAACTTTCCTGGTCACGTTGTAAGTCTAGCAGGGAAGTAAGTCTAGCTGTAAGTCGTTGACCAAGTTCTTTTAGAAAACCATTGCTATTAAACATGGGTGAATTAATAAAGAAAATGAAAAGAGTTCTTTCATCAAAAAACCCTCCTGTAAAATTTGAGTCTTCATCGTCTTCTGATAATAAACTAAACCCTAAATCCTTAGCAAAAACTCCGTCAAAACTAGATTTACGAAATATAAGTGAAATTTCTTATACTAATATAGAACAATCTCTTCAAAATTGGGATATGCCTACCATAGATCCAAAATATATTTATACTCAAGGTTCTTTTTCCAAAAATCAAGATTTTATTATTAAACTTGAAGAAGATACAAAATCTATCGATGATGACGGACAAGAAATCATACTTATACCACCTGACAAAATTAGTCGTTATAAGGAAGCCTATAAATATTTGCATATTGGTCTTATACAAGTCGCAATTAAACCCTTGACTACATTAGGACTTAATACATCTGTTTTGGCTTCTGTACGTGATAAACGTCATTTAGACTTCAATGACTCTTTATTAGGAATAATTGAAGGCAGTTTGACCGAATGACCAATTTTCTTCAACTGTTTTCCTAATTTTACTCTAAGTTTACACGATCAATTTGCTCATGAAGTAGCAACATTAAGTATCTACACACAAGGTTTCAACTTAAAGGGAATCTGTTCCAATGTCGCAGTAGTTTATAGAATTTATTATAAATTAATGCATACAATAATTATAGTTGTTGCTTATACTAATCTTCAAAAGGGCATTTCTACCCTATTTCTTACAAATATACAACATAAGGTAATAACTAGAAAACAATTAAATTGGAAAGATATTGATGTTCCTAAAAAATGGATTATACATGATAAAAATGACGATGAACGCGCAAAATGACCACATCAGATCAAGTTCATAATATTATCACTCATGACGATGGTCTTGTTGAAATAAATTTCGTTTCTCGAAAATCTTGTACTTCTATCCCTTCTACTAGTTCATCTCAAGTAGAACCTCAAATAGTTCCTCCTAGAAACTCTGTCACTCAAGTAGCTCACATACCAACTCGTGTTGCCTATCCTGTTGAAACATCTGATGATACAGTTAGTATCAATGATTTTGCCGATTATCAAATCCATATGATAACTATTCTAGAGGAATAAGAAAATAATTTTACAGTTGATTATTTAACTTTAAAAAATTAATTTCTTAAACATCCTTTAACTCCAATATTTTGCAAAATATGTTCAAAAAATCAACAAGCTCTTTTGAGATAGCGCTATTTTACATATATAAAACAACATAAAAACAATATTCCGTTTTTTGATTTTTTAGCTCATTCATGTCCCACAATAATCATTAAAATTAATACCATCTGGGAAGGCTTTAAAGGTGAAAATATGTCCAATCTCATCCACCATTAGCTCCTCTTAAAATCAAAGAGCATATTAAAGTTACTCCTTTCAAAACTAATTTTGATGATGATCTACCTCTAACAAAAAAAGATTTAAACCATAAAATTGAACAAAATAATTTTACGAATATTTATTTATCTACTTTGGATAAATCTTCTTCTAAACATATAGGATCTACAAGTGGTCTGTCACATATTATAAAGTCTTCCACTTCTATGTTACTTAATCCTCCAAATGAACCTGTTTTAACTAAATCTTTTCTTCCCCTATTTGAGAATACACCTCCACCATTTAAACCAAAATCTCCATGTTCGCCTGAACTATTAGAACGTATCTCTGCACAATTAGAGGCTATTGAATCATCCGCTAAACCAAAAAAGGATAAAGCTCCTATAATTGCAACATTAGATACCGAAATACCATTACCTGTATGCCAACATTCTAGTCCAAACACATCTGATGATGAGTCGCCTGAACATCTTAATTATGATTCCGATACAGATACAACCCTTGATATTCAACGTATAACTAAATCCAGATATCCAAATACATTAAGATATCCAAAAAGGAAACAATTTTATTCCCGACCCTCTCCTGTTGATCTAATTTTTGAAGAAAGCCCCAGCCATCGTCACAAATTTGATGGCAATGCAATCTATGAATGGAATACTGATGGCTTATCTGAATATCGACAATTAGAAGTCTTACACTACATGCAAATCTATGTAAAAGCTTGTGCCTTAGCAGATCATGCTGAAGGACACATTGTCAGTGCCATAGCTAGTGGCTTTACTAGACAACTTTATGGTTGGTGGCAGTATGCCTTAACATCACAACAACATTTATATATTACCAATTCTGTTATAAAAGATGATAATAATAATCCAATTCTCGATCTACAAGGACGACAACAACATAATGGTGTTACCTGTTTACTCACAAATCTTATTTGGCATTTTCTTGGAACCCTATCAACTATAGATGAAAAAACGAGAGATCAATTACAGAGTCTACGATGTAAAACTCTTAATGATTTTTGTTGGTATAAAGATACCTTTTTAACTAAAGTTTATACTCTTACTACTACAGATTCTCCATTTTGGAGAGAAAGGTTTATAGCTACCTCCTTATTTCGCCGAAAAAGTAAAAATATTTATTCGCGACAAAAATAATGGAGCTCTCAATTATCATAATCATACATTTGGTGATTTAATACAAGCTATTCACCAAACTGGGTTAGCATTATGTAATGATATGCGATTAAAATGACAACTTGCTAAAGAAAAGAAAAATCAAGCATTAGACACTTTTTGCTATGACTTTGGACATGACTTAGACATAACCAGACCCACATCCTCCTTTCGAAGACGAAAATTCAATAAATATTCTCGCAAAAGGATTTCTTCTTATGAACCGTTCCAATCCCGATCTAAACCTTTCCCATCTAGATCTAAGAAACGTACATCAAAACCTTATAAATCAAGAAAACCAAATACTTGTTATAATTGTGGTAAACCTGGTCATTATGCTAATAAATGTCATTTTAAATCACAAAATAAAAAAATTCATAATCTTAACGATGAATCTTCATCATCCTCCGAGCATTGTCATTGCACTGACAATCTTCCTAATACTACCACAACCTCTTCTGATACTGAAATCAATGTGCTAACTGCACATGAAAAGCTTATTCTTGAAATTGGAGAGCAAATCACTGATCCTACATTAAAATACAAATACTTTTCAGAAATACTAAACTCCCAAAATCATACCAATACGATGACACATACCAATATTATGTTAAAGACAAACAAGTCAAACAACGAGCTAAATTTAAAAAACAAATTGAACTACCATTCTAATTCTACTAAACGTAATCCTAATTCTACTATGACTACCATTCAGTCGTTTCAGCTCGAAATTAATCAACTAAAGCAAGAAATACAGTCATTAAAAGAACGCTTAACAAAACTTGAAAATGAAAATTCTGAAACTTTTTCTATTTGTGATAATAATGTGTTATTGAAACTCTTACTCATTACGTACATCAACGATGGTTTACACCTATTACACTGATTATAAAAGATTTTAAATATCAATGCTTAGCTCTAATTGACTCAGGTGCAGATTTAAATTGTATTCGCGAAGACTTAATTCCTCTGATATTGTGAACATGCAAATAGTCGTATTTCTACCACTGAAGGAAATAAATCTTCTATTAAATATAAAATTCCTCTTGCTCATATTTGTCATCAATCAATCTGTATATCCACCTCTTTTATAATAGTAAAATGTCTTCAACATGATATTTTATTAGGTACTCCGTTTATTCAACACATACAACCTTTCACCGTTTCGACACAGGGTATATCAACAACTATAAACGAAAAACAAATTTTCTTTCCTTTTACGCAATTACCTAAATCAAAATATTTAAATCAAATAATTGATCAAATTGAACATAAACAAACACATTTGATTTCTTACGCTTTGAAATAATTTTTTTTTTAAAACTGATCAGATTATTAACATTCCATCTTTTCAGAATGAACTAGTTAGTTTTCAAGAGAAACTGCAGAAACAATGCTGTTCTGACATTCCATCTGCCTTTTGGGATATGAAAAAATATTAAGTTACGTTACCATATATTGATGATTTTAATGAAAGTCAAATCCCTACAAAAGCAAATCATTATCAAATGAATACCCGATTATTAAATATGTGTGATCTGGAAATCAAAGATCTTCTCTCGAAAAGATTAATCTCCCCTTCTAAATCTCCTTGGAGTTATACTGCTTTTTATGTCGAAAATGCTCCTGAGTTAGAACACGAGCACCAAGACTAGTAATAAATTATAAACCATTAAATAAAGTTTTAAAAACAATCTGATATCCTTTACCAAATAAATATGATTTAATGAAAAGAATAACTACGTCTTTAGTTTTTTCTAAATTTGACCTTAAGTCAGGCTTTCGGCAAGTACAAATTGCGCATACTGATCGATACAAAACATCTTTTAATACACCTTTTGGTCAATACCAATGGAACGTAATGCCGTTTGGTTTAAAAAATGCTCCCTCCGAACTTCAAAACATAATGAATGATATTTTCAATCCCTATCATGACTACATTCTTGTTTATATTGATGATATTCTTATTTTCTCGAAATCTATTGATCAACATTGGAAACATTTAGCTACTTTTCAACATATTATAATCTCCAATGGTTTAGTCTTATCACAAAAGAAAATCCAACTTTTTCAAACGTCAATAACATTCTTAGGTTTTAAAATTCCAAATCAAACGATTACTCCAGTCAATCGTGTTATTGTCCAAAGTTGAGTCATTTCTGAATGGACTCAGCAAAATGTCATTCAACAATGCCCTTATGCATATCAGTCAATGACATTACTCCCAGCACATCAACTAATGTTTGTAAGCTATAAAGATTAAGTTGAAGCATGGAGAGTCATTCTCTTTTACAAAGATCCAGCCTCAGGACATTCCTGGTATATCACTTTTAAAAAATCCCTACGCATTAATCTCCCACTTTGGTTTATGTCATAATGGTGGATAAAATTCGGCCCTATCGACATCATATTCCCGCCTATAGTTAAAATCAAATATGAAAAAGAATGGCAAGGCTGAGAGAAAACATCAACACATTATTGAGACCAACTTAACATTATTGGCTCAGTCAGGTCTTCCTTATAAGTTCTGGTCTGATGCTTGTGCTACATCTGTGTTTCTGATTAACAGATTACCCTCAAGAGTTCTATATGGTGTATCTCCTTATCAGAAGTTATTTCAGAAACCTCATGATTACTCTATTTTAAAGGTGTTTGGATGTGCTTGTTATCTATATACTAGAACTTTTAATGCTTATAAGTATCAATTTTGATTAGAAAAATGTCTCTTTATTGGTTACGGTTCTATACATAAAGGGTACAAGTGTTTGAACAAAGCTGGAAGGATGTTCATTTCACGTCATGTTTCATTTGATGAAGATAAGTTTCCTTATTCAATACTATTTCAGACCACCACTGTCTCTCCTTCATCACCAGTTGTGCCTCATTCTATAATTACAATTAATTCAGATGTTTCAAGTGTTGTTCCTATTCCAGTGAGTTCTGTTCCTGGAATATCTTCTACAACTTCTGAATCATCTTCCTTGCCATCCTTATCTCAGGTCGAAATTCCTATTTCTACTGATGTTCCTGTGCAGCATTGTCCATTAGCACCATCTGAGTCACTAGCTCCTCCTGTTCCTCACAATGTTCATTCTATGACTACGAGAGCAAATAATGGCATTTCAATGAGGAAAGCTTTTGTGTCCACATGTTTAGATGAAGGTGATATTCCTAAGAATGTTGCTGAAGCTTTAACGATTCCTCACTTGAGAGAAGTTATGTCCAAAGAATTTTGAGCTCTTTGTGATAATCACACTTGGTATTTGGTTCATTCTTCCAATTCTCAAAATGTAGTGGGGAATAAATGGATTTTCACAATTAAACGTAACCAGATGGACCAGTTAATAGATACAAAGCAAGGTTGGTGGTAAAAGGCTTTAAACAAATTCCTGGTGTTGATTTCACAGAGACATATATTCTAGTGGTAAAATCATATACTATTAGCATGATTTTATCTATTGCACTGACTTATGATTGGTCTATCAGGCAAGCTGATGTTAATAATGCCTTTCTCAATGGAAATTTGGAGGAGACAGTGTTTACTAATCAACCTGAAGGGTTCGTTGATGCCACTAGTCCTACTCATGTGTGCAAGCTTCATAAAGCTCTTTATGGTCTTCGTCAAGCTCCAAGAGCTTGGTTTGATAAACTCAGGACTGCATTACTATCTTGAGGTTTTATAAATTCGAAGGCTGACTCTTCTTTGTTCATTGCAAATGGCTCTACTTATGTGACCTATGTGTTGGTATATGTAGATGATATTATCATTACTGGATCTAATCCAAAGGTCCTTCAGTCCTTCATTGATTACTTGAACAACACTTTTGCATTGAAGGACCTTGGTGACTTGAGTTTGTTTCTTAGTTTTGAAGTGAGACATGACTCAAGAGGCCTCTATCTTAATCAGTCCCAGTACATTTCCTCACTGCTGCACAAAGTTGGCAGATTAATGCAAAAATAGCTGAGTCCCCTGCTGTCTCTAGAAAGCAACTGTGCCTTAACAATACTTCTCATTTTCATGATAAGTACCTTTACATAAGTCTCGTTGGAAGTCTTCAATATGTTATTCACACCAGACCTGATGTAGCCTTCATCGTTAATCGCTTAAGTTCCTATCAACAATGTCCATCAACATCACATTGGCAAGCCTTAAAGCGAGTTTTGTGATTCTTAAAAGGGACATGTCATTGGGGGTTTGTATTTTAAACCAGGATCGCGATTAGTTTTGACTTGTTATTCTGATGCAGATTAGGCTGCAAATCTATATGATTGAAAGTCTATTGGAGGGTTTGTTGTGTATTTTGGATCAAACTTAATGTCTTGGCAGTCTAAATAAAATGTGGTAGCTCGTTCCAGTCCTGAGTCCGAATACATGGCCCTTGCTCAGGTTACTGCTGAACTGACTTGGTTGCAATCCTTACAATTGGAACTTTGTTTTCCTGCTCTTGGTACTTCAGTCATTTGGTGTGATAACCAAAGTGTTGCCTCTCTGGCCAAGAATCCAGTGTTTCACTCAAGAACTAAACACATTGAACTGGATCTTCATTTTGTCCGTGATAAAGTGATGAATGGTGAGATTGCTGTTCAGTATGTTCATACTGGTGATCAAATGGCTGATTGTTTCACTAAAGCCTTATCAACTTCTCGATTTAATTTTCTATGTACCAAACTTGGTGTCACTCCATTACCCATTCGTTTGAGGGGGATGTGAGATTAAACCATTAGTTCTATGTATTAGGAGAGGCTTTGTTAATGTGTTCTCATGAGTTATATTGTATTGTTCATAACAGAAGTTAGTTAGGAATGAGAGATCAGATAACACGTGTATTGTAATCCATGGTTGTAAACATTCTTGAAGTATATAAATATACAACTACTCACTCTGTGTGTTCTGTTGAGAAAACACGAAAGGTGTATAGCTTATGTTACAAGCTTTTGTTAAAGTTCAATAATCACAAACTATTAAATTTTTGGAGCGACTGCTAATACCCTTATATCTTATATCAGCCCCCTCATTTAATTTAATTAGTTTTTAGATCAAACTACTCTTAAGTAAAATTACATAAATAACCTTACTATTCAAATTATTAACATCCTAACTTACCCTTCCAACTTTACATTCTCTACACTCCATCTCATCCCTACACTCAACATCAAATCACCGATAACCTTCCGACGTCTTCCTTCGAGCAATGAGCAAACCTTCAAGCAATGAGCAACTTTTCATAAAGCTTCGATCAAATTTGCTTTTTTTTTTTAAGCACAAAGTTTGAATTAAGTTGAGGTAAGTTTTTTTCTAGGGTATGTTTTCATATATGGAGTGGTTTTTTTGTAATGGTCATCGACCACTATTTAATCATGGGTCTACTATATTCGCGGCCAAACAGGGCAACAACTCAAAAAATAGTCGTCGAAGAAGACGTTAGTTGCTCATTTTTTATGCAGCTACCAAAGTCGATAGCAGCTCATTGTTTATGCCGCTAACAACTTTGATAGGGGCTTAGTTTTTTGCTGTTGTAGGGGGATTGACAGTTAACTAACTAAATTATGACGAGGTGACAAATTGGTGGTAATGGTGGTGAAGCCAGGCATGAAGAAGATGATGGGGGTGGGATAAAGGTTTTTGCGGGTGGAATAACAACATGAAAATAAAGATGAGAGGGGTGCGAAAAGAAAAGTACGATTTAGTTTTGATTAGGGTTGAATCGGTTGATGTGGGGGGCAAACATATGGTAAGGGTAAGTTGGGGAGTTCATTGATAATTCAGGGGGTCAGTTAGCGCATTTACTAACTAATTTAGGGCTCTTTATAACATGCAAATAAATAGGGGCTAATATATTGTACTAGGGTGCAAATCTATCGCACCCTTAATATAAAAAACACAAAAAATAAAGAAATACAAAATTTAAATAAAAGATAAAAGAAAAGAAATCAAGTAATACGAATTTCACGTTGCCTTAACCACTATAAATTTTAGCATTTGTTACGTATTCGTTTCTTTTCTAAAAAAAAAGACTTTATTAGTTGGCACCGAAATCACACCCAAGAGGGAGTGAATTGGGTGTATTAAGAGGTTATCGCTTTTAAAAACTTTCAATGAACAACAATGTATTTTCACACAATCAATAAGTATAAATGCAACACAATGGTGAATGAAGTAGAAGAGATGGAAAAGGGACATATGATTTATAGTGGTTCGATCTACCCGATCTACATCTACTACCAAACCACCTCGGTTAGGATTTTCAACCCCTCTCTTATATTAATGATAAGTGTCACAGCTTTAAGCATACAAGCCTAGAATGTCTAATCACAAATTAGAACTTCCTACCTAGCCTTAATTAGGGTTTATGTCTAGCCTCAACTAGACCTGTTCAACGGGCAGGCCTGGGCGAGCTTAGGTCGAGCCTACGCGGGCTTTTTTTTTGAAAGCCCCGCCCAAGCCCCTTTTTTTATTAGGCGAGCCCAAGCTCGCCTAAACCTAACACGGGTCGGGCTTGAGCGGGGCTAAACGGGCTTGCTCGTGCTACATTAAAAAAAGTATTGTTTTATTTTTTTGATGAAAAAATATTGTTTTTTTGTTAAAGTAAATAAATATTATTAAATCACTATAACTATTGAGCAGAATACACTGCTTCAAAATTCAAATCGAATCAAGTCTAAATCTAAAATAAGTTGAAGCATTGTTTCTACAAAAAAAACAATCCACATCTAAAATAAGCACTTGAAACTTGAAATTCATGAATCATGAACTTGTTGCTTCAAAATCCTAAAAATAAATAAATAAAAGAATTAGACATTAATTTTTACTTATGTATTCAAAATAATTTAGTACTAATATAAAACAAGAACAAAGCATGCATAAAAAGGAAAAAAAATAGAATAAGCGTACTTGGTGTAGTTATAAAAAAAATTGAGGGCCGCTATGTGCACCCCGCCAATTTAAAAAGGCACCCATTTTTTGTGTATTCTCTCATCTAAAATTGACTTTGATGTAAAAGACAATATTGCCCCTTCATATAAACCCTCAACAATCCCACAACACACTTTTGAACCATTTTAGGGCACTCCACCTTATTTGTCTATCATCTCTAACCTAAACCTACGTTTCTTTTTGGCGGACGTTTAGCAATTATTGCGCTTTCACACCATTCGATAGCGAGGTACCACTCGAGTAACACCATATAAAGGTTCAAATCAACTATTTTTTGTGTTGGAAATAGTGACATTGATGGTTTGATTTTTTGTAGGGTTTCAAATATTTGACCATTTCGAATTTCTTTTCAACGTACAATGGATGAATCTACCGCGATGGTGCAAGAGGAGGTATAGGAAGATGTATTTGTTGCTGTTTTTTGTGTTTTTCTTTTCATTTTTTTTGTGTTTTTCATTGGTGTGTTCGGTTTCGATTATTTCGACCTCACAAGACCGAGACATTCAATTAAGTCTCGATATGTGGGCACCGAGACTTATGAAGAGGTCTCGGTCACTCTAACCGAGACATGTTCAGGAGTCTAGGCTCCTACTATCGAGATATCAAATAAGGTCCCGGTACCCAACAACTAACACTTGTGTTAGGTCGCAGCCCGGTACTATCGAGACAATGGTTTTTAGGTTTTTTTCGTGAATCTGTTGTGTATTGGTGTTGAGTACTTATGGTTCAATGTTTGTGTCGCAAGTAATGCCGATTTCGACGTTATTTCTAGACTACAAGGATGCTTTCACTCCTTGTAGGCCATTCCTATCGAGAGAATCGACTATCTCACGGCTTCAAATGATTGGTCGTGCATAAAAGTTTATATCGGTAACGAAGCACTCTGATGCCGGAGGGATTAAACGCATGGGAAGGGTCAAACTTGCATATGAGAGGTCCGGTACATTTAGGGGAATGTCACAAAGAGTAGGGAAAGCCAAAGCTGCAAAAATTGCTTTGACACCAAAAACTGAAGAGGAAGAGGAAACTACTAGGACTCAAACTAATACAAAGAAATGTGGGTGCCCTTTCCTTATTAACATCAAGGAAAATGAGGATTCTTTGTGGTACGTTACTATGGTGTATGTGAGGCACAATCACGACCCGGTAAAAACTTGGATGGCCACTCATTTGCAGGAAGATTGGATACGGGTGAGCAGGTGGTTGTGGTGCAGATGACTAAAGGGAATGTGAAGCCAATAGATATCCTTAACACGTTGAAGCAAATAGATGAAAATAATTTTTTGACTATGTGGACAATATATGATGCACGACAAAAATTTTGAATTAGGATGCGGTGGGAGGACTCAAATGCAACAACTATTGCACATATCGAAGAAGAATAAGTGGATGTCGTGGCATAGGAAGCATTCTGAGACGAATGTCGTCACTGATTTATTTTGGTCACATCCTGATTCAATCAAGTTGCTACGATGTTTCCCATCGGTTCTTTTAATGGATTGCGCTTACAAAACAAATAGGTATCGGATGCCGTTATTGGAGATTGTTGGCATCACTTCGACGCATTTGACGTTCTCAATTGGGTTTGCTTTCATATTATCGGAGACTCGTGCAAATTATATTTGAGCACTTGAGAACTTGAGATCCATATTGGACGGGTGGCCTAAACCTGACATGTTTGTTACGGATCGGGAGTTAGGCCTTATTAGTGTTATCAAAGAAGTATTTCCATCATCGTCTCACATTCTTTGCTCTTGGCACATAAACAAAGTAGTATTGGCCAAGACTAAGAAGATGTTTGGGGATAACGAAGGCTTCACAAGTTTCATGGATAAATGGACGAGCTTGTTGTATGCTAAGTCGGAGGCCTTATTTTAATTTAGGATGAATGAATTGAGTTGTGAGTTAGGTCATGTGAAGGGTCTTACTGATTACTTGGATAATACATGGGTGAAGATCTTCAAGGAAAAATTTGTACCGGCACGGACAGATCAAATTATGCACTTGGGGAAACAACGCCGCAGAGGGTTGAGTCCTCACATTCCACTCTGAATCTACATCTTGGCAACAATCAAACAAATTTTGAGACTTTGTGGAGTGTGGTTGATGGTCTTCTTAGGATCCAACATAACAACATTAAGGCATCATTTAAGCTCAGTTTGAATGTGGTGCAACATGAATATGCTGACACTTTGTATCACCGGTTGCATGGATATGTCTCCCAAAGGGCGCTTAAGTTAATTAGAGATGAATTGAAACGTGGAGAGGATGTTGGACATGACTCTACTCATTGTGGTTGTGAGATACGTACCACGCATGATCTTCCTTCCGCACAAAGATAAACTTCCAAAAATTCCTGGTTCGCCTATCCCACTCGAGGACATTCATGTATACTGGCAAAAGTTGAGTATGGTACCAGAGAATCTTGTGGATCGGGCCGGGTACAATGTCAACAATGAGATTCAAAGAGTGTTGGGAAAGTTTCATGCTTGCACTGACGAGGATGATCGCATTAGGATTATTCAATAGCTTAGAGAGATTAGCCGACCTTCATATACACCGAGAGTTGTCCCACCTACAAAAACAAAGACAAAGGGAAGGACATCGGGGTCTACAGTTGGAAGTTTGCTGAAAAAATGAAAGAAAAAATGATCAAAGAGGAAACACGATGAAGAAGATACTACGACGAAAAGATTGCCAAGTGGGTTTGAGTATGTACTATCGAAATAAGATGCATCTAGTTCGAGGAAGAAGCAAAATAAAGGAGGGCCTAAAATACGTCCGACACGTCGGGTGACCCAAGGTGTATATAAGGTTGGTTATTCTCATTACATACAACTGGATTGGTTGCCATACATTGAGAGCACTATTGATGTAATGGGCGATGATAATTGTGGATATCGGTGTGTTGCCTTCGGGCTCGGACTCTCCGACGTAGATGGTTGGAGGTTAATATGTAGAACGATGTTTGATGAGATAACGAAGTATGAATCTCTTTGGCGGGAAGTAGTTGGAATGAGTTAAGAGAATGTAAAGACTGCCGTTTATTGTTCGGATGATCGGGTTGGTGCCTCTTTTCACGAATGGCTTACACTTTCGGACATGATAGTTGCTCCACATTTCTTCCTCTGCGTAGTGTCCCACCGCCATCTTTCGATAGTCGTCTTATCATTGGCATGATTAATGATAAGAACATCCATTGGGTTAGGGTACGTTCGTACATTAATTTGTAGTTCATATGATGTATCAATCAATTTTGACTTGTTTGATAATGTATTCTTTGTTATACTTTGTGTTTTACAGGTGAAGTTGATTGTGAATGCACTGCTTCTACCATTATATCCCATGAACCATTATATCCATCATGGGAAATGTATGCTGAGGAGTGCGCTTAAGGTTGGCGTGAAGGAATCATAATTCGAGAAACCAAGTCGGTGGTGACTTCTCAGCTAGGCACTTCTTCTATAGTAGACTTGGGTTCGCATTAAGAACATTCATTGTAAAAAGAATGTTTCAGTGTACGGAGGATTAATTTGTTTATTTCATTAGTTACTACATTACATTAATTTGTCATAGAACATGTGTTATTTGTTGATCTATTTACGAGTGTTGGTGCATATCGAAAAGGTTGTCAATGTGTCATAAAACATGTGTTATTTTTTATTTCAATTATGGCAGACCTTAATCTCAGTACCACAGCTCCGAGATCTAACAACTATCTCGCCATGCAATAACTGAGAGTACAATAACCTTCTCGGTTACCACATGTCGAGAAGGTTCTTAATTTGTGTAACAGAACGTAATCTCGGTACTACAACTCCAAGATCCATACCCTTATCTCGCCATGCAGTAACCGAACATAACCACTCCATCTCGGTTACTACATACCGAGACCGTTTTTATTTTTTGATTATAGGTTACGTCATGGTACACAGGCACCGAGATTCATTTTAATGTTTCGTTTATAAACAATCGAGACAATATTTAATTGAGTACTGTACACAACTCTCAGTTAATGGCTTACGAGATTAACCCAGTAATCTCGGCCTTCCTTGAGCGAGACTTGTTGCTAAATGTCGAACAGAGCTAATCGAAACGTGATTAAAAAATTTGTTCAACATAAAACTCGTTAAGATGTAGGCGTAAGCTATGCACCATTCTCGGTCCTGAGGGACCGAGACTAGCCTAACAGTCTCGGACCTGAGTAACTGTGACTGTGTTCTGATCACTTAAACTAGCTGATTTAAATGTACGAGTCACATTCATCACAAAACATTCACATCACCAAAATTTAAACAACAAGTTATATTAACCATACATTCAACATTGAAGACTCGAATCACATGTTAGTGGCCTCACAAACTTCATCACAAAACAATTCATGAACAATTAGTGCCTTCATTCACATCACCAAAGTAAACTTCAACAATTAAACAATAATCAAATTCCATAAACCCAATACTAATGTAAAACAAAATAACTAGACTCCCTCATTGCTTTGGCTTCTTCAAGTTCTTCCTAGTGTATTCCTTGCCAAGCATTCTCTTTGGGGGGTGTGCATCGATCGGTGGCAGTGGAGCATTAGACGGGGTGGAATATGTAGAAGTGCTGCCATGCTGGGACTGCCTAGGGCCTGGTTGGATAGGGGCTAATGTGTCAGTCGCAGTGGTGGTGGCGACGACCGTGGTGGTAGTGGTAGTGGTGGTGGTAGGATAGAGAATCCCACCGGATAGGAAATTGACGACGTCACTCGCCATTTTCCTCGCAGACTCCAATGTACACAGCTCTAGCGGTTCCATCCATCGTAGTGCCGCGTCCAACACTCGCCTATTACGCAGATGAAAACAAAAGAAATAAGTTAATGTTAAAAATTACGTGTTTTCAATAAATTTCATACACATCTAGAAAACACATTCAATACCTCCAATAGCTCATTGTCAGCAATAGTTGTGGCAATAAGGTTTTCATCTTCGAGGCTCGGGTTTTCGATCACTGGGTGTGACACTTTGAGGAACCAAGGTAGATAGTCCGGTGTAGCCAAAAACTCAAACTGTGCCTTCTCACCATGAACTTTGGGGGCCAACAAATGGTTACACCAGCGTTCCCAATTGTCTTATGGAACCCATACTTGACAAAGTATTTGAGTGCAGATGGGCCTTGATATGCTTCCAATGGGCGGTACGGAGGATCTGGTATAGACTGCACGTGGCCAAGCTATCTCAGAATCCTCTCCCGATGGTAGGGCTCCACCACATCCATGTACTTCAATGTGCCACTATAGAAGGCCATTGGGTGCATAACTCCATTATCCCTGTAATTAACATAAGGGTCCCAAATGACCTAATATAAACAGCCGTAATTAGTAAACATAAACTAACTTTAACATTTACCAACACGATTGACTAACTAACTCACCTCGCTTGGCCGCAACTTGTCCAACGTTCTCCTGATGGACCCAAGCTTGTCAAGATTTATCACCGTCTCGTGCTTCTAAATCCATCTACAGACACGAGGTTGCACGTAGTCCGTGTACTTTGCATTGGGTGTGGGGAGCTCGACTTTGAAGTGGCCGTACACCCATCCGTGCAAATACATACAATGATAGTTATTGGGAAAATGCAAAACTTTATTCAAATTATTCAAAAACGATGTACATAGATCTATAAATATACCTCAAGTAATGTGAGGTAGCCGACAATCTGAGAAACGTGTGCTCTGGTGGCAGACCCCAATTGTCGGTACAAGTACGCTAATGCTGCTGCACCCCATGCATACTTGCCCAAGTCATCCAAATCTTCTAGAAGCTTCAACAACGCAATAGATACCCGAGATCCAGTCTTGTCCGTAGAAAGGGTGCAAGAGAGTAGGTACAACAAGTATGCCCGGGCAGTGCATTCCACAGGCGGATAAATAGTGTCAGTCGAACTAGCTTTGGGGCACCATCAACTCTTCAACCAACACTTTCACAGTGTGAACCCCTTGCTGATGTTCACTTCCACCTCAACATCTTCAATGCTAACCCCAAGTAGTTTGAACACCAGCTTAATCACATCCGAGCAAGATTCCTCAGTGTACCTCGCGAAGTTCTCAACTGCAACCACTTTGCCCGTGATAGGGATCTTCAGGAGATTGCTCTCATCCTCCAAGGAGATCTAAATTTCACCGAATGGTAAGTGAAATGTGTTCGTCTCCAGTTGCCACCGCTCCACAAAGGCAGATATAACCTCCTTGTCAGCCTTGTGGTATGACCAGTCTATCAGCATATTCAACTTGGACCGCTGGATAATCCTCTGAAGGCCCTTAGTGTCAGGGTGGGATGACTATAAGTCCCATTATTGGATCTGAGCACCGTGATTGATACACTTGAGTACCGGGCGATCCTACGACAAGAAAAGAAAAATCTCATCAATTATATGAAAACCTTAATTTTGTAAGTAATCTCAATGATCCATCTGAAGGACCACCGGGGAAAGGAGCACAAATTTTCGATCGCTCTTGTGACTCCCTTTCATTCCGACTACCTCCACCACTAGTACTCCCACCCACATTACTACGATGCCAACTAGTGGTGTCAGCAAGTGTAGATGACTCACTACTACTAGACTCCGATGCATGATCCTCAATTTCACCTCGGGCAATGACAAGATCTTTGCGTCGACGTTGGAATTCTCATCATGCAATTCAACATTCTTTGCCCGATCAGCAATACTCTTTCCCTTTCCCTTAACATCGACTTTCTGTTTCTCTTTCTGATAAGACGTAGTAGGGGGTCTCCGGCAGCCTTGCCCGCGGTTACCCCTCGACACGTCAACGCCAGCCTCTTCCCTAGTCAGTGTGGTCTTGGAACGAGCCATACCTAATAAGACAATAACATGTAAACACCTACAATAGAAACAAAAATGAACTTAAAAATAACAAAATTCAACCATTTTTATAGTCTCGGTCAAGCAGGTTCGAGAAAATAACACTAATCTAGGTGGCCTATAACCGAGACAATGTTCCTAGTCTCGGTATCGGTATTCAACAACTGAGACAGTTGGAGCAGTCTCGGTTGTACATAACCGAAACTAACCAAATTACACATTTTGAACTACTCTTGGTATGTGGTGACCGAAAGTAATCCATGTGTCAGTGTACTTGGGATAATACTACCTAACCAAAATCTCGGTTATTGTTAACCGAGACAATCGAAGATCACATATACTACAAATTTCGGAGATTACCCCCGAGCCTATAAGGTGACTCTTGGTAGTAAGTAATCGAGACACTTCAATAACTACAAAAGACCTCCGTCTCGGTCATGCATAACCGAGATTGTGCTCATCTTCTCGGACCTGTGTGGCTGAGAAGCACGGGTTTGCAAATTCAAGAACCTAGCAGATGAAATATACAAAACGAACCAAAATCAAACCAAAATCTATCAAAACCAATTTTATATATACCTATAACTTGTCGAAAAAAGGCTTCCTCTGACTTGGTACCCTAAAACCGAGCCCTAAAACGTGTCAGACAACGCGAGATCTCTCAAACTGGAAGAAAACCACCACTTCAAAGAGCGAGAATCAAATGAGAACGCACGAAGGAAGCGATTGCACTTGCCAAGGATCGAGAATGTGATCTAGGGTTTGAATTTTTTTCAGTTCCTCCTTGTTCATTTTATCAAATTGGTGGATTGGCGGTGGGGTGCACTTGGGGCAATTTTGGGATTTCATTCAAATTTTTTGGGTGCCTTTGGTAAACCACTTGGTGCCCTCAACAATGGTGTGCCTTCACTAATCGGTGGGGTGCCCATAGCGACACTAAAAAAATTGTATGTAAAATATTTACCTTACAAAAATTCATCATTTATCTATCCACTCGTTTCTTCACCATTAAAATTCTAATGAAGTTCTTGAAATTCAGTCTTGATATTCTTGTTCCTAAAGAAATTTAAAAAGTAAAAATAACACATTAATATTTTACCTATTGAGCAAAAAAAGGTCAAAAAGTAAAATATAATAAAGATTACCTCATATAAAATCATTAAGTTCACCATTTTCCTCATCATCAATATCAGAATCATCTTCATCACTAAGCTCTCCGATTCATATTTAGAAACAAAATCACCGGTTCAATAAAATTATAAATTACATATATGTTTTATTAATAATTCAAATGGTAAAAAAATAATACGACAAGATTAATTACCTTTTTCTCGAATCCAATCTTTGAGACAATTTTGCGCTTGAACTGTCTTCGACTTTAAAGAACTTCTTGAAGATGTTAAAATTTTTCCTTCAACGCTAAACGCATATTCAGAAGTGACACTTGTAGCCGGAATGGATAACAACTCTCGTGCCAACTTAGATAGTTCAGGGTATCTTATAGAGCTTTTTCCCTAAAACTTTAAAATATTTAAATCTTCACTCATATTGTGAATTGGCTCCCTAAGATAAAAATCCAACTGTGACTTAGTATGCTTGGTAGATGTTGATAATTTCTCCAAGAATTCAGAAAAATCTTTAAACTGCTCATTAACCACAAATTTTTCAAAGTTGACACTATTTGAAACTCCATTTTCACCCAAAGTGGGTTGCTTATATTCATAAAAAAACCTTCAAAGAGTTCTCACAACTTTATCAACCATCTCATCCATTTGATATTTGTCATAAATCTTTCCATAGACATCCTCAAAATATTAGTTTTTGGTCTAGGATCCATAATCTCAACACAATTCAAGATCCCATTATAGTCAACCTAATACTTGTCGAATTTTAGCCGCATAGCTTTAGTTGTTGCATACACAATATGAGAAGGCTCGCTTGCCACTTCCAACAATTTTGAGTGAATCTTCCATACTCCTTTAGTAAACAAGTTTGAAGTAGGAGTTTTATGAGCTGAAAACATTACTGTCACTTCATAAAATACCTTTAAATTCTTGTATGTCTCAAGAACATTTTCCCACTCTTGTGCTGAAATTTCATAAAGCCTAAGTGCATGATTTCGCCCCTCAAAATGATCAAACACTTCCTTGTAGTATAAAGCATTCTCAAGCATTTTATAAGTTGAGTTCTACCTTGTTGGAGCATCAAGTTTAAAACTTCTTTTGTCTTCTAAATGAAAGTTCATTTTTTCTGCATCAAAAAACTTATTTCTTCTGATCGAAGATCTATCAACAAACTTTATCATCTCTCTAATTTTGCCAACAATACCTTTAATTGTTCTCAATCCCTCTTCAACAATTAAATTCACTATATGAACGCAACAACAAATTTGGAAGAATTCACCATTACAAATAAGATGATATTTTAAAGCAAGTCGGCCCTTGATGGAAAACATAGACGTATTATAAAAAGCATTGTCACTAGTAATTGAGAACACTTTTTGTTTCAAATCCCATTAAGTAAAAAATAACTCAATCTCATCTGCTATGCATCTAGTATCATAAGGAGGACTAATGCTCTAAACCTTAAAATTTGTTTTTGCAATTTCCAAGCATCATCAACATAGTGAGTAGTGATACAAATATACCCGACTTTATTATGTTCATTCTTCCAATTATCAGTTGTGAAACAAACTTTACCAGGCACATTCAATAACTTTCTTTGAGATTATCTCTATCTTTGGCATATAAATCAAGAATATCCATCATAAGAGTATGCCTACCATAGGGTTTAAGTTAAGGGCATGCCTTAGACATTATGTGCCAAATACTCTTTTCAACCGCAATAGCAAATGAATGAGAACCTTCAACAACAAACATGGCAATGCAATGATGCAGTTCGTTATCATCGAATTCAAAGTTCTTAAGTGCAATACTTCCATCAACAAAAATTTCTTGATGCCCGTATTAACACGACTTGAACATTTGTCAATGTGACATTTCAAGTATGATGTCTCATTCAATGAAGATGCAATGAAGATGCATAATACATACCTTTGCAATAATTATATATGGCTTTTTCTTCACCCTTCACTATAATTAGCTCGAAATGGTCCCACACTTTTGATTTTTTGAGTGTGGCTATGTGCACCCAACTATTTCTCAGGGCACCCAATGATCAGGGCACCCAATCAATTTCTCAGGGCACCCCGTCAAGTTTCTCAAATTGCCCATTTGTTCAAAAACGAGCACCCCGCCTGATCAGGGCACCTCGGTTGTTTCTCAAGGCACCCCGACTGTCTTGGTCCCGTAAGTTCAAGAAACAATATGTTGTCTTGGTTGCACATGTACGAGACTATTCATCAAGTCTCGTTACTCAATGACCGTGACTAGTACCACAGAGTACATACATATGGTTTCGATTGCTTTAGTTCGAGACTCATGTAAGAATGTCGGCTAAATACAACCGCGACCCTATGTAGTGTCTCGGTCCTGTGTAGCCGATCACTTCACGTCCCCGGTGCAATTTAAAAAATAAAAAATACAAAAAAATCAAGGAAAAAACTTTATCTTGTTCTACGTCCGCCTCTCACTCCTTTTCTTCACCCATTATTCATTAACAGTGATGCAAACATACCGAATCTGACAAACCCTACAATATAAACCGACATTATTGTCTCCTCAAAAATCGGTCAACTGAGTTCATTCAACTCTGCGTATGTGCACGGCTACGGATCGATTTCACTCGTGAAAAAATTAAAGGATTGAAGGTGGGGTGCATGGGAAGGAGAAGTTTTTCGATCGTGAGAGAATTGTAGGGTTTTAAAGGGCATTTTGACATTTCTTTCCAAAACCAATTTTCACAAAATTTTTGTTGGGTGTCCTGATCATTATGCGGGGTGCACATAGCCTGACTCGATTTTTTTCTTGGTCGCTTCTTGTCTTTAGTATGTTCACTAAATCCATCCTCAGCATGAGCTCCATTATTGCTATCAGGTATAACATAATTTGATTCTTGAGCCATTTATTATAAACAATCACAAGGCACGAATTTATTAGATACTTAATATTTAACGAAGTTTTGCAGGAGCATAAAAGATAAAATATTTGTTTTATTTGATAGCAATGCACAACTTTTTACTATACTTAGTGGTGGAATTTGATTACGCGTTGCAAAAATAGCTTTTTTTCAAGTGTCTAAACATTTGACTAATAACACCAAGTGTTAGCTTTGAAGCAAAGTTCAATGGTTGTTTTGACCTTTGGAGAGACTGTTTAAAGTATTAATTTGTCTCACTGCTTTGCTTTTCTATTTATTTTGCTTCATATAAATATATCATGTACCTAGAAAACGAGGGAATGATACTTTGTTCACTCCTAAAACGGTTCCCCGGATCAACCTTGGTTTTCACCTTCACTAGCCTATCGAAATTGCCCATGAAATACTTAATCAACTCCCAAAGCTTTGGCTTCGTCATATGTTGCACTAGTAGTGCCATATTTGCTGTGACCTAGATCTAGATCTCTGAAATTATAATATGTTTCTCTTGGAGCCTTGGACACATATGGCTCCATGTAGCGGTATATTTGGCCTTAAAAATGCATATATTTTGGTTTATATTTGAGGAAAAGTGGAACTAAATGTAAAATCACATATTCATGTTTGCTGTATAACCATTAAAGGTTAAAAATCATAAAAAATGTGTATATTTGGTTACCTTTAACATCAATAATAAGATGAACAACGTTGACAAACAAGATCAACTCAAAAACATCGGACCCGACGACGCGTCAACGACCAACAAGATCTAGAGTGTAAACTCTGGCGTGGAGATGAGAAAAGACTCAAAAGATAAGAGAACAAGAGAAAGAAGAAAGAAGTGAGGTATGTTAAAAAAACTTCAGAAGGTAGACCAACAATCAGTGCCACCACTGCCGCGATCATGAGTTGTGCGCACAAACAACATAAGTTGTGCGTTACATTTTTATTTTTATTTTTTTGATTTAGTTAGATTCTTAGATATTAAATATTATATGAAAGATTTAGTTGAGATATAATAGGATATACAACCGGTTATTTAGTCTTTTAATATTCATAGTTAACTTGTTTTATAAAATTATAATTAATTTAAAAAAGTGACACAAGCAAACTTGTGGCCTAGTGGTGTATGAGCTTTTCTTGAGTTCCAAAACCATGGTTGTTCCTCACAAGTGACAACACCCATTTAGTTTTTTTTTTTTAAGTTGTATATAGAAATTTAAGAGCTTATGTGATATGCAGTCCGAGCCCGGGCTGGGTTTGGGTTCAAAATTCAAACCAGGCCCGCCCGATATAATTGCAGGCTTTTATGGGCTTGTGTCGTGCCAGGCTTTACTATATTTTTAAGAACCCAAGTCCTCTTCAAGTCGGGCGGGCCACGTGGGCAGCCCGCCCGCTGCTAGGTCTAGCCTCAACTAGGTCTTTCCTTGACTTTGATCACAAAGTCTTACAATCAGCCACTTACAAAGAAATATATGAATATAATGAAAATTGACTTCACAAAGTAAAGTGGCAATAAGTTCAATTACTTACAAGCCACCTAGAGTCTAACAACTCTAATGCATGCAAGTGTGAATATGAATGAGATATAAAAATATGCTACTAATTTTGCACCAATCTCAAACACGAAACCAATCAAACCAATTCGATAAGAATGAAGACGATTTCAAATCCGATGAACAAGTAGTTTTGATAAAAATCAAATTTAAGGCCTAACTCTTGTTCAAATCAATCATAGGATTTAGAAAACAAAGTTTAAGCACAAAACCCAAGACAAATGTGTTCTAGAACACAACAAATGATTTCCACAAAACAATCACAATAAAAGATGTGATTTAAGCATAAGTGAACGAGGAAATCAAGCTTTCTTACAACCCCAAATGAGAGTGACTCAAATTGGTTCTAGAGAATTGGTTGCAAGCCTTAGAATACCTTAGTGACAATGGTTTCGAGGATGATTCAATAGCCTTGAATGATTCCAATTGATCAAACACAAAAATCTAGTCAAATCAATGTGAAAACTTGGACACAAGTGAGTTTTTGAACTTGAGAGAATAATAGTATGTTCTAAGTAGTTTATTAATGGTTTCTAAGCCTATTTAACAATTTATGGCTGTTATCTCGATTTAGAGGTCCCAAATCAATCATTGGTTCAAAATAAGCAAAAGATGTAAGCTTTTAAAAAAGCTATCTGAAGACTGGTTAGCACGCTAGGTGACATCATTAGCGCGCTAACTGCAGGTAGCACGCTAACCAATAGGGACCAGAGACTAAATAATTTCTGGTTTAAAGTTAGCGACTCCTTAACACACCTATGACACAATTAACCTATGAGAATACTTTACACATGTTTAGTATGAGTCATTGGACCTGTTTGGACTGCCTGGATGATTTCACAAATCCCGAAAATCAAAAATTCTGATTTCATGAAACATGTAGGGGCTTATCGATAAATATTTTGTTTATCATTCAAAAACCATTCAAATCGAAGTTGGTGCACTCAAAATCGATCACGATAGTTTTTCCAAATCCAATGCATGTTTAAAAACATGTTTACACAATGTAAAACCATTTTCAAGTTACAAGATTTGAATAGTATAAGAATCGAAACTTGAGTGAACTTTGCAAAAACATGATATGCCTGAGTCTAATGCATTTGACTTGCGTAATTGGACTTATATACCTCACATGATTTGTACAATTGATAGTATGAGCTTTCTGATCCTTGTATCTTTGTATGAGACAAATCTTTAGCTTATCCGGCTTCATTTGACTTGAACTTGTGAAGACTTATTTTTCTTTTAAACTTGTGATTCCTAGCCAAGTTTGATATTCTAAAAACACTCAACAAACTTGTTAGAATCTTTTCACTTTGTTTGTTGCCATCAAAATCTTGGGTGGAGTATAAGTAACAAAACACTTAGTCCAACAGACACCACTAAATATTCTAACATTTAGCTGCATTAAAAAACACTTTTTCTTCAAAAGAATACATTTTTTGAAGTTACTAAATATGTTGTTGCATAAACTAAATTACACCTGAAATAATGTGTTCATGCACAAAATAAACAAAGTAATGTCTACAAAGTAATTTGTGTTCGTCGTTGGGGTTTCACTATAATTTTTTTTACGTGTTGGTATGAACTTTCGTTTTTTTATATATTTATTTATTTTTCTTGCTTTTCTTGTATTTTTTAGAATGCACAAATTAAGGTGAATCGTTGGATTCGAATGTAATTAATGTCGTGATAGATTTGCAAAAATCAATAGTTTGCGATATATTTTTAAAATCATAAAGTTTATTCTGCATTTGCAAAAAATCTAATAATTTATATTTTTTCTGCTATTTGCCTTTTAATTATTCACATAAAATTGAGTATATAATTTGGCTTAAAAAATGCAAATTGCAAAAAGAAACACAAACTTTTAACTTTTTTTTTTCCAAAAGTAGAACAAAATTTATGATTTTTCAAATATATGATAAACTATTAGATTTTTTACAAATGCTGAATAAACTTTATGATTTTTGAAACCTATCGCAATTTTTCTTTTTTTTGCAAATTTATCACATTCCAATTTTTTTTTTAAAGCACAACAAATAAAGAAATACAAAATTAAAAAAAATCAAGTAATGTGAAGCCGAGATTGCTTTGGCCATTATAAATTTTAGCATTTGTTATGCTTTCTTTTTTTCTCTAACAAAAAAAAATCTTTATTGCTTGACACCAAATGTATCATAATATTGTAGCTACACTAAAATATGTTTATTGAAGTCACTAAAATATGTTGTTGCATAAATCAAACTATACAGAAAATAATTTAATGGAAAAAACACAAGAAAATAAAAACACATTTATTGCGTAAACCAAGCTACACCAAAAATTATTTATGTTCATGCACAAAAGAAACATGTTTCGCTACAAAGTAATGTCTTCAAAGAATATAAAGTTTTGACTATGACCAAAATCTTGACTTAAAAAATGAAAAAAATACAATTGTAGCATAACCAAACCTCAAGAAAATAATTTATGTTCTTGCACAAAAGAAAAATATTTTGCTACAAAGTAATCTTTCGTGTTGGGGACATAGACAAGAAGGTGGCATTAGGGTTTTTCGTGGTTGGAGCTTCACGCATTTGCCATTGGGGTTTCACCATGAAAAGACGACGTCAGAGTTTTTCTCGGTTGGGATTTCAAGTGTTCGTCATTGGGGTTTCACCGAGGGATTTTGTTTTAGGTTGGTACGGGTATTTCGTTTCTTTATTTTTTTAAATTTTATTCTTTCATTATTTTTGCACAAATTAAGGTGGACCATCAGATTCACGCAAAATCAGGGTGTGATAGATTTGCAAAAAATCTAATAGTTTGTGATATATTTGAAAAATCACAAAGTTTATTCTACATTTGCAAAAAAGTTAATAGTGTTGTAAACTAATTTGGACTTGCTAGAGACTTAAGCATGAAAAGCATAAATTGAGAACTACTACAACAAGTAGAGAAGATGAGACAAAAGAGAAGAGAGCCAGAGATGAGAATGTAGAGATTTCATTCATACATTGGTGTGTCCTTTACAAGAGAAGGAACCCCTTATATAGGCCCTTAGACATGATGAGCTAATGTACTTTGAATAAACATTACAAGCAATATAATGTGTACAAGTTACACCAAAAGCCACATAAGAATACAAGTAAAATATTGTGTACAAGCAACAATGATATAGTACAATTAATCAAGTGGTGTACAATTAATACAAGGGGACAAGTAACATGTACAATAAGATAGGTCATCCAATTTACAACACTCCCTTTTAGATAACACTTGTTTAGAGAATATGCCTCATCAAAACCTCTACTAAAAAATCATTTGGGAAAAGTCTAATATAGGAAAAAATATATTGTACTCATCAATCTTAATTTGTAGTATGATATTATTGTGCCTCAGTAAAAACCTTGCTAGGAAAACCCAGTGGGATAAAATCATAGCTATGGAAAAGAGTGCAACACATCGATACATTTTGAGAGAACATATACAGATGCCTCGTTAAAACCTCTACTAGAAAGACCTAGTAGGAGAAATCTAGTAAAGGAAAAAGATTGCATTGCTGTTCTCATAAATTTTAATAAAGAGTATGATGTTGTTAAGATTGTCTCATTAAAAACCTTACTAGAAAATCCCAAAGGGATAAAACCATAGCCTAGGGAAAAGAGTACAATACAATAATCAATTTTGATAAGGGGTATAATATTGTTAGGACTACCTCATTAAAAACCTTGCTCGAAAAACCAGTGGGATAAAAACATAGCTAAGGGAAAAAATAGTGCAATGCACTAATCAATAACTCCTTTTGATTCTCCCCCTCATGTTGACATGAGCAAAACATCTTATTGTTTTACAACAAATCTTTGCAAACCCAAATTTCGGTACTTCATCCGACCAAATAGTTTAAATCCAACATGCTATATGATGCCATGAATCTTTTGGACTATTAGTTCAACAACTTTTCGTTTCCTCAACGAGTTTACCTCTATTTGGATAACCTCTTTTAATAATTACGTCTTCTTTGACATTTATCCACTATTTGTGGTATTTGATCGTCATTTCCAAGGATACTTTGAATCCTTAAGAACAGATTATATTATTTTATAATGAGTATTTTACTCCTTGCCCCTTTTCGAGGGATTTGTATCCTATGAACCAATATGTCTTTTACGCATTAAACATTTTTTGATTATTGTGCATTTTACTGCATAGAGACATCGTTTTATATGTGAATCTTTAATGCATGGTGGAACATATGAGGTTGTCACCTTTTTATATTAATAATTGCATCAAGTAATTGATTCATAACTTATTGTTGATGAATGATCTTTTGAACTTCAAGTTCACATCACAATGCAACAATTTTGATGCGTTTCAAGCAATTTCTCGCCATTCTTTTTTTTCAATCGACTTTATATATTTCCCCTTAATGGTGGGAAAATTTCTTCATCAAAGTGACAATCCACAAAAATTGTTGTAAATAATACCCTTGTTAGGGACTCAAGACATTATACAATTGATGAAAACCAACATAAATCCAAAATTTCCTTGTAAACTCATCTTAGGTTTAAGGATATGAAATAAAACATAAACTTTATAATCGAAAAACTTAAATGAGAGATATTTCATTGTTTATCTAAAATGAGTTGTATAGATCCTTAAATGAACTAAATATCTTGTGTAAATGACTTCATGTCTCAAAATTAAAATCAACAACTCAATTTTTTTAATCAGTTAAATGCATTGTCTAAAAAACATTCAAAGTTTAAATATTTTAAATATGAGTAATCAGGTTTTAATATAACCTCCCACATTTTCAAAATGGATAATCAATTTTTGTAAAAAATTGTAATTGTAACATTATGCATTAATGCATGTGGCTATGTATTGTCGATGCATAAATCGAAAATGTTTCTTTTATAGAATGAATAAGCCATATGTTTTTATAAATAAATTATAAGCAAAAAATGATGGTTTCCACAACTATTTACTTTGGGATGATTTAAACAACAATTTACCTTGAGACTAGCAACATAACTGTAATTTCCAATCGATAAATTTATTTTTTGGTTCCACAATTGATGCCAACACATATTTTCAATATTTTTCTTGTAATTGATGATCATGAATGATCAAATTGATCATTCCGTCTAATGAATGTCATTAGATTATATGACAATAGTTATCTCAATATGCCTTATTCAAGTAAAATCCATAAGATAAAGCTAGGAATTTAAATTCTCAGATGAAACAAAATCATACTGAGTAACTTATGGATAAAGCATTGACAACGTTATAGTTGTACCAGATATTACACGAACACTAGTCTCAGCTAAGTTTAGATTCGAGAAATACTCTCTTTATTTTTATATTATATTGTGTACATAGTACAATAACCAAGACATGCATTATTCGCCTTTATTTAGCTCATGAATTGAACACATTAAACATATTTTAATGTGTGCCAATTTTATCAAACTATTTTCAACAATAAGATTCATAATTTTGCCTTGATTTTCAAGGCACGGTAAAAGATCACAAAAATATCCAAGTATACATATGACAACATTTAGGAAAAATAGCCTTTCATATGTGACAAGAAACATCATAATTATGAGCGCTCATTGTCAATAATTATTTCACTTTCTAGTGGTGCACCATTTTTATTCCAACTTTTGGCGGAATTGTCAATATGACATTTACCAAATTATTTCACCCTTTCCACGTCCATAAGTTTTTTATTGCGACCATGGTCATCTTACGCAACATACACTTCTTAATTTTGAAGCTGAACCAATTGGATGAGAGCGATATTATATTTATAATATCTCATTATTGTACTCAGCTATCATGATACAAGAAATCAATCCATAATATTTATTGAATTGTGATTGCCTGATATTTTGTTGCAATAATAAATCAAGGCGGGCAACGTGGCCTTTTTATTATTGTCTCATCAGTCATATTTCCGCATAGCCTCAAGATAGAGGTTATTAAAATTGCAGACTAATATTTGACTGATATAAATTTTGTAGCTTGAGAAACCCAGCCATTTATTTTGAGTTTTTTGGAGCATCACCTATTTTGGTCTTCATATATTTATATATATATATATATAGGTCCATAAGGTGAAATATTCACTTTTCGAATCTCTAAAGAGATATTGGCGAATAGATTTTAGTGCTAGATGCACAACCTTGCATCCAAGCTCTATTTATTGTAGCATCTAGTTGCCACGACAAGTAATTTCTGTCAGTAATATTAAGTTAACAAATTCAACTATATTTGAATAATGTTTTGAAAATATAGATAATATAAAATAGTTTCTCCTTTTAAAAAAATACATATAATATACAATTAAACATATGTTCAAACTTGATTAGTTATCTACACAATGTACTACTTGTATGAGTTGGTGAGACAACCTCCAGGTTGGGTGGCGATACTAATTAGTCTACTTAACAACCATGCCTCCTCGAACGAGATAACTCGTCTCCCTTTCAATGTTTAGCTTTACCGAGGACAAGGCTTACCCACTATCAACTTAAACTTATAATATTATTTGTGTCATAACAATCAAGAATAGAACGTAATCAATCGTTAGTAATTTTTGAGAAAACTATATATTACATACTAACTTTTTGATTTTTGATGTAGAAGATCGTACAAGACGCAACTACATAACATACTTTCACAATCGGTGACATTATATATAATGCAAATGCATGAATAATATATACTCAATATTTCGTTAATATTTAACAATATGTGACATTGTTACGTACACTAGACAAATTTATTTATGGACAACTTAGAGCCAGTAGCCCCGCATATTTTGGTTTCCACTTTTTTATATCCACTTTATATATTGTTAATACATATTTTATCTTTCTTATATGCATGAGAAATGAGTACTTGATTGTGGCCGAGTAGTTCCGTCCATCACTACTATAAGAAATGAGAGTGTGCCTTTTTTTATGTCAATTTAATTAACTACTGACAATGAATATTTAATGAATAATCTAACTATATATATTAAGATATACAATATGTAACATTGTTACACTAAAAAATATCAAACGTGTGTACGTAAATGTCACAAAATATGTAACTAAAAAAATGTCACAATATCATTTCTCCTTTCTGATATTAATCATGTGGTGTCACTTTTCTTTCCATGCAAATAAAGAAAATGCAAAAGAGCCTTACTGAAAAATATAATAGCCCATGAAGTGTGCAACTGCAAGTGATGTACAAGAAGTTGGATGTGTGAAATAAATGTGTACATTGGTTAAGAAAGTGGGCATGCAACTGGTCCATAAAAATGTGCAATGGTAGTGCACCAATGATGTCTATTTGTAGAGCCAAATTGAACTAGAGCAAGCCATATTCACCACTATAGATCAATTAACAAGATAAAGCTACATAGGCAACATTCAACTCAATTTTTTTTTTAAAAAACTTAGATGGAGGACAATAATAGAGAGTGATCTACAGAAACGTTAAAAGTGTATTTTTGTGTAAAAATAACCACTAACAATATGTGTAATGTGATGAACTATGTAATGGAGATATATAAGTCTAAAAATAAAGTACGTATAGTTGGTAGAAAACATATAGTGGATCGAGCCAATTAACCAATTCCAAAACTCAAATATACAGATGAATTCAACATATTGAATCAACAATTTTTTTTACCTTCCAAGCTTTGTCTCCTTAGCGAGCTTTCCTTAACTTCAAAATATCTTTTGTACTAGAGCAAGCTCATGCTGATAACGTGTTGTAAACTAAGTTGGACTTGCTAGAGACTTAAGCATGGAAAGAATAAATTAAGAACTACTACAATAAGTAGAGAATAGGAGACAAGATAGAAGAGAGCTAGAGATGAGAATGTTGAGATTTCATTCATACATTAGCGTGTCGTTTACGAGAGAAGGAACCCTTTAAAAATGGAAATTATACATGATGAGCTAATGTACTTTGAATAAACATTACAAGCAATATAATGTGTACAAGTTACACCAAAAGCCACATAAGAATACAAGTTAAACATAGTGTACAAGCAACAATGATGTAGTATAGTTAATCAAGTGGTGTATAATTAATACAAGGGGACAAGTAACATATACAATAAGATGGGTCATCCAATTTACAATAAATAGTTTTTGTTTATTTTTTCTAATTGCCCTAATAAAATTGTATCATTTTCCTTGCGGGGACAAAGAGTCCTCATAAAGAAATGTTTTTCCCTATTTTGCCCTAGGTAGCTAGCTCTATAACTAGTCTATAAGTCAATCTGATCTAGGAGATTACCGATTTGTCAAAGTGCCAAACATGACAATTTGCACACCTAATCTACTAATTGGAGTATCCAAAATGAGTGTCATTTATGCTTAGGAAAAATGAGAAAATGCTAAGGTGCTATTCCATTCCTTGGTTTGTTCATCTATTAGGTCCGTCACTTTCATCACAAAGTCCACTTTAAATGACCATATCTTAGTCACTAGAGGTGCTTCCGCCCAAGCTTCATCCAAGATGATGATATCTTTATTGTCCCTAATCCTTTTTTCTAAGACCCTTCTCGAGGATGAAACGCCCGTACAAGAGGCTTCTCCAGCTAAGTGAGGACCTTCTTCCCAATTATGCTTCCATGAAGGTAGAATGGGGGAAATATTTGGCTTTTAAGAACTTGTTTAGCAAGTTCTGATTGTTTTAGAGAATGTGTTATCGTTGCTTTGCTAGAAGACTAAGTATGACGACCCTTGATGCATTGCCAGACCCACCAATAATAATCTCAATTTACTAGACTACTATGGATTTTACAGTAGTGGCAAATCCGGAGTCAAATCCACAGGGACTAGTGATAACTTTAGATCGATAATAGGGGGTTTCTAATAAACTAACCTAATGGAAACTACTTAACTACTGAAAAATAAATGAAAGAACGAGCGCGGTGTAAATACTTTGCATGAAAACAATGTAATGAAATTTCTAGATCAAGGAGACACATAGACTTATGTAAGTATGGATTTAATCAACAAATTGAAAGTTCATTTTTCACAAAGTCTTATAGGTAAGCTATAATGACTAACCCACTGCCCATCACCTTGTTTTCCTTAAGTCAATTGAAGGAACGTGTGACACAACCACATACTAACTAGACTATAACCCCGGGAGCTCTGCAGGTTCAATAATCTAGCAATATTAAGCTCCAGGAAAACATTTACCCTAGGCAATAACTAACTAAATGCCGCTACTCAACATATATTTCAAAGTCACCTAGGGTCAAATCGTTTGGCCCAGACTGCCAGCTAATCCCAATACCCGAACCAGACTCAAGTAAGGTTTGACGCGCCTAAACAAACCTGCAAAATTTATCTTGACAAATATGGAATAATAGTGCTGAAATAAAATGAATAATAATAATAAAAATCTATATGTCATAACAAAAGGCTATGTAATGAGTCTCCCATTTCTAAACTTATTATATATTTCAAAAGCTAACGAATTCTTCAAAAGGTCCCATCAAGTTTAAACTAAGATAAAAAAGGTAAACTACCCAATAGTTTTTTTAAATTACAACCCAAATTTAAGTGTTCTCAAAATCATTAGTTAACTAATAGTAACATGCAAGGCTGAAAATGTAAGGGAAAACTTCAAGCGGGTGCCTTTCCCTTATCCTGAGCTAACGTGGATGTGAATATACCTAAAGAGTAAATGGGGTGAGCTAAAATGGACAACAGGGCTCAATAAGTGAAAAACCCGCTCCACCATCAAGTTTACAAGTACTGCTTAATAAACATGCAATAATTAGCATGAAGTTGAAATTAAATAGATAAGCATTAAATCCAAGCATGGAAATCAAGTTTTATATTTATGATAAGTAAGGAATCATTAACGTGTGACATTAAGCAAGATTCGTAAGTCATTAAACAATAGCATAGATGTCAGATTTGCAAAATCATAATTAAAAACATGTTCACCATGTAAAGGGGCTCACAAGAGATACACCATAACAGAATAGTAATAAATATAAGTCGTTGTTCCATTCAATGAATGCTAACTATTAGCAAGAACCCGGTGACCGAATTCCTCACCCCTGAAATGAGGCAAACCATTAGTGGACACTATTAAAGTTTTGAAAACAAAAGGAACTAAGGAGATTAACGAATCAGTGATGAACTAACAAGCAAACATCAATACTACACAAGAATTGATTTTGCAGTAAGACTTGAATGTCTTCCTTTGCATAAACTCAGCCTAAACAATCAATTAAACAAATTGATAATGTGAACAACCACTATAATGATCTCTTGTTCTCACAAAACTCAAGTAATGAATGATGATCCACACAATGGTGACCTTGAGTATTTATAGTCAGTCAGTCTACTCTATGTATGAATTTAGTCCTAAATTCAATACAACTCAGAGAACCTCATCGGTCTCCAATTGTAACTTTTGTTGGAATCATCCAACTTTCAACAACTAAGTCTTCTATTCCTTCAAGAATCTTGACTCATCTTCTCGATAAAGTTCTTCAGTCCTTTATGCACCTTCTCTCATATTTGTTGTTGTAATCTATCTTGAAGTTCTCTCTTAGCAGTATCGAACTTCTTTGCCGTTGTAGACTAATATTGACAGTTGCTCTGTTGCGGTATTCAACTCATATTCTATTCCTGCTTTGACTTTAGTTCTGTCTTCATCTTCAACTCTGACTTTGACACTATAATCCTCACTAAATTTGCATAGTAATCTATCTTTAAGTTGTATCTACACTCGGACATCTTGTTGAGTTAGGCTTCCATCTTCATTACATCATTTACCTAACTAACTTATATTTTGACAATATACTGCCAACAAGGATAGACCAACCCAAATACATTAAAATAGGGTCTAAAAATCTCCCACTTTGGCGTAGATTTGTCAAAAGCAGTAAATAGCAAGATAACCAAATTTTTGAGGAACTTCATAAAATGTACTGTTACCGATGGATTAAAGTAGCAATACACAAAAGTAAAACCTCCAAAAAGCTATAGTCATCAGCCAATAAATACATCCATGAAATACTATTTAAAAAACATAAAAGTTTATATACTTACAATCGCAAAATACTAAACTTGTTCACTCACTTCCCCTTTTTGACTGACTACGTCAAAGAGATTACAACTAAGTGTTAATCAGCCATCTCAAACGTTGAAGATCAGCGTCAATAATGTTCAACTATTCTTGAAATGAACGCATCTGTGCAGTTATCTCGTTTCTGTAAGTAGTCATATAAGTAGTGCGATCCGAAAATAATCAAACAATGGAGGGGTGCAATCTCATCACCACCGGAGAACTTAGTTGTTGCAGATGTTCTTCCTGAGTAGGAGCATAATTGTCTTTAGGAATTTCTGTCTATGTCGTTGCAGCAGCAGTAGGTTCAAAAGTCATAGGTATAACAATAGCAATTTCAGAACTCGCGAGATCAGTCTCCATTTGTGTAGTAGCAGAAACATCAACCAGAGTTGTTGGCTCGGCTGAAGTTACCTTGATCAACTCCAATTTCCTCAGCTTGAAACTCAGTAAGGGAGGTAACTTCCACTTTTTCATCAGGAAGTGGAGCAGTTGAACTCGTACCTTGTTTTGAAGCGGTGGCAGCCCAGTCTGTCCTGCGGCATTAGGAAGAGGATTTTCTCCCCTTGCAATATCTTTGCTTCAAGATTGCACTTGAATAGGACTAGTGTCCTTAACATGAACAAATTTTTTAGATTGAGAAACCTATGAAATCTTTTATTTCATTATCTTCTCGACTTCCGTATTGGCTTTGTAGCAGGGGTAGGAACATGAGCATCAACAATAGTAGTGACATCAGAAGGAGTTGGAGCAGCTGTAATAGCAACATATTGAGAGCCTGAGACTGATACATTCGACGTCTTCTTCTATAGACACGAGAATCCAAGATCAACAATCTTGTTGTTAGACTTTATTTGATGATTCAGTCTAACTTCTTCCTCCGCCTTCTCTAGCTTGTCATTGACCTGCGCGATGACTGAGTAATTCCCAAACAGAGAAGTTAGGAAACAAGGTAGATATAGCGTATTCTGCTTCTTCCCCGAATGCACAACAGAGTCATAAATCTCATTCCCAATATTAAACTTCTTCCCCAAAGCAAGAGCATACAACACTAAAACTCTTTCCTTAAATACACGAGTCTGATGTAAAGTAGCCACTATATTTGTAGTCAGGACCTTCCACAACATGTAAGCCTTGCATGTGAGTTTCGTTGCAAGAAGCCCAAAAGTGTTATTAGATGGCCACTTAGTAATAACCCTTCCAGTTAACAAAGAGACAACACCATTGAGCTTGAGCGTCAAATCCGACTTATCAGTAGTTTTCTCCAGTCTAGAAAGTCCAAGCATATAGTTGATGAAAACATGATTGAATGGAATATTGAAACCATGAACAAATACCTTATCCGCAGAAGCATCTCCAAATTTGTCAAGAAGATTGTTGTAGAATTCCTTGACAATAGAGTCATTGTAGAGGGAGCAAGCATAACAAAGTATTGAGATATGAAAAAAATCTCTGTTTTATTAAAGGCCTTGATGATGGCTTCAACTTTATCAATAATCCTCTCTAAAGAGTTAGAGGAAACCCTCTCATCTTCACCAACCTTCTTCTTTCCCTTAGCGATTTTGGCTTTCTTAGGAGAACCAATGTTCCTGATCAGTTGTTGCTGTTGGAAAACCTCTAATTTCACCGGTGTACTCTCCGCACCAATTGTAGGATCTGATGGCATACCAACGTAGAGTTTATTTATGGGAGCATGATAGTAAATGCCCATTGTATAGGTCGTCGGAAGATCAGTAGTTGCAGTAGGGTCACCATGCAAGTTGAAGAAGATTGTTGAGCCATTCTTGCAATAATGTGAAACAAGAAAGATGAGAAAATGACAGAGAAGGAAAGGAGGTCACAACGTGAGAGGAGAACTCGAATTGGGAAGAACAATTTGTGAAAATTATGTATGATCACAAAATCAGCAAAGATAAACCCAAATTAGAACAAAAATCTTGCTTAAATCTCCAAAAACTTAACCATTGAGTCTAACGGCTCAAAACTTACTCCCCCTCAACCAATATCAAACAATTAGTTGTTATAACCGACTTAAAAAGAGTGACACATGTTGAATTAATCTCAAGTAGCGGTTTCTTGGTCAGACATGGAAGCAGCTCACAACGTAATTTCAAATCATAGAGATATCTGTGTGAAAACACATAATTGTTAGTTTGCAGCAAGAATCCTTGCTAGTGAGAGCACACGCCAATGTCATGGCGCAACCTCTCAAAAGTCTACGTGTCAAGAGCCATTATAAAATTATCAGCTAACTGTTTTTCAATAGGAACATGCTGAATACAAATTAACCATTTTTCTACTAGATCCCTGATATAATGATGACAAATATCGATATGCTTCATCCTAGAGTGTTGAATTGGATTCTTCGAAATATCAATGACACTTTTATTATCACAGTACATTGTTAACTGAGATAAAGCAATACCATAGTCTTTAAGCATTTGCTGCATCCATTTAACAACATGCAGCAACTACCAAGGGTAGTTGATGGCCTTTGTTTTGACCGAGTATTTGTCTTGAAAGTGAGATCTTAATTGTGTTTGGGTTGCGAGTCTTGACATATCATAACTCCGAAATTTCTTGAGTGGCTTGTTAATTTGGTGACTATGTAAATCAAAGGAACTCCATGAATCTTGAGTCGGGTGTAGGATTAGTTGAGTCATTGCATTATTATATTAGGAGTCTAGTTTAGTCTGTGTTGTCATTTACACCTTTGCTCGGGACGTGCAAAGTCTTAAGTTTGTGGGTATTTGATAAGTTGGTTATTATATGTTTTTATTAGTTTAATTTGGTATATTTAATCATGCAAAGTCTCTAAAATATATATATTTAATTATATTCTTTGGTCGTTTTCAGGTGAAACGAAGTGTGCGGTTGAATTCGTGGTGAAAAAAATACTCAAAATGGAGTATTTACTTACAGTGATCGGATGCCGGACAGTTTGCCTCGAGTTACGCATTGCACGGTGGGTAGAATATGAGACAACATATTTCAACCAATTAGGAGTTGCCACGTCAGCGCATATCTTCTATCAACCAATCACACACTGCCACGTCAGCGGTTCTCATCACAACAACTGCCAAGTGTCGGCCTCTCACACCTCCAAGCACGTCATTCATTAGTTCTCGACCAATCACGTATTGCCACGTCAGTGGTCTCTATTTTCTCCTCCAATCAGGAACCGCCACGTCAGCGAGCATAAACACACAATAGCAAAATCAATTTTCCTCGCTTCATCCTCCATCAGATACGTCTCGGGATGCGCGTAAGCAATGTCTCCTAGAAATTCACACAAGTCGTGCGAATTCACCACTGCCTCCCGTACGCCACGTGTCGTGCTCTTACCCTAACTAGGGACGTCATTAGCAACAGTCTCAACCAATCCCGTCTCGCCACGTCAACTGCTCTGTAAGAAATGAACCAATTGCGCTGCTATACGTGGACATAACCTATTTTCAAGCCAAAAATAGCCATACGATGCTCCTCGGCGCACGAGTCACCTCCCCAACCCCTAAAATTAGTTTCTCTCAGGACCAATTTTTTATAGTTATATATATATTGGGAACTTAGGTTTTATTTTTTTAAAACACTGACTATTATTGTTTTATTATCGACTTCTCTCAACGATGGCCTAGGTCGGCGGGGAAATAAGTCGGGATCATGGATTCATGGCGTATTATATGAGATCTTTTATTTTATTATTTAATTTAGATTAAATTCTCCTATTTCATTGTTGTTGATTTTAATGAATATGGTTTAGATCTAGGGTATGTATGTGGCCAGTGCATGCTTTTAGGGGGACAACCTATAGTTATTTGGACCATTAGTATCCGTGTAATTGTGCTTTTGGACTAATAAAGTGACAAACACTCACCCGTTTGCCGTCAAACCCTTTCGGTTATTGAGTGTGCAACAATTGATTCTAGGTTAAATCGAAAGCGGATGCGATTCTGTTATTTAGGATTAGTGTTCACACAGATCCATATTACTGCGGTTAGTGTGTTAAACCCGATTAGCGGATGTTTAGGGTTATGCATTAATTAGGGAAGTATTTAGTGGCAGACGTCCTGGCTATCGAGATTAAGGGAACGAGAAATTTTTGGCAGATGTCGATTTTCTATAGCTAATCTAGGAGAATTTAAATTAATGACTTTTTGAGAAAGATTGAAGACCATGATTGCCATTGAATTTTGATCATGATTTGTGGAACTGTAAACCTAGATGTTACTTAGGTATTTATTAATTGTTTTGAAAATTAGTTTAGTTGTTTTATTTTATTTAGTTTAGTTAGATTAGTTATTAAAATTTAAATTTATTTTAAAACCCCATATTTTCCTTTTTTGTTGTTTTTAACTTAAGAAAGACTACCAATCTCTGTGGGATCCACCCTTTGCCACTATTCTACAAAATAGTTGGTTTAGGAACTTTATTTTATTGACGCGTTCGACGAGCGTCAGTACTCTGTCGATCATCAATATTTCTAGCCCAATCCAGCTTCAGTTGTCCCGTGCACATAACACAAAATCCTTCTTACAGCAACTAGATGAGACTCTTTTGGACATGCATAGAGCACAAAACCCAACACTGAAAGCAATATATGGTATGCTTGCAGTAAGATATAATAAACTACTAATCATGCCTCTGTATAATGTAGGTTTGACATCAACACCTTTGTCATCCTTATGACTCTTCTTACTGGAGCTCACATGTGTTCGAATAGACTTAGCAATGTCTAATCCAAAACGCTTAACAAGAGATTTAACATATTTATTAGGGGTGGGCAGCGGTTTCCTAAAAATCGCCCAAACCGCCCAAACTGTGTAAACCGCATGGTTTGGTATGGTTTTTAGAACTCGCGGTTTGGGGGCGGTTTAAAAAACTTAAAAACCGCAGAATCGCGGTTTGGTCGTAGTTTTCATTTTTAAAAAACCGCAGTTTCACAAAACCGAGGGTATTTTAGTAAATACCCAACATTTACAACTCAAAACCCTAAAACTTAAAAAAAAATCAGCACAGTTGAGTCAACAGTGGAAGATTTGGTCTCTACAAATCTTCCACTGTCGTTCATCCTCCTCACTCCCCGTCTCACCGCCGCCACCGAACCCATCGCCTTTATGGTATGCAATATGTATGATTGTTTTTTTTATGTTTTGTTGTATCTTATGTTGAATCTTTTATGAACAATTGAACATTAAACATGTATGGACTTTATGATATATAATATGTATGATTGTTTTTTTTTTCTTTTTTGAAAATTGGGCCGCATGAAAACCGTTATACCAAACCGACTAAACCGCGCAAACCGCGGGCGGTTTGGGTGCGATTTTGATGGTTCGCGGTTTGGTGGTGGTTTGCAAATCGGCCAAATCGCGAACCCTCGGTTTGGTAACGATTTGATGGTTTCCACCACCAAACCGCGGTTTGCCCACCCCTAATATTTATTTTGAGATATGAATATACTGTCTTGAAACTAGAGGTGTACAAAAATTCGATTGACCCAATAAACCCGATTGATCCAAACCAACTCAAGTGACTATTGATTTAGGTTGAGCTATTCAAATATGAGAAACGATAAACCCAGACTCGAACCAACCATGATCATACTAAGTATTTGTCAAATATATTTAAATTTAGCTTACATTAAATGTTATTTTTATTTAAAAAAACAATGTTACTTATTTTATTTTATTTTTGAACTTTAATTAGCTTTTATAATAAGAATTTTCGAAATTTGCATTTTAGTTTTCAAAATTAAGGAACCTCATATGTGATTTGATCATTGTGCTTGGATATTAGTTTGATAATAATGTTACATTTTAATTGGCCCAAGCTAGAGATCATATTTTTGTTTGGTTTATTATTTTAGGCGAACTAGAAGTTGTGAGTGTATGATGCAAGAAGTAAGTGTTTAGAGGTCTATTTCCTTATTTTGAAAGAAAAAAGAATATTATTGTGTTCTAAACTTTTATGAGTATGTTTTATAAAATTCATAATTTTTCTGCTTAAATTCATAAAATCAATTTGAGGATTAGAACCAACCCAACCCAAATTCATTGAGTGGTTGCTTGATTTTGAAGAATCAATTTGTTCGGGTTAGTTATAAAAAATTAGACCCGAATTATTTGGTTTGGTTCATGTTTTAGGCAAAACCCAAATCAACCCAACCCTTGTACATCCCTACTTGAGACTGTGTAATTTGCAGGGCCAAAAAATATGTATCATCTCTAATCATGCTCATCTAAAATTCATTCTTCATCAAATCAACAAACTTTGAAGCTAGCTTTGCTGTGTAGCTTCGAACAAAATATAATCGACATAGATCTGCGCAACCATAAACTGTTTATTCTGCTTTTCGAGAAACATAGTCTTATTAGTATACCCTCTATTGTAACATTTCTGCAGCAAATAAGTAGTCGACCTTTCCATACCATGTTCATGGTGCTTGCTTCAGTTCGTAAAGTGTTTTTTCATATGATAAACATCATCAGGTTTATCACGAACCTCAAATCCTTTAGGTCGTGTAATATAAATTTCTTCTTGCAAATACATATTTAGGAAAGCACTTTTAACATCCATTTGCTGTAACTTGAAACCTTTGTTACAAGCAATGGCAAGCAGTAGACGAATAGATTCCAATCGTGCAACTAGAGCAAACGTCTCATCAAAATCAATACCCTCAACTTATGTGTATCCTTGTGCAACCATATGACTTTGTTGCAAATAATAATACTGTTCTCATCTATTTTTTGTGGAATATCCACTTCATACCAATGATATTGACATTAGTAGGTCGTTGAACAAGCTCTCATACATCCTGTCTAACAAACTCATTGAGTTCCTCTTGCATAGCATTAACCTAATATTCATCTATTAAAGCCTCCTTGAAATTTTTAGGCTCAATATGAGATGTAAAACATGTAAAACAAACCATGTTCCTGTAATCAACAAGAGGAATATCTCTAGTTTGCATTGGATCATTAACTAAGCCAATAATTTGCTCGATTGGATAATCTTTCAGTATCCTTGATTGTGGAGCAGCATATGTACAACCAAGTTCTGTAGTAGTAGGTTATTTTGGATCATCATCATCATTATCATCTTTATCATTAGATAGAGTAGTGATCTATGAATCAAATGTTTTAGCAGTAGGCTGAGTAATAAGTGTTGAGCTTATTGGAGTTAGCAGCTCATCATCATCATCTTTTTGAAATGCAATTGTTCTATTCTTGCACAATCATCAACCATGACCTTAATAGATTCCATCACAATCATAGTTCCTTATTGTAGACTCTATAAACTTTACTATGCTAAGAATATCCAAGAAAAATCTTAACAACACTTTTGGAATCAAACTTTTTCAAGTGATCTCTATCATTCAATATGAAGCAGGTATTGCCAAAAACATGAAGTTGTTTAAGAGATGCTTTCCTGCCTTTCCTGATCTAATACGGAGTTTTTGTAGTCAATGGCCTGAAATAAACTTTGTTGATAATATAGGTACCAGTGTTTACTGCACCCCCAAAAATCCATAGGCATATTTTTCTCAGTTAAGATAACCCTTGTCATTTCTTGAATTGTGTGATTTTTCTTTTCAATGACACCATTATGTTGTGGTGTCTTAGGAGCAGCAAATTCATGCGTAATCCCAAATTTTGCAGAATAATCAGCAAATTGTTGATTTTCAAACTCTCTTCCATTATCACTGTGAATTTGATTAATGGATACATCATCATCACTTTTCTCACTCAGAAGTCGAACAGTTAACTTCTTAAACTCATCAAACGTTTCTGCTTTATCATGCAGCAAATGAACCTAAGTAAATCTTGAGCAGTCATCAACAATGACAAAAACATACTTATTTCTCCCAAGACTTTCAACTTGCATTGGACCAAACAAGTCTATATGCAGTAATTTTAACTCACATTTTGTCAGTATGTCATTAAGGTCAACATGTGAAACTAAACGATGTTTACCACTTTGAAATGGCTCACAAATATAATCATGCTTCGATGATAGTTTAGGAACACCTCTAACAACATCATGAGAGAGAAATTTCTGAAGTTGCTTGAAATTAAGATGACCAAGCCTTTTGTGCCAAAGATCTGTATTAGTTAGAGAAATAGGATGCACATAACTTGCAGCTTATGAGGCGATACAAAATATTGAAGCAACATATAACAGTTGTCTAATGTCTGGATCCCATATATGATGCATTGCATCTCTTCATTGATTATCTGACAATGATCTTTAATGAAGCTGACAAACAATTCCTGATCACACAGCTGACTTATACTAACCAGGTTAGATTTCAACTCATCAACCTGTAAAACTCCTTTGAGATTAGGCAGTCCCACAACATTAAGAGTTCATTTGCCAACAACCTTACCTTTCTTTCCATCACCAAATGTAACAACAACTTCCTTAAAAGATTCATGATTTCTAAGAAAGCTTTTGTTACCAGTCATATGTGTTTGGAACAACCACTATCCAAATACCATAGCTCGGTCGTAGTTGTTGAGAGTTACTGATGCGTTGTCATAGCCTTATGGGATTTAACTCTCCAAACCTTCTCATATGTTTTCTTCTTTTGAAGTGTACTAAAATTTTTAGACATTCGATAGCATCGTGGTCGAATATGACCAACAATCCCATAATAATGACATTTAGGAAGAGGTTTGTTGTCAGCAACATCAGTCACCTTTTTCTTTGCACTTACAACAACCTTTTATGACACAATCTTATTTGCCTTTAATGTATCAATTTGAGTCTTGTTTGATTGACTTTCATTGATTATAATAGTTTTGACAAAGATAGTAGGAGCAGTGGAAGATCCTTCAGTATAGCTAAGATCATGCTTAACTTTTGATGATTGACCAATTTGCAGCATTCTGTTTAATTTCTGAGAACTAGAATGTAACTTTGCAAAATAACCTCAGAATCAGAAAGAAATTTATTTAATGTAGAGATTTTAGCCTCATGCTCTTTTAGTGATACATTACAAGTACGATGTTCTATTTCAAGAGTCTTATAATCCAATTTAATAGAGAACAATTTCATCTTCAAGTCTAAAGTCTGATCATAATGAGATGTCCATCAATGAATAATATATCATAAGAAGCCTGAAGAACCTTTGCAGAATCCTCAACCTTAATAGCAGTACATACATCCTTAGCATTTTCCTTATTCTTTTCCATGTCAGATATGACGAATCAAGTTTAGAAACACGAACGGCAGATGGAGAAGCATCGATATTATTTGACTCTATTAATATAGCAGTGAGTGCAGTAGTAGAATCATTAAACTCTTTATCATTATCATCTGAGTCATCATCACTCCAAGAAGCATTCAAAGATTTTTTCTTCTTGTAAGTAGGACATTCAATTTGAATATGTCCAACTCCACCACACTCATGACACTTAATGCCCTTGAGTTTATTCTTAGCATCTATCTTCTTATAATCAGTAAAAGGCTTATTGCTGTCATTTCCCTTCTTGTAATTAGTTCAAGCATAATCTCTCTTATAGTTTTTAAGAAATTTTGAGAACTTCTTTGCTATTATAGCAAAATCATCTCCTATAGAGTCATTAGAAAACTAGTCTCAACACGATAAGCATTCTTAGAAGAATTGGGCTTTTTAAACATATTCATCTCATATGTTTGCAGATAACCTTTTAATTCATCAAGAGATATCTCGGTCATATCACGACACTCTTCGATTGCAGTAATCTTTAAGTCAAATCATAAAGGAAGAGCACGAAGAGCATGCGTACTAACTACTCATCATTATAATTTTCTTTGAGTTGAAAAGGTTGATTAGTAATGTCTCGTAAATGACCATTGAAAGAGGCAATATCTTCATCATCTTTTATCTCAAAACGATTAAGCATAGAACTTAATTGCTGTAACTTGGAGATTTTGACAGAATTTGTACCTTCGAAGATTTTCTTCAGAACATCTCATCCTTGCTTTGCGAGTAGTGCAATTTGCAATCAGTTTGAAGCATTGAGCATTAACATCACTTAAGATATCAATGATTGCCTTGTGATTGGCAACCTTTTTTTTTTTTCTCGGTGTTTGTCCATTGAGATGCAGGTTTTGAAACAACATTAACATTCCTGTATGGTTTTGTTGGAGCAGTGTATTCTCTCTCCAACAATATCTTTAATGGCAGAGACAAAGTGAACCATCCGAACCTTCCAGTAGTAGGCATAGTTGGTTCATTCCAGCAATGGCAGACGAGTTGCAGGTCCACCTTCATGTCTTTCACCAATTCGTTGTTGTAACAACTCATCAATCGATCCCATTACAATAAAACTCTCCAGAATCTCAAATTTTTATGCTTGTTGAATAACAAAGTGACAAGCTCTGATACCACTATTAAAGTATTGGAAACCAGAGGAATTGAGGATATTAATGAATCAGTGATGAACTAACAAGCACACATTAATATTGAACAAGAATTGATTTTGCAGTAAGACTTGAATGTCTTCCTCTGTGTAGGCTCAGCCTAAACAATCAATTAAACAAAATTGATAATATGAACACCCGCTATAATGATCTCTCGTTTTTACAAAACTGAAGTAATGAAATATTGGGGCATGTGCCCCAGTCAATCTACAAACATTATTTATCTTATAATTTTTAGTTAATAATATAGATGTTTTTGTTTGTTATTTTATTATAAGTGATTGCATGTTTACCTTATAATAAGATCTATATGTATTTGTTGAAATATCGTATATGTCCATAATTGGTCATTATACTGGGAACTGTAATAAATTAAGACTAGTGTAAGTCTTAATTGATGGTCATGTGATGATCATGTGTATAGGGAAATGAATCGAGATCATGAGTACTTGTTATGTAACAAGGTACTGGACCGACCCGCTATGAGAACACCACATGGATTAAGTCATAGGTGTTACTTATGATAGCTATATCATTTAGTTATTTGACTTGAGATTACTAGAGACTTCAACATTACGATCATAGTGATTTGACATAATCAAATGTTATATTTAATTGGATAATTATAAAGATTATGATTGGTAATTATATGAATAATGTGTGAAGGTGTGTAATCGAGATAGAACTTTTGCCTCTCGTATAAAGAGATATCAAGGCATCCCTCGATATGGTAGATTGATAATGGCCAAGTCCATGTGAATTGATATGATCAATGTCACTTGGATGTTTTCAGTTTACCTAAAGATCGAGACTTGTATGATTGAACATTAAGGGTGAGTTTCCATGCTTTATGTTTAATCAAATGATATCACACGACAAAAGGATATAATATATATTATTGATTAGGTTGTATTGATTTTAATATTCATGCTACTTTTGCTAGAGATCGTTTATGACTTGTGTAGCAAAATGGTTTCGGTTCACTACCAACATCGCACGAACCTATTGGGTCGCACACAAAGAATGACTTTGCACAATTTCAATTGGTTTAGAGTAATAAATTTTATATGATAAAATTCATGACTTAAAGCCCTTTATGATTTGTTATATAAGATAACTTATTAATAGGGGCGTTTGTGCAATTTACTTGAATTGTTTAAATACAATAGTTGTATTAAAAATAGGTTTTTCTTAGTAAGCTTATCTATATATATAAATAGAGGTTGAAACCCTAAAATGATATAAGATTTCATTTTTTGCTATTTTGGAGTTCTCTGGATTTTGGAAGAGAAAGAAAAAATGTTTTCTATCTCTCTTGGGGCTAGCTCTCCAAATTGTGGTCACCATTTGTATGTGGATTTTCGATAGAGGATGCACATTTGAACATCTTTGAGGTCAAAAAATCAGAGAAGGAAATCACGAATTAAGGTATGGTTTACTTTTGTAGATCTAGTTTAATGAAACTTCTTTTCGATTTTATTATTTTCAAAATTGTTTTGAATTTTCCACTGCTTATGAACCCTAAACCCAATAGTAGAATCAAAGCTTTAGGCTCAGTTCTATTAAAGGTTTGCATGTTTACTGTAACGACCCGTTACTTTAAGCTAGTGATTAGTGTTAACTTGAATCATAATTAACCCGAGTTAGACTTGTGGTTAAGTCCGACGTACCTTGATTAGTGTGTGCCTGTGTTTGTGTGATGATTTGTGTTTGTAAGGTATGTTTGATAAATTTTATAGGTTGTGGGATTAATAGGAAATTAATACAAGCCTATAATTGGAAAATAAATAATAAAAAAATAAATTGCCAGTACATCAAGTGCGACGAGGGGGTTGTGAAATGAATGTGCACACCCAAGAATACTCGTAGGCATGTCTAGTGAGTTTATTGGCGAGAAAATACACAAAGTATATATATATAAATATTAGTTTGATTTGAATTATATGGATCGTTGGATCTATTTGAGATGAACGTAAGTAGTGATGCTGATAAGATTTGGGTCACTTTAGGATGTGTCATTTTAACACATCATTCACTTGATCAGCCTCGAGATAGTACAATGCATATATTGAGGAAAATCCATGTATATAAACCAAAAGGTTTAAACTTATCATTACTGTTTCATTCATTCAAAGGAGAGACAGGCAACTATGGGCTTGACACTTGAGGGAATCGATCTGGAGATAAAGTTTCAGTGGAGTTTCAGTGGAGTTTTGAAGGGATTGGAAGAGATCAAACCACTGTAATCCATATATTCATGACTTTGGTAAGTTTAGTTTTAAGTTCAAGTTGAGTTTATGATGTAGGTGATGACTTCTTTGTGAATTATTGTTGTTGATCACTGGAAATGGGTTTATACCACACTAGAGGTCCTCCTTGATGTATTGTAGAAGTGTTTGACATTGTTGTTGTGATTTGGTAATGGAATAGTGGATGCTGCCCTGTTCACTATCGAGATAGTACAAAGTGGAGGAGTGATGAATCCAGTTGGTGGAGTGCGCCTCATCAAGTGAGGGAGCGCGATCCCACCTCTAAAAACAACAACTGTGCTTTATTTTGATTAGAATATCCTAAGGTCTTATGAATTGACTTATGGGTTCTAAATATAGGGAATCAGGGTTGTATTAACCACAAATAGTTTGTGATAGGTTTTGGAACACCGAGAAAGCTTGAATGACCCAGAAAGTTAAGAAATTTGGAAACAAAATCTAAATCGAGGTAAGTATGGATTCACTTATTTATCAATGTTGTTTGGATATGTTAGTATATGTAGTTCATATAGTTTATAGACTAAATGAGGGATTATGCACACTGTGATGTGTTTATTAAATGGAAAATGATGTTTAATGTGATCGACGAGAGTAAATCCCAAAATTAAGAATAGGTTATATAGGATATGGGTTTGATTCTGACCTATATGGTAAATCCTACTTAAGCTAAACAGGTTGCCTATATTACATATTCACAAGAGGGTTTGGGATAGAACCATTGAACATGATTGGCTAGACAACACATCGGCCAATATGTTGGTCTAGCAATAACATTAATGGTGTTAGTGGGAAATCGACCCTTGATTTACAAATGAAATGGGAATCACAGTGTAATAGTCATTGAAAGTTTGACTTTCATCCGTTATTTATTATATTATATGATTTTCATAATCATGTTAGTTATCTTTGGTGCATATTGTTATTGCATATTACTCTTGATTATTATATGGAATGTTGATGGCTTTGTGAGTCCTTCCTTACTGAACAATTTAGAGCGCTCATCCCTGATTTAACATTTCAGGTTCTCAGTCTAGAGCTTTAGCGAAGGGAAAAGAGAAGATTTAGGAGTCTTATTATTTTCTCTACGATGTAATGAACCTTCCTATATGTACTATTTGAGTTACTTATTGTAAATGAACATGGTAGGGATGTTTTATAATTGAGTTTTGGGTTTTGATTAACTCTGTATTTATGTATATCATTTTAATTATCGAAAAGGTTTTAATTTTTCGCTTTGTATATTTTGAATTCTTAATTCAATATCGATATATAGGTTGAGTTTATCAGGTACAGAAGTAGATGACGCTAGCTCTAGTTAAGTTTGACTGGGTTAGCGGGGCTTTATTTGGGATTCTAGTCGAGTAACGCCCTAATCGGGATAGGGGATGTTACGGCTTAGTATTAGACCTACTTGAGAGCTAAATGTGACTAGCTCTGATACAGCTTGGTAATAGAGCCTGAGTTTAAGGGCTTTGTTACATTTAATAACTCTGTTACGATTTGCTATTAGAGACTGTTCAGAGCCTACTTTAGAGTTTAAGGTGATTAGCTCTTATACAGTTTGGTATTAGAGTCTAGTTCAGAGGATAACCTTATAACTTGGATAGAATTTGGTATCGAAGCTTTAGGGTATTGGCTCTGATGTACATTTGTTCTGGAACCTAAGTTTACTAACTCTGAGAGTTATCTAGAGTTATGAATGAGCTTAGGATATGATAAACGATTCTTATCGTGTTTGGGGAGGGGGGACATGAAAAATGAAAATATTATTATACATCATTTGATGCACTTATTGTTATCAATTTTATAGATATGATTTCCTTGTCTTCTATGAATATTAGCCTAATGGTCTTATCTCTCATATAATTTTAGAATATAATGAGAGATCAAATAGAGGGTTCGCAGAGGCCCGGACCTCAGGGCAATAAGGAGAATGAGGCTCAATGGAAATATATAATGAAGTAGCAAATGAGGGAACTAATGGAATCTTAAGCAAAGCTTATGACATTGCTGATGGCTTAGATGAGACCACCGATACAACGACCTGAAGCACAACCTGCAACCAATCGCGAGGTTAGTAGAGCTGAGGAATAGTTGAAACAGTAGCAGTTTCCATTCAACCAGTTCTAGCATTTGTTCAAAGTCGTGAGAGACATTCTATCATGATGCTAATTGATTATGAGAAGGTTGCATTTCTCAAAACCTGCAAGGAATTTATGAAATGTGATATTGTAAGGTTCAACGATACTTTGGAGGAAGGGGTATTTGATACTTAGATATTGGAGTTGGAGCAACAATTTATTGTTATAGATGTTGATGATGTTGATGATTAATTTAAGGTAAAACATGTTACTTTCTTATTGATTGAATCTGCTCGGAAGGGGTGGAATTCCCTAAAGAGAGAAGGGAAGACTATTACCACTTAGCCATAGTTTAAGACCATATTTTATAGGCAATACTTCTTGAAATCAGTGAAGAATAAGAAGAAGACTGAGTTTATACAATTAAAATAAGGAGCCATGTCTATATGGGAATACGAACGGAGGTTCACCGAGTTGAGCGAGTTTGTTCCTGAGATGGATGAGCCATTGGAAAATAAAATGGATATGTTTCTCGGTGGGCTGAATTATGAGATTTGTGTTGTCTTTTCTTCTCATTCTCATACTAGTTATACATTTATATTTGAGAGTGCGATGGAGGTGGAAACATCTATTTTAGCCAGACCCCCAAGAGCAGTATTTGTGCCACCACCAGTACCACAGTTCCTTTAGAGTTAGAGAATTAATGAATTTGTTTATTTTCGTTCGTTGAAGAGATAAATGAGTGCAGCTAAAACATCTACACAGATTAGGTCTACAGGGATGACATTTGTTAGTGCACTAGTTCTGCCTGTTTCTCATGCTTTAGTAGCCAAACCACCTTTGCCACCACCCTAGTCGAGAGGCAAGGGCAAGAGTAGGACACAGTCATCACAGAAACCGAGTGGATCTGGGCAGGCTCTACAGACCAGTGGGTTTTCTTAGAGGTCTTCTACGATATGTTATTGGTGTGGGCAGGTATGGCTTATAAAGAGAGATTGTTCTATGCCACTGGTCGCGTCGGTAGGTAGTATAACACAACCAACATGAGGACAGACTATTGTAGTGGCTAAAGCAGATCTAGAGGCTAATAGGAGGCTTGTAGAAGGTATTTTAAACATTTGTGGTCAAGATATAAATGTATTGATTGATGCTGGTTCTACGATTTCCTTTATTTCTAGTGTAATGGTAGATGAGTTGAAATTGAAACCTATTAGAGCCAGTATGTTGTTGATTTTAAGCACATCTGTGAGTGAGAAGGTTTATCCTAACCTGATCTTTGAGGGATGTGTAGTCAAAGTTTGAGAGAATGAACTTCTAATTGATCTGAGGGTAATGGAGTTCCTGGAGTATGATGCACTACTAGGGATGGACTAGTTATCAACATACCATGCCAATATTGACTGTTTTCATAAGAGGGTAATTTTTCAGATCCCAAATCTTTTTGAAATTATTATCTTCAAGGGCTATAATCCTTCACGATTTGCAACTCGTGGAAATGAAGCTAATCCTCGAGATTTAGAGGTTTTGAGAAGGACTATTACATTTGGAGAGCCTATTAACGAACTTAAGGTTAGTGAAATACTCGTGGTTTATGAATTTTCAAAACTGTTTTCATCTAACTTGTGTGGACTTCCATCACCAGATCTTATTCCTGGCAACAAACCTATATCTATTCCTCCGTATTGTGTGATACCGAATGAATTTAGAGAGTTACAAACTCAGCTTGAGGAGTTGCTCAAAATGGATTTATCCATCCTAGTATGTCCCATAGGGAGCACCAGTTCTTTTTTGTGAAGAAGAAGGACATAACCCTACGTATGTGCATTGATTATAGACAGCTTAATCCGGTGACTATCAGGAACAAATACCCAATGCCCATTCTCAATGACTTGTTTGATCATTTGAAAGGTGCCAGATATTTCTCGAAGATTTATTTGAGGTCTGGGTATCATCAACTAATGATCGTGGATGGGGATGTCTCGAAGATGACTTTAAGTACTTGTTATGGGCACTTCGAGTTCACTGTGATGCCGTTTGGGCTCATTAATGCTCCTGTTATGTTCATGGACATGATGCACAAGGTGTTTAAACCCTATATTGATAAGTTCATCATTATGTTCCTCAATTATATTTTGATCTATTCGAAGAATTAGGAAGAGTATTCGTACCACCTTAGAGTTATGTTGCAGAATTTGAAGGATAATTGGCTGTATGCCAAATTTAGTAAGCGTGAATTCTGGTCTTCAGAGGTCAAATTTCTTAGACATGTGGTTAATGCTGAGGGTATATCTGTTGACCCAACAAAGATTGAGGCAATCAAAAATTGGCCTACTCCTACCACAGTGTCAGAGGTTCAAAGTTTTTTGGGGTTAGCGGGTTATTATAGACGATTCGTTGATGGTTTCTATCATATTGCTCTACCAATGACTCAGTAATACATAAATATGCTGACTTTGTTTGGTTTAATGAGTGCAAGGTTGCTTTCAAAGACTTGAAGAGTAGTTTGACTACAACGCATTTTCTTACATTACCTGGATCAGGAAAAGAGTTAGTGGTTTATACTGATGCTTCTAATTCAGGCTTGAGTTGTGTGTTGATGTAGGAAGGCAGGGTTGTAGCTTATGCTTCAAGGCAACTCAAGATTCATGAAATAAATTTTGCAATTCATGATCTTGAGATAGCTGAAGTTGTTTTTGCTTTGGCGATTTGGAGGCACTACTTATATGGTGAGAAATTTATAGTATTTTCAAATTATCAAAGTTTGAAATACATATTTACTCAGAGTAAATTGAACCTGAGGCAGCGAAGATGGCTTGAGTTCCTCAAGGATCATGATTTCACTCTTGAGTACCATCTAGGCAAAACAAATGTAGTTGTCGATGCCTTGAATAGGAGAAGAACAGGTAAATAAAACGTAGCTACAACCAGAGCTTTTCAATTTAGACTTTTTGATAAAGATTTAATGATGATGATTCCTGAATGTCCAGCTGTCACATCATCAACTGAGGAAGCTAGTGCTAGAGCTACCAATCTATTCTTCTGCGCTTAAATTCAAGCTGAACTGGAGATAAGTCAATAGGTGATTGATTGTCAGAAAGCTAATCAGGATTTTGTAGCGCGTTAGAGGTTAGCGACTAGTGTGGATCATCCCGATTGGTTAGTTTTTGGTGATGGTGTTTTACAGTTCAGGGATAGATTATGGATTCCAGCTCAAGATTGGTTGAAGCAGGAGTTGCTACAAGAATCTCATAGATCTCTTTACTCTATTCATCCAGGTAACACTAAGATGTATCACGATATGAGGTGTATTTATTGGTGGCTTGGGATGAAGATTGATATTGCTGAGTTTGTAAAGAGATGTGAGATATGTCAGCAAGTTAAGGCTAAACATAGAAAACTTGGAGGGTTATTGCATTCATTGCCGATTCCTGAGTTGAAATGGGAACATATATCGATGGCTTTTGTTTCTAGTATACCTTTGAGTCAATGTAAGCATGATGCAATATGTTTTGTAGTTGACAAGTTGACGAAGTCAGCGTATTTCTTACCAGCTTCCATGCGAGATCCTCTTGACAGATTATGTGAGGTGTACGTACGTGAGGTGTTGAGATTTCATGGAGCTATATTATTGATTACATCGGATAGAGATCCGAGATTCACGTTCAGACTGTGGAGTGAATTACAAAGACAGCTGGGAATTGTTCTTAACTTTAGTATGACATACCATCCGCAGACTGATAAGTAGAGTGAACGGTTGATTTTGGTGCTTGAGGATATGCTTCGAGCTCGCGTCTTGAAGTTTGGTGGTAATTGAGAGAAATATAGCCTCTGTGTGAGTTCTCTTATAATAATAGCTATCAGCATAACATTGGAATGGCTCCTTTTGAAGCTCTGTATGGTCAGCCTTGTCGTTTGCCTACATGTTGGGCAAAAGTTAGATATATAGTTTTGTTAAGGCCAAAGTTGGTTAAGGACTACACAGAGAAAATTCAGCAGATTCGCCAACGTTTGACTACGACACAACTAAGAAAGAAAAGATACACCGATAAACATCATAGGTTTTTGAGGTTTTCAAATGACGATTTCATTTTGTTGAAAGTCTCACCTATAAAAGAGCCGTACAGGTTTGGATTGCGAGGTAAGGTAGCTCTAAGGTATATTGGGCCATTTAGAGTATAAGAAAGAGTTGGTCCCATTGCTTACAGGTTAGAGTTAACTCCTCAGCTAGCTGGAGTTCATAATGTCTTCTACGTGTCTATGCTTCGCAAAACGGAGACTCGGTTCACTCCAAGAATTGATTGAAATGAATTTGATCTCTGGGAAGACTTTTCTTAGGACGAGCAGTCAATTCAAATTCTTGATTGTAAGATTCATAAGCTGAGAACCAAAGAGATTCCTTTGGTGAAGGTGAAATGGCAATTTCACAAAGATGAAGAGTTAACCTGGGAGCGAAAACCTTATATGTAGGAACAATTTCTGTTTCTCTTCGAAACTATAGGTAATTTTTCATTTACTTTAATTTCGAGGATGAAATTGCTTTAAACTGGGGAGACTGTAACGACCCGTTACCTTAAGCTGGTAATTAGTGTTAACTCGAATCCTAATTAACTCGAGTTAGGCTCGTGTTTAAGTTCGACTTACCTCGATTAGCGTGTGTGTGTGGGTTTGTGTGATGATTTGTATTTGTATGGTATGTTTGATAATTTTTTTATAGGTTATGAGATTAATATGAAATTAATACAAGCATATAATTGGACAATAAACAATTAAATAATAAATTGTCAGTACACAAAGTGTGACGAGGGGGTCGTGAAATGAATGTGCACACCTAGGGGTGGTAATTTGGGTTATGACACGATTAACACGACACCAAACGACACATAATAAACATGTTATGGGTTTAGCATAAGTGGTGTGTGTCATAAACATATTAACACATTTGCACATGGTTAATAAATGAATCATTGACATGTCAGATTGTTTAACTCGTTTATGACTTGCTTAACACGTGTAACGAATAATGTATAAATAATAAAAGGGTATAATAAATAGATTAGTACAAAATTCACCCATTTGAATAAATGTTAATAACATGATTTATTTTTTCTTTGTAGACATCTTTTATCCTATTTTATTTTATTTTTAGAAGAAGTATTTGTTTTTACTTTTAATATATTGTTTATGTTTTAGATTTTATTAATAATTATTTATTAAGAATAAAATAAAAATTTTCACCCAAGTAAAATTTAGATTTTTTAGAGGATTCTTATAATTTTGTATATTTTATTTTTATGAGTCATTTTCCCTATATTATTAAGAGAATACAGACTTGAATAAAAAAGTAAAGTAAAACTTAAGACTATATACAACCACATTATATTTTATTGGCTATTTAATTATGTTCGTTTAAATTTATTCATGCATATATTTTTAAGAAAGTCTTAAATAAATTTTAAAAGTTTAAATAAAATATAAAATTTTAAATAAATTAAAAAGTTTAAATAAAATATTTAATAAATGGGTGACACGAATGAACGACATGTTTAACACGATCCATTTAGACACAAAAACAATTAATACGATTAATAAATGTGTCATGTAATGGGTTTGCATTATATGGCCATGACATGTTTACGACATGACACGTTTACGACTCGGCGACACGAATTGTCACCTCTATGCACACCCGAGAATACTCGTAGGCATGTCCGATGAATTTATTGGCGAGAAAATACACGAAATATATATATTTATATATAATTGATATATAAATATATATAAATAAAACTATAAGTTTGATTTGAATTATACGGATCGTTGGATCGGTTCAAGATGTGCGTAAGTGGTGACAGTGTTAAGATTTGTGTCACTTTATGATGTGTCGCTTTAACGCATCATTCACTTGATCAGCCTCTATATCTCGAGAAAAGTCCATATATATAAATAAAGAAGTTTAAACTTATCCTCACCGTTTCATTCAATCAGGGGAAAGACAAGTAGCTAAGGATTTAACACTTGAGGTAATTGATATGGAGAGAGAGTTTCAGTGAATTTGAAAGGATTGGAAGAGATCAAACCACTGCAATCCAGTGATTCATCACTTTGGTAAGTTTAGCTTTGAGTTCTTGATGTATGTGATGATTTCTCCATAAATTGTTGTTGTTGATTATTGGAAATGGGTTTATACCTCACTAGAGGTCCTCCCTGATGTGTTGGGGAAGGGTTTGACGTTATCGTTGTTGTTGTTATTATTATTGTTGTGATTTGGTAATGGAATAGTGGCTACTGCCTTGTTCACTGTCGAGACAGTACATGGTGTAGCGTGCTCCCTTTAACGGAGGAGCGCGCTCCCTTAATAAAGAGTGATGAACCCAGTTAGTAGAGCGCGCCCCACCAATTGAGGGAGTGCGCTCCAAACCTTAGAAAATATCAACTATGCTATGTTTTGATTAGAATTTCCTAAGGTCTTGGGGATTGACAAAAGGGTTCTAAATATAGGGAATTAGGCCTATATTAACCACAAATGGTTTGTGATAAACTTTGGAATACCAAGAAAGCTTGAATGACCCGGAAAGTTAAGAGATTTGGAAACGAAACCTAAACCGAGGTAAGTATAGATTCGCTTATTTATCAATGTTGCCTGGATATGTTGGTATATGTAGTTCATGTAGTTTATGGACTGAATGGGGGACTACGTACACTGTGACGTGTTTATTAAATGGAAAATGATGTTTAATACGATCGGCGAGAGTAAATCCTAAAATTGAGAATAGGTTATATAGGATATAGGTTTGATTTCCAGACTATATGGTAAATCCTACTTTGCTAAACATGTTGCCAGTATTACATATTCACTAGAAGGTTTGGGATGGAACCATTGAACATTAATGGATTGGCTAGACATCACATCGGCCAATATGTTGGTCTAGCAATAGCATTAATGGTGTCAGTGGGTAATTAACCCTAGATTTACAAATGAAATGAGAATCACAATGTAATAGTCATTGACGGTTTGAGTTGCATCCGTTATTTATTAGATTATATGCTTTTTACAATCCTATTAGTTATCTTTGCTGCATATTGTTATTGCATATTACTCTTTGCTGCATAATCCTTACTTACTGAGCAATTTGGAGCGCTCATCCCAAATTTTACCTTTCAGGTTCTCTGTCTAGCGCTTTAGCAAAGGGAAAAGAGAAGATTTTGGAGTATTAGTATCTTCTTTATGATGTAATGATCCTTCAGGTATATATATACACTGTTTTGTTGCTTATTATAAATGAACATGGTTGGGAGGTTTTATAATCAAGTTTTAGATTTTAATAAACTCTCTATTTATATATATCGTTTTAATTATCAAAAAAGTTTTAATTTTTTGATGCGTGTATTTTGAATTCTTAATTTGATATCAATATATAAGTTACGTTTATCAGGTATAAAAGGATAGGCTACTGGCTCTAGTTAAGTTCGGTTAGGTTACCAGAGCTTAATTAGGGTTTCAGGCTGAGTATCGCCCTAATCGGGATAGGGGACGATACAGCTCGGTATCAGAGCTTACTTTTGAGCTTAATGTGACTAGCTCCAATACAATTTGGTATCATAGCCTGAGTTTAAGGGATTTGTTACTGCGATCTATCCTTAAGAAGGATTAGTTATTCTGGGACAAACTTTCTTGATTGGTTCAAAAACTTGAGAATTGTTCTTAATCATGAACGCAAGTTGTATGTACTAGATGATCCTATTCTGAGGAACCACCGACCAATGCTTCAAGAGCGGTGAAAGACACTCATACTAAGCATGTCAATGACTCAACTGATGTTGCATGCATTATGTTGGCAACCATGGTTCTTGAACTTTAGAAGGACATGGAACAAATGGAAACTTACGGCATAGTTGCGATGCTGAAAGAAATGTCCTAATAGCAGGCTAGGCAAGAAAGGTTCAAGACAGTAAGATCCTTAATTCTTGTAAAATGGCTGAGGGTGCACCAATTAGTCCTCATGTTCTAAAAATAAAGGGCTATATTGACCATCTTGACAGACTTGGATTTCCCATAAGCTAAGATTTGGCTATAGATCTGATCCCTAATTCATTGCCTAATAATTTTTCATAATTTGTGATGAACTATAACATGAATAACATGGAGAAATCTATCTACGACTTGCATTTGATGCTTAAAATTGTTGAGCATAATATCAAGAAATCCACTGCCAATGTGTCGATGGTTCAGAAAGGAAAGGCTATAAATAAGAAGGCCAAAAGCAAGGCTATAGTTGCTAAGGCTATTGTGCCTGTCACAAAATTTGTGGAAAAAGTCAAGCTTAAGGCTGCTTCTACTTTGCAGTCCCAGAAGGAAAAGGAAAAAGAAGGAAATTGTCATTTCTACCATGCACTTGAGCGTTGGTTCAAAAATTGCAAGCTCTATCTTGAAGATCAAAAGAAAAAGAAGAGTAGTGCAACTACTGCTTCATGTATTTACATTATTGAAGTTAACTTATCTACTAATGATTTATGGGTATTGGATACCGGGTGTAGATCCTAAATTTTTATTAATGTGCAAGGTCTCACCAGAAGTAGAAAGTTAAATAAAGGAAAAGTCATCCAACGAGTTGGAAATGAAGAAAAGGTTGCCGTGTTGGCTATAGGATGCTATGAGTTAATTTTATATAGTGGACTTGTTTTAGTTTTAAATAGTTGTTATTATGTCCATACCTTGAGCATAAACATCATTTATGTTACATGTTTGGATGTTGATGGTTTTAATTTCATAATTGTGAATAATAAATGCTCCATTCTCTTAAAGATGTTTTCTATGCGAATGCCGATTAGTGTGATGATCTTTATATTCTAAACATGAAAAGGTCCATAGATACTCATATTTTTAACGTAAATACAAAGAGTTGCAAGTCAAATGAGTTGAATCAAACCTACCTTTTGCATTGTCGTCTTGGCAACATAAATGAGAAACACATTTCTAAACTCCATAAAGATGAACTTTTAGATTCATTTGATTTTGAATCATATGAAACATGTGAATCTTGTTTACTAGGCAAGATGACAAAGAGTCCCTTTACTGGATACAGTGAAAGGGCAAGTGATTTATTGGGTCTAATACATACTGATGTATGCAGTCCTATAAACATAATGGCTAGAGGTGGTTATCAATACTTTATTATTTTCACCGATGATTTCAACAAGTATGGTTAGGTGTATCTCATGAAACATAAAGGTGAGTCTTTTGAAATGTTTTGAACATTTCAGAATGAATTGCAAAATCAACTTGGTAAAACTATTAAAACACTTCAATAAAATCGAAGTGGTGAATATTTAAGCCAAAAGTTTGATGATCATCTTAGAAACCATGGTGTTAGAGATCACAGTTCAGTTCACATCAATGTTGCTGTTGGTGACAAAGCAACAATGTCTAGACAGCTTGAGAAAGAGACAGGCGATTCGATTATGGTTAATTCAGTTGTAACAACTGTTTGTTAATTCAGTTAGTTTGTTGTAAATTAGTTAGGACATTTAGGAGTTTGTTATAAAGTTGTTGTAAGAATGTCTATATATATGACACTCATTGTAACCATTTGATTCATTCAATACAAGTTTCGTTTTACATTTTCAAGTTCTCAGTTGTTCAGTTTTTCAATTCTTCAAATCTGTTCTGTTTGAACAGAGTGTTCTCTTGTTAGAGAACACTTCACATGGTATTAGAGCTTCATCCAACAGTGGCAGAGGCAAGTTCATATGAAAGAGATTCTGGTGGTCTCAGCACATTTGCTGATGTTACTGCCATTGCAAAGTCTCTCAACTTCAACCTACCTACAAAGCTTGATGAAGGTAACTCTATCTATTGGAAAGTGCAAGTAAAAGCTGCAATTCGAGCTCTAGGATTAGAGTTTTTCATTGAAAACAAAAGATCATCAGTTACATCAGACTCATCTGTAACTGATGAAGTTCTAAGTAGGTGTGACAATTTGCTTATGGTTTGGCTGTTTTCAAACATAAGCAAAGATGTCATTGGACATGTCACTGAATGTGAGTCCTCTTTTGAGATTTGGAAAACATTGGAAAGTTTGTTTGCTCAGTCATCAATGGCACGAGTTCTTCAACTCAAAAAGAAGCTGAACAACATCAAGAAAGGTTCATCTTCAATTTCAGAGTTTGTTCTCAAAGTTAAAATAATAGCTGCTGAATTGAGGTCAGTAAATCAAGTGGTTACTGAATCTGATATGATTCAATCAATATTAAGTGGTCTTGGTCATGAATTTGATCTTGTTGTTGTGTTAGTTGCTTCTCAAAAAGCAAATATGTCATTACAAGATGCACAATACATGTTGATGATGCATGAGAAGAGAATAGAAGACTTAAATCAAGTTTCACAAACTGATATGAACAACATTTCAACAAATTTTGTTGACAGTAGTGACAAGAAGTCACAAGGTATGAAAGGTAGTTTTATACATTTTCAAAATAGATCTAACAATGGTTTTCGAGGTGTTTCAAGAATCGTGGAGGAAGGACTGGAAATAGAGGAAAAGTTTTCTGTCAGTTGTGCTATAAACATGGACATATGGCTCTTCAATGTTATCACATATTTGATCAATCATTTTTTGGTCCTCAAGGCCAGAATCCTGCTCAAACTAGACGTCCTATTGCACAGTCTCACTATCAAATGCCTCAGAATGCTCAACAACCAGCACCTCAAGCAATGATCAATCATTTTCAAGGCATGATGGTGACTCCTGAGAATGTAGTTGATCCAAACTGGTACATGGACAGTGGAGCTTCTAGTCACATGACCTCTGATGGATCAGCTCTACACAATAAAACTGAATACAAAGGTAATCAGTTAGTCACTGTTGGTAATGGTGAGTTGTTAAATATCTCTCATACTGGTAATGCTGTGATTCAATCTAATTCAGTTCCTTCTCTTCAACTAAATGATGTTCTTCTTGTTCCAAAAATAGCTAAGAATCTTATAAGTGTTTCAAAACTTACTCGTGATAATAATGTCATTACTGAGTTTACTCCTTCTTCTTTCTCTGTCAAGGACAAGGATTTGAAGACAACATTGCTTCAAGGAGTGCTCCATAATGGCTTGTATTGTATTCCAAAGGCTGGTCCCTTTTCATCTGTTTCTGTTTCTTCTGTTTCACCTGTTTGTTCATCTAATTCTTGTACTACTTCACTTGTGAGTTCTGTTACTACTGATGTATGGCATGCTAGACTAGGACATCCATCTAGTTCAGTGTTACACAAAGTTTTATCTTCATTAAACAATACTACAAATAAATCTTGCATATCTTTTTGTAACTCTTGTAAGGTAGCAAAGATGCACAAACTTCCTTTTCAGTCTTGCAATATAACTGCTACTAAACCATTGGAGTTGGTTTACTCTGATCTTTGGGGTCCATCTCCATTGTTATCTTCTCAAGGTTCAAGGTATTACATAGTTTTTGTTGATGCCTTTAGTCGTTTTACATGGTTCTATCCTCTCAAATTAAAATCAGATGCATATGCTGCCTTTCTACATTTTATTAAACAGGCTGAATTACAACTTAACTCCAAGTTAAAAATTTTTCAATCTGATATGGGCCTTGAATATAAACCAATTGAGAAATTTTGCAATGCATCTGGTATTGTTCATCGTTACTCTTGTCCATATACACATCAACAAAATGGTGTCCCTGAAAGAAAACATCGATCTATTGTTGAGATGGGACTTACTCTTCTTGCTCATTCAAAACTGCCCTTTTCATTTTGGGAAGAGGCATTCATAACTGCTGTCTTTCTTATTAATAGTTTACCATCTGTTGTTCTTGGTTTTAAGTCTCCATATGAGGTATGTTTTTGTAAACTACCTGATTATTCCTACTTCAAAACTTTTAGTTGTGCTTGCTATCCAAACCTTACTACCTATTCTCATCATAAGTTCAATTTTCGATCTTCTAAGTGTGTTTTTATTGGTTACAGTCCTAGGCATCATGGTTACAAGTGTTTACATTCAAACGGCAAGATTTATATCTCTCGTGATGTTGTGTTTAATGAAGATGACTTCCCTAACTCTAGCATTTTTTCTTCTAATCATACTTCTTCTTCTTCTTCTAGTCTTCCTTTGTCTGTTCTGCAACATTGTCCTGCTTCTTCTTCTTCAAAACATTATGTTTCTGTTTCTCCTTCATTGGACTCTTCTACTTCTCCTCCTTATGTTTTACCACCATCTTCTTCTCCTATTGTTCCCTCAGTTCCTACTGATCCTCCATTATCTTATGTACCTACTGAATTACCTACTGATCCACAACTTTCTATTACCAGAACTAATGTTAACACTCATCCTATGCTAACTAGAAGTAAGGCTGGTGTTTTATAAACTAAAAGCATTGGTTGTTACTTCTCCATATGCTTTGGTGCACTCTCTTAATGAACCTACATCTGTTAAGGTTGCTCTTGCTGATCCAAATTGGTACTCAGCTATGACTGATGAAATAAATGCATTGGACAACAACAATACTTGGACATTGGTTCCTCCTACTTCTGACATGAGTATTGTTGGTTGTAAGTGGGTGTTTCGAGTTAAAACTACTCCTACTGGGGCTATTCAGAGGTATAAGGCAAGACTAGTGGCTAAGGGTTTTCATCAGATACCTGGTTTGGATTTTGGAGATACCTTTTCTCCTGTAATTAAACATTCCTCTCTTCGTATCATGTTTACTCTTGATGTTACTTATCAGTGGCCTATCAAGCAGATTGATGTGAATAATGCTTTTCTCAATGGTGAACTTGTTGAAGCTGTATTCATAAGTCAACCTGAAGGCTTTATTAGCAGCAAATATCCACAATATGTTTGTAAGCTGAACAAAGCTTTGTATGGTCTTAAGCAGGCTCATCGAGCATGGTTTTCTAAGCTAAAAACAGCTTTGCTCACTTGGGGATTCACTAATAGTTCAGCTGATGTTAGTTTCTTCTTTCAAAGGACTGACTCTTCTATTCTCATGCTCCTAGTATATGTTGATGATATTCTAATCACAGGCTCCAATCCATTATTAATTCAGCAACTGATTACATGGTTGAATTCCAAGTTTTCTCTCAAATCCTTGGGCGATGTGGATTACTTTCTTGGCTTTGAAGTTTATAGAGATTCTACTGGACTGTATTTATCTCAACATAAATACATTATTGATCTTCTCAAGAGGACTAACCTGTTGGATTCTAAACCAATGTCTTTTCCTTATTCTCGTTGGAGCCAAACTTAGTGCTACTGGTGGTGTTCCTTTCTCTGATCCTACACTGTATAGGAGTACTTTGGGTGCTCTGCAGTATCTTACTTACACTCGTCCTGATCTAAGTTTCATTGTTAATAAACTTAGTCAATTTCAGCAACAACCTACTGATCTTCATTGGGAAGTATTGTCAAAACGTGTTCTTCGTTTTTTAAAGTCTTCTCTTGAACTGGCATTGTTTTTCGTCCTGCAACTTCTTTGTCTCTTGAAGTTTTTACTGATTCTGATTGGGTTGGTGATGTTGATGATCAACGTTCTACTAGTGGAGTGTGTGTTCTTCTTGGTGGCAATCTTATTACTTGGTATTCTAAGAAGCAATCAGTTGTAGCACGCTCCAGTACTGAAGCTGAGTATCGTGCACTAGCTTTGGGTGTTACTGATATTTTGTGGACTTCCTCCCTACTTCGTGAACTTGGCTTTAATTGTTCTTCCAAGCCTATACTTTGGTGTGACAATACTAGTGCCCGAGCTTTGGCGTTAAATCCTGTTTTTCATGCTAGGACTAAACATATTGAGGTTGATGTTCATTTCTTGCGTGAAAAACTTGCAGCTGGTTTATTTGAGCTTCGTTATGTACCAACTGATCATCAATCAGCTGATTTGTTCACCAAGGTTTTGTCTACTCCTCGGTTTCACTTTCTTTCTTCCAAACCGAATCTAGTTTGTTCACCTAGATTCAGTTTGAGGGGGCATGTTAGAGATCACAGTTCAGTTCACATCAATGTTGCTGTTGGTGATAAAGCAACAATGTCTAGACAGCTTGAGAAAGAGACAGGGCAGTTCGATTATGGTTAATTCAGTTGTAACAACTGTTTGTTAATTCAGTTAGTTTGTTGTAAATTAGTTAGGACAGTTAGGAGTTTGTTATAAAGTTGTTGTAAGAATGTCTATATATATGACACTCATTGTAACCATTTGATTCATTCAATACAAGTTTCATTTTACATTTTCAAGTTCTCAGTTGTTCAGTTTTTCAATTCTTCAAATCTGTTCTGTTTGAACAGAGTGTTCTCTTGTTAGAGAACACTTCACACATGGATTGTCTCACAATTAACTCTTTCAGCAACTCTACAATGGAATGATGTTTCAGATATGAGAAATCATACTTTATTAGATATGGTTCAATCTATGATGAGTCATGGGATCTTCCTATTTCCTTTTGGGATTATATGTTAGAAACTGCTGCGTTTACACTGAATTGTGTTTCTTCTAAAGTGGTTGATAAAACACCATATGAGACGTGGTTTAGGAAAAGATCAAGTTTATCTTTCCTTAAGATTTGAGGCTGTGGTGGTTTTCGTACAACGACAAATCTCAAAAAGATTATCAGCCAAATCTATTAAGTGTATATTTGTTGGTTATCCTAAAGAAACTAAAGAATACTATTTTTATAATCCCGTTGAGAATAAAGTGCTTGTTGCTCGAAATGATGTCTTTATGGAAAAAGTTTAGTTCAAAATACAACAATGAGAATGAAGTAAGTCTTGAAGAAGTTTAAGAACCATAAATAAACACTGAACAACTAGTGGGAGATCAACAAAGTTTTGAACTAGTTAAGCCTCCACAAGTGTCACAAGGCCCACGTAGGTCTGATAGGATAAATATGAGTCTGAGATATATGGATTTCTTGTTACTAATAGTAGTGAGATATTGCTTATGGATCAAAATGAGCCTACTACTTATCAGAAGGTTGTGTCTGGCCCCGAGTCAGATAAATGGTTAAGTGCCATGAACTCTAAGATGCAATCCATGTATGATAACCAAGTTTGAAGTTTAGTTTATTTACCTGAAGGTGGTAAGACTATTGGATGTAAATGAGTTTTTAAGAAGAAAACCAACATGGATAGAAAAGTGCATACTAATAAAGCACGGCTAGCAGCAAAAGGTTTCAAACAGACTCATGGTGTTGATTATGATGAGACTTTCTCTCATGTAGTCATGTTTAAATACATTAGAATTCTAATTTCCATATTATGACTATGAGATATGACAAATGGATGAAAAAATAACTTTTCTTAATGGAAAACTACTTGAGGATTTGTATATGATACAGCTTGAAGGGTTTGTTCATCTTGAGAATTTTAAGAAGGTGTGCAAGCTTCAAAGATCTATATATGGATTAAAGCAAGATTCTCAGAGTTGGGATCTTCATTTTGATAAAGCAATTAAGGAATTTGGTTTCATTAAAAATGAAAATGAACCTTGTGTATACAAGAAGGTCAGTGGGAGCATAGTTATTTTTCTGGTACTGTATGTTGATGATATATTACTCATTGGAAATGACATACCAACCTTGTAGGATGTTAAATCTTAGTTAGGGAAGTCTTTCTCAATGAAAGACTTAGGAAATCCAGCATATATCCTTGGGATTAAGATCTATAGGGATGGATCTAATAGGTTGATCGGTTTAAATCAGAGTGCTTATATAGACAAGGTACTGAATAGGTTCAATATGCAAGATTATAAAAGAGGGTCATTGCCAACGTTTCATGGCATAAGTCTTAACAAGGCTCAACTTCCTAAGACTAATGATGAGTGAGAATGCATGAATACGATTCCATATGCATCAGCTATTGGATCTATTATGTATGCCATGTTATGCACTCGACCTAATGTATCATATGCTTTGAGCGCAACAAGTATATATTCGTCAGATCTCAGTGAGAGTCACTGGTTAGTAGTAAAGAACATTCTTAAGTATTTGAGAATAACTAAAGATGTGTTCTTGGTTTATGGAAGTTTGGAAAACGAGCTTGTTGTAAATCATTATACATATGCAATTTTCAAACTGACATAAATGGCTTCAAATCGCAGTCTAGTTATGTTTTTACTTTGAATGGAGGCACAACGAGTTGAAAAAGTTCGAAGCAAGTGATTGTGGCAGATTCTACAACTGAAGCTGAGTACATTGCAACATCCAATGCAACTAAGGAGGCAGTTTGAATAAAAAAGTTCATATTTAAACTAGGAGTGGTTCCAAGTATTACTAACCTCGTTTGCTTGTATCGTGACAACAATGGGGCAATAACACATGCCAAGGATTCAATATCACACTATAGATCCAAACATATACTCATATGTTTTCATCTCATTAGAGAAATCACTAAGAGGGGATACATGAATATTTACAGAGTTCCTACAAAAGATAATGTTGCAGATCCTTTTACGAAGGCTCTTCCACAAGCAAAAAATGATGGTCATGTTATGTCATTAAATGCCTATTCGGTTCACATGTAAAATAATCCCAAAATTATGAGATTATTTTACACTGGGATTCTAACATGGGTTTGGGTATTAGTCCCAATAGAGGGAATTGTTTGGTTGGGGGTATAGAGGGTGGGATTAAATTTGATTTCAGTAGGTGAAGTTACTAAAGTGCCCTTTTATATCTACAAACTTGGCATTGTTTTCATTGAGGTTGAGTTTGACGGGGGAGGCCTTGATGGCGCATCACATGTTGGGGAGAGCGGTTAAGTTCCGGAAGGCGTAGATGATTTGGAGGAGGAAGTGGGAGATGGGGATTTTGAGGTATTCAGGGTAGAGCTTGGTGGCGAAGAGGTGGGTGACCATGTTGGTGAACTTGGAGACAAGGTAAGGGTCGAGGGAGTAGCAGTGGGCTAGGGTTTTGGTCGAGAGGCTGTAGGAGAGGTAGGAGAGGACCATAGAGAAGGCGTAGTTTGGTGGGAGGGAGAGGTTGGTGTGGAGGATGTGGTGCTTGAGGTGGTCGAGGAGGTTGGCAAAGACGGGGTAGGAGAAGCCGTAGGAGGAACGCCACTGGGCATCGCGGAGAGTCAAGAAGATGATGAATAATGTGTGTTTAAGGTGTTTATGATGAAGGTATTTTGGTCATTTGATAGTCAACAAGATTGGGATAAAATAATAACGTTGAATTCATGATTTTATTTTATCCCAATCCCGTGAGTTAAAATAATCCTATGGACAATTTTATACTTGAACCGAACACTAGTATTATTTAGTACCACCACTTATCCCACCATATCCTATGAACCGAACAGGCCATAAGTATTAGACACATGAATGATTGCCTAGTGCAAGTGGGAGATGCTGGCGCATATGCCCTAGGTCAATCTATAATTATTGTTTATCTTAAAGTTTTTAGTTAATAAAATAGAGGTTTTCGTTTGCTGTTTTATTATAAATGATTACATGTTTACCTTATAATAAGATCCATGGGTATTTGTTGAAATATCCTAAATGCCCTTAATCACTCATTATACTGGGAACTATAATGAATTAAGACTACTGTGAATCTTGATTGATTGTTATGTAATGATCATGCATATAGAGATACAATTCGAGATAATGAGTACTTGTAGGGAACAAGGTACTGGACCGACTCGCTATGAGAATACCACATGAATTAAGTCATAGATGTTACTCATGATAGCTATATCATTTAATCATTTGACTAGAGATTACTAGAGACTTTAACATTATGATCATAGTGATTTTGTGAAGGCCCTGCGCCTTGAGCCTGCTGGGAGAGCCGCTACGTGGGTCCCGTAACCCTGTTGACGTCCGTTGCCACGTCAACGCTCATCGATATGCTGCTAATCATTGTATTCTCTATATTATTTGCCAGTTATTCGAGATATTCATTAAGTTAAAAATATGGCTTGTGTTTTACATAATTTCAAGTTGATTACCGGTAATTTATAGAGTAAGTCTTTAAGTGAGAATAAACATGGATTTTAATTAACTTTCAAATTATATAGAACATCAGTCCTACTGTGGAAAATCGGAATAAAGCACATTGTATATCAGGTGACAAAAGTAAATATATACAAGTACATGTGTCTCATAAGTATCCCATGAACCCAAAATATATAATAAAATATGTAAATAAACACTTACGAGTAGTGTGTCGAATAATGGGCGAACTTAGAGATAGTCACCGAAGATCCCCTTACCCTTACTTGTAGAATGATCTGCACTCAACCATCACAACAAAACAAATGACGAGTCTAGTGAGTAAAATCCTAATGAAATTCACTGAGCATTCATATGATAAAGTAAAGGAAATCCAATAAATAATGTTAAATAAACATGAGGAAAGTAAACATACGGCTGTAAAAGGACCATTGCATGCGTAAATAATAATAAAGCGCAAATGTGTGTATCCGTTTCGGTTAGACTAGACAATTCTTTGGATTCTCTCCCTAGGATCCCACCAATGGGCGCACCTAATTGGCCCACCACCTAGTCCTCTCAGTGGTCGGCATAGACCCACAACGCACCAAGACTTGTACCGATAAAGTAGCTTGGGTCGTCATTCATCAAAGACTCCTGATACACATGCTATGGTCTAGCGTGTCATAGACACACAATGGAACACTCGGAGGGAGTAAACTCAACCATCCGTTCAAAACAACAATAAACATAGATAACTAAAGTGAACAAGAAATGAAACATAAATATATTTAACTGGACAGAGTAAAATAACAATGAAGTTAGATAAATACTCAAAGTGACGTTCCATTGAGTTTTACAAACCTCACACACGCGTTGCGACTTATTTGGACTCCCGAATCCGACCCGGCCTAGCTCTCCGGTACCCGAGCTACGTTCTCTCAGTCCCATGAAGACTAAATAAAGTCTTAATTTCGGTCTTGTGTTGCAACGTATTTTTAGGCATGAAATTGTCCAAATCTCAAAAACTTCCGCTAGTACAAAGTTTTTAGTCTCTATCTTAGCTTTCCAAAAAGGTTTTGTTTGCAAAATCCCGATTTAAATTGAAAGAGATATCGCTATTCTACCAAAAACAACTAAAATTGAAATCGAATCCGACCAACAGACTTAGAAAAATTATTTCTCCTATCTATTGTTTCAAAAATCGTGATTTTTGGTCACAAGGCAACTAACGTACCCAATAAAAACATACTAAAAGTTCAGCTCATTTGGATAAGTAATTAGGGAGATATGCCTTTTAAAAATTTAGTTTCAAAAATCCCGTAATGCATTCAATCACTTATTTTTAGGGCACTTTTGGACATGAAAACATTCGAATTACAAAATTTCTCGTAGGACAAAGTTGTTCCTATTTGAGTTAGCTTTCAAATGCCACCAAATTAGGGTCCATTTTGATTTCAAATAAGGAAGTTACAACTAAATTATATAGGCTGGTTTGTAATACAACATGAAAAAATTCTAATTTTGGTCTTACAATTTCAAAAATTCATATCTTTATGATTTCAAAACCAAATTCAGAACTTCATAATAGCTGGATTATCAGCTTGAAATGAGGAATCTAAATATATAAACTAATCTAAAAGATACAAACATCTACCCTTTAAAAATGACCAAAACTCAAAACTGATTTCAAACTTGAAATAGAGATGTGTACCTTGGGTTGATGACACTTTGATTTGAGCTCCAACTCTCATAGAACGCCCTAAAATTTTCAGCCAAAACCCTCCTCAATTCCTCTGATTTCTCAACTCAATATATGTTGAGCTCCTCCACTAAGTATATGTCTTATATACTTATATTAGTAAGTGGATTAATTAGCCAAATCTTTGATTTACTATTAGTTAATTACTAGGACGTGTCCTCCCTCAATGGCATTTGTCCCCAAATGAAACCACTTGTCCCACATGAAACCACTTGTCCCACATGAAAGCCACTCATCTTGCCTTATTATATGTATTATAAGATCATCACTAGGTTGATCAAGGGTTCAATTAATTCCTATCCAACTATCGATTTTATTTTTTTCTTAAATAAAATTAATTCACTTAGGCACATAATTGTATATGGTTAGTGTGTTTACTCATATATTTAACATATTTGTAGTCACACCAACCCCCAATTACTCGGCACCCGGTGCCCCGCATTTCGACACGCGTCATGAGGCGTGCCAATCATTGATGTACTCGATTATTATGACTTAGCCTAAAGTTTGATTATCTATTTTATGCCATATTCACCCTAGTTCTAGTAATTTAATTCAAGTTAGCATTTTAAGACTTAGTGTACCCATACTACGTCCACTCGAGCTTCATGAGGCATTTACCCGTCACACAGTCTCACACAGTATGGTAATATAAATTCACGCATGCGATGCAATAATGAATAAAATAATAATTAATATCGCAAATAAGCACCCATTAGACAAAAATAACTATTCAAGCCCATTCGGGCGTGTCCTGGCCTATTCGAGGAGTCCACGTGGGCCTGACTTGGCATCCGAGTAAAAAAATAGCCTAAATAAGAACGTCAATAAATATTGGGCCGTTACAGATTTGACACAATCAAACATTGTCTTTAACCGGATACTTATAAAGATTGTGATTGGTTACTATGTGAATAATGTGTGAAGGTGTGTAATCGAGATAAAATGTCCCTCTCGTATAGAGAAAGATATCAGTGGATCCCTTGATATGATACACTGATTAAGGCCAAGTCCATGTGATTTGATATGATCAAAGTCACTTGGCTTTTTCAGTGTACCTAAAGATCAAGACTAGTACGATTGAACATTAAGGGTGACTTTCTATTAAGGCATGTGCCCTAGGTCAATCTACAAACATTGTTTATCTTATAATTTTAGTTAATAAAATAGAGGTTTTATTTGTTGTTTTATTATAAGTGATTGCATGTTTACCTTATAGTAAGATCCATGGGTATTTGTTGAAATATCATAAATGTCCCTAGTCGGTCATTATATTGGGAACTATAATGAATTAAGACTAGTGTGAATTTTGATTTATGGTCATGTGATGATCATGCGCATAGGGATACGAATCGAGATCATGAGTACTTGTTAGGGAATAAGGTACTGGACCGACCCGCTATGAGAACACCACATAGATTAAGTCATATGTGTTACTCATGATAAGTATATCATTTAGTCATTCGACTTGAGATTACCATAGACTTAAATATTAAGAGCATTATAATTTGACACAATCAAATGTTGTCTTTAACCGGACTATTATAACGATTATGATTGGTTACCATGTGAATAATATGTGAAGGTATGTAATCAAAATAGAATTTGTCACTCTCGTATAGAGAGAGATATTAGTGGATCCCTCGATAAGATAGATTGATAATGGCCAAAGTCATGTGAATTGATATGATCAATGTTACTTGTATGTTTTTCAGTTTACTTAAAGATCGAGACTAGTACGATTGAACATTAAGGGTGACTTTCCATGCCTTATGTTTAATCAAAGGATATAGCATACAAAACGATATGATATATGTTATTAATTAGGTTGTATCGATTTTGATATTCATGCTACTTGGGTAGTCATATTGCCTTGCTAGAAACTGCTTATGACTTGTGTACCAAAAATGGTTTTTGGCTCACTGCTAACGTAGCCTGAACCTATTAAGTCGCACACAAAGAATGGCTTTGCACAATTTCAATTGGTCGAGAGTAATGAATTTTATATGAAAATTCATGACAGAAAAGCCCTTACGATTTATTATATGATAGCTTATTAATAGGGGCATATGTGTAATTTGCTTAAACTGTCTAAATACAATAGTTCTATTACGAATAGGATTTTAAGAGAGGGCTTATCTATACATATAAATAAAGGGTGAAACCCTAAAAACAAAATAAGATTTTCGTTTTACAATTTTCAAGTTATTTGGGTTTAGGGAGAGAAAGAAAAATCATTTTCAATCTCTCTTGGGGCTAGCACTCCAAATTGTGGTCACCGTTCGTGTGTGGATTTCTGATAGAGGACACACACTTGAACGTCTTGGAAATCGAACAAAAGGAAAAGAAAATCACGGAATAAGGAATGATTTACTTTCATAGATTTAGTTTAATGGAACTTATTTTCGATCCTATTGGGGTTTTTCAAAACTTATTTTGAATTTCCCGCTACGTATGAACCCAAAAAACCCAACACTTTCCATGTTTTATTTTTAATCAAAGGATATCGCACGATAAAAGAATATGATATATGTTATTCATTAGGTTGTATCGATTTTGATATTCATGTTACTTGGGTAGTCATAATGCCTTGCTAGAGACCGCTTATGATTTATATACCAAAATGGTTTTGGTTCACTACCAACGTCGCATGAACTTATTGGGTCGCACACAAAGAATGACTTTGCATACTTTCAATTGGGTCAGAGTAATGAGTTTTATATTATAAAACTAATGATATAAAAGTCTTTGCGATTTGTTATATGATAACTTCTTAACATGGGCGTTTGTGTAATTTGCTTGAATTGCCTAAATACAATAGTTGTATTAAGAATATGTTTTTTAAATGAGCTTATCTACACATATAAATAGAGGTTGAAACCCTAAAATGATATAAGATTTCGTCTTTTGCTATTTTCAGGTTCTCTAAATTTTGGAAGAGAAAGAAAAACGTTTTCTATTTCTCTTGAGACTAGAACTCCAAATTGTGGTATCCCTTCGTTTGTGGATTTTCGATAGAGAACGCGCACTTGAGCGTTTTAAAGATCGGACAATAAGAGAAGGAAATCGCAAATTTAGGTATGGTTTACTTTTGTAGATCTAGTTTAATGGAACTTATTTTCAATTCTATTGGGTTTTTCAAAATTGTTTTGAATTTTTAGCTGCATATGAACCCGAAAACCCAACATGAACGATGATCCAAACAATGGAGATCTTCTATATTTATAGACTTAGTCTATCTACTCTAACTAGGAATTCAGTCCTAAATACAATACAACTCAGAAAACCTCATCGGTCTCCAATTGTGACTTATGTTGGAATCATCCAACTTTCAACGACAAAATCTTTTATTCCTTCAAGAATCTTGACTCGTCGTCTTCGTAAGTTCTTTAGTCCTTTATGCACATGTCTCTCTGATTTTTTGTTGTAATCCATCTTGAAGTTCTTTCCTTGCACTATCTAACTTCTTCACTGTTGTAGACTAATACTGACTGTTGCTCAGTTGCAGTATCCAATTTGCATTGTAATCTATCTCTGAGTCGTATCTACACTCGAACATCTTGCTAAGTCAGGCTTCCATATTCATTGTAGCATTTACCTAACTAACTTAACTTCTATTTTGAAAATATATTACCAATATGGGTAGATCGACCCAAACACATTAAAATATGGTCTAATAGACATAATGGTCGTTGTGCCTTCTAACTATTCCTATCAAAATAATAGTAAGTTCTTCCAAAGCCATCACCGAATGTGACCACTTGTGAACTTGATATTTCGTGGTGCAGACCACTCTTTTTTTAGTGGGATAATAGCCACACAACTGCAATTCATTGTACATACCACTCTCTTTTAATGAGAACACATCCACAACACTGCTTTTGATTGAACAACACAAGTGTTCATATCACATAAATTCCCATAGATAAGTAAATTCATGCCAATAACAAGGTGCAAACCTTTGTCCCAAGTCTTTAGTTCAAATCATGATTCTTAAATTAACTAATAACATGTCATACTTGATAATGGAGCAAGCTCCCCACTTAATTGACTCGCCACGAGACTTCTAACCGATCCTCCCGCGTTAAGAGTTTTTTGGGGACTCATTCACGAATCGACACCCCGTTTTTCCAACCAAGACCTCATTAGCCTTTAAATTTGTGTCGGGGCCAAATTGGCCTATATTTTGTGTCTAGGTGCCTAATTGGCCCCTGGTCAACTCTCTATTTAGACCAGAGTGGCCCCTGGATAGTCTAGGGGACAATCTAGCTCATGGGTATGAACTAGGGGCACGAAGCCCCTTGTGGCACTGGATTAAGAAGGCATTGGGGAGCCCTCTGCCATGCCGGCAAAGGGCAGCGGCCCCCTTGCCAGCCGTTGCAGAGTGACTGGTCTCTTTTGCAGGGTGGCCGAGTGCCACCCCCCATCCTCCCTTTCATCTTATTTGATGGAGGCGCCCCTAGTGATGCCTTCTTCCTTAGGGTTTCCCACACCATTTCAAACTAAACCAAGTCTCATATTCATTAAAACAAGAAAAATAAAATAAGGGAGATGATAGTTCCTTTAACCACCATCATTTTGGGTTACTAACACCAATTTCTCCTCTCCCTTTCTCTCTTGATTTAGAGTTTGTATATCAATTTAATGGTGGCTAAAGTTTTTAATATAGTTTTATATTAGAGTTCAATTAATGTAGGGTTTGCATAATTACTAAATTACCCCTAAAGCAGGTGTTTTGGATCATCACAACATCCCCAATTTTAAAGAATTTTGTCCATGAAATTAAAGTAAAGTCACACCTTAAGATTCAAAGAGAAACGAAAAGTTCTCCACTATGTAGACTTCCCGCTCCCAAGTCAACTCCTGCTCCCTATGAAATTGCCACTGAACCAACACTACTGGGATATCTTTTTTGCGAAGTTTATGCACCTTCCTATCCATAATCTGGATTGGCTGCTCATCGTAGGACACATCCTCTCTCAAATCAACTTGGTCCCAATCTATGGTCGGTTCATGCTTGTTATGGTCCTTCCTCAACATAAAGATGTGGAAGACATCATGTACACCTTTAACTCTGGAGGCAACTCGAGGCGAAAAGCTGTTGGGCCCACTTCTTTAAGGATTTTGAATGGCCAGATGAACTTTGGAGATAACTTTCCTTTCAACCCAGAATAGGTGTGTCCCTTCATCGATGAGACCTTTAATAGCACAAACTCTCCTTCCTTGAACACAACCTTTATGTGGCCTTTGTCGGTATACTTCTACTGATGACATTAGGCAGCTTCTAATCATTATCTAATCAGCTTGATCCTCCCCGTCTGGTCATGCACAAGCTCTAGCCCGATCAACATGGTATCCCCGACCTTAGTCCAACAAATTTGAGATCTAAACAATCTCCTATAAAATTCCTCAAATGGTACCATGCAATGCTTGCTTGAAAACTGTTATTATATGCAAACTCGCACAATGAAATGTACTTCTCCTAACTTCTGCTGAAACCCAACACACAGGCTCGGAGCATATCCTCAAGTATCTGAATCAATCTCTCGGTCTGCCCATCTCTCCGAGGGTGAAAGTGTTAGCCCCTCATCATTAGGACGATTGATCGACCTAGATTACCTTTATCCTTTGATAATCTTGCTAGCCTATTCATTTTTTTTTTAACTTTGACCTCAAAATACTTTTCATTAAGATCCTTAATAATGCTTCAAAACTAAATTTATATCCTCAATGAACTCAATTCATGATTTGTTTAGTTGGAGCAAATTAAGAAATCATATCCATATTTTGTAAATATTTTGGCAACACTTTCACTAAAAGTGGCATGCTGGAAAACTTCTAACTAATAGACAACATAATTGGGGAGAGGCCTAAAAGGACTCACAACTCCCCGCAGTTCACAATGTATAACAAATTCAAATTTATAAACTAACTTAAATTATTCGATAGCTTAATTTCAACTTTACAATCCCAAAGTAGACCAAAACTGAAAGATAAACCTTTCAACGTATTTTAAACTAACTTAGAGAGACTCTTATAACCATTTAACGAAACTTCACTACTTACACTCACCCCAAAAACCCCAAAATAATATATAAATATTTTACAACAAAGATTTACTTTAAATTTTGAAAAAATTACCACAATCTTCGAGCCTTGTCCATTTTTCTCTTGGCTTCATATAGAATATGACATTATAAAAACAACTCAAAGATGTCAGGTAAATAAATATCTACACTAATCTGTACTCCTGCAATTATTAGTTTGATACATGGAGACATGCAATTGCAGTTCCAAATAATCAATAAGATATATGCGTCAACAGGACATGCAATCCACTTTGTTTCTGCCTCCTAACTATAATCGATGTCAACTTCCAAAAATAGTACGGAAACAATATTAATAGGATTGAAATCTGATTTCAAGCAAACCAGATTCTAAAACAAGCTTATCCCCTTATTTTCTCCGTGCATGCATGACCAAGAATGATACAATGCAATGCAGACTGATGCAATTACATGTACAAAGATATTCAATAAATAGTAAAGTTCAGTATAGAGTTTAGTTACCACCAAACCAACTCAAAGTTGGTTACAAAGCCTCTTACAATGTTTCCCTGGCTTTTACATACTTTGAACCTATTCCTTAAGATTCGTTATGAGTGGTCTTAGGATCCTCGACGTTACCTTAAATAATTGAGAAATCTGGATAAGTTTCATATTCAAATTTCTTAAGTTTTCGACAAATCTCTGATTTATTTTGGTATACTCAAGTCCTATAAACCTAGAATCACTCCAAATCAATTCCTCGGATGTTCGAATCCCAGTTTCGACTCCAAATTGTTGTTCATCATCAAAAATTAACCTTGATTAGGCTTTAAAACAATTTTTAAAACTTTCGAACATTTTTGAGTATTATAACACGTATTACGAAAAAAATCTTGGTATAAATCCTCGAGAAAAATCTAAAATCCTCATTTTTCTTAAAAATCCACAATTTCAATTAATTTGTCCAAAAATATAAATTTTTTCTATTTTCTAGAATATTTCCAATTTCCAGCTTTTCTTTTTATTATTATTGATTTTTTAAAAATGGGGTTTGACTCCTCTGATCCAGTTCAGTTGAACCGTACCCAATTCGATCTGGTCCAGGGTTCTCTGGGCAGGGGAGAGGGCTCCCCTGTTGTCTCCTTCCTTGGACGAACTGTCTAGCAGTTTGTCCAAGCCTCCCATCCCCATATTCCATCAATGCAAACCATCAATGCAACAACACCATAACATACAACAACGACAACCAACACAACAGCTAATAACGACAACTTAACAACAACCAACATTATAGAAAATGACAACTCACCTTCATCGTCATCGATATCTCATTTGATCTCTCTCTCTCTCACTCTCTCTGTTTCCTAATGATTTCTCTCACTCTCCCTATTTCTATTTTCGAATTCCATGGTTGAGACAACATGATGAGGTGGTTTTCTGTTGGATAGAAATAAATATTAAGATTTCTCGAGATTCATGTCGCAGGCAAATCTAATGGTTCATTTTCATTATATATTTTGATCTTCCTCTAGATACATGCTAAATATGTTGAGGTCAATCTTTGTGGCTATTAACCAACTCACCACCTCTTGATCAACTTAGATGAGATAAATGTAACTTTTCTCGAGATTCGCATGCACGAATCTTGATGATGATCCGAAGGAAATGAAAATAAGTCTTACTTCTTAAAGTGACGCTGACTTAACACTCATATCACATTAAAACCTTGATCATTCTTTAAACATGGTAGCATACATCTCAAGGCGTGGACAACCTTTCCAAAATCAACGTTTAACACCATTCACTTCCTCGATGCTCACGCTTTGCGTATCTCGAGGCGAATCTAATGTATACTTTTATTTAATTTAAACTATATGTTTCATTTTTATATATTTATATGTATACACCTATATATTTTTGCGGCTATAAATCCACCACGCGCGCTAACGACCACCCTCAGGCGTACACACTATTATACATCCCACGTGTATCACTAGGGATGCAAATGGGGAGGGGAGGGGATAGGGACCACATCTCCATCCCCATCCCCGCTTAAGAATTCATCCCCCATCCCTATACCCATCCCCACGCGGGGATGAATCTTCATCCCCATCCCAATCTTAATCCCCGCGTGGATGGGGAATCCCCATGGGCAAAAAACATTCCCCATTGAATATCCCCGCAGAGATTTTTGCGGGGAATTAGTGAAGAATCACCACGGGGAAATATTTTTTCCCACTTAATTTATTTCAAGTATTTATAAAAAGTATGGTAAACATGCATATAATTACAATTGTTGAAAATTTCAACCAAATAAAGTATAACATATAAATATAGTTGCAACAATTCAAAAGAAAAAATATAATCAATTAAAAACATATAATTAACCAAACAAGTTAAAATTATAAATCACATTGGAGTTTGTTTATCACTAGTGTTTTGGGTGAAAGCCTTGTAATATTATATAAAATTAATATATACAATGTATATAGATGTATTTGATAAATACATAGATCTTTGCGAGGATCCTCATGGGTAATCCCCACTGGGATCCCTAATGGAGACACCCATGGGGATCCCCGCGAATATTACCAATGGAGATTCCCCTCGGGGATCCCCGCGAATATGTTTTTTCCCCATCCCTGTACCCAAAACAGCATGGGTATGAGATTTTATCCTCATCCCCACCTCAATCCCCATTTAAATTTCCCTACCCATCCCTGTTGCGGGGAATCCCCGTCCCCCGTGGAGATTCCTCACCCCACTTGCATCCATATATGTCACCCTCGACCTCGCGTGTCACTAGGCGCCTACCAAGCCACTAGTTTTTCACATATAAAAGATAATTAATTAGAAAATAAAACATCATTATGTTTCGTAAGAACTTCGAACTACAAAACCTAATATTATCGTAAAAGTAGCATCAATGCCAAACTTAGAACTCAATTCACCTAGGACATATAATGGTAATATACATATTAAATAAATTCTAGTTACTTCTTTAAATTAGATATAGAATCTAAATATTACAATACACATTTTAGACTATGAATGCAATACAAAGTTTCGTGATTGTGATCCGCAAATAATAATCTATTAAATCAGTGAATTGACGAATATGATTAAGTTTAAAGCATTAAGTACAAATCATTCTTCATTAAGACTACATTATAAAATTGATTAAGTTTATGTTGACTTTGTTTAGATTAATAAATTACTCATACATATTCATAATAAACATTGCAATAAAATAAATAAATGACATTAATAAATACCTCTTATTGAATACTTGAATCTCCAACAAGTCTTCAAATGCAATGAACAATAAAACCAAAAACTAAAACTAAATAAAATAGTTGATAATGGCCTAAAACTAATCAAAAGTAATCAAAGACAAGTCAAAGGCAATTGATTTTAAAGCCTAAGTTTCATATATATATATATATATATAGTATTTTAAATAGTACATATCCAATCAAACCAAAATTCCTTGATTTGCTCCTAAATTCTTGAAACCGACTCCAACAATTCCTGGCTGAATCCTCTACCAATCATGATTCGTTGGAAAAATTGGTGGAAATCTGCCTCCGTGGTTCACCGATTTAGCTGGCGATTCATGTATCCAACTTGATTCACTGTTGATTCGCTTTAAGTGAATCCTAGTTCATTTCTTGATTCACTCTTGATTCATTGTGCACTTTCTCCATTTGACTAAATTCTTTATTTTCTTCCTTTTTTCTTCCGTATCTTCACATATCCTTAATATAACCTGAAATTACAAAAACAAGAGAAAACCTAAAGCCTTTTACATCTAAAATAATCATAAAAGATACTATAAAACACTATCTAAATATTGACTTATCATATACTTTGATATGGTATGGTATTGCCTGTACGAATAATATATAGAGATTCTTGAGATTATCAAAGTAATTCTTGTCTAAAACTCTTCCTGAATTGGAATTTCATTTTTAAATAATATTGCTATAGCATAATTTCCTCAAATAGTTTAACTTGGATACTAACTATTAATAGCCACATCTTAGCATATCGAGTAGCTTCAATTAAACTTTTTATCCATCTATTACCTAGATAACCACGTGTTTGACTCAGCTCCAATCTGAGCACAAAAGAACATATTTATAGATACTAAACTACTCAACTCAATTGATGATGTGTCTGCAAGACATTCACCAATCATTATCACAATTCTCTCTTCTCAGAGACATTATTGAGAGGTTCTCAAAGTACTAGCAGTTTATTTTCATGTTTTTTCTCTATTGAAGTTATTATAGACAACAATTACCTTATTTGGGTGATCTTTTAGAGTGAATTTACATTCCTTAAATATTTTCAAATTAATATAATAGTGAATGATTAAGGCAAATCAACAACATTGGGGATAAAGGTTGAACTATTTTTCAGTTAACCTTTTCTTCGCCTAATTATGTTAGAACCTTATCAGTTTCACGTTTAAATAGTTAAATCGATTATTCAAGTCTCTATACCTTGCCTCATTAACTTTTCACTTTAGGTAGGCAATGAGTTCAAACTCTCATAGTCTAATATTTTTGCTTCTTTCCACTATATAAGTAATGTCTTCAAGCTTCCAAACTAATACTATAGCTATTCTTTTATTGGAAACTAACTAATTCTTTTTAAAAAACTTGAGTCACTTAAAAGCATAAGTTACAATTATGTTCTTCTTATTTCAACACACAATTTAAATCAGAAAAAGAAACATCAATAAAATTTACAGTTACTTTTCCAATTCAGATAAAACCAGAATATATGTTGTAATCAATTATAATTTAACCCTTGAAGACATTCTTGCACTTCCTTAACCACTCATTATCACTTATTTTTGAGTAAATAATACGATGAAATTATAGGAAATCACCTCAATAATTCATTTATAATACTCAAATTAGTCTCAGAAATTCACATATTTTCCTGACATTGTAATGTATGTAGGCCAATTTTAATTGGTAAAAACTTTAACTAAATATACCAATATTGAGCTAACTTTCATCATATGTCCAAGAAATTTACCTAATGCCTTAGAATAACACTTATAAACTTTAGCACCAGTTTATTAATCATCACGGTTTATATTGTAACTATGAGATAGTACAAGTGTTATTTATAAGTTTTTAAATAGATTATAATATTACCGGTATTCACGATAATAGACTATCATTTTAGGGCTTAAAACTCCTACAAAACTAATGTTTTGAACTTTGCGGGAGTATTACTTATCTCTAATGCATCACTATAACTCTCAAAGTGGTTAAAGCAAGTGGTAAATTTTTTTTCAGAATATCCTCAATACTAATCTTCAATTAAGGATAGTTAGGTCTTAAGTTAATCCTTGAGCAACACTTGTCTTCTTTTAACAAATTTAATTATCATACTTGGGGTTTTAAATTCATTTCTGATAATTGCTTTATTTAGCCAACTATGGCCATATGTGTAATAGAAGAGTTCATTCCTTCTTACAGAAGAATCAAAGTTCCTCTGAACATTATACTTGAATGGATATATCCTCTTTCTTCTAATTACTCGAGTAGAGTTTTCAACTCATGCAATTCCTTTAATGTCAAAAACAATGAGGAATCAATTTTTAGTTCAACATAAAAAATCAAGTCATTGATGAAATTATTCGCAACTGTGGTTAAATTCTAAGAAGTTTAATAATATCAGCTTCTTAAGATTTCTCAAACCACAAATATTTCATCAAGCTTGTATTCATGTCCAGGCTCTATAAATGTCATACAATAGGCCTGAACTATTAAATTTCGAGTAATATTTTTTATTTCATGGATTACAACTCATGAAAAATTATAATCCTAAACTATAATCATAATAAGGTTAGAGTTTTACAAACTCTTCTCTTAACCCTAATACATACAATGTATACCACTATATACCATATCCATTCTAAGTAATACATCTTACTTCAGAAAATTAAAACCCCAAACTAAATTAGTAGATTACTCTCCTGAATTTAGAATATACAATCCTCATGGACTAGGTCAGGATGTTCTTACTTGCTCACATCTATGTTCAAAATCAAGCTACCATTAGCTTTAATAGGTTTTTATCCTTCAATTTTTACTACCGATATTATCATAGAAGTGCTAGAAGTCCAACAGATGATCTAGAATTGACTAACATGATTTATTTTCAATAATCCTTCAACTCTAATCTTTCCATGTGAATCTGCACTTGCAATGAAGATGATTCACCGACATCTCAGTATTGATCTACACATCAATATGATAATACAATACTTCATAACACAATTATGAAGTATATGTCACTTAGTGGTTTTTTTACCTTACACAGGTACCATCATTAACCACTAGAAGTATTTTATTAATTGAATGACTTCATTTAACTCGTCTTATGCTTTAAACTAGTTTTTTTACTAGTAGCAGGTATTATCTCAAAGTAAATTCATAACTTTGAGTTCTAACCAAGTCATTCCATTATCCATTTTCATTTATTAAAGTTTGTTCTCCTTACCGGTGTTTTAATGCCCATATTTAATAGTTCCATTTTGACTAGCACTTATTAAACTAAATAAGTCCAGTGAGAACTAAGATTGTTGAAACAACAGTCAATAGATAACTAAATTATATCATATTAATTTCCCACTGTCTTTCTTCATTAGAATGTCCTTGAAGTCCAAGTCTTCACTACCTTTACCAATCAACACTCATTGGATTCCTAATATGTAGAAAGTAGATAAAACCTTTAGGATAGTATATAACACATGTCGAGCATGCATAATAAGTTTTCAGTATATTTTTATTATTTGTAATAGTGATAAGTGAGATCATCTCCAAATGGATTTTTGAAACTTCTCTAGAAAAAAGGTCTTTTAATGGTTTTTATTATTTTTACTTTAACTTAATTATTTTAATTAAAACATGAATTAAAAATCACTAATCCAATCTATAATATTATAATAATTAACTAAACTAATTAACCTAACTTAACTAACACAATTCAAATTCACTAATATTCAAATCAATTCAATTCAATAATAAATAAATATTTAAATGAACATCTAAAATAATGAAACATCAATCCATTTTGCATCCAAACATGTTACTTTAATCATATAGTAATGAGCATACTTTATAAAGTATCATATATCATTAAAATCTAATCATAAGTAAGTAAATAGCTTTTAGCCAATTGTTAGTTCTCCTTATATTAGTGGAAAAGCCACGTTCTGATTTTATTGAGCTAACCCCTTTGAATACACATACATTAACTTCACACAATAAAACCACATTATACTTTGTGAAAACTTTGAACTACTAAATCGAACACCTTTGAAAAGCCACTTCAACATTAGATTTAAATATCAAATTCACCTTAGACATCTAAACAATAGCACTTTTCAAACAATCCTAGTTACTACTTTAAACTAGATAATGAATCCAAATATCATAATACACATTCTAGACTATGCATGCAATACAAAGTTCATGATTGCGTACCTCGATTAGCGTGTGAGTAAGTTTATGTGATGGTTTGTGTTTGTTTGAAATGTTTAATAAATTTTATAGATTGTAGTATAGAAGAGAATTTATATACAAGCATATAATTGGAAAATATATAGTTAAATAATAAATAGCTAGTACACTAAGTGCGATAAGGGGGTCGTGAAATGAACGTGCACGCCCTAGATTATTTATAGGCATGTTCGGTGAATTTATTGGCGAGAAAATACAAGAGGTATATATATATTAAATATATAAATATATATTAGAAACTATATGTTTGGTTTGAATTGTATAGATCATCGGGTTGCCTCGAGATGAGCATGAGTATTGATGGTGTCAACATGTGTGCCACTTTAGGGGTGTCATGTTAGTACATCAATCATTAGATTAGCCTCGAGATAGCACGATGCGTATCTCAAAGAAAATCCATATTTTAAACTAAAACCTTTAAACTTATCCTCATTTCGATTGATCAAAAGAGATAAAGAAGCAGCTGAGGGTTTGGTGTTCTGATTTTGAGGAATTGATTCAGAGGAGAGATTTGCAACGTGAATTAAGTCTAAACAACTAGAAATTAGAGATCATCATTGTTGGTGAGTTTAATTTGAAGTTTAAAGTTCAATTCGATAATGGATAATGATTTCTCTGTGAATTGTTGTTATTATTGATTTAAAATGAATTTATACCTTACTAGAGGTCCTCCTTGATGTATTTTGGGAGTGTTGCATGATGTTGTGATGATTTATGGATGGAACATTGGATGTTGCCATGTTTACTATCGAGACAGTAAAGGGTGGAGCGTGCTCTACCTAATAGAGGAACGCGCTCCCTTCATTAGTTGGGATGAACTCAGCTGATGGAGCACACTCCACCAATTGAGGAAACACGCTCCAACCACAAAAAACAACAACTGTGCTATAAATTGGTTCAAATTTCTTGAATTCTTAAGGACTAATTTAGGGGTTCTAAATATAAAGTATTATATCTATATTGATCACAAATGGTTTGCGATAGGTTTTGGATCACCGAGAAAGTGGGAGTATCCCATAAAGTTAGGGAATTTCTTAACTGAAACCTTAACCGAGGTAAGTATGGATCACTTATTTATCAATGTTGCTTGGATTTGTTAGTATATGTAGTTCGTGTCGTTTATGGACTGAAGAGGGGGACTATGTACACAGCAATGTTTTTAATAAACGTAAAAAGGTGTTAAATGTGATTCACAAGAGTAACTCCTAAAACTAATAATAGGTTATATAGGAGATGGTTACCTTCCCGGCCTATATGTAACTCTTACTCAGTTAGATAGGTTGCGAGGATTTCAAACTCACTAGTGGGTCTCAGATAGAACTATTGGACATTAATGGATTGATTAGATAATACATCGGCCGATATGTTGGTCGACCAATTGTATTAATGGTGTCGGTGGTAATCGACCCTAGTTTTATAAATAAAATGGGGATCACAGTGTAATAGTCATTAATAGACGGACTTGCATATGTTATTTATTGAAATATATGCCTTTCATAATCATGTTAGTTAACATTGGTGCATATTGTTATTGCATAATGATCTTGATTATTATATGGAATGCTGATGGATTTGTGAATCCTTAATTGCTAAGCAAGTTGGAGTACTCACCCCAAATTTAATATTTCAGGTTCGCAACCTAGCATTTCCACAAAGGGAAAAGAGAAGATTTAGGAGTCTTAATATATTCTTTATGATGTAATGAGCCTTCCTATATCTATACACTATTTGAGTTATTTTGTTGCATATAAACAGGGTTGAGAGGTTTATAAAAGAGGTTTTGGGTTTTGATAATCTCTGTATTTAAGTATATCGTTTAATTTTTGAAAAAGGTTTAAATTTCCACCGAGTATAATTTAAATTGTTTATTTGATATCGATATACATGTTTAGTTTATCAGGTACAAATGGAGATGCTGCTGGTTTTAGTTAAGTCTGGCTGGGTTACCAGGGCTTAATTAGGTTTCAGGTCGAGTATCACCCTAATCGTGATAGGGGATGCTATCGCTTGGTATCAGAGCCTAGGGTTTATCACTTTTGAATTAAGTGGTAACTTTGATACAGTTTGGTATCATAGACAAGGCTCTGACCTTGTTTTCACTTCAAATGATCATCAAAATAAGTGATAGCATATTCCTTCATACCGAAACCTAAGTCTATTAACTCTAAGAGTTGTCTCGAGTTATGAATAAGCTTAAGGTATGATAAATAGTTTTTATTGTGTTTTTGGAGGAAAATGAAAATGAAAACATTATTATACGTTATTTGCTGCACATATATTTTTATTTACTGTATAGATATGATTTCCTTGTCTTCCTTGAATGTTACCTAATGATCTTATCTCTCCTTTGACTTTACAATCTTATAGCGGATCACAGAGATGGTTCACAGGGAGAATGAAGATCAATGGAAATCTAGAATGGAGTGATAAATGAGGGAACTTATGGAGTCTCAAACAAAACTTATGGCTATATTGAAGGCTTAGATGGGACCACCAGTACATCGACCTGAGCCACAGCTTGCAACCAATCCTGAGGTTGGCAGAGCTAAGGGAGGAGTTGAGACAGTGGCAGCTATAGCTCAAATAGTATAAGTATATATTCGGGTGCCAAAAATAGCTGTCGTGATGCAAGTGGATTCTGAGAAGGCTGCATTTCTCAAAACCCATAAGGAGTTTATCAAATACGACATTATGAGATTCAATGGAACAATTGAGGAAGGGGTAGCTGAAACCTGGATACTGCAGATGGAGCAGCAATTCCTTGTTATGGATCTTGAGGACCGATTTAAGGTCAAATTGGTCACATTTTTGTTGATTGATTATGCACGAAAGTGGTGGAATTCTCTAGAGATAGGAGAAGATTGTCACTACCTGGCCACAATTCAAGACCGTGTTTTACACGCAATATTTCCCGAAATCAGTTAGGAACAAGAATAAGACTAAGTTTATTCAGTTAAAACAAAGAGCTATGTCTGTACGGGAATATTAGCGAATGTTAATAAAATTATGTGAATTTGCTCTTGAGATGGTGGAATTAGAGGTGAACAAAAGAGATTTTTTTCTTGGTGGGCTAAATTACGAGATTTGAGTTGTGGTTTCCTCTCATCCTCACACTTGTTATGCTTTTATATTTGAGAGTGCGATGGAGGTGGAAGCAGCCTTTTTAGCTAGACCCTATGGAGTAGTAGTTACGCCACCACCAATACCATAGTACCCTAGGAGTCAGAGAATCCAAGAATTTGCTTATTTTTTGCCAAAGAAAAGATAGAGGAATGTAGCTAGAGTAGCTACACAATCATGGTCTACTGGTATGCCATTTGTTAGTGCATTGGTTCCATCATTTCTTAAGCTTCAGTAGCCAAACTACCTTTGCCACTACCTCAGTCTAGAGGTCAGGGCAAGATTAGAGCACAGTCATCACAGAAACCAAGTTGATCTAGCAGGTTCCTCAGGCCAGTGGTTTTTCAGAGAGCTTCCACGATATGTTATTGGTGTGGGCAGATGGGGCATATTCAGAGATAATGTATTATGCCATCGGCCACATCAGTAGGCATTACAACACCACCAACACGAAGGCATACTCTTGCAATGGCTGAAGCCGATCTAGAGACTAATAGAAGACTTGTGGAAGATATATTACACATTTGTTGTCGAGATATGCATGTTTTGATTGATGTTGGTTCTACAATTTCCTTTATTGCAACTGCAATGGTTGATTAGTTGAAACTTAAACATGTTAGTACATTGTTAATTTTGGGCACAATAGTGAGTGAGAAGGTTTATCTTAACCTAATCTGCGAGGGATGTGTAGTCAAAATTGGGGAGAATGAACTCCTAATTAATCTAAGGGTAATGGAGTTTCTGGAATAAGATGCATTACTAGGGATGGATTTGTTATCAGCATACCACGCTAGTATTGATTGTTTCCATTAGAAGGTAGTCTTTCAGATCCCTAACATTTCTGAAATTATAGTCTACAAAGGCTATAATCCTTAACGACTTGCAACTCGTGGAAGGGAAGCTACTCCCCAAGATTTAGAAGCTATGGTGGGAGTTTTCGTATTTAGAGAGCCTGGTCAGGAACTTAAGGTTAGTGAAATACCCGTGGTTTGTGAATTTTTAAAAATCTTTCCATTTGGCTTGCCTAAACTTCCACTACCACATGTCATTGACTTCATCATTGATCTTATTCTTGGTACCAAACATATATCTATTCCTTCGTACCATATGGCAACAAAGGAATTACGTGAGTTTCAAACTCAACTTGAGGAGTTGTTATATAAGAGGTTTATCCATCAAAGTATGTCACTATGGGGAGCACTGATTCTTTTTGTGAAGAAAAAGGATGAAACCCTACGTATACGCATTGATTATAGTCAGTTTAATCAGGTGATTATGAGGAACAAATACCATTACCCAGGATCGATGATTTGTTTGATTAGTTAAAGGGTGCCTGATATTTATCAAAGACTGATTTGAGGTCTGGTTATCATCAACTGAGGATCAAGGATGAGGATATCTCAAAAATGACTTTCAGTACTCGCTATAGGCACTTCGAGTTTACAGTAATGTTGTTTGGGCTCACTAACGCTCTTGCTATGTTCATGGACTTAATGCATAGGGTGTTCACACCCTTTTATAACATCCCCTATCCCGATTAGAGCAATACTCGGCCTGAAAACTTAATTAAGCCCCAGTGACCCAGCCAGACTTAGCTAGAGCCAGTAACCTCTCATTTTGTACCTGATAAATTTAACCTGTATATCGAAATCGAATAAATAATACAGAATACGCAACGAAAAATAAAACTTTTTCCATAATTAACAATATACAGAACTATATAGTTTATCAAAACCTAAAACCTCATTTATAAACCTTCCAACCCTGGTTTTATACAACAAAATAACTCAACAGTTTATAAATATACATAAAAGTTCATTACATCGTAGAGAAGATAACAAAACACATAAATATTCTCCTTTTCCTTTATTGAAGAGCTAAGTTGCAAAATTGAAATATTAAATTTAGGGTGAGCACTCCAACTTGCTCAGTAAGTAAGGATTCACAAAGCCATCAACATTCCATATAATAATCAAGAACATTATGCAATAACAATATGCACCAATGTTAAATAACAGGATTATGGAAAGCATATAATTCAATTTATAACGGATGCAATTCAAATTTTCAAAGACTATTACACTGTGATTCCCATTTTATTTATAAAACTAAGGTCGATTACCCACTAACACCATTAATGTGATTGCTAGACCAACACATTGGGCGATGAGCTGTCTAGCTAATCTATTAATGTTCAATGGTTTTATCCTAAACCCTCTGGTGAATATGTAACCCACGCAACCTATCTAAGTGAGTAGAAGTTACATATAGGCCTGACGATCAACCCTGCAACCTATATAACATGGTCTCAGTTCCAGGAGTTACTCTCGTGAATCACATTAGACACCGTTTTCCATTTATTAAAAGCATCAAAGTGTACATAGTCCCCCATTTCAGTCCATAAACTACATGAACTAAATATACTAACATATCCAGGCAATATTGATAAATAAGTGAATCCATACTTACCTCGGTTTAGGTTTCCGTTAAGAAATTCCCTAAGTTTCTGGGCACTTACGCTTTTCCAGGGATGCAACACCTATCATAAACCATTTGTAATCAATATAGGTCTAATACCCTTTATTTAGAACCTCTAGTTCAATCCCTAAAAAATTTGAAAATTCTAACTAAAATTTGGCAAAGTTGCTATTTTCTGGGGTAAAAGCGCACTCCCTCATTTGGCGGAGTGCGCTCCATCAACTAAGTTCATCACAACTGATGAAGGGAGCATGCTCCACCGTATACCGTCTCGTGTATGCACATTCATTTCATGACCCCCTTGTCACACTTGGTGTACCGACTATTTATTGTTTATTTACGTATTTTCTGATTATAGGCTTGTATATAATTTCTCTTCTATACGAAAATTTATAAAATTCATTAAACATTCTAAAAAAACACAAACTATCATACAAACTTACACATACGCTAATCGAGGTACGTCGAAATTAACCACGGCCCAACTCAGGTTAGTTAAGATTTGGATTAACATTAATCACCTGCTTAAGGTAACGGGTTGTTACAGTCTCCCCAATTTAAAGCAATTTCTTCCTTTAAATTAAAGTAAATATAAAATTACTTGTAGTCTCGAAGAGAAATGGAAACTGCTCTTTCATATAAGACTCCCACTCCCATGTTAGTTCCTCATCTCCATGAAACTGCCATTTCACCTTAACCAAATGAATTTTTTGGTTCTCAACCTCTAAATCTTACAATCAAGTATTTGAATTGACTTGTTGTAAGATAAGTCTTCTTAAAGATCAAATTCATTCCAATCAATCCTTGGATTGAACTGAGTCTCTGTTTTACGAACCATAGACACGTAGAAGATATTATAAACTCTGGCTAGCTGAGGAGGTAACTCTAACATGTAAGCAAAGGGACCAATCCTTTCTTGTACTATAAACATCCCAATGTACCTTGGAGCTCGTAATCCAAACCTATACAATCCTTTCATAGGTGAGACTTTCAATAAGATAAGATCGTCTTTTGAAAACTCCAAAAACCTATGATGTTTATTGGCGTATCTCTTCTTTATTAGCAATGTTGTAGTCGAGCGTTGACGAATCTGCTGAATTATCTCTACGTAGTCCTGAATCAACTCCGGCCCCAAAAAAATTGTATCTCCTAGCTCGACCCAACATGCAGGTGAACAAAAAGGCCAACCATACAGAGCTTCAAAAGGAGCCATCCCAATGATAGCTTGATAGATATTATTATAAGAAAACTCACATAGAGGAATGTATTTCTCCCAGTTACCACCTAACTGCATGACACAAAATCGAAGCATATCCTATAGCACTAATATTAACTGCTCAGTCTGTCTAATAGTGTGCATATGGTATGTCGTATTGAGGTTAAGAACAGTTCCCATCTATCCCTGCAACTCACTCCATGATTTGGACGTGAATCTCGGATCTCTATCCGAAGTAATCGACATTGGAACTACATTAAATCTCAACACTTTACGTACATAAACCTCACTTAATCAGTCAATAGGATCTCGCATGGAAACTGGCAAGAAATGTGCAAACTTTGTCAATCTGTCAATTAAAACCCATACTGCATCATGCTTACCTTGACTCAGAGGTAGACTGGAAACAAAACCCATAGATATATTGTTCCTATATCTGCTTAGGAATAGGCGGTGAATGCAATAACCCTCCAGGTTTCCTATGCTCAAGCTTAACTTGTTGACATATCCCACATCTCTCTATAAAATCAATAATATCAGTTTTATCCCAGGCCACCAATAAACACGCCTCATATCGCGAGACATCTTGTTGTCACTTGGATGAATAGAGTAAAGAAATGTATGAGATTCCTGTAGCAACTCCTTCCTCAACTAATCCTGAGTTGAAATCTACAATCTATCCCTAGATTGTAATGCACCATCATCAAAAACTTACTAATCAGGATGATCTACACTAGTCGCTAATCTCCGACGCACTATATAATCTTGATCATTTTTCTAAAAATTAACCAACCACTTAATTATCTTTGATTCAGCTCGAATCTGAGCACAGAAGAATAGATTAGTAGCTCTGGAATTAGCTCTCTTAGTTGATGATGTTTTAGCTGGACTTTCACGAATCATCATCACTATAGCTTCCTCAAGAAATCTAAACTGAGAAGCTCTGGCAATAGCTACATTTTCTCTACCTGTTTTTTTCCTACTTAAGGCATCAACAATTACATTTGCTTTGCCTAGATGGTACTTTAGACTAAAATCATAATCCTTGAGGAACTCAAACCATTTACGCTGCCTTATATTCAATTCACTCTGAGTAAACATGTATTTCAAACTCTTATGATCTGAAAATAATGTAAATTTCTCACCATACAAGTAGTGCCTCCAAATCTTTAAGGCAAAAATAAGTGCAGTTAGCTCAAGATCATGAACTAGATAATTTCTTCATGAACCTTGAGTTGCTTTGAAGCATAAGCTACAACCTTACCTTCCTGCATTAACACACAACCCAAGCTTGAATGAGAAACATCTGTATAAATAACTAGCTTCTTCCCTAATTCAGGTAATGTAAGAACATGTGTCAAGTCAAACTATCCTTCAAATCTTACAGACCCTGTTTATGTAGCTACTCCATCTACATTCCTCTGCCTCTTCTTTGGACGAAAAGAACCAAATTCCCAGATTCTTTAACTTCTAAGGAACTATGGTAGTAGTGGTGGCGTAAGTACTACTCCTGAAGGTCTGACTAAAATGATTGCTTCTACTTCCATTACACTCGTGAATATAAAAGCATAGCTAGTGCGAGTATGAGAGGAAACCACAACTCTGATCTCATAATTTAGCCCACCAAGGAACAAATCTATTTTGTTCTCTTCTAACTCCACCATCTCTGGAGTGAATTCAATCAACTCAGTGAACCTCCGCTCTTATTCCCAAACAGACATGTTTCCTTATTTCAGCTAAATAAATTTAATCTTCTTCCTGTTCCTGACTAATATCAGGAAATACTGTCGATAAAACATGTTCCTGGATTGTGGCCAGGTGGTGATAGTCTTCCCCTCTCTCCAGGGAATTCCACCACTTCCATGCAGAATCAATCAACAAGAATGTGACTAGTTTAACCTTAAACTGGTCCTCAACATCCATAACAACAAATCAATGCTCCATCTCTAATAACCAGGTCTCAGGTACCCCTTCTGCCATTGTGCCATTGAATCTCATTATATCGTATTTCATAAATTCCTTGGAGGTTCTCAGAAATACTGTCACGGCCCAAATAATTAATACACATTTAATTCGTTAATCAAGACAAAATGACCAGTGATGTAGGACCCGCAGCGAGATACGTGTCACTATCGAGGCACGGTGGCCGAGGTAAATGTTATATTTGTGTGTTGTATGCCTAGTGTATTGTATATGTGTAGACTACTAAGTCATTTACGTGTATGCAGGTATCGAGACGAACGGGGACGTGCCTCGAGTCGCGTGTCGACATGGGACCGAGGTAGCGGCATTTTAGGGGTAAGTTTGATTTATTTAAATAAAATGTGAATTTTTGAAAATGTGTGGTGTTAATGTGGCCACATGAAATTAATTAAGCAAATGGGCCTAAAGTTAAGAAGAAAAAAAGTATATCACTAGATATACATATAGATACACACACACATCTCAACACAAGGTGTCACACTTTTGAGTCACTCACAAGTGACACAAGGGACAAGTGTGGTGTTGAAGACCACAAGATGTGCCTCGAGATATGTGTGTCTGGAGAGATGTGTGGCTTCCAAACACACCAACCCCAATCATATATAGATTGTTCAACTAAGACCAAAGTCTACACTTATCTTCAAATTATCTCCAAATTATCTCCAAAGTCAGTGGTGGAGAGGAAAAAAAAACGAAAACAGAGACGATCAGGAGGAGAGAAATAAGAAGAAAGAGAGAGCGGGAAGGAGAGCGAGAGAGAGAAATAGAGCGGGAGAGAGAGACCGAGAGCTCGACGAAGGTGAACACAAGGTGAGTTGTTGTGTCGTTTGTTGTTGCTGTTGCTTTCGGTCGTTGTCGTGGGTTCGAATTGACGAACTCGGACGAACTGCCATGTCAGTTCGTCCGAGCTCGATGAAGGCAGGGGGGAGTAGTCTCCCCTGCTTGCGAACTCCACCTAGGGTTGGGGATGGAAGCCCAACCCCAGCGAAGAAGAAATTAAACAAAAAAAAAAAGAAACAGAGCATTGATTCTGTTTCAGCGGAGAAGAAGAAATCGGGTGGGCCGGGCAGGGCCCTACCGCGGGGGGACCGGGTCATACCAACCCGGATCCGGCTGGACCGGGTCGGGTCGACCCGGACCCACTACAATAAAAATAATATATATTTAAATTAGTTAAATGAATTAAACTAATTTTTAATAAATAAATCCTAGAAAATAGAGAAAAATATGGAAAAAATTCAGGAAAATTTTAGAAAATAGGGAAAAATATATTTGTGACCCAAATCAATAGAAATTCAAGATTTCTATAAAAAGTGAAGAATTCAGAAGTCGGTCGAGACGTTATACGGGGGTTTTACCTCGAAAAACGTGAAATGGGCCGAATGGCCGAAAATAAATAAAAATGGTTTTTCGAAATTTGTCTCGACTTCGATTTGGCCTAAGTGAGACATTATTGAATGTTAGAGAACTACGAGGGAACTCAGGCGTTTGGGCACGCACTTCGATTTGTCGAGGGATCAGATAGACTAGGACAAGTGCGTGACTTGTAAGTACAACTGTGAGAATTTTATATTTCATTTCATTCACCCTTATTGGTTTATTGGTCTATTGATAGACATTACTACTTGTCATCTCACATCATGTTGTTCTTGTATCTATTCATGGATGAATATTGTGACATGATGCCTTGTGAATTATTTCATTGCCTCTAATTCCTACACTTGATGTCGTTCTTGAATACAATTGATGAAAAGCATGCTAATGGACTACTTTGAATTTAAATAGACTTGTATTCGATTTCCTTTGGGCTTTATAGCCTAACTTGTCTTGGTAACCTAGAATTTTGGAATTATTTGTTTTTGAAATTAAAGCTGGGATTATCTAGTGTCTATTGCACGAGAGATGCGCGGTTCACGGGGACATGGGTCTACCGGGGTTCCGGCACTTACCACTACACTTGCGCGGCACACGAGTTATGAGGCTCGGGGTGGTCGGCAAGTATGAGATTGATTTTTTAAAGCGTAGAGCGCAGCTCCGCTATTTATGTGAGATATGTTGAGCGCAGCTCCATATCGTAGTGGGAAAAGGTAGGTGATAGGTCTCATCGCCGACCGGACGTAGATTATCTTGACTTAGCCTGTGTTTGTCTCAGCAATTTACTTGCATTACTTGTTTCAGCAATTTATTTCGCTCATTTATGCTTTTAAATACCATTCGTTTCTTTTGGAAATGTGACATGAAATTCTCCAGTTAGTACTTAAATATCACTATACTCACCCTCTAGTTTGTGACGCTGGGTGTAGGTCCGTCGAGCAACAGCAGACTGGGAAAGGAGAAGATCGGCGACTTCCTCTGAGCAGTTCGGCGACTCTCCTCACTCATTTGTATGTCTCGACTTTTGTTGTATTATTATTAATTATGTCATTTTGGATTGTACATTGGGTTGAGTGAATAGTTTCATATCTATACATGCATGTGATGTTGTCTTTTCCTGGTTTTCCACACTTAGGAATGTTTTGGAGAATTAATGCTTTCGCTTAATATTTGAATTACCAATGCTTCCGCTTAACATTTGAATTACCTGTCAATGTGATAATATAACAATACATGGAGATTTGGAGGATATAGAGACGATAGGCTGACTAATACATATTGAAGTCTTAGATCATGTGGATTAAGGCTTGAGTACGGGATTAGGCCGGGCGGTGAGCCAAGGTTTATAAAGTTTGGCTTACTTATATGGTTTCAGTCAATATGATACCAACACAGTTGGTATCAGAGCAAGATTTAGAGAACTATATGGCTTAAGGCAATGTGACACCAACACAGTTGGTATCAGAGCCTAGGTTTAGAGACCAAAATGCATAAAATATAAACCTTAGTTGTGGAAACCAGATACTCATTGCCTAGACACCATTAGTTGGGAAGTGAGTGACAGTGAGATGGGGGATTTCGTCTATGTACTTGTTAATTGCTATATGTATCTATCTACTTATGCGCTATGTCACGTAGAAGTTGATTCGCGCTCGCTATCCATTGCAGACCCCGATGGCTGATACACGCGAGGGAGGAGATGCAGAGCCCAGTGACAGTTCGCCTTCTACTATAACAGAGGATTTACAACGATTGTTTCATCGAGTGACAGCTCAGGGTCAGCAGTTAACTGATTTCATCGCAATGATGACCACAAGTTTTTCTGCACCGACATCGACATCAACTCCTACGATTGCTACACCGACTGTCCAAACGCCAGCACTTCCTACTGCAGCTTTAGCAACGCCGATAGACATGACCGCACCAGTGGTGGACACAGTTGACGCAGTACCGTCTCCCACGCCCCCATCTTCTAGCACTTCAGTGGAAGTTCAGCTGGTGAAGGACTTCATCAGACTCAACCAGCTTATTTCGATGGAGTCAGGGATTTTCAGAAAATTGAGAAACGGATCCTGTCTCAGGAGAAGCTTCTTCGGGTCCTGACGATTAAGGATAGACTTTCGGCAGAGATCTCATCAATGTTATACGCATCATAAACATTTCCCTTTATTTTTAGTATATATCTATATTTTTTCTTTTCTTGTTCTCTTTTTAAGATATCAAGTCTATGTATGATTTCCCAACTAGGTAAAGTATAATATTGACTATGGCTATATGTTCAACATAAGTAACAAAGAATTCAGATTGGGTTGGCTCAAACTTGGCAAACTAGGGAAACTAACTTTAGGTGGGCTTAAGGATAAGGGCTAAACATACACGACCTACGTCTTTGATCGTAACTGCAAGTATAACGGTTCAATTGTAGTAATAATATGATCAAAAAAGGTTGATTACGGATATCATCCTCTAAGAAATGTTTATTTGGACCCTGTTCACTTAGTTGAATTTACTCTATTGTTGAGAAAGTCATTTTTGTTTTGATTTAACTAAACTACGATATTCTATAAAATAATGTAAATTATCTTGTGTTCTTATATTGAGAAAGCTTTTAGTTCACAACTTCACTTAGGTAATGAATTACTATGCTTTCATCTCATACTTCCTTCGTCTTCATTATGTGTGTGCAATGCTTAATTAGAATAGACAAATTTCCTTTATATTCACATCAACCCACTATCGTGGTAGAAAAGATCCTAATAAGCAAACTTGAACTCCACATATCGGTGTGAATAACATAAGTTTGAAATAGCATTAAGTTCCAAATCTTTAGACTCATAACCACTTAAGTTTACTCTCCATGTCTCCCTAATCAATAACTATCTATTGATCTTATATATTTTATGGTTGTATTGTTCATATCCGGCTTAAAGGCTCTAATGATCATGGTAACTTCTAAAACCTTTAATCAACAAACATGTGATCAAAATGTTCATAGCATTGCATATAGAATCAATAAGAATTTTAATCATTACACTTTTTAACATTATAATCCACTCATACATCCTTTAGCGTAGCATTCATACCATATGATCCATTGATCCCTAAGATAAATAAACTACTCACTCATGATTGAAATCAACACACAAATCATGGTATTCATTGCTATCAAATATTAAGTCAAATAACTTCAATTAAATCAAAGAATAATACTGAATAATAACAAGTAGTGTCTTCAATGTCTTCTCCTTCAAAACTCTTCTCACTACTTAAAAACAACTAATCTATTGTAAACAATTTTATTCTATGTAAAACTATGATAATTGGTGATGGTGGCTATCTTTTCCACGTTTTAATACCTATTTATACTTATAAAACACCTAAGAATACAATTAGAAACCCTAATTAACAATTCCAAATGAACTAGAATTCCCAAACTTTCTATTTTTATTTTTGGCGATGTCTGCAAGTGATTCACATCGTCTATGTAAATGCACAGCGTCGCCACAGCTTCGACTTTTGTGTGTGAATTTTCTCCCCATAGGAGGCTCAGCGCTCTGTGTGTACTTGCTCGATGTCGTGTGTGTTACCCCATATTGTCGCCACTGTATCACCTCTACTGAACCTCTTCATTAATTTTCAAGCCTTCTCCACGCCTTACCTACGCCTTGTACTCACTAACCACAGCGTCACTAGTCTTCTCCATGGCGTCAAGTGTGACTTTGTTATTTTTTCTCCTCATTTCATCATGAAACCACTGTTTTATCTCTTTTATACCTTGTAAACCTGGAAACACATAAATGTCATCAATTAGAGCTAATTCTAGATAGTTAGTCCAATTATACATCTAAACTAGTCCTATATATAAGTCTAATTAAACACTTATCAAATACCCCAAACTTGGGATTTTTCACGTCCCGAACAAAAGTGTATTCTACTAAGTAATCTTACTACTACTACTACTACTACTACTACTACTACTACTACTACTACTACTACTACTACTACTACTACTACTACTACTACTACTACTACTACTACTACTACTACTACTACTACTACTACTACTACTACTACTACTACTACTACTACTACTACTACTACTACTACTACTACTACTACTACTACTACTACTACTACTACTACTACTACAACTACTACTTATAGTTCTTACTCATTTTACATAGCTCTTGGAGTATCCTTTAAATCAAATAAGTTCAATTTAATAATCCACTCAAGAGTTTTTCTTTACAAAAACTAATATTTTTAACAATACATATAATTCACTTTCAAAACTCACAAGTAGATAACAACCAAAATCATCACTACTCAAAAGTTTATTTCACCTTAACACTCAAGTAGTAAGCGTAAAATCTCATGATTTCTCATTAAGCTCAAGAATTCACAAATAAGCGTAGATCATACTATTTTTGTAGACTTTAGTACTTCAAGAGTCTATAAGACTTAATATAGTTGGAAAAAAAATTTAACTCAACTAAGTTAATTGTACTCGAGCTAAGTCTTTTCATTTGAAAAGTTTTAATGTAAATTTCGCCATTCTTTCTTTCTATATATCTCTCTTCTTTTCTCCTTATATTTATTTTTTTAGCTGTACAGTCCCTACTTCTTTTCCTATGGATCCATTTTTTCTCATTTTTTCTAACCATTAAGTTCTCTGCTCCTTTTCATATAGAACTTGTGGGACACTCCAATTCTTATTTAAAACTCTTGTTAGCACTTCTCGCTTTCACTCTATTAAGCAAGTTTTAACTCCAACTTTTCATTAAAACCATGTCTATCTCTTCCCCTTTTAGTACTAAGTCTTTATTTATTTTACTCAAGTAAAATTCATATTTATTATAGAATTCCTTAAAGATTTAACTTTTTCCACAAGAAATGTTTTGGTATTCTTCTTGCTTTGTTTCAAGTTCATGGTTTTCCCTAACTCTAAGTTTCTAATCATGAAATTAATAACAATCTCTTGAGTTTCATATTAACAAGATACTTGTATTCTTACACATCCACAATTAAAGACATGAACTTTGCAAATGATTTACTTTATTCATTACTATACTATTATATATAACCTAATATATACTACTATACACATTTAAATAATAAGTAAATGAAAAAATACACTACCATTGTTTCTTTAATTGCTTCAAAAATAATTTTTACGATCATACATGCAGTGTTTATCCTTATTTCATCATTTCTTACCACTTCTCATAGTGTTGATGCCCCCAAACTTAAACCAAACATTGTCCTCAAGGTTTACAAATAAGTCTGAAACATTAAAAAGCTAAACACAAAAACTTATACGATATAATTTAAGAACTAAACATAAAAATGTATAAACATAAAATTTGAACAACAACTACTAAATTGCCAAAATATCCCAAATCTAAAAATAATCATTATTCAAGTCTCTCATCTCCCCAAGATCTAAAAAAATCCTAAGACTCAGACTCTAGGACAATGCATTATCATCAACATCATCATCATCAGTTCCAACATAAGATAGAGTCAAAGGACACTCCACTCTTCGGCTCTGCACCCCGTCATGATCAAACACGTAGCTCGGAGCTGCTGAAATATGATAGACCTATCAATAGGTCTCAACCTTCTACTCCTCTCATATCTAGCTATGTCCCTCTAATGATATGAAAATAACATAAAGTTTCATTTTCCATTTAGTCGATCCTAAATCCTTCTCTACCTATCTTGCTCATATCTCAATAAAGCTTTATGATATAAAGCCTTATCTTCTCTGTATTGTCTCCTCATCTCAACAATCCACATCCTCTACTGTTGTGGAGTCAAGTCCTCAGTGGTTGTACTGGCGCCTGTGATGGTGGAGATGGTAGAAAGACTTTAGGACCATCCAAGTCCTGCTCTCCTATCAATAGATCTACAAACTCATACCCCTCAGCAAATCTTTGCTGGTGATCCTCCTCCTCTCCATATCCTTCATTCCTTAACTCTTGGGCCAACTCCGTTGCTGTGTGATCTTCTGTTTCCTTGGCTAAAAACATGGCATCGAGTTCGTCCCTCTCAGCTCTCTCTGTCATCCTTAGAGTATTTATATCCAGTAGGTGATTTAATAACTCCTCATCTATAACTGCTTAGGCCTCTATATCAAATTCTTCGGCTTATATGAATCTCCCTCTAGCCTTTAACCACATTTAGGTTATGAGGATTGAAAACAACAACTTGTTGTCTCGCTCAGTCAATATTCACTCCCTCAAGTTGTTATAAATTATTTCCCCAACATTGATCCTCCCATTCTTTATAATCTCATACAAACAAGCCAATTTGGGTTTGTTTATCTCACCCTACTGAGTAGTCGAGTATAATAAAGCAATAAGAAAATGTTGCCACGGACCTCAACTACAAGTATAACGGCTCGATTTAGTAATAGTGTACTCAACTTATGTTGACTCCAGATATCGTCCGTAAGGAAAGGTGTATGGACTCACTACTTAACTACAATGAATCTATTGCTAAGAAATCTTTTTTTAAATAATTTTATAACTAAACTAAATTAATCTATCAGATCAATGCAATTTACTTAAATTCTTATATTAAAACTATCTTAGTTCACAACTTCACCTAGGTAATGAAATACTATGATTTTTAACCACTTTATCATCTTATTATGTTTTGTACAATGCCTAATTAGAATAGACAGATTTCCTTCAAATCCACTTTAACCCACTAGTCGCGACAGAATAGATTTTAATGTGCAAACTAGAACTCCACCTATCGGTGTGAATAACATAAGCTCTGCATTGCTTCAATGTTCCAAATCTTTAGATTCATAACCAATTAAGTTTACTATCCGTGCCTCCCTAATCAAAACTATCGCTCAATGTTGTGTATTTTAGGTTGTACCGTTCTTGTCTGGCTTAAAAGCTTAAATGGTCATGAAAACTTCTAAAACCTAATATCAATAAACATGTGATCAAGGTGCCTATAACATTATGCTCAGAATCAATACAAGTTCTAACCATTGAACTTTTTAAATTCAATTTCTACTCATCTTCATAACATAGCATTCATACGGTAAGATCCATTTATCCCTAAGATTAATAGACTACTCACACTTCATTAAAACAAACATGTACATAGTGGTATTCATTGAAATATTTCAAATAATACCAATAACACAATACCAGAATCACCACACGTGAGTCTTCAATGTCTTCGCTCCACAAATCATCTTAATACTCAAAAATAAGTAAAACATATGCTAAAATACTATTGTGGCTAATAGTTCATCTCCTCTTTGTTTACCATGTCCTAATATCTATTTATACTTCCTACTACCAATTAGAAACCCAACTTTAAAATTTAACTCGAAATAGAACTCTAATTTTCTAATTTCTTTATTTTCTGCGTTGTCAATTAAACCCCGGCGTCGTGTGTGTTGAGCCACAGCTTCACCACTGCGTCACTTCATGTGTGTGTCCTTCCTTGCTTTAGTGCTCTTGGCGCTATGCCTTTCATCCCCGGGGCCGTCCCTAATGGCTCCACAACGCCAACTCAGCCTACCACGGTGCCGAGCCTACTGCCTTGATTTTCTTCACTTATCTTCTCTCCCACGTCGTGCCTAGGTCCTCAACGTTGTCCTTCATGCTCTTCACAATACTACCCTTGCATGCCATGGCACCAACCACTTTTAGGTGGGTTTTAGCTTCGATTATAAAGACTGATTGGTTACCATGCCACAACACAAACTAAAACACCATTGCTCTCTTGACTCTCTTCTCAAAATCAATGCCCTAGCTCTCCTTTTTTATATGAATATGCAATGCGACTTCCTTTTTCACTCTTGATCATTAGAAACATTCTTTGCTTACTTAAAATTATTCAAACTAGGGTTCTAGAAGGATGTATTCTTGTTCGGTAGTGTTTGAAATAAGGTTCAAGGATGTAAAGTATGGGTTAAAAATGTTTAAAACCCTGTCCTCAACGTAGACGTAGTCCCTTATAAAGCACGGTGCTGCCACAACATAGGCACATCGTCGAGTTCACTTTGAGCATGAATTGTTCAAAGTTTAGCACCGTCCTGACGCTGTGTGTATTGGCTCACAGTGTTGTGTGTGTACACACGGCGTTAACTAGTTTGTCTCCTTAATTTTCTAGTTTTTCATTTAACTCCCTATTGTCATTCTTCCGGCTCTGTGTATTAGTACACAAGGTATCATGACAACGTGAAATACCTTGAACATGTAAAAATTTCATAAAAACTTACCTGTGATTTGTCCATTTACCTGACCTTTACCTCTCTAACTCCTTTGCTTGTTTATGTGTTGGGGCATGTGCCCTAGGTCAATCCATTAACTGTCTTTATGAATACTTTTAGTTAATAAAATAGAGGATTTCATTTGCTATTTATTATAATTAATTTACATGTTTACATTATAATAAGATCCATGGGTATTTGCAGAAATATCATAAATGTCCCTAGTCGATCATTATACTGGGAACTATAATGAATTAAGACTAGTGTGAGTCTTGATTGATGATCATATGATGATTATATGTATAGGGATACGAATCAAGATCACGAGTACTTGTTAGGGAACAAAGTACTGGAATGACCCGCTATGAGAACATCACATGGATTAAGTCATAGTTGTTTCTCATGATATGTATATTTTTCAGTCCTCTGACTTGAGATTACCAGAGACTTCGACATTAGGAACACAGTGATTTGACACAATTAAACGTTGGCTTTAACCGAACAATTATAAAGGTTGTGATTGGTTACTGTGTGACCAATGTGATGAAGTTGTGTAATCGAGATAGAATTTATCCCTCTCATATAAAGAGAGATATCCAGTGGATCCCTCGATGTATTAGACTGTTAAAAGGCCTAGTCTAAGTGAATTGATATTGATCAATGTCACTTGGATGTTTTCAGTCTACCTAGAGATCGAGACTAGTACGATTGAACATGTTCGATGACAATTCCATGCCTTATGTTTGATCAAAAGGATATCGTGTGACAAAAGGATGTATCGATTTGATATTCGTACAACTTGGGTAGTCATAATGCCTTGCTAGAGGCCGCTTATGACTTGTATACCAAAATGTGTTTTGGTACACTGCCAACGTTGTATGAGCCTATTGGGTCGCACACTAAGAATGGTTTTGCGAGATTTTAAGATGGTTCAAAAAAATGAATTTTATATGATAAAATTCATGACAGAAACGTCCTTATGGTGTATTACACTTATACTTCTTTAAGTAGGGGTATATGTGTAATTTACTTAACCGTCTATATACAAGGGTTGTATAAATATACGCTTTAAGTTAGAACACACGTATGAAATTTAAGGGCCGAAACTCTATTTTCGTTTAGAAACGAATTAGGCTGGTACTCTCTGGATCGTTTTGGAGAGAAACAAATAGGTTTGGTATTCTCTTGAAGCTAGCACTTTGAATCTCGGTCGCCGTTCGTGTGTGGACTGCTGGTAGAGGGCGTTCGTCGTTGGCAGCGCCTTAGTGATCCATCAACCTTCAGAAAGGTATTTTGCGACCGAGGTATGATTATGTTTTCTTGGTTTAAACGTTTTAATGGAATTAGATTCGGATCCTGTTGGGGTTTTTGTCAAAATTGTTTTGTAATCTCCGCTGCGTATGAACCCCAAAACCCAACAATGTGGTATCGAGCCTTCGAGTTCGATTCCATTAAATTCATTGCATGTTTTCTTCGATATATACATGATATATGATTGAAAGCATGTTAATAGTTGATGTATATGTGATATACATAAGTCTTCTGTGAGATTTATTATCATGTTTTGTGTATATGATACATATATTCATGACTTAATTGAAATCAGTTTCGTACATGCTAGTAACCATGTTAGGTTAATTCGAATAATTTTAACGAATTGAGTTTCTTGTTCTGTGATCAATGACACCATTAGGTTCGATTGGGATAGTAGTTCATGATTCAATTACATGTTTGTGATTATTTGGATGAGGACCAAAATTGCAAATAATTATTTTTCGAAATTATTTATTTATCTCGTTATATCTATTCTGTTATGAAGTTTCTATTTGATATGAGATAGATAACAAATTAGATTATGAGATATAAGCAAAATCGGTTTCGTTATCCCTATTGGATAGGAGATACATATCGAGAATCTTGATATTGGTGAAATGCTAGGATTCAAATATCTTAAGTCCTAATTGGATTAGGATAAGATGATTAGTTAGATGTGGGCCCGGGTTAATTAAAATGTTTTAATTGACTTAATTTCGGATAAATTAAGGGGTTAATTTAGGATAATAAAATCAGCGAAAAATATGATTTTCTATAGCGAATTTTAATTTTTGGAATTGAAATTCGTCTTCTAAAAAAAAAATGGGGCGCCGCTTTTTCCCAAATCCATTGACTGGTCAATGGGACCGCATCTAACTAATCCTAGCGCACGGAAATTCTTTTATTAGTGAACAATATAAAAATTTCCAAATTGTTAAGTGATTGAACAAATCAATAGAATATATGATATTTCATTGTTTACATAAAAATCACTAATAATGAATAAAATCCCTCTATTAAATTTTAAGTCTCGTGCCATCCATTTTAAACACTTGTCAAAGGCCTCGATCACACTAATATAGTTTCAGCCATAGCTGGGTGTATTGTGTTATCTTGGTGAGACAAGTTGGGTAAGAGTTATCTAAATGTTTAAAATGGTCCGACTTAATAAAGTTATCAAAATAGTTTTGAGCTTTAAGCACATGATGAGATAAAAAACATGATAAGACATAAGATGTCCCGTATCTCATAAAAGTATCTAAAATTACATAAGATGTAATTGGTAATTGTTACCTACCTAAATAATCTAGTTCTGTGTTTCATGTCATAGCTGTCATAGAATTAGGTGAAATATGGATTTTAGTCCCCTAAATAAACAATATGTTTTAGGAGGGTTGTTAATTTAGTGGGAGTCTATTCCTCTATACTAAAATAAACTTTGCATAATCTTTATTGTAGATCAATGGCCTCTTCAAGTAACAATAATCCCCATCATCGCGATCCATCCTTGAGAAGGATAAGCTATCTCGAGACTAACTTTCTGATCGATTCGAAACTTGAGAATTGTTCTTAAGCATGAACGCAAGTTGTATATCCTGGATGCTCCAATCCCTGAGGACCCACCAGCCAATGCTACGAAAGCTGTGAAGGATGCGCATAATAAGCATGTCAACGATTCTACTGATGTTGCATGTATTATGCTGGCAACTATGGTTCCTGAACTTCAGAAGGACATGGAACTAATGGAAGCCTACGACATGGCTATAACGCTGAAGGAAATGTTCCAACAGCAAGCTAGGCAAGAAAGGTTCGAGACAGTCAAGAACCTACATTCTTGCAAGAAGACCGAGGGTGCGCCAGTTAGTCCTCATGTTCTAAAGATGAAGGGCTATATTGACCAGCTTGATAGACTCGGATATCCCATAAGCCAAGAGTTGGCTACGGATTTGATCCTGAATTCATTACCAGAGAGTTACTCACAATTTGTGATGAACTACAATATGAATAATATGGAGAAATCAATTTCAGAGTTGCATTTGATGTTCAAAACTACTGAACAAAATATCAAGAAACCCTCTAGTAATGTGTTGATGGTCCAAAAGGGAAAGGGAATGAAGAAGAAAAGCAAAGGCAAGGCTAGAGTTGCCAAGGCTGTTGCTGCACCTGTCGCAAAGCCTATGGAACAAGTCAAGCCCCAGCCTGTTCCTGTTTCAAAACACCCAAAAGAAAAGGAAGGAAATTGTCATTTATGCCATACACCTGGACATTGGTTCATAAATTGCAAACTCTATCTAGAAGATCTAAAGAAGAAAAAGGGTAGTGCGACTACCACTACAGGTATTTATGTTATTGAAATTAATTTATCTACTAGTGATTCCTGGGTATTAGATACCAGATGTGGATCTCACATTTGTATAAATGTGCAGGGACTCACCAGAAGTAGAAAGTTGAAGAAATGAGAAGTCATCCTCCGCGTAGGAAATGGAGCAAGAGTTCTTTACCATGATCATTGGATCATATGACTTAGTCTTACCTAGTGGACTTATTTTAACTTTAAATAATTGTTATTTTGTGCTGCATGAGCGAAACATCATTTCTTTTCATGCTTGGATATGGATGGTTTTGATTTTATTATTGCGAATAATAGATGTTCCATTTCTCGTAAAGGTATATTTTATGCAAATGCTGATTTGTGTGATGGTCTTTATATTCTAAGCATGAAAAGGTCCACTGATACTCCAGTCTTTAACATAAATACAAAGAGACTCGAGTCAAATGATTTGAATCAAACCTATCTTTGGCATTGTCGTCTCGGGCACATAAATGAGAAACGCATAACGAAGCTCCATAAAGAAGGACTTCTAGATTCATTTGATTTAGAAACATATGAAACGTGCGTATCTTGTTTACTAGGCAAGATGACTAAAAGTCCCTTTACTGGACACAGTGAAAGGGCAAGTGATTTATTAGGTCTAATACATACTGATGTATGCGGTCCTATAAACACAATGGCTAGAAGAGGTTATCTGTACTTCATTACATTTACTGATGATTTCAGCAGATATGGTTATGTATATCTTATGAAACATAAAGCTGAATCATTTGAAATGTTTCGAACGTTTCAAAATGAAGTGCAGAATCAACTTGGTAAAACTATCAAAACACTTCTACGATCGAGTGGTGAATATTTGAGCCAAGAATTTGATGATCATCTTAGAAATTATGGGATTGTCTCCCAATTGACTCCACCAGCAACTCCACAATGGAATGGAGTTTCTGAAAGGAGAAATCGAACCTTATTAGATATGGTTAGATCTATGATGAGTCATGCAGATCTTCTATTATCCTTTTGGGGTTATGCATTACAAACTGTAGCTTTCACTCTAAATCGAGTTCCTTCTAAAGCGGTTGATAAAACACCATATGAGATATGGTACGGGAAGAGACCTAGTTTGTATTTCCTTAAGATTTGGGGTTGCGAGGCTTACGTACTTTTATAATCCCGCTGAGAACAAAGTGTTTGTTGCTCGGTATGGTGCCTTTATGGAAAAATAGTTTATTTCAAAAGACACTAGTGGGAGAGAAATAAATCTTGAAGAAGTTCAAGAATCACAGATAAACACTGAACCGCTACTGGAAGTTCAACAACGTTATGAACCAGTTGAACCTCCACAAGTGACACAAGGCCCACCTAAATCTGGTAGGGTAAGACATGAGCCAGAGATATTCAGATTTCTCATTACTGATAGTCGTGATGTGTTGCTTATGGATCAAAATGAGCCCACCACTTATCAGGAGGCTATGTCTGGACCAGACTCAGATAAATGGCTAAGTGCCATGAACTCTGATATGCAATCCATGTATGATAACCAAGTTTGAAACTTGGTTGATTTACCCGAAGGTGGTAAGACCATTGGATATAAATGAGTTTTCAAGAAGAAAACTGACATGGATGGCAAAGTGCATACTTTTAAAGCAAGACTTGTAGCAAAAGGTTTCAGGCAGACTCAAGGTGTTGATTATGATGAAACTTTTTCGCCATGGTTAAATCCATAAGAATTTTAATTGCCATTGCTGCATATTATGACTATGAGATATGGCAAATGGATGTAAAAACAACATTTCTTAACGGAAAGCTGCTTGAGGACGTGTATATGACACAACCTGAAGGTTTTGTACATCCTGAGAATTCTAGGAAGGTATGCAAGCTCCAAAGATCCATTTATGGATTAAAGCAAGCTTCTCGAAGTTGAAATCTTCGTTTTGATGAAGCAATCAAGGATTTTGGTTTTATTAAGAACGAATATGAGCCTTGTGTATACAAGAAGGTCAGTGGGAGTGTAGTTATTTTTCTGGTATTATATGTTGATGATATATTACTCATTGGAAATGACATCCCAATATTGCAAAATGTCAAGTCTTGGTTAGGGAAGTGTTTCTCAATGAAAGACTTAGGAGATGTAGCCTATATCCTAGGGATAAGGATTTATAAGGATAGATCTAAGAGGCTAATCGGTCTAAGTCAGAGTGCTTACATAGACAAGGTGCTGAATAGGTTCAGTTTGCAAGACTCTAAAAGAGGATTGTTGTCAATGTCTCATGGCATAAGTATCAGCAAGATTCAATGTCCTAAGACAAATGATGAGCGAGACCGTATGAATAAGATTCCATATGCATAAGCTATAGGATCTATCATGTATGCCATGCTATGCACTCGACCTGATGTATCATATGCTTTGAGCACTACAAGCAGATATCAGTCAGATCCTGGTGAAAGTCACTGGATAGCAGTAAAGAACATCCTTAAATACTTAAGAAGGACTAAGGAAGTGTTCTTGGTCTATGGAGGTTTTGAAAATGATCTAGTTGTAAATGGTTACACAGATGCAAGTTTTCAAACTGATATAGATGATTTTAGATCGCAGTTTGGATATGTGTTTACTTTGAATGGGGGTGCGATAAAAGAATTTGGAAAAGTTCGAAGCAAGAGATTGTGGCAGATTCTACAACAGAAGCTGAGTATATTGCAGCGTCCGATGCAGCAAAGGAGGCAGTTTGGATCAAAAGTTCATTTCTGAACTACGTGTGGTTCCAAGTATTGCTAACCCTATTTGTTTGTATTGTGACAATAACGGGGCAATAGCACAGGCCAAGAACCTAGATCACACCACAGATCCAAACATATACTCAGGCGTTTTCATCTCATCAGAGAAATTATTGAGAGGGGAGACGTGAAGATTTGCAGAGTACCTACTGAAGACAACGTTACGGATCCATTGACAAAAGCTCTTCCACAAGCAAAACATGATGGTCATGTTAGATCATTAGGCATTATATGCATGTATGATTGACCCTAGTGCAAGTGGGAGATGTTGGGGCATGTGACCTAGGTCAATCCATTAACTATCTTTATGAATACTTTTAGTTAATAAAATAGAGGATTTCATTTGATGTTTATTATAATTAATTTACATGTTTACATTATAATAAGATCCATGAGTATTTGCAGAAATATCATAAATGTCCCTAGTCGATCATTATACTGAGAACTATAATGAATTAAGACTAGTGTGAGTCTTAATTGATGATCATATGATGATTATACGTAAAGGGATACGAATCAAGATCACGAGTACTTGTTAGGGAACAAAGTACTGGAATGACCCGCTATGAGAACATCACATGGATTAAGTCATAGTTGTTTCTCATGATAGGTATATTTTTCAGTCCTCTGACTTGAGATTACCAGAGACTTCAACATTAGGAACACAACGATTTGACATAATCAAATGTTGTCTTTAACCGGACGATTGTAAAGGTTGTGATTGGTTACTGTGTGAGCAATGTCATGAAGTTGTGTAATCGAGATAGAATTTGTCCCTCTCATATAAAGAGAGATATCCAGTGGATCCCTCAATGTGTTAGACTGTTAAAAGGCCTTGTCTAAGTGAATTGATATTGATCAATGTCACTTGGATATTTTCAGTCTACCTAGAGATCGAGACTAGTACGATTGAACATGTTCGATGACAATTCCATGCCTTATGTTTGATCAAAAGGATATCGTGTGACAAAATGATGTTATATACACTATTGATTAGGTTGTATCGATTTGATATTTGTACAACTTGGGTAGTCATAATGTCTTGCTAGAGGCCGCTTATTACTTGTATACCAAAATATGTTTTGGTACACTACCAACGTTGTATGAGCCTATTGGGTCGCACACTAAGAATGGTTTTGCGAGATTTTAAGATGGTTCAGAAAAATGAATTTTATATGATAAAATTCATGACGGAAACGTCCTTGTGGTGTATTACACTTATACTTCTTTAAGTAGGGGTATATGTGTAATTTACTTAACCGTCTATATACAAGGGTTGTATAAATAGACGCTTTAAGTTAGAACACACGTATGAAATTTAAGGGCCGAAACTCTATTTTCGTTTAGAAAAGAATTAGGGTTTTCTGGTACGCTCTGGATCATTTTGGAGAGAAACAAAAAGGTTTGGTATTCTTTTGAAGCTAGCACTTTGAATCTCGGCCGCCGTTCGTGTGTGGACTGCTGGTAGAGGGCGTTCGTCGTTGGCAGCGCCTTAGTGATCGATCAACCTTCAGAAAGGTATTTTGCGACCGAGGTATGATTAAGTTTTCTTGGTTTAAACGTTTTAATCGAATTAGATTCGGATCCTGTTAGGGTTTTTGTCAAAATTGTTTTGTAATCTCCGCTGCGTATGAACCCCAAAACCCAACATTATGCTCTTTTCTGAGTTTTTGAAGACTCCTTCATTCCAATGAATATTCACCCGACAAATGGTCTTTTCCTAAAAATTTGGCATAAAACTTTCGAAATTAGAAAAATGCTAAAATGTTTGGATTATTCTATCTAATAAAAATAAATAACTAAAATTTAAAAACTAAAATTAAAACCCATGGACTGCTTCCCAGTAGCACTTCGTTTAACGTCCTTAGCTCGATGCTTTTTCGCTCTTTTAGTCCGAGTATAAATTGAGATACTCCAATTGTAGATCGGAGATAATGATATCTCTCCCGTTCGGATATACTTCTTGCTCTTGAACAAAGACAATCTTTTCGCTATCTTCATCCTCCTTGATACTCATTTTCATCATTTTTTTCCTCGTGTGCAAGACCTCATTAACAGTGTTCACGAATGGTCGCTCAAGTATCATAGACACATCATCATATATATCATTATCTATAATCTCAAAATTAGTGATAAATGTGAATCTACCCACTTTCACATGCACATTCAAGACTCTCCCTATTATTGGTACCAAGTTACCATCAACTGTGACATCCGAGAATTTCATAAACTTGATTTGGAAACTAATTAAGTATTTTTCAGATTTTATTTGGAATTTAGGTATCCAAGGTGACCCACTCATTAAGGATCGGAGATCATAAGGTAAAATGTTATTTTTTCGATGATGAATGCTTATTGTGTGTATTATATGATATTATGTCACGATGTCGGAGTGTATTGAGGTGTGTCCTCAATTTGTCATAATCAGGGTTGTATATGCGTGTTTGAAGGGCACAAGCGAAATAAAAAATGATTAGTTCCTCGAAAACTAGTAAATCAAATATCAAATATCACGTAGGAATTTTTCCTCGGTTTATGTGCAAGTTGGGATCAGTGGCAATGTAAAATGAGAGCAAAGTTGGTGCAAGACTTTACCTCAAGCTTTATGTCAGTATGTTGTGGTCGAGGTTGAGATTGGATCCATATTGGTGTAAGTTTGATTTGGCATAGCAAGATAATTGGTCTATAAGGTTCAGTATGTCGTGGACAAAGTTAAGATTTTTGGGGTTTTGGTGTGACCAAAACCAATGTTATGGACGTTTTATGAAGATGGACTGTTTCGTCGAGAGTTTGGTTCAATTTTGGAGAAAGAGTTGGTCACCAAAAACTAAAACACGTAAAAATAGGGATTTCGAGAATTAATAAATAAAAAAGAAATTAAGCTGCGGACAAGGAGCTATATATACTTCTCAATTTGGTTTTTTGCTCCTCGAGCTTCCGAAGCCTGATTTTCACTCGATTTCTCTCCGTAAAATAGGTAGTGCATCTCAAGATAGTCAGTTCGAGCTAAGTTTCTTTGATGGGAACAAGTTATTCGACATGTAATTTGGTAAATACTCAATTTAGGGCATTTTCCTTAATTCAATTTGAATTCTTGCAATTTGTCAATTTTCTTTGCGGTATTTTAATAGAAATTGGTAGGGATTATTGTGAATTTGTATATTGAATTGATTTGCACCAGTTTGGAATAAATCTCACTGGCATGGGTCAGGGTTTTTATCAATTGAATCAATGTGATTCAGTCGATAACTATTTATGAGATGTTTTATAGTTGACATTGATTTACATTAGGTTTTTGGATGAATCGATTATTGGTTTTGATCCAATTTGACTCCACGGGTTGCGAAAAATCTTGATGTTGGTATAAAGTGTTTTTGTTGTGTTTGTTATCGATTTTTGAGGATATAATTGTGAAAATATTTATTTGGAAATGTTTTTCAGTTCAAAATAAATAAAATTTTCCTAGTTGACAGGCCATATCGAAAAATTCATAACTTCTCCATCGGTGATCCGATTTGAGTGTTCTTGGAGTCTATGGAGACTAGGACATCAGTATTACAAGTTCCTTTTAGGTCACCATGACAAATATTGAGGTTTTAATGTAAAAAACTTACCCCAATTTGGCTAGTTAAAAGCCAGTTGAAACAATTATATAAATTAATATTTTTGGAAACTGTTCTCAAACGTATTTTGGCCGAAGTTTTCATTGGGTTTTATGATTTGGCTTTATTGGAAACTTGACCTATAATATAATTGGGTATGCAAGGAAGCTATCGGAACCTTTTTAAAGGTGATACGACACTCCGGGAACCCCGAAAATTAAGCTCTAAGTTGGTTAGGTTGTAAGTAAACCCTACAGTGATCTTTACTATTTATTGAATATCTTTGTACTTGTAGTTGCACCATAGTTTGCATTGCATTTTGTCATTCTTGGTCATGCATGCACGGAGACAGTGAGGGAGATAAGCTTGTTTCGGAGTCTGGTTTGCTTGAAATTATATCTCAATCCTACCTCAAACGCCATCTAGTGAGACTAGGTCCGGATTCAAATGTCGACAAGTTATCTTTGCATTTCATGATCTCTTAATATTATCTTCATACTATTTTTCAAAGTCGACATCTGATTATAGTTAGGAGACATAAAAAGAATGGATTGCATGTCATGTTGACACATATATATTATTGATTATTTGGAAATGCAATTACATGTCTCCATGTTTCAGACTAACAATTGCAGGACTATAGATCCGTGTAGGTATTTACGTACCTAACATCTTCGAGTTGTTTTTCATGATGTCAGATTCTATATGAAGATAAGGAAAGAATGGGCAAGACTTGAAGGTTGTGGTCATTATTTTCAAGATTTTAAGTAAATTCTTGTTTTAAATTGTTTGTATATATTGTTTTGGGATTCTTGGGATGAGTTTAGGACGTGAAGTTTTGTTGAACAATTATGAGAGTCTCCTAAGTTAGTTTAAAATACGTTGAGAGGTTTATGTTTTAATTTTGGTCTATTTGGGATTGTAAAGTTGTGATTAAAGCTATCGGAGACTCTAATTTAGGTTATAAATTTGAATTTGTTATATATTGTGAATTGTGGGGAGTTGTAAGTCCTTCTAGGACTCCCCCCCCAATTATGTTGTCTATTAAGTGGAAGTTTTTTGACAGGCTACTTTTAGTGGAGGTGTTGCTGGAATTTTATAAAATACGAAGAATAATATGGATGTGATTACTTGATTTGCTCCAATTGAACAAATCATGAATTGAGTTTTCATCGAGGATATAAAATTTAGTTTTGGAACATTATTAAGGAAATTAACGAATGAAAGTATTTTGAGGTCAAAGTTAAAATAATTGATAGGCTGACTAGATTATCAGGGAATTATGGTAATCTAGGCCGACCAATCTTCCTAATGATGAAGGGGTGACACCAACTACTTGCAAATTTATTGTATCGGGACAATTGATCTTCAAATCTGCTTGTAACATGTCCTTTATAGGCATTACATTAACTGAGGCTTTTGTGTCACACATGATGTTTCTAAATCGGTGTCCATCAATGCTTAATGGTATTCATATATCTTTAGGATCTCTCATCTTGATTAATTGAAGTAACGGGGTGAACTTGATTTTTAGTTTCGGCTTCTTTAGAACAACCTTAATACTATTGCCTTTCGGTGCTTCTTCAGAAGGTCCTTCATCTTGTTGCTTAACTCTTCATATTTTCTTCCCTTTCTTTTTATTCTTCAAGGCATTGATCATTTGTTGCTTGAATTTTTCAAGTTCATCTTGCCTAACTTCTGTTTCATAAAACAACTTAACCCTTTGGGCATTTACTTTAAACGTCTTACCACTATTACTCATTAACTCTACCACTCGATAAAGTCAAGTAGCAATGACCTTTAATATTCCTAACCATCATGATCTTAATTTACTCGGAAACAGTTTCAGTCTTGAATTGTATATCAAGACTAGTTGTCTTGGCTCAAAAAATCGAAATTCAATCCTTTTGTCATGCCATTATCGTGATTTCTATGTATACAACTTGGCATTTTCATATGCATCCAACCTAAACTCATCCAGCTCCATCAGTTGAAGTAATCTAGCTTTTCCTGCAGCTTGAAAATTCATGTTGAGCTTCTTTATAGCCCAATATGCTTTATGATCTAACTCTACTAATAAGTGACATGCTTTTCCATACACCAATCGATACGAAGATGTTCCAATTGGTTTTTTGAATGTCATTCTGTATGCCCATAATGTTTCTTCAAGATGGAATGCCCAATCTTTTCTCTTCGTATTGATTACTTTTTCCAAAAACTGCTTCAATTCTCTGTTGCTTCAACTTGTCCATTTGTTTGTGGATGTTATGCAAGTGAGGTTTTATGCCGAACCCTGTATTTCTTAAGCAATGTGTCCAAGGCTTTATTACAGAAATGTGAACCTATCATCGCTGACTAATGCTCTAGGTGTTTCAAAAAGACAAAAAAAAAATTCTTTATGAATTCTACGACCACTTTTGCATCATTGGTTGTGGTTGCTATGGCTTCCACCCATTTGGAGACATAATCCAATGCTAACAATATATATTGTTTCCCATTTGAAGTAGGGAATGGTTCTATGAAATCTATTCCCTATACATCGAATAGCTCAACTTCTTGAAAAGTGGTTTGTGGAAACTCTCGTCTTTTGGAAATATTTCCTATTCTTTGGCATTCATTGCAAGTTTTCACAAAAATATATGAATCCTTAAATAGATTTGGCCAATAGAATCTGCATTGTAACATTTTTTGTCGTTCTTTGTGCTCCAAAATGTCCCCTATATGATGATGAATGACATCCTTCCTAAATACCTACAATATCCTCATCTGTTACACATCGTCGAATTAACTCATCATTGCATCTTTTGAAAGGTATGGCTCGTCTTAAAAGTATGATTTTGCATCACTCATGAATTCTTTTCTTGCTACATTTGTTAAATCTGGAGGAAGCACATCGCACATTAAATAATTGAAATAGTATGTGAACAATAGTGCATCTTTTCTGAACCTCTACCTTTTGCACCTCTTTTGATTTCTCTGTCTTCTTGACTACCATCACATTTACTTTTTTTGGCTTGTACATCACTTGCTATTGTATTGGCTCATTCGTTGTCATAGTGCTCATCATGTGAATGGCACTAACATTCTCCTTGGGATTCGTGATAGTGTTACTTAGCAATTGCCTTTCCTTCCTTAAATTCAAAGCAATGGCTAGCTGGTTGATCTGTTGTTAGGGCATGTGCCCTAGGTCAATCTAAAAATATTATTTATCTTATGATCTTAGTTAATGAAATTTAGGTTTTTATTTGCAATTTTATTATAAGTGATTGCATGTTTACCTTATAGTAAAATCTATGGGTATTTGTTGAAATATCCTCAATGTCCCTAATTGAATATTATACTGAGAACTATAACGAATAAAGACTAGTGTAAATCATGATTGATGGTCATGTGATGATCATGCGTATATGGATACGAATCGAGATCATGAGTACTTGTTAGGGAATAAGGTACTGGATCGACCCGCTATGAGAACACCACATGGATTAAGTCATAGGTGTTACTCATGATAGGTATATCATTTAGTCCTTCAACTTGAGATTACCATAGACTTCAATATTAGGAGCATAACAGTTTGACACAATCAAATGTTGTCTTTAACCAGACGATAATAAACATTGTGATTGGTTACCATGTGAATAATATGTGAAGGTGTGTAATTAAGATAGAGTTTGTCACTCTGATAATGGCCAAGTCCATGTGAAATGATATGATCAATGTCACTTGGATGTTTTCAGTTGACCTAAAGATCGAGACTAATACGATTGAACATTAAGGGTGACTTTCCATGCCTATGTTTAGTCAAAGGATATCCACGACAAAAGGATATGATATATGTTAGTCATTAGGTTGTATCAATTTTGATATTCATTCTACTTAGGTAGTCATAATGCCTTGCTAGAGAACGCTTATAACTTGTGTACCAAAATGGTTTTGGTTCAATGCGAACGTCGCATGAACTTCTTGCGTCGCATACAAAGAATGGCTTTGTGCAGTTTTAATTGGTCTAGAGTCATGAATTTTATATGATAAAATTCATGACATAAAAGCTTTTACGATTTTTTATATGATTACTTATTAATAGGGGCATATGTGTAATTTGCTTAAACTACCTAAATACAATAGTTGTATTACGAATAAGATTTTAAATGAGGGCTTATCTACACATATAAATAAAGGGTGAAACTCTAAAAAGAAAAAAAAAAGATTTTTGTTTTTCCAAATTCTGAGTTCTCTAGATTTTGGGAGAGAAATAAAAACTTTTTTAATCTCTTTTGGGGCTAACACTCCAAATTATGGTCTCCATTCGTGTGTAGATTTCCGACAGAAGATGCGCGCTTGAACGTCTTGGAGATCAAACAATTGCAGAAGAAAATCACGGATTAAGGTATGATTTACTTTTGTAGATCTTGTTTAATGGAACTTATTTTTTATCTTGTTAGGGGTTTTTCAAAAATTGTTTTGAATTTTTTGATGCGTATGAACCTCGAAACCTAACAGTGGTATTAGAGCCTTAGGCTCGGTTCTATTAAATGTTTGCATGTTTTCTCTGATGTATATATGATATATGTGTGAAAACATGATCTTAATTTATGTATATATATATATGATGTACATATAGTTTTTGTGATAATTGTTATCAAGATTGATTTTGAAGCATGTTGTTAATTCATGTATATTGATACATACGCATGATTTGATTCAATGATAGTATGCATGTTTTGAATATTTTGATTAACATATGTTTTTTAATATTGAACAATGCAAATTTTGTATGTTGATGTTAGAAGTCATGTTTAGATTAATGTGATTCTAGTGTTGAATACGTATTTCATTTTTGTTCAATAATTATGTATGTCTCCATGATAGAAATCATGATTAGGTTAATATGATTAATTTAATATGATTTTGGTGTTGAATGCATGATTAATATTTTAAATTTGGTTTTGATCATATATTTCATTGTGGTTGTCCATTAGTATATTCTGATTACATAGGAGATAAACTTGTAATCGAATAAGAATTATAAATCCTATAAGATAAGTTAGAAATATAACAAATTTTAATTGGATAAGGATTCAAAGTATCTTAAGTTCTAATTGGATTAAGATAAGATATTAAGTTAAATGTGGGCTTGAGTTAATTAAAAATGCTTTAATTAATATTTTCGAAATTATAATAAGGGGTGCAACTTTCTAGAGCATAGCTCCCTTTTCTAAAAAAAAGTTATAATAAGGGGCAATTTTAGTTAATTAGATTGACTAAAATAATTAGAGATTTTAGGCAATTTTCAATTTTTGGAATTGGGATTCGTTGTCTAAAAAAAACTGATGCCCACTAACCAGCCAGTGGGACCGCCGTTAACAATTCGTAGCGTAAGGAAATTCGTATGATAGTCAATATTAGTATAATTTCCTAACTTGTTTAGCAATTGTTTATGCATTATAATATATGATATTTATCTTGTTTAAATTATGATCACTAATACAAATAAATATCCCTCTTCTAAATTTTAAGTCAAGTGTCATCCATTCTCAAATACTTTTCATGGCTTTGATCACATCAATATGGGTATGCCTCTGTAGAGTGTATTGTGTTATCTTGGCGAGACAAGTTGAGTAACGATTACTCTATTGTTTGAAATGGTTAGACTTAATAAAGCTATCAAAATAGTTTTGAGCTTTAGGCACTAGATGAGATAAAACATGCTAACACATAAGATGTCATAATATTATAAAAGCAACTAAAAGTTACATATGATGTAATTGGTAATTGGTAATTGGTACCTACATAAATAACCTAATTCAAAGTGTCAGGCCTTAGCTGTCTTAGAATTAGGTGAAATATAGATTTTAGTCCCTTAAATTAACATAGCATTTTCAAGAGGGCTCATAATTTAGTGGGAGTCTATTCCTCTATACTAAAATGAACTTTTGCATAATCTTTGTTGTAGACCTATGGCTTTTTTCAAATAACACTAATCCCTTATCACTGTGATCCATCCTTAAGAAGGATAAGTTGTTCAGGATAAACTTTCTTGACTGATTCAGAAACTTGAGAATTGTTCTTAAGCATGAATGCAAGTTGTTTGTCCTGGATAATCTTATTCCTGAGGAACCACCAACCAATGCTTTAAGAGTCGTGAAGGATGCACATACTAAGCATGTCAACGACTCAACTGGTGTTGCATGCATTATGTTGGTAACCATGGTTCCTGAACTTCAGAAGGACATGGAACACATGGAAGCTTACGATATGGCTGCGATGCTGAAGGAAATGTTCGAACAGTAGGCTAAGCAAGAAAGGTTTTAGACATTCAAGAACCTTCATTCTTGCAAAATGGTTAAGGGTGCATCAGTTAGTCCTCATGTTCTTAAAATGAAGGGCTATATTGACCATCTTGATAGACTTGAATTTCCCATAAGCCAAGAGTTGGCTACGGATTTGATACTGAATTCATTGCCTCATAGTTATTCATAATTTGTGATGAACTATAACATGAATAACATGGAGAAGTCTATCTTAGAGTTGCATTTGATGCTTAAAAGTGTTGAGCAGAATGTCAAAAAGCCTATTGCTAATGTGTTGATGGTTCAGAAAGGAAGGCTATGAAGAAAAAGGGCAAAGACAAGGCTAAAGTTTTCAAGGCTGTTGCGACTGTCGCAAAGCCTATGGTCAAGCCTAAGGTTGCTTCTACTTCACAGTCCCAGAAGGAAAAATAAAAAAAGGAAATTTTCATTTATGCCATGCACCTGGGCATTGGTTTAGAAATTGCAAGCTCTATCTCGAAGATCTAAAGAAAAATAAGAGAAGTGCGACTACTACTTCAGGTATTTACGTTATTGAAGTTAACTTGTCTTCTAGTGATTCCTTGGTATTGGATATTGGATGTGGGTCTCACATTTATATTAATGTGCAGGGTATCACCAAAAGTAGAAAGCTAAAGAAAGGAAAAGTCATCATACGAGTTGGAAATGAGGCAAAGGTTGTTGCGTTAGCTGTAGGATGTTATGTTTAATTTTACCTAGTGGACTTGTTTTAGTTTTAAATTATTATTATTGTGTCCCTGCCTTGAGCAAAAACATCATTTTGGTTTCATGTTTAGATTTGGATGGTTTTAATTTCATCATCGCGAATAATAAATGCTCCATTTCTTGTAAAGACGTTTTCTATGCGAATGATGATTTGTTTGATAGTCTTTATATTATAAACATGAAAAGGTCCACATATACTTTTATTCTTAACGTAAATAAAAAGAGATTCAAGTCAAATAATTTGAGTCAAACCTACATTTGGCATTGTCGTCTTGGCCACAAAAATGAGAAATGCATTTCTAAACTCCATAAAGATGAACTTTTAGATTCATTTGATTTTGAATCATATGAAACATGTGTATCTTGTTTACTAGGCAAGATGACAAAGAGTCCCTTTACTGGACACGATGAAAGGGCAAGTGATTTATTGGGTCTAATATATACTGATGTATGAGGTCCTATAAACACAATGGCTAGAGGTGGTTATCAGTACTTCGTTACATTCAATGATGATTTCAGCAGATATGGTTACATGTTCTCAAGAAACATAAAAGTGAATCTTTTTAGATGTTTCAAACATTTCAGAATGTAGTTCAAAATTAACTTGGTAAAACTATTAAATAACTTTGATCAGATCGAGGTGGTGAATATTTGAGCCAAGAGTTTGATGATCATCTTAGAAGCTGTGGGATTGTCTCACAGTTAATTCCCCCAGCAACTTCATAATGGAATGGTATTTCTGAGAGAAGAGATTGAACTTTATTGAATATGGTTCGATCTATTATAAGACATGCAGATCTTCGTGTTTCCTTTTGGGGTTATGCCTTAGAAACTACAGCATTTACACTGAATTGTATTCTTTATAAAGCGATTGATAAAACACAACATGAGATATGATTTGGGAAAAGACCAAGTTTGTATTTCCTTAAGAGTTAGGGCTGTGAGGTTTTTGTATGAAGACAAATCTCAGAAAAATTATAAGCCAAATCTACCAAGTGTATTTGTTGGCTATCCTAAAGAAACTAGAGGATACTATGTTTTTGTATGAGAACGAAATGTTTGTGGCTCAGAATGTTGTCTTTATGGAAAAAGAGTTTATTTCAAAATACAACAATGGGAATAAAGTAAGTCTTGAAGAAGTTCAATAATAACAAATAAACATTAAACCGCCAGTGGGAGATCAACAAAGTCTTGAACTAGTTGAACCTTCACATGTATCACAAGGCCCACGTAGGTCAGACATCAGCCTGAGAGATTTGGATTTCTTATTACTGATACTAGTGAGGTGTTGCTTATATATTAAAATGAACCTACTACTTATCAGGAGACTGCATCTAGCCTTGAGGCAAATAAATGGCTTAGTGTCATGAATTCTGAGATGCAATCCATGTATGATAATCAAGTTTAGAACCTGGTTGATTTACCTGAAGGTGGTAAGACCATTGGATGTAAATGGGTTTTCAAGAAGAAAACTGACATGGATGGAAATGTGTATACTTATAAAGCGCGACTAGTAGCAAAAGGTTTTAAACAGACTCAAGGTGTTGATTATGATGAGACTTTTTCACCTGTAGCCATGCTTAAATCCATTAGAATTCTAATTGCCATAGCCACATATTATGACTATGAGATATGGCAAATGGATATTAAAATATCTTTTCTAAATGGAAAGTTACTTGAGGACGTGTATATGATACAACCTGAAGGGTTCGTTCATCCTGAGAATTCTAGGAAGGTGTGAAAGCTTCAAAAATCCATTTATGGATTAAAGCAATCTTCTCAGAGTTGGAATATTTGTTTTGATTAAGCATTTAAGGAATTTGGTTTCATTAAAAAAAGATGAGCCTTATGTATATAAGAAGGTCATTGTTAGCGTAGTTATTTTTCTGGTACTGTATGTTGATGATAAATTACTCATTGGAAATGACATCCCAACCTTGCAGATTGTCACGTATTGGTTAAGGAAGTGTTTCTCAATAAAGGACTTAAGAGATGCAGCCTACATCATTGGGATTAAGATCTTTAGGGATAGATCTAAAAGGTCGATCAGTCTAAGTCAAAGTGCTTACATAGACAAGGTACTGAATAGGTTCAGTGTGCAAGACTCTAAAAGAGGGTCATTACCAATGTCTCATAGTATAAGTCTTAGCAGACTTAATGTCCAAAGACTAATGATGAGCGAAAGCGTATGAATACGATTCTATATGCATTAGCTATTAGATCTATCATGTATGCCATGTTATTGACCTGATGTATCATATGCTTTAAGCGCAACAAGTAGATATCAGTCTGATCCCGGTGAGAGTCACTAGGTAGTAGTAAAGAGCATTCTTCGGTACTTGAGAAGGACTAAAGAAGTGTTCTTGGTCTATGGAAGTTTAGAAGAAGAGCTTGTTGTAAATGGTTACACAGATGCAACTTTTAAAACTGATATAGATGACTTCATATCGCAGTCTAGATATATGTTTACTTTGAATGGAGGTGCAGTGAGCTAAAAAGTTTGAAGCAAGAAACTGTGGCAGATTCTACAACAGAAGCTGAGTATATTGCAGCGTCTGATGCAGCTAAGGAGGATTTTTGGATCAAAAAGCTCATTTCTAAACTTTGTGTGGTTCCTAGTAAAGCTAACGTCATTTTCTTGTATTGTGACAAAAACGGGGTGATAGCACAAGCCAATGAACCAAGATTACACCACCGATCCAAATATATACTTAGACATTTTCATCTCATTCGAGAAATCATTGAAAAATGAGATGTGGAGATTTGCAGAGTTCCTGCAGAAAACAATGTTGTAGATCATTTAATGAAAACTCTTCCACAAGCAAAACATAATGGTCATGTTAGGTCATTAGGTATTGGATACATAAATGATTGGCCCTAGTGTAAGTGGGAGATGTTGAGGCATGTGCCGTAGGTCAATCTACAAACATTGTTTATCTTATGATTTTAGTTAATAAAATTGAGGATTTCATTTGTTGTTTTATTATAAGTGATTGAATGTTTACTTTATAGTAAGATACAAGGGTATTTGTTGAAATATCCTAAATATCCCTAGTCGATCATTATACTGGGAACTATAATGAATTAAGACTAGTGTGAATCTTGATTGATGGTCATGTGATGATCATTTGTATAGGGATATGAATCGAGATCATGCGTACTTGTTAGTAAAAAAAGTTACTGGATCTACCCGCTATGAGAACACCACATGGATTAAGTCATAGGTGTTACTTATGATAAGTATATCATTTAGTCCTTCGACTTGAATTTACCATAGACTTCAATATGAGCATGATAATTTGACATAATCAAAGGTTGTCTTTAACCAACAATTATAAAGATTGTGATTGGTTACCATGTGAATAATATGTGAAGGTGTGTAATTAAGATAGAATTTGCCACTCTCATATAAAGAGAGATATCAGTGGATCCCTCGATATGATAGATTGATAATGGCCAAGTCCACCTGAATTGATATGATCAATGTCACTTGGATGTTTTCAGTTTACTTAAAGATCGAGACTAGTACGATTGAACATTAAAGGTGACTTTCCATGCTTTATGTTTAGTCAAAGGATATCGCACGACAAAATGATATGATATATGTTATTCATTAGGTTGTATCAAATTTGATATTCATGCTACTTGGGTAGTCATAATGCCTTGCTAGAGACCGCTTATGATGTGTGTACCAAAATGGTTTTGGCTCACTGCCAACGTCGCATGAACCTATTAGGTCGCACATAAAGAATGGCTTTGTGCAATTTTAATTGTTCTAGAGTAATGAATTTTATATGATAAAATTCATGACATAAAAGCCCTTACGATTTGTTATATGATAACTTATTAATAGGGGCGTATGTGTAATTTTCTTAAACTACCTAAATACAATAGTTGTATTACGAATAGGATTTTAAGTGAGGACTTATCTACACATATAAATAAAGGGTGAAACCCTAACAAAAAATCAGATTTTTATTTTTGTAAATTTCGAATTCTCTGGATTTTGGGAGAGAAAGAAAAACGTTTTCAATCCCTCTTGGGGCTAGCTCTCCAAATTGTGGTCACGATTCGTGAGGACGCGCGCTTGAACGTCTTGGAGATCGAACAATTGCATAAGAAAATCATGGATTAAGTTATAGTTTACTTTTGTAGATCTAGTTTAATGGAACCTATTTTCGATCCTGTTACGGGGTTTTTCAAAAAAAAATTAAATTTTCTGCTGCGTATAAACCTTAAAACCTAACATCTGTCTCTCCAAGTTATTAATGGATTGTGTTCTCTCATCATCCATCCACTTAAGAGTTTGCTTCACATTTTCCATCTATTTCTCATGCTTCTCATGACATTCTTTATTGTTTATGTTACTGGCTTGCATGAATCTTTCAATTGAGTTCAATGAAGTCATTTTTTCACTTTGGCCTAGCTTCCCTTGTTGTACTTGTTGACCAAAATCTGGAGGTAGTTTCAGTACATTATCATGATTTCTACATGAAAACTTAGGGTTGTTGTATCCTTGATAATATTTTGAGGAGCTATTCCTCTCGTCCTGAGTTGTTTCCATAGTTCTGGTTTTTCGTGAAGTTGACATCTTCAAACTTCATCCCTTTTTGCATGTCGAATGGATTAACCATCATTACTTGGTGATTAACGGGTTGATGTATTGCTTGCACTTGTGGACTTGGTTATCCCATTTGTAGTTTTGCTATCAAACTACTCATGTTAGATAATTATGCCATGATCGCTACTTCTGAATCAATCTCATACACTCATGTTGGCTTTCGCGCTGTAGAACGAGTTCATGCTATAGAATTCATGGACATAAGATCTAAAAGAACTAGTGTTCCATTTTCATCCTTTGTTAGTAGAGAACCACTGCTGCGGCATCCACTAATGTCCTTCTGTTGTGATTCATTCCATAGTATAAGATTTGTAGTTGTGCCCACTTCACATATCCATGTCCTGGACATCTTCTCACCATTTCTTTGAAGCTTTACCACGCCTCATTAAGAGACTCGGTATCATCTTGCTTGAATTGGTTGATTTCCAATTTCTAAAAGAACTAGTGCTCCATTTTCAAATACTTTCACCAAGTGAAAGTATTTGTCTAGGAATCTTTCATTGATATCTGCCCATAAAGTCATGCTTCCTACATTCAGTTCTTGGAACCAAGATTTGGCTTTTCCACCCAATGAGAATAGGAAAAGTCTCATCCTGATTACTTCCTTTGTAACTCCAGTAATGTGAACAGTGTCACATTTTTCTATAAAATTCTCCACATGGACACTGGATCTTCATTTGCTAGCCCATTGAATAGGCTATTCTGCACCATGTTGATGAAAGAGGGTCTCAACTCGAACTCGGTGGTATTGGCTGGAAGCTTTATCACTCCGTTGTATGTTTCTTGAACTTCCGATTTGAAGTAGTTTTGAAAAGATATTTGTCCTCGTACTCTATCTTACACTACTAGATCACCTTCGGGTTGATTATTCCGTCGGCCCTGATTTTAATTCTGGTTCCCCCCTTGATCATCCGCCATCTTTGTACTTTTCTTCTTCTTTCCCTTGTTGGTTCTATCGATCTTTGGATCATAATGCACTAAGTCCTTATCACCTTGACTACGCATACACTATCTGTTCCCTGAGAAAAAAAAACACAAAAGATCAAGTGTAGATTATCAAACTAGAAACTAGAATTTTTTTCTTTTTAATAAACTTAAAATTAAATAACTGAAAATAAAATCTTAACAATTGTGTAAACTAACTAAACTAGTGTGTGGCTACTTATCCCCGACAATAGCGCCAAAAACTTGATCGTAACTACAAATATAACGGTTTAATTATCATAATAATGTGATCTACAAAGGTTGATTACGGATATCATCCCCTGGGAAAGGTTTATTTGGACACAGTTCACTTACTTGAATTCATTCTATTATTAAGAAGGTATCTTTTTTTATTTAACTAAACTACTTTATTCTATAAAACAATGTAAATTAACTTGTGTTCTTATATTAAAAAAATTATTAGTTCACAACTTCACCTATGTAATGAATTACTATGCTTTCATCTCATACTCCCTTCATCTTCATTATGTGTGTGCAATGCTTAATTAGAATAGATAGATTTCCTTCATATTCAATTCAACCCACTGTCATGGTGGAAAAGATCCTAATGTGCAAGCTAGAACTCTACTTATCAGTGTGAATAACGTAAGTCTCACATAACATTAAGCTCCAAATCTTTAGAACCACTTAAGTTTACCATCCGTGCCTCCCTAATCAATAACTACCTATCGATGTTATATATTTTACGGTTGTATTTTTTATATGCGGCTTAAGAGCTCAAATGTCCATGGTAACTTCTAAAACCTCTAATCAACAAATATGTGATCAAGATGTTCATATAATTATGTATAGAATCAATACAAATTCCAACCATTGCACTTTTTAACATTATAATTCACTCATACTTCCTTTAGCATACCATTCATACCATAAGATCCATTGATCCCTAAGATAAATAAACTACTCACTCATCATTGAAATCAACATACAAATCACGGTATTCATTGCAATCAAAGATTAAATCAAATAACTAAATCAAAAAACAATACCGAATAAACACAAGTGGAGTCTTCAATGTCTTCTCCCTCAAAACTATTCTCAATACTCAAAAACAACTAATCTATTGTAAATTATGTTATTTTATGTAAAAATATGATAACTGGCGATGGTGGCTATGTTTACCTTGTTCTAATACATATGTATACTCCTAAGATACCTAAGAATACAATTAGAAACCTTAATTAATAATTCCATATAAACTAGAATTCCAAAACTTTCTATTTTTATTTCCCGGTGTTATCTATAAGTGATCCACATTGTATGTATAAATGCACAGCGCCGCCATTGCTTCGAACTTTGTGTGTGAATTTTCACCTCATAGTGGTTCGGCGCCCTGTGTGTACTTGCCCAGCGTTGTGTGTGTTACCCACAACATCGTCAATGTGTCACCTCTACTGCACTTCTTCTTTGATTTCCAAAGTTTCTCCACGCCTTACCCACGCCTTATACTCACTACCCATAGCGTAATTGGTCTTCTCTATAGCATCAAGTGTGATTTTGTGCTTTTCTCCTCATTTCATCATTAAATCACTCATTTGTCTCTTTTATACCTTATAAACCTGAAAACACATAAATGTCATCAATTAGAGCTCATTTCGGGATATTTAATCCAATTATACATCTAAACTAGTCTTATGTATAAGTCTAATTGAACACTTACTAGTTTTCCGCTAAACTTAGTCTAGAACTAGAGTTTCACCTTTAATGGTGTGCAAACCTGTTTTAGAATCCTTAGAGATCTAATTTATACACTTAATCTATTGTGACCTTTTACACTAGCACCTTTTGTGTAACCTAAATACGGTAAACCAATCACAAGAACGAAATGTTCACATAAACTCTACCTAAGGTCTTATATCTATTCGACAAACATAAAAACACATTTATCCTCAATTGTCCACCACTATTGCTAAGCTATAATTGGACATTCATTAAAGCTCATAACAATGGCATAGTGGATGATGAAAAATGAAGTGAAAGAAGAAACAAGAACGAGAAATGTATACCACCTATCAACCATCAAGCCATTAAACAAAAATTGAAACTGTATTATCTGTATTCTGCAAGAAATTCTAAAAAATTCTAAAAAGAATTGCGAAAAATGTTTTACCCTCCATACAATTTGTCCATGTAATCAATTCAACCTGCATACCAGTCAATACCCCCAAACTTATCCCAAACTTTGTTCTCAAGATTCAAGAAAATAAAAGTAACATACACAAAAACCCAAGAGAACTAGTGAAAGTAGAATTGGAAGGATATAAATGAAGTGGAGTGAAGTGAAACATAATTTATATACAAATTTGTGAGTATGCAAAATGAAAATGATAGTTTATGTAGTGCAGTGAAGTTTATCAAAATTTCAGCCCAAAAAATATCATAGTAATCTCTAGAATATATCAAAAGGATAAAAGAAATCTCTTTCCAATCCAGATGACAAAGGAAAAACTTGAAGAAATAACATAATAAGAGCAAGAACTCTCAAACAAAGGATGTGACTAAAACGATTTTGACCGAATCTTGCGAGCTCAAAGTTTTTCAACTACGGGTGAAGTTGACACGTGTCGAGCTTGTACAATTTCCCGTATATCCTTATTACTTGTAGTAGTGATAAGTGGGATCGTCTACACATGAATTTTGCAATGTTCTTAAGAAAAAGGTTTCCAATGGTTTTATTATTTTTTACTTTAATTCAAATTAAAATGAGAATCAAAATTAATAATTCAAACTTTAATAATCAACTAAACTAATTAAACTAACTTAATTAATTCAATTCAAATTCACTAAATTCAAATTTAAATCAATTCAATTCAATAGAAAACAAACATCTAACCAAACATCCAGAACAATGAAGTAATAATCCATTTTGTATCCAAACATATTACTTAAATCATAGTCATAAGCATACTTTATTCTCTTTATAAAATATTTTAGATTATTAAACTTAAACCATAAGAAAGTAGATAGTCCGTAGTAAACCATCGGTTCTCCGTATATCAATGGAAAAGCCACATTCTTATTTTATTGGATTAATCCTTTGAAAGCTCAACAAAAATAATTAAGCAATAAAACAACATTAAATTCCATGAAAACTTTGAACTACAAAGCCTAATACCTTTGAAAAGCCATTTCAATATTAAACTTAGATCTCAATTCACCTAGGACATCTAAACAATAAAAGATCTCTTTAAACAATCCTAGTTACTACTTTAAACTAGAATTGAATCCAAATATCACAATATACATTCTAGACTATGCATGCAATATAAAGCTTCATGATTATAATAAACTATTCACTCATATTCATAATAAACATCACTATAAATGTCATATCCTTGATTACATTTTTTGTTTATTATTGTCATTAGTCGAATTAAGTAAATAACGTATGAAAATTTTGCTTCATATGCTAAATGAATTCAACCAGAGATCAGTTACGATGTTGTGATCTCCAAATCAGTATTTTGGGATTTATCTACAAAACAGTTACATATGGATAAAGATAAGGCTGTTGTGACAAGGAGATTTATTGTTGCAACAAGGTCTCAAGATCAAACAGTTGCAGATATGATCTTATCTATGTCAACCGAATATATGATGTTAAAAGAGATGATATGAGACATATTAACTATGTAATATGCTTGAATGTAGTTTGTTTTGAAGATGAAGATGGATCAAGGATCGATTGAGATAGTAGAGATTAAGGTTTTTCACTTGTCTATTTATATTCCAAAGTTAGGAGTTGTAATTAACTCGTCTACTTTGTATTTCAATAAACATGTTGTTCACTTATTATTTGAGTTGTATCACCAAGGGGACTTGGGTATTCTAGTGAGGGGGAGCCTCACCGTGCAAGTATCGAGTGAATTGTATAAAGGCCATAGGAGGAGTGAAGGAGATGAAAGGAGGAGTTCAGTGAGGAAGTCATGTGAAAAGTCTTGTATCCATTATTCTTTACTTAGTGGATTTTATGTCTAAGCGTGACCCTGTAGATGTAGGTCGTGGACCAAACTGCGTGAACAAGTTCCTTGTGTTTGGTTTAATTTGTTTACCGTTTTATTTCATTTAAGTACTTGTATTGTTACTTATTTCCCAGTTACAACAACATGTATTCCTGTTGTAACAACATTTAGTTATTTCAATCACAATAAATTAAATAAAAGATTTAAATAAATACATCAGATTAAATACTTTAAATCTTCAAATCGTCTTCAAAAGCAATGAACAATAAATTTAAACTAAATAAAAAGTACTAAATATGGATCCAAGAGCAATGAAATATTGATTTAGGGTACTCAAGGGCAATTGATTTCAAAGCCCTAGGTTCATATATATAGTATTTTAGGTAGTACATATCCCAAACAAACTCAAACTCCTTATAATTATCTAATATTCTCAAAATCAACTCCATCGACTCCTTATCGATTCCACTAAATACGAGAATCGTTGGGCAAATCAGTGGAAATGTGTTTCTAGGCTTCACCGATTTGTCTAGCAATTTATATACAAATTATGAATCACTGCCGAATCGCCAGCAGTGGTTTTCAATTCATTCTTTATTCGGTACTGATTCGTTTGCATCCTTCCAACTTGATTAAATCCTTCATTTTCTTCCCTTTTTAATTTATTTCTTCACATATTCTATTTATAACTTAAAATCATAAAAACAAGAAAAACTTGATGTAATATAGTCTTTTACATCCAAAATTACTCTAAAATATATTATAAAACACTGTCTAATTATGGACTTATCAAATACCCCCAAAATCAGCACTTTATTATCCCGAGTAAATGAATACTTTCAATCATATTCTCTTTTCATCCCTTATTCTGATTTCATAATTAATTACTCTTATTCTTAAACAGAAATGATCATTAAATATAAACATATTACCCTCATAAAAATAAAAATTATAATCGAATAAAAAGATTTAAAGAACAACCCCCTTATTTGACAACTCAATCTTTTAGTTATGCAATACACCTCAGAATTTAAAGTTCAATCAATTACTAAGGTCAAACCACTATATAGGTTTTCTCAATCTCCACTGACAAGCATCAAGCTTACGATGACTAATATAGAATCTCAAGATACAAAAATCACTAAATCAATCTCAATTTCAAACAATATTATAATGTCACCAAAATCAAAGTCGATAGGAGGTTTTAATCACTAATAATTATCATTATCATGTTCAATTGTTAGAATGTTGGAAAAAAGAAGATACTTCACTTAACTTAGCTATAAACACTTGAGCTAAATCTTTTATTTGAAGAGTTTTTTTCATAAACATCCTTTCATTTCTTCTTTTTTCTTTCTTATATATATTTATATTTCTTCTTTATATTCCTACGATTCTCTGCTCCATTTACTTTGGATACCATTATTCTTTTTATATGAATTATTTCTCATATTTTTCCCACCACTAAATTTCCTACTCCATTTCCTTTAGAATCTATCGGTCTCTCTATATTTTCATTTAAAAACTTTTGTCATATCTTCTCACTTTCACTATAGTTAAAAAAAGTATTCTTTCTAACTAAGTAAAGTTTTATTCGCTAATTTCCTATTTTTTCCCTTAATTGTGACATAATTTCTTTTCATTATATACATATATAAATACTTGTTCAATAATCTTTGTATAACAAGATTCTTAGAAATCTATCTTGTTTATTTGCAATTTTGTTTCGATTTTCTACCAATGATAATGTCTAACACAAAGCAATCAATCCCCTCTAAACTCCTCTAGTGTATACACAATCTAGGTTAAGTCAAACAGGGTATAACAATTCCTTTCTATCATAAAATTTTCTATTTTATGGGTAATAAAAGTATCACTTCTATTTAAATCCAAATAATATTCAATTCATATTCCTAAGTAAAGTGAAATAAAGGAATATTACCCGTATCTTCAAAAATTTGAAAAATTTCAGTCTATTTTGAACATTGAATAAATAGATTCTATCTCTCGAGTCTTTCATTCTTCGCTTCATTATACTTCACTTCACCTAAATGCCCCCAAACTTATTCCAAACATTGTGCTCAATGTTTAAAAATTAAGTCGAGTTTCCAACAAAAGAAATATATCTCGTGAAGCATAAACGAACTATTTATAAATAAATAATGAAAAGATTATCGCAAGAATGAATTTCATAATCAAGTAAAACGTGAGAAATTAAAATTTTCAAGCATCATTAACAATGTATCATAAACACAAACAACTCAAGTGTAATGGCCCAAATTAATTAAACTATACTTAGTGTTAATCTCAGGGATTAATGATCGTAATTTGAGCGTTACGTGGACAACTTGGTTGACTCGAACATGAGAATCGAGGGTATATGTTATTTATGGATGATGGTTGCTATATAATGCGGTGTTTAAAATCATTATATTATTGTATTTCATCGCATGTGTGTACGTTGCTATCAGGAGAATTGGTGTGACGCGTAGGTACATTGAAAAATGTGTCGACGCGCGTATCAGGTAAGAATTACTCGGGGATGTTAGACTAATATAAATAGTAGGATATGGTGTTTAATTAAAACAATAGCCTAAGTTGGTTCATTCAATAAAGTAAAATATGGTGTACCTTGAGATGCGTGTCGAGGTGCAGGGCGCCGGGTGTCGAATAATCGAGGGTTAGTATGACTGCAAATGTGTTAAATATATGACTAAACACACTAAACATATGTAATTATGTGCCTAGGTGAATCAATTCGATTTAAGATAAAATAAATTCCTATAGTTAGATAGGAATTAATTAAACCCTTTATCTACTTAGTGATGATCCTAGAATACATATAACAAGGCAAGATGAGTAGTTTTCATGTGGGATGATTGGTTTCATGTGAGGCAAGTGGTTTAATTTGGGGACAAGTGGCATTGAGGGAGGACATGTGTCCTAGTAATTAACTAATAGTAAATCAAAGATTTGGCTAATTAATCCACTTACTAATATAAGTATATAAGGCCTATACGTAGTGGAGGAGCTCGACATGTACATTTGAGCCGAAAAATCAGTAAAATTGATGAGGGTCTTGGCTAGAAAATTCAGGGAGAACAAGGACAATTGAAGCTCGAATCAAAGTGTCATCAACCCTGGTACACATCTCTCTATTTCAAGTTTGAAATCGGTTCTGGGTTTTGGTCATTTTCAGAGAGTATATGTTTAAGTCTTTGATATTGGTTTATATATTTGGATTTCTCATTTCAATGTGATAATCTAGCTTTTTTAAAGTTCTTAATTTGGTTTTGAAATAAAATATATGAATTTTTGAACTTGTCAAACCAAAATTTAAATTTTTTATGTTGTATTATAAACCAGCCTATGTAATTTGGTCATAATTTCTTCATTTTAAATCAAGATGAACCCAATCAAGTGGCATGTGAAATCTAACTCAAAGGGGAACAACTTTGTCCTATCAAAAATTTTGTAATTCGAATGTTTTCATGTCTAAAAGTGCTCTACGAATAGGTGATTAATTACATTTTGAGATTTTTGAAACTAAAATTTTAAAAATCATAACTCCCTAATAACTTATCCAAATGAGCTGATCTTTTAGTATGTTATTATTGTGTATGTTAACTGCCTTGTGACCAAAAATCACAATTTCTGAAACTATAGATAGGGAGAAGTAAATTTTCTAAATCTGCGGGTCGAATTAGGTTCCAATTTGAGCCATTTTTTTATAGAATTGCGATATATCTCATTTTCAATCGGGATTTTGAAAAAAAAAACATTTTAGAAAGCTAAGATAGAGAACAAAAACTTTGTACCAGGAAGTTTTTGACATTAAGACACTTTCATGTCTAAAAATGCACTGCAAGACAGGACCGAAATTGAGACTTTATTTAGTCTTTAGGGGCTTATTTAGAAAGATCAATTTAAAACATATTCACTTAATCTGAATAAAAAATAAACACACTTAATTGACTTCGGGGACTGAGAGAACGTAGCTTGGGTACCAGAGAGCTAGGCGAGGTCGGGTTCGAGAGTCCAGGGAAATCGAAGCCTGTATTGAGATGTCTAAACCCATTGGAGTGCCTCATAGAATTCATGGTTTTGTTTTATTGATATCGGATAACATGTGTGACTGTTGGTGGGCACACACGAGGTTTCAATCTAATTCTGATGCGTATATATTGGTTGTGGCTAAATCACTTGCACGGGTTTGCTTGTTTTTAGCGCTCGTGTTGACAACAGTAGAATGTATCTACGACCATCGGGAGGGATGTAAGATGTTCCCTTGACTTGAAATAGTGTCTGGAGGGGTTCATCCGTTAACTGTAGTTGGGGTTTAGTCACTATAATCCTGCAAGTATATATATGGTTCTTGTACTGTTTTATCGATTACCGACTGGTTTAGGTCGGGGTTTTCTCTAATTATTCCCTTGTTTATTTATTTATTGTTGCTTTAATTTTGAGCATGCTTTATTGGTATGTGTTGTTACTTTTATTTGCTGTTGTTTTTGCTTGTCCTATGCCACCTACATTCATGTGAATCTGACTTACTGTTGTCAGATGTTATATTCGCATGTCTAATAGTTTACTAGTATTATTTCATGAATATTGTGTGGACTTTTTTGGGATTTTACTCACTGGACTCGTCACTGTATTTTTTGGGTGACCGAGTGCAAATCCTTTTATGAGCAAGGACAAGGGCAAGGAGGTATTGGGCAAATACCTTTGAGATAGTGACGCCAACTCGTGTTTGATTACAGTATGTACGTATTTACTTTTTGTTGGGTTTTGGGGACTGTAGAACATTGAATACATGTATATGGATTTTTTTCTTGTACTTGTTTCGCCTTTGATATATACATGGTATTTTTTTGTCGGGTTTCCTACTACTTATGATGGTTAAATATTGCATAATTTATTCACTTAAAGACTTCCGCAATAAAATTGTATTAACACTTGATAAACTAATTAATCGGCTAATTTAAATCGCTAATAATTATATGAAGATTAATTAGCTAAGTTAGAGTTTAATTTAAAACGTGTAACCAATCAGTTAGGTCGCAGGGCATCTCAGATAAGTAGGCCACTATGTGGCAAGACTTGTTGATGTGTGATGCAACGTGGCGGTGCCTAGGGTAGCCTCGGAATTTTGGGCCGTCGCATAAGCATAGTCAATTACAAACCATAGCAGTATCAAGTATCACATCACATCGCATAGATCATCATATCATATTAAAAAATAAGACCTCGCACATTTTCACTCAAAGATAGACAAAACAAAGAAAAAAATAGATCAGAACCGCCATCCAGAATCGGATAATCATCACCATCCATTTGTTCATGTTGTTGAGATTGGTAGCTCGCTACAGGGTTATAGAGCATGTAGTCCACTCCTACCATCGGAGTACTTCCTGAAAAGACTCCCTCATGAGCAAGCTCAATTGGTTAGATGGTATTGGAACTTCGGCTCCTCTACGTTGTTGGGTTTTGTGGTTCAAATTGCAATGGAAATTTTAAATTTTTATTTCGAAAAACCAACAGGACCAAATCCTGGTTCCATCAAATTGATTGATTGAAACTAAACCATACCTTAATCGTAATTTTCCTTCTGTGTTGATCGATTTGTAATATGCTGCCAAAAACGAACGTCCTTTATTAGAAATCCACACACGAATGGCAATCGAGATTCTGAATGCTAGCCCGAGAAAGAACACGAAAATAATTTTTTCGTTCTCCCTAAAAATCAAGAATGCCAGAAAACCAAACTCGTTTTCTCCAAAACAAAAATTAGATTCCAACCCTAATTTCATATGTAATGTTAATTCAATTAACATGACTATTTATACAACCCTTGGATAAAGTTGAATAAATAAATAACCATTATACCCCTACTTAAATAGGTATTAATATGTCACATCATATGGACTCTTATGTTACAAATTTCATCATATAAAATTCTTTGTTCCGATTTATTTAAATTCCTACAAAACCATTCTTTGAGTGCGACCCAATAGGTTCATGCAATGTTGGCAGTGAACCAAAACCTATTTTAGTACATAAGTCATAAGCAGTCTCTAGCAAGGCATTATGACTACCCAAGTTGAACGAAGATCAAAATCGATACAACCTAATCAATAATGTATATCATATCATTTTGTCGTACAATACCTTTTGATCAAACATAAGGCATGGAAAAATCACCCTTGATGTTTAATCGTACTTGTCTCGATCTCTTGGTAGACTAAAAACATCCAAGTGACATTGATCATATTAATTCACATGGATTTAACCATTATCATCCTATCATATCGAGGGATCCACTAATATATCTCTCTATATGAGAAGGACGTTTACACACCTTCACACATTATTCACATAGTAACCAATCACAATATTTATAATCATCTAGTTAAAGACAACGTTTGATTGTGTCGAATCACCATGATCATAATGTTAAGTCCCTGGTAATCTCGATTTAGAGAACTTAATGATATACCTATCATGAGTAACACCGATGACTTAATCCATTTGGTGTTCTCGTATTGGGTCGGCCCAGTACCATGTTTCATACCATGCACTCATGATCTTGATTTGTATCCTTATATATATTATCATCATATGACCATCGATCAAGACTCACGCTAGTCTTAATTCATTGTAGTTTCCAGTATAATAAGTGACTGAGGACATTTAGGATATTTCAATAAACATCCATGGATCTTATTATAATGTAAATATGCAAACCAATTACAATAATGAATAGTAAATGTAATCCTCCATTTTATTAACCAAACAAATACTAGAAACAATGTTCAAAAGTTTGACCTAGGGCACATGCCCCAACATGCGTTGCATTCTCCTTGCCATTTGTTTCTCAAACCCATGCAAATTCCTCGCAATTTCATGATGGTTCTAAAACATGAACTCTTGATTTCTTAGATTTCGCATTTGGTCCCATGATTGACCCCATCATAGCTATCTCTATCTATTCAGCATACATACTGGTGAAATCTTCAACGAGTGGCTCTGAGCTCTGGTTCATCCTCTCAATATATGCAGTAGATCGTATCTCTTCCAAAACTCGCCTATTTTTTGTTCATATTCTTCTTCTCTCTGTGACCTCTCTTTTAAGTTTCTCATTTCTCTCTCTCTCGTCCTCTTAATCTACATAGCCTGGCACTTGTTTGGTGTTTTGTATGTATTCATCGGTGATAGTCCTATCAGGGTGAACATTCAACCTAAGACCTATCATAGGAACTTGGTCTTATTTGCAGAATTATGTGATCATCAAGGAAAAAGTAACCCTTCATTCTTATTTATGGTCATGGCATTCCTAATTGAATCATAAATTACCTTTCCAACATCAATGTAACATATCCCTTGAACGACGTGATATAACAACACTGCCTTTTAGTTCATAACCTTGTAGTGTTACAAATTCGATTGCTGGCTTGCATTGATGAAATAGTTCCATGCTTTGGTGGTTTTCTTAAATTTTTTAGTTTGAATATGTTTTGGATACCCATCCTTATCAAAAATGAATTCATCCCCAGAAAATTTCTTTTAAACCATTCATAATGGTTTCATGGGGAAATCCATGTATGAATCCATATTCAGGTTTGGGGTATTCATTATTTTCTCTCCTACAAAATTTTGATAAATTGTAGTACCGATTTATTCTTTCCGGTGAATAATCCACTAGTCGTCCTCAGACCATGGCTACTGTTTTATTGTCATTCCCATGCTCGTTAGCATAAAATCCCTGAACTAAAATCTCATAACTCATCTCTAAAGGAATCTCCGAGTCATTATCTATATTGTAATTCATAGTCAATAATCCCCAGTTCCTCTCCCTTATTTTGTTCAAAATCCTAGGCACGTACTTTATTTCATTTTTCACATTGAAGCCACTTTTCAAAATTATTTTCTTATTCTACTAATATCTCATTTCGTCCTAGCAAGAGCCTTTGCATTTATCAAATTATTCGCTGAAAAAAGTGATTCGCGAGTTTCCTCAACTTCTTCCTCTTCCTCTGACTCATCACTAAAATCTAATGGTGGAGAAGATTCTCTTAGTGTTCTTACTCTATGATTGTTTATTAAAGTCCATGTATGCCTAATATGTGCGGGTGGAACTTTGGATTCGTTTCGAGTTTTTCTACTAACGATGCCTTTCCCTTATCCTCTCTTGAACTTCTGCACTTTCCACTTCTAACCATATTTTTGAAATTAAAAGTCATAAGTCCAACTAACAAGTTTGTCATAGCCCAAGTTTCTAATCCTGGTTTATCTCATAATTAAGATCAATGACCAGTAACGTGGGACCCGCATCGAGATACATGCACTAAACGAGGCATGTGGGCGAGGTATGTTTTAGTTTTGATGTGGTACGTTCCTAGTGAAATGTACATGCATAGACTAACTAAGTCACTTCTACTCGTATAGAGATGTCGAGACGTAAGTGGGAACGTGCCTCAAGATACGTGGCGATGTAAGACTGGGGTAAAGAGTAATGTGGTAAGTCTTAATTTTGTTAATGTGACTTAAAAAAGCTGATTCAATGTGCCTATAGTTCAATTTACATAAATGTGGCCTAAGGTAAGTAAATAAAACAAGGAACATTGATATACCTCGAGATGCGTGGTATCGTCATCACTAGGTGAATTAAGTCAAAGTGTGTGTTAAGAAGGATAAGTTAGTGATGAAAAGTGGATTGTAGGATAGATATCAGCCATAAGATGTTCATAGAAATGTGTGTTTTAAACAATATCAAGGGCTCCAATATAATCACACCATTATATATATAAGATGATTAGTGGGATATTCATCTCAAAACTATTTAATCGCTGCAAGAAGGGAGAATAGAGGTATGGAGTGAAATCAAAAAATTGTGAAGAAACGCATGGTGGATTAAGAGTCTTTGATCAAGTTTTTGGTGTTCTACAACTAGATAAACTAATCTACACTTTCAATTTGTGAAATTCAACAAAGAATTCTAAGTTTTAGTTTAGTTCTGGTTTTTTAGCTATTTTATTGGGCAAATGAATTTGTTTTCAAAATCTAATTCCATATTTGAGTTCCTTGTGAAATTCCAGTAATTCTACTATAAAGAAGTTCTAGATTTGGATTTGTTTTCATAAAGTTATGAGTTTTTGAAGTTGTAGGACAAAATTGGAAATTCTGCATGTTGTTGTTATGAACTGGCCTCTGTAATTTAGTCATAACTTCCTAATTTTAAATTTAAATGGACCCACTCTAGTGGAATTTGAAAGCTAACTCAAAGGGAAATAATTTTGCCTACTGAAATATTTTAAAATTCGAACGTTTTCTTGTCTTAAAATCCTCTGCAACTTTGATAATGAATCCGAAATTTTTGGGTTCATAGTTTTGCTAATGTCTTGTTGTTTTAAGCATAACTCTCTAATTTCCTATTAGATTGAGCTCATCTTTTAAAATGATGTTCTAGGATATGCTAGTAACCTTCGGTAAAACAATCATGAGTTTTGAAGTTATGGTTTAGGAGAAATCAATTTTTCAAAGTTGTTGGTCGAAATCAAAAACTATTTTTAGGCATTGTGGTAAAATTTTCATATATCCTTCGATTCTTATTGAAATTGCACAAAGATAATAATTCTGGAAAGTTAAGATATAGCTCTAAAAATGTCTCTTTGTGCTACAATACATAAATTTAACATTTTGGTAATTGAAATCAACTCATAAGTTGTTGCACCAAAATTGTCTTTATTTATTAGAGTAGATTTCAACTTACACAAAGTATTAAGGGGGTTGATTGTGAAACATTAGAATTTAAAACCACTTAACAAACCTAAAACAAGTAAAACTAAAATTGTTAGGACACCTCGAAAGCTTAATGGAGAGTTTCGAGAGTTCAGGTACGCGTTTTGGGGTGTCGAGAGGCCGGTTAAGGAAAATTTGCATGACTTGTAAGTAAATTGATTGAGACATTTCTCTCCATTTCACTTCCTATTATGCTTCTCATTTACAGTCTTTTGGATTGTTTTATCTATTATACTTTTGATGGCATGATGTTTGTGTCTTATCTCATTATATGAGTTTGGTTATTAAGGCATTATTGATATTGAATGGTATTCGTTGACTATAAATCATGTGCTATATCATTCTTTGATGTTGATAATGTTAATAATGTAAAATAGCATGTTTTTAGTGTAGAATAATTATGGTATTGTGGTTCCTTTCCTTTGTGCTTTACCTAAGCAAATCATGCCTTAGATTCCCGAGCTAAGTTTCTTCTTGTTTAATGAAACTAGTTCTTGTATCTAGGACCTTTATATGATAGAGATGAGAGGCACACGGGGTATGGGATCCGGGGTAGTCGACAAGTATATATCTGTAATGGGCATTTCTTAGAGTGCTCAAGTCCCTATATAGTGGAAAAAGGTTGATGTGGTGTAACTCACGGTCGATCGGGCCTAGATCATTACTGCTTAGCTAAATGTCATTCTTATTTTGTTTAATTGAAGTATCTTATAGCATGATCATTTTTTCAACATTATTTTGTTATTGTTATGTTTTCATATACTTGTTGCATATTGGGAAAGGTGGATAAATTTCTCTCAGTTTTACTTTCTACATTATTGTACTCACCGTCCTTTTTATGATGGTGAGTGTAGATCCATCGAGTAGCATGCAGGGAAATGAGAAGATCGGTGACTACCTTTGAGCCACTGGAGTGTTGCTACTTCAGATTTTGTAGGTTTTTGAGATTTTGTTATGTGGCTTATCTATGCCTTTTATTTACTTTTAGGCTTTCTATTTGGGTTGAGTGATAGTTCCCTGACCAGATACATGTTTGATATATTGTTATCGTTGTTTTATCATCTATATACATCTGAGTGTTGTTTTTTGGTTTCCATACATATTTACGTTTTATAATAATTGTTTCCAATAATTTGTTAATAATTCCACTGAATAGTGAGAATTGTGTAGTGCTTATTATGAACACGTTTAACAAGGGGAATAGAATAAAAAGGCTGACTAATTATACGCTATTAAGTCCTACATGGCTTAGATCAGGGCTTAATGACGGTATTAGGCCAGGCAGAGCCCTAGATTAAAGAAGGGGTTGTCAAAGTTGGTATCAGAGCCAACGTTCTAAATAAGCAACAAACAAACTTCAATAAAACACAAATTTTAGTTATGGAAACCAGATGATCCTTGCCTGGAAACCATTAGTTGGGGTGTTAGTGAAAGTGAGATAGGGAAATTTTTATGTGTACACGTTAGTTTTGATATGTATAATTATACATTATTTACATAGTAGTTGATTCGCATTCGCTGTCAACTTGCTGACACCGATGGTTGATCCACGCGACAGCGGGGATGCGGGTGACAGTGGCAGACATCCTCCTACTTTTACGGATGACCTTTAGAGGTTGTCTGAACGAGTATCGACTGAGGGACAGTAGTTAGCCGACTTCATTACGTTAATGAAATCTCGTTTTGCTCCACTGTCACAGAACTACTACTACTACTACTACTACTACTACTACTACTACTACTACTACTACTACTACTACTACTACTACTACTACTACTACTACTACTACTACTACTACTACTACTACTACTACTACTACTACTACTACTACTACTACTACTACTACTATTACTACTACTACTACTACTACTACTACTACTACTACTACTACTACTACTACTACTACTACTACTACTACGCTATCGGCGTCAGAGCTTACTATTGAGACACCAACAGCTCCAGTGGTGCAAACTACTACGCTATCGGCGTCAGAGCTTCCTATTGAGACACCAACAGCTCCAGTGGTGCAGACTATTCTAGTTATGACAGAACCGGCGGTAGAGACACTTGATACAATACCGTCTCCCACTCCCACGTCTTCTAGCTTATCAATCAAAGTTCAATTAGTAAATGTTCACGTGTCTTTCATGCCAAATATAACCCATACTCAAGTTACCAATCCCACAAGGGTGTAATGGTGGTAAATACGGGGTCAAATCCATATGACTTAGGTTTTACTCTAAGTTAAGTAAAAAGGGAAACTTTTGTGGTTTTATAGATTTTTAATAAAGTGATTGATTATAATTACCAAAAATTAAAACTTGCAAAGATTAATTCAATTTGAGAAAATACCTAGGTCTACGGTTCCACAAATTCAAATCATAGTTCAATAACATGTCATGGTCCTTAATCTTTCCAAAAGATTATTAATTCAATTCCCCCTAGATTAGTTATATGAAATCGACATCTGTGATGGCCCAATATTTATTGATGCCTTCATTTAGGTTATTTTCATACTCAAACACTAGGTCAGGCCTACGTAGACGCCTCAGATAGGCTAGAACACGCCTGATTGGGCATAAATCGTTATTTGTGTTTGTTGGTTGCATATCTAATTCATAACTCATGGCATGTGTTTATTTATATTGCCATATCGTGTGAGACTATGTGACGGATAAATGCCTCGTAAAGCATGTCGACGCAAGCATCGAATAGGCATAGTATGGGTACACTAATTATTATAATGCTAACATAAATAAAATGACTAGAATAAGGGTGGATATTGCATAAAATGGGCAATCAAACTTTAGGCTGAGTCAAAATAATTGGGTACATCAAGTATTGGCATGTCTCGGGATATGTGCCGATACTCGGAGCACTTGGTGCTGGGTAATTGAGTACTAGGGGAAGTGGTAGTACACTAATTTAGGACCCTAAATAGCCTACATATGTATAAAAGTGCCCAAGTTAAATTAATTGAATCAATTCATTACAAATGTCTATAGTTAGATGAAAAATTGATGTCATAGATTTGTCTCGAGATTCGCACTAGAATGGAATCCTAAGAAATTTGAGTTGGGAATTTGTGTCAACAAGATGGAAGTTAGTGGAGTAAGTGTTAACAAGAACCATTAGATTGACCTTGGGTATCTTGATACAATTGATTCCAACATAACCTACATATAGCTAAATTAGTGGGAAATCTTTTCATGCAACAATAACAAAGTTTGTTCTTGGGATGGAGTGCTTGAAAATTCAGCAAGAACAAGGAGGAATGGAGGCCATCTACTAGAGGAATCCAGATATGATGATCAAATCCAAAAGTTCATCATCTAGGTACAAAAACCCACTCTTTACTTGCTTGAATTCATCAAAAATGTGAACATGGAAACTCAAGTTTTGGAAGTTTTGTGTAAAAATGATTTCAAATATTAAGCTAATGTTTTTCTTGTTTAAATTAGTGTTGTAAACTGATTTTGATGATCAATAATGGTTTCAAACGAGTTTTGGCAAGAAATTGGGGTTTCTTGAGTATGTTAGTTCTTAGTAAATTTCTTGACGTAACCTCTGTAAATTGAGCATAACTCTCTCATACAAACTCCAAAAGGGGTGGGTCATATGCCGTTGGAAAGCTCACTTAGAGATCTACAACTTTTGTATAGAAATATCGAAATTCAAACTTGTTCTAGCTCAAAAATACTCCGCAAGTAGGCTGTTGAAATGGTAATACGGGATTTTTAAAATAAACTTTGACAAGGCATAACTCTCTATATTCTTATCGGAATGAGCTCATCTTTTAGTATGTTATTGTTGGTATGTGAGTTGCCTTCTAACCGAAATTCATGAGTCTTGGAGCTATAAATTTGGAGAAACAATTCTTACAAACTTGCTTGTCAGATTTTGATTCTAATTGAAGCTGTCTTGGTAGAAGTTCGATATCTCTTTCATTTTAAATCAGAATTTTGCAAACCAAACCTTTTCAAAAAGCTAAGGCATAGAGCAAAAACTTTCTACTTAAGTTTCTTCAATTATTTGGAATTTATAATAGTCTAATTTGCATTGCAACATATGATCCCAAATTGAAAGTTGAAACTTTATTTAGTATTTAAGGGGCTGTTTTGGGAAATAGAAATCTAAACTTAATTTAAACATCTTAAGTCACTCTAAAACATTGGAAATGGATACCAGGGGACTCGAGGGCTATGGTACGGTAGTCGAAAGCATAGCAGAGTCAAATCGGGGTGTTTACGGGGCTTCAGAGTGCGATTTGAGGTGTGTAAATCTCTTAAGAACTATTATGCTATCTTGTATTCTTTGTTGTTCATTATCCATGTTCTATCACTGCTTTGATTTGGTATAATAGTCGGTAGTTTTGTTCGTCGCCGGGGTTTATTCAAATGTTGTGTTGTACGGCTCTAATATGCTAAACTAGAGCACGTGTCACTTGCACCCTCGGTGAATGGAAACCCTAACTGTTGAATTCATCAGTGAACGTGTTTGACGGGTTATAATACGGACCGATCCTCCGTAGTCCGGATGTGAGCTAGTGTGGTACGGGCAACTGAGATCATCCAGATTGACGAAGTATGGTCTAGTTTGCTATGCGTGACATAATTATTTGGTTTATATTGGTGTTAGTTATGCATGCAATTATCTTACAGTTGTCTGTTTATTTCCACATGTTTATTTTACATTATTCTTGGCATCTCTATTATTGAATGCTCGGTGGTTTTCTTTTAGGATCTTACTCACTAGACTCGTCATCTGTTGTGATGACTAAGTGCAGATCCTAGTACCAGTAAGGTCAAAGAGGTATGAGGCAACTATCTCTAGATTGCCCAACGTCCAGGACTTACTAAGATGTGTTCATTTTGATATTTTATTTTACTTTTGGGGCATGGGAGACTTAATAGACATTGTACATGCATATATTTATTCATCACACTATAATGTCGCCTTCTATATAATGTACTTTATTCCGATTTTTCTACAGTAGGACTGATGCTCTATATTACTTGAATTTTATTAAAAATCTATGGTTATGCTATGATAAGACTTCCGCTATAAATTACTGATTACCATTTGTAACTCCATAAAACACAAGCCATACTTGTAACTTAATGAATAGCTTGAATAATTGGCAAATAATATAAATAATATGATGACTAGCACACACATTGAAGAGCGTTGACGTGGCAACTGACGTCAGCACGGATGCATGACCCGCGTAGCAGCTCACTTGGCTGCCACAGGGCGTGGGGCTACCATAACATCCACTTGAAATCCCTAATTCCCCTAGTCTCAATTGCTAGGACGTCTGCCACTAACTACTTCTCTAATTAACAAACAACCTTAGACATCCGCCAATCAAGTTTAATGCATTAATCGCATGAAGTTTTGTGGGAATACTAATCCAAGATAACTGGATCGCATCCACTTCCAATTTAACCTAGATTTATATGTCGCACACTCAAGAACTAAAAGATTTTAACGGGAAATAGGTGAGTGATCATCACTTGTATCAGTTCAATCGTACAATTACATATACGAAAGTCCCAATTAACTATAGGTCTTCCACCTAAAAGCATGCAATGGCCATAATATATACCCTAAGTTTGCACCATAATCATGAAATCAACAACAAATAAAATAGAAGGAATTAAAATAATTTAAATTATAAATAAATAGATCTCGTATGACACTGCTATAAACCATGAATTTGGACTTGCTTTGCCTCTGACCTAGGCAAAGTTTGCTTAGCTGGAAATCGTCTTGATAAACTCCATTAAAAATAAATAAAAGGAAAGAGAGATTGATTGGTCGAGAGAGGAGATCATAAACTAAACCCTAAAATCTATATATATAACCCTTAATTTAGTTCTCTAGAAGAGAGAAAAAGTGGAAATCGTGGATTTATTGGTGTCTCATGCGCCTAGGAGGATATGATGTCTGTGGTGAGTTTATTGTTTGGGTCTCGAACACATGGCGCGCTCAGATTGGTTGTTCTATTATGGTTTGATTATGTGGCAAGCTCTTATTGGAGGAGAAGCTGGTGAAGACGTGGTTAGAAAAATAGAAGCTCGACATATGGCACGCATGAGGTGCGCAATAGGCCCTCCAAAGATTCGTTGAATAACTAAGAGTCTTTGAGGAATGCATCTCCAGGCAAAATCAAGGGCTTTAAAACGAAGAGGACTCATTTAAACGAATTATGATAATTAGCGGGAAATAGTGCTATGCTTATCTCGAGGAAGATCAAGGTTCCGAAGTGAAGAGAAATCATCTCAAGACTCGCCGAGAATTTAAGAAACGGTGTTGCACGCATCCCGATGTAGATCAAGACCTTTATTCCTCATCTATTATGATCCCATGTCTAAATCTCAAGGATATATCAAAGGTTGTTGAAGGCTATGGCTCATGTGTGTCTCTGTGGTGCATCATTTGGCTGCAGCTCTCCCTCTTAATTAATAGTGCAATTCGTGTCTTGAGGCAGATCTGATGGTTGATGAATCACTACAAGAATGACTTCATACTTAGACATTTTTTAGGTTTTCCTCAACTAACACTCCACCAAGCTTCTTCTAAACCACCATAGCATCGACACGGACCAATGTGGGTCCCACCAAATGATCTCGAAGTGCCTGTACGCTCGCTTTTCAATGCCAAACACCAAGAACACTTCGAAAGACCTTGAATTAGCTCTATTTCACCAAATTTCCACTGAAACACTAAAAATATAAATAAGAGAGAATTCATTAATAATAACAGATAGCGAGATCTTAAAACATATAAAATAAACACTTAAATATATTAATATTAATGACTTATCAAATACCCTAAACTTAAGACTTTACACGTCCCGAGGAAAAGTATATTTGACGAAACAAAAGTAAACTAAACTCATAATATAGTTATTAACTTCACTAAACTAATCATATACCCGATTCCAAGTTCATCGAGTTCTTTTAGTTTACATAGTCGCCCAAGTCAACAAGAAACTCAAGAAACTTTAGAGTTATGATATTATATGTCTAGAACCGCAATCCAAACATTTAAGATCACACTTTAAAGACATAGACTAGGTCAAGACAAAGGCTATCAACTACTCATGAGTTTTCTTGGTCTATACACTCAAGCACACAAGTTTACAATCCTTGTAAAAATAGCGCATCAATGCTTAAAAGGTACCATAGGCTAGAAATGCAACCACACTTTCCACTATTGTAGACTTAGCACCAATGAGGATGAATATGACTTTAAGTAGTAGGGTACCAATGAAAAGATATAAAAGTAATGCGAAGCATGGAAAAACTAAAACTTAGAAAGTCAAAAGATTTTCAGAGAATATGAAAGTAACTTATATTGCACTTAAGTTCATTTTTCTTTTAATATATGCAGTCTTCACCTTTTTCCAACCACCCGGCTCCCTGCTCCATTTCCTGCGAATACAGTCTTAGGTAGGACTCTCTAATTATGACTTGATTTTTTTCATCATAATTAACTTCCACTTATTTTGGGTACATAAACAATTTTTATTTTCTCTCTTTAATCTTTTCTTTTTCTCTTCATGCTCTTTTTAAAAATTTCAAATCTAAGATTAGCTTCCAACTAGGTAAAGGATTATATAAGGCTATGGCTATGGGTTTAACATTAGGTATGAAAGAATTAAAGTTTGGGTTGGCTCAAAAGGGGCTAACTAGGGAAATTACTTTAAGTAGGCTTAAGGCTTAGGGTTTTCATTCAAAAATGGCCTAAATCATTTCCCCAAAAGTTGTTTAGTCATAGGAATTCAGCCTCGAGTCGATTACATCCTCGTTCTAGTACCCTAAAAATTTGACTTTTTCATTTGCACAGTTCTGAACGTCTGCCCCTTTTGGTATCTAGCACAAGGCTTAACCCTCATACTGAGTCCCTAATATGAAATCATAAAAATGTCGAGCTACGAGCCAGAGTGAGTGTTTCTCCTAATTTTTCCTAAGTTTCAAGTCAAAAAAGCAACCATAATTCACTCATCCACAACCAAAGGCATGAAATAAAGTTTTTGGTGACTCTAAAAAATTATAATAATAATAGAACTATACTAAATACATGCATGAAAATGTATCATATCTTATTGAAATGGAAGATAGAAGTATGCATGGAAATGAAATAGAAATGGAAAGACAAGAAAATGAAAGAAATAACACCACCATTATCATCCTTCAACCGCATAATTGACAAAATTTAATGATCATACCTGCGTTCTTAAGACCATTCTAAAACAATTCACAATCCCTAAAATACCCCTTAACTTATTCTGAACCTTGTTCCCAAGGTTCAAAACAAGTCGGAGGCTCACCATAGAAACAGAATGTAAAAAAAAACATGATAGATATAGAAATTAGGAAATGATACGAGTTCAAGCATAGTAATAAGAGTACAAAAACAAATAAACAAAGTAAAATAAGTCAAAATTTAGGTTGCCTCCCAATAGCGCCTTTATTTACAATCTTTGGCTCGACTCAAAAATGTGCATCCTGAGTGATGTTGTCGTACTCGATTTGGTCACGAGTGGTTCTTATCCGCATAACTCCATGGGGGGAGTAAGTAGCCCCCGATATCATTATCGTAGATGAAGAAATCTCATTAGCTTTTGGCACTTGATGATTCCTGCTTATCTAACCTAATCTCATCCTGCAATAAAGGTTAGAAACATGTGTCCCAAACAAGAAAAATATATTAGTAAGAGGTTTCATGGTGTCAAAGTTATTAAATTTAATTATTTCACCATCAAACTCCATAGACAAACTACCTTCAAAGACGTCGACTTTGGTTTGTGCCGTCCGAAGAAAATGCCGACCTAACAAAATGGGAGGTAAGCAATGGAAAGGTTAGTCCCCCATATCTATCACATAAAGGTTTGCAAGAAAGACCAATTCCTGAACTTTTATCAAGACATTCTGTAAGTCCCCTACAAGGCGTACGATCAACCTATCAACAAGGTGAATAGCAACCTGTGTGTCTAAAAGTGGACCTACATCCAATGATTTATATAAGGAGAGAGAGACATGACATTAATAGATACACCTAAATCACACATGGCACTCTCAACAATAGTATTACCTATTTTGCATAGAATAGCAAAAATACCAGGGTCTTGACACTTAGGTGGAATCTTCTTTTGAATCATAGTTAAGACACTCTCCCCCAAACTTACCTTTCATGTTCCTACAAACTTGCCCTTATACGTGCAGAACTCTTTTAGCAGTCTAGCATAACGAGGCTCATGTTTAATCGTATCTTGTAATGTAATGTTGAGGTGTCTACCTTTCGAAACATTTTCAAGTTCTCATTCTCGTCCTCTACCTATTTGACTGACTAACCATTGTCGAAACGGGGGTGGAAATATTAGCTCTTGAGGTGAACCGTTCTTTATCTCCTCGGGTTTTAGCACTTCTGATGACATTACAACTTTATACTCTTATTTCTGCTATTAAGTCTTGAATTCTTGAGCTTCACGTTGATTTTGAGGGGTGTCTACCACTTTCTGAGTTCGTTCTAAATACTTGTACTTCTATGGATATAGCCTTTGTGGGAAAAGAGGCCTAATTTTTATCTCGTGCCACCATTCCTTTTAATTAGGTATCATCTTCTTTATAAGTCTTAGGCTCTTCCACCATGATCCTGCTCCTCAATGATATAGCATTCACATGAGACCTTAGATTTTGGATTGGTTGTGATGGCAACTTCCCTTGATCTTCAAGACGTCCTAATTGTTGTGCTATTTGGCCCACTTGAATTTCAAGGTTACAGACTGTTGCATTAGTAACATTCATGGATTTATCAGTGTTAGCCTTGAATTGAGCAATATCACTCATAAATTGGATATGTTGAACTATAAGAGCTTTCACCATATCTTCAAGTAAGGAGGAGTTATTGGAGGGTTCATGAAACGATTGACCTCTGGGGATAAAGGTTTGGTAATTCTGATTTTGAGGCCCGTAACTGAAGTTCAGGTTGTTCCTCGCTGTTGCATGATTATAGGTGTTATCGAATGGGGCTCTAGCTGGTCCCTGAAAGTGATTACCCATGGCATTAGCTTGTTGATTGTCTTCAAATAGAGTAAGACATTCATCAATTACGTGATTTGTGGTTACGCATAAGCCATAAGCCTGGACTTGCACTTTGTCGAGAGGTGAGGAGGCACTCCATCATGAAGGTTAGTTGGTGACGCGTGCCGAACGCGTCAATAAAGTAAAGTTTCCTAAACCAACTATTTTGTAGAATAGTGGCAAAGGGTCGATCCCACAGAGATTGGTAGTCATTCTTAGGTTAAAAACAACAAAAAAGGAAAATCGGGGGTTTTAAAATAAATATTAATTTAACCAACTAATCTAACTAAACTAAATAAAATAAAATAACTAAACTAATTTTGAAAACAATTAATTAATACCTAAGTAACACCTAAGTCTACAGTTCCACAAATCAGGATCAAGATTCAATGGCATTCATGGTCTTCAATCTTTCCCAAAAAGTCATTAATTTATATTCTCCTAGATTAGCTATAGAAAATCGACATCCGCCAGAAATTCTTCGTTCCCCTAATCTCGATAGCCAGGACGTCCGCCACTAACTACTTCCCAAATTAATGTATAACCCTAGACATCCGCCAATCGGGTTTAACACACTAACCGCAGTAATATGGGTCTGTGGGAACACTAATCCTAAATAACCGGATCGCATCCGCTCCCGATTTAACATAGATTCAGTTGTTGCACACTAAAGAACCGAAAGGGTTTGACGGCAAACGGGTGAGTGTTTGTCATTTTATTGGTCCAAAAGCACAATTACACGGATACTAATGGTCCAAATAACTATAGATTGTCCACCTAAAAGCATGCACTGGCCACATACATACCCTAGATTTAAACCATAATCATTAAAAACAACAATAATGAAATAAGAGAATTTAAACTAAATTAAATAATAAAATAAAAGATCTCACATAATATGCCATGAATCCATGATCCCGACTTGTTTCCCCTCCGAGCTAGGCAATGAGTTAATTAGCCGAACATCATCGTCGAAGAAAGTCGATGCTAAAATAATAATAGTCGGTGATCCAAATAATAAAACCTAAGTTTCTAATATATAAAACTACTAAAAATTGGTCTCCGGATGTGAGAGAAACTAATTTTGAGGGTTGGGGAGGTGACTCGTGCGCCAAGGAGCATCGTATGGCTATTTTGGCTCAAAAATAGGTGTCAGCCACGTGTCCGCAGCCTATTGGCTGTTTTCCTGCAGAGCGCTGACGTGTCACCTTCTGATTAGTCGAGAGCGCTACTGATAATGTTGTGGGTCGGTGAGTGAGTGCCACGTGGCTGCACAAAAGGCGGAGGGAGAGTCGCGCTAGTTCGGCGAAGATCTGGGAGTTTGTATGGTCGCGCATCCCGAGGAAAATTGAAGAGCAGCTTAGCGAGGTGAATTGTGTTGGTTTGTGACGTGGCTGCTTACGCTGATGTGGCGGCTTCTGATTGGTTGTTGACGCAACGTGGAGCGCTCGGATTGAAGGAAAACGCTGGAAATGACGTGTTGTTTGAATGAATGGTCAATGGAATGTTGCCACGTCAGCAGGCATTACTTGGTCTGCAACCTCTTATTTTGAGGCCCGCTAAGGGCACCCCAACCTTTAATGAGGGCACCCAGTTAATTTGTAAAAATTCCGAGAAAAAATGGAAAAGACCATTTTGCCCCCTGTATATATATAATGGTTCAAACCCCACAAACCATTTCGACAAGGAGTTAGGGCACCCCACCAATATATGAAACCTTCAATGTTTGGCGAACTCGATTTCTTGCTTCGAGATGGTAAATAATGTTACTGCTTTGTTTGACAACCATTTTCGGGTTTTTGTGAACTGTTTAGTTGCGTATAACAATCAACGTAGGGTTTGGTCTTCAAATCCGAGAGTTGTTTCATATAATGAAAATACTCGTCTAGAGGTAATGTTGCATTTTTGTGTTTTTTTTATCGGAGTATTTTCCGATGACCGAGATGTTTAACCACGGTTAGTTTGACTACTACGGGAACGACCGAGGGTTCGCTTAACTCTCGGCCTCACGTAAACGAGACTATGAAGAAAGTTTCAAAGCACTTTTGGAGTACAACCGAGAACCGATTTTTTTGGGTTTTTTTGTGATTGTGCTTTGTACATTTTGGTTGATTATAATTACACTTTTGTATTGAAAATGACCAATAAATATAATTAATATATATTTTAGATACTTTGTATAATTAAATATACTAAAATAAACTACTAAAGGCATATAAAAACCAACTTGTCGGACATGGGATTGTTGGTATCCACCGCATTCAATGTCATTCTCGTAAACCTGGTCATTGCATTTTTTATCCATTGTCACAATATCTTCTATAGAATTTAAAAATGTTACGGAGATTTATAATTAATTAAAGTTCGCTTGTCTTATGGTGAGACTTCGGTATGTAGTATCGTCAAGATCTCCATAAAGGTGTGATTTTTGTTCGATGTCCTCGTATAACTGATTCATCGGTATTTTGGGTTTAATTTTTGGGTGCCCAGGTAGCTAGTGTCTTATCTCAATCACTTGCATGTGACCTCCACCAACTTGTCGGTTGGTCATTTTTTTTGTTGTCAATCATGCGTCTCTCTATAGGCGTCAAGCCAACATAGAAGAAACGGACTATGACCTTCTTAGCCTGGCCATGTTACGAGCAAATGGTAATCAATCGCTTAAAGCGATCCCAATATGCACCAAATGATTCTCTTGCTTTCATTTTGATGTTGCATATGTACTTGATGAGATGAGCAACTCTATCCTCGGGAAAATACTCTTTTAAAAACTTATTTGTCATTTCATTCCAAGAGTTAATTCAACCAGGTGGAAGTTAGAAAAGCCATTCCTTTGCTATAGAGGGTTTCATGTTCTTGTACTTAATTTGAAATTCTTTTATAAAAGTAACTGGGTCCTCATTCTCTCTTCCATGAAAGGAAGGTAGGAGACAGATAAACCTAAACCTCACCTCAAATTCTTCGACATTCTCTAGATAATTAATATAGAGTGGTTATTTTGCCAAAAGAACATAAAGGTCTTGATTGGTGTGCCCTATAATGACTTGGCAATTTTCAACTTAGGTTTTGGCCTTGTTTTTGCCTAAGCTGGGTATCTCTATTCAACCTTTAGAATGTTCTCTCGGGTTTAAGATCGAAAGGCAAAAATGAGCTGGTCGATTTTGACCGAGTAATTATAGGGATCATAAAACTAAGAAAAAGAAAAGGAAACTAAACTATACCCAGAATAAACAACTAGGTCATCGGCAACGACGCCAAAATTTTTCACATGTCATTTATGCCAAATATAACTCATACTCGAGTTACCAATCTAACAAGGTTGCAGTAGTGGTAAATACAAGGTCGAATCCATATGACTTAGGTTTTACTTTAAGTTAACTAAAAAGGAAACTGGAAGGTTTTTATATATTTTTAATAAATTAGTTAATTATAACTACTAGGAATTAAAACTTGCAAAGATTAATTCAATTTGAGAAAATACCTAAGTCTACGGTTCCACAAATCCAAATCATAGTTCAATAACATGTCATGGTCCTCAATCTTTCCAAAAGATTATTAATTCAATTCCTACTAGATTAGCTATAGGAAATCAACATCCGCCAGATATCCCTGATTCCCCTCGTCTCGATAAACAGAATGTCCGCCATTAACTACTTCTCTGACTAACACACAACCCTAGACGTCTGCCAATCGGATTTAATGCATTAACCGCATAAAGTTTCGTGGGAATACTAATCCAAGATAACCAAATCACATCCACTTCCAATTTATCCCAGATTTATTTGTCGCACACTAAAGAATCGAAATGTTTCGACGGCAAATGGGTGAGTGATCATCACTTATATCAGTCCAATCGTACAATTACAAATACGAAAGTCCCAATTAACTATAGGTCTTCCGCCTAAAAGCAAGCAATGGCCATAATACATACTCTAAGTTTGTATCATAATCATGAAATCAATAATAAATAAATAGAAAGAATTAAAATAATTTAAATTATAAATAAGTAAATCTCACATGACACTGCGATAAACCATGAATCTGGACTTGCTTCGCCTCCAACGTAGGACAAGATTGCTTAGCCGTACATCGTCTTGATAAACTCCATAAAAAACAAATAAAAGAAAAGAGAGATTGATTAGTTGAGAGAGGGGAAGATCATAAACTAAACCCTAAAGTCTATATATAAAACCCTTAATTTTATTCTCTGGAAGAGAGAGAAAGTTGAAATCATGGGTTTATTGGTGTCTCGGACACGTGGCATGCTCAGATTGGCTATTTTGATGTGGTTTGATGATGCGGCAAGCTCTTATTGGAGAAGACGCTAGTGAAGACATGGCTAGATGAATAGGAGCTCAACACGTGGCACGCATGAGGTGGGCAAAAGGCGCTCCAAAGAGTTGTCGAATAATTGGGAGCCTATGAGGAATAAATCTTGAGGCATAATCAATGACTCTAGAACTAAGAGAACTCATTTGAACAAATCGTGAAAATTAGTAGGAGATAGTGTTATGCTCAACTCGAGGAAGATCAAGGTTTATTAGTAAAGAGAAATCATTTCAAGATTCACCGAAAATCTAGGAGACATTTCTGCACTCATCCTGATGCAAATCAAGACCTTTATTCCTTATCTGTTACGATCTCATGTTTGAATCCCAAGGCTTGACCGAAGGCTTTTGAAGGATGTGGCTCATTTGTGTCTCCGTGGTACGTCATTTGGCTACTGATTTCCCTCTTGATCAATAGTGCAATGCGTGTCTCGAGGCGGATCTGATGGTTGATGAATCAGTGCAGGAATGACTTTATACTTAGTCATTTTTTAGGTTTTCCTCAACTAATGCTCCACCAAAATTCTTATAAACCACCATAGCATCGACACGGACCAATGTAGGTCCCACCAAACTATCTCGAAGTGCGTATACTCTTGCTTTTCAATGCCAAAAACCAATAACACTTTAAAAGACCTCGAATTATCTCTATTTCACCAAATTGCCACTGAAACACTGAAAATATAAATAAAAGAGAATTCATTAATAATAATAAACATTGAGATCTTAAAACATATAAAATAAACATTTAAATATAGTAATATTAACAACTTATCCATTAAGGACTTCGTTAGAGTGAAACCATCATATTTTAACGAATAGAGAGATTTTGGGAAGATATAGAAGTGGGTGTTGTCTCAAGTGAAGCTTCATAAGATTTTGAAGATTGAGGATAGGTTTCATGTTGACATTTTATTGTATACTTTGTTGACGGACGTCGATGTTTGGTGGCGTGAAATGATAGCTACTGATGGATACTTTAAGTCTTGGGAGGCATTCAAGAAAAAAATTTATCAGCAATACTTCCCACCTGCGATGATGAAGAGGTTGAAGAAAGAGTTCATGAATCTGAGACAAGGAGCTGATGAGTCAGTGATGAGCTATAGAGATAGATATAGCTACTTAAGGCAGCTTGTTGGGGATTCAGTGATAAAAGACTCAGAGGATGTATATTATTTTAGAGATGTACTAAGGCCAAACATTGTGTATTATGTGGTCAGTTTAGGTGCCAGGACATTCGGTGAGGTTTATGTGCGGGCACTTTCTCATGAGACTTACTATTTGGGCAGAGTCACTAACGGGTCACTGTTAGGACCAACACTGTCGTCTGATCAGTCCACAGAGTATGAAAGGAAGAGACAGTGAGGCAAGGGATAGAGGAGATAGGACAAAGGTTCTCAGGGCAGCTACACTTTACACACTTCCTGTGGCATGCGCATCTTACCTTACTCTCATGTTCAGAGTTTAGTGAGCAGACCTCCTTTGCCACCTCCAGCCAAGCCAGCGTTACTAGCTCCTACTGTATCAGCTCTACCAATACCACCAATGCCACGACAACTGCAGCACAGTGGTAGAGGTCAAGGCAGAGGTAGAGGTGGAGGCCAAGATGGTTCCCAACAGGGACAAAGACAGACACAGGCATATGCCCAGGATCACACACAGGGTCAATGTAGGCTGATCAGTTGCACATGTGTGATCAGGTTGGTTACTTGGTAAGAGATTGTCCACAGCCGGTAGTAGTCTACCTAAAATAGAGCTGTGAAGGATTTCATATGGTAGCTTAGCCTGATGTAGACGCCACACAAGGTCTTATTGAGAGTATGATTTCTATTTGCGTTAGAGATTTATACATCTAATTTAATTCGGGTTCTACTATATAGGGTTAACAGCGGTTACGGTTAGTGTGCCTTTGATATTGAGTATCACAGCGTGGGATAGGGTTAACCTAATAGTCTAGTCAAGGGATGTCCAGTAGAGATAGACAGGGTAGAGTTACCTGCAGACTTCAGGGTTCTCGAGTTTTTAGACTTCAACACATTGTTAGGAATGGATTAGTTAGCAATGTATCATGCTCATATCAATTGTTTCAGTAAGACAGTGATATTTGAGATCCCAGGGCATCCGATTTTCACTTATAGAGGTAGTATACCGAGAGTCGAGGGCATGAGAGGTCGAATTGCGACTAGTGGAGAAATGGAGACTCTAGTAGCATTGTACATAATAGCAAAGATTCAGGGACCCAGACTCTAGGATATTCCAGTAGTTTGTGAGTTTTCATACATGTTTCTGAAGGACTTACTTTGTTTACCACCATCGAGAGAGATAGACTTCATCATTGAGTCGATACCAGACACAATGCCTATTTCCATACTATCGTACTGCATGGCTCCTAAAGAGTTGGATGACTTGAAGAGTCAGCTCCAGAATTGGGAAATAAGGGACTCATCACCCCTTCCATGTCGCCATTAGGATCACCCGTCTTATTTGTGAAGAAGAAGAACGACACTTTGAGATTGTGTATCGATTACAAACTGTTGAACAAGGTCACAGTCAGGAACAAATATCCAGTGCCACAGATTGACGACTCGTTTGATCAGGTGAAAGGAGTTGTGATGGCCCCAACCCTACAAATTGGGCTCCGCCCGGCACTAGGCCTCCATTAACCCCGGGTAAAATAGTGAAGTTAATAAAGGCCTAGTCAGGGCGGTGCCCAATTTGTAGGGTAAGGGTCTTCACAGTTGGTATCGAGCCTAAGGTTTTAACTTTAGCTCTTGATAAGCCTACAACCATATTGTTTTATGAACACATACTTGTAGAATTAGAAACACCAACAAACTTAGTGTGGAAACCTTATGATCCCAACTTAAAGATTTAGTTGGGAAGTGAGCGAATGTGAGATTGGGGGAAATTTTGAATAAATCTCATTATATGCTATTTGATTGCATGAATTATATGATATCGATAGATATACGATATAACTACTTCTACAACCATATTCACTCTTGTGTTTCACAAGTGACACGATGAGTAAATTGTAAGAAATGTACAATAGAACTATGAGATTCATGGAAATTGAAAAAAAAATTGATGGTGATAATTAATCTTTGGATAGAAGTAAAATGTGTAGATACCGAAGTATGAAGAAAAAATTAATACATTTCAATAAACTAAATTGGAACTTGTTACGAGATAGAGTCGAAAATGAATATTACCAGAGGATGCAAAGTTTGAGGTTTTTCATGTTGTCAAATCATGAAAATCTGTAAGGCTAGTGAGCCCTAAATTATTTGCTACTATTTTCTCAATTTAATGACTATCTCAACCATGTAAATCTAAGATAAGAAAAATTAAGGACACCTATAGTACGTGTAATTCTTTGTTTTAATGATGTAACTATACCAGTGAAAAACATTACACTTTAGCATAAAGAAGGAATTCAAGCACTGATGAAACTAATGATTGGCGCAAACAAAAAAATCTTGTTGAATTAAGGATGTGTAATGAACGGTTATGCATACCTTGGTTAGTATGTTAATTGTTCTACTTAATTGTTTATCTATGAGATGTAAATTGAGTTAGGGTTAATCCTAATCTGATCTACCCTAAACTAGTGAAACGAGATTTTTTTTGTATTTATTGTATGCCTCAAGGAGTTAGAGTTTCCTAAATAATCACATTATCGGATATTATCAATTTGAGAAATCAACTAAGTATACTTGGTATGCATTTAAGATTTTGAAACTTTTCAAATTCCAAAGCACATATTAGTTGCATGTGGTAGGAAAGGAATGTTCTAACAAGTCCTTGAAGTAAATACATGGAGTTAGATTCTAAGTTACCTATAAATCATGAAAACTCCCTGTACGTGTCTCCAAGGATCCACTTGGAATAATTCATGTAAGGAAATTGATGTTGTTTGATAATAGAAAATAAATGAGAACTTAGTCTACATATACGTCTCTATATGATAATCTGAATAGGAGCACATGGGAAAGTAAAGTTTGAGGAAATTGGTAAATTGACAAAATATATCGAGGAATGCGTAAAAGACAAAGATTTGTGAAACAAGTAGGTTAACGCAGACTCTAAGGAAGCAGAGTGTTGAGTTGACTTGAAAGCTAATGAGTAAAGAATGCACGGACTCCTTTAGCTTTGGTGAAAGCTCTAGAGTAGTAATATTGACACTATTCATTCATAGTCCTAGGGTTGGTAAAGTCAGCCACCACCTATAAGGCTAAGGAACGAAATAAGTGTTGTGAGCAGAGATAGAGTCTGTGGATTATCCGTATGATTGGAGACAACCTGAGGATTAACCCTTAGGACAATGCTTTCTAAAATTCTCACAAATCTTGATGTGGTTCAAAGTCTTTAGACTCATCGGTACACCTATTGACGAGAATTTGACGTGATCGTTGACTCACAAGATTACAAGGATCATATGATTGTGGATGCTAAGAGATGATCATATGCTAGTTGCTTAAATCTGCTTGCATTTTTTCAACTTTTACCGACAGACTCGAAGTGCAACTGAGCAGTTTATACATATGAAGCCGAGATTGTAAGTCAGATGGTGTGCCAGTGTCCATTATTTTGGATTGTGATCCTTATATTTACTACCCGGTTGTGGCATGATTTTTTTTACTACCAAATTGTTATAAGGTTCTTGACATTGATGGGCACCATAATACATCTAAGTATGGCTTTTTAGTCTAACGGTTAGACTGCATGGTTGATCCAAATTATAGAAGTCAAGTTCATATTTATATTACAAATTCGGTAGCAAGCGAGGAAGATTTTTTGCCTATGTGCATGATGTAAGTATGACTTTAGCGATGGCGCTAAAGTGGTGCAACTCTTTTTGAGACTCTACAAAAGAGGCCTCGTGATTTTGTAAAGTAATGATATTAAGACAATGAAGTCAGTGATTTTTTTAAGAATCACACATAGGAGGCTAAGCAGATTAGACAATTTATAGGTTGCCACTGATTAACAGATAGGTCATTCAGACTATCACAAAAGATCACCCAGGTTAAGATATAAGGATATTATAGATTCGAGTTGAAGAGAAACTTGCACTAAAACACTTCCCCAACTTAATCTAGTCATGAGCATAACTTCCTTCTAATTTCGAGGATGAAATTAGTTTTTAGTTGGGAAGACTATAATGACCCATATTTTTAATTCATTAATTAATCACTAATCATGAGTCATTAGTGGTATGAAGCCCGACTAAGAGTTGAGGTTGATCGACGTGCTCAAATAAAAAAAATAATTATGTTTTATGTGCCTATTTCGTGATGTACACCCAAATTAATTTGATTTAGATTAAGTTAACTATACCTTTGATTTGAATTAGTGGTTTTGGTCCAACTTTAAATCAAATTATATATAAAAGGGCAATTAGGTAATTTGCCCATAAAAATACAAAAAATGGAATGAAATAAGGCTAAAGCCCTATTTCATCCGCACTACGCAAGTAGGGGAGACCACTCCCTCTTCTCTTCCTCTTCGTGTCCCTCTTAGCATGTGCGGCGGTCGTTGGAGCGGACGTCACAGCTCCGGTGAGACACACGCTCCAGTGGGGCATGGTTTTGATGAGGGCGCGGCTCCTATGATGGTAGGTGGCGCGATGAACGTGGGCAACGATGAGGAAAAGGAAAGGGAGTGAGGTTCGCGAAGCTCGCGGGGAAGAAAATAGAAGAAGAAGAAAAAGCAAAAGAAAAATAAAAAGAAAAGGTTCACAATGTTGAAATAGTATGGATCTTTGCTTGGAGGGCCAAGATCTTGGAGTAGAGACTCAATTAGAGGCTATAGTGAGACCCTTTAAACATATCTTGGGTTCAAGTTTGAGGTTAAAATTATGTGAATCCATAGAGTTCTTGTTAAGTTGAGTTGATTTTTAAAAGGTTTGGCTCTTGTCGATTTCAAAATGGTTTTATTATTGATTAACTTGTCTTAAACAAGCATGGTTCTAGTTTTTTTTGCAATATAACTTGATTTTTATGGATTCTTAGCTCTTGTGAACAATTCAAGTGATTTGGGAAAATTTGATACTAAGTTGACCAAAACTTCTTTTCTTGCCTATTAAGTGTTTGATGTAATGTTCAAAAGAGAGAGTTTTCCTTATTTTCATTGAATTCGGAAAAAAATGGTGTCTTGGATGAAAGTAAAGAGTTGATAGATAACTTGATGGGTTAATTGTTGAGTTTTAATTATAATTGAAAGTTATTGTGGATTCTAGAGTTTGATTTAATGAAGTAGAGATTTTGGACATAACTAGGAAAAAAAGCTAAATTGTTGAAATAATTCATTGAATGAATGCACTCTAAGTGCTCGAAGTAATACGTAAAAGGAGGCATGTCTTCACTTTCAAAATTAAAAGTATAAATTGACATGGGTTTGTTAATGATTGAAGTGACCGAATCCTTGGGTTCATTTTGTAAAATTATAAGAATTTAAGTAGCAAAAGGAAAAGGAAATACTAGAAGTTAAATGTGATTTTATTTATTTTACATTTAATGTTCGTGATGAATGCTTTAAAGAAGAAGTGTTTTATTTTTCTTAACTTGAAAGGTAGAATTGGTATTAGAGGAATTATTAGCTAGCTTGGTTGGATTGATTGGAAAGAAGTTTTACTCAATTAAGTTTTATTTGGTTTGAGTTGAAGTCTAAAGTGATCGAATTGAGTCATTGTTTACTCGTAGGTTGAGCATTTGAGTCGCATTCCTGACTCCTAGTCGAGTTTGAGTCCTTTGAGTGAGCATCCACCATGGGTCGTGGCTCCCCATAGGACTTCAAGGATTCCATTGCGGCTAAGCATTATATTGCGACTATAGCTCCCTTTGGAATTTACTTGGGCTGCAGTTCGGGTGAGCTAACAGTGCCAAAGGTTTGGGTACGGTTGAAGCGGACATAGTCAAGTCATACCAATGTTTGACAATTACCAGTATTCAAGTGGCTTTAAGCCCACGTGTAAAGTGTGAAGACCACTTAGGCGCCTATCATTTTGCTTTCGGGTAACTTGGTCTCTATCATTGGCCATTGTAGTATGTCTATCATGTGCTTTATTGTTCTTTTCAGATTCGTTTCTTTAATACATGATTTATAGACTTATTTATTGTTTAATCTGAATTATTGCTAAACTTCTTCTGGATTTACTTACTGGAACTGTCTCCACTTTTGGTGACAATTGCAAGCATACTCTCTGAGCTTAAGAATACAGATGTGCGGCATACGTTGGTCATTTGAAGTATCTATATTACATTTATTATATTTTTATAAATGGGTATTTGGGTTGAGAGATACATGTATTTCTCTCGTCACTAATTTATACATTGTATATGTTGTACAAGGTTTCCACATACAAGCTTCCACACCTAAAACTCATTGCGCATTTAATTTATTTGTTTATTGGGTTTTCACCGCATTTAAATTTCGTTGCATATAATTTCATATATATACTCTGTTGTGTGGACTATCAGGTATTGAAATTTGGTTTGTGAGGCTTACTAGGCCTTTATTAACTTTGCACTGGTTTACATGGGGTTAATAGAGGCCTAGTGTCGGGCGGTGCCCAATTTGTAGGGTTGGGGCCATCTCAGGAGCACAATTTTCTCCAAGATAGACATGAGATCAGGGTATCATCAACTTAAGATTATAGATGAGGATAGGTACAAGACAACATTCAGCATGTGATTGGACATTATCAGTTCACATTCATGCCATTTAGGCTAACCAATGCCCCCGCCATGTTTATGAATTTGATGCACCGAGTGATGAGAATGTTTCTTGACCACTTTGTGATAGTTTTCATCAATGATATATTGATAAATTTGAGGACTCAATAGGATCACGAGCAGTAACTCATGGAGACGTTACACACTTTGAGGGAGCACGGACTCTATGCCAAGTTCAGCAAGTGTGAATTTTGACTGTCGGAGGTCAAGTTCTTAGGTCATGTTATTGGGGCGGCAAGGATTGCAGTGGATCTAGCAAAGATTTAGGCTATCATGGATTGGCTGGCACAAACATCAGTCACTGAGATCAGGAGTTTTTTTGGGTTAGCAGGGTATTACCGTATGTTCATGAAGGATTTCTCAAAGATCGTTTCACCGATTACCAGATTGACTCAGAAGGACGTTGTGTTTGATTGGTCTGAAGAGTGCGAGCATGCATTTGCTTAGCTGGGGAGGTTGTTAACCACCGCACCAGTATTAGTGTTGCTTAGTGTATACATATGTTTCTTATAGGGTCTAGGTTGTGTATTGATGCAGGATAGAGGTATAATGGCTTATGCATCTAGATAGTTGAAGATACATGAGAAGAACTATCACACTCATGATTTAAAATTTGGCAGCAATGGTGTTTGCTCAGAAGATATGGAGACATCAGTTGTATGGAGAGAGATTCACACTCTACACTAATCACAAAAGTCTAAAATATCTATTTACATAGAATGAGCTGAACATGAGACAACGCAGATGGTTGGAGTTCTTGAAAGACTACAACTTTTCCTTAGAGTATCACCCAGGAAAAGCTAACATAGTTGCAGACGCGCTAAGTAGGATACTGACACTCGGATGATGCCGAGATTGTCATATGTCATATGACGCATGAGTATGGGTTACTCGAGGCAGCGACAATAGTGATTCAGTCAGATATTCCTACTAACACTAAAATGATGATTTATGCACAAATGAGATTACAGACGTAGTCTACACATAATGTGTCAGAGGGTCAGAGGGCCGACATTCTATACCTGAGGTTTGGCGAGTTAGTCCAGACTGATGATTATTCTGATTAGACAGAGACGACGAATCAGTGTCTAAGATTCAGAGCCAAATTTATCTGAGCGAGGATATTTCTTATGATGAGCAGTCGGTACTGATCCTAGATTGAAAAGTATAGCAGTTGAAAGGCAAGTCTATCCCGAAGGTGTTAGTCAAATGTAGGGCTGACAATTTGGGTCATGAAACGTTTAACACGACACGACACGACACGACCTTAAACATGTCGTGGGTTTGGCAAAAATGTATGTGGGTCATAAACAGTTAACCTGTTTATACACGGTTAATAAACGAGTCGTTAACGTGTTAACCCGTGTGACTCGTTTATGACTCGCATAATTATTTACATATAAATACAAATTTTTCATTTCCAACCCTAAAAACTATCAAAAGTTGTCTTCACTCTTCACACTTCGGCACTTCCAGACTCCACCACTTCGCCGGCTCTTCTTCCACCTTGGGTCGACGACGACGATGACGACGCGGAAGAGCCAACAAGGAAGAAGGAGACCTCAGGTAACAAAATATCTCTCACCCCCTCTCTCTCTCATGGATTCTTCTGTTCAAGGCATCGAATTTCTCCTCTCCTTCGCCTTCCTCGCCTTCGCCACGAACGATCCTCTTCAACTCCTCCATTTCGTCTCCGGCGACGCGCGCGACGTTGCGAACGCGAGGCCGGTTCGGGGGTGCCCTCGAGTCTCCTCTCTAGGTCGGCGCGGTCCTCGGCGGGGACTCTTAGGGCTGCCACATCGAAGGCTCGAGCGAAGCTCTCCCGGTCGATTACTCTCTCGTCCTCCGACTCTCCTCGGGATTCGTTCTCGGTGATTTCGCGGTGGCGAGGGAGGGTTGGGGGTTTGGCGGCGGCGCGCTTTGGCGAGGGAGGGGCCGTAAGAGAAGTTGTGAGTAGTGATGGTGGCGATGAGAGGGAGAAGAGATGGTTTCTCGGCCGACCTATCTCCAAATCAATTCGGTTGTGATTGTTGTTTTAATCGGTTGTGATTGTTGTTTTAATCGGTTGTGATTGTTGTTTTAATCTCCAAATCAATTCGAGGTTGTTCACACTATTTTTAATGTGTTGCAGTTGAACACACTATTTGAGAACTTGTATTTTTAATTTTTCCTTGTATTAGATGGGTTTATAATTTTATATTTTATGTTGTTTGTATTTTTTTGTAGTGAGATATCATTAATCTAGTAGCATGTTTAACAGGTTGATAAACAGGTACACAAACGAGTCGAGTTAAACGGGTTAAACATGATCTTGTTTAATAAACGTGTTAAACAGTACACAAACGAGTCGAGTTAAACATGTTAAAACATGATCTCTGTTTAATAAACGTGTTAAACGTGTCATAAACAGGTTACCTGTTTATTAAACGTGTCGTGTGTCGTGTTTACAAATAGTGACTCGTTTAATAAACGTGTCGTGTGCGGGTTTAGGATAATTATGACACGACACGTTTACGACACGACACGTTTACGACTCACTGACACGAATTGCCAGCCCTAGTCAAATGGTAGTTCCATGGTGACTCAGAACTCATTTAGGAGCGAAAAGACTAAATGCGAGATAGATTTTCGTATTCGAGTTAGGTATAATCTTAACTTGAATTTTAATTTCAATGACGAGATTTTCATTAGTTGGGAAGATTTGTTACAGCCAAAATTTCTACTTTTAGTTTATCTCATATACAGGATCATCGGTCTGTGATGTAGGACACGCATCGAGATACGTGCACTGACCGAGGCATATGACCGAGGTATATTTTAGTTTTGATGTGGTGTGTTCTTAATGTAATGTACTTGTGTAGATGTATTAAGTCACTTCTACTCATAAAGAGATGTCGAGACGTGAGCAGGAATGCGCCTCGAGATGTGTGTCGGCGTAGGACCGGGGGAAGAGAGTGATGTAGTAAGTTTAAGTTTTTTAATGTGACTTAAAATAGCTAATTCAATGTGCCTATAATTTAATTTACATAAATGTGGCCCAAGGTAAGGAAATAAAATAAGGAACATTGATATACCTCGAGATGCGTGATATCGTCATCTCTAGGTGAATTAAGTCAAAGTGTGTGTTAGGAGGGATAATTTAGTGGATGACAAGTGGATTGTATGATAGATATAAACCATAAGATGTTCATAGAGATGAGTGTTTTAAACAAGATCAAGGGCTCCAATTTAATCACACCATTATATATAAAATGATTAATGGGATCTTCATCTCAAAACCATTTAATTGCATGCAAGAGGAGAGAAGAGAGGTCTACAGTGAAATCGACAATTTGTGAGGAAGATTCTGGTGGATTGAAGAGCCTTTGATCAAGTTTGAGATGTTCTACAACTAGGTAAGCTAATCTACACCTTCAATTTGTAAAATTCAACAAAAAATTTAAGTTTTAGTTCAGTTCTGGCTTTTTAGAAATTTTAGTGGGCAAATGACTTTGTTTTCGAAATTCGATTCCATATTTGGATTCCTTGTGAGATTTCACAAATTCTACTATAAAGAAGTTTTGGATTTGGATTTGTTTTCATAAAGTTATGAATTTTTGAAATTGTATGACAAAATTGAAAATTTTGCATGTTGTTGCTATGAACCAGCCTCTGTAATTTGGTCATAATTTCCACATTTTAAATCAAAATAGACCCATTCTAGAGGCATTTGAAAGCTAACTGAAAAGGGAACAAGACTCCAAGTTTTTTTGAAATTTGAATGTTTTTATGCCTTAAATCCTCTGCAACTTTGATAATGATTCAGAAATTTTTGGGCTCACAGTTTTGCTAATGTCCTGTTGTTTTGAGCATAACTCTCTTATTTCTTATTGAATTGAGCTCATCTTTTAGTATGATGTTCTAGGATATGTTAGTAACCTTTAGTAAAACAATCATGAGTTTTGAAGCTATGGTTTAGGATAAATGAATTTTTCAAAATTGTTGGTCGAAATCCAAAACTATTTGTAGCCATTATGGTAAAATTTTCATATCTCCTTCGATTCTTATTGAAATTGGGTAAACATTATAGTTCTGGAAAGCTAAGATATAGTTCTAAAACTTCTCTTTGAACTATAATACATAATTGGTTTAAAATTGTTATATCTCCTTCGATTTTTAAAATAAGTAAAATTAAAATTGTTAGGACACCTCAAGAGCTTAGAGGAGAGTTTCGGGAGTTCGGGTCCGCATTTTAAGGTGTCGGGAGGCCAGTTAAGTTGGAAAATTTACGTGACTTATAAGTAAACTGATTGAGATATTTCTCTCCATTTCAACTTCTATTATGCTTCTCATTTATAGTGTTTTGGACTATTTTATCTATTGTACTCTTCATGCCATGACTTATGTGTCTTATCTCATTATTTGAGTTTGGTTATCATGGCATTATTGATATTGAATGGTATTCATTTGACTCTAAGTCAAGTGCTATTTAATTTTTTCCTTTCGAATATGTTAATGATGTAAAATAGCATGCTATTAAGGTAAAATAATTATGGTATTTTAATTCCATTCCTTTGTGCTTTACCTAAGCAAATCATGCATTGGACTCCCGAACTGAGTTTTTTCTTGTTTAATGAAAGTAGTTCTTGTATCTAGGACCTTTATATGATAGAGATGAGCGGTACACGGGGTCAATGGATTCTGAGGATGTCGGCATTCACCACTAACTTATGCAGCACATGGGGTATGAGGCTCGATGTAGTTGACAAATATATATTTGTAATGGGCATTTATGAGAGTGCTCATGCCCCTAGATAGTGGAAAAAAGGTTGATGTGATGTAACTCACGACCGACTGGGCCTAGATTATTACCGCCTAGCCAAATGTCAGTCTCATTTTGTTTAACTGAAGTATTTTATAGCATGATCCTTTTTTCAGCATTATTTTGCTATTGTTATGCCTTGATATACTTGTTGTATATTTAGAAATATGGATAAATGTCTCTTAGTTTTACTTTTTACATTGTTGTTCTCACCGTCCTTTTTTATGATGGGGGTGCAGATCCATCGAGTAGCAGGACGGGCAAGGAGAAAATCGACGCAAACCTCTGAGCCACTAGAGTGCTACTACTTCAGATTTGTAGGTTTTTTAGATTTGTATGACTTATATATGTCTTTTATTTTCTTTTAGGTTGTATATTTGGGTTGAATGATAATTACCTAACCAGACACATGTTTGTTATATTGTTATCACCGTTTTATCATTTATATACATGTGAGTGTGTTTCCTGGTTTCTACACATATTTAGGTTTTATAATAATTGTTTCCGCTTATTTGTTAAGAATTCCACTGAATAGTATGTATAAGTGGTAAACGTTTTAAATAACTCTGAAATAATAACAATAATGAGAATTATCAGAAAGTTAAACCTATGGATCATAAAAAATGTTTGTTGAAAATAATTAAGTAGAATTCAAGACTCTACTTAAAAGGAGAAATTCATTTAGAAAGTTACCTTGAAAATCAATCGGAAACTTAAATAAAATTAGCATCAAAGTTTTAACTCAATTATAAACTTAAATTCAATTTTCCAAATCTTTTACGATATAAAACAATTGTCTGATAAATTCTAGTATTTTCTAAAACAAAATAAACCCCTGAACTCATTTGAAACTCAATTTCAAACCATTCCAAATATGTATCTTTTAAATTGATAAAAATACCAAAATTTCAAAAATGTTGAATTTGCAAACCAACAATCATTATATTTGTAATGTCTAATCTATTGGAATCAATGAAATCATTTATTCATGATAATATTATGAATTCCAATAAAACAATTTCAAAATCAATTGAGAATTTTGCAAAAATCCATCAAACCAAAAATTCATAAAAAAAAACTAGGGCTTATCGTGATTACCTTCTTGATAGTGAATCCTGACAGTGACCGCAAGCGTACGACAATCGTCAAAGTAATAGTGGCACCAACTCGTGTTGGTGTCGGCTATATCGTATCCACAAGGACGGTTAAAAGCTAATGTTTAGTCTAAGGAATAGAGTAAGGCACGTTGGTTTTGGGTTTTGTAAATGAAAATTAATAACTAAATGAATCTAACTAATTGCAAGTAATTAAAAGAGGTCTTAAGCTATGGAGAGAAGTCCTAGGAAGTCTAATTCACCCAAATTGTATCCCTTGAATCCAATTTGATCATAACATCTCCCAATTCATGCGATGATAGGCAAATCTCCTAAAATTCACTTTATCCCGAGGTCTCGGAGACGAAGATTCTAGCGTCTCACTCGGATTCCGCCGGTCGGCGTGAATAAAATAAGCGAGAGACCGCATTAAGCCCAAGTTCATTTGCCTCCCTAGTCAATGACCATTGGTCGATGCGCCATATGTTCTAAGGTTGTGTTTCCCCAAGTCTGAGTCTAACAGCCCCAATGTTCATGGTGACTCTCAAACCCTAAGTTCTACACCTACTTGATCAAGGTAAGTATAGCATGGCATACAAGAATATACAAATCAATACATTGAATTGAAAGAACATACACAATTACATTGAAATCACAAGGAATCCAACTTGGGTTCAAAGACCCCTAGAACAAAAGGGATTACCCCATAAGTGGATTCAATTCAATACAAAACATCGTGGAAAAGCTTGGAAACATAAATTCAAACCTCAAGTTTAGAAGAAATACAAGATTTAAAACTCAATCTTCAAGTCTCCACAAGTTTCTTCTCAAGTTCACCAAAGCAAAAGATCCCTTCTTCTATCTCTCAAACCCATATATATAGTCTAAAGGTATTTTGGTCCAACAAAATGGACACGAAACCCTAAAAAGGTCTAAAAATGACCCTAGATGACAGCGGCACTGAGGTCAGCATTGCGGTGCCATGCTCAGCGTTGCATGCTGATGATATGGTTCGACTGGTTCCATAATGGGTGTTGTGGTAGGCGCCATGGCGCCCAGGTTTGACGCCAGGGGTGGCACCCATATAAGATGACGTCCTGGGCCCAGTGCTGTGGCGCTAGGGTGGTGCCGTGGCACCAGGTCCAGGAAAAAGGAAAAATTGTGGCTAGGGAGTGAGGCACCACAGCGCCAACTATGGCGTTGTGGTATGTGCCACAGCGCCAGGTGGGGTGCTGTGGCGCCAGAAACAGCAATACACATTTTTTCTTTTTCTTTTTCTTCTCTTGCTTTCCAGCCTTGCTCCACATGATTTCGCTTCACCCGATTTGTCGTTCAATCGCATTGTCCCTTGAACCTAATATACCAAGAAATGCACTAAATAATTCTCCAATCATCATTTATTTTCCTATGTTATTAATCAAATCCTACTTAACACACTCAAAATCATGCTACGCATCACACCCCCAAACTTGAGATTTTCCTAGTCCCTAGGAAAGAATTACACACCAAGAGATGCAATTTATTTTAAACTAACAACCTAAGCATAAAAGGCATCCATCCATAGTCTGAAAACATTAAGCATATGCAAACACAATTTATTTTCAAATTTCGTCATTCACATTTCTTACCCTTAGTGACGTCTTCCAATCTCATATTCGAACCAAATATTGACTCAACACAAAGATTTTCAATTGCCTACGAACCCAGCCTTTCAACCTAACCTTCACAACATCTAACTTTCAACAACCTAAGTGCAGTTCTGAAACTCTAGCCGCCACTACTCAAGAGAGTTCACCAAAAGGATTTGAAACCTTAATAATTATTCATTTAAAGCATCAACTTTCAAGAAATTCCATAAGCTTATTTTTTGCTCCACTCTCCACCATCATCAAACTTAAAAGTCAAGAATCCTCAGGTCTTTGGTAAGTTGTAATGGGGCCATGACTTGGTGTATCAAAAAGCATATTCTTAAGCTTAAACAAAGTTAGATAGAATTCGCAAACCCTTTCCTTACATACATAGAGCGCTCAAAAAGAATAAAATCTCAAAAATACAAACTTTTACATTCACTTAGGACTTCACTCATAATCATTCTTTTTCATCACAACAGTCCATATTTTTCTTTTTCCTTGGATTTTATTTAGTAGATTTATTCATTTTTCTCTTGATATCCCCCTTTTCCGGGTTGATTTCATCTTTCACTCAAAATTTACAAGTTCTTTCCATCATGGATAAGGGTTGCTCATCGATCTAACTTTTAGGTGGTCTAAGGCTTTTTTATCTCGGGACAATGAATGGTGCCAAGAATTCATGATAAGCAATGCTCAATGGGATAACTAGCGATCTAATGTATGGGAGGGGGATATAGGATATTGTGTAAAACATTCAAAAATGGTCCAACTCCTCTCCTCAATCCTTTAAGTTCGTAATTTATCGCCTCAAGTGGCTCTAGAATAAGTGCCAGAATCCTTGAATCCTCATTGGCATAAGTCTTTCCCTACACAGGGCATCTTTAGAGAAACATCGATCTAGCTAAGCTAAACACTTAGGTGTGTGCCCTTTACTCTTCCCCAGGTATCTTTTCTCATTGGTTTAATCAAAAATATATCATAGATTGTCGGCCATACAAGGAAAGAATCAAAATAATTTATCTCATGCTTGCAAAATAGACGTTATGCACCACCAAACTTAAGATGTTCATTGCCTTCAATGAACCCCAAAATAAAACTAAATAAAAACATGAAAGTGGGCATGCATGAAAAACAACACGCAAACAAATATAAAGCACTCAAGATAATACCAAAATAAAGGGAATAAAATAAATAAAAAAGAGATAAAGTATGTGAACTGAGACTCCCCTAAGTGAAAGCCTAATACTCAGATAGATAAGATAAGATTAATCCTCAGATAAAGATGGGAAGTCATCCCTCGCACTATGCTCGACAACATTATCATAGTAACAAGCTAAAGGTGGAAGCGGGTGGCTACGATCATTGGGGTGATGAAACATTTGTCGCATATAACGCGCCAACCCCACTAGATGTAAGGCATTAGCACGCTGATATGATCCTTGTGCTTGTTCCATCCTGTCAAGCTATTATTGCATTGGTCAGTGATCTCGCTGCATCTCCTCCAATAGGCGAAAGTATCTATCCTCCAAAGGGTGTTGATGTTGTTGCTATTGATGAGCAATCATAGCTAGTGGATTGGGGTCTTCATCACCCTGATTACTCGTTGTTTCCTCATGTTGTGCTGCTGCTGCTACTGCTGGTGCTCTTTGGCATGAACGTCGTTTGGCCTAAAAGATAGTCCTGGTTGTTGCTTTGGTGGCTCGGAGGTGACCCACACTACCGTAGCATAGCATCTGAAATTGTACCCAGCTTCACGTCATATTCATCACTGTGAAAATGGATTGATGCTTGCTCGCAAAGAAGAGTGATTATCCATGGATGATAAAGGACTTTCATTAGCGGGCCAAGAAGAAAACACTTCAATAAGCGTGCAATGACTTCGCCAAAGTCTACGTCATCTCCTATTAAAACACACACTAACAGAGTGGGGCGCTCAAGTGTGATTTCACTCGTGTTCCCGAATGGCATTAAGGTTGCACATATGAAATGGAGCCAACCTCGGTGGGACCGCCATAGATTTTATGTGGCTAACCGTTGATCACTAACTCCATCCTTACTCCTTTTCCATACTGCTCTCCTAAGAACACAAATAATACCTACAAGCTGTTATTGTGTGTAATTCCTAGGACGCCATGGAAAGTAGGACTTTGTTAAATTCAATGGTATGCCAAGAGCCCTATTCACTACCGTACCAGTAATTGGAACTTGCACACCTCTCTCCCATATTGACTTACTTGAAGAGGCGTGGTATCCATTTGCGTAGAATTTAAATGTGATTCATTGTCTCGCCCAAGAGCTGCATTTGTCCAATTAAGTTGAGCCACAATGTCCAAAATGTGCTTTTTTATACTTGTTGGAAACCATAAAAAAGCGCTCAGGCTTGATTTTTGTGAAGGGTACTTCTTATACCTCGCTTCTGCCTCTTTATTAAGGTAATAATCAATCTACTCTTCGTCAGGCTTTAATTCAGATTCAACAACTTGACAACATGAATGAGGTGGTTGGGTTACCGGCAATTTAGATCGAGACGCTCGTGAAGTACTCATCCTGAGAAGAAAAAAACAAATCAGTAAGTCCAAGTACGAATGACATAAAAATGCAAGATACAGGCTGAGATAAATGAGAGTCCCTAGTAATATCGATCATAAGCACAAGAATTTTATTCATCTATGAACAACACATGAAGTGGGGTAAAATAATAGATCAAAACTGATGCATGGAAAATTATCTTGTTCTATAAAGATCCATCTTCAGGACATTCCCGGTACATAACCTTCAAAAAATCCTTACGGTTCGATCTTCCCACCTGGTTCATGACAGAATGGTAGATTAAATTTGGCCCAGTTGAGCACATTCTGCCCCTTAAAGTCAAAGCCATTTATGAAAAAGAAAAATTGTATTTCTTCCAATTTATCCATAAGCATTCCATTCCCTGGATCCTCAAATGGACCTACGGCGCCCATAACATTAATCAAGCCAATAACTGCTCTCTTACATATCTCACACAAGAAATTCATGTCAAGTGGTAGGATAAGTTCGATATTGAGTCAATTAAAGAAAACTCTTTTACCCAATGCTTGCAACAGTTAAGCCTATAACTCCGTCAGAATTTGTCTCCCATTTACCCGCCTTACCAAAAACATATAAAGAAGCAAGTCTCCCTAAACCTACAGTCAAATCATCAAGTGCCTCTCCATCAACGCTATTAGCCCCTTACATTGCAACAACTATCCTTCAACAACTTCAACAAATGGAAGATCGAATTGAAGCAAAATTTGAGGCCAAAATCAAGCAATTTGAAGAACTTTACTCTGCCACATCCACGACAAATTCCGTAGGCGAAGCCACATCTGCAGCTCCTAATTTCATAGAACTATAATGTCGTCATCGTCGTTCTACACATCCATCATGAATCTTGGAATCAACCATCCACTACTTGAATACCTGGTTAATGAGTTATATCCTTTCGGAATTCAACCCGATGCAGTACTACAGAAAAACCAAATCATTATCTTTGCAGCTCAGGCCATACATTGGTCCGATGCCGAAAACAACCTTCTCCTCACTTTATGGCTAATACTTGGTTCTCCACGAATTCAGGTGCACATTGATCATGCAATTATCCAGCGGTTTCCTCCTTATATTCATTTTGGGCTTTGGCATACTCTCAATTCAAAGCCTGTGAGATCTCTTTGTGATCTCTTTCTTTATTAAAAATATATATATAATCAGGCCCATGCCAATTACCTTTTCATGCCCATGCCAATTACCTTTTTGGCCCATGCTTCCAGGCGTATGCCTGCCCTCAGGCCCATGCCACTTATCATTTCAGGCCCATTTTGTCAGCCTCAATCATGAAGTCTCCACCAATAATATAGCTAGCTATAGCACATTTTTAGCTGTCTTTCCACTTTTGAAGCAGCAAGTCTTATCAAGTTATCTACCTCTCTGTGGATATTTTTGTAGTCCATTCAGCCACTGTTATAGTACGAAGATTTTCCATCAAGTATGAAAATATGTAAAGTTGTTTGTAGTTTAAGTAGACGATCCTTCACGCCTTGGGCTAGTTGGACGCTACTTTGTGTCTTGTGGAGTCTTGTCGAATTATCTTTAGAATCCTCTTTAGATATTGCGTCCACTTTTGCTTTAATAATATATGTACGATGTAGAACTATCTTTCCACGATAGTGCATCTTTTCTATTTAGAACCACTCCTTTAGTGTTGAGTTGGTTTTTTTCGTCACATGTCCCAGAGTCTGTATGTATGTTTGCTTCGCAAAAAAGTGAGCAATCGAAGTTTAGTAGTTCAAGAGAAGTCTAAGTTTGAGTTTGTAAGTTTGAGTTTGTAAGCTTTTCAACTGTCAAACAATAGTTATCTTCTACCTCTTGTTCTTTTATCTTCATCATAGATCCATTCTAATTTTATCATCGAAATTCATGTTCTCTCAGTGCTCATCTTAGAGCACGTCAACGCTAGTATATCTTTCCTCCAAACAGGATAATTTTCCATGCATCTATGTAATCTTTATAACTTACAAGCATTGGCGGATAAGAAGGATGGAGCGTCATTGATTGATAAGAATATGAGCATTGTTGAACAACGTTTTGGTGAGTCCATTCATTAATTGTGATGACCTTTTGGATTTTCAACTATGAATAGGCGACTTCAGAAGAATCTGGTTTCTTGAAATGTTCTATAATGACTGATTGAGTTTGTGTAAGGAGAGCTTCATAAAACTTTATAGAAACTTGAGGGCGAGTTGGAATAAAATGATAGGATAGAGGCATAAGGATCTTAACTTAATTATCAAAAGAGTGATCAAGTAAATCATTTTCAATAAGTGTAACAAGATGACGATTACTAAAACGATAGAGTGATTTTTTTATCTTCGAATTTATTATAAGAATTGAATAGATGAGAGAATTTATTGGTATAGATGGAGGGTTGATAGGTAAGAAGAGACTTACCTTTATCAGCCATGATCTGTATAGAATGAATTTGATGAGTTACAAGGAATTCGCGAGATAAGAAATCTGGAAGAGAATTATTTTCTCCTTTTATACATTCGATATCAAAATCAAAAAAACTAAAAATAGCTTGCCAACGAGCAAATATTTGTTTTGAAACTAGGTTTTTGACATCTTTCAAAAGAATTTCTTTAGCATATTTGCAATCAACTCGAATTAAAAAAAATTGATTTAAAACATCATATTGAAATTTTTGAACACATAAAACAATTGTTAAAACTTCTTTTTTGATAGTAGCGTAATTTTGTTGGGTTTTAGTCCATAGTTTTGAGGTATAACAAACTAATTATTCTTTTCCTGTAGGCGGAGTTTGTAATAGTATACCGCCATAGCCTAAGTCAGAGGCATCTGTTTGAATAATCTTTGGATAAGAGGGATTTGCTAAGTGTAGACATGGGAGAGATTTCACTGTAGTCTTGATGACTTGGATAGCCTTAGTATGGGCAGGTGTCCACTGAAATTTAACATCCTTTTTAAGGAGTTCTTGGAGAAGTTTTCTATATGTGGCTGCCTGTTTATAAAAATCAGTTAAGTAATTTAAACATTCGAGAAAACGTTGTAATTGTTTTTTACCGGTGAGTTGATCAGGGAATTTATCGCCGAATTCGATGACACGGTTGATGGGAGTAATAGTTTTATTAGCAGTTTTGAAACCTAAAAAATTTATTGTTGTCTGAAAAAGCTTCATCTTTCTTTGGGATAGTACTAAACCATTGGTGATGATTATGTGTTGAAAGGTATAAAGATGTTTCCGATGTTGATTAATTGTGTTAGAGAATATCAGAATGTCGTTAATATAAACAAGAATATATTTGTGATAGGGGTGAAAAATGTCATTCATTACTTTCTAAAATTCAGAAGGAGCATTTTTTCAACCAAACGGCATAACATTCCATTGATATTGGCCAAATTAGGTATTAAAAGCTGTTTTATACTTATCTTCTTTCTTAATTTGAATTTGCCAACACCCTGATTTAAGATCGAATTTAGAAAAAATGATTAACGAGGTTATTCTCTTAAGTAAATCATTCTTATTTGGTAATGGATAACAAATTGTTTTTAAAACTTTATTTAATGGTTTATAATTAATAACTAGACGAGGTGATCCACGTTCTAATTCAGCGGCATTTTCAACATAAAAAGTTGTACAACTCAAAGGTGATTTAGAGGGTGTGATTAATCCCTTTAGTAAGAGATCTTTTATTTCTTGGTCGCAAAGAGTTAATAATCGTTCATTCATTTGCCAAGGGTTCGCTTTAGTCGGGATACGATCTTCTTGAAATTCATCTATATATGGTAAGGTGACTTGATGTTTTTTCCTATCCCAAAATGCGGAAGGAAGTTCAGAACAACACTTTTTCCTTATATGTTCTTGAAAAGTAAGCAGCTTTGATTGAAACGATGGGGTCTTAAAGACTTGGTCTATTTTTAAGTAATTAATTTCTGATTTTAAAAATTCGATATATGTTTGTTTATGTTCAATTTGATTGATAATTTGATTCAAATATCGAGGTTTGGGTAATTGTGTAAAAGGGAAGAAAACTTCCTTTTGGTTAAGGGTAGTTTTTATTCCTTCTACCGTAACAGAGAAGGGTTATATTTTTTGTAAGAATGGGGTTCCTAACAACATATCATGCCGAAGGTCCTTAACTATTATGAAGGATGTAGGTGTACAGATAGTATTTTGCCATATATGGGCCAAAGGGATTTTAAATTTGATAATAGATTTATTTTTCTGCTGTAGAAATTCTACTATTAGTGCGTTTACAATAATGAAGTGGAATCAAGCCCTCATGTATACAATTTAAATCTGCGTCTGAATCAATTAAGGCATGACCAATATGTTTAAAATCTTAAATTTTTAAAGTAATAGGAGTAAACTATCTTTAATGAACGTAATGGGTAAGAGTTTCGATAAAAACATTATTATCATATATAGAGAAATTTTTCGAATTGATATTTTCATCTTCTGATTTTGTCAATTGGTCTTTAAGGGTTTTTATTTCTGTTTTTAATTGATTTACTTCTTCTTGTAAAGATTGAATGGTAGCAGTAGGAGTAATTCATTTTTTATTCACTTCTTGGAGTATCGCTTGCATTGTATAAGACTTATCATGTAAAGCCATATGATCTTGAAATGTAGGCTTAGGTTTTGGTAATGCATAAGTTGGCGAGGCTTCCTGATTACGGGTTTCTATTATTTCTGTAAAATATTTATATTTCAGAGTAGGATCTACTATTTGTTCTCATATTTCAAGAATTAATTCTTCATGAGCTGTTAATACATTTATGTTGTCTAGATCTGAACTAGAGGTAGGTGTACTGGTGTTTTGGATGTTTTCTAAACACTGACATGTGTCGGATGAACTCAAATCTTCTTGGATATCATTGATTTTCTTTTTGTAGGTCTTTAAATGGCACTTATTTGCATATTGACCTGGTTTTCCACAATTATAACATGTATTTGTTTTAGTTTTGGAACTCTTTTGATATTTCTTTTTACCTTTATGATGTTTATTATTCTTATAATAGGAGTTAGGGCTAGGTTTATTAAAAGGATGTAATTCTCGTCTAGGTTTAACATGTTAGGTTGTGTCAGGCTTGGCATCATGGCCAAATTGATAGCATAAATTACCTAAAGCTTGATGTTTTGTTTTATTTTCTTTATTGAGTTGTTTCTTCAGTTTGATATCATTGCAAATTGTTAATCCAGTCATCTGTATAACCTGAATTAAATCTCCATAAGTAAATTTATAATAATTTATGGTACCACCTCCCTTTTCGCGAAGAAGGATTTTAACCTTTTTGGTAAAATAAGGGGGAAGACCAGCTATAAACTGTTCTTTCCAAAAAGAAGAGTCAGTGGTTGTTAATGTATAAACTTTACATAGAAAAGTATCTTTATACCATCGAAAACCAGCTAGCGTTCTACACCTAAGGCTTTGTAATTGATCTCTAGTTTTTTCGTCCATGGTTGAGATTGTTCCTAAAAAATGCCAAATTATATTTGTTGTTAGGCACAAAACAGCATTTCGTTGTTCATGGCCTTGTTCATTTAACACTAGATTGTTATTGTCATCTCGTATAATTGAATTAATAATTTGGAATCGTTGTTCACTAGTTAACGCATAATTCCACCAGCCATGGAGCTGACCAGTAAAACCAATAGATATTGCACTAGCTATGTGATTTTCTGGATGTCTTTGGAGTAAACAGGCTTTAGCATAGACTAACATATGATGGATGACTTCAAGGATATGATATTCAAATAGTGCATCAAAACTCCATTCATAGATAGAATTTCTGTCAAAATTAAGTCGTTTGGCTTTATCTTCTTCCAAAAGTAAATCTACAGGGGATGGACGTGAGTAATAATGCTTTGCTTTTTCTAACATTATAGGTTGGATGCCGTCTAGGCTTACGGATTCATTAGATTTCGATATCAGACTGATCAGTTGAATCAAAAGGTGGCAAACTTATAGTCTCACTTTGATTGTTGTGGGATGTAAGAGATATAGTATCAGTTTCATCTAAAGTCGCTATTATAGGTGCTTTATCTTTTTTAAAGGTAGGATTAGGTGAAATCTGGAGGCCTTCCAATTTTGATGTTATTGCTTGGAGTAATTCGTCAGAGTATTTAGGTTTGATACAGGGATAAGGAATTAATGATGTTTTTGCTATTGGTGGTTTTTTATAATTGATTCATTGGTCTTAGTATAATAGCTACTATAGCTTTAGGTGTATTAGGGGATCGTGAAGCTTTAGTGTGATTTGATAGAGTCGAGAGATAAATATTCGTAAAATTATTTTGTTCAATGAGGTGATTTAAATCTTTTTTAGATAGAGGTTTGTCTTCATCAAAATTGCCTTTTAGTGGGACTGCTCTTATACGGTCTTTTAATTTGATAGGAGCTAAAGGTGGGTGCGATTGTACATATTTTTCCCCATTAGATCCTTCCCAAATGGTATTAATTTTGTTTATTATTTTAGGACAAAATTAGGCTAAATAGTCAAAAAATGGAATATTTTGTTTCAAAGCTCTTATGTGAGCAAAATAATTTTCTCATATTACTGCTTGGTGCTTTTTGGGACAAATTTTACAAAAAATTGGAGTTAAAGGATGCTTTAGAAATTGTTCTTTTAGAAAAGGATAATTAACTTCAAATTTCTCATTGTCTGACTCATCCCTAATCATACGGATTTGATAATCAGTAAAATCATTGATACTAACAGTATCTTCTGAGGGGGCAACTGGATAGGCTATATGAGTGGGTAGACCAGAGGTTGATACTCTAGATGGTTGCATAGGGATATGGGCACTAGTGGTTAAAAGTGACGAACAAGATTTTCAAGAGGCAAAATTTATTTCAACTAAACCATCATTATGTGTTATAATAGTATGAATTTGATCATTAACATTATTTTTAGGGAGTTCTTATGTATTTTTATCTTGGATTAACCATGCCTTAGGAATATTGATATCTTTCCAATTTAACAGTTTTCGCGTAATTAATTTATTTTGGATATTAGTTAGAAATAAAGTTGAGGTGCCTTTTTGTAAATTTGTGTAGGCTACTGCAGGAACAATCGTATGCATTAATTTATAATATATGCGATAGACAACGGCAACATTAGAACATATTCCTTTCATTTTGAATCCTTGCGTATGTAAACTTAATGTCGCGGCTTCATGGGCAAACTAATCGTGAAGACTCAATGTAAAGTTAGGAAAGCAATTGAAAAGATTGGTCCTTCGGCTAAACTTCCTTCAATTATACCTAAAAGAGAGTCATTGAAGTCTAAATGTCTTTTATCTCGAACAGAAGCTAAAACAAAGGTATTGAGTCCTAATGCTGTTAAAGGCTTGATGGCGACTTGAACAAGTCTGATATGCAGATATTTATAGTGTTCTTTATAACGAGTAATTTTATCAGGAAGAACTAAAATGATTTCTTGCCCTTCGTCATCTATAGATTTCGTATCTTCTTCTAGTTTAGTAATAAAATCTTGATTTTTGGAAAATGATCCTTGAGTATATATTTGCTTTGGATCTATAATTGGCATATCCCAGTTTTGAAGTGATTGTTCAATATTTGTATAAGAAATTTCACTAATATTTCATAAATCGGTTTTGGATGGTATTTTTGCTGGTTTTTGGGTATAAATATGTTGGTTTTCTAAAGAAGAAGATGACTCAAATTTTACGGCTGGATTTTTGAATGAAATAACACTTTTCATTTTCTTCATTAATTCATTCATGTTTAGGTCCTAAGTCTTTATAGGTACTTGGTCAACGACTTACTGCTAGACTTATGCTTATTCTGCTAGACTGACGACGTGACTAGGGTTTGCTAAACCCTAAACCCTAATACATCTTGTTCTATAAAGATCATGTTCGAAATTTAAGTTCGAAATTTATCGCCTCAAGTGGGTCTAGAATAAGTTCCAGAATCCCTGAATCCTCATTAAAGCCTACCTACTTTTAGTTTATATGTTTTTGCATTGGCATAAGTCCTTCCCTACACCGGGCATCTTCAGAGAAACATCAATCTAGCTAAGCTAAACACTTAGGCATGTGCCCTTTACTCTTCCCCAGGTATCTTGTCTCATTGGTTTAATCAAAAATATATCATAGATTGTCGGCCACATAAGGAAAGAATCAAAATAAAATATCTAAGTAACATGCACATGCTTGCAAAATAGACGTTATGCACCCCTAAACTTAAGATGTTCATTGCCTTCGATGAACCCCAAAATAAAACTGAATAAAAACATGAAAGTGGGCATGCATGAAAAACAACACACAAACAATTATAAAGCACTCAAGATAATACCAAAATAAAGGGAATAAAATAAATAAAAAGGAGATAGAGTATGTGGATTGAGACTCCCCTAAGAGAAAGCCTAATGCTCAGATAGATAAGATAAGATGAATCCTTAGATAAAGATGGGAAGTCAACCCTCGCACTATGCTCGCCAGCATCATCATAGTAACAAGCTAAAGGTGGAAGCGGGTGGCTACGATCATTAGGGTGATGAAACATTTGTCGCATATAGCGCCAACCCCTCTAGATGTAAGGCATTAGCACGCTGATATGATCGTTGCGTTTGCTCCATCCTGTCAAGCTATTGTTGCATTGCTCATTAGTCTCGCTGCATCTCCTCTAATAGGCAAAACTATTGATCCTCCGAAGGGTAATGCTGCTGCTGCTGGTGATGAGCAATCATAGCTAGTGGATTGGGGTCTTCATCACCCTGATTACACGTTATTTCCTCATGTTGTGCTGCTGCTACTGCTGGTGCTCGTTGGCATGAACGTCGTTGTGGCCTACTTGATGGTCCTGGTTGTTGCTATGGTGGCTCATCATGAGAATTGATGTATCCCGGAGGCGACCAACAATGTCGTAGCATAGCATCTGAAATTGTACCCAGCTTCACATCATATTCATCAACTGTGAAAATGGATTGATGCTTGCTTGCAAAGAAGAGTGATTATCCATGGATGATAAAAGGACTTTCATTAGCGGGCCAAGAAGAAAACTCTTCAATAAGCGTGCAATGACTTCGCCAAAGTCTACATCATCTCCTATTAAAATACGCACTAACAGAGTGGGGCGCTCAAGTGTGATTTCACTCATGTTCCCGAATGGCATTAAGGTTGAACGTATGAAATGGAGCCAACCTCGGTGGGACCACCATAGATTTTATGTGGCTAACTGTTGATCACTAACTCCATCCTTACTTATTTTCCATACTGCTCTCCTAAGAACGCAAATAATACCTACGAGTTGTTGTGTGTAATTCCTAGGACGCCATGGAAAGTAGGGCTTTGTTGAATCCAATGGTATGCCAAGAGCCCTATTCACCACCGTACTAGTAATTGGAACTTGCACACCTCTCACCCATATTGACTTACTTGAACAGGTGTGATATCCATTTGCGTAGAATTCAAATATGATTTACTATCTCGCCCAAGAGCTGCATTTGTCCAATTAAGTTGAGCCACAATGTCCAAAATGTGCTTTTTATACTTGTTGGAAACCGTAAAAAAGCGCTCGGGCTTGATTTTTGTGAAAGATACTTCTTATACCTCGCTTCTGCCTCTTTATTAAGGTAATAATCAATCTCCTCTTCGTCAGGTTTTAATTCAGATTAACAACTTGACAACGTGAACGAGGGGGTTGGATTACCGGCGATTTAGATCGAGACGCTCGTGAAGTACTCATCCTGAGAAGAAAAAAACAAATCAGTAAGTCCAAGTAAGAATGACATAAAAATACAAGATGCAGGCTGAGATAAGTGAGAGTCCCTAGTAATATCGATCATAAGCTCAAAAATTTATTCATCTATGAACAAACACATGAAGTGTGGTTAAGTACTAGATCAAAAACATTTGCATGGTCTCTTATACCACATTATTTGATATAGCATGTTATAACACAAATTCCCCCTCCCTCCAAAAACCTTAAGTGAAAGTGCGTGATGCGACCTCTTAACTTAAAAAATTGCTATTCGTGGAAGTATTGCCCTTTGCAAAGTCGATATATTGAATGCAATTTAACAAGCACCAAAATTGATCATATAGTAGGAGCACACATACATATGAACAAGGCAATGGAGCCAAAAAGGAAACAATGCAATTGGAACACATTTGGAGCACCCACACATGATTACACAATGACTATAAGAGATACTCAATGAATTGAACAACATGTCATTGAGGCATTTAATCAAACACCTTATAAGCGAGTAGAACGCATATTTCTAAATCTCCAATTATTTTACATAATCAACATCAACACAAAAGCATAAAGAAAACAAACCAAACATCAAGTAGACATATATCAAATTGAACTCAAGAAATCCAAAGTGGTGTGAGTACATACCTCGTAGAGGAGAAGAAATAACAACCCAAAAATCACAATAGAAATCCAAAAGTGAAGAAAATAAGTAGATCTATAGCCTTCCTACTTGATTTGGGTGTTACTTGGTGGATTATAAGGAGGATTTGTGGTGTTGGAGAAAATTGGAACGGGTGGAGAAGAAGTTAGGGTCGGCTAGAGAAGAAGAATGGTTGTGAGGGAAAGAAAGAATGGAAAAAACCCTTATATAATAACCAGGCCGTGGGCCTAGCGCCTTGGCGCCAGGGTCTGCACCTGTGTTGGATGTCGTTGTTTGTGGCACTGAGGTCGGCATCATAGCGCCTACCTCGGCGCCACTGAAGCAATTTTTTTTGTTCAGGGGCGCTGCCCTCAGCGTTTAGGCTAGCGCACGGGGCAGCAGCTTAATTTTTGTTGGCGCTGAGCTGGCTCCATGGCGCCCAACTCAGCGCCAGAGTCAGTGCCCCAAACTATTTTGTCGAATTTCAACATTTTAAGCCCCTAACCAACACTTACGGCTCCATGCATTCATCACAGAACAACACAAACACCAATTAACAATTCAATAATATAAAAGAACTAAACTAAAGATACGGAGTGAATCCAAAGTGCAAGCTAACGATGACACACTCAAGCGCTACCTTAATCGGTTGTTTCGAAATCGTCCACTTCGATGAAAAATCGCCCTGCAAATGGAGAACAACCTGAAATCAGTAAATACACCTAGTTAGTATTGCAAATAAATCCAATCATTTATTAGCTAAAACACTAAACAAAGTAACTTTAGGTTGCGAACAAGTAGCGCTAAAGTTTTCGTCGTTAGCTAGACGCCTAACACAGGACCATCATTTTTTCGGTTACGGCAAACTCGATTTGCCGCACGTTCGAGCCGTAATAGATCTTCACGTGCTGAGCGTTGACTTTGAATGTATTGCCATCATTACTCCAAAGCTCCACCACTCCAAAGGGCCATGTTTGAACCACAGTGTATGGTCCATACCACCTTGATTTCAGCTTTCTCGGAAAGAGCTTGAGCCGCGAATTGTAGAGTAAGACCAACTGTCCCGCTCAAAGGTTCTGTATTCAATCATTTGATCATGCCATCTCTTCGTTCGCTCTTTATATAGCTTTTTATTCTCATAGGAATGAAGTCGGAACTCAACCAATTCCATCAACTCAAGTAATCGAGCATCGTCGGTGGCTTTGATGTCAAGATTTAACTTCTTCAATGCCCAATATGCCTTGTGCTACATCTCAACCGGTAAGTGACATGCCTTCCCATAAACCAACCTATATTGAGATGTCCCGATTGGTGTCTTGAACGCCGTTCTATACTCCCAAAGTGCTTCATCAAGATGTAATGCCCAATTTTTTCGACAAGAATTAATACACTTCTCAAAAATTTGTTTCACCTCCCGATTACTCATTTCGGCTTGGCTATTATTTTGAGGATGATAAGCGAAGGAAGTCTTGTGTCGCACACCATACTTTCAGAGTACCGTCTCCAAACCTTTATTGCAAAAATGAGGCCTTTCATCACTCACCAAGGCTCGAGGTATCCCAAACTGATAAGAAATATTCTTTTTCAAGAAATCAATAACAACTCTAGCATCATTCTTTCCCGTTGCCACGACCTCAACCCACATCAATACCTAATCAACAGCGACGAGGATGTATTGTTTCCCTAAGACATTGGGAAATGTCCCATAAAATCAATTCTCCACAAATCAAGCAATTCCACTTCTTGAAAAATAGTTTGAAGAAATTCTTGTCGTCTCGAAATGTTACCGGTCCTTTGACATTCATTGCACGTCTTGACATAGATATAGGTGTCTTTGAAAAGACTCGGCCAATAACAACCACATTGGAGCACCTTTGTCATCATTCTTTGCACACCGAAGTGACCGCCAAATGGAGAAAAGTGACATCCCTCCAAAATTCCCACAAACTCATCTTCGGGAACACATCGTCGGGCCAACCCGCCATTGCACCGCCGAAATAAATATGGATCATCCCATAGATAATGCTTCACATCACTCAAAAATTTCTTTTGTTCAGACGGACTCAAATCGGGAGGCAACACTCAATAAGCCAAGTAGTTCACAAAATCTACAAACCATAGCGCATCTTTTTGAATTTCCACTCTAAACAGTTGCTCATCCGGGAAGGTGTCTTGGACCTGCTTCTTTATCACCGCCTCTCGATGTGGTAAGCACAAAAGCTGATCAGTTACCTCATTCTCACTGCCCTTTTTATCTTTGATTTCAAGGTCGAACTCTTGCAATAAAAAACCCATCGAATCAACCTTGGCTTGGCATCTTTCTTGGAAAACAAGTAGCGAATGGCCGAATGATATGTGAACACCGTAACTTTAGAGCCCAAAATGTATGGGTGAAATTTGTCACAAGCGAGCACAACTGCCAACAACTCTTTCTCAGTGGTAGTGTAATTCTGCCGAGCTGGATCCAATGTCTTGCTTGCATAATAAATAGCCCGAAAGATCTTCTCTCTTCTCTGACCCAAAACGGCCCCAATGGCAAAATCACTTGCGTCGCACATGATCTCAAAGTCAATCAGGGACAACCACAATAAGCACCGAAATCAACGTCGCTTTCAACGTGTGAAATGTCGTCAAACAATCATCATTCATCTCAAAAGGAACATCCTTTTCAAGCAACCCACACAAAGGTTTTGTGATTTTCGAGAAATCTCGAATGAAGTGACAATAGAACCTTAAATTTCCCAATAGACTTTGAATATCTTTGATATTTCGAGGCACTGGAAGATTCTCAATTGTAGCTATCTTTGCACGATCTACCTCCAACCCATTAGATGATACCTAATGACCAAGAATAATAGCCTCACGGATCATAAAGTGACATTTTTCCAATTCAAGACTAAGTTAGTGTCTTGACACCTTTTCAAAACTAATGAGAGGTTCTGCAAACACAAGTCAAAAGATGCCCTAAAGACTGAGAAATCATCCACGAATACTTTCATTATATCCTCCACCATATTTGAGAATATTGCCATCATACACCGTTGAAATGTAGTCGATGCATTACAAAGACCAAACGACATTCTCTGAAATGCAAAGGTACCATAAGAACATGTGAAAGTAGTCATCACCAGATCCTCAGGCGATATCACAGTTTGATTATATCATGAATACCCATAAAGGAAACAATAGTATTCAAACCCCGCTAATATGTCAAGCATTTAATCAATGAAAGGCAATAGGAAATGATCCTTTCTTGTCGCCTTGTTCAGCTTTTTGTAGTCAATGCAAACACGTCATCCCGTTATAGTTCTCGTCTGAAAAGTCTCTCCTTCCTCATTTTGAACTATGGTCATTCCCATTTTCTTAGGGACAACATGCACTGGTGATACCCATGAACTATCATAAATTACATATATGATTCCTGCATTTAGCCACTTCAAAATCTCCTTTTTCACCACTTCCTTCATCACAGGATTCAAGCGGCGTTGATGCTCCACTAATAGCTTATGATCCTCTTCCATCAAAATTTTGTGCATACAAATTGATGGGCTAATTCCTTTAATATCCTTGATTGTCCGCCCCAAAGCTGATTTGTGCTCACGTAACACACGAAGCAACTTATCTTCCTCCAATTTGGTCAATAAAGAAGATATGATAACCGGATATGTAGACTCATCTCCTAAGTATGAGTAGCGCGGATGCTCGGGCAAAGGCTTCAATTGTAGAGTCGGTTCAATAACTGCACTTTCGGGCTCGAGTTCCAACTGCTCAACTGCTTGTTGAAACTTTATTGATTTCAATGTTGTCAACTCTTCAATTGTCTCATGAAGTGTACATCCACTAGTGGGGCTAGTTGTGATGCTTTGCACTAAACATCTCTCCAAAGGATCCTCTGGTGTTTGCTCTCGAGATAGTTCGGTCACACATTCAGAAACTCTATCCACTACTTCAAAGCTCTTGCATTTTTCATTGGCATTCGAGAACTTCATCATGTTGTAGATATTGAACAACCCTACTTCATCATTCACTCGCAATCGTAACTCTCCTTCTTGCACATTAATGAGAGCTTTAGCGGTTGCCAAAAATGGTCTCCCCAAAATCAAGGGAACTTCATCATCCTCATCCATGTCTAGTACAACAAAGTCAACCAAAAAGATAAATTTATCAACTTTCACGAGCACATCCTCAATCACACCTTTAGGATAAGACAAGGATCGATCTGCCAATTGCAAGGTCATGTTCACATGCTTAACCTCCCCAAACCTAAAAGACAAACTCCAATGGTGCACAATATGGGAGCTTCCTTTGTGGAATGGCACTGCACTCCTCAGTTAAGTTCACAGTCTCAAAATCCTCAATCTTCTTTGTTCGAGCAATGATGTCCTTCTAAAACTTGGTGTAGTGTGGCATTTGCTCAAAAGTATTGACAAAAGAGATATTCACTTGCAACTTTTTGAACATATCAAGAAAATTTTTGAATTGTTCTTTATTTTTCTGTTTCTTAAACCTCTGAGGATAAGGTAGTGGTGGAGTAATAATAGGAGGGTTATCTAGAAATGTAATCATGCCTGGCACTATCTCTTGCCTTGGTGAACTACCCCTCTCAACATTTTTTTCCTTTTCTGCTTGTCTCGGAACTCTCTGCCATATCATCATCATGCAAACCACTCTACTCATTTTGATCACACTGCCCAGTTACCTCAGGCTCGTCATGCGTAGAATCCTCAAGCTCATCACCCTGCTCAACTTCAATTACCTCAGTCTGTTTCTGTTCCACTAGCTTTTTCTAAACCGTCTCAAACAATGTCTTACCATCCCTCAGCTGCACCGCGCTGACATTTTCCCTCAAATTCACAACAGTATCACTTGGGAATTGGCCTTCCTAACGAGAATTCAAGGCTGTCACTAACTGCCCAATTTTTCGCTTTTGTTCTTCATTGACTGAGTTCTCTCCTATTCCATTTTTTTCAAAGTTTGTTTCATTCCATCCATAGTCTGCTTTACTGCCTCCATTTCTTTCTCATTCTTCTCATGCCTTTGGATATGATTAATATCCATAGCCCTCAGAAATTGCTCAATCGCCTTAAAAGTGGCTTGTTCTTCAGATGGAATTTGTCTTTGTTGCACTTGGTTCTCAAAACCCAGAGGAGATGCTTATAATGCATTACTAGGATTTCCATACAACAAATTTGGATTATAATTGATTCCCGGATAATATCGCTATGGAGCTTGAGCCCTTGGCCTGAAATTGTTCCGATAACTTTGATTGTTCATGTAATTCACTTCCTCATATTCCGAACTTTGAGGCATTTGATCCAATGGGTTGGCCACCAAAGTCAGCACATGCTGTGGACTTTATGGTTGTTGACTCACCTGCCCTTTTTGAAGCTTAGCCATCTGACTGGATAAATTGGACAATTGTGCCATTATCGCCGTGTGTGAATCAACCTCAAACATTCTCGATGCCTTCTTTGATGATGATTGTGCTTTTGGTTGCGAAAATGAGTTCATAGACATCATCTCAAGAAGCTCAAATGCATCGTCCTCACTTTTAGAGAACAAGGTACCTCCCAAAGCCGCATCAACTAGAGTCCCATGTTTAGAGTCATGCCATAGTAAAAGATTTGCAATTGGGCCTATTTCTCTAACTCATGCCCCGAACACTTCCTCAACAACTCCTTCAGTCTTTCCCAAGCTTCTCCCAATGATTATGTCTCGTCTTGCCAAAAAGAATTGATTTCCTGCTTCCGTTTCGCCACTTTCACAAGAGGAAAGAATTTTTGGAGGAATCTCTCATTAATATCAGCATAAGATGTAATATTTCCCTGATTAAGCCCTTGAAACCATGCCTTTGCTTTCCCCGCAAGTGTGAAGGGAAAAAGCCACATCTTAATGATCTCCTTTGGAACACGATTGATGTGAACCATGTCAAACTTCTCCAAGAACATCTCCACATGAGCCACTGGGTCTTCATTAAGTAAGCCATTGAAAAGACTGTTTTGCACCAAATTAATCAGTCCCTGCTTGAGCTCAAATGGACGATTGTTAATCGAAATCCTCATCACACCATTATAAGTTTCTTGAACATCCGACTTAAAATAGTCACGAAGACACCTTAGCCTCTCCTCTTCTTCTTGATTCTCAGCCATATCGTTAGCCACTTGTTGTTGTTGCTCCTGTGTTTCCTCTATAAAATTTTGGAGAGTTATATCAAACTTGGGATTGTCAAGTTCCACCTCGATCTCTTCGTCATTTTGCATAGACACAAAACACCTGAAACAACAATAAAGAGAAGATTAATTGTAGATAGTTATTGAGATTAAACAAAAAGAATAAACAAATATTGCTGAAAATAAAATCTTAAACAAACAATCCTAATCAAGCTAAAAGTTAGCTACAGTCCCCGGCAATGGCGCCAAAAACTTGACAGTAACTGCAAGCGTACGACAATCGCCAAAGTAATAGTGGCACCAACTCGTGTTGGTGCCGGGTATATCATATCCACAAGGACGATTAAAAGCTAATGTTTAATCTAACTAAGGAATAGAGTTAGGCACGTTAGTCTTGGGTTTTGTAAATGAAAATTAATAACTAAATGAATCTTACTAATTGAAAGTAATTAAAAGAGGTCTTAAGCTATGGAGAGAAGGTCTAGGAAGTATAATTCACTTAAATTGTATCCCTTGAATCCAATTTGATTATAACATCTCCCAATTCATGCGATGATAGGTGAACCTCCTAAAATTCACCCATCCCGAGGTCTCGGTGATGAAGATTCTAGTGTCTCACTCGAATTTCGTCGGTCGGAGTGAATAGCGTAAGTGAGAGACCACATTAAGCTCTAATTCCTTTACCTCCCTAGTCAATGACCATCGGTCGATGCGCCATATGTTCTAAGGTTTTGTTTCCCCAAATCCTGGTCTAAGAGCCCCAATGGTCATGGTGACTCTCAAACCCTAAGTTCTACACCTACTTAATCAAGGTAAGTATAGCATAGCACACAAGAATACACAAATCAATACAATGAATTGAAAGAACATACACAATCACATTGAAATCATAAGGAATCCAACTTGGGGTCCAAAGACCTCTAGAACAAAAGGGATTACCCTATAAGTGGGTTTAATTCAACATAAAACATGATGGAAAAGCAAGGAAACATGAATTCAAACCTCAAGTTTAGAAGAAATACAAGATTCAAAACTCAATCTTCAAGTCTCCACAAGTTTCTTCTCAAGTTCTCCAAAGCAAAAGATCCCTTCTTATATCTCTCACACCCAAATATATAGTCTATGGGTATTTTGGTCCAACAAAATGGGCACAAAACCTTAAAAAAGTCCAAAAATGACCCCAGCTAACGGCGGTACTGAGGTCGACGCTACGGCACCATGCTCAGTGCCACATATTGATGATATGGCCCGACTGGCGCCAGGGTTAGCGCCCATATGAGATGACGTCCTGGGCCTGACGCTGTGGCGCCAGAAATAGCAATACACTTTTTTTTTCTTTTTCTTCAATTCCTTTCCAGACTCACTCCACCTGATTTTGCTTCACCCGATCTGTTGTTCAATCACGTTGTCCCTTGAACCCGAAATGACCTGGCCCAATAGGGAAATCCCTAATATACCCAAAAATGCACTAAATAAGTCTCCAATCATCATTTATTTTCCTATATTATTAATCAAATCCTACTTAACACACTTAAAATCATTTTACGCATTAAATCCCTCAAGATATAAGCTCTTGAACTCCTCTAAATTGGTTTTTCAAGCTCCAAGTTGAAGTCCCCTTAAACCCTAATTTTGCTCTACTCTCTCAAACTCAAACTTTCTTGGATTGGACAAAATAGAAAAAGGTGGGAATCATTTAAATACACTAAAATTGAGGTGAAGAAGGCTGAATTTAGGCAAGAATTCGATGTTTGGATGAAAGGGTGTAACGGTTTGTGTGCGTGAAATGGTTTGTGTTTGACTATTCGGGGTTTTATTTTAAAAACTCAAAATCAGACCCATTGATTCATGTTTTAAGTGGATTCATTAGGGAATCGCTGCTTAAATCGGTAGGATTGAAGTCGGTGCCTCACCAATATGGCCAGTTATTTATAGTATAAGGCGAAATTGCCACTGATTCGCCATACTCGAATTTTCACTTAAATTTTTGGTTACTGTCACCGATTTTTCCAGTGATTCCTAGTGTTATTCCAAATCTCTCTAGAATCGCTACTTATTTGACTATTTTTCTGAATTATTTCACAAGTAATATGTATACCATTCATAATAATTAATATAAAGGTAAAATTTACTAGAAATTTGAGAGTTTAAGTAGGATATGTAACTAACTAATAATTTTATTAATTAAATAAATAAATAAGAAAGTGAATAATGTAAACTTGGGTAAAGGCCACAGAAACAAAAACAACTCGATCACTCACCCTCATTTGAGATTGCCCTGGAGTTTAAAATTTGAAAATATTTCAAATACAAGAGTTAAAAAGTGAGAGAATAAAAACATACTATACTAATATGTCGGCCAAACAAAGCCAATATGTAACTATGTGTTTTGGCTGACAAGCACCAAAACCATAGCAACAATGTTGGTTCAAGTAAACCGACACTTACCCATATGTATTGGCGTATCTTTGTTGAAACGTGTATACATGTCTCGGTCCTGTTACTCCGCACAACACGAGGACATTAATAAAAATGAAGGTTCTTTTTCGATGAAAAACCCAATAAAACCATAAAAATGTCTCATTGTTGTCAAGGTGGCTTCGTTTTGACAACTCATTCAACATTTTTGCACAAAAAATGTGGAAATCAACAACAAATCAAAAGCCATAAAAACCAAACACAACTAACATAAATAACAATGAAAATGATGACCAAAAAACTTGAAAAAAAAACCCCACTAAACGAGCGACAAAGAAGAGAGAACGAACATACCAAGTCGATTCCATGTGGATTCACGTGTTTTTAGTCGATCGAAGACGAGAGTGTGTAATTGGTTTTGAGGGTTCGAATGTGACAAGACGGTGAAAGAGAAGAATGGGTGGGGTTTTGGAAGGAAAAACCCTTTTATATAAAGATAACTTGGTCATTTTTCCATAGACAGAATTGGAACTCATTTTAAAAATTAAAATGAGGTCCTCTAAGTAGTGACTGAGGTAGTTTAGCTGCTCCTTTTTTTCAGGGTTGCGTTATGTGCACCCCAATCATCACTCAGGGCAACCCAGTTACAAAGGCACCCAAGATATTTCTCAAGGCACCCCAACTTTGACTAAAATACCCATGTATGTAACTGATGGGCACCCCAGTGTGTTTCATCAAAAGAGTTTTGAAACCCTTAGTTTTCCCAATTTTCGTTATGATTTAGACTCCCAATCTTTGATTTTTCGAAGCTCTCTTCCACATATTTGTTCGATCAGTCTATTTTGCGAGTTGTATAGGTGTTAATTTGGGTAGTGGAAATACTCGGCGTTGTAGGGTTTAAGGGAAGACTTCGGATTTAGGGATTGTATGTAACCAAGAGGCAAATTGAGGTATGTATGTGTTTTAGTTCGTTATTACGTTCATTTGAGTAGTTTTTGTTGTTATCTGCTATGAAAATGTGGAAAAAAGGATTTTGTTGGAAACTCGTAATTGTTGGCCATACAGGACCATGACATCCTCTTTAGTCTTGGCAATGTATTGCTGAGACTGAAGAGCATGTCACAGATGAATTATAACCGAGACCGCGACCTCCTGATGTGGTCTCAGTGCAATATTACCGAGACCCTATATTGAATGCATATTGGTCTGGTCTCGAAAAACTCCAGCTGAGACAATCCAATATGTCTCGGTAGATTTACACCGAGACCGTAGCATAGGTCTCGTGTTATATCGTCGAGACATATCCCTTGTTCTCGAACCTGCTTGGCAAAAACATTGTGTTTTTTAATTTTTACTTTTTTATGTGAATTTCAATCAAATGTGCTTAACATTCATTTTCTAATTAGATATGGCTAGAGGGAAATTAACAGTTTCGACGCGGGAAGTAGATAGTGAGCCGACAAGAGCACAACATCGATATAAGGCGGCGACGGCGTCTGCTAGTCCTTCTGCCCCTGCTGGCCGTGGCAAGAGGAGGGTACATATTGTTTCTTACCAAAAGGAGAAGCAACAGGCTACTTAGATTTTTGGGTGTACGTGCACGCCCATCTTCATGGGATGATGTGGAGGGCGAGGCATCTAATGTCCCCGTTGGGAGTAGGAGTAGTAGTAGAGCAGAAACCACTACATCCCAAAGGCAAGCTAGTAGTGGTGCTGATTGGAGTGGTGGCAGCGGTCGGAATGCTGTGGAGCCCTAGCATAACCTATTTGCTTCATTCCCCGGTAGTCCTATTGACGGGTCTCTACTGAATACCTATAAAGATCATGTTGCGGCGTCAATTTGAGATGGTTATGTATGTTCTTGTTGTTTACTTTCATTTGATTTTGCAATCAATTCTCACTATTCATATACGATAATGTATTTACTAATGACTTGTTTTTTGTTGCAGTGTCGTCCATTGCTTAAATGCATAAACCATGGGACCCAAATAGCTAAGTGAGATTTGCAGTCTTGCCACCCCGACACCCAGGCATTACAGAGATTCATTTAGAGGTCCGACTTGGCTCCACTCATAAACTGCTCCTATAGGAAGGGAAATAAAGATGTCATCTAAGCATTTGTGGAGCGGTGGCAGCCAGAGACTAATACATTTCACCTACCCTTTGGTGAAATGTCTATCACGCTCGAGGATGTTAGCATTCTTCTAAACATCTCGTAGTTGACAAAGTGGTGGCAGTCGAGAATTTCGCCCAATACATATAGGAGTCTTGCATGGAGGTGATCAAGATTTGTTTCCAACTTGTTTGGAGTTAGTGTTCACGAGGCAGAGGAAGAGGTTAACTACACGAGGGGTCTGACGGTGCGACTAGCTTAGCTGAAGAATTGTTTTTGCCCACCCAAGTTCGCCAATAGTTCCAGTTCTCGTACATACCCTAGAGTGGAGTGCATTGCACGGGCATACTTATTGTATTTGCTTGCGTGCACTCTATTCGCCTATAAGTCAAGAGTTTTAATTGCATTACTGAAGGTCCTAGAGAACTTGGATGAGTTTGGGACTTACGCATGGGGTGCTGTCGGCCTAAATTACCTCTACCGTCACCTCGGGTCAGCCAGCAGGGTAGAGGTGTCATAGATTGCAGGGTATGTAACTTTGCTTTAAGTACATATTTCGTGGTCCTTGTAAATTTGTTATGTTTTGATTTGGTTTGTAATTGTATTTCCACTACTTAATTAACTCTACTTACATTTGTTCATTCTTATTTAGGGATGGGCATATGAGCATTTCCCTCTCAAACTCGCATCATCCTATGTGAAATACATGGACCACCTACACCCACAGGTCTCAAGGTGGATACAAAAGCGTGACACGGTAGCGAATGTGGACAAGCTCAGTTCCATTTGCACGACCCTTGATAGGTTGCGGCCAAGTGAGGTGTGTATTTGATTTGTTTCATTTTGGTATTCTAATTTATCACGAGTATATTTTAATAGCGTTGTTGGCTTCATTGGTTTAGGTGACTTGGGATCCATATGTTGATGTCAGGACCGACGGTTTCGTTCTACTTATCGCCTTCTTCTCTGATACGCTGAAGTACATGGATATGGTGGAGCCATACCATCCAAATAAGATCCTTTGGTAGCTTGATCATGTTCAAGAGACACCACCATCTCCATATCGCCTTCTCGAAACAAACCGAGGCCGCACTGCATTGAAGTACTCGGTCAAGTACGGGTTCATACCCGAGAATTGGAAAATGTGGCGTTCCCATGCACTTGCTCCTGAAGACCGAGGCGAGAAAGAGAGGTTTGACTTCATGGCACACTAGAGTATCTGCCATGGTTCGTTTAAGTCTCGCATCCTATCATTGAGAACCCAGCGACTGGCAATGGAGACGGCGATATAGTAGCGGACCATGAGTTGTTGGAGGTAAAATTGCAGCATTTAAGATTTAGTCGTTACTCTTGTCCTTGAGTTATGTATTGTTTTTATTGACATTTTGGGTTTTGTTTTGAACAGTGTAATCGTTGTGCATTAGACACCGCGTTGGCATGGATACACTTGTCTGTGGGAATGGCCAAGATGGAGGCGGCAGAGAAAATGACAAATGATGTCGTGGACTATGTGATGGGTAGGGTCTTGGCACGGCTACCACCACCACGACACTAACCGCACCTAATAGGGATTCCCTACATGATAGCACTGCCATGCCAAGTTTGTCTCAGCCACCCAAGTCATAGCACACATACATTAGGGACAAAGATAGGAAGAATGCAAGATTTTGTTGAATGTTTAATAGACTTGTTTGAATAGAATTTGGTTTTTTGTACAATTTGTTGTCGGATAATTATATTAATTCATTTTTGTGTTGCTAGTTTATGTTGTTAGTGCAATTTGTGGTTGTGTTTGTCGTTGGTGTAATTTGTGGATGTATTGCAATTTATGGATGTGTTGCAATTTTAGACGTGTTTGTCGTTGGTGCAATGTTTATTTTGTTTAAGTGTTGCCATGGTGCTATGGCTATTTTGTTGTTAACTTTGTTGAAAATTGCAATTGTAGAATGTAAACCAAATTTTCTAGACAAAGCTTCGATCAGGCAAGTCTGTGATCCATCTTATAGTCTCGGTCATGCAGTAACGAGTTTAATGTCATTTTCTCTGTTATTTCTTACCGAAAAGGGTGAACGTATTGTACGTTCTCATATTCTCAGAGATGCACAATCGAGAAGTGTATCAAATTGCGGTAGGGCACGGCCGAAAATTCATACCAACTTTCGATTATTGCACACCGTGTTGCCATATTTTTTAGAGGTCTATGTCATTTAGACTCGCACACATCTTTGTAGCAAAGGACCGTAATACAGTCCATTGTTACGGCTGTTGGGTACCAAAATGATCTTGGCACCCCAATGTATTTGATTAACACACCACAAATTATTCCCTTTAAGGGGTGTCGTCAACATGGGAACGTTAATTTTCAAACAATCTCGGTAATGCGTGTGCGAGACATTAGGGTAAGTCTCGATTTTGCGTGTCCAAGACTGTGTAATGATTCTCGGATCTGCTTGGCCGAGACACTGTATTTACAGGTTTTTTAAGATCCGCGTTGTGTGGGACTTCCGACTAAAACACAAACCGAGAGGAATATAATGTTGTTTTTGTAAAATACACAAGTCTAGTATTTAAGTTGAGTTTTTGTACTTGATACATAACGAAGTTAGAATAAAAAAGGTTGCCACTTGATAGATTTCACAAGAAATGATAAGTTGTTATAACTTCATGAATTTGACAAAAAAAACAACATGAAGTTGTTACAACTAAGGGGAGATAACCAACAATAATGTGAAGTGAATACAACAAAGATGTTTTTCCAACAAAATACAATGAAGTGTTAATATGTTAAGGTTCCGCTAATTCTATCACTATAGGAGTGCCTTGTTGCGATTGAACCGAAACCCGTGGTTGGATGTCAATATTAATACCCCAGCCTTGAGCATCAACATCCGCGAATGTCCTTCGCACAATAAATATAGGGAGAACCAGTGCATTAGGCTTAAATATGACATGTCAATAGAAGTAAAACAAAGAGTGTTGTCAATAATGAATTAGTAACCCACCACATTGCAAGTTAACAAAGAATAAGAAATGAGTAACCCAAATTTTACACAATATATTAGAAACTTAACTTAGCCCAATGAGTGTCGTTCACATTTGTAACGCCAATGACTACCCGATCCTTCGTAGGCGGAGGGGCACCTCGTACAGGAAGAAATGACATGCAATTACCATTTGACACGTTTACTAACACAACGTTAAATGTCGTTGCAATTATAAGTCCCATATCCGAAAGGGTCATCCACTTGTTGAAACTCATATCCATACCTTCACGAAATTCCATGGCTTGTCTAACCGTTATGTAATAATCTCTAAGCAAATCCCTCCAAAACTCATTGTGAACTTCCAATTCCTTAACCATACCTTCTCGAACCCTCATCCAACTGTCTATATCCAAGATTCCAAGACTAGCGGCAACACAACGGAATCCGCAATGACCATCGCTATCAACATTGACTGAACCCAATCCGGCTAAATAATATGAATGAATCCAATCTCAGATGTTCCCATAGATGTCCCCCGTGTTCGATGAACTTTATGCTTCACTTCTTTTCCTTTCCTTCGCGCATTGGCCGCCTCCTCACTCGTGAGTACAAATTCAAAGCCACTAGGATATCTCGTTGTAGACGTGTCATCTTCCTCAGCTTTCCTCTTTTTTGAGTCATTGTTTTCTTTCTTTCCTTTCTTCACTTCTTTTTTTCCTTTCTTGCTCCCTATAATAGGACTACCGTAACTATCAAGTGTCGATCTCCCCCTTGTCCTAACCTTTGCTTTTAGTGCAACCCCTTTTGTTGATGAAGGACAATTAATCTTTCTTACTTGTTAAATGACCCTAAGACGCGCACCTTCATCAACGCATGATTCAAACTTAGTCATAACTCCTTGAATCTCATCATTAAAGTTATAGCCAGTCTGATTAACAACTTTCTTGGGTATCATACTCAACTTCTGCCATAACACATGAATGTCTTCAAGTAGTATATGTGATCCGGCCAAAATATGGTCATTAAGCTCGTGCGTGCAAGGAAGACCACGATTGGTACGTAGCATACAACCACATAAGATTTGGTATGTCCCTACATCCTCGGCAAGTGCAACCTCATCACTAATCAACTTAAACGTTTTCTAAGAGACGTAACCCTGCAAATGGTAATGCAAGCCATCCATATATCCATGCAGGACAACATTCAGACTAACCTCAAATGAGGCTTTGATCTTGTTATGTTGTATGTTAAACATTCCATGTATGACATTCCAAATAGACTCAAAGTTTGCAATACAAGTGCCGATATATTGTTTGAGAGTGGAATGCGTAAACTAAACCCTCTGCGTCGTGGTTTCTCCAAGATGAAACACTGAATCGGTCCATGAACATATAAGTCTTTACTTATAATCCTGCAACCAAGTATTCTCCAAATAAGTGACCAATCCTTTAACTTTTGGTACTCATCACACATGGTACACCATCTAAACTCGAATGATGCTTTCGTCTTAGTATACACCAAAGTCGTCCACATATCACTGAAGAGTTTGAAGCCTTTGTTTTGTCCAAACATTTTTTTAGTGTTAGTTAACACCATTTTTGTCAATATGCCACGTGCAAAAAAGGTGAGGAGATTGAGGAAAAACATTTTCAATTGCATTGATAAGACCCAATTCTCTATCGGTGACAAAAACGACAGGTGTAGACTACCCGTCCAATAAACCTCTCAAGATTTCTAATGCCCAAGTGTAATTGGCCTTAGTCTCAGATGATATGAAACAAAACCCAACCGAGAATGTAATGTTTGTCGAAGTCACCCCAATAATCTCCAACAACAGCATCCGGCACCTATTCATCTTATATGTGCAATCTATGAGAATAACGAATGGGAAACACCTCAACAAGTCGATGGAGTCCGGATGTGCCCAAAATAAGTCTGTCACTACATTCGTTTCGGTGTCCCTCCTATGCCACGACAAATACATATGGTTCTCCAATAAGTATAAGAGTTGTTGCATTTGACTTCTCCCACTGGCTTCTTTAATCAGATTCTTTTGTTATGCATTGTATATTGTCCATAATGTTGAAACATTGTTTGCATCTCTTTGCCTCAAAGTATTCAAGATTTGACGTGGCTTAACATTGCCTTTACTAATCTGATCCAAAATAACAGCCTAATTCGCAGTCAGTCTTCCTGCGAATGAGTGACCTTCCAAGTATTTCGTAGTGTCAGGTTGTGCTTGCCACATACAACTCTCACATACCAAAACGAGTCAGGGGATTCCTTGATAAGAAAAGGGCACTGACATTTTTTTGTACTGGTGTTGAGCCTTGTGTTGTCCTCCGCTTCCTTTCTGTTTGTCACCTTTTGTGATATTTTAGCAAGTAATTCAGATTTAGCAATCCCAACTCTTTAGGAATTACCCATATATTTCTCGGATCTCTCACATGCAATTGCGACTCTTCCCCTACGACCATTCCCTCCGGCATCAGACTTTTTCGTAACCAATATAAACTTCATAGCACGACCTGTAACTTTAACCCAAACGACTTTCTCAGATCTAGGCACTTCCCGTGTAAAAAAATTAAAGAAGTCTTCAAAGCCACTTGCCAATGGTACACTTGTTAATGGCGCACTTGGCGATGGTACACTTGTCGATGGTACTTCCTGCAAAAAAATGTCGAACATCGTAAGAATTCAGAATCATAACTCAAAAATACTTAAAATATATAAGTCTCGGGAGTACAGGTTCGAAACGTAACGCATAGTTTCGATACGTATTGAACGAGACTCATCCATAAGTCACGGTAATTGTCAACCGAAACTATTGCATCACTACAAAAAACAGAAGATCAGAAACGGAAATTTCCGTCTCTGATTTGCATAAATTCCATCTCTAATCCTAATCTGCAACGGAACAGAGATGGAATTTATTCCGTCTCTAAAATCGTCGACGCTGATTCAATCAGCAACGGAATTGTGATTCCGTTTCTGATTAGAGACGGATTAGAGACGGAATTTAGAAACGCAACAAAGACGGAACAGAAATGTAAATTTTTCTAAATGGTACAATTGTTCATGCATTCCGTCTCTGATCCGTTGCTAATCAGAGACGGAACAGAGACGAAATTCATGCATTCCGTCTCTGATCCGTCTCTGATTAGCAACGGATCAGAGACGGAATTTTTTAATTTCGTCTCTTTTCCGTCTCTGATTAGCAACGAATCATAGACGGAATGTATTCCGTCTCTGATCCGTTCGTTGCTAATCAGAGACGGAACAGAGACGGAATTCATGCATTCCGTCTCTAATCCATTGCTGATTCATCGAAAATTAGAGACGTAATAGCAACGGAATCTATGAATTTCGTTGCTAATCCGTCTCAATTCCGCTTTTTTTAGTTTTCAAACCTAAGCTTAATCCAATTGGTTCTCCATAACCTCTAAACTTGAAAATACAACCATAGGACCTGCTCCATCGCCTGCACCCCCTCCAACAACTCCTTGGGGGTGCTAACATCCCCCAAAAAAGCAGAATTTGACATACATACACAAATCAACAATATATATCAACGAAAAATATTCAATTGAGAAAAAACATAAAATTCGACCTTAAAAAAGATTTATATATGCACGAAACATAGTCAAGTATAATAAATGTTTAATATACCTAAGTATCCATAAAAAAACTACAATTCTCATTGTTTTACAACAACCATAAAAATACATAAGTATCATAAAGTTGCTCATTCCTCGTTGTGCTAGCACCTGGGATGTGCTAGCATCAGGATCTACGTATCTTCTCTTCTTTCTCCATAACGACCGAGATCGTAGACACATCCTTTGGGACAATCCACCCGCCACCTTGTAGTACACCGCCTCATCATCCAAATGGCTGTCCGGTAGTAGTCCGGTCGCCTCCTGACGTTTTCTTTGGTGCTTAGCCCGCATGGATCAACAATATTTTGTACATTTTATAATAGTAGCATTAAGGTGAGAAGGCAAAAAATATTCAAATTATGTTACCACAACGGATGATAAAGTGTGCAAGTTACATAATTTACTCAAAAATGCTAATTAGTGCCATCAATCATGTTCAATTGTTTGGGTTTCTACTACCATTACAATAACTTTGCCGTCTACATTTTGATTAAGATAAGAATGTTTTTGAGTATAACATTTTTCCTCATCAACTGATCATTGTGTTGGGGAATTCCCCATCGCAGAATGCAATTTACATATAAATATACACACATACATCAGCGACTAATTGATAACTTTGAAAAGAAATGAATTATGCATATGATTACTTGTTTTCACGAAGCAGATCCATTTGATTCTTGCATCTCCAACTCATGCTCTACTACCATGATACAAGAATCAGCTTCAAGTGAAGAAGAGGTTCCTTTGTTGTCTTTCGAGGATAATCCTCTAGTTGAAGTTAGCATGTCAGTCGTGCATTGCACATCAGGCGTAATTCCTACCTGATCGATATCATGGCGCGATGGGGATAAGTATTTTGCTACTTTGTTATGAATAATGCCGATCCATCTTGCAACTCGGTCCACGCTCTACATCAACAACAACAAAAATAAAATGAGTTTTTATAGTGAAAGTGAGATTGAATAATTATGCTCGACTTTGACTTGTTATTAAAATATACCAGATCGAGCACGCTTGAAATCAAAAAGTGTCAAATAATTCCACTCGCGTTTCTAGTTTCTACCAAAAACAATCTACAACAGTAACAAAAGATTGAATAAGATGACATAGTGACATTATATAGTTTATAATGTACTACAACCATTGATTGTTAGCAATTAAAAAAATCGAATCAGTAAAGGCAAATGCATAGTAAATACCTCGAATCGATCGCATTTAAAAATGACCAAGATCAAGAAACATTGCCTCAAGACTCGCAATCACACAAATAGACTTTTGTGTTAAGACAATCAATCGCTACAACGTCTCATTAATTCCATTAATTGCAAGGGGAATAGTGAATCATGTGAACTTTTGCAGATCGGCGCAAGGAAGACCACATATTTATCTACTTGGATGATTAATTTGATTCAACTTCTAGGTGCAAGTTTCAGACGATCGATTTGCTACTAGCATTATTAGGTAGAGATCCTTATGAACAAGGGTAAGAAGACAAGGAGCAAGACAAAGAAATGAGTTAAGATAACATTAACAAAGCAAACACCACACCTCTTTTCCTTGTCATTCTTAACTAATGCGAGTAAACCCTCAAGCAGCGAGCTTCTCGATGACTTTTTCAAGCTAACACCACACCTCTTTTCCTCGTGTCTTTTTGTGCGACCTCTCCAGCATTGAGTAGCACCCAATACTCGTACACAATTAATGAATTACAACCGTAAATTCCGACAAAGCAACGAAAAAGAAGAATTTTGCATACTAACCGATGTCCCAATTGCAATTAACCAAAGCAGACTTTACTTCTTTTATCGGTGCACTTCTTTCTTTCCTTAAATGCTTGATAATACTTGTCTTATCTAATCCGTAAACATCAATCAGTAAACGATCTAAGGAACATTTTCCTTAGAGAGTCAATATGGGAATAGCCATAACTTGATGCATCTAAGCTAGTTATTTCCCTGAGTTCATTGAAGCATGGTCCTCTGTATGCCCAAGTACCAAATTGCACAATTCCTGAATAGAAATCAAGTCACAAGGTTACAAGAATCTCAAACCACCTCACCACATCACCAACCCATATAACTATAGAATCAAACCGAAAATATATTAGCCTCTGCTGATGTAATTGCATCTCCAACTAAGCCGAGCAGATGAACAACTGAACCAAGAAGATTTCGAACCCATGAGATCCATTGACCCCAATGCTCCTTCACCATAGCTTAAGCTAAAAATCCATTAAATAAAGTCACAACTCCTTCACTCATAGCTTAAGCTAAAAATCCAAAGAAGATCAATATGTTACAACTCTAAAACCAAGGTGATCCAAATAACCAAATACACAAATCCCATAACAGAAATCAAGCACGAATACCAAATACACAAATCCCACAAAATCACATGGATTTGATATATTAAGGATCATATATAGGTCAAAGGAAAGTATGGCCAATGGCCTAATAAGAGAAGGATGTCCCAACCATGAGCAACAATACCATTGAGAAATACCAAATTACATTTTCACATGTCCATCTTAGACTCACCCATATGAATGGATACTTGTAATGATTTCATTTTCTACTAAACAAGGCATATACATTGTATTTAGATAGAAAAAAGGTAAGAGAAAAACAAATGCATTTAGCTTTATTCTAACATCAAATGAGCTATTTGTACTTATTAAATGCGAGAAAAGTTTACTACCTCGCTAATTATCTTTGAAGCGTTTAAGCAAACGACATTACTCATGGTAATTATCATGATCAAGCAAGGCCCGAATTCCAGAAATACGTTAATAAAATTAGAAGCAAAAATAAATATTGCATCAACTAAAGCAGTTCTTTTAAGCAAATGACTCTTCTTCATACTTCAATGATGTAAAGCAATTCTTTTAAGCTTCTCATTAAAAAAATTTATGATGGCTCACTTCACTTGGATATAATGTGGATCAATAACGTTGAGAAATCAAGTCAAAACTTTTAGATAGGCAACTATATCTTTCACTTTCTTTTATTCAAAATTGACCTCAGTTTCCATATGTTTCAATATATCAACACTGGAATCAATGCAAGTAAGATCAATAACAACCAAGGTAAAAATCGATCTCATTCAGCAATCAACCAAATAAAAATCTTGAGATTTCCAATTGATCACTTGGCGTTGTGATGTATGTCCAGAAAAATAAAAAGTTAAACTTCATCCGGTGCCTAAGAATTAAAGAAGCTGACAGAGATAAAGTTGGCACCAGAAATCTAACACCCATGGAGCAACGAAAAGGATAATCATGAAATAACGATATAGCAAAGACAAAAAGACACCAAACCTTTGTTGGACTAAGTGGTTAGTCACTCACACTCCGACCGAGATTTTGATGGAAACAAACAAGGTGAAAATGTACTAATAAACATCTAGTGTATTTCAGTTTTTGTTGAAGGATGCAAAACAACATATCAAGGGTACTCAAGAAATACAAGTTCAAGACTCCTAAGATTAATGAAGAAATGAAGATGAAAGTTCAAACCGCAATTTGTAATTTCAATGTAAGGTATACAAATTCTTTCACGCAAGCCAAATGCATTAGTCCATGCATATCAAGTTTCTTAAACCATTCTTCAAAAGTTATAAGTTTACTTCAAGTTTCAAAGTGGAATTTAAACACATAACTAGGACTATGAGTTTAAACAATGTGAAACTTTGTGTGGATGGTCATTTGCATATTACAGATCATTGTAAATGTTTTCGAAAAAGAAAAACTCGTTTTTGAAAGGTCTTCGAAAAGAAAAACTCAAATTTGCGTAAAAGCCCCTAATACATTATGAAATCGTGAATTTCCGTTTTCGGGATTTGTAAAAATATCCGGACCACCCAATTAGGCTTAATGACTCATAATAAACGTGTATAACATGTTATATAAGGGTTGGTTAGGTCCCGACGAGTTTAAGGGTCGCTAACACAAAGGGACAAAATAATTGTTTTGAGGTCCATGCAGCTTAGCGCGCTAATGATTTCATTAGCGCGCTAAGTGCGAGTTAGCGCGCTAGGTCTCAAATTAGCGCGCTAATTGCATATCTCGATGCCTTTTTTTTACAAATGGAAAACACACTTTAATTTGAATTCTTGATCTATTTTGGACCCTTGGATCCCTAGAACGGTCATAAACTGTCAAGATGGAATACCTAACACTATAAAACCACCAAGAACATGGTTTTGTCAAGAGAAGGAAAAAACACACTCAAAAACTCAAAATCTACAAAGAGAAGAACTTTGACTTTTGTGAAGAAGCAAAAGGAGATCTTTGTGGTCGTTCTTTAGTTCTCTAATCCAAAGACTTTTGAGGCTTTAAAAGGAGTACAAGAATCTCTTCAAAGCTGATCTCTTTTGTCATTCTCTTGTTTGTAAGAAAGTCCTAGATCTAAAATCTTGCTTGTGCTTAATCTACATAGTTTTGTGTATTTGATTTGAAAATCATTTTGTTGTGTGTTTGAACACCTTCTTCCCCAGGTTTTGCACTTAAATTTATTTTATCAAACCCTAAGATTGATTTGAACAAAAGTTTTGCACTTAAACTTGATTTTTGTTAAACTATTTTTCTTAGACTTGAAATCGGTTTTACACTAATATATTAAGTTTTTAAAACGATTTCACATTTGGGATTTGCAACAAAATCAGTGACATATTTGCATATTCAATTTATTCTCATACTTGCATGCATAAGAGTTGTTAGGCTCTAGGAGGCTTGCTAGTGTTTGAATTTGATACCACTTTGTGTTGTAAAGTGTATCTCATTATTTTTCAGCAACTTATTGTATTTGTTTGATTGTAAGACTTAGTGGAATCTAAGTCAAAGGGGAAGACCTAGTTGAGACTAGGCACAAATCCTAGTTGCGGCTAGGTGGGAAGAACACAAATCCTAGTTGCGGCTAGGTGGGAAGAACACAAATCCTAGTTGCGGCTAGGTGGGAAGAACACAAATCCTAGTTGCGGCTAGGTGGGAAGTCCTAATTGTAATTAGGCACTCTAGGCTTGTATGCTTAGGTTGTAACACTTATTTGTAATATAAGTGGGGGTTAAAAATCATAACCGGGGAGGTTAGGTAGTGGATGTAGATCGTTGGATCGAACCACTACAAATCGTGTGTCACTTTCCATCTCTTCCATTCCATTCACTTGCATAGCATATATATATTCATTGATAGTGTATGCATTATAGTTGCAATTTGCGCATAAAGTTTTAAAAGGGCAATAACTACTCGGTAACCCAATTCACCCCCCCTCTTGGGTGACCTTCAATTGGTATCGTAGCGGGTTATTGCTCAAAGTATTACTAACGTATCTTTGAGTGTTCTTTTTGTGCAAGGATGCAAACCTTAGATCCGGCTCGCTTTCGGGAGGGCAACTCTTCGATTAGGCCTCCGTATTTTGATGGAACTAACTATGCTCATTGGAAAGTGAGAATGAAATTCTACATTAGAGCACAAAATAGATTCTTATGGGATGCAATTGAAAGTGGCTACACTCCACCGGATAAGCCCTTGAAAGAGTACACCGCCGAGGAGATAAAGATTGAGCTATCAAATGATCAAGCCATGAATCACTTGTTTTGTGCGCTAAGTGAAAATGAATTTAACCGAGTAAGTGCTTGTCAAACGGCTAAGGAAGTATGGGAGAAGCTTGGGGTACACTATGAAGGTACCATGCAAGTGAAGAAGACCAAGTTGAGAATTCTTGAGGAGCACTATGAAACTTTCCGAGTTGGGTCCGATGAAGACATAGCCACCGCCATCACTCGATTCACTAAACTATTGAATGAGATCAAGAATCTTGGAAAGAATTATGATCAAGAAACCTCGGTGTATAAATTCCTTAGAGGCTTGCCTAAGGAATGGGATGCCAAGAAGTATGCTATCCAATCGGCACAAAATCTTGGAGATTACACATTTGATGCATTGTGTGGAGAGCTAACAGTCCATGAATTTGAACTTAAAGACCGAGCAAGATTGGAAGCATTAAGTGGAGGTACTAAGAGTTCAAGAAAAGATATCGCCTTGAAGGCAAATAGCTCCCCTAGTGCATCGGTAGAGATCATTGAAAATGAAAAATCATGTGATGACAATGATCTTGAGGAGGAAGTAGCTATGCTCTCAAGAAAGCTCAACAGGGCCATGTACAAGCGAGACAAGTATAAGAAGAAGTTTCAAGTGGAAGCAAGGGAGGAAATTCAAATGAAATCATATGCTTCTGGCCATTGCGGCAAACCGGGTCACATCATGGCGGATTGCAAATCCAAGAAGGTGTTTGACAAGAAGAAAGGAAAGAAGAGTTTCAAAGCAACTTGGGATGACTCATCATCATCAAGTTCGGAATCCGAATCGGAAAGTGAGAAGGCAATACTTTGTCTCATGGCACAAGGCGAGGTAAATTCTAACTCTTTTAACTTTGATAATGTTGATGATTTGGATGATGTTCCAAATCTTGATGAGCTTAGGAAAGAGTTGGAAAAGGAGGTCAAAAAGACCAAACAACTCAAAAAGAGCTTGACCATTGCAATTAGTGAAATAGAGTCACAAAATGAGACCATTAATGATCTCCAAAGTGACTTAAATGAAGTCATAGAGGAGAGAGATGTTTTAGTCAAGGAAGTAGAGGACTTGACTAGCACGGTGCATAAGTTTACAAATGGTAAAGAAATGTTTGACATGATGTTGGGAGCACAACGACGTGCACTCAACAAAAGAGGCATAGGTTATGGAGCAAACTTGTTAAGTTACAAGAAATTGCTAAATGATGATCATAGATGCTCTAAATGCAACAAGACTCATGTGGTCGGGAAATGTGCATTACAAAAGGCCAAAGTGGATAGACTAGCATGGGTAGTTAAAAATGTTTACTACACTAACATTCTCGGACCCAAAGGTGTTTGGGTACCAAAATCTAGTGTGTTTCCCATTGAGTAGGATGCGGGGAAGAGCACCCCATGGTACTTGGATAGTGGGTGCTCAAGACACATGACCGGAGATGCACATCAATTTATTAAACTAAAGCGGCATGATGGTGGAAAGGTTACATTTGGAGACAACAACAAAGGAAGAGTTATTGGTCTCTAACCGTCGAAGTAACAATTCACTTTCTATTTCTAACGTTTATCTTGTTGATGGATTGAAACATAATTTGCTCAAGATTAGTCAATTGTGTGACAAAGGATTTCATGTTATGTTTGAATCATCGAAATGCATTGTTAGGAATGAGAAGCATGAAACCTTATTTATTGCATATAGAGATAAAAATGTTTATGCCATTAACTTTGATGAGATGAATATGCAAAATGTCTCATGTTTGAGTGCACAAAGTGAATGTGATGCATGGTTGTGGCACCGTAGATTAGACACCATTTTCTTCGTGATCACGTCCAAAAGGGCGATGTTAAACTCATCCATGTGCACACAGAGGATTAACTAGCCGATATATTCACTAAGCCTTTGCCTAGAGAACAATTTTCTAAAATTCGGCGTGAGTTAGGCATGTTTCGAGAATCGGACCTTCTACATATGTTTTAGCTATTCCAAACCTTTTTATATGGTGTTAGTAAAGTGTCCATGAAGTTTGAGGACAATCGGAGCTATATTGCAAAAATCCAAAATTTTTTGTCAAAAAATTCCAGAGATGAATTAGCGCGCTAATAGTTAGAATTAGCGCGCTAATGATGTACTGACCAAAAATTTCCAGAGGGAAATTAGCGCGCTAATAACACCCATTAGCGCGCTAATAGTGTACTGGCCCAGAATATGAATCGACCTATATCATGAATTTTTTTTGCGTATCTCTGAGTTTTCTATATGGATATTTCTTGCTTCACTATGTTTTATCGTCTATGCATTTGTATCGCTACCGACTATTGTTTATTGATATGCATAAAGTGAGGGGGAGAGTATATTTCTCTCGTATTGTTTCTCTTGTGTTTATTTATGGGGATGCTTGGCCCCACTTTTTGATGGTATCAAACGGGGGAGAAAAATGTGGTTGAACTTGAAAAGGTTGATGTGTTTTGAACTTGCATATATGAAATATAAAATCATGAATGCGATATACATTTAGATTACGTTTTACACCTTTAAAGTTCACATTGTTTGTTATCATCAAAAAGGGGGAGATTGTTGGACTAAGTGGTTAGTCACTCACACTCCGACCGAGATTTTGATGGAAACAAACAAGGTGAAAATGTACTAATAAACATCTAGTGTATTTCAGTTTTTGTTGAAGGATGCAAAACAACATATCAAGGGTACTCAAGAAATACAAGTTCAAGACTCGGCATTAATGAAGAAATGAAGATGAAAGTTCAAACCGCAATTTGTAATTTCAATGTAAGGTATACAAATTCTTTCACGCAAGCCAAATGCATTAGTCCATGCATATCAAGTTTCTTAAACCATTCTTCAAAAGTTATAAGTTTACTTCAAGTTTCAAAGTGGAATTTAAACACATAACTAGGACTATGAGTTTAAACAATGTGAAACTTTGTGTGGATGGTCATTTGCATATTACGATCATTGTAAATGTTTTCGAAAAAGAAAAACTCGTTTTTGAAAGGTCTTCGAAAAGAAAACTCAGTAAATTTGCGTAAAAGCCCCTAATACATTATGAAATCGTGAATTTCCGTTTTCGGGATTTGTAAAAATATCCGGACCACCCAATTAGGCTTAATGACTCATAATAAACGTGTATAACATGTTATATAAGGGTTGGTTAGGTCCCGACGACGAGTTTAAGGGTCGCTAACACAAAGGGACAAAATAATTGTTTTGAGGTCCATGCAGCTTAGCGCGCTAATGATTTCATTAGCGCGCTAAGTGCGAGTTAGCGCGCTAGGTCTCAAAGATTAGCGCGCTAATTGCATATCTCGATGCCTTTTTTTTACAAATGGAAAACACACTTTAATTTGAATTCTTGATCTATTTTGGACCCTTGGATCCCTAGAACGGTCATAAACCGTCAAGATGGAATACCTAACACTATAAAACCACCAAGAACATGGTTTTGTCAAGAGAAGGAAGAAACACACTCAAAAACTCAAAATCTACAAAGAGAAGAACTTTGACTTTTGTGAAGAAGCAAAAGGAGATCTTTGTGGTCGTTTTTTAGTTCTCTAATCCAAAGACTTTTGAGGCTTTAAAAGGAGTACAAGAATCTCTTCAAAGCTGATCTCTTTTGTCATTCTCTTGTTTGTAAGAAAGTCCTAGATCTAAAATCTTGCTTGTGCTTAATCTACATAGTTTTGTGTATTTGATTTGAAAATCATTTTGTTGTGTGTTTGAACACCTTCTTCCCCGGGTTTTGCACTTAAATTTATTTTATCAAACCCTAAGATTGATTTGAACAAAAGTTTTGCACTTAAACTTGATTTTTGTTAAACTATTGTTCTTAGACTTGAAATCGGTTTTACACTAATATATTAAGTTTTTAAAACGATTTCACATTTGGGATTTGCAACAAAATCGTGACATATTTGCATATTCAATTTATTCTCATACTTGCATGCATAAGAGTTGTTAGGCTCTAGGAGGCTTGCTAGTGTTTGAATTTGATACCACTTTGTGTTGTAAAGTGTATCTCATTATTTTTCAAAGAACTTATTGTATTTGTTTGATTGTAAGACTTAGTGGAATCTAAGTCAAAGGGGAAGACCTAGTTGAGACTAGGCACAAATCCTAGTTGCGACTAGGTGGGAAGAACACAAATCCTAGTTGCGGCTAGGTGGGAAGAACACAAATCCTAGTTGCGGCTAGGTGGGAAAATCCTAGTTGCGGCTAGGTGGGAAGTCCTAATTGTAATTAGGCACTCTAGGCTTGTATGCTTAGGTTGTAACACTTATTTGTAATATAAGTGGGGGTTAAAAACCTAACCGGGGAGGTTAGGTAGTGGACGTAGATCGTTGGATCGAACCACTATAAATCGTGTGTCACTTTCCATCTCTTCCATTCCATTCACTTGCATAGCATATATATATTCATTGATAGTGTATGCATTATAGTTGCAATTTACGCATAAAGTTTTAAAAGGGCAATAACTACTCGGTAACCCAATTCACCCCCCCTCATGGGTGACCTTCAACCTTGGCCAGAAACTTTGAACGCTGAACATCGTTTGCGAACAGAGAACGCCTTACAGCAGCTAATCGTACCAATCACTCCAAAGCCTTCAGTAACAAAGATAAGAAATCATAGATACCTTTGTACCATAAGAAAAATTGATGTAGGCAAACTCACAAAAGGCAAATAATCTTCCTACGATCTACCAAACTGTAGTAATATATTATTGATGAAGGTAGGACATAAAAGAGTAATACATCCTCTTAAGAAATAGCCAATCCAATCCCTAACTAATTCTTTATCTCGAATGATTTTTCAAGTGATAGGACAAACCATGGCCTTGTATACACTAGAACCCGTAAAGATTTTGGAATCCATGAACAAAGTCGTTTGTTTGATCAATCAATTCGTAAAAATGCTTGACAAGTACTATGATGATTACGAAGTTTTTAATAGCATTACATGAGAAAAATACATTCAAGGTGCACGCCATACCATCCACAGATTGGTTGATATTAATAATTGAAGGTAAGCTCGGATAATCATGCAAATAAACAAGCATTATACATTAACATTACATTCTATTCGCCAACAATAATAAGGAGAATAGATTTTTATCTTAACATAGAAACTAGCTTTTTTCGGTCAATGAATAAAGGAAACAGCTTGTGAAGCCGGTTCTTATATGAAATAAATTTCAGATGAATGATTCAATGGAAAAGGTATTAAGTCTATGCGCTTAAGAATTTATTTTCCTCTTATTTTTTATTTTATCACAATTCTTACAATGTTAACAATAATGGGGTAAAAAAGGGCAGGAAGAGAAATAAGGCCAAGCCTCGGAAGACCAACAACCGAATTTAGTAAGACTTCAATTTGTCATAGAAGTGAGAAGGTTTGATGAAGTGAATCGAGTGAATTAAAAAAAAAAAAATTAATTGAGAAACTTTAATACAAAATATGAGACTGGTCTAACCTCCTTTGAGATAGGAGATTTTGCGATTGCATAGTAGTAAAAAAAGATTTGCAGGTTTGAAGGATCCTCCAGAACTGGCCTCCAAGCAAACGGTACCTACACATGACTGAGAAGCGTGAACATTTCCAAGAGAAATCAAGTGAAAAATACTACGTTAAGATGTTATCATGAATTTATTAACAATAAATAAAGCAACGTGAATATGTGATAGATAGAAATGCAGTATCATTTTTTATTTTTTTTAAATACTTGTACAGTACCAAACTCTTCTGAACTCTCATCTAAAGATGTTCCCACAAAGTCAAATGACAAGCACTTATGCGCAAGAGAGAAAAGTGCCGTTCTCTGCAGCTCTGCTTCATTGTTTGCATATTTATTTCATAAAAGTGTTAACTAACAAAGTGAAGTAAACAAAACTACAAAATAACATAAGAGCTCAAAAGCAATAAAACCACTAGATAAACCATAGAGATGCTCAATCTCCGACTGGGAAATAAGAGTTGACATATTACCATCAGTTTTTAGTTGATTTAATGATGACAGACATATCTGAAATAACTAGAATAGAGCTTGATCCCTGAAAGAACAAGCCACCCTTCGATGATGTGTTGAAGGCAATCCAGGGCTAGGCTGATAAGAAGGGTCAAAAAATTTCCAAAAGGAACTTCCAAAGAAACTTCCAAATAAATTCAACGAATGAAAAAGAAAACGAACTAGATAAATCGACAGCAGAATACGGAATAACACAATAACAAATATACAACCAGACGAGTTGTAAAGTGCATCGGCTGCCAGGCCTCGTATATGCATATATGTACAAGTATTCCTTAGGGGTTTTTCATGAGTTGAAAACCGAACTTTCGGCTACACCTTCACAAACATCTCCACGGCAAAGCGGGCATACCCCTGCACACCAGAGATCAGAAAATATATAGCATTTATCAACACATATCATATGGTATTCATGGTGACAGGGGAGAACTCTTATTTTATCACCTTCATACTCATACAAGCGAATGTAACATCTGCAGTATAATCTCAAAAGTTACACAAACAAAAAGAAAAATACATATGTATCACCAAGGTGCTCATCATAATTACGCCACTCTTGCGCCTCTCGCTCAACATTGTCCCCTTGTTGTGGTGGATCGGCGGGATCTATTTGCGGCGGTTGTTGTTGGTCAGGAGGTGGTGGTGGTGGTGGTGGTGGTGGTGGTGGCTGTGGCTGAGATAGGCCTGCTCCGTCCATGGTCATCCCGAATTGCTGATGCATAAACGCCATAACCTTTCGTAATTGATCGGCAACGATATCGAACTCTGCACGTGGCACCATCTCGCATCTCGGGATGTGCTAGCACCAGGATCTCGCATATCTCCTCTTCTTTCTCCCTAAAGACCCGAGACCGTAGACACGTCCTTTGGGACACTCACCCGCCACATTGAGGTACACCGCCTCATCATCCACCGGTTGGTCCGGTGTAGCTCGGGTCGCCTCCGTATGTCTCTCTGGAGCCTATCCCGCATGGATCAACAATAAACAACTTACATGATATGCTTTAAAGTAAACTTAATACTATTTAACATTTCATTTCTATACTTACGTAGAACCGCTCTCGATCTAGTATCGATGAATGTCATCCCGTCGTGATTTACGGTGTGTAGATGCAAATACAATTCATTCACGGTAGGTGGCGTCTCGGATGAATTAGTCTCGCATACAGACCTGTTATAAATTCAAAGCATAAATATGTCTATTAGTTGGACCGTCTGCGAACTCATATTCGCCAAACACAAATCAATTGCGTAGTGAACAAGTGTATAAATGTAAAAAATAAACTAGAGTGTAAAAAAACTTACCTATCTTTCATTGGTAGTCACAAAAGACACCGAACCACCACCTTGCTTCGAGGTCCAGGTCCCCAGTCCTTCGACCTCAGTGTTCCTATTCGTTGACGCTTGCGTAGACTTGGCAAGGAAGTCCTCGCTCTCCCAGTACTCCAAGTATCTTCTACATGCCTCATCTGTAACATAAACTAGCTGAACACGATTCTTCTTTAACTTGTGCATCAATGCGGTGTACCTTGTGCCTGCATGCGTGTCGTACGCCGCACGAATGAGATCCTCGGGAATCGCGTCATCCCATCTAAAATATACCTACAAAATGGTGATTGCAATTGTTACGAGTCATTGAAAAACTAGTATAAATCCTAAGACATTTATTAGTCATGCGTACCTTCCATTGGCGCCAGTAGTGGTCTTTATGATGAGTCGGTGCCGACTTCCAACAATACCCTTCTGGAATCATCCATCTTTTGAAAACTTTTGTCATCCTCCGTGCACAAGAATGAGAAGGATGCAACTCCCTGTGTTTCATGAAAATGCATAACATCTTAGCAACTTTTTTAATAATTTACATAGATATTTAGAAGTACATATATGAATCAAATACAAACTTACTTATCATTGGCAATCAGTGTGATCGGGATCCGCTGCACGCGAGGGGGCTCGGTCCCTGTCCTCTGAGGTGCCCGCGGAGGGCCTGTCACCTGTAAGCCTGCTCTGCCGTCGTAAGATGGGGATGCTGCCGGTGATGCGGTGGCTGGGGGTGCAGGCCTCATCGGTACAGGAGTGTCATGTCTCGATGTCGGCGATGGTGACTGCAACGGGCAATTTGGTATAGTCCTTGATGACGAGGTTGATGGTACAGGCGACGCGGACGGTATGGAAGGTGAACGTGACGCTGAATGTAACTCGTGCTCGAGAGAACGAGAAGTCGGAATCGATAATACATGAATCGATCCACGACCTCGACCGCCACGACCTCTTTGACCCCCTCGTGTGGCCTGACCATGACGCCCAGTCGGTATTTCGGTTCTAGAGGTCTGTGCTGCACCTCTTAGGACTGGATGATGTCCCCCTAAAGGTATCCCTCGACGTGGGGGGTGATCACTGCCCGCCATGAAACCTAACAAAATACCAATAAAAGTTTAGAGAACATATGCATACAAAAAAAAAGTAATGAACTCTAATTGATGGGAATTAAGAACACAGGATCCATGCCGATAAAAGGAAATTAAGAAATATATCGTCAAAAGTATGCATGTCTATATATCATAATGTTTAATCTCTAATTGATGGAAAAAGTATTAGACCTATAAAAGATCAAGCAACAAATTAAATATTTATTGCCAATTTGGGCCTTCTCCAATGGGACTACATTGTAATAGCTTTTGGACGTAGTTTTGCCAGAAGCTATATAAAAAATGATCTTCAACAGCAAACGACATTAACCTGGAAACTTCAAAAGTGTGCTATGGAAAGGATGAGCAAATTAAAAATATAACAAATGGTTGGATCTCACAAAACAAATTTAGGGTAAGCAAAATATATTTCGAAATAAGATAACCTTTCTCCCTTTTCTGTAAATATTTCCCCTTATCTACCCATTGAGCAAGAAAGGGTAAAACATAGCTCAAAATATAAGAAGACAAACAAGGTAATTTGATAGGCCAATTTATGTGAAAAGATTGGTTGCTCTTTGCCAAGCACCGTCGAGAAGTTACACTCCATATAAGAAAGGTATAGAAAATTCACGTAACATCGATCGCGGCCTCACATAACATAGACATACATTCCTATTGTAATTGTGCAATTAAATTAGTCAACTAGTTTCATAATTTCAGACGATACATGGCTACTTGTGTGTCCAACTAACACAATTTATTAGAAGGGGGAATCTGAGGACCTACCTAACTACATGAGCAAAAAGCTTTGCTTCTAGCCATTGAATAAAGGGGGTTGAAAACAACTTTCTTAATACCTAGCTCGGTACATGACTGATACCAAACAGAGTATGATAATTGGTCGTAAAAATAAAAGCAACAAGGAGTTCAAAAAAATAAATAAATCATAAGTTATAAGAGACATACAAATACCACATAGTATCAAAGCTCCTACTACTTGTTCATTCGTACCTCCTTAAGGTTATAGGTTTATTCAATTCTCTTGAAATTTTATTTGAAATAGCAACATTAACTGAAAGAGTAATCCTAGTTTTTTGAACCCTACCTAGTAGTAGAAATTATATAATTATAGGTATTATTCATCTATACCTACTCTATTGGTAGCTTTCTCTACACACATGCATATACACACAAGTGAATCAAATATAGTGGGCAAAACATGAAAAAATGTGGCATAACAATATCAAATAATGTAAATTAAGAAATAAAATATAGCACAATTTTCAATATTGGCAGCTCGAAAACCAGTGAATGCTTGTTGCTTAATGGCAACCAAAGCTCCCTAAAGAATTTGCAAAGACCTATCTCCAAAGATGACATCTAAATTTGTGCACAGCTTGCAAACAAACTCACTAAACGATCTACATTTCAAATCAAATCAAACCAACTTAATAATGTAAGACCAATCTTCAAAAAATTAAGAAAACAAGGTAATCACATAGAAACCCAATGCCCCAAAAATGGTTTTTTGTTTCAATCAATCTTATTCCTACATAGTATCAAAATCAACTAATAGGAACATGACCTAGAATCAATGGAATTAACTTTTTAGTTACAACAAATTGAAGGATGACCAAGTCTATGATGCCATGAACAATTATGATTACTTACCGTAAATGACTGAGGAAGCTCTAAAGTAAAGGAAACTAAATCAATGATGTACAAGTCAGCTATGACTCTCCCAACAAAGAAGAACTTAAGTACTCTCAAGGTCCCGTAATAGATAGAAATTGGTAAGGAAGGTGAATTTAACAAAGAAAGTAGCGAAGAAGCACACAAACAACACCAACAATAACCACCATAAGAACACAAACCCTAAAACCCAAAACCCTAAACCATATATATAAAAGTGTTAATATACCGATGTGAATTAATTTGATTTAAAGATAATTAAAGTCTTGTAGTTATAAGCTTTAATCTAAAACCATAAACCATATATATAAACAGTAAAAACTTGTACAAATCCAATTAGGGAAAACTCTGTCACTCACAAGTAGCATTGCAACAACTAAAACATGGCAAAATGAACATAACTACAAAACCCAGATCACAACAGAGAAATGCGATTTCACATTTCATTGTTACTCGGTAGAACAAGCATAACCACAAAACAACTAAGCATGCAAGAGAAGAGCGAACAAAAACTTCTAAACCAAACAAAATACACAACAAGAACTTAATAGATCAAGTGAAGAACACCAACAAATGCACATGATAGCCAAACCAACATGAAAATGTGAGCGGATACAATTTGAAGAGAATTAGGGTGTTACAAATTTTTTTTTTGTTACCTTGACGAGCAGAGAGCGGAGCGGTAACACGAGCGACCGATAGCAATGAAAG